>CM057452.1:1185192500-1186567500 GCA_016271365.2 Neoceratodus forsteri
GGGATTTATCTTTAAACATATACCACACAATTGTAGCTACGAGGCGGGGGATGCCCCGGGATCCCCACTGCACACGTCATGCTGTGCAGGGCTCCAGGTGCAAGTCACTGGGCAGAACTGTGCAAGGCATGCAAATGGGGCCATAATGACATGCAAATGACCCCATTTGTGCCTTGCATATATTATGGCCTCATTTGCATGCCCCCTGCTGAATATCACTGGTGATGCACCTAGCGTAACTGCACTTGTGCCGGCGCATCTCCATGCTCCCTATCTGTTGCTTGCACTGGCACAGTGCCACTGCGCCATGCGCAGTCTGTGCGTTGACCGTGCTATATTAAACTGTGCTGCACCATGGCGCATCCCCGTTGAATATCACCTGGACCTGGCCCCGGCCCCGGCGCATCACAGTTACGTTGCACCCAAGCTTGCGCCACTGCCTGGTGCAGTCTGAATATCCAGGCCTGTATGTATAATTGACTGTAACTATACTGTCTTCTTGTGTTAATGTATCTGACCTGGAACCTCTCAACAAGCATCCACTCATCATCCAAGATTTCAATAAATAAAGTATTATATATATATATATATATATATATATATATATGTATAATGGATAAGAGTAGAATACAAGGATGTACACCTGTTGAGGGCTTATTAGGGCTACATGGACATGAGCCTGAAGGGCTTTCAGGTGTTCCACCCTTAACCATTGTTTGTTGAATATAACCCTACATGAAAAAAGCTACAACAAATTGTGTTAGCATCATGTGATGACAGAAACCTCTTTACCTTTGAGGAGTGTATCACTATGAGGCCCTACCTTGGACATGTACCTTATTCTTCAGACTAGAGGCTTTGGGCTGAGGAGGAGGAGTGAGCATTATGGTTGACAATTCCAAGAAATACCGCCTCACCACTGATTCGCCAAGACTCTGGAGACCCAAAACTCTAACATTTTGTCCTTTGGCTGCTTGGGGGCTGGGGGCTGGGTGTTGGGTGTTAGGGTTGGAAACCCTGACATCATATTTCAATGCTTTTGTAGCACTCAGTTACCTTAAATGGTGCCTTAACAAAGTTTTTTTTTTTTTTTTTTTTTTACAAAGAATTTCCTTTCTTTTTTAAATATAGTTGAATTATATACTCATTCACATAGGTCTCTTTGCGACCTGCATGAACAGGTGCATATGTGCAGGGGAACCACACTCCAGAGCTTCAACTGCAGTTAACCAAAGAACAAATGTACTGATGACACAAACAATGTCCAACTTGATTTATTCAAAATAACACACTATAAACTATACAAATACATGAAAGTTCTTAGAGGTTATTATATTTTGCCATGTCTTAGAATCCCCACCACCACCATGATGAATACCTGGAAATATTAGAGATTAACTCATTTGATATTCAACTATTTTGTATTTATTTTTGGGAATACGTTTATAAATATTTGTCAAATCAATATATCACATATTTTATTTTCTTTCTTTTAGCCTGGAGATTGGAAAGTGCAGGAAACCCCTGCTATAAGCATCTCACTGGTTTATGCTCCCAACTTGGTCTGACTCTGTCTCTAACTTTAACAAGGATCTATAATTGATGTTGTCTTAAGATCATGGTTTAAGGTCACAGAAATAATGTGTTGATTCTTTGAGCATTATTGTTTTTTGTATATGCTGTACATTAATGTTTCATGAAAAAGCCATAATTAGTGAAATTGTTTGAATTTCATTGATATGTATTATGTAAGTAATAATACCCGACAGGGTGGGCGTTATTGGGATATAAAGCCCATCCTGGAGGGTATTATTACGCTTAGATAATGGATTACAGATACTATTTTTGGGAAGAAAATACAAGACAAAAATTCATATATAAAAAAATAAGTAAAAACTAAGCAGAAGTAGTGTTTGTTGTAAAATAGTTCCAATGGTGTGAAGTGTGGAATCACCACCAGAGGTCGCTGCTCTGTATTTTTTATGGTCTTTCAGTAGCTTGCCCTCCTACTTCGTATCTGTTTGTGTCTCACATACACACACACAAACATTCCCCGATTGAAAAATGGTGTCCGAGAACGAAAGAAATCTAGAGTGGTGAGTTTTATTGAGACTTAATTTTGTTTAATGTGCTAGGGATTAGAAGCGTGGCACTGTCCTGTGGAGCTCTGTCGCAAAACATTTTGTCAGTTGCTGATTATTTTTCTGATCACAAGTCTGTTATTTTCTGTGCAGCTTTCCTGTGTGCTTTGGTAACTGTGATGTTCTTTATTACAACTGGCACCCACACAATGAGCCTGGGTGCATGTTTCCTTGATTTGATGGCTTGGAATTCAGTGCTTTGGGTTCTCACATGACCTTCATCAGGAGTGTGTCTCTGTAAAACAATAGGCATTATATAGCAATTCATCACAAAATCAATTAATACATATTTATACATGACCACTCAATCCAGCTTATGATTAAAGATTTCAAGACAAGTGGCAAAATATCCAGCATAGTAAAGGCACGAGGCAGCTAACGGGGGGAGAGGGATTATTAGAGGGTCTTCAAATAGACAAATGCATGTTCCAAAATAGATTAGAATTTTTTTTTAATATAAAAGTAACAAAAGAGAAAATATATCCCATAAAAGGGAGGGAAAGGTACCCCAGGGGTGTCACATCTGGATAAGGATAAAAAGACCAGTAAGGTGGAGGGGACGGATGATGCCATCCCCACCAAAAGGGTGTTGTTTGCCCTCAAGGCCCTAAAGAAAGACAAATCTCCTGGGCCGGATGGCATTCATCCGAGAGTACTATGGGAATTGGCGGACATACTGGCTGCACTTTCAGAGCTTTTCAACAGGTCACTTGAGACAGGGAGGGTACCTAGGGATTGCGAGAGGCACATGTGGTACCAATCCATAAGGGGTCAAAGGAAGTACCAGAAACTATAGACCATCAGTTTAACCTCGGTGGTGGGAAAATTAATGGAGAGTATACTAAAGGAACAATTGGGGTTTACTTGGAGGAGGTGGGAGGTCTGGATAGGTCGGCATGGGTTTGTGCCAGGTAGATCATGTCAAACCAACCTTGTGGAGTTCTATGAATGGGTAACATCAGAACTGGACAGGGTAAGCCTGTGGATGTATTATTCTTAGACTTCAGCAAGGCTTGACTCTGTCCCCCACAATGGTCTGGTGGAGAAACTGATGGGGTTAGGAGTAGGCCCTTGATGGTCAGATGGATTGAAAACTGGATAGCTGGACGCACTCAGAGAGTAGTGGTCTGTGGGGAGCTCTTGAACCCTACAGAGGTTGGTAGTGGGGTATCACAGGGCTCGGTCCTGGGTCCAATCCTGTTTAATGCATACATATCAGACATCAGGGATGGTATAGGGTGTGAAATGAGTCTCTTCGTGGATGACTCCAAGATGGGAGCAGTAGTTGAGGGAGAAGAGGGGAGGTTGGCCCTGCAAGGGGACCTGGACACCCTGGAAAGCTGGGCTCACACATGGAAATTAAATTTCAATATCACCAAGTGCAAGGTGTTGCATCTTGGTTGGGGAAACCCTAAACACAGGTACACCCTGGGAGGGGAGGTGCTGGAAGCCTCAACAGGGGAAAAAGACCTAGGGGTCATGGTGGATACATGTATGAATAACTCTGAGCAGTGCAGGAGAGCAGCTAGCAAGGCAAACAGGATGTTGGGATGCATCGAAGGGGATCACCTCTAGGAGCAAGGAAGTGATTCTGCCACTGTACAATGGACTGGTTAGACCACACCTTGAGTACTGTGTACAGTACTGGAGACCACACTTGAAGAGGGACATACAGCTCCTGGAGAGGTACAGAGGAGGGCAACAAAGATGATACGAGGCTAGGGATTTGACTTACGAGGACAGACTTGAGGAGCTCTGCCTGTTTTCATTGGAGGAGAGGAGAGACAGGGGACATGATTGAGGTCTTCAAGTACCTCAAGGAATAAATAGGTAAACATGGAGGGATCTTTAGACTAAAGCAGGAGGGATCACCAGAGGCATGGTTTGAAGTTGGAAGGTGGAGGGTGAGGGGAAAAGAGGAGGAGGTTTTTCACTGAGAGGGTGGTGGACCCTTGGAATGCTCTGCCTGGTGAGCTGGTTCAGAGATCCACAGTGGAGAGCTTTAAGAGAGGGTGGGACAGACACAGAAAGTGGATGTATCAGATGATGGCCTGTCCCGGGTGGGTGGGGATGGATGATAGGGGTTTCTGGAGCACAAGGGATGGGAGGGTCTCGGCACCCAACTAAGGATCTAGGTTCGAGCAGACTTGATAGACCATAAGGCCTAATCTGCTGGCAAATAGTATGTTAGTATGTTAGTATGTTAACTCAAATGTACTTAGGAGGAAACCCAGAACTGTTGTAACAAAACATGTTGGTTTGTAGTTGCATACATTTATATAGAATAACTGATGTTTCTATTTTTTTTTATTACATTTATTTAATTTTTCCAAACAATCAAATATGACCAAAATTAATACAGAAAAAAAATGAAATAGCAGCAACAGTAACTACCCTCCCTTCCCCAATACAAGTTAATCAAAACTATATACAAAAGAGCAAGTGCACTAAAAGCAAGAAAAAAGCTCCTCTTTTAAACATTGATCCTTTTTGTGAATGAAAGTTAACATACACACAAAAAAAGAAACAGGGCACAAAAAGACACCCCAATATATTACTTAAGATAATAAAATCCATACTCTAGGTGATGACAAAACAAATAATAAATAACATACAACACGTAATATATAATACATAGCCAAGGCACTATTGAAATTCTGATCAAGTTGATAAGGTAAAAAGTGTGTTTAGTTTAGACCATTTCTTTTCATATGATGACAGCTGGTTGTGGGTGCTGGAGACAAGTCTTTTCAACTGATGGTTACTCAATAACTCATTAAGCCATTCCACATATGTGAAATTATGCCGGTCCTTCCAATAACATAAAATCAGTCACTTCATCATCATGGATATTATTGTTATATGATATTTTCTTTCCCTGACAGGGACCAATCTTCATAATTGTCTCCAACAATGCAAATTTCTGGGATAAAATAGTCACAAAGCCCCAGAAGTGGGTCCATCTTAACTTTAATTTCCAACCATAAATTACTAATTGGAACACATTTCCCAAAAATATGTAACAGTGTGCCATCTCCAGCACTGCATCTAGTACAAAGCATAGATTTGGCTCTACCCATTTTAAACAATTTTTGAGGGGTATAGTACAAATTATGCAAAATAAAAAATTGTGTTAATCATAGTCTATCTTGGGTTATATATACTAAATACAAAAAGAGATTTCCAAACCCGAGGCAATTGGAAAGACACCTTAGGAAAAACTGGTTGCCAGTGCCAGCAAGTGGCCTTGAATTTTCATACACTTCCTTAAGAAGAACCTAATATAACTTCAAACACTGTGCGACTGATTCACTGCTATTTTCAAGAAAGATAGGAAAGAGTCATAAATGAGTAACTAAGGAGATGGACCAATAGGTCCATAGAGGGAGGCCGATTAAAGGGTAATGTGAGGAAGTTCTTTTTCACAGAAAGGGTGGTGGATGCATGGAACAGCCTACCTCAGGAAGTGGTGGATATGAATACAATGCAGGGCTTAAACAGACATGGGCTAGGCATAAGGGAACAATACAGATGAGTATGAATAAATAGGCCATTGGCAGAGTAAAGGCCTATGGCACATTCATAAGGTAGAAAAAATGCGCAGACTAGATAGGCCTTACGGTCCTTATCTGCCATCAACTTCTATGTTTCTGTTTTTCTAAGTGGTGAAATCGCATGCATAATTTGAAAGTATTTAAAGGCCTTGTGATCAGAAATCATAAGTTGGTCCTGAGCTTGAGCAAAGGAAATAAAACACCCCTCCAATAACAAATCAGTGAGAGAAATTGTGTCAGCATTAGGCAACCACCCTTCTGCTTTGGGTTTTTCACCAATTTTGAAATTGGGGTTCTTAACTACTGGTTGAGCCGTGTCACTGCAAAATTTAAATTACAACTTCATAAGCATTTTGTAATACACAAAGAGGGAAGTACCCACAACTGACTGCCTCAATTTTACCAGGAGAGTAGTGTATTTAGCATACTGCAAAGGAATTGGGGAAATAGCCAAAGAGGGATGTAATATTTAGATGAAAATGAATCTGGGTGATGATGCCACTGAAGATATTTATTTATTTATTTATTTAGTTAGTTAGTTAGTTAGTTTTTGTTGACCAGGTAAGTGCACTAGACAAATCCTGCATATTTTCAGGCACGACTTGGGGGAAGGGGATGCAGAAGAATGCCAACTGACCTTGAACCAGATTAAGCTGTTGGTGGTATTTGCTTAGATGTATACCCTAGTAATAGATCCTAAAGTCCAGTAACTGCAAGCCTCCTAGAGACTTAGATAACACCAGTTTTGTATATTCACAGTGCAAAAGCTTCTCTGCCAACATAAATTTAGAAATGATTGAGTGGAGCATTGTAAACCATTTAAGGGAAGAAAAACATTCAACATTTGAAGGGGGTAAAATATGCTTGGTAAAACATTCATTTTCACCACATTAAAGAGCTAGTGTACTGCCTAATATTAGATTTTCAAAGCAGCCGACCATTACCTTTTATATCTGAGGTACTTTTTCCTTTCCATTTGTTTAATCAGAAGATTGTTTACTTGATGATAGTCGGTGTGATGTGCTGAACAGCTCTTAGCCTGGCAGCTGACACATCTTGCTCTACTGCCTCATACTACATCATCAGCATTGTGACCTCACTGACTGTGACATCACTGCTACTTAGGAACAGCAAGTGAGTGACTGCTAGTTCATTTACCTTTGTTGTCACAGTTGGTGAGCTCATAATGCTGATGATATAGTATGGGGTAGTAGAGTTAGATATGTCAGTTGTCAGGATAAGAGCTGGTCCACACATCCAGCACAATATTATCACATAGAATACTTTCTGATGAGCAAAAAGTAAAAGAAAAAAAAAATATCCAAGGAAATGAAAAGTTACAACTGACTACTACTTAAAATGTGTATTGTTTTCTTGTCTGCCTTTTTTTGGCTCCACTAGCTCTCTAGTTCTGCTCCAATCAGACAAGGGCAAAAGGCTCCAATAATCAAAATCCATCTTGATAGAAGATATTAGTACATCCCAATTAAGTTTTTTAAGATGAGTCAGATCTAGTGATTGATCTATGCCTAAATACAGGATGCTCTTTAAGGCCCAGAGAAACCCAACAGGAGCAATATCTCATTTAGTTAAATGCTTATTAAAAGGCATAACAACCAATTTATGTAAATTTAGTTAATAATTAGAAAGGGAGCCATATAACATAATTTTGTTTAACATGACTGGGAGAGCTGTATCTGGGTGGGTCACATGAAGCAGAATATCATCAGCATATACTGATAACCAATATGATGTAGACTCATTAGGGATCCCAGTATTAAGCAGGTTAAGTTTAAGGTTTGACAACAGGGTCTTCAAATAAAGACTGAATAACAGGAGGGAGAGGGGACATGTTTGCCTTGTGCCACTACACAATATAAAAGCTGGGGAAAACACTCCATTACAATATATTCTAGCACTGGGCTGGGTATAAGGTATACAAAGCCCACTTACAAAAGTTGGCAGAAAACCAAACATGTTTAGTACATCAAATAAAAATGGCTTGGCCACCCTGTCAAAGGCTTTCTCTGTGTCAGGGATACAAGAGCTGCAGGGCAGTCAAAGTCCTTGGACACTGAGAAAATATAAGCATGTTTGCGCAAGTGGTTGGATGCAGACCAGGCAGGCATAAATACCATCTGTTCTGGTCCAATAAGGTGACCCCAGACATTATTAATGCATGCAGCCAATACTTTGGAAAATAATTTCAAATACTGATTCATAAGAGATATCGGGCCATAATTTGATATTTGCTCCTGGTCCTTGCCTGTTTAGGTAGCAAAACTATGAAGACTTCCACCAATGTAAGATCAGATATACCATTCTCCAAAATATCAGTGGAAATTTAGAAATTATAGAGTGGAGCATTGTAAACCATTTAAGGGATATAGACTTGCACAAGAGGAAGGGACAGTTCATTTACATAAATCTTAGAAAACAAGAAGTGAAGCCATCAGGTCCAGGAGCCTTGTCTAAGATCAGGGATGAGATGGCCGTAGTGATGTCCTCCAAAGAAACACGCCATGTAAGCTCTGCTTGCTGATCTTAGGTCAATGAAGGGAGAGGAATAGATCCAAAAAAAAAGATTAATGGCCTCAGGAGATGGCGTGTAAGAGGGTGGTCAATGTAAAGCCAATGATATGTATAAAATTCATGGGTTATAGCTCTGGGGTGAATATGAGTGGATTAATCTGTTTGAGAGCATATACACTGAATAATCTTAAAGCTTTCTTGTTTACAAAGCCTAAGGGCCATGAGTTTTCCAGCTTTTTCTCCATAATCAAAGAATTTAGATTTGATTTTATAAATTGCATATTCTGCTTGCTCCATTAATAGATCTGTGTACTGATCCCTCAGTACTTTAAGCTCCAATTTCTGAACATCAGATGGTGAAGTAATCCATTCCAAACTTGTAATTGCTGCTAACAAAAAGGACTGTTTATCTTGACACATTTTTTTTTTAAGTTTGGTAGCTATGCGGATGAATTCATTCCATAGCATGGCTTTACATGCTACCCATTCCATATCCCCATGACTTAAAGTTCTTCAGTTCTCAGATACAAAGTTATTGAACACCTCTTTCATATGGTCTACCACATACAGTAGGTATCCTTCAGAAATTGATTATTAAGTTTCCATGTGGTGTCCCGCTAGGAGTTTAAATCTATTGATTGAGATAGCCAAACCAAGGAATGGTCAGATAAAACTCTAGGGGAAATATCACAAGAATGAAGACCGGCAATCAGAGACCGACTGAGTAAAAAGTAATCTAATCTAGAGTAAAAATGACGTACTGGGGAAAAAAGGTATATTTTTTAAGTGTAGGGTTGAGGAGTTTCATGGGTCACATAATCCTAATGAATCTATCAAGTCACACACGGAATGCTGCACTGGGGAAAGCCCTGACAATACTTTCTGGGTTCTGTTGAGGTTGTGTGTTAGAGTAATATTCCAATCCCCCCTAAAAGAATTGGCAATTGTGTAAAAAGAGCCAATATCATGGCTAACTCTACAGAAAAAGACAGTGTATCCACATTAGGGCCAAAAACACTCAAAGAACTTCAGTTTGTGCTAGGGAACTGTGCAATAATACAAACTAGCTAGATGAATCTATGACAGTGTCTGTTAAACTAAATGGAACTGATCTTGCTATAAGAATAAGCACCCCTCTTTGCCTGACATTATCTCCTGAACCATTTTTTCCAATAAAAATCTCTATGAAAGAGTACTCTCAGAGTCTAACAAGTGTGTTTCTTGTAGAAAAGGAATTCGAACCTCAGGATGTGCCAAATGCTTCATAGCTGAGTGTCATTTGACCTTTGACCATGGCCATTTAACATTCCACATGGCAAACTTAATCTGGGATAACATTGGGTTGAAGGTTACCATTAAGCCATGCCCTAGAAAAATGTTCAATACATAACCACCATGGTAATAACAAAGTGAAGTTGCTTGAGTCCCCCCCCCACCAGAAAACCCAGGAACAAACATTCCCAAACAATAACAATCAATAACAAAATAGAAACCTTCAGAACCAACAACGGTAACACAACTATGACAAGTCCTCAAACTGCACTCCTGCAGTCAGGTGCATAGATGGATCCCAGAGGGGCTCTATGCTAGCTCTGTCAGTAAAGTTATCAAACATAATCAATAATCACTGTGCTCAGCCGAACGTAGTAAACAAAGGGCATACCATAATAAAATACAATATATCAGTGAAGACTTTCTAATACTCCCCATGTCTGGTAGTGCAAAAATATAAGACTCAACAAATACAAATAATATAACATTTTGTAGCAAATCATTATCAAACACAATAATGCTTTTCTGAACACTTCAGTGGCTGTTACATAGAGATCACTAACATAGAAAAGCAGAAGACTCTTAATGCATTTGCAGAAAACCGGAGGTGGGTATTGCATAAACATAAAGAAAGGTCAAGAAGGAAATAAGACTCGGGGAAATAGAACAAAGGAAAATACCAATAACCAAAGAAAAGGTGGACACAATTTTAATTCAGTCCAACAAAAAAAATCCAAATGTAAAGAGGTGGAAGGTAAAAGCTATAGCCAATATAATAAAAGAAAGAACTCGGAAAGACAAAACAAGCACGGTCCAAGAACTGCCGACAGAACACGAGATGGAACAAAAAAGAAACAACAACTGAATAGCTTACAGCTCCAATACACAGTCTAAGGCAGGCAAAAACAACGGGAGCCTGATTAGAGTTGCTAACTGCATGTTAAATGTGTATCTCTTCCTTTAGAAAGAGCATCATCCCCTCTAGTGGCTGAACAGTGCCCTTAAATTACAGGTACAAACACAGATTTAATCTAACTCAGTTCCTATTAGGCAATCCACGTCCATGACAAATGTACACTGAAATTGGGCAAAAGAGAAGAAACCATCCTGTCTCTATAAAAGAGTGCTTCTCTGTCCAAAGCTGAGAAAGAGCTGCTACCTAGGAAAAAAAAAGAAGAGGGAAAGCTGCAGAAAATGGTAACCATGTCCATGGCAGCCCATGGTATCAAAGAAGCTGTGATGAAACAATATGGTAAAGTTGCCTTGTCAATGAGTTAAAAAGGTTCAGTCCATGGGGACCACTGGCTGAAACCTGAATACAAATATCACCAACAGTAAGGACTCAAAGCTGAAAACATGTTATTTGATGGATAGGATGAAAAAGTCTATGAAAATTGAAGGTAGTCATTTTTTCTGGGTTGTAAAGAAGCAGACTGCACTATGATCAAACAAAACTAGTGAGCTGGAATGTGAGGGAGAGAAAACAAATTTGAGAAGTAATTCAATAGCTCAGATGTAGCTTCCTTGGAAGACTGAAACTGTTTTTCTCCTTTTCTTGTGGTGACCAACAATATGGCAGGGTACCATAACTGCAAGTGTATTCCAGCAGCTTAAAGCTTATTCTTGACATCTCTATAAGCCCTTTGCTTAAGTCATATCCAGGGGCCTAAGTCACTAAACTGGAAAATACAGGCACCTTCCCACCATACTTGTTTTTGTTCATGGATTTTAAACAGGATATGAATTTTGTCTCGAACATTCTGGAACCAAACAATTAAAATATGGGGTTTCTCCCCAGGATTAGGAATTGGCTTCAAGGATCAGTGCACCCTCTCAATCATGTAGATCATCCCCGAGGGGGATGGGCTGACCAGCTTCTCCAACAACCATTGTACAAACATAATGGGATCTGTACCTTATGTTCATTCAGGAAGCCAAGAAATGATCAAGTTGCTTCTTCTTCTGCAGGACTCCTGTTCTTCTACTTACTCCTCCAGGTGCCCCAATTTTCTATGTAGATTTATCAGCTCCAGCTCCATCTTATTAGACCCATCTTCTAGGGACAGGATGCACATTTCTCAGTCAGTAATCCTCCAACTGAGTATCTCTAAAGTGGGCTTGATGGTTTTAAATTCTGCCATCAGCTTGAATAATACCTCTTTGATGGTATTAAGGTCTCAGGAAAAGGTCTCTGGTGAAGTAAATTCTGTCAGAGAAGATGGGCAGCCTGGCAGTGACTCATCTTCTTTTGACCATTTGGGGTGGTGGAGATCGGGTGGCAGATTCCTCTGGTGGTATCAATGTGTCCATATCTTGAAAAGCCGACTCCATCAAAAGTCCTACACAGGCAGCAGTACCCAAGTATGGTAACAGTAATCTCTGATCAATAGTGAAGTATTTGTCAGGCTGAAATGCTGGCAGATAATGTAAATTTAAAAAACTGCCAGGAGAGTTATCTCAAGAGCATCCACACTGTAGTCTGCCATCACATAACCATACCTAAATAAAATTAAAGTTACATCTTGATCCAGGTGGACCAATATCTCATTATGAGTCTGGGTTCCCAATGTACAGACAAACATAAATAAAGTTGACTAATCAACTAATATTAACTAAAATAAAATACTAATACAAAAAATTAATTCCCTACTATGGCAAGCCTTTGGGTAATGGTAGCCACCAATTACTGGGAAGATTTGCTTCATGGAGTGGAAGCCCTGGTCATGTGAGACACTTCACTCTTACTGCTGTGAAGTAGCAGACAGAAGTAGGACCATTTTGGCAAACATTTATTTTACAACAGGGAAATCACCATTGCCTGATTTGTGGTCTTTCCAGTTCACCTTAAGTCAAGCACGTCTGTGTTGTTGGCTCCCATTTTTTGTTTTCCTTTTCTCTTAGGCTGTCACAGGAGGAAGGCCTTCAGGTGTGAGCAGTGGGATTGCCCAGGTGGAGAAGGCCCTTCAGGAAGGCTGAGGACTAGAAATTGGATGCAATGAGGAGCAGTGAAGAGCCATGAGAGCAGCGTGGTGCCATGAGGTACGAAGAGTGGAGATCAGTACAGAGGAGACAACAACAAGGACTGTGGTCCATTTTTTTGAGTATAGTGACCGAATATTCTAATTTTACTGAACATTGATCTGACTTTGATTTAATTTGATTGTGGATCTATTATCAGTCTTTGGACCAGAGACCAAACTACTGCTGACTGTGCCTGATTGTGCTCTTGATTTTCGAGAGCAGGAGTTCGAGTTGAAAATGTAGGGGTACACAGGGGTATCAGGACATTATCAAGTTTATTGATGTCCTATAACCTGCTAAGTTCTTACCAGATTTTATAGAGATTTTATACTAATTTTGCAAGGTCATTGTTAGATTTTTGCACCGTACTCGAAAAGGGCAACCAGGAAAAAACAAACAAAAAAACAAGAACCCCAAAACTGAAACTTTGCCTGCAACTTACATCCTATAGCTATACAGTTTCCCTGTGTGAACACTGAAGTATTTAAACATTTTTATGTGTTTTGGAAATCACTAAAGTGAAGTTCATTTTTAAAATTCACGGGCATTAAATCATGTGAGTGCTCCATCACGAAACGGTATATATTGCACATGTGTGATCTTGGTGTTTTCACTTCTGATGTCACCATCATACTGAGCTTGCACTACTCCACTACGGCTTACTTCTGCTTACTGATCCTCGACATTCTTTTTGTAGTGGTTTAATCCTGCATTTCTAAAGTTCTACATGGTGCTCATACTTTTGTATGAATTTATGTGTATGTACTGGGTACTTGAAACTTGAAATAGTGAAGGACCACAGGCCGGGTAGATCTACATCAAGTTCTTCAGCGCTTGCATTTGTTTAGCTACCTTAATGGTCTAAAAACATTGAGTAACCAGTTACATTCTTTCTACCTCAAATGTCAAAAACAAAAGCAATAAGTATTAAAATATAAAGAAAAAAACAATTGCATAAATTAACAGCATAAAGGGATAACAGTATAACAGTACAAGATTTATTTAATAACATTAAATGCATTAATTGTATGGAAGTTTCTGATAATTCAGTATATCTTTTTGCTTATAGCCAAGGCCACTGTTTTTCAGTTTTTACCGGAAAATCTGGTAAAATTCCGGAATTAGGGCTGCCTGAAGAATGGTAAAAACAAAGATTTCATGGAATCTGGCATTTTTATATCAGATCAGTAAATCTACAAAAAGTGTGTTTTTCTTTTAATTCCTTCCTGTACTATTTTCAGCTTGTTTTATTTAATGCTCTGTATATTAAGCCTTCTTTAATTCTGATTATTTATGCACATAATAAAAGAATGACAGCAGAATCCCAGTAAAATCCAGAAATTAGAGTACAATCACTGGTGAAACTCTGGAATCTTAAGTGTTGAAAATTGAATTTAATTGTTTTAATCACAGTAAATCAGTGGCCTTGCTTATAGCTGATAATTTGATAAAAAATAAAAAATAAAACGTGAAGGTGATCTTCCTCCTTTTCTTCACCTGGATTGTTGTTAAGCTTTATTAGTCTGAACCCCCCCCCCCCATTTTCCATTTTTAACTATTTCTACATATTTGCTTGCTCCTATGACCATATTTGCAGAGCTGGGTAGTAATGTTTAGAAAATACTCTGCAGGCAGCAGCCCCACAGCAGGGTGTGCTCCACGAAATCCCAAAATTGAAAACTCAAAATCCAGCACAACCCACAACCAAACAAGACAAGCAACACAATATATGCCAAGAAAACTTGCAGTTTAATAATATAGCATAAAACACAAATGGTAAAAACCTCACTAATGCTGATAGCACAGGCTGGGAGAACAAGACAGGGCCCAGCTGACTTCTACCAGTTTCTCAGCAGCCTCTTCAGGAACGGTCAATCTTTACATCCACTATTAGAAGAAATTAGAAATTTGGAGGAAAACATTGTGGTACGACCAAATAAATTGAAGTCTAGCAATCTAATTGATATTACAGGACCTGAGTTACATATGTCCAATCTAGATATGCCCAAACAACAGTGTACACTTGGAAAATAGAAATATTAACCAAGTTTTGGTTCTTGTGACAGACAACAATAATTATTTGCACAATGCACAAATTGAAGATGTTGCTATAACCTGCCTCACCACCAAAGTGTCAAATATGGAAATATACAAGCTGTTGACTGTAATGTAAATAGGGCAAGGGATGTAATGCCAATTCCAGAAGCTGATGCCAGTAATGGAAATTAAGATGTTAGTCCACAAGTTAGCCAGCAAAATAGTGCTGCCAGTCCCTATCTTAATCAATTTGTCTCATTCCTGACCCCCTGTATAAATAACTGTAGCCTGTACCCTCCATCAAAGAGGGATGATAATGTCCCACATTTATAGTCAGATGGACAATCTGCTAAGGGTAATAAGGAGGTAGTTACCAATACTGAAACAGCATTTCGCATAGGCCATAAGGTGAACCAGAATAATGTGAACATATATACAAAGGAGCCAGCAGAAGAAGGCCACATGGTCTATCAAGCCTGCTCATATTGCAAGGTCCACAGCTTGAGCTAATGTCCCTGCCCTCCATCCCCACTTCTCCCATCCTCTCTACCTATGATCCTTACCTTCCCCTTATGCCTATCCCAGCCTGTCTTAAAGCTGCCCACTGTCTTCAATGAGATGACCTCTTCCAGCAGCACATTCCAAGTGTCCACCAGCCTCCCTGTGAAGAAGTGCTTCCTGACCACCCTCCTAAACCTCCCATCCTCCAGCTTGAGACTGTTCCCCCTTGTGTTATGGTTGCCACTCAGCTTAAAGAGACTCTCATTATCAACCTTATTTATCCCTTTCAAGTATTTGAAGGTCCCAATCATGTCCTCTCTTTCTCTCTCTCCTGTCCTCCAGGGAGTACATGTTCAGTGCCCTATATCTCTTCTCATATGCCTTACCCTCCTGACCAGCTATCATCTTTGTAGCCCTCCTCTGCACCTTCTCCAGCAGGTTAATGTCCTTTTTGAGGTGTGAGAATGATATGGACACATTATTAAGCAAAATTCAGGAACCTAAAAAGGAGATTTGCTTTGGTAACACACAGCTTCTGGAGTTGGTTGCACTCTTCACTTCCTTCATTGAGTATCATGCAAATAAAAACTGAACCCTGTGAGGAAAATGTGGAGAACTATGAACCTAATGTTAATGAGGGGGAATATGGCACTTCTGTACTAGAAGAAAATCGTGTGCCAGGATAAGACAAAATTGCTACAGATGATGAGTGTGTAAAGAAGCCCCTTTGTAAAGACCCCAGAAATATACATAAAAAAGATGATAAGAAATGGGAAAAGAACCAAAAAATCAATTAAAGCTATAATGGAAGAAATAGCAAATACAGAAATTAGGGAGATAGACTTATTGATCAATTAATTAAATCAAAGAAAGCTACAAATAAATCAAGGGATAAAAAAGTCAGTAAAATTAGTAGAAAACTCTCAGGTGAAGCTCAGCCATCACAAGGTATTGAAAAAGAATAAAGAAACGGACAATAAAAAGGGTACTCAAAGTAAAAGGGTAGAATGGAATCCAGATAAAGTACCTAGTAAAGTGAGATTTGCTAAAGTATACAATATGGCTAATTTACAGGCAAACACAAAAAATTCTAAATATTACTCGTAAGAAGGAGAGAAAAAAAAATAATATCAGCTGATAGCTTGCTGCCAAATATTTATATAAAAGGTATTTCAAAAATTAAAAAAAAATTAAATTCATATATAGGTAAATTGGCTGCTTATAACCTCATTAAAGGTATACCCGGTAATGAAATAAGTTGGCAAGATATCAAGTCTGCTTATAGATACCAAGCTCACCCATTTAAAGGCTGACTTTCCCTGGTCCTAAGAAATTCAGATTAAAGAAAACACATTCTAAAAGAAAAGGATAGCTTCCTGGAATTAGGTACAACATTAGATGCCACGATTAGACTAACCCCTGCATCCACCAGTAACACTCAATCAAAGAAAGTTTCTGTTATCCCTCACAAGGAGAACAAGGAAAAGATTACAGTTAAACAATCACTCATAACAACATACATGAAACCAATAGAATCTGAACATATTCTAGAAGAAGAGGAGAGGAGAGGAGAGGAAAGGAGAGGAGAGGAGAGGAGAGGAGAGTGAGAGTTTCTGTAGAAGAGGTAGGAAACAATTAGGACACAGAATTAACAACAATGTGATCCTTGAGTTGGAGGAGTCAGTTGCCTCCAACACATCACTAACAAAGGAGGAGACTTGTGAGGGTAATAATACTACTTTGAGTTCCATGGATAGTACAATAGAAATATGGGATAAAACCAACTGACTGGAAGGTCATAACAATCAGCTATGTATGTTAACTTGGAATATACCAGGCCTTAAGGAAAAACTCAAAGATAGAGCATGCCTGAAATGGATGTCAAATTTTACAATATTATTCCTTCATGAAACATGGATGGGGCAGTCAGATGATCAGTGGATAAAAAGGGTAAAAGTCATGGATAACCCCCACTTACAAAAACTGTAAATATGGTAGATAGAAAGGTGGCCTATTTTTATTGATATAACATTGGACTTCATAAATCTAGAAGTTAGTTTATATAATGAATTATATATATATATATATATATATATATATATATGTAGTAATTGCTGGAAATTCACACATTTTGGCATTATTTAATATCTATATCCCACCAGCCCTTAAGCAGAAGGATTTTAATATCTTAAAAAGAACTGGAGATGATATGGAGTCACTTAGGCTTAGATTCACTGGGGTCTGCATATTTTTAACTGGCGATTTTAGTGCCATATAGGTAACAGTACTGAGGAGCTTTCTCCAGAATGAGGTGTTGATGATACCCTAAATATCCCCCTAAGGCATTCAAAAGATAAAATTCTGAATAAGATTGGAAATATATTTTTACAATTCTTGAATAAGTTTGAACTTTGAATCTTGAATGGCCACTCAAAGGGTGACTAGGAAGGGGAAGAGATGTTCCCTACAGGAAATGGGAGCAGTGTTTTAGATTTATGCATAATTGATGCCCTGGAATACCCTAGAGTTAGCTAACTTAATGTTCACAAGCAATGGGATAGTGGCCACTTTCCACTGAATTATGTTTTGAACTCTCATTTTAAGCAGATTACTAAAAACTTGATGCAAGAATTTGATGCTAATAAGAATATATGTATTAAATACGGGAAAAAAATCAGCTGGAATGAACATACAAAGAAAACGAGTGATGAAATTATTTGTAACTATACAACCATGGATTTGCCAAGTGGTCCAAACTGTATCAATATATCTGAGATATACTACAAGTTAAGAAAATTCAAAAAGTATATAAACTTAATAGACAAGATATTATGCAAGAGGAAAAGTACTCAAGCTAAAGTTAAAACTGGCTCTGATAAGCCATGGTTCCACAAGGACTGTGATAGGTTGAGACTAAAGGTAAAGAACTTAGGTAAGTTAAGAACAAAGGCCACTACTCCTATTGTACTTGCTGCCTTAAAAAATCTTAAGTCAGTATATACAGTAGGAATTTAATTTATAAAAAGGAAAAATATTATAAAAATGTTTTATGGGGATTTTTACAAGAGGTTATATGAGAAAAAGATTGATTCCCAAGCCTTCTGGACACTAGTTGCATATTGGAGTGATGAAAAGAATGTTCAAAATAATATGATTAGGTATGATAACAGAAGAATCGTGATCTTACATTTTAATAAGATTTATGACAGCAATAGTGTGGTTCTAGAGGCACCTCAGAACTATGAATGTAAAAAAATTAAAAACACAGACTCACTTGTTTTCTCAATAAATGAGGTAAAGGCTGCTACTCAAGTGCAAAAATGGAACAAAGTGGGTCGTGAGGATGGTGTCCTGGCCAAAGTATTTTTGAATAGAATTGATCATTGGGGAGAGGTCTTGACACCGATATTTTTGCTTATAAGCCAGTATCAAGTTATCCCCAGTAACTGGAACAAAGGAGTTATCATCACCATCTTTAAGAAAGGCCAAAGACAAGACCCAAACTGTTATAGGCCAATCACCGTTTTGCTGGTGGTCCCAAATATTTATACAAGATTGCTGTTAGACAGACTCACAATGTGGGTGGAGGAAAATAATTTGGTCTCAGAATTTCACTGTGGTTTCAGGAGGCATTTTAGTACCATGGACGTAATTGTTACACTAAAATACTTGGTTAACAGTTATGTTTTATGGAGAAAGGGCACCTTATATGTTTGCTTTGTAGACATAAGGGCTGCCTTTGATTCCATTAACAGGAACAAGTAGTGGGAGATTCTGGAAGGTTTAGAAATAAATAAACAAATTTTGGCCATGCTACAAGCATTACATTATAATGCAACAGTCCAGATAAGATACACCAGTGACGGAGTCCTTTCAAAGGAAGTAGAAATTAAGAAAGGTGTAAAACAGGGGTGCTTATTAGCTCCTCTATTATTCAATTTACATATTGAAACCCTGATAAGGAATATTAGAGAAATAGATACATTTGCCCCTGCAATTCACGCTGAAAAAATCCAACTTTTGTTATATGCGGATGATGCCATTGTCCTCTCTCAACACTGCTTGGTCTGAAAAGGGGTGTTACAAGCGTAATGAACTCTTTAGAAAAGCTGGATTTAAAAATGAATGTGGAAAAAACCAAAAAGTATGTCCATTGGTTGTAAAAGAACTACTAAAAAGCAATGGGTAATAAATGGCTTGAAATTTGATGAGGTAAAGGAGTATAGAATCCTCAGGGTCATTTTTGATAACAGTATGTCCAGGAATCCCCATATTTCTGATGTATAAAATAAATCATATAGCTCCATGGGTGCCATTGGTGCTTTTGTAAATAAGATCACTAATAATTCCTTCACTGCCCTTAAAATGACTTATGAAGCAAAAACTGTCAGTTAGACTTTATATGGCAGTGAAGATTGGGATATATATATGTGAACAAAACAAAACTGGAGACTATAAAAAACTATTTCAGAAGAAATACTCTCAATTTACCAATGGACTGTCCTACGTCCTTTATGAGATTAGAATCCAGCCTAAGACCACTCTCATCAAGAATTAAAGTAAGAGCAGCTAAATTACGGAAAAAAAAAGTAAAGGAAATGCCCAATGACAGGCTTCCAAAAATGTGCTGGTTAGACCACTTGGAAAAGTTACAATCTGGAATAAGACCAGTAAATTGGTTCACTACTTTAAATGACTGTAAAGAAGGCTGGTAAGGAAGACATTTGGTCTGTTAAAGACAATATAAATATGAACCAATTGGTACAATAAATCACACAGAGGGTATATGATATTGAAATGCAGAATTTGTGGAAAATGCATAATCTAAACATATATGGCCTTTATTCTAGTATAAAGCAAACCTGGAGCACAGAATATTATTTATTACACTGTGAAAATAAATGGCACAGGAATAATTTGTGTAGGCTGTGGCTGGAAAGCTTAGGAATTGTTTCCTTCTGGAGAAAGAAGAGTCTGGGGAAGGGAAATAAAACCGTATGCAGTGGTAAAAATGTAAAAATTCCCAATATAATTCATGTCCTGCTGGAGTGCGATGCTTTAATGACAGAGAGGGAGAGATGGATTATGTTGCTTCTTCATAAGTATAAATCATATAGGCAGGAAGATTGTATAAAATATCTCAAGTTTGGATAAAACAAATGTTATTTTTGGGGTAGCAAAATGTTTAAATGCTTATTATGTATAATTATGGGGCTTGATAGAGATTTTAAATAGATTTTGTGTTTTTACTCATGTATGAATTATTGTAATACTGAAATTTTGTACAACTGTATTTGATTTAATGATTTTACAATTTTGGGATGTAATAAATTCTATGTAATTTTATACATCATCTGTTAATAAACTTAACCTTGAACCTTGAAGATTTGGAGATTTAAACATTGAACTAGTAACTCTGTCTACAATAGTTCTTCCCCTGCTATAGGTTACCCAAGGTTTATCACCCACCACTTCAAAAAGAATGTTGTCCCACTTCATCACATGCCAGTGTTTGGTTATAATTTTAGAAATCTAGTGGGCAAGATCATTAAATTCTGTAACAAATGTTACATTCTTTACTCCCTCCTCCCTACACGTGGGATAAAGTAATGAAGACCTATTCATTGTTTGTACTCTAGGAAAAGCAGTGTGCAGAAGTGATGTGACATAGCCATGATCAGAAAACATCTGATACATTTCCTTTGCCTGTGACTCACAGACCACATAGTCAGAACAATTTCTTCATAAGCAGACAAATTGTCCAAAAGAAATAGCTTTAACAGTATGCTCAGGAAGGGCATTGATTGGTAGCTGGTAGGACAGTATTCTCACTAGTAGGTTTGGCAAAATTACTAGTCTGAATTTGCTCAGGGAAATCAACTTTAACAGTAATATCCAGAAAATTAATTTCAGTTTCATTAAAACTTGCTGTAAACTGTAAATTCAGGCTATTCTGGTTAAGTTCATCTACAAACTGAAGTACTGTGTCATCAGAACCGTTCCATATCACAAAAGTATCATCTTTAGGTCGAGTCCAAAACCTAATATGCCCAAGGTAAGTATTTATTTCATGGGCAAACACCACAGCATCCTCCCACCAACCCAAAAATAGGTTGGTGTAGGAGGGTGCCATGGTGCTGGCCGTGGCTATACCTCAAAACTATAAAAAGAAATCAGCATCAAATAAAATATGGTTAGTAGTCAAAATTAATTCAACAGCTTCAAGCAACAAAATCCTGTGGAAAATTAACAGCAATAAGATTGTTTCCAAAGTGATAGTTCAAAGTTTTCAGTTCTAAGCCATGCCTTATTGAGGTACACAAGGAACATACATCAATTGTCAACAAATTATAACTCCTTTTCTGGGTGATGTTCTGTAGCTTGGAAAGGAAGTCCATGGTATCCCTCAAGTCTGAATGAATAGTGTGTACTAGTTCTTGGAGAGAAGTCCACAAAAATAGAAATATGTTCAGTTAAGGAGCTTTGGCCTGAAATTATAGGTTGTCCAGGTGGATTATGACAGCTCTTGGGGACCTTAGGCAAAACGTATATTGCTGGAATCTTAGGATAGTCTACTAAAATGAACTTTCTTTCTTTCTTGTTCTGGAATCAGTCCCCTTTCACAAGAATTATATAAAAAATTATGAATCTTACATTTGAATATTAATGTGGGTAAGAAGTAATGCTTAGTTGTCTAATAATTTCTTGGCAATATTTAGACTTGTCTATTACAACAACTAGGCCACCTTTGTCTGACTGTTTTATTTCAATTAAATTGTTGGTACTTAATGCTTCTAATGCTGGCTCTTCCTGTTTTAACATGTTTTGTCTTTTTTTGGGGGGGGCACTTCAATTTCAGCAACTTATCAAAGTCCTGTACAACACAATTCTGGTAAGTCTGAAGTGCAGGAGAAGCAGCAGGTGTAGGGGAGGAGGTTGAGTAGGGCATAAACCATGGCAGACCTCTTTGAGCATATTTAGCTGACCTTTGACCTTCCAGATAAGAATCATTTATAGTATTCATGGATGAACTTGTGTCACAAATACATTCTCCCCAATTCAAATCTGTATCATTTGGTACTATATTCTGATATTCAATCTCTTCTGCAAGACTAATTAGAGTGTATGTCAATATTATTCTCATCATCATTTGTGGTTAAATCAGGCAAGTCAATGTAATAAATGGAAACATCACAGTTCACATCCAATGCTTCAGAAACATTAGAAAACCTCATGTTTGCCTTTTTGCAAAGATTTTTTATCTCAATTTCTTAAAACTTTTCTGTATATCAATGTAAATATTAAATATATTTATTTTTGTAGAATGCACAAAATTTAGACCCTTGCTGAGGACCTGGGACTCAGTGGCACTAAAGTTATGGCTTGAGATATTTAAAACTTGTAAATTCTGGTTCTGAAATCCCACTTTGGCTTGCCAGTTGGACCCCCTCATCCTCCACCCCCTCCTCATTTTTCTGTGCCCCCTCCCAATAGAATTCTCATGCATTTATTATGCTGGATATTTTGCCACTTGGATTGAAATCTTTAATCATAAGATGGATTGAGCACTGTTGTTTTAATGCTTATAAGATAACTCATGTTTTCTATTAAATTTTAGGGTTTGTATGTTTTTCACCCTAACACCCTACCCCCACCATGAACAATCAAACAGGCATTGGGGGTCTACCTTGGGGTCATCAGCTCAAACACTCACCCCATTCTATCTATAAATAAGCTGAGATGGGTACAGTATAGGAGAATGGGGTGAGCATTAGGGCTGACAAACCCAAGGCACACCCCCGATGCCTGTTGGTGTGTGCAGGGTGGGGGTTGGGTGTTAGAGTTGGAGACCATAATGCCACATTTCCCTACTTCTGTTTGTTTAACCCTAACTAGAGCATCAATGAAGTTTTTTGCAATTTATTTCCTTTCTTTTTGAGATAGTATAATCGTATCCTTATTTGAGCCCTGTGCTCCCATCCCTCCATAGATGTGTACATATATGTAGCTGTGGAAAAGGACAACAGTGACCAAATTGTCAGCAGAGCCATCTTATTACCTCATCTCATGTACCTGGTATAAAAAATGTTTGAATCCCTGCTAAAACATAACTTTGCACAATCATAATGCCATTCCATGCCACAGGTGTGAAAACACATTTTGGCCAGAATTTGAAAACTGACAACTGTGACATACATGAGGTGGGGTAATAAGAAGGCTATGTTGAAAATTTAGTATAAAAATATTTAAAATTTCCAAAGTTACAAGCATGCATAGTAACATTGCAACGGATGGTCATAACTTTGCAATTTTTACATATTTTGACCCCAACATTTTCAACATTGCCTTCTTATGACCCAACATCTTACGGGATTCACCCAAGAGTAGTCAATGAATTGGCTGGGAGAACCACTGACTAGCTTATATCAGGCAACTCTGGACCAGGGTGAGGTTTTTATAGGCATGGAAGGAAGCAAATGTGGTCCCTATTTTTAAAAATAATGGATCAAGGCAGGAGGCTGGAAATTATTGACCAGTTAGTCTGACTTTGATATTGGGTAAGCGCTTAGAAGGAATCATAAAAGAACACATAGAGAATACTATGCAGCAGAGGGGGGATATTGATGATTTTCAGCATGGATTTAAAGTGGGCTATCATGTCAGAGTAATCTCCTAGACTTTTATGAAAGTGTGAGCAAGGCCTTGGATGAGAGAAAGTCAGTGAATGTGATCTTCTTGGACTTCGCTAAGGCATTTGACAAAGTGCCACACCAGGAGCTGGTGGATGCCCTGATAGACCATAAGATAGAGGGTAATAAAACACACTGGATTAGTTCCTGGTTACAGGATAGGAAACAAAGGGTGTCTATCAGGGAGTCCAGCTCAGGATGGCTGGGTGTGACAAGTGGAGTCCCCCAGGAGTCAGTGCTGGGCCCCTGTCTGTTTAATGTTTACATACATTCTATGACCACTGGTGAGGGGGCATGGGAATCCAAGTTCGCCAATGATACCAGGATAGGCATAATTATTAACAACTACAAGGACATTTACAAAATTCAGGAAGCTTTGTCCAACCTGGAAAGGTGGACTCAGAAGTACAGACTGACCTTCAGTACTGAAAAGTGCACTGTTATGCACTTTGGGAGTTAGAATAGGGAAGCTGTGTATAAGCTAAATGGGCAGTTGCTTAAAGTAATATAAGAGGAAATGGATTTGGGTGTCAAAATATCAAATGACTTAAAGTTTAGTCAGCACTGCCACCAAACAGTAAAAAAAAAAGTATGGTAACATACTAAGTTGCATAAATAAGCACATAAAAAGCAAAAGCAGGGTGGTACTGGTTCCACTGTATGGGTCCCTTGTGAGACCGCATATGGAATATTGTGCCCAATTTTGGTCACCAGGCTACAAACAGGATATAAGAGCATTGCAGTGGATTCAGAAGAGAACCACTAGAATGATAAATGAAGTACATGTTAAAGAATATCAGGATAGGGCCTGTCCCAGTGGCGCTGAGGGTTGAGGCACTGGACGCCACACCTCACGCTATGCCGGTGAGCTGGGTTCGGGAATGGACTCGGGTGGCCATGGGTCAGCAGGGGAGAGGGAGGGTCGAGAATCCCAGCAGATGCTCTCCTTCCTCAGGGGTGGAAGACCAAGAATGCGTCAGCATTCTGCATCCCTTCAAGCCACTGGAAGCACTGACAGTAGTAAGGGATGGAGGCGGCTCTGCTCTGCAGAGTTGGGGAGGGGAGACATTGGACGGCACATGAGAGGTAAGGCATGCATCAGCATGCCACCCCTCAGGATGTATGTCCCACGCACCGGACATCTCAGAGGGTAAGGGAGTACAAGGGAGAAAAATGGAAAAACTCTTCTAGGCAGCCCTAGATGAAAGCCACTCCGGTTCCATCCAAGACCACCGAGAAGGGACAGACCCTGCTGTGCAGGAGGTAAGAGAAGGAGGCACTCTAGGGGCAGATCCCAAGAAGATGGGATGGTGGAAATGAGCAGATGGAAAGAGTGGGCACCAAGAGGAGATAGGAGGGAAAAACACAAAGTAAAAAAAAAAAAGAATATCAGGATAGGTTATCAGTACTGGGATGTATACATTGGAGTTTCACAGATTAAGAGGGTGCATGTGCTTGGTTTTTAATGTACTTGCAGATGAAGGACTGTGGGAGAAATTGGGACTCATATTTAGAGACCAGCAGTAGCAGACTAGAGCACACCCCTTACAGTTGGTAATAGAAAGATGTAAAACAAAGAAGAGAAAACACTAGTTTAGTGTTAGGGTGGCACCAGTGTGGAATGTTCTTCTGCTTGAGGTGGTGGCTAGCAGAAGTATGCAAACATTTAAATCAAATCTCGAGAAGTATCAGGTTACAAACAACATACAGTGGTATAAGTAGATTAAACTAGTGAGTGCTACGGACACCATGTCTACTTGCTCTGGAATACCTATGATACCTCATGAACAAGGTCTGTCAAAATTGTAAGATCCTGCCTGAAAGATGATATCAACAACTGACTGCAAAATCACATTTTGGGTGGGAATTGTGTAATGACCGTCATATTGTTCAATAGGTAGGGTTCTCAAAAGGCCATGTTGAAAATTTGGGGTCAAAATCTCAAAAAAATGGCCAAGTTATGTATAAAAGTTGAAACCCCCATTGAAATACATTGAGCTACATTTACCTTAGTTTCTCATACTGCAGTAATCGGTTCCAGCAGCAAGATGTGTCTTTGATCAGGGAGTGGGTGTTGAACCTGGGATCTGTTCAGGTGAGTGAGGGTATGTGGGGGTTTACTGGGGGGGTGTGGAGGTGGGTGTTGAGTGGAAAGTGGGAGTGGGGTACTGATTGGTGAGGGACTTTTTTTTACAGGTTTTTCAAAAAGAACAAAAAAATAAACATCGACTGGGAGGGGGGAGTGACCACTACACTGTGGACAACTTTTGATTCTTATGGGGTTGGCGATCGGGGTGGGGGAGGCAACATTACACTACAGAAAACTAATATTTCATACGGGATCAGTGACTGTGGAGGGGGAAGGGACCACTGTACTATGGAAAACTTTTAATTCTTATGGTATTAGAGATCGGGGAAGGGGGAGGTACCCCTACACTTCAGAAAACTAATATTTCATATGGGATCTGTGACTGGGGAAGGGGAAGGACCACTTCATGACAAAAAACTAATTTTTCATATGGGATCAGTGATTGGGGAGGGAGGAGGGACCACTACACTACAGAAAACTTATATTTCATATGGGATCAGTGAACAGGGAGTGGGGAGGGACCGCTACACTATGGATATAGAAAATTACTGGGAAAGGCTGGGAAAAGGCTTTCTTCTGTGTGTCCCAAATACTTTTTCATAACTTGTGGTCCTTTTTTGCTTGAATGAAAAAGGATTCACAAAAAAGGATCTCAGCAAGTGATGAAAAAGGATTTAAAGAGTTTAAAAAAGATGTTCAGAGGCCATGGGAGCTATAAAAAAATACTAAGTGAAGCTCATCAGCTCCCGATGAGCAAGATACATGTTTAGATGTCTGTAAAAGACATCCCTGGACAGTGTTATGACAGTCTGTTGTGTGGAAAAGATAAAAACAAGTTCACAGGTCATGAAAAAGGAATTGTTTTCTGGTGAAAAAAGATTGGCACCTCACAAAAAAGAATAATGTTTTGTGAGACCAAATTCCTTTTTCATTCCACTTCTCTGTCCCGGAGAGTGATATTTTCCTTGAAAATAATGGGAACTTCACAATTGACTAACTTTGAAACAGATTAATATTTTTTCACTAAATGAATGCAAGACTGTTCTGTGAACCAAGCTGTTTCTACCATGAAAACAAAAAACATCAAAATTCCACACCATCTGGGTGCAAGGCGATGAGGAAAAAACAAAAAATGACAGATTTTAAAGTTTTTGCACTATCCCGATCTCAGAATCTGCACATCCAACTAAAATGAAACTTGCCACATCTAAAGATCTACCCCACAGGACAGTGCATGCCAAATGTGCAAATCCATTAATCGATTGAAAAGTTATTAAAGTGCAAAATTTGAGGTTTAACATCATACAGGCTACTCAACCCTAACAATAGAGGTGCGACTGCTGACCTATAATAAACACAAAAACAAAGTGAGGTACACGTTGAGCTTATCATGGAGTTTATTATTTTTAATAACTTCAAGGATTGATGCGTAATACTAGACAGCAAACTTGCTTAAATACATGCTAGCTGAGAAAACATTTACAAAGCTAATAAAACAAAACACCGGTAAAAATAGATTTTGGAGTTGTAGATACCAGTGACAACATAGGATTTTCCATTCAGCAAAACAGATGTTGTCCTTTTTCAAACACAATAAACCAGTATCCTTGGACTTGACTATTGGGTAGGGACTGACTCCCTGCTACCTGCAGGCACCTTTCCCAGTCTACTAAATTAACTGTACCCTGGTCCTGTGGCAACAGGGCCTGCAGCTGCCAGTGCCAGCTCATACTGTGCACTCTCTTCAGTATAGCTTGTTTGCCTGAAACTACAGTTAAATGCAGTGAACATTCACTAACTGGAATGGTAATGCATGATTTTCTTATGATCGTGCAAGTTTTCCTATCAAAGTCACTCTTTCTCATATATAAGTAGTCAGTTTCTTCCCCTGTGCAACAGCTTTAAATAGCCCTGATGTGTGTGGCATGAGGAGTAAAGGAACTCCAGTTTCACTGAATGGCTACTGCAGCTGATTTTATTTGCTAACAACTCAGACATGCTCAGTGTATATTCCTTGCAAAAACTGTAACATCATGATGTCAAAGCGCTCAAGTGGTGATGGGAAACTGATTTTCTTTGGATCTGTTTTACTGATGTCCAAAATACCAGATTTTGGCATATTCACCAAATGCAGATTCCGCACTGTCTCATCCTTAATGACAGAAGCCTTAGCCTCTTGGAGCTTAGATTTCTTTTTATACTTGAAGTCAAAAAAACTAAGAAACACAAAAAGAGAGTGCTTTACTCAAAAGAACATAAGAACGAAAGAAAATGGCCAGCAGAAGCAAACCACTCAGTCTGTTGGGTCCTCTCAAAATAATATGGATCGTTTCCAATTTTCATCTTACATCTGTGACCCCATCCCCCTGATTTTTCCAGTCTTTCCCCTTACGATGCCTCCTGACATTCCTTTATGCTTGTCCCAGGCTCTTTTGAAGGCTCCCACTGACTTCAACTCCACCACCTCCTCTGGCAGCTCATTCCATGCCATCACCACTCTTTCTGTAAAAAAGTCTTCCTTATGTCCCTCTTGAATCTACCCCCACCTGTTTTAGGTTGTGCCCTCTGGTGGTGGTGGTGGTGTCCCTTTTATTGACTAGGCTCCTGCAGTCCACTCTGTTAATTCTCTTCAAGTATTTGAATGTCTTAATCATGTCCCCTCTCTGCCTCCACTCCTTCAGAGTGTACATCCCCAGGTCCTCCAGCCCCTCTGCATATGATCTATCCTGCTGTCCTTCTGTCATTTTAGTCACTCTCCTCTGGGCCATTTCCATCATGTTTATGTTCTCCTTCTTCAGGTGTGGGTGCCAATATCTTACTCTTTATCCCAAGTGAGATCTCACCAACAACCTTTATAGCGGCAGAATAACCTCACTCTTCCTACTGCTAAATCCCCTTGCAATATACCCTAACATCCTATTTATCTTTGCTACAGCCTTTTTGCATTGAGTCAAGAGTTTCAGGTCACTAGAAAGTATTACCTGCAGATCTTTTTCTTCCTCCAATGGCGTAACATGAACTTTTCCAATGTAGTACTCTGTTCTCGGGTTCTTTGCCCCTACGTGTATCACCTTGCACTTTTTGGCATTGAACCCGGGTTCCATATCCCTGACCATCTCTCTAGCTTGGCTAGGTCCTCTCTCATCTCCTTTATCCCCTTCTGAGTATCCACCCTCCCACAGAGCTTGGTGTCATCTCAAACATGCACATTTTTCCCTGAATACTTTCCCCATGTCAGTAATAAAGACATTAAACTCCCTTGTACTGGAGAACTCCCCCCCACTACTACCCTCAGTGTCCTGCTGCTCAGCCAGTTTTCGACCCATCTAACCATCCTTTCTCCCACCCCTAAGTTCTTCAGGTTTGTAATCAGCTATTTGTGTGGCACAGAGTCAAAGACCTTGCTAATGTCCAGATATATAATATCCACTGCCTGGCCTTTGTCCACTGTGTGGGTGACCCAGTCAAAGAATTCAGTCAAGTTCATTTGACACAATCTGCCTGCTATAATCCCATGCTGCTTGCTATCCTGCAGGCTATTTTCCTTTAAGAACTTGACCAAGCCCCCCTTCAATATTGTCTCCATTAGTTTACACACAACTTTGGTCAGGCTGACCAGCCTGTAGTTACCAGGGTCCTCCTTGAGGCCACTCTTATGGTGTGGCATGACTTGTGCTGTTCTCCATTCCCCTGGCACCACCTGTGTATCAAGAGATCTATTGAATAGTATTGTCAGTGGACCTGCTAGCTCCTCTGCCATCTCTTTAAGTATCCTGGGGTGTAGTCCATTATGCCCCGGAGATTTTTCCTCCAATTTCATGAGCCCCTTCCTCACCCATTCAATCCATTACACCCTATTGGGTCCTCACATCCCTCCCTGCTCTTCCTCACTGTGCAGTATTGCGCCTCTCTTTCTTTGGTAAAGACAGAGCAGAAGTAATTATTTAATATCTCTGTTTTTGTCCCATCTTCTACCACTATACTTTCCTCTTCTTCAGCCTGACTATGCCATCCTTTTTGTCTCTTTTTTCTTTAATGTAGCAAAAGAAAGCCTTATCCCCTTTTTTATCCCTTCCTTTATCTGGAGCTCTTTCTTTGCTTTTGCCTGTGTTACCTCTCTTTTTGCTAGTTTAGCCAGCCTTTGGTACTCCTCTGCTTCCCTCACTGTCCTTCTACTTTACTTGTCGCTGCCCTTTTATCTTTCACTACCTTAGCCACCTCCCTGCTAAACCAGCCAGGCAGTCGAGTTCCTGCCCTCTTTCCCCTCATCTTTGTGCATCTGTTTGTAGCATTCTGTATGACCCCTCTGATTGAGTCCCACATTTCCTCAACACCTAAGCCTTCCTCTAAGTTCCCTAGGTCTTCTTTAATTATTTCTCTCATTCTCTTAAAATTTGTTGTTCTGAAATCTAGTGCTCTTATCTTAGTGGGGATGTCTTCCCTATCCATGTCCAGGTTGAATCACACTGTGTTGTGGTCACTTCCACCCATGGGATCCCCAATATCTATATCCTGAACATGTTCACCGTTAGAGAGCACCAGGTCCAGAATTGCTTCCCACCCTGGTGGGACTGGTCACATACTGTGTCATGAAGTCATCCTGGATTGTGTCCAGGATTGCCTGGCTTCTGGCACAGGATATGGCTGGACTAACCCATTTGATTTGGGGGATGTTACAGTCCCCTACCACTACTATCCCCCCTTTCTGCTGCATTTGTTAACTGAGTGCATAACTCCCTGTCTTTGTCCTTGCCCTAACTGGGTGGTCTGTATATGACCCCCATCCTTATCTTCCTTCCTTTATTCATCTGGAGCTGGAGCCAAAGCGCCTCCATGCTCCCTCTTTCAAACTCCTCTTCACTTGTACACACAATGCCTTCCCTTAAGTATGCCACCACCCCATCCCCTTTTCCTGTCTCCCTGTCCTTTCTATATAGCCTGTAACCTGGGATACTCCAGCTAAAGGTTTTGTGCCAGTGGCAAGAGAAGGAGAAGGAGGTCATTGATATTTAAAATGTAATTAAAACCAGTGAATTAAGCACAGATGAAAGGCTCCAAGTCATGGCACTCTGCTATCAGTAAGATTGTATTTATTTTAAATTTAAAGAAGCAAAACCTGCCATGGATTTGGGTAAAGGAGAAAAAAAAAGGTAGGGGAGTTGATGAACAGTATTCATGAACAACTGTGAGAAAACCATCAACAAATAACTGTTCTGCCTCCATAGAAATTTATTCTGTGAACATAGCATTGTACCAAGTATGAAATTCACCATTTAAATTTCCACAATTAAACTGTTTACAGTCACAAGTACCCATCCTTGACAAAAATCAGGAATTAAAAAATTCCACAGTCTCAGATATTAAACCACACCAGGGTAAGATTTTGGTGCTTTTAAAAGATCATTGCAGCCATCAAAATAACAATAGCACTCAGACCAAGGACATATATGATGCAGAATTTATTTAATCAAAAAGTGCTCAAATGCAAGAAGGCTAAAAACTACATTATGTGTATGTGGTATCAAAAACAAGCAGCTTATGTTTCCCTGCCAAGCTTCATCAGAGTTAAACTGCTCCATTCAGTGCAGATACTTAAATATGAAGTGCAATAATACGAAATTAAACACCATGGCAATTTAATAAATAATTTCATGGCAATTATCATCAGTCTGCATTATACTAACATTGAGAAGCAATTCAGAACATCATGGCAATTTGCCCAGTTCATTATTGAAATCGTTCATAATCACCATCTCACAAGACATTACCTATACTTAGCCCATGTTGAAACAATTAAGAACATCATGGTGTTTTGCCAGGTACATCACTTAGTTCATCACAGTTACCATGTCCATGTTCACCCAAAATCTCAGTGTAACTTCATAAACATTAGTATATTTTATTACAATGTTTACAATTTGAATTGACATCTACAACCACATTCTGGCCAGGATATTCAAAAGTGGCCCAGAATGTGCACAATGGAATGCGCAGCTCAATGCGGTTGTGCCACAGGAAAATTACGCCATATTCAAAAGATGCACCATATGCATGTGTAGGCGCAAATCATACTGAATATAGCAAAGATGCGCCACTGTGCAACCAGACATGTACTGGAGCAACCATGATTGCACAGGAGCATGACAATATGCAGCAACCAGCACGCTGAGCAAACACAACAGGCAAAAGGTGAACACAGCCATGGCAGCACAAGAGCAGAGTGCCCAGATAGGTGTGGCAGACCCAAACCACAAGGGGACAGTGTCCAGGAGGCACAGCAGAGGCACTTGGCCAGAAGGCCACAGAGAATGCCAGGTGCACAACACAAACACTGGTCATGAAAGACACCAAGCCACCCACTCAGATGAAACAAATGCTGGCAGGCCCATGGCACTCCACCACCACCTCCCTGACACACAACACCATATGGGACAATGCCGCTGCCATGGTGTGAGGGTACCCGGCATGTACAGTGGTCTGATGTAAAAGAGACACACACATGCACTAGGCAAGAAGGGGCACAAGCCATGCCAACATGCAGGGACAAGGCACAGCACCGCACACCACACCAGCACTAGCAAGGGCAACATGGCAGGAGGTGAGCAGGCCAGCACAGGCAAACAGAGACACAAGGCAGTGTACCATGCACAGGGTAGGTGCACAGCTAAAGCCCAAGGGCCTGTGACACAGTGGGACACGGCACACAGGATCCTGTGCACACAACAGCACCAAACAAAGGGTACAGCACTGGGAACAAAGGGGACATGCCCAAGAGCACCACAGAATAATGGCAGCACAGTGCAGCAGCCTGCATGTTTATTATTATTTTATTTATTTATTTCGTTTTTGTTGACGGGGTAAGTGCACTAGACAAATTCTTCCTATTTTCAGGAATGACCTGGGGGGAGGAGAATACCAATGAATACCAACTGACCTTGAACCAAATTAAGCAGCTGGTGGTATTTTTTAATGAATGGGGGAAAATTTGGCCAGGACACTGGGGAAATTCCCCTGCTGAATGGCAGGGGGAGCTGCTGTCCAAGCTAGAATGGCCACTGTGTCCCTGGCTTTGGAGGAGGAGGAGGAGGTTTGTGAGGAGGGAGAGAGGGTCTCCTTCCCAGCCGCAGTAAACTTAGATTCCAATAATGACAGTTTAAACTTTTCACCGATAATGTCTGAAAGTGTGAAGACTACATGTATTTTTCTGGATGCCGACTTGCCGGTTGGTGCTGAAATCTTTCAAGAAGATGAGAGAAATCAGGACTGTGGGAGAAAAAATGACCAAGATTCAGAGTCGGGGAAAGTGAATGAGGTGAATTTGGAGACACCGCAAGGTGCGGCAACAAGACAAGCAGCCGCTACCAGCACCGGAGACAAGACCAGAGAACAGATGCCCAGATGCCCAGGTGAGAAATAGGTTGAACAGGTGGTTTTGCAGGACACAGAGCCGGAGGAAATTATGATGGGCATACTACAGAATCAGCCAGCAACTGAGAGGTGCAAGATAAGTAAAACTTTGGAGATGATGGGGAAAAGTTGGAAAGGGACAACTGTAATTCAAAAAGTGGAACAAAGCGGGTAGGCAACTGGAGGAAGCCTTAGCGGCTGTGGGCTGGATATGGGGGAGAATGTCTGTCTACCAGACCCCTTAGACTCCACAGTAAAAGAGTATAATGGGATGCTAGTATCTGCAACAGGGAGAATGATTACGAATGTACAGGTGGCGCTTCAGCCCTCAGGGGCCAGTGCTAGCACTAGTGACATAGCAATACTAGAAACAGGTACACACTCAGTAGAGTAGTGCATAGGCAATGGAGAATCTGTCAAGAACAAAAGGAATGATTTCGGGGCTAGCACAAGTAGACAAATGAGGGGAACAAAAAAGAACACTGACATAAGCCAATTGCAGGAAACACATGATGTGTAGGACAAGATGAAGAATTCATCTGTGGGTTTAGGGGTGTATCTGTTACAAGACCCAGTGAAACAGAAAATGTTTAAACCCTTATTGTGAATGGCAGATTTATTTAAATCCAACACCAGAGAACCTGCCTCAAGAAGGAATGCGATTTGCGATACACAAGATCATGTTGGAAAGATATTGTTTACATAGAAACATAGAATTTGATAGCAGATAAGGACCACTTGGCCCACCTAGTCTTCCCATTTCCCTACATAATGAATAAGCTGCAGATCCTAGTTAACTAACAGTCTGCTTCCTCCTGTCCCCCACTAGAATTGCCTTATGTTTGTTCCATGCATTCTTGAATTCCTCCACTGTTATCGACTCTACAACCTCCTCAGGAAGGCTGTTCCATGTATCAACAACCCTCTGTGTGAAGAAATACTTCCTCACATTACATCTGAGCCATTTCATCTGAGCTTGATGTATAGAGAAGGCCTGCAAGACCCTCCTGATAGGGTGTACATTGGGAGAAAACTACTGAAAGACTCTTTGAAATTTGATGCCTCCAAAATATTTGCTTTAATTCACACTGATGAAAGTAATTATGATATCAGCTTTAAAACAGTGGAGGCTCTGGATAAATTTTGGACTAAATATAGTAGTTTGAAAGAGACACCATTGTGGGCCCCCCTTTCTGGCAATCCCTATTAAAAAGCCTGCAGTATTTATGATTACCATTATTTTTAAAAATGAGATGGTGGATATTGCTAACATTTTAGATTGGCTTAAAAAAACATTGTGAAGTGTTAGAACATCCTACCCAGTTATCGATTCAGAACAGTTTTGGACAGGGGGTGGAGGGTCAAATGCAAACTGTCTATGGCCAACAGTGGAATTATTCATCTACCTAGATGTTTTTTCCTGGGGAAAGACAGAGGCTCGTTGTATTACCCAGGTCAACTGAAATCTTGTCATAAGTGTGGTTCTTGGCTACTCTTGAGTATTGCTTGTGACACTCCTAAGTGTTCTCATTGCCTGGAAACTGGTAATTTTTCATTCAATTGTAATAACCTGTTTCGCTGTAACTTGTACGAAGAAACAGGACACTCCTATATTAAGTGTCCTTGGGCCTCCCATAACTCAGGGGAAGACCTTTCCCATGAGGCTATGATTACTCAGACCCCCCAAAAAGGGTGTGCTCTGGCCTCTGAGAAAAGGATGCAGGACATTCTCAAAGAGAAAGAGATTAATGGAAGAGATAAAGAGATCCCTTTACAGCAGGAAGCACAATCAAGGCAAGATATGGGTAAGGGAGTCAGGGCCCTGGAAACAGAAGGGGTTGAGGGGGAAAATCCCAGACCAGAAGAGAACATTGAAACATTGGTTATTCAGACTGAAGAGGGGGTGATTGTAGGGGGACACTCCTAGGGTAGAGGAGCAGGATGAAATCCCTTGGGATATGGTAACTCAAATGGAGGGTATGGAAGGAAGTAGTGGCATAGGAATGCAAGAGGAAGACAGTATAGAACTTGTTTCTGAGAAGAAGTCTATGTACCCCCCAAACTTGACTCTGAACCCCCCCCCTTTAAAACTGTGACATATAAAAAAAGAACTAGGAACAAATCAGGTTTACCCTCATAACCTAGAAGGAAAAAAAGAAGAATTGTAAAAAGAAGGGGGAAAACGCTTCTCAACAGATTCTCAGGATTACCTGTTGAGAGGCCTATGGTGGGTACAGAGGAGGATGACTCTGGGTCTGATTCCTCCTTAGTGGCCTCTTCCGTGGGTACCTCTTCAGAACTAGAAGAGGGAAGTTCTGGGGGAAAAAAAGGGGGCCACTAGATCAAAACAGTAAATTAGTGATGAGGTTTTCACTCTCTTATGGGTCATTTCAGGGTTTTAACTCTAAATGTCAATAGCATCAAGAATGGAGTACACAGAGATGTAGCTTTATCTGAATTAGGCTTGCTACAGACAGATGTTATAATGTTCCCAGACACTAGGATAAAAACCTTTCAAGAAATGGCACAGCATAATATCAGATGGAGGCAGGGGGTCACCTTTTGGTCACAAGGTCAAGACAGGTGTGATGGCCTGGGAAGTTTCTCAAATTCTGATTTGAAGGTCTCCAGACTTATAGATTTAGATCCCGGTAGGGCCTTGATATTAGACATCTCCTATAGAAGGAAGAGGATTTGTCTAATCAATACATATGCTCCTCAGGGGAAGGCTTTGTGATTGGAACTATTTCAGAAAATTCAGCATTTCTTGTGCACTACAAGAACCATAGTATGGGGAGGGGATTTCAACTGTACTGTTCAAAAAGAGGATGGAGGATTAAAGACAGATAGAATGTTCTGTGACTTGAATGCTTTAAAAGATATTGTTGCCACAGCTCAACTATCTGATGCATATCATGTTTGTCATGCCACGGGGGTACTTTTAGGAAAGGGTCCTTAAAAACAAGGATTGATTCTATTTTTGTATCTAAATCTCTACAGGTCAAAAGGTCAGAAGTCAGGGATTTGGCCTTTTCTGATCACTCAGTGATGGTCATTGATTGTCAGTGGGATAACACCCTTAATTGTGAAAAACCATCTTGGAAATTAAATTCTTCACTTTTGGACCAGGAGGATATAGTAAAAGAAGTTAAGGTACTATGGGATGCCAGATCTTCTGTACGTTGTATGCATGATTCATTAAAGGATTGGTGGATGGACTCAAAGAACAATTTTTAATTTCTTTTCCAAACATATATATAGGGAAAGGAGTAGGGATAAATATTTTGAGTATTTACAACTAAGGAAACAGCTACATCAGTTAATTTCTTTATCTGACAATACTGGACAGGAGTTTAATTCTCAAATTCAACAGGTTAAGAAAGATATGGTTCAATTTCTATATGACAGAGCTAAAACTTTGCAGCAGGAATTGAGATTTGGGATGGTAAATAAAAAAAAAAACATATTTTTGAACCCTTTAAGGAAAGCCAAATATAACTCTAAAAACAAACTGATTTGGGAATTAAAAGATGAAAGTGGAATAATCTATAGAGACAAAGACTCCATTCCATCCATAGTTAGTAAATATGTGGAAGACACTTTTAGTCTTTCTCCAGACACATGGAATAAGAGAAGATATATATGTAAATTGGAGAAAAAAACTCTTTCTTCTGATCAGGAATTGAATTTAATAGGTCCAGTTACTCCAGAGGAAGTAAAAGGAGTGATTCAGAAGTTAAGAAATAATTCTACTACAGGCCCAGATGGTCTTCCAGCTGAATTTTATAAATTTGGTTGTGATCATTTTAGTAAAGAATTGGCCAGATTATTTAATGAGTTCTTTCTCACAAATGAAATTCCGGGTTCAATGGTAGACTCAGATTTAACTCTTATTTAAAAAAGCGGATAGCACAAAACTGCAGAACTGGAGGCCTATCAGTATTATGAATACAAATATAAAAATGTTAAGTAAAATCTTATCCAATAGATTAGCATTATGTGCAGAGGCTCTTATTTGTAAAGAACAGGGGTGTGCTATTCCTCAGAGAGATATTCAAGGGAATTTAATAAAACTAAGAGAATTGTTTCATACAGGCCAGTTGGGGGAGGAAGGATTTATATTGAGTCTTGACCAAAGGAAGGCCTTTGATTTTCTTAGTCAGGAATATTTATTTTTAATTTTGTTACATTATGGAATTCCTTCCATTTATGTTAACTGGACTAAAGGCCTATACTAAGAGACGACGGTGAATTCTATTGTGAATGGTTGGAGAGGAAAACAATTTGGGATACACAGAGGGGTAAAACAGGGGTGTCCTATGAGCCCCCTGCTATATGTATTTGACATAGATCCATTACTTCAAAATATTAGAAATCACCCTGAGATTCAAGGAATTTATTTCTCAGAAGCTACCCCCCATTGAAGGTATTGGCATATGCAGACGATGTGGTCATTATGGCTCATGATTTTACAGAGGAAAAGGTGATTCAGAAGCACCTTCAGGAATTTTCAGAGGCCTCGAGTTCTAGTATTAATATGGAAAAAAGTATTGGATTTCAATAGGGTACTGGAGACCAGAGGAAGAAACACGTCACTGGTGTAGCTCTTACAGAGGAACCCACAGAAATATTGGGAATAAAGTTTGGGAAAGGAAATTCAGCAGTACTGAATTGGGAAGAAAAAATAAAGAAAGCAGAAGGCAGGATGGAGAAATAGGTGCTTGGAACAATAGCAAAACAGAAGAGATTGTGTTTGATAAAAATATGATTATGCCCATACTGCTCTATGTTAGTTATATCTTCCCCCTTCCTAAAATATTGCTAACAAGACTATATAGTCTCTTCTTTAGGGCCATGTAGGGGAGCAGACTGAATCCTATTAAGAGAAATATTACTTATCGGAGTATTCAGGAAGGTGGCATAGGCATGATACATCCAGTGGCCTTCTACCACAGCATGTTTCTTTATTATAATATTGTGGATTCAGTATAAAATCAACAGAATACATGGCTTACCCAATGGCGGAGCCAGAGGGGGGCTGGTGGGCGGTCGCCCCTCCTGGCTGCTCCAGTGTGAGTAGTGGTGCCCCACCACCATCTTTATTCAATGTTTAGTGCCCATTGTGGAGCTCATAATTGACTGAAAGGCCCACCCTGGCTCCCGCATGCTCCCAAACCTGGCTTTGCCATTGGGCTCACCGTATTGTTGGAATGGGCCATACCATGTCTGAGGGCAAGGGAACTTAGGAAAAGTAGATTGTTAACTAATATTCAACTTATTCCACAAGAAGTGAAGGAGATGTTTGAACAGATTATTGCATGGAAAATTTGGTATGACGTCACTTTGTTTCAAAACAGACATCTGATGTATGAAGAAATGGTTAAAGCACAATGCCAGGATGAAATAGTCTTACCCTATTGTGTTCCACAACAAAGTCAGCAGATTTTTCAGCAATTATTGAACAAAAGGCTACCAGTATATGCGTTGGATGTAGTATGGTTAACAATACATGGTAGATTAAATGTTAAAAACAATAACAAACACAAGGTCATATTGGAAAGATATTGTTTACATAGAAACATAGAATTTGATGGCAGATAAGGACTGCTTGGCCCACCTAGTCTACCCATTTCCCTACCTAATGGATAAGCTGCAGATCCTAGTTAACCAACAGCCTACTTCCTCCTACCCCCCCACTAGAATTGCTTTATATCTGTTCCATGCATTCTTGAATTCCTCCACTGTTATTGACTCTACAACCTCTTCAGGAAGGCTGTTCCATGTATCTACAACCCTCTGTGTGAAGAAATACTTCCTCACATTACATCTGAGCCATGCCCCCCTCTATCTTCAAATTGTGCCAAAGATAGCTAAAGCAGATGAGGATAGGGGAAGTCCAAAGCAGTGTTGGGTGGGGGGTCAGGGTCAGTGGTGCTGACACCTAAGTGACACATGCAGCTGGAACACCTCCTGCACTAGGTCTCTAGTAGCCACCAGATGTCGCTGGCCAATATGGATTTGTACATTAGTTCTTGTGATGTGGTGCTGGATGAGGCGGTGCAGATGGAGGAGACCACCGCTGATCAATGCAGGATGTCTTATGCGGGCCCAGGGTCCAGCCTGACCTAAGAAAGGGAACACAGAACAGCCAATAAGTGATGGCCCATGAGGAGCCCAATCTCCCCCCCATGTGTGTGCACAGGACAGCTGATGCACCCATCGGTGAATGGAACTGGCAATGGCACTTGCACACTGGACAGCAACAGCTGACCTAGCCGTGCCACATAGCCAGACTGCATGGATGCCAGTGAATGACATGCACCCACACCTGTGCAGTATACCCCACAGTGCTGGTGCAATGGATCCACAGGCAGGACAGTAGTCTCCCAGCAGCAGTGAGACACCATGGGACACACACACACACACACACACACACACACACACACACACACACACCCTACCAGGGACTGCAACAGGATGCCACCACACAGAGACCACATGCACAGACCTGCCACACACAGTGCAAAACAACACAGGCAGTTTAGCCATGAATCTCCCCAAGCAGTGACCATGCATGGTGGCAGTACCCTTGGCTATACCAAACCACCCATCCCAGTCCCAACCATGCCCCGTAAACCATGCCGCACACACTCACCTGCCCGTTCTGGTGCTGATGCAGTAGCAGGATTAGTACCCCCATCAGTGCATTGTCTGTCCCGGTCTGCAACATCTTGGGTCCTCCTGCTGTCTGCTGGTCCTGTGGATGGAACAGAGAGAGAAACAGACATAAATGGCAGTCCTTGCACAGACCCCCTCCAGCCCAGACACAGTGCACAGGATTTGGTGTCTGGGCCTATGTTACCATGCACCACACAGGTACGCAGTGCAGCAATGCAGAACATGCAACACCCACCAGTGCTGGCCCCCCCAGTGCAGTCACACAGGCAGCACACATAACAGCACAGGAAATGGACAATGAAAGCCTGCACGGTGCAAGAGGACACCTACCTGACTGTGGCACTGATCCCTGGCACGTTCGGTGCTGCAGCCTGCATAGCCAAGTGGGGTGCCCCCTCCTCAGGTCCCCATACCTGTGGTGTACTGCTTTCAAGTCTGCAGAACCCCTGTCCTCCTCTTCAGGGCCACTGCAACCCTGTCCCAAATCTGGGAATGTGGCTCCTGCAGATTAGCCACACCGAACAGCTGGTCCGCCAGTGGTTCCACCAGAGCCAACTGGTTGGCCATCTCGACGTCACTCCAATTATGTGCCCTTTGCATGTGACCCACAGAACCTGTCATTGTATCTGTGTGATGTACTCCAACTGCGTGTACTGTTGCCTGCAGTGTGTGCATATGGAACTGTGCAGTGCCTGATGCACAACCGGGAAACATCAACTACAGGTTGCATTGCATGGAGATGTGCAATAGATAAGCCCAACAGAGGCCTATCATGCAATAACACACATGCACAATGCCAGATGTTAAGGCAGGTGTACGGGGCCATGACCATGACCCATGAAGGCGCACTGCATGACACTGGGCCACGACGTGTGCATACCAATCGTGCATCGGCGGGCAATGCACGGTCAGTGGAATGGCACATCTGACAAACTTGCACAATGAGGACATACAGTGCATAAGGGCTGCATGTGTGGCAAGCACACATGGACGCATGCACAATAGGGGAGTGCACACAGGTGTGGGATAGGCCACGCATGACGTTGAGCTGCCTATGGTGTGCATGGCAGGTGTGCATATGCGCATCATGCAATCTCTGGGAATGCACTAGCAAATTGCTCCAGTGCATATATATTGCACAAAGTGCAATTCTGTGATATTCAGCCACCGTATGTAACTAGCCTCATGAGCCAATGCCAGGCACAGTCACACACAATAGCATATCATTACAACTGGGCTGTTGCTCATTTGCATGAGTTGAGCCATAAAAGTGCCACAACACAGCACAGGTCACTGACAGGTATTGCAGCCACTAAGGTAAGAACCACCACACAGAATTGTGTAATGATATTGCTGTGTATGTTGTCAGGGCTGCACTGATCCATGGTGTGCTGCCATGCTGCTCACTGGGCCACCTTCTCACTGTCCACAGGTAGCAAAATGGCAGAGACAGAGGGAGCTGAAGAGCAGAGGCCTGCAAAGAAGAGCAGGCCCAACTTCACAAAAAATGAACAACAGGCCCTGTTCAAGGCCTACCTTTACTGTGAGGGACTGCTGAGTGTGGCCACTGGTACCCCACAGGACCGTGCCACTGGGTGGGAGGAGGTGGCCATGTATGTGAATGCCCATGGAAGACACAACCACAGTGCACTGGAATGCAAGAAGAAGATGGGAACTGATCAAAGGCGAATTATGGAGAAGGTGGCCTCCATCAGGGCATTCCACAGTAGAACGGGCGGGGGACTGGTCACTGCACCTGTACTGTCATCGGGTGAGGAGCTGGTGGTGGCAACCACCAGCCATGCAGCCTTCAAGAGTGTCCCAGGTGATGGATTCCAGATGAGTTGCAACCCATAACAGCACTGTGAGTATGTAGGTTATGGCTGTAGGAGTAGGAGTGTGTGCATGTCAGCAGCATGCCAGCGTGACTGCAGCACTGATGTGTACCCATGGTCAGTGTGGCATGCCATGGTGCATGCCGTGCATGGGTTCAATGTGCATGGCATTGGACACCTGTGTGCAGTAGGATTGCAGCATGGGCACTGTACTGTGGCCATGGGTCAGGGTCCAGTGTGTGCAATGCTGCATTGTTGCCTGTCAGTGCTGCCTGTGCAGTGCATGCTGGTGGCCCAGCCTGAGCCACAGCAGTCATCGGCAGCTGCCCAACACATCACTGGTGGAATGACCTGGTGGTTGGGGCTGGAGGGGGAAGCATGCATGTCAGCTGTGTGGTGGTGCAACACCATGTGCTGTAGCTACTCACCATGGCTGGCTTGCCATGTGCACTGCCTGTGGAATGACTTCCCTGATGTGCAGTGCTGCACAGGTGTCCCCTGGTGCATGCCAGCATGGTGGTGGTGCACATGCCTCAATCGCACGGAACACAGCACTGCATGAAGAGTGCCACATTCAACACTAATAATGCTCTTTCTGTGTTCTAGCACCATTGCACATCAGGGGTGCATTGCAGGACATGACCGATGCCATGGGACCCGAGGAGGCTGTGCCATCAACATCAACAGGCATCCGGGACACTGACTGTCAGTGACATAACAGTGTGGGGATGCTTGAGTTCCTTGGCCAGGGTGACAACGACCCACTGGCAGACCTCCTAATACTGGACAACCTACTGGTGCTTGTACCTGGAACACAAGAGGGAGCATCGTCAGACAGTGATGATGACCTTACACTGATCCTCAGTGGCACAGGCCTGGACACACCGCTCTGGGGACAAAGCTGTACACAGGCAATGGATGCCACCACTGATGGTACGGCATCCACCCAGGCACCACCTGAGCATGGCAGCACAGTGATGTGTGTGGAGCCGCCACTGTCACCAGCCATGGATGGAGTTCTGGCATAATAGCCGGTGCCTCGGGGCTGGTCCAGCAGGCTGATGGTGTACAACAGAGGGCTGCAGTGGCCACTGTGCAGCACACCACAGGGGCCGCCATCGGGGTAACTGCACACTCCCCACCACCTGTGTGGTCACCTGTGCAGTGTTCCCAGGTGAGGGATGTTGCACAGTATGCCACCACTCCCCCAGTAGGTCAGCGTCATCCCCATGATGCACCAGGCACCAACAGGATAGATGAGCACACCAGGCTGCTGTGGACAACCATGAACAACCAGGCAATGCTCGGGGCTGAGATATGTGCACTGCAGGTGGAGGTGAGTCAACTGGCTGAGCGAGGGGACATTGGACATGCCAAGCTGATAGATGAGCTCTGGCAGCTGCGGAAGGCCATGACTGCATCACTGGACCGCATTGCTGGCACCATCACTGCTGTATTTACATCGCTAGTGTCCACTGGGTGTGGCAGGGTATGACAGACTCCCCATAGTGCAACATAAACACCACAGTCACGGCAACTGCTGACCCCTGCATGGCTGACACCATGCTCCAATGTGCCCATCCCCATCACACCCAGCAGTAATCTCTTTGCAGGTCTATACACACCCATGAGGACCCAATTGTGTTCTCAGGCCTCTACCCCCAATGAGTATGTTGGTTACACCTCCTGTGGCCGTTGAGCAGCCAGTGGCTGCCACACAGCCCGGGCAAGGCCACCCACATGGCTATGAAGGCCGAGGAACTGAACAGTAGGCCTACTGGTTGTGCTGCCCCATCCTGCCACCCACTGCTGTTGGCTGGTGTGCACTTGGCTGGGTGTGCACATGTGCCTGTGCCATCACGTATGTGTTGCGTGGGGTACATCCTCCATGTGTGCAAGCAGAGTTGCTGGGTCTTGTGGCATGGGTGTGATGAGAGCAGCTCTGTGCCAGCCTTGCCTGCGTGCCGGTGTATTCACTCTGATCCATGCCACATCCTGCTGTACTGGTGTGTGTGTGTTGCCACATCGCTCACCACTCCTGACTGTGTCATCCACATACCCCACTGTGCCCAGGTGTGAGACGCATGATGGTGATGGTGGTGCATGTGCAGGGCAGTGTACAGCCACCTCTGTGTTCAGCTATCCCACGGTCAATGGTCATGTTGTGCAGCATGCAGCATGCCAGGAATAGGCCACAGGTTTTCACAGGGCTGTACTGTAGGGCACCACCAGACCTGTCTAGGTAACAGAATCACATCTTGAGCATGCGAAAGACTAGGTCGATGATGTTGCATGTTGCGATGTTTGCCTCATTATATCGCTTCTCTGCAGCATTGGATGGGTGCCAGATGGGGGTGAGTAGCCAGGATCATGGGTGGTAAACACTGTCACCTGTGGGGGTAAGACATACTGGTTATCACATGGGATTGCATGTTCCCATATCCTCCTCCTATGCTGCATACGGCCACCCACACATTCCCCTCCATGTGTGCCTTGAACCAGTCCACACCTACACGGCTAGTCAGACACCCCATCTCATGTCATGCTCACTTATCAGGTGACCTACGGGGATCTCCCCATGCTCAAATCTCTGGCACAGGATGGAGTGGTGCCAGATGAATGCATCATGTGTACTCCCAGTGTATGTGGTGCACACATTGATGATACACCCAGTAGCACTGCACACCACTGGGCAGTTGACAGAAGTGTAGCCCTTTCTGTTCATGTAGATAGCCCCTTCTGGGCCAGATGGTGTGCGTATGGCCACATGGGTGCAGTCAATGGCCCCAATCATGCTGGGCATACATGCCATCTTGTGGAATTCCTGCATGTTTGCTGTACACTCTGGCTGTGTGCTTGGGAACCTTATGTACTTCAAAGCATGTGGCATCAGGGCATTGAGGAACTATATGAGGAGGCAGAACATGACCAACTGTGATATGCCAGTGGTTTCCCCCACTGGTGTCTGGAAGGTGCCCGTGGTGAGCAGGCACATTGCTGCTGTCACCTTTGTCTCCTCCATCGTGGCATGACTCCTTCTGGTGGGTGCCTGCAGTTCATCATGTCACAGCTCACAGAGTTTCATCAGAATTGCCCTGTTCAGACAGTACTGGCCCACGATCTCTGTGTAGCCATAGCCCTCAAATGTGAGGCAGGCACGGTACTGTCTGTGTTGGGCATACCACCAATGGGCCCCTCCTTGGCCACTTTAGTGTTCCTCCCTGCTCCTCATGCCCCTCATTACCTGATCCATCAAGAATGGGCCTGCATCCATGGCTATGTCCTGCTACAGTATGGTTTGTGCATCTGCTGTGTGTGTGTTTGAGCCTCCTTTTATATGCTCAGTTCTGTGTGGTGCATTCTCTGACTTGCTCCACGTTTGTGCCATGTTTTTTGGCTGAATATGACATTGTGCAGCTTATTCATGGGCAGGCCCCCATGTAATTGCACTGCATAGATTAATGTTGCACATTGGCATCATGGATATTGGGCTGCACATTCATGCTGGCTGAATATGGCTTCGGGGTGCATTTCTGTTGTTGCTCATGCGCAACTCAGTTGTGCATTGTGCAACTTCTCTGAATATCTTGCCCACTATTTACAAATAGTTACACAATCTGTTCCTTATTGTTGACACTGAAGCTGGGGGAACTAACATTGTAAATATAAACAGCTACATCAGAGGAGCTTTACAGAAATACTGTGAGATCAATGTTGTCATTTAAACCCTCAAAATCTCCCCTTGCCATTAACTCAAAAATCCCCAAACTCTCCCTTTGTCCGATTTTTTGCTTAAGATTCCCACCTCTAGGTCCCACTTCCACCTTTTCAAGCCCAATGAATTTAATCTCATGTTTATTTCTAGGATTACTTTAAACATGTTGTACAATTGTATAAGTCATAGCTCCTCTGCCTAATGCTCTCACATGTTCTCCCACTCTGGTGCTCAATTCCCTGGTTGTCCATCCCACATAATAAGCTCCACAGGAGAATTCCATAATATACTGTACATGACTCCTAAGGTATAACAACAGATGAAATTCTTTAAATTATATTCCTTGCCCATAAATAGATGGATATAGTTAGTTGTATTTTTAATGTATTGGCAAAATTTACATTAACCACACCTATGCTCCAGTGGGGGGCTGACCAGAAGGTATTAACTTTTGTATTCCCAGAGGATAGTTAGCTATGTACTACCCTGTCACCAATTGTTGGTGCTCTCATATATATACAGTCTTTGGATAGTCACCAATCACTACTTTGTGACTTTTCATCCGTTATTAAAATTTTCCAGTTGTTACATAGATGCTCTTTTATCTGATTAGCCCTAATATTGTAATCCAACACAATACTACCCTGTCTATTATTATCTGAATTTTTGTCACTTTTGTTCTTAACCATGTTTTCTTTTACATTTTAGGGTTTGTATGTTTTTCACCTGCAGTTGTGCTGATGGGTGTTTTAAGTAAGCAATAATACCTGACAGGGTGGGCAGTATTGGGCTATACCCGCCTGCCCAGGGGCATAATGAGGCCCAGTGGATGGGTTAACTGTGTTATTTGTATAGGATTACTAAGAAAATGTGAAATAATTCTATAATAATGACTACAGATGCTTTTTTTGTCTTGCTTGGGGGTAAAGTAGTCCCTGTGGTAGAGTGCTGTTTCAGCCCCCCCTTCCCATTACTCGATGCATTCTTTGTTCAGTTTCTGCCTCCCCATTGGTGAAACTTTATTTTTTTTTATGTCCTTTTAGTTGAAGTGAGAAGGGAATGCAGGACACAGAAAGGAAAGATGTGAAGCTATACTTCTCTGCGGCCTGATTGTGGTAAACTCTTTATCGGATTTACAGTAGCGAGGAAGAGGCGTATGCTGTGTATTTCAAAACCACCGCGGTAATGACATGCTGTTTGGTGAAGCTGATCAGTGGAGTCAGACGGCACTGGCTTTGTTTTATTATGTGTGCCTTTTGTTTGAATTGTTTTTCTGGGTGCTCGCTATGGGGACAGACACAGTGAATGTGAGGAGTGTGGATTGTTGTACGCGTTCCGTGGAAGTAGAGAACCGGAGGAGCCACAAACTGCAAAGGACCTGACAGAAAACCTGTCAGAAGGAGCCGTGGCAATTTTGCCTGGTTTGTTGTTGAGCTTTTTTTTTTTTAACAGGCAGGGAGAAATCTTACATTACTAGGAATACTGTTTGGGGAAGGACAGAATGAAAGGTGGTGGTGGGGGGTCTCGTTAACTCTCTCGCTAAGCGAGTCAAAAAAAATGGCGCACATTTGAAATGAAAAAACCGGGTTTAGCCAATTAGAGAGCTGACTGGGCACCAAGATCCTGGTGATGGGGCAGGCTAGCCTGGCACTTTTAATAGGTGGGCATTTGTTGTCTGATAGATGCCTACCTAGAGAAGTGTCTGAGCCAATCAGAAGGCTCAAATAGCTTTCCCCATTTTCTAAGGTACCTTTTGACAAGGTACCTTTGTAAATGAGCCTATGGCTCAAAGGTTTTCCAAACTGCTGTTTAAATAAAATAAAAAAAAAAAATCATGTATAACTACATGTACAACCACTTAAGTGCTTTTTCTATTCTTTTTGTCTACAGTCTCAACATCCTCAATGATTACATGCCCACTGTAGCTGTTTAAAACATTCAGTCTGTTTAATTTTGTGTATCTCATTATCATGCCTACTACTACAGTTTCTAAGGGCTATAATCAATTGTTTCTTAGGGATATTCCATCTTGCATGGACAGGGTGACAAATGCTTGCAAGTAGCAAGCTATTTCTATCAGTTGGCTTTGAGAACAAGGTGGTCCCTACAGCACCATTCCCCATTTTATAATTTGTTTTATAAATTTTCAGATCTAAAACAGTAATTGCGTCCTAATGTATCTGTGTCTTAAAACACAGATTAGGATTGGTTCCTTCTAGCCACTGAACAAAATCAAAAAATGTCCATTCTGTACCTATCCCAAGATCCATGAATTTCTTGTTATTTTTCAAACATTTCTTGTTATTTTTTAAGAATTTCTAGTTATGTTTTCAAAATTTCATTTTATTTATTGTTATTAAATGTTATTATTTTTCTAGCTTTCTTTTCCGAGTGAGCAGCATGACAATGTTTAACTAAGGTGTTTCTTGACTCCCACTCTAAATGGCAATTACAGAAATGGCACATTAAAATGTTGCTGTCAGCCAAATACACTGCCTCAACTTCAAACTCCTTGCATCTCTGGCTAATATTAATATGCAGTTTCGGCATGCTGACACCCATTTACACAAATGCAGAAAAAGTAAACTGCTACCTGCGGGCACTGCCATGTAGTGAACAGAAACAACTCTGAAGTTTAACTACATTGTGAAGCTTTTTATTCTAAATGCTGAGCAGCTGAAATTATTAATTTAGTAAATCAGCAAATTAACTGCTTGATTGTCTGGCATTAGTGTTGTTTAACCGATTTCCTCTGTAACCCACCCCAAGCGTCTGCTATACTGATGCACCTTAATTCCATGGAAATTCTCAGAACTGCTGTCAGGATGCACAGGAACAAAGCAATCCGCAGATGTCCATGTAAACCATACGGGAACAATTACAGGAATGGGGGAATGGGGCACAGAAAACTGAACAGGAGAAAAGCATCATGAGGGCAGGAGCAGCCAGTTCTTAACTGAGAATGACACAGTCTTCGGCACAAAGTTTAGTGAGCAAGCTGAGTATGATGCAAGCATTGCAGAGATCAGAAAATACAAGAAGACAAAAATGAACACAAGAGAAGCAGCACATGTGATAATTGTAGGGCAAATGAGGTGCCGAAGAGGCTTACTAAAATGTATGTTACCCAATTACATGTGATTAATATGCTGTTAGTGCAGAAACACAATAAAAAGCAAGTTAAAAAAGGCTTTTTTTTTAAATACTGCAAATTTTGTTTTATGTGGTACATTTTGGTTTATTTCATTTTATGCTGGTAATTTCATTTTACTTTATGCTGTTTTGCATTTGCGATTTGCATGAATCTCTGCCTATCCATACAATAAGAATATTGTCAATAAAGCGGTGTCACAAATCAAACTTATCCAATATGGATTGGTGGCTCCCATTTTGCTAAATAAAGATTTTTGTAACTGGGGGCCAATGTTGCCCCCATCACTGTTACTTTTACCTGCAAAAACTATTTGTTTAGAAGGATAAACATATTAGAAGTTATTGCAAACTCTACCAATTTCACCAGGTAGTGCATGGCTAACTTGGGGTATTAAATTCTTAAATCAAGCTGGCCTGGTGGTACTGAGGGTTGAGGCACTGGACGCCACACCTCGTGCCACACTGGCAAACTGGGTTCAGGAATGATCCCGGGTCATCGGGGGGGGTTAACAGGGAAGAGAGGATCTAGAGTCCGTAGACTGTTTTCCTCTCCTGTCGAGGGGTAAAGGGTCTGTCCTGCACACGTAGTGGCACCTGGCGATGGCTGGGTGTACTACAGCCACAGGACTCACATAATGGGCTGGGTGACATTTCACTGCCCTCGTTGGGGGGGGGAATAAAGTTGAAAATCCCTCCCCCTCTAGTAGACAAAAGCAGGGCCAGTGGCATCAGCTCCAATGTCCACCGCTGGGCGTAAGGGCTCACGTTCCAGTTCCCTCCCCTGTGCAGGCTGTCCCTCCAATCCTCTAGATAGGGCACTGGAGGTGATGGCGGTCCTTCCTCAGAGGACACAGACCCAGGGGGCTTGGGCATGCTGTGCAGGTGATGGGGGAAGCCCCATCCAGAATCATCCAGAATCAAGTGAGCTGCACTTCAGGTAGGATGGGAGAAACCGACGACCGAGTTGCTCACGCTGGAGAGAATCTGGAAGTAGGGAGTGCAGAAAAAGAGTTCACAAAAAAAAAACAATTCTTAAATAAAAAAAAAAAATTAGCTTTCAAGCCCCTCTTGATGTGACACATTTGTATATAAAGATTCTACATTGAGAGGGGCACAAAACCAGTCCTCTTCCATTTCCAAGTTTTCAATCAAATTGACTACCTCCATTGACTCCCTTAAGTAGGATGGCACCGATTATACAATAGGGTGTAAGAAAATGTCCACGAACTGTAAGATCAGTTCAGTTAGCCAGCCCTTACTTGAAGTGATAGGGTTGCCAGTGGGGTGGACCAGATTCTTATGCACTTTATGAAGTGCATATATTGCAGGAACTATGGGACATGGTATAGTTAGTTCTCTGAACTCCCAGTTATCTAAATAATCCCTTACAAATCCTTTGCCAAGTAATTCATCCACTCTGACTTTCAACTCTGTTGCAGTGTTGTTAGAGTCTCTTATAGAACCTTGTATCAGATGACTGTTTATTAATCTCATTCACATGATCTGATTTGTTTAATATTTCTATTGCCCCCCCATCAGCTTTTTTGTTACTATGTCACTATTTGAGGCCCAATTTTTTAATGCAGTCATTTTATGTTTACTGTAATTATTAAAACTGTCTGGTTTAGAACATAAAGTCAGATCTTTCAAATCTTGCTCACACTTTTTCACAAATGTAGAAACAGATGGACTGGGAGGGGGGCAATAGATAGAGTGATGTCTTCTAGTACTTTAGACATTTTCACTTTCTGTATCATCATATGTGTCTAAATTAATGTCATCATTACTTTGCTCAGTAGCCACATTACCATAGATTGATTGTAACATAAGTTTTACACCAAGCTTATGTATATTAGCTACTGTATGAAACACATTCATGTCATTGCTAATGGAAAATGAGAGTCCTTTATTAAGGACAGTTTCTTCATTTACCAAGAGCACATACTCAGAAAGATGTATTATTGCAGAAGGTGTGTGTGTGTGTGTGGGGGGGGCTATCTGTAGATTCCCTACTTCTTCTGAAACATTGGATTTCTTCCACAATTTGCCTCCCCACCCCCGTGTTCTGCTCATTCATAGTAAGGTTCCTTGAATCCTGTCTGCTGATAGCGGCATCTGGGCTATGAAGGTTGCAGTTGTGGGCTCCTGGGACGTGAGTCCTGATCTAAAATAAATTCTGGATTACTGTACGTGTCACTGGGTCCTACAGTATAATCTATGACAGTGGTTTTGTTAGTATAATCTTTCAAAATGGATTTAGGTGTTGTCTCAGCCAAATCATTACTGTCCCTTTTATCTTTACTTGTTTTCTTAGGCCAATCAAACACCCTGTTATGACAGTAATCATCATCATCTAGTTAAATTTATTTCTGCCTTGCCTTCCTAATTTTTATATCATACCTTGCCAGTTTGTCCATTAGCTGTTTCTTAGATTTCTTAAACTCTATCAGTCCCTCCATATCTTCAAATTCTTTTTCCTTATTTTCAATTTCTTTGGTAATAGAGTCTCTTACCAGAGCACCATACTGTATTTAAGTTTCAGTTGCATCGACTTCAGGGCAGAGTCATTCATTAATTCGCACCAGTGTCTCATGAAGTTCTCATCTTCTGTCCCATATGCAGGTTCATTCAAAATTTGCAGTCCTCTTGGAACTCTTCTATCCTTGATATATGCTTCTAAGGTGATTTTATGCCAGCACATATGGCATCCTTTCAGTACCAGCTTTTCCAGGGAATGGTATGCCATTTTAGAGTTAATGGCTACATTCTCACCCTCTGCTATGCATTTATTTTGTATGTAATGATTTTGTTTAACTTTCCATCCAATATATCATAAATGATGGAAATAACATACATTGTGAATAATACACGCAAACACATAGGAAAAACCTGAGATAGAATAACATATAGTCAGTTCACTCGACCTAGCTAAAACAGAATGAAACTTCTTCCTTCTAATGATATAAAGTATTCAAATATCCTGAGTCATTTTAAACTTGTGGCAACATCTTCCTGTATGCCTATCCTAGAGGTTAACAAAGCTTACAGTTTATGGAGCTGATTTAGAATCTCTAACAGTCTTGGGATCCATTATCAAATGATTGTAATTAAACAATATCAGGTTTGATCACCCCTATTTTGAGTATCCAAGGCAACAAGGACTTATATATAATGGGAATAGCCTTTCTTCTCCATAATGATGCTCTATGATAAGAGGCCAATCTAGAGATGGCTTGCAACCAATGAGTTTTTGAAGAAATATTAGAGGGCAACTAACTAAGCAAAAGTAACCATTTAGCCTAAAATGCTCCAGAGTATAACAATGCTTTATGTCACGGGGCCACAGTATCCAACAAATGTGAATCTCCTAAAATCCAGAACAATGGGAATGAGGTATAGGAATATTTAACACTTGCTCCAATGTATTAATAATAGTTTCCCACCAATCCCAAAGTAAGGCACAGAACCAGATAATATGGTACAGAGTGCCCAAGCCTTCCCCACATCTCCAGCACACATCAGTGGTGGACATGTCCATGCAGTCCAGTTTGGTCAGCATCCTATACCATTGACTTAAAACCTTCTTCTGAAAGAGCTGTAATATTGGATCTGGAGAAGCTTGATGGGATTTGACCCAACAATTGGACCAGCAAGCAGTTTCCAATGGTTCCTGTAGCTCAGCTGCCCATCTCAGCAGATTGGACACCCAGTTCAGAAGGTGATATTCCTGAAGGAGTTTATAGATTACACTTGTATGGCCTTTGGGGAGTTTGAGCCATTTATAAAGGCATTTAATAAAATCTGTATATAATAGGATATGATTTTTTGAAAGCCATAATGCTAAAACATGATGCAATTGCAAATATCTCCAAAAGTCAAGGGCCAGCATCCCATATTAATTTTGAAATTGATGAAAGGACCTGAGTGATCCAGATGCTGGTTCCATAAAGTCCCCAATGAGCTAAATTCCTTTGGAAGCCCAGGCAGCCCAATATATCCAAGAGCCCCCTAACTGTATCCTAGGATTATGCCATAGTGGTTCATAGGGCACAAGATAATCAAAAATCCAATTAAACAGTTTCATTATTTTTTTCCAGTTTTTGCTTAGTGAATTTATTGGGCAGCACAAGTTGACCAGGATCATGGGTAAAGTCAAATAAAGCAACTGCCAAGGGTATGGATCCCAATATAGATTGTTCTATATCCTCCCTTATGGGGGCATTTGTGAGGGATGGATATAGCCAGTGTAAAGTTTGCTGTGGCTGTGGAGCAGCCATATTCAGGCAGACCTTCTGGACATTGAGGTGCTGCCCTATCTGCATGCATCTCTCTGGACTGCAGGATGAGGTAGCCAGACTCAGAGCAGAAGTAAACTCGGTCAGGAGTACCATCACCTCTATCCAGAGACCACCCAGTCCAATGCAACTGCCTCAAAGGATGCCGAGAACGAGGAGCACTTGGATGACAGTGGGCTCAGGGAGGGTTAGAGCAGTCAGGCAGAGGCACATCCCAGATCCTATTCCACTAAGAACTCATGTGCCACACTGGCAAATGGGGACAACCAAATAGAGGTACCCAGAGAAGTGGAAGGAAAGGATGTGGAGGTTAGCCAAGGAGGTGACCTCAGTGGGGAGAGCAGTGGACCCCAGAGGAGGAGGAGGAAGTGCATCCTGGTGGGGAACTCCATCATAAGAGGGATCCAGCTAGGAACACAGGATGGGGAGGACAGGGAGGTGAGGTGTCTATCAGGTGCCATGGCATGGAGGGATGGAAGGAAGATCCTGGGGATCACTGGGAAGACAAGACAGGAGGGTGAGCTGGATGTCATTATCCACCTAGGTACAAATGACCTGGCAAATGGGGAGCCAAAGGAAGTTCAAGAAGAGTTTAGGAAATTGGGGAGGGGTTTCAAGCAAGTAGCTACTTCTGTCACTTTCTCAGAAGTACTACCTGCGAGAGACAAGGGAAAGAATAGGGGTGCATGCACCAGGAACTTTAACTCATGGTTGAAGAACTGGTGCTGTGAGGAAGGGTTTGGATTCATTGGTGACTGGGGACCCACCTGGAGGATGGAGGTTTGTTCAAACCTGACGTCCTGCATCCATCCTGGAAGGGAATCCAAGCACTCAATGATAAGTTTAAATGCTACATTGACAAGCATTTAAACTAGCAAAGGGGGTGGCAGGCCAGCAAGGAGAGTACCTACTTGCTCACCCCCCACAGCTAGCAGTAGAACCAGTGAACTGGAAAGTGGCTATCTCTACAAAGCAGTGTGCAAAAGATGGAGATTAGCACCCAAGAGGTGGATAGGCAGAAAAGGGGCAAAATTCAGCAGAAGGGCAGACAGCAAGGAGAACCAGGGATAAAGGACAACCAAGGAAGGGGCTGGGAGTAGAACAGCAAACCAGTCTAGGAGGTCAAATCATGGAAAGCCATATGTGCCAATGCCTGGAGCCTTAGCAACAAGATGGAAGATCTGGCTGTCATGGTGCAATCAGACCTGGACATTGTGGCCATCACTGAAACATGGTGTAATGATAACCACAACTGGGAGATGGCCATACCTGGCTACAACCTATTCAGAAGAGACAGGGCAGGAGGAGGGGGAGAGTGGCACTGTATGTGAAAATGACATAAGGGCCACAGAGATCCAGGAGGAACAAAATGGGGGAGAGATACTGTGGGTTAAACTGGAAAGGAAAATGAGGCCAGCCATCCACACAGGTGTGGTCTATAGATCACCAGCCCAGAAGGAAGAAACAGATAGGGATCTGATGCTACCCATTCAAAGGATGGCAGACAAGGGTGAGGTAGTACTGGTTGGAGACTTCAATATTCCAGATGTGGACTGGAGCATCCCAGCAGCAGCACCAACTAGAAGCAGATTTATCCTGGATTCCCTTCAGGGTGCCTTCTTCAAGCAACTGGTCATGGAACCAACTCGGCAGAAGGCAATACTGGACCTTGTGCTCACAAACAGGGACAGTGTGATGGGGCAACAGTGGGGGAGCACCTGGGGAACAGTGACCACCAGTCATTGTGGTTTGAAATCACAGAAAGAGCAGAACCAAACCACACAAAAACAAGTATCCTTGATTTTAGGGGGGCAGACTTTGGGAAAATGGGGAGATACTTGAAAGAGGCATTAAGGGGAATGGGGCAGGAATCAGGGGTTGAGAAACAGTGGGCAGTATTTAAAATGGGGATTACAAGAGCAACAGAATTATGCATTAAGCAGGTTAGCAATAGGAAAAGGAAGAGGAGACCATTATGGTTTTCCAAAGAGGTAGCAAAGAAAGCGAAAGCCAAAAAGATTGCATTCAGGCAATACAAAAAGACACAGGCAGAAGGTGATAGGGAGAAGTACCAGGAGAAGCAAAGGGAGGCAGGGAGGTCAGTAAGGGAAGCCAAAGCTCAGACAGAAGAACACATTGCAAAATCAGTGGCTAGAGGGGACAAAACCTTTTACAGGTAAATAAGTGAAAAAAGAAAGGCAAAGGGAAGGATAGTGAGACTGAAGGGGGAGGATGGGGGCACATGGAGGATGATAACAGTAAAGCTGACATATTGAACAGGTATTTCTGCTCAGTCTTTACTGAGGAAGAGGAGGGTAATGGGTCTGAAGGGAGTACAAGGGGTGAGAATGCTGCAGAAATGGACACAAGTCCCTTTACATGAGAAAGGGTCCTGAAGGAACTGGAAGTAATGAGAGTTGATAAAGCAATGGGGCCATATGGGGTGCACCCCAAGGTCCTTAAAGAACTAAGAGAGGTGATGGCTGAATCTCTGGCTATCCTGTTTAGCTGATCACTGGAAACAGGAGAGGTACCCAAAGACTGGAGGACAGCAGATGTAGCCCCCTTATACAAAAGTGGGAACAAAGAGGAAGTGGAGAACTACAGACCAGTCAGCCTCACCTCGGTAGTGGGGAAGATCATGGAAGCACTACTGAAGGAGAGATTGCTGGAACATTTGGTTGTCAATAGACTACAGAACCCAAGACAACATGGTTTTACCAGGGGGAAGTCATGTCAGACCAACCTGGTTGAATTTTTGACTGGGTGACTAGGGAGGTGGATCAGGGGAGGGCAGTGGACACGGCCTATCTGGACTTCAGCAAGGCCTTTGACACTGTGCCACATAGAAGACTATTACACAAACTGGGGAATATGGGTGTGGGCAGGACAGTAGTGTGGTGGGTAGGTAACTGGCTGGGTGGCAGGACACAGAGGGTGGTGGTAAATGGCTGTCACTCCACAGAGGGAAGAGTGACCAGTGGGGTACCACAGGGATCAATGCTGGGACCGGTCCTATTCAACATCTTCATTAGTGACATTGTGCAGGACCTAGAAGGCAGAATTTTACTGTTCGCTGATGACACAAAGCTCTGTAACAGAGTAGACACACCAGAGGGTGTAGACAGAATGAGAAGGGACCTGCAGAAACTTGAAGAATGGTCAGGGGTTTGGCAGTTGAAATTCAATGCAAAGAAGTGCAAGATAATGCATATGGGGCACAAAAACCCTGGCACAATATATCAGTTGGGGGGTGAGGATATAGCACGCACCAAGCAGGAAAGGGATCTTGGGTTTATCATCTCTGATGACTTCAAGGTAGGGAAACAGTGTAACAAGGCAGCAGGTAAAGCAAATAGGATGCTGGGATGCTTAGGTAGGGGCATCACCAGCAGGAAAAGGGAGGTCATAATTCCACTATACAAGACACTAGTGAGGGCCCACCTGGAGTACAGCGTACAGTTCTGGAGACCTTACCTACATAAGGACATAGACAGGGTAGAGAAGGTTCAGAGGAGGGCAACAAAGATGGTACATGGATTGCATCACAAGTCCTATGAGGACAGGTTGAAGGAAATGAACATGTACTCCCTGGATGATAGGAGGGAGGGAAGGAATATGATAGAGACATACAAGTATCTTACAGGGAGGAACAGGGTGCAGGAATACACTATTTTTAAGTGAAAAAAGATGTTCCAGGAGAAGAGGGCATGGGATGAAGTTGGAAGGAGGATGATTCAGAGGAAACCTGAGGAAGAATTTCTTCACAGAATGGGTGGTGGACAAGTGGAACACCCTGCCAGAGGAAGTGGTGGGGGCTGAAACAATCACGGGATTTATGATTGCATGGGATAGACATAAAGGAATTCTGAAGGTCAGGGATAAGGGTCAACAGACTTCTAGGAAAACATAAACTGAACTTGCAAGCTCAAATGAGCAGACTGGGTGGGCCATAGGCCCTTATCTGCCAACACTGTCTATGTATCTATGTATCTATGCTTGAGGCGATGGTAAACATGGTAAGCCCAGGGCCAGGGCATATTCCAACCTATGTTAATCCCTGGGGCACATAAAACCTTCCACCCTAAAACTGGGGCTTTACATTCCCAGATGAAACTGGAAAGCAGCCTATTAATTTTGCTCCATAAGTTTGATGGAATGGGTATTGGTAAATTACTTAAATTAAAAAAAAAAAAAAAATGAAATCTCATCAGTTTAACCACAGCAATCTTACCAGGAAGTGTTAAGTGGAGTTTTGCCCATTTATTCATGTCAACATACAGGTCATCCAATAGGGCTAGTATATTTCTGTGACACATTTCTTGAGTGTTATTTGAAATATGCATACTCAAGTATCGGATATCAGTAGGAGACCACTTCAGTTTTTTAAGACCAATTTGTACCCAGTTGGGATTCCACTTGAGTAGAGGTAAAATCTCAGTTTTAGTCCAATTGACCCACAGACAAGAGATTGTACTGAAGGAGTCTATGCCTTCCCAAGCTTTTGGAAGAGAGGATTCCATCTGTGACAACATGAGGAGAAGATCATCTGCATACAACAAGGTAGCAAATGACCTATCTTCAATCTGGATCACATGAATGTCAGGGGGCTGCCTAAGGGCAGCATTTAATGGCTCACTAGCTAACAAAAATAAAAGAGTACTGAATGGGCAGCCTTACCGTGTTCCACAAAGCAAAATGGGTTCCGATAAACTCTCATTGGTCAATACACTTGCTTTGGGTGAAGAGTACAAACTCCGAATCCATGTCTGGAACAGTAGTCCAATGCCCACCACTGAAAGTGTAAGTGTATAAAATAAAAAATTCCATTCAAATGAATCAAATGCCTTAGAAACATAGAAACATAGGCTTTGATGGCAGATAAGGATTGCTTGGCTCACCCAGTTTGCCCATTTCCCTACCTATTGGAAACTCTGCAGATCCTATTTTTACCAACAGCCTACTTCCTCTTACCTCCCACTAGACTTGTCTTATGTCTGTCCCATGCATTCTTAAATTCCCCTACTGTTTTGACCCCACAATCTCCTCATGAAGGCTGTTTCATGTGTCCACCACCATCTCTATGAAAAAAATACTTCCTCACGTTGCCTCAGAGTCATCCCCCTCTATCTTCAAATTGTGCCCCCTTGTTCTTGCACATTTCTTTTTCTGAAAGATGCTACCCAATTGGACTTTGTTGATTACCCTGAGGTACTTGAAATCTTCTATCCTGTCCCCCTCTCCCTCCTTTCCTCAAGGGGATACATATTAAGCTCTTTTACTCTATCTTTGTATCACTTCTGGTGCAGACCCTGCACCATTTTATTTACTCTTTCTGGACTGCCTCCATCCTGTCTATATCCTTGTGGAGATGGGGTCTCCAGAACTGCATGCAGAACTCCAGATGGGATATCACCAACTGCCTGAACAGAGGGATAACAACTCCCTGTTTTCTACTGGTCATGCCTCTCCCTATGCATCCCAGTATCCCCCAGCCCTCCTTACTACCTTCTCACATTGCTTCACTACCTTTAGGTCATCTGGCATGACTACCCCAGGTCCTTTTCCAATTTTGTTGTTGTTAATTCTACCCCTCCCCATTGTGTACATTTCCCTTGGGTTTTTTGTTTCCCAAATGCATTACTTTGCACTTCTTTGCATTGAATCTAAGCTGCCATACTTTTGACCATTCCTCCAACCTTCCCAAGTCCCTTCTCATACTATCCACCCCCCATGTGTATCAACTCTGTTGCAGATCTTTGTGTCATCTGCAAAGAGGCATACCTTTCCTTTCAGTCCCTCCACAATGTCACCTATAAAGATGTTAAAGAGAACCAGTCCCAGTACTGAACCCTGTGGTACCCTGCTAGTAACTCCCCTTTCTTCAGAGTGGACTCTATTTACTATTGCCCTTTGTGTCCTATTTTCCAGCCAATTTTTTTTACCCAAGTTACCACCCTGAATGCCGTGCTAATGTCTAGGTAGGCCACATCCACAGCCCCTTCCTGATACACTACTTTGGTCATGCAGTCAAAGAAATCTATTAGATTTGTCTGACATGGCCTTCCCACATTGAATCCATGCTGCCTTGGGTCCTTGCCCAGCTGACCTCTAGATACTCAACAATTCTTTCTTTCAGAAGTGATTCCAAAATTTTCCCTGCCACTGAGGTCAAACTAACAGGTCTGTAGTTTCCTGCCTCTGTCTTGCTCCCACTTTTGTGAAGGGGAATAGCATCCACCCTCCTCTAGTTCTCAGGTACCACACCCTACTCCCATGATTTGTTAAAAATGGTAGCCAGTGGTGCCACTAGTTCTACCATTAGTTCTTATAGAATTCTGGAGTGAATCCCATCAGACCCCATTGCTTTGTCCACCTTCAGTTTTAGGAGTTTTTTCAAGACCCTTTCTTCTGAGAATGGACAGGTATTGATGCCCCCCATCCAGTGTGCTTCTGTTGTTTGGTTTAGGTACTTGCCCCTTCTCTTCTATTGTGAATACTGAGCAGAAGAATTCAGTATCTCTGCTTTGTCACTGTCACTTTCTGCCCACCCCCTCCCCATTATTAAGCCTAATTATCTCTCCCCTGGTCTTTCTTCACTCCCTAATATACCTATAAAGGGTTGTATCCTCTTTCTTAACTGAGTTGGCTATCTTTTCCTCAGTTTGGTACTTTACTACTCTGACTGCCTTCCCCACTTCCTTCTACTTTAACTGGTACAGTTCTTTCACCCGCTCCTTCTGTATTACCTTATTCTTCCTAAATTCTATCTTTTACTCCCTTACCTTCCCCGCCACCTCTTTTAAGAACTATAGTGATTTCTTCCATCATTTTGTTTTATTTATTTGCTTCACACAAAGGCTTGTTGATTCTGTGATGGCAGCTTTGATTTTTCCCCATTGTTCCTTCACCCCACCTTCTTGCTCATTTGCTAGTGCATTTCTGAGGCACGTCCCCATTTTGCCAAAGTCAACCTCCTAAAGTCCTATACCCTCACCTTTATATGACTTTACTCTATGGTTGTGTTTATTGTGAACCCCACTGTTTGGTGGTAACTTGTTCAAAGATGGTTACTCACTTCTAGATCAAAGATTCTCTCGCTGTCCCCATTTGAGAGTACCAGGTCTAAGATTGCTCCCTCCAGAGTGGGTTCCAACATTAGTTGTCTGAGGCATGCCCCCTGTAGGGCATCAATAATTACCTTGCTCTTGGATGTAGCTGCAGCAAAGGTGCTCCAGTTAACATCTGCTATATTCAGATCCCTCATCAACAATGTCTCCCCTTTTTCTGCTATTATAAGGATGCCATCTATCATTTCCTTGACTAATTCCTCCACTTGAGATGGGGGTCTGTATACCACCCCCTACAGATTGTAGTGCAATTTCCTGTCTCCAGGGTGACCCACAGTGCCTTCTCTCTTCCCTAATTACCCTTTAGTTCCATTGCTTTGATCATTTCCCTTGTGTAGAGAGCTACTCCTCCTCCACTCTTACCCTTTCTGTCCCTCCTGTAAATTGTGTACCCTGGTATGTTGGCATTCCAGTCATGGTTCTTTGTGTACCATGTTTTTGTGACTGCCATGGTATTTGGATATACCTCTTCCATCAAGGCTACTAGTTCAGGGAGTTTGGTACCCAGACTACTTGCATTGGTACTCATTGCCCTCCATTTTTTGATAGTCTTACCTCTTTTAGCCACATCCCTTATCTTACTGCCTTTCTCTTTTCCTGCACTGACCCCTGTCCTGGTCCCTATCGACTTCTCTACCTTAGGGTTTACCTCACTAACTACCCAGTTTTGTTGGGAGGGGATGGGATTTCCATTTTTCTTTTCAGTGCCTTCCCCCTTGGCTAGTTTAAATGCTTGCCAATGAAGCATTTAAACCTAACACCTAGAATTCTAGTTCCCCTCCCAGACCATAATTCCAGTATAGGCCTACATCCCTCCAGGTGGACCCCTAGTCCCCAATGAAGCCAAAACCCTGAGATCCACACCAATTTTTCAACCATTCATTGAATCCTATGGTGCAGAGTACTCTAGCCTCACCAATGCCATAGACAGGCAGCACCTTCAAGAAAGAATGCCCCTCCCCAACTATACAAACTCCTCCTGCACTGCTCTGATCCCAATCCCAGCTATGTCATTTGTCCTTAGGCAGACAATGATGTCCAGCTCCCTCTCCTGTGCCACTGCTCCCACAATTCTGAGGATTTGCATCCTGTCCTTCCCAGCCATGGTGTCGGGAAGGCACCTTAACTCCCTATCCCCTTCCTCCTGCAGTTCTACACTCCTAATGATTGAGTGCCCCACCAGGAGTTGTGTCCTTCCCCTGTGGGGTCTTGTGAAACTATCATCTAGGTTTCCTTTGTGGAGGTTCCCAGCATTCTCCTTGGTCTCCACTGCAGGTGTCTCCATAGAGGAACCATGCACCACCAGAATGGTGTATGAATTGTGGAGAGGTACAGTTGGAGGAATGCATCTCTGTTCTACCACCCTCACCCTCCCTGAGGTCACTGTGGTCCAACCACTCCTTTTTCTTGGCAATCTCTGAGGCAGTGGCAGTGGCCCTGGTGGTCCCTGGGTAGGAGAGGAGGTTTCCCAAATTATCGCCAGGTTGGTGACAGGCAACCACCTCCCTCAGACAAGAGAGGTGCCTGCAAATAGGGCAGCATCACATCCTCCATAATGTCTCCTGAAAACTGCCACCCCACAGCCGGTGCATTGCGATGCTCTCCACATGTCTCTCTCCCTTCCTTTTTTTTTATTTTTATTTTTTGTTAGTGTGTGTGAGCATGTGTGTGCATCTACCCCTTATGCAGCATGCTGGGCTATTAAGGTTATGACTGGTGTATGTCCTTTGCCCTTTTTGGAAGTGATGTCAGATCCTTTGGTATAAAGGAACTGATGCACTTGGGGTGGGTGGAGTGAGGGGCATGGTGGGTGGGACCAAGCCTGTGCCCTCCAGTAACAATCAGCCACAGCACTGACCCACCACACCAGTGAGTATTTTCCTTCCTTTCAGCAAGACAACCTACACAAGAATTTAAAAGAAAATATGCCCTGTAAAAAACAATTTCAATCAGAGAAAAATAAAGCAGTATATTGTACAACCTGTAAGCACAAAACTGTATTAAAACCTGTAAGCACAAAACAAAATAGTATCACAACTGTAACTCTGCTTAGCCAAAAGAAGCCTTAGTGTTTCTCCTTGCTCTGTTAATGTTGCTCCTTGCTTTGTCCTTTCAAGCAACCCCTAAAAGAAAAGAGCTCAGGTGAAACTAGATGCTTTATGCCAGCAAACCTAGTCTTCACCATAACACACAAACTTACCTGACCCTTTAAATCTTCCTTCTGTTGTAAGACACTAAGCTTTCTCCAGCTTCATCCCCCAGTTACATTACTAATCCCCTGGAAGAGCTGTGGAAGAAAAGTAATTAGCTCCTTCCATGTGAGAAAGAGACTGCAATAACTTTAGGCTCAAAACAAAAACCTGTAAGCACAAAACAAAACATTAACAAAACAGTAACTTTGCTTAGACTAAAGATAGATAAAAATATAAATCCTGTAAGCACAAAACAGTAACAAAACCTGTAAGCACATCCTGCAACAATTTAACAGAAACTATATCTTGCAAAAAAACAAACAATTTGAATCAGAGAAAAATAAAACACCAATCTGTAGGCACAAAACAGTAACAAATCTGTATGCACACCCTGTAAAAATGAAGCAGTAAACCGTACAACATGTAATCTCAAAACAGTAATAAAACCTGTCAGCACAAAACAAAATAGTAGCAAAACAATACATCTGCTTAGCCAAAAGAAGCCTTAATGTTTCTCCTTGCTTTGTTAATGTTGCCCCTTGCTCTGTCCTTTCAAGCAAACCCTACAAGAAAAGAGCTCAGGTGAAGCTACATGCTTTATGCCAGCAAACCTAGTGTTCGCCTAGTCTTTGCAGCATCAATAGTGACTAGAGCTGCTGTATCTGGATCCCGAGCTGCAAGCTGAATTAAACTGAGTGCTGCTCTTTCCTTTTCTCACAGCAAATGGTCTACAGGGCTCTGCCCACTGCAGCCCTAAAGAAAACCAGCACTATTGCAGCAGTGCAGGTACTTCTATTGAAAATACTAAACAAGCTGCAGATGCCACTACAATGGGATTGAATTACTTGCCACTCATATTAACTCAGTTTTGGCTGAGGAGATTTTGAAAAGTGCTCAAGGTAGTTCAGAGTTAAAAAAAAAATGTTAATGTTCATAATGATTCCATAAGTACTACTAGCTGTGATACTGATGATAATGATGAATATAAGAATGATCAACAGAATACACTGGAGAATGAGAAAAGCCCTGTTATTATTACTGAAAATGAAAATGCAGTTGGTGATAGTGAACCAGATAGTTTGTGTCAGTTTCACTTCTAATTTGAAACTGAGCTAATACCAGAAAACACTGACCTGGAATGAGATGTTCTCATAACTGGCACATAAACTAAAATGTAACTGTGGTGTGGAATTATTTTCATCTTGACTGAAATATGTGTGTCATGCTATACAGTATGTACTGTACAGTATACTGTCTAACAAGGTTGCCAGCAGAGGTAGGGAAGTTAACAATCCAGGCAGATCAATTATGATAAGGAATTTAAGCCCAGAATATTTGGAGAAATGAAGTGGCCCAGAAAGAGACAGCACTGCACAAAAGTCCTTATGTCTGCTACAGCACACATATGTGATATTCAGTAATGTTCAGTGCTCTGTGCACAAGTGACAGTGCCGGAGCGCTAACTTTTTATATGTATTGTGAAGACAGGGGACAGTCACCCGGATATGAAGCACACAGTATATGTGTGAGGAAGGAAAGAAGAGAGACATAAGGAATAACTGAAGACATATATTTCTAATATATATGTTTTATTTTGAACATACAAACATACGAAATTTGCCAGCAGATAAAGACCTAGAGGTCTATCAAGTCTGCTCGAATGTGCAGCTAGCACCCCTTATTCTGCAGCTGCCCCTCCCTTCCACCCTTCCCCTTCATTGACCACCCCCTTGTCCCATCCCATCCCCTTTTGAAGCAGTCCACTGTTCTACTGGATACCACTTCTGCAGGTAACGCATTCCACCCAGCCACCACCCTCTCTGTAAAAAAGTGTCTCCTTATCTCCCTCCTGAACCTTCCTCCCTACAGTCTCATATCATGGCCCCTGGTGTCCCTCCCCTCCCTTACATTGAACAGCCCATCTGTATCTGTCTTGTTTATTCCTTTCATGTACTTAAAGGTATCAATCATGTCCCCCCATCCATCCTCTCCTCCAGCGAGTACATGTTCAACTCCCTCAGCCTCCTCTCATATGATAAGTCCCCCAGCCTCTTGATCATCTTTGTTGCCCTGCACTGCACCCCCTCCAGTAACTTAATGTCCCTCTTCAGATACAGGTGCCAGTACGGCATGCAGTACTCCAGGTGCAGTCACACTAATGACCTATACAGTGGCAGAATCAGCTCCTCCCTCCTCGAAGATATACCCCTTACAATACAACCTAGCATTTTGTTGGCCTTTGCAGCTGCCTTGCTACATTGTGCTGAGTTGTTCATTGACCCTGTAATGAGCACCCCCAGATCCTTCTCCTCCTCTGTCTGGGCTAGCTGCATTCCCCCCAGCTGGTAACTCCTCCTTGTGTTCTTTATCCCAAAATGCAGCACCTTGCACTTTTTGGCATTAAACCCTAGTTGCCCGGTGTCTGACCAGGTTTCAAGCTTTGCCAGATCATCCTGCAATCCCTTCCATCCCCCTAGGTCATCCACCACTGTTCCTACTTTAGAATCATCAGCAAACAGACTGATCTTGCTCTTGATGTCCAATGACACATCTGCAATGAATATCCCAAACAACACTGGTCCCAACACCAAGCCCTGTGGAACATCGTTCAACACTACCCTTGGGTGTGAGAGCTCCCCACCCACCACCACACTCTGTTGCCTTCCCTGAAGCTAGTTCCCTACCCAGTTTACCAGCTTTTCACCCGCTTCTCTCTCTTCTTTCCACCCCCACCTTTGCCTGCCCTGGAATTCTTTAAGTTGTTACATTACTCTCCACCCTCCCTTTTTTATTCTCTCTCTCTCCATCTCTTTGTTATCTTGCCATCTTGGTCTTGAGATTTTACTACCTGGGTATATGTTTCAATGCATTTTTTTATTTTAGCTGGTATTTATTATATTGTGTATTTCAGTACAGTGCTCCCTCTTGTATCTGCCAACCTTCATACATCCTAAATTGTGGTGAATAAAAGAGGGTGGTGAACAATACAGGATGGCAGTTAAAGGGGGAGATAACATTTTTGAAACAAGCATTTGTCAATGCTAAATGTTGTCTTGCTGGCATTGGCATTGGTAGTGCAGGAGTTAGAGACATGCATAATAGGAATGGCAGTGAAGTATTGAACTGACGCCAACCCCACCCCCACCCTTCAGAGACTGACAGGCACTGGGGTGTGCATTTGGGTCATTGGCCATAACTCTCATGCCATTTCATCTCACCCTACCCTGCAGACACCGACAAGTGTCACGTCGTGCCTTGGGGTCATCGGGCCTTATGCTCATCCCATTCCTTAAGGAAATACATTGAGATGGGTGCAGTATAGGAGAATGGGGTGAACATTGTGGCTGAAGAGTCCAAGGTACACCTCGATGCCTGTCACTGGCTGCAGGGTGGAGGTGGGGGTGGAACAGCATGAGCATTACAGCAGACAATCCCAAGTCACACCCTTCACACCTGTCAGTCTCTACATAGTGGGGCGTTATGGTTGGAAACCATAATGTGTAATCATAAAGAATGTAGGATGCCCTTGTTTTCTATTCTATATGACTGGACTATCTTACTGTATGGCTCAAAATATCAAACAATATGTAAATGCATCAGTAAGACATAAGTCCATAAATTCATAAAAAACTGCTTTTGTCTTTTATTCTTCTTTTGACTTTGCACCAAACTTTGTTCAATCGGCTACAGTTTCGTAGTTTCACACCACTTCTTCAGGTCAATGTTTTTGATACAGTGCTTTTTCTAAACATAAACAAACAAACAATCACATAATATCTCATAAATATATGTCTTGAATTCTTATACTTTCTTGTATATTCCTTTTATATCCAGTTATTCATATTTCATAATGTCCAACAATACAACATTTGAATTTCTAATTTTATTTCTTAAATGTGGCTTGTATCATTAGAGTGAAGGATCTGACTTATAAGTTACTTGTGTTCTTGTTAGAATACCCCCTTTCCCAATTCATATATTTTCATACCTGATACTGTTTTTTATCCTTGTCACTTCTGGACTCCCCTGATTCTCTCAAGAATCAGCCTTTACAGTTCTACTGAGAAAATAATAAACCTTGTTTTAATATTTAACTTCATTGTGTTATTCAATATATATAAAGTTTTTTTACTTAAAGACTTACTCATAAAATATAACTTTCATTTTATTAGTTACTTTCTATTGCTTTTTCATATTGTGACTTTTTAAAAAAAAAGAAACAATACAGTTTTTTAGTTCGTTTATAAAACTAATGATTTTTTTATAATTACAAAACAGTTTTATTAACTTTAAGTTAAAGTCTCCTACTACCACAAAATGTTGCCTGCGCACACGCAAGACAACATAAAAAGGGACAGGAGCTCACACTAGGATTAAGCTAAGTTAGTGGATAAGAGGGGGTGAATAAAGGAGGGGGGCACTGTATATTACAGTTTTGCACTGATTTGCTGGCATGAAATGGTTTGCACTAGCTTTTCAAATAAGTGTATATTGAGCACTATAAAAGTATCACTGTGTGTGGGATGCCCACATCTTGAAAATGTGTCAGTGTGATATGAAATATCAGCGACTGCAAGGGGTACTACTTCAGTGATTTTAGCTAATAAAGCATTTATTTATTGATAACTAGGATTACAAATACCTTTGAACCAGGGGTTCTTTTACAAAGGTTCTATGTCAAGGACAGAACAAGATAACACAGGTGGAACAATAAACAACAATGAAGCAATACAATGAAAGTAAAGCAGTGAGTGATACAGAAAGTTACAAAAGGTACATGGCATTAAACACACATAGGTCAAAATGGAAAGTGCTGTCCAAAAAAGAGACTTTGTCATATCTAAGGGCTAAGCAAGGTTCATTTAAGTGAGGGAGAAAGCTGTGGGGGGGGGAGGTGAATGGAAGGGAGGAGAGAAGGGAGGGCATGGGGTCGGGAAAGGGTATGAACACAACATAGGAGGGGAACAGAATAGAAGGGCAGAAAGCAGGGTGGGTGGGAGGGTGACTTGAGTAAGCATAAAGGCCAGGGGAGTGGAACTGTGACCTAGTGAACATAGTCACATTTACAGTGTGTTGTGAGGTGTTGGCAGAGCTTAGCTTTAAAACTGCCTAATTTAATTTCATAGAGGACTGCGTGCAGCAGGCCATTAAGATGAGATGGTGCCTTTTAGCTCAAAGTTCGCTGAGCTTGTGACATCTGACAGCAAGGGACGAGGAAAGACTGTTTGGTCATACTTCAAGTGTACCGTTGGTAGGCTGATGGCAGAAGCAGAGATTGGGAGAGGCATATTGTTTTGACTAATAGGCAGATTTGATAGGAGATAATTCCCTGTAAGTGGAGCCATTCAGATTGTACATAAAGGACACAGGTATGGGTTCATATGTCAGCACAAGTTACAAGCCTACAAGTCTTATTAAGTGTGATCATCAATCATTTGAGGGTGGTGTCAGACGCTGCACTAGAGATGACCAAGCCATAATTGATACTGGATAGGCTCGAGCTAGTGACTGCTAGTCTTAGAGCTCCAGGCCTAAGACAGTGCCAATGCCTGTATAGAACACTAAGTCTGTGGTTAACCATTTTGGATCTAGGTGAAGAAGGGAATTGTGGATTAGGGGGAGTGGATTAGACAGCAGAAAGCCAGGTGTTTGGATTTAAAACTGCCCTAGATAGCTTTTGGCAGACAACAGCAAGAGGAAGGAGGTGCTGTTATAACTTTACTACTCTACTGGGAATATATAGCAATCCCTTCCCTCCACCCCCCCACCCTTAGCCAGTTCCACTTTTATAGGTAGAGGATTTGACTGACAACAGTAACTTCCTGTATGGGACCAGGAAGGGAGTGATCATAAGGCACAAAAACTCACCTTCCTAGAAGGAAAAGAGTAGCTTTCCATCCCTCCCTAGCTGCTGGAGGTCTGACTCTGAGCAAGTAAGATGGAGACTACTGAAGGATACAGGAACTTCCTGTCCCATAACTGGAAGAGCAGGAGCTTTAATGGCATGGAGGCAGTAAGAAAGTAGGGAGAAAAAATAAATAAATAATAAACAGAGAGAGGAAAGAGTAAGCATACAAGACAACAGTTGAGGGGCCACAGATAATACATGATGGGAGTGGTGCAGTGCAGAGGCTATAGAACTGCAGTCTTCTGGGAGATGTTGTGGAGAATGCACTGTTGTCTCATCTGCAGGCACCTCTCTTGGCTGAGGAAGGAGGTTGCTCATCTCCAGGCTGAGTTGGCCAAGATTTGGGGGACCTCCTCTCCCACTCAGGGACCATCAGGGCTACCACCACTGCCTCAGAGGTTGCCAAGAAAGAGGAGCAGTTGGACCACAGTGGGCTCAGAGAGGGTGAGGGTGGTAGAACAGAGGTGCATCCCTCCAGCTGTACCTCTCCACAATTCCTATGATGTTCTGGCAGAGTGTGATTCCTCTATGGAGGTACCCACAGTGGATCCCAAGGAGGATGCTGGGAACCTCCACAAAGGAGACCCACAGGAGGGTGGCATGGGGCCCCACAGGGGAAGGAAACAACTCCTGGTGGGGAACTCCATTGTAAGGGGATAGAACTGGAAGAGGGCATGGAGAGGGAGGTAAGGTGTCTGCCTGACACCATGGCTTGGAGGGGCAGGAGGTGAATCCTCTAAATTGCAGAAGCAGCAGCACAGGGGAAGGAGATGGATGTCATTGTTCACCTAGAGACAAATGACCTGGCTTGAAAAGGGATCAGAGCAGTGCAGAAGGAGTTTGTGGAGTTGGGGAAGGGACTTAGACAAGTAGCACACACAGTAACCTCAGAGGTGCTGCCTGTCTATGGCATGGGTGAAGCTAGAGTGCTCCACACCACAGGATTCAATTAATGGTTGAAAAACTGGTGCAGAGCTCAGGGTTTTAGCTTCACTGGGGACTGGGGGTCCACCTGGAGGGATGCAGGCCTATACTGGTGCAATGGTCTGCATCTGTCCAAGAGGTGAACTGGGATCCTACAGGATAGGTTTAAATGCTTCATTGGCAAGCATTTAAACTAGCCAAGGTGGGAGGCACTGAAAAGGAGCAAGAAAATCCTAGCCCCCCCAGAAAAAAATCAGGGTAGTTAGTGAGGTAAACACCAACATTGAGAAGTCAATAGGGAGAAGAGCGGGGGTAAATGCAGAAAAAGGCAAAGGCAGTAAGGACAGGGATGGGGAAAAAGGGGTAAGGCCAATAAAAAATGGAGGGTAATGAGTACCAATGCCCACAGTTTAGATAACAAGCTCCCTGGACTGGCGGCCTTGATGGAAGAGAGATGTCTGGCTATCGTGGCAGTCACAGAAACATGGTACACAGAGAACCATGACTGGGATGTCAACATACCAGGGTACACAATCTACAGGAGGGAAAGGGAGGGTAGAAGAGGGGGAGAAGTAGCTCTATGTAAGGGAAGGGATCAAAGCAACATAACTAAAGGGTAAAAAGGAAGGAGAGGAGGCACTGTGGATCACTCTGGAGACCAGAAATGGCATCACAATCTGCACAGGAATTGTATATAGACCCCCATCTCAGGGGGTGGAAATGAACAAGAAAATGATATAAGGCATCCTTAGGATGGCAGAAAAAGGGGAGATATTGTTGATGAGGGACATGAATATGCCAGATGTTAACTGGAGCACCTTTGCTGTAGAAGCATCTAAGAGCAGGGTCATTCTTGATGCCCTACAGGGGACATGCCTCAGACAGCTAGTGTTGGAACCCACTCGGGAGGGAGCAATCTTAGACCTGGTACACTCAAACAGGGACAGAGAGAGTATCTCAGGTCTAGAAGTGGATAGCCATCTGGGAACAAGTGACCACCAAACAGTGTGGTTCATGATAAACACAGTCACAGAGTTAAGTCATACAAAAGTGAGGGTACTGGACTTAAAGAGGGCTGACATTTTGTCAAAAAGGGGGCGTGCCTCAGAAAAGCACTAGCAAACAGGCAAGAAGCAGGGGTGGAGGAACAATGGGGAAAGATCAAAACTGCCATCACAGAAGCAACAAGCCTTTGTGTGAAGCAAATAAACAAATCAAAATGAAAGAAAAAACACTATGGTTCTCAAAAGAGGTAGCGGGGAAGGTAAGGGAGAAAAAGATAGCATTCAGGAATTATAAGGTAACTCAAAAGGAGCAGGACAGAGAACTGTACCAGTTAAAGCAAAACGAAGTGGGGAAGGCAGTCAGAATAGCAAAGGGACAAACTAAGGAAAAGATAGCCAACTCAGTTAAGAAGGGGAATAACACCTTATATAGGTACATTAGGGAGTGAAGAAAGGCCAAGGGATGGATAGTGAGGCTAAATAAAGGGGAGGGGGTTGGAAAAGAGGGACAGTGAAAAAGGAGCGATACTTATGAATACTTCTGCTCAGTATTCACAAAAGAAGAAGAGTGGGAGGTACCTAATCCAATCAATAGAAGCACTCTGGAATGGAGAGGTCTATACCAGTCCTTTCACAGAAGAAAGGGTTCTGAAGGAACTCCTAAAACTGAAGGTGGACAAAGCAATGGGGCCTCCAATGATTCACCCCAGAATTCTAAAAGAACTAAATGGAGAACTAGTGACACCATTCATTACCATTTTTAACAAATCATGGGAGAATGGTGTGGTACCTAAGGACTGGAGGAGGGTGGATGTGATTCCCCTTCACAAAAGTGGGAACAAAGCAGAGGCAGGAAACTATAGATCAGTTAGCTTGACTTCAGTGGTAGGGAAAATTATGGAATCACTTATGAAAGGAAGAATTGTTGAGTACCTAGAGGCCAGTGAGGCACAGGACCTAAGGCAGCATGGATTCACATTGGAAAGGTCATGTCAGATGAAAATAATAGATTTCTTTGACTGGGTGACCAAAGTAGTAAACCAGGAAGGGGCTGTGGAAATAGCCTACCTAGACCTTAGCAAGGCATTTGACACAGTCCCTCACAAAAGATTAATAAACAAATTAGCCAACCTGGGAGTGAGTCCCAGGGTGGTAGAATGGGTAAAAAATTAGCTGGACAACAGGAGACAGAGAGTAATAGTAAATGGAGTCCATGCTGAAAAAAGGGGGTTACTTGTGGGGTACCACAGGGTTCAATACTGGGTCCAGTCCTTTTTAATATCTTTATAAGTGACATTGCAGAGGGACTAGAAGGAAAAGTATGCCTCTTTACAGATGACACAATGATCTGAAACAGGTTAATACACAAGGAGGGGGGGTGGAAAGGATAAGAATGGACCTGGCAAGGTTGGAGGAATGGTCAAAAGTATGGTAGCTTTGATTTAATGCAAAGAATTGCAAAGTAATGAATTTGGGAAACAAAAACCAAGTGGAAGAATACACAATGGGTGGGGTATTAACAATGACAAAAATGGAAAGGAACCTGGGGGTAGTCATATCATATAACCTAAAGTTAAGCAAGCCAAGTGAGAAGGCAGTAAGGAGGTTTGGGGGGATAATGGGATGCATAGGGAGAGGCACCACCAGTGGAAAACAGGAAGTTGTTATCCCTCTGTACAGACAGCTGGTGAGACCCCATCCTGAGTACTGGGTACAGTTCTGGAGACCTCATCTCTGCAAGGACATAGACAGGATGAAGGAAGTCCAGAGGAGGGCAACTAAAATGGTGCAGGGTCTGCAACAGAAGCCATATGAAGGGAGACTAAAGGAGCTTAATATGTATACCCTTGAGGAAAGGAGGGAGAGGGGGGACATGATAGAAACTTTCAAGTACCTCAAGTGAATCAACACAGTTCAAGAGGGTAGCATCTTTCAGAAAAAGAGATGTGCAAGAACAAGGGGACACAATTTGATGATAGAGGAGGGATGGCTGAGGGTCAATGTGAGGAAATATTTTTTCACCGAGATGGTGGTGGTCGCATGGAATGGCCTTCCTGAGGAGGTCGGGGGGTAAAAACAGTGGGGAAATTCAAGAATGAATGGGACAGACATAAGGCAATTCTGATGGGGGGAGTAGGAAGAAGTAGGCTGTTGGTTAACTAGGATCTGTAGCTTATCCAATAGGTAAGGAAATAGGCAGACTCGGTGGGCCAAGTGGGCCTTATCTACCATCAAAGTCTATGTTTCTATGTTTCTTTGTTTGGAGATTTGATGGATATGTAGGGTGTATAAGAATGGGCTATCTAGTGTAATACCAAGATATTTAGAAGCGTGAACCATCTACAGAGGTTGGCACTGATCATTCCGGGTAGTTAGGCAAGTCAATTTATATTTATTATGGTGACCGGTGAAGAGCATCATTTTAGTTTTTTTTTTGCAATTCATTAGGCATTTGTGGCAGGCAAACCAGGATTCAACCTTTGCGAACTAAGTTGGAATTCATTTGAGAGGGGAAGTGGGTCAGAGAGGCTGGAGAAAAGAGCAGCATCATCCATGTAGAGAACCATATTACTGTCACATGCTTTGAGTAGGTTGTTTAGGAATAGGCTGAAAAGCAAAGATTCTAGGATGAAGCCTTGTGGGACTCCTGACCGAACAGGAAGACTACGTGATATGGAGCCATCTAGCTTAACTTGTTGCATTCTGTTATCGAGGTCTCTCCTGAACCAAGTCTTCACTGCATTGGAGAGGCTGAGGGTGGAGAGGGACCACAAAATGAGGAAATGAGTAACAGTATCGAATGCCTTGAAAAGGTCAATATAGATTGACACTACCATATGTCCACAATCAAGCATATAACAACTTCACAGTTTTGGGGACTTATTTCCAGAGTCTGGGCAGTGCAGTGGAGTTCCTTGTATAGCTTTTTCTGCAATGGTTCTTGGGCTCCATCCCATGAGCGTATTGAGCCACATTATTTGTTTTCTGAAAAGTTTGATGTTTCTTGATTTGACTCAAATCAAGACTTCACCTTTCCAGGATGATGGTGTGAAGAAATTTAATGGACAACAACACAGTGAGTAGAACCCACAATATCGTAGTAAACTCAAGCAATATTGGTTTTGTTGAATCCTTATTTTTTAATGAGGGAAATAGCAATCCCCTGTTAAATTTGACACCCTTAGTAACAGCAAATAATGGTAATGTTGGATTACAGAGGCCTTTTGACATTTATTTATTTAGTTTTTGATAACTGGGTAGGTACACTAGACAGCATGGCTGCTTATTTTCAGGTATGGCCTGACATTAAAGAAGTATTTATTGCCACTGAGAGAACTGCATTAAAAGGTAGAAGATGTTATTGGCAGTTGAAGATTTACAAGGCATATGTTAGTGTTAGTAGAGGGTCTTGTGATCTTTGGCTATTTAAACAGCTGATTTTTAGCACAGAGTGGGGCAAGTTCTTTAAAGGTTGGCAAAACCACCACCTAGAATCCTCTGCAGGACTGATCAAGGTAATACTTAAAGATGCAGAGAAAATTGAAGTAGAAGTTTAAAACTAGTTACTTGAGAAAGAAGCACAATCACAAAAGTTTTCAACACATTCTGACTATGACTCTTATTGGCAGAAAATGAAATGGACCGTTCAAACTTATAGAAAAAGAATTAGGAAAACAAAGGAGTATAAATTTGAAAGAGACCTCCTGGATCATGAGGAAGGGTGCTAGCACAGACAGCAACACTCACGCTCCATTTTAAAATTAACAACATAGACAGACAAATACACCAGCAGTTCAGGTTCTAAGTTTGATGTCAGTGAATGCTAATCAGTCACATTTTGTAGACTTGAGCAAAGGGTTCACCACAGAAGACCAACTCTCCCACTGAATCTGCAAACTCTCAACTTGAGTAATCAACATGGAGCTATCCTCAGAGAGACACTGGAGGTTCCATCTCCCCCCACCCAAACACAGTATTGCCATATGCCACAGCCTCACAATCACAAGATTCACAGAAGATCATACAGGAGGAGCAGCAGGAGCAGGGGGAGGAAGAGGCAGGACAATGGGGGTAAATGTGACACCAGGACTGTAACAGCAACAAGCAATATCGGGAAGAACTTGAGACTGAGGGGGAGATAGATACGGCTAGTGAAACTCACTGCGACCCAAGTTACTATCTCTATGAAAACTCATGGTGGATACTACATAAACAGTGGTTAACATTTCAGAATACAGACTCACAACAGTTGAACAGAGTGTTTTCAGTAGGGGATGGTCATTTATTCCTAGTAACTAATTAAATGAAGTTGACACAATAGCAGACTTGCATAAATTCACCAGAAAATTTAATTTACGTGCAGTTTTTCAAGTAGAGAGGGGGCAATGAGGCAGATGATGTTTCAGTTAATAATTCAACAACTGATATGGCCACAACGCTCATCTCAGTGGTTGCACCTGAACCTCCCTCTCACTGTCCTACAGTGGACTGTCCTATTCAGCAATTTACTTCCCTTATCAAGATCAGTTGAGTTGTAGCTGCTCAAATCCAAAAATGCTAAACAACCTGAACCTGACTGTTACACTATGGTTGCTTCCAGTAAACAATGGGTGCCCTTAATTTTATGCCTCAACTTACCCTCCTATTAATAGCAATATCCACAAGTATTTTTATGAATCACCGAGACAACAACAGACACTACAGCCTTGTAACTGATTTATACCATGCACATGCAACTATCAGCTACATAACTGGCACGTTTCACAAAACAATCAGCCTCCATGAGTGCTTACCTAGACTCTCTAGTATTAACATACCACCGGTGCATCTCCTCAGGCTGACCATAGTACAACACAAGCTTAAGATGGGGACAGTAAGAAGATGAAAACACACAGCAAGTCTCAAATTAGTAAAGCACCAGGTGTTGCAATTCACCCTGCTGCTACTTATACTGTCAGGCAACACTCACCCTAACCCTGGCACCCTGCAACAAACACTGTGTAGTGGAAATAAAAAAAGTACCCTTACATTTGCATCTATCAATATCTGTAGCATGTTGTCCAAATTCGATGCCCTCCAAGCATGGGTTGCTCGACACAGGCCTGACATGCTCTCCATAGTGGAGACATGACTTACGCCAAAGAGCCCTGATGCAGCAATCTCCCTAAATGGATACACCCTATTCAGACAGGAGAGGATTAGCAAAAGGGGTGGAAGTTGTGCAGTCTAATTTAAGGATAATCTCTAGGGCCATGCTCGTCCCAAAATAGATACAGGGAAAAATGTACGAGCGCTAGCGGTCAGAGTACTGCTAGGAGCCCACAGAAAATTGCTTACCATTGTATCAATTTATATTCCCTCCAGAGAACAGGTCAGTGGCTATAATGTGGTCATTGACTACTTAAATAGCCTACAACAAAACTCTGAAGTGGTAATGGTAGGTGACTTTAATGTAAACTGTCTATCTCCTGTGGTGGCCCCCTGGAAAGATTCCATATCCTCCATCAATGTATCACAAATGGTTGACTCCCCCACTAGGGTCAACTACCACACTGGATTGAGTACACTGCTGGACTGGTTGCTTACCAACCATCCTGAGAGACTATACAACACCACCGCCCTCCCTGATTCAATATGTGAGCACTCCCCTATTCTATGCAACTGGTCCAACAAAGCCACTAAACCCCCCACCAAAGCTATCATAGGTCAGGTCCTAAAATAAAGGGCATCTTGAAGCCCTAAAATCTTACCTCAGAAAACTTGACTGGCCCCCAATTGACTCTTCCCAAGATATGGCCCAAGTACTCAACTACTTTATCACTGGGTTCAATGTCATCTGTGATATCCACACCCCTGTCAGAAAACGTAAGCTTGAGGGCACAAGTAATTCCTGGATCACCCCATCACTGCTTTATCTCATGTCCACCAGGGATAATTCATGGCACCTTGCATGAGCCTCTGGCAGACAGGCTGACACACAGCAATACAAAAGGGCCAGGAAAGCCTGTTTATGGGCAGTTCATCTTGCCAAAAGCTGCCACTTCAAGAACTAGCTCATTAACTCCTGGGGCAATGGCAGAAAGTTTTGGGACAACCTAAAAGACCTGATGGGGAAAACCAGCTAAATCTCACCTTCCATGTTAGACGTAAACAGGGTAATCATCCAGGTCCCGAAAGTAATAGCTGACACATTCAACAGTGCCTTTACTGACCTCAGCAACGTACTTCCCCATGATTTCTTTGAGGTAGCTAATAACAAAAATAATGGAGGTATTGAAGGTGCAACACTGGGCCCCCCTTCTATTTCAAAATCTTCTCCAGAAATGAAGCCTGAAAGTATCTGCAGTGAGCACTAGGAAAATCAAGATATAGTAGTGACTCCATAGAGCTTAAACGTATCGCCCTCACCCTTGACATGGTACTAACTCCATTAACTAAAATACTGAATCTATCATTATGTCTTGCCCAATTTCCCCAGAAATGGAAAGCCACTGTGGTAACACTAGTCCAGAAAAGTGGAAATAGGGCCCTACATGCTAACTGTTGCCCCATATCAATTCTACTCCCCCCATTCCAAAGCTCTGAAGAGCATTTTGTCAGACCAGCTAGCTGATTACCTTGAAAAGTATCAGATCCAATGCCACCTACAGCATGATTTTTGTAATGCACACAGTACCACCACAGCATTACTAGAGTACTCTGGCTTCATTCATAATGCTCTTGAGCATGGTTAGCTAGCGGGGGCAGCTTATATTGACCTCAACAAAGCCTTTGACATGGTCAACCACACAGTGCTGCTTGAACAAATCTTTGACACTGGGCTCTCAGCCAATGTCATGGGTTGATTCCAAAGCTATGTAGGGAACAGGTCCCAGCAGGCCAAAATAAACAGAGTCCTTTCAGATAGCCAGTAAGTGAGCACAGGTGTCCCACAAAGATTGGTATTATGCACCCTACTTTTCAGTCATTTCCTAAACTGCCACCCCCTTGTTCGCTCTGATAGAATTCTCCTCTATGTGGATGATACCATGATTTTACCAGTAATCCTGACTCACTTCTTCTGGAGAAGCAACTCCAGCATAACTTTGCAACTGCTGAGGCCTGGTTCTCGAAGCATAAACATCTCATGAACTACAAAAAGACAGAAGTTATGCTTTTCGCAAACCCACATAAGAAACATAAATCTCATCAGCTAACAATCCTAAATAGACTCAACACTCTACTTGAACTGGTTCACACCTTCATATACCATGGGGTAACCCTAGACAGATCCTTATCTTTTGACAACCATGTCGACCATGTTACCAAAGCAGTCAGTACTAGAATAGGTCTACTGCAAATACACAGATATTGTACGACCACGGAGGTACTCTGACTCACAGTAAATAGCTCTGTTATCTCCATCATAGACTATGGCCTGGTTAACTATAGCACTGCATTGGACACTACCCTTAAAAGGATCATCACAGCACTAAACAATGCCTGTAGGCTAGTTACAGGAACTCATTGACTCACACATACATGCACCTTATGTGCTCTGACCAGCTGGCTACACCTAAAAAGCAAGGTGAAATAACGGACTTGTCTACTAGCTAAAAAAAACTGCCTAGCCCTAACCACTCCAGCGATCCAGAACATCCTTAATCTAATGGCCAGCCCCAACCAGACTAAACGAAAGACCTGGCAGTAGTGGTGGGCAAAGTGGCCCCAATTCGCTCCGCGAAGTGATCCGTGGAGTGAAGGCGGTGTGAGTGCTCCATAATGAGGGCCAGTGTACGTTACAAATAGGTAGCGCGAAGTCATATGAAAACAATGACTTTGCATTACTTTTGCCTTCCCAAAGCACTACTCCACCAATTCTTAAAGCGAAGTACATAGAAAACAATGTACTTCGCCTTACTTCGCCTTGTTTTTAAGTTCCAAAGGCGAATTTTGCAGTGTTTCATGGGATTTCAGGTCACATGGGCTCTAGATTGTTCTACACAGCCTCAGTTTGGGGTAGTGTGTATAGGAAGCTGTAAGAGACAATCTGCTCTGAGAGCTCTCTGCAATTCAAACCTTCAAAAAGCTGTTAAAAAAGCCTTTTTGAGTAATTTTTTTTGCTAAAACTTTAGTTCATCGATTATAGGAAACCCTCCTGTGCTCATATCATCGAGCGTTTATTGTACATTCAGTCTGTGTACTGAGAGACAGTGGGAGTGTGCTTTGGGGGAGGGGTGTATCTGTGGTGTAGGTAGATTAACTTTGAGAAAAAGACAGTGCTTTCTGTTTTGGTGATATTTTTCTTGTTTAACTGTGTTAATGTACACACAGTAATATTTTCAATATTTCTTGCCATTGTTTTGCTGATTGTTGTGGTGCAGCAGTGCATAATTTTAGTTTGTTTAAAATATGTGGTTATATTACTGAAGTTTTCAATTTGCTATGCATTACTTAGTGTGTGTGTGTGTGTGAGTATGTGTGTGATGTGTGTCATCAAATCAGACACCTCTTATTGTGCCACATAATAATTTCAGCAATGTGAACCTGCTATCCACTGCAGCTGTGTGATTTTTGCACTTCTTTGTGGTATCTTTACTGGTACTGGTACTAGTACTAGTGACTGTTACTGCAGCAGTACAGGACACTGCCCCCCACCGCGTGGACCACCCCAACTGGTAAAGGTATTCTTTTCCAGATTTGAATTTCTGAGGTTGAGCACTGGTTAGGTGTTGTGCCTTTATGTCTGCATCTCTTCAGTGCACAGCGCAATCTTAATCTGTCTGTGCATTTGCATCTCTTTAGGGCCCAATCTCCATCTGTAACTTAAGTCACAGTTGTTTCTTTGGCTTCCCTTCAGAGTACTGGACAGGTCTGGTGCTTAATTCTGCATGAACATTGTACTCATTAATATGCGTTTTTAAGTCAGGACCATCATCGCGAGTCACTCGTGATACAAATCACGTTCTTCATCATCACAATCACAAATGCAGTCACAAATCACAATTCATGATCATTCATGTAATGAATCACATTAATTTGTTTTTAGTTACTTGGATGTATTGTAAGCCTGTTTTGTAGTATCTCTCCAGGCTTCACCACCCCACCACTGTACTCATTGATACATGTTTTTAAGTCTGAGAGTTTTAAGCTGCAGCTCATCAGGGAAGTACAGCAGTAGATGGTAAGCATTCACATTTCTTCATCATCACGGTCACAAATGCAGTCACAAATCACGATTCATGATCATTCACGTTACGAATCACAACATTCATTTTTTTTCTAGTTACTTGGAGGATGTATTGTAAGCCTGTTTATAGTATCTCTCCAGGCTTCACCACCCCACCATTGTACTCATTGATATGTGTCTTTAAGTCTGGGAGTTTTAAGCTACAGCTCATCGAGGCCCGGGGAAGTACAGCCATAGGCATTCATGTCTCTTCATCATCATGGTCACAAATGCAGTCACAAATCATGATTTACAATCACGTCATGAATCATAACATAAATCTTTTTTAATAGTTACTTGGATGTATTGTAAGCCTGCTGGTCACGGTGCTGAACAGGAATGGGATCCACACTTGGGCCCGGGGGAACAGGCACATCCTGCTCCAGAGGACCCGGTGCTGGACTTGGTGGTGGTGGTGGTGGTGGTGGTTCAACTGCCTCAGAGTCAGGACAGGAGGTGGTGCTGGTCCTGCTTTGGCGGGGGCACTCACAAGTTTTGAGCGGTCCAACAGGAATGGGCACCCATGCCCTCCACACATTTATTTTATTTTTATTTTATTTAGCTTTTGTTGATCGGGTAAGTGCACTAGACAAATCCTGCCTATTTTCAGGCACGACCCGGGGGAGGGGGATACAGATGAATGCCAACTGACCTTGAACCAGATTAAGCTGTTGGTGGTATTTTTAGTGAATGAGGGAAATTTGGCCAGGACACCGGGGAAATTCCCCTACTCTTTTCGATAAGTGCCATGGGATCTTTAACATCCACCTGAACTAACACCAATCCAGGCAGATGGGACCTCGGTTTAACGTCTCATCCGAAAGACGGGTGCACATGGTACGATGCTTACCACTACCACGCTCTCCCAAAGCTGCCCCATCCCAGACATTCCCTCACCCTGGTCCATCTCTCCTACTGAACTTCCTCAGTCCAAGCAATCACTACTCACACTGTCCAACAACACACACACACAGTAACACAGACAAACAACTAGCTACTTATAAAGGTAAGAAAAATAACATTTACAGAAGGAACAAATTAAGTAAAAAAGAGTACAGAAAAGACAAAAAATGTAGCTTTTAAAAAAGCTGTTGGGTCTAAATCAAAGTTTAAATCTCCTCCTCGCTCTGATCTAAAAGTATCAGCAGTCACAAAACACACTACTCTCTCTCTCTCTCTCTCTCTCTCTCTCTCCGTCTGCACAGGAGAAAGTAAAAGTGTCTGCTTGTATGACTCACTTTCTTCCTGCCTAGCTAAAGAGCATGTGACTTACAGTACTGTAAGCCATTTGATGTGGGGGGGGGGGCTACCAAATCTGAAACACCAAGTGGATCACTTAGAATTAGAATGAGGAACACGAAGTCTGTTAAAAACAATGACTTCACCTTACTTCGCGTTGCCATTCCACCTTAACGCGAAGTGGTAATGACAAGGCGAAGGGAGCACTTTGCATTGCCCACTCCGTGTAGCAGAGTAGCAACACGAAGTGCCCACTTCGTGTTTACTTTGCTGGCAAAATTTAAATTTGCTGCATCTCTACCTGGCAATCCTATCGGGTCCCTTTTTGCTGTACTGCTCAAGGACAAAGTTCATTCACTTACCATGCTACCTATTAGATAAATGACCTCCCCTGCGACATCCTGGCTAAACTTAAGTTTGGCCCATTCAAATATAAGCTAAGCCAACACCTCACAGCACTTTGTGGCTGTGACTGCCCTCCCTAAGCAGGAATCTCTAGAGTAAACTCTACCAACCCATCTCTGCACTTAGCAGCTTTGTCTGCCTGCCTTAAATATTCTCTCTCCCCTCATTATACCCCCTGTCTCCCTCCACCTTTCCCCACCCACTACCACCTCCACCCCACTGACTCCCCCTGCCCTCTTATCCTCTTACCCTCCTCCCACTCACCCCTATAACTGGACAAAGCCATATATGGATGATTCTAAATTTAAATTAAATGTACTCAACTGTTTTGTTAGCATGTTTTTAAAATGTTATGCCTACTTTTTAAGCACATCTCTGGCTGCTGTCTGAAAGCCTGTTAAAATGTATAATACCACTATTGTCCTTTTAAGTCTTTAATGTGTCTTCTGTGTTTCTCTGTTGTGGAATCTTTGTGAAAGAGTTCTCAGCTCAAAGGTATTGTAATCCAAGATCTTAATAAATAAAAAAGTAATAAATCAGATGCCGCTGTTTCTGTGGATACACAGAACATGTAACAGAGACAAGGTACTGGATTGAGAAAGAAGTTCAGGTTTATTCATCCATCAAATTCAATTGTCATCATTTTCCAGAAAGCATGTGAGTGGGAAGTCCAGAAACTTGCAGCAGAACTCCTAATGCTGTGCCACTATAATTGTACCAGGGAGACGAGAGCTGCAATTAGAATGCTGTGTGACAACCCCACCATCATCATAAACCATGCCTACAAAGGCAGTGCTACTGTGGTGATGGATAATGTTAAGTAGAAGTGTGAAATGCTTAGACAGCTAACAGATTATGAATTCTATAAAGTTCTGAACCAAGACACTATTACTGGGTTTACAAAATCCATTTATATTATACTTAATGGGACAGTACTGAACCATATCATTATTAAAGAAATCTGTGATGTTCTGTCAATGCAGTATCCAGTTGGAAAAATTCATAAACACCTGCACAGCACAACCCACAAAGTTGCCCAGTGTTAGTGAGCATAGGTTTTCTGTCTGAGCCATTAGCTCAGTATGTGGACCTACATATAAATCAGATTGCACAGAAGTCTAAAATGTGCATTAGAGATACTACCCATATTTTGAAATTATTGGAAAATGTGTTTATTGAGAAGGATTGGATATTAGCTGCCTTGGATGTCCAATCCCTCTACACAAACACACTTCATGAGAACAGTCTAGAGGCATTGAAGGATTCCATGTATCAGAATACTAACTCTGCTCCTACTTTTGTTAAATTTCTTTTAAATCTCACAGAGAAAGTACTCAATAATAATGTGTTTCTATTCATGGGTAAAATGTGCCACCATATCAAGGGTATCACCATGGGGACAGCCATTGCATACATGTATGCCAACATCCACTCTGGTACAGTGGGAACAGAAACATTTTCTCAGCAGGAAAGAAAATCCATATCATGATATACTAGATCTATAATGAAGGTTTATCAACAATATACTAGCAATTGGGTGTGGCACAATGTCTGAACTCTATGAAATTGTGAGGTACTTTAATACTACAAATAAGAACTTGAAATTTAACCTCACTGCAAGTTTCTTACAGGTATATTTTCTGGATTTGGTCATTTATAAAGATTCTGAGAAGAGTCAATCCACTGACTTATTTAGGATACTGACAAACAACAATGCTACACATTATAACAGTTGCCATCCTAAATATGTAGTAAAAAATATACCTGTGGGGCAGTTAATGTGTTTAAAGCGTAATTGTGGTACAAATTCCACATTTGAGAAAGGAGCTGAAATTTTGGCAAACAGGTTCAGAAGTAAAGGTTATGATGTGACATGTACTGAAAATGCTAGAAAGAGGGTAGGAAACTGGGATGCCTAGGAATTAAGGCCAACAATGAGACAGGGATGTACAAATAAAGGTTTTAATTTAATTACTATTTTTAGCCAACAGGCATATAAACTGAGAGAAATCTTTGAAAAGAACTGGCACATCTTAGAGTGATTGCTGAAAATGATCCAAACCTCACAATCCATAGGTGCAAGAAGCTATCTGATGAACTATTGCATAGTATGCACACTTCAACTGACATGGGCATGGCCAGAAAGAAACCTATGGGAACATTTAGGTGTGGATCCTGTGCTTGTTGTGACCACATACAGGTAGGAGACAGTTTTACACTATCAGTTTCTGCAGAAATATTCAAGGTAACCTCCCTTTTTACATGTAGCACTGAAGATATTGTTTATGTGTTCACATGCACCTGCAAGAGTTTTTCTTTTTTGTAACATTTACTTACGGAAAGCCAGTATATAACAGTTCAACAAAATGGCACATTAAAGACACAGGCATGGCCCTTCGAAAACTATTACACACCTGAATTGTTGAATTTTACAGAACACAGCATAAAAAGCACATAGTAACTGAGCTCATTTTATCAAACTCACTACTACCCCCAGTGTAATAAAAGCACTATAATATATGTCTGTTATTGTATCCTGTCAATACTTAACTTTGTGTAATCTATGAAAATGTGCATCCAATTGTAACTGTAACAATTAGGAACTGAGAACAGTATGTCTGTCAGTACATTGGGTGAGACCGCTTGTGGGGGGGGTGGGGATGAGAGAGGAAAATTTCCCAGCTGGCCCATAGTGTTTTAGTACTAAATTACATTGGTTGCCAATGAGCTAGCCATTTTTCCCACTTAACCAAATACTTCTCTCTTATTAATTTCAAGCCAACTGTGATTTTTTTCCATATCTGTCACATGCAGGATATTCTCTATGCATTCTCCAAGGGCTGGAATTGTGGATGTCAGCCAATGATAGGTAATACTTTTAACCATACGGCAAACAATATGCAATAACTCTCTGGCCTGTTGTTGTTTTAGATGATGGGGAAGGCAGCCCCAGCACCAGGGTTTCATATGTACATGGTATCTGAAATCCCCAAATTTGTTCTAGTTCCCCCTGTAAGTGCCTCCAGAATTCTTGAATGTAGGCGTAATCCTAAAACAGATGATAATGCGAATCCTTTCCCTGGCACCCACGCCAGCATAAGTCAGTCTGTCCCCATCCAAAGTGTGCTGTAAAAGATGAAGTATGAAAAATCAAACTAAAATCCCCACCTGAATTCCTGCCATTGGGGGGAGTATATAACCTTCCAACCCTGTTCTAAAATAATTTCCAGCTGTCTTCAGACAGCAGTTGGCTGGAATTCTGTTCCCACTTTAATTTAATCTAATCTGCACATGCAAGGGTTTGCATGTGGAAAAACAATATGAAAATTTAAGACATGGATCACTGAACACCGGCATAGTGTTAGTTGAGGGGAAAAAAGAAAATATCCTGGCAATGCATTTTGATTAAAGCAGTCCTAGACACACCTCTAAAATCCATGGATTAGAAAAGGTGACTGAATATATGTGGGGTGAATTTCAACAACCTGTGCCGAACAGATCTTTTGGCACTATAAGTTAAAATCTCTTACCAAACTGTGTCTCAATGAATATATTCATCCCAGTCCTGTATTAATATTAAACAATAGTTTGTGTTGTTGGTGCTCCAATTTTATAATAGTGGTATATATATATATATATATATATATATATATATATATATATACACATACATATACATATATATATATATATATATTTATATATGTGTGTGTGTATATATATATATATATATATATATATATATTATATATATTGTGTATATATATATATATATATATTTGAATTTGAATGTTAACAAGTAGGTCCCTAACAAGATGTGGCAATGTAGGATAATGATCTCTGCATTGTTCGATTTTGTGATATTGTGAGAACCTAATTTATGCAGCTATAATTCTAAGATATATTCTAGATGTCTTATAATATACTGTATCTGTTTTCTTTTATTTCTTATGTCTCTATTCTTTCCTTCCACTCCATTCCCCTGACCTGGAATTCTCTAAGCATTTACCTCACTCCTCCCCTCCTTTTTTGTTCTTTCTCTGTCTCTTTGTTACCTTTCTATCTTGGTATGAATATGGTCTTTGTTTTTTTACTACTTGGATATATGGTTCGACACTTTTTTTTATTTCAGCAATTATTTATTACAGTATATTGTGTAAAATGTTTATTTTGCAAGTTTGTACTGATTTGCTGCACATAATTGTTTGCACTAGCACTTTAAATAGTTGCATATTGAGCACTATAAAAGTATCAATGTGTTAGGGATGCTCACATCTTGAAAACGCATCAGTGTGATGTGAAACATTGGTGATTGCAGGAGGCATTTCTCCAATCATTTTAGCTAATAAAGCATTTAACCATTCCAAGGTTTTGGGAACTACTTTGCAGAGTTTGGAAAATGCAGCCACGTTTCCTGTGTAACTTTGTGTGTAGTGGTTTCTTGGGCTCCACACAACTGGTTTATTGAGCTCTCTTCTTTATTTTCTGAAAAACATGGAATATGCCTGCAGGCCCTAGAGGCCAAAATTGCAGTGGATACAGAGCAACAGAACCAGGAGTACACAAGCAAGTTGATAGGTAGAACTCAAGGCTGGCCAAGAGGTCACAAGATTACAGAGCAAGGATCATCACGGTGCACTTCAGACCCAGACAGTGAGGAGAAAAGACATTAGTCATTAATGATGTAACACAATGTATTTAATAATGTAAATGAAAAAAACATAACCAAAAAAAAGTTTACATAACTGAAAGAAGAAGGAATAAACACAGAAAAATCCAACCTGGCTACCTGGTGGCCAGAATGCGTGGTTAAGTACAGAACAGAAATAAATTCAAAATGGGAACAAACAAATGCCCACTATTGTGGTGTTTCCTCCTGCTGTCACCTACTAGTTTGTCCACTCAACCAAGGCACAGGAATAGCATGCCCTCTGTGCATGTATCCATTGCAGTGGAGACAGTCAGTCCTTCAGTGGGGACTGACAGGCATTAGGGATCTGCAACCCATGGCCATATCAATGATCCTGTGTGGTAGTGACCAGAAAAAACATAACCAATGGCCTAGGGTCCATGGGGTCTGCATCCCATGCCCTGGTGTTCAAGAGATGTATGGGGTGTACCCCTCACTCTTTCCTGGGGTACACAATCCATGAGGTGTGGACACCCCTAGGTACTGCTTTGTAGCATCACAATGCCATAGTTGGCCCAGATTATTACTCAGTAGTCCTGGGCTATGTTCACCTCAGCAGCCATGTGATGGGACACTGCATCCACTATGGCAGCCATACAAGTCTCAATTGTTGCCTGCATGGAGACAAAGCCCATTGTTAATGACCAATGCAGGGAGGCCATGACCCTCATTATGGCTTTCTGCATTGCAGCATTGGGGATGTCAGACAACTCCTCCTGGTACTGCAGCTGGATGTGCAGGTACCAGACCTCCACCTGGAATCTCTCTTGGGCAACAACAGCTGTCTGCAGTAAGTGCTGGTTCATGGATGCTCGCTAGCTGTGAGGGCTTGATGGGGGAATGAGCTCTAGCTGCACCTTGGTTGAAATCCAAGTGGCCTTGTGCTAGCCACAGCAAGTCCAGCATGGACAACAGACACAAGCCCATGGATGAAGGTCCAGTAATTATCGTCCTCCTCCATCTCCTCCATCTCTTTGCTGTTGGCTTCTTACATGGCCTCGCCAACTTCCTCAGTCATCCCCTCCATTGTTTCTGGTGATAGCCTGAGCACAGTGTCTTGGTGCCCCTCTACATATACTTCCTCCTCCACCCTGGGTCTGGAATGTAGAGTGGCCCCTTGCCTGACCACAATGCATGGGATGGGTCCTGGAAGAGCATTATCCACATCATTGTCCTTCTCCTCCACAATGAAAAGCAGTTGTGCCATGCAGAACTAAAGAAATGTACAGGTGAGTAATGCTAGTTGCTGTGACATGGCACACAGCCTGTGTGTCAAGCCAGTGTAGCGACGATGGCCATATCTGTGCAACAGAGCTGTGCAATATGGAAACATTTTTAATCCATGGAATTTCACTGATGTTTCACAAAATTTAATGAAATGTCACAGAATTTCATTGGAATTTTTAAAATTTAGTTATTTGGTTATAACTCAGCCGCTGTTCAATACAGAGCTCTGCAATTTGGAAAGTATACTCTTTATGTCAGTGTCCACTATTATACCAAATATCATGAAATTCAGATGGATAATTTTAAAATTATAGATGCTCAAATGTCATTTTATTGTTTGTACACACTTTCAAGAACATTTTTATCTGCATACCTTAACCATCTATTGGGTCACAGATCTTAAATTTGGCATGATTTCTTGATTATAGATGTTCTAGCAATCTGCTACATTTCAAGACAATATGATGCATCATCTCAAAATTATATGTGCTCCAAATCTATCATTTTATTTTTATCAGGAAATTTCATGAAAAAATATTATCTGCATATAACTCAGGCACCTTTGGAGCAAGACATGTGTAAATTAGTACAGATAATCTTTTTGTAATGCTTATAGAGTGATTTAAATATGGAGAGAATTAGATAAGAAATGTTTAAGTTACAGTGGTTCAAACATTACTATGTAAATATTTGCAAAACTTTATGCAAACTATCAAATGCTTTGATGTTTGTAACTTCTCTGCTCTTGCATGCATAAAGTTAACATTTGACATGCATATCCATAGTCAGTGTATCCTGGTGTCTAACACAACTGGATAAATGGGTTAAGCAGTTTTAATTTTGCAGAAGAAAAAAATGATTTGTAACATTTTCTCACATATATGTGATAGCATATACTGTAGATGAGGCATGCAGAATGTTTTTGTGTAATTTAACATTAACAATGCACATATCATTACTTCATTTGATAAGCTGGGTTGATCTTTTTGTAGTCCTGCTATTCATCTCTTGGTGACTATTCCCCCCTTTTCTTTAGGCACAGCCAGATTGACTCAATAGAACTGCTGATCCCACTGATATCTTCTTTGTTCTTTACAGTCACAACCTCCCTTAAACGTGAGTCACCTACTTCTTTTCTTATCAACCTACCCTGTTGGAATAGCCAGGATTCTTTCTTACTGCTGTGCAAGACACTGTCTTCCCCAACACATCTTTTTGAGTACCTCTAAATCCTAGGTTTGCATGTACACCAGACTCCCTAGATCGTAAATTTACTATTTGTGATCCTTAAATATCCTGCATTCAGGTTGGAATTGTTGATATTCTGTGCATTCTTGCTCCAACCTGGGGGTCAACCACTGTTGTGCTACCCAATTCAGCTGTCCGTTTCTTGGTGAAACTATGCATCTAACTCCAGAATCTGGTGACCCCCCCCCCATGCTACCTGCCTCTTATACCCCTATTCTTTAATTAGAATCCCCCAGATAAGACTGAGTGACATTAGACATTTCCAGTGTTATGGAATTTTTCAGGAAATTCTACAATTGTCACAAAGACTCAAAGTATTTGACTTTAAGTACAGATGTTATTTTGCAAATTCTCATAGCAAGCAATTAATACAATTGGTATGCACAGTCTCCTTGTAATTTCTAGGAACCTGCCATATCTAATGGTATTGCATTGTCTAGTTTGAAAGTTTCAGGTGTTTATAAATTTGTAGTTTACATTCTTGCAAAATTTAATTTTTAAATGTGAAAGTTTGACTACTTTTAAATAAATTACATTTAAAGCTGCAAATATAAACTTTTTTCAGAAATGACCGTGTGGTATAGTAATTTAAATGTTTCAACTCTGGTTAAATTTGGAAATTCAGTTTCAAAATTAATGGGAACTAGCTGAAATTTAAATTTTGGCAACATGTTTGTCTGGCTATAACTCCGTCCCATTTAAAGCTAAAAATCTGAAACTATGTGCACACACAAATGTAGTGATAACTTTTATACCTGTCCAGTTTTGTAACATTTCAATGTACACTATCAAAATTATGCTACAATTACAGAAATCCCAATTTTGGCAAAATATCTGTCTACCTATAACTCAACTCCCATTGAAGCTTGGCACTTAAAACATGGTGCATATATGCACTCTATGTGCTTCTCTAGATCCTGATATTGTGGAGAAAACTGGATAAGAAATTTAAAAATTATCTCAAAATTACTGAAACTTTTATTTTGATTAAATGTTAGGCCATCCATAACTCTGCCCCTTTTCAATGTACAAATCAGCAATTTGGAACACTGATGTGAGCTATTGGGTACTGTTTACGTTCCAATGTTGGTGTTATTGGGATGTAAACTTTTAAAATGATAACAAAATAACTGAAATAAAAACTTTGTGAAATTCAGCTGAATTGTTATGAAAATTCCACTGAAATCCACAGAATTAGAATGGTCATTCTGAGTGTATTCCACAGGCAGAATTTTATATCCTGTAGAGCAACCTGTGCAGATACATGACCTAACACCCCTAGTGCTGTACACATTATACATATCACCTGTGATCTAAGGTGCACTCACAAGGTACCAACAAGGGAACAGTTGAGCAATAAGGCATGACCAAGGGTTATGTTAATGGTCTGTTAATCACCTTCTAGGGGTGTACTGTGGCACGAGGTGTAGTTGAGTGCTACATGCCCCTAGAGGGTGATTAACTGACCATTAACATAATCCCTGGGAGTGCCTTATTGCTATTATAATAAAAAAAACGTTTTTAAACAGTGTTAAACCTTGTTTAGCATATGGCTAAGCTCTACATGTATGTTAATAAAAGATTAACATAAGGCTGCTAGAATGTTTGCAGCCAATTGGAAAGCTCTATTTCTCAGACCCTTTTTATAATAGATGATAACATGCAGTACAAGTATTTTATTTATTTATTTATTTTTATTTAGTTTTTGTTGACTGGGTAAGTGCACTAGACACATCCTGCCTATTTTCAGGCACGACCCGGGGGAAGGGGATACAGATGAATGCCAACTGACCTTGAACCAGATGAAATTGTGACATGCACAACCCCAACAGTACCATGTCCATCAATGTCAATGTCATGAGCAGTGACAAAAGTGGTTACTCACATGCTTATGAGGGGCCTGGTTTGCTCTCAGAGACACACTCTGGACCCCTCTGCATGACCACATGTGGTATGAGCTCTTCAACAGTAGCAGGGTTGAAGAGGTGGATGCCCTGCACCCTGTGGTCTGCAAGATGGCACAAATCTGTGCCAGACACTCCTTGTTGCACAGCCACATGCAGCTGATATACTTCCAGCAGTCCTACACTGACTTGCATAGGTGGGTGACACCCTGTATAAACTGCCACTGTCACCTCCTTCAGGCTTGCTCCTGCTCAGCCTGTGGAGTCATAAAACACCCAATATCTCCTCTCTAGACTCATAGGCCTCAGCCTGGATCATTTTCTCCTGCTAAGTGAATTTCAGCCTCCTTTTGCAGTTGGACCATCTGCAGTAATTTTATTTCCTCTGGTAAGGGCACAGACTGTCAGATATAAGCACTGTAGTACTTCACTGCATAACAACAGTCCCCTGTGGACAGGCCTTGTTGAAAAAGAAAAGTACAGACTCACCCTGACAGCCTGCAGTTCCTGTGTTTCACTTGTGTGAATGTGTGGTGCCAGTTGCTCCCATTTATATGCTCAAGGATGTGTGAATATGCAAATGAATGAATACAATCCTATAATGACATGTAAAGCAACTGGCAGAGTCCAAGCTGTGTAATGAGGTCATTTGCATACTCCATCTTTATTTAGCAATTTAGTTCTAATGACATTATGCTAAGCAACTGGCATATCGCTATGCTGCATGGACATAATGTCATAGTGCAGCATAATGATGTAGGTAGTGCATGGCATCAGCACTCTGCATAGGCATAATGTGATACTGGGCATGTGAGTACGGTAGATGGCAAACACATGTCCTGTCCACATGCATAAAAAAACATCAACTGGAAACACATGCTATGCTGAGTAAAATGGCATTAGCACAGCACTAACAGCACACAAACCTAGCTTCTTCAGCTTAAAGCCATAGCATAGGCCTTATACCACACAGTCATTCACAGTTTCACATTAAAGGTAATAGAAAACAGTTTTTACACCTCTAGATGCCCTCCAGTTGACCCTTTAGTGTCTTCCCAATAGTTTAATATATTTTTGACCTTTGTTTGCTAAATTCATCATCTAATTTTGCTGCCTTTGTATCTACCATGAGTCCCTCTCTCCTCAGCAGTAGCTGCTGTCTCTTTTCATACTGCCTGAACATTCTATGACATCAATAACACCATTCCAGGCTATTCAAATGAATAGCATGGAATGCGAGTTATTGTTGTCATAGAATGTGTTAGAAACATGGCAAGAAAGAGCACTAGCTTTTGAGGAGAGCACAACTCTATGTAGATCTAAGGGCAACCCAAAAGCTAAATTATTTATGTATTAAAAATTGGTTAAAACACTATCAGAATATATAACTTGCATGGAAAGGGAGATGGAAGGGCAGTTAACTATATAAAAATAATTTGCTGTCTCCTTTATGGAGTGTATAAAGTTTAGTTGGTAGCATGGCAGACAAGAGGGAAAGGTCACACGGGGCAGGAAGTGGGGAAGCAGGTGGACCCAAGAGGTGCTGACCCACCTTGTTGTTCTCATGATTGTCTGGGGGACTGCTATTAGGGAAGGCACAGTGTGTCCCATAATACAAGGCCTAATATATGGAACTCTATAGGCCAGCAGCTGGTCAGACATACCAGCAGAGTATAGACAGGAGGCCAGTGCCAACAGATATGGGACAACCTCTCCAGCAGGGAGCCACAGAAGTTAGTACAGGTGGGTCTGTCTGTGGCAAGCATCAGTGTGCCCAGGGGCATTAAGTGCAACCAGCACAGGTCTTATTTTGCTCAACCATAGCTTTTTGGATATGTGGCATTACCTGCTAGGTGTTGGACCACTCCCATGATTTCCCAGAGTTTCACATGGCAAGGTGCATGGCCCATTAGACATGTGTAACAGTGTTTGTGAACTTGAGTTCTTTTTGGGCCCTGCCTCACCACCAACTGGGGACTGTGCCGTACTGTATGTACACCTCTGTACCTGTGCTATTTACATTGGTTGTCATTGTGGCAACAAACGTAGCCATATGGCATGTATGTTTCATGTCTGGTGGTATGTGAGCTGCATTTGTCACAGAGATTAACAGTGCCACTCAAGGTGCCAGTGTGTCACATATCGGTCATGGATGCCATACTGTTGTGTTGCCCATGCAATGTCCATGTGTGTGTAGTGGGCCATCACACACTCGTGTTATGCTTCTCCCAGACACAGGCAATGTGATGGTCCCGGTGGGTGTGCAGTATCTCATACCTTATGTGTGTATACACCAGTCAACGTAATAATCCTTATGTAGCACTCCTGATTCACATGTGCCTGTACCCTGCCCTTCATAACATCTGTATCATGTGCATAACTGGACTTCCACTGTGTCTGATGGGTGCCAGTGGATGGATGCCCTGTCACCGTGCTTCTAAGATACAGCATGTGGTTGTGGATGGTGCCCCTTTTGATGTTGTTTAATGAGTGGCAAGATGCATGCGCACACACTTGCATAGCTCCTGTGTTGCTTGGTGTTGACTGGGTAAGATTCATAGATAGCCTGGTAAAGTGACTGTCTGGTAACCCAACAACTGCATTCTAAGAATGTTACCTACCATTGAAATGCACCATACCACTCTCTTCTCATAATGGTCATGTCACCACAGTGGTATGTGTGTAGTTATAGTGACCATGTATTATGTTGAATACTGACAGTCATGTAGAGTATGTCACTGAACCTGAGTGTGTTACTGCTGATGTACATGGCTGCACTGCTATGTATTGTTCAATACTCCTCATTACAAATCTCCCTGGTTCATGCACATTATGATGTCATGGCTTTTATGGTCAGGTAATGATCTGCGATCCACTGTATTTCATTCCACCAACACTAGGACCAGGAAAGGCTGACCCATCAGTGGAGCCAAGACTGAGTGGAGGGGCAGAGGTGATGTCACAGCCAGAAATGGCACCCCAGATGGGAATGGAAGTGGGCATATCCAATGAGCCATGAGAGAGGACCATCCAGTTTTGGACAATGTAAGTACCATGCACTTAGGAGTGCTTAAGGTAGAGGTGTGTGTTCTACCTGGTAGACCTGGTGTCTCATGCAGTGGTGCATGTCTATGCTATGTAACATATTGCTTATATTGATCCATCATATGGTGAGGATACATGTTGGGGGCACTGCTGTTGGCCATGTGCATGCTGCTTGCTACAGGGTTGTACATATGGCCCCCACTATGCCATCCACTGCTATCATGGTAAGTATTCCTGGCTACTCCCTTTCACTAAGGAGCTGTGGCTACATCCAAACACTTTTATGTTCCATGCTGTCACCAACTGTCTACCAGGCTGTGGTATTGACAGGGCTGTCACAGCTGTGCATATCTAACTGTTCATACTATGTCCTGGACACCATGGGACAAGTGCACCTCTGTGTCATACCATATGTGACATACAACACATGTGTGGGCACCATCAGTCAGCTGATGTCATTCCCTTCTATAGTTTCATCTGTTTTCAGGTGCCACAACAGTTGTCCACACAATGATTTGGTTTGCACTGCAGCATTATTTTATACAGCTGTAAGTCTGACACCAGTGCAGGTCACCTGTTGAGACCACCCCTTCTACCTGCACATGTATTCGCCAACCTGTTAGTACTGGTTCATCATGCCACTCATGCCGTGCATGGACAGTGTGGACCTGTGCTCACAACATACCCCTTGCAGGCTCCAGTGCTGTTAGTCACATATCTTTGTTGAGTTGGTCTCTTCCTTTAGATGCTGTACAGTATGTGGTACATGGCATATTCACACCTGCTACCGTGCCTTCAAAGTATACCTTCCTACTACAGTTGTGCTGTGTTTGGCAGGGATTATGCCATGTCCCATTGCTGTGTTCTTATGTTATGCTAGTTTATTTATGTAACTCACCAAAAGGCCTCATTGTATAAACCTGACTGCAAGGAAGTCTAGGTAATGATACAATATGGTAACCAGGAATGGTGCAATTCCCTGTGTTTTTGGGTAGCAACCCAGTAGCTTTCTAGGTAATCTTTTTTTTTTATTATTATTATTCTAACAATATTGCTTAAAGGTTACCTAAACTAGCAGTTTTTTGTTTAAACTGAAAACTCCAAAATCTGGCTTCATAGCAAGGTGAAGTAAATGCTGCTGTTGACAGTTATGATAAAACTGCATTTATGTAAATAACATAAATGCAGTTTCATAGCTTTTGAAAAATGTAAACATCAGCCTTTCACTTTCAAAAAACAGCCTTGCATGCTCCCTAAAATGTCTGCCAAGTGTGTTAAGTAATGAGTCATGCTGACATCATTGGAGAGAGAGGCAGAGACCCATATGGTTCCCTATAGTGCTAACTAGTTCTTCTTTCCCTCTTTGTTTTGAATTGTTTCACCAGAATGATCAACACCATGTGTTAACACTTGGATTATTTCGATCAGTACACATGTTAGACTATGGTTTTGTTAATTTTGTTTACTTTAACTTTCTGAAAATGTTTTGTAATCCAGCTGACTTTCTCTTTGGCAAGTGGTAGTACAGTATAACACTACAAATACCTGATGTTCTAGTGGTTATGGGATGCCCTGAAATTTGTAGCAGAGTACTGGTCTGGTCCAATTCCAAACTCATGCTTTCTTAGTAATCCACAAATAAGCTTCTCTCGTAGTCTTTTTCCATGTGAACCTCCTGCACCTAGACTGCCTTCTGTTGAACACCCCACCATCCATACTCTGTCCCTAGTACTGCCTGTGGCCGCATCTGAGCTTGCGGTCTCATGAAGAGAATTATCACACCTCAGATTGTAATCTTGTACCTCAGAGAGTTGTGCACACCTATACCAATATGCTTCATCAGCTGGCACTGTTAAAAAATGCCTCAGAAATCACTCTCCGGTCCACTTTCTCAGTGTCTGACCTCTGCTTCCACAGTAAACATTGAGTGGATCACCACCCTTCTCCACAGTGAAGGCAGTATGTACAGTCCCCATGTTGTGCTTTTTTCTCACCTCATTAACCATCAACTAGGTCTTCCTGGAGACCAAGCAATAAGCATCAGGACCAACCAGAAAAACTGTGGTTCATGCCCTCATAAGGGCTGTATTTACTATGGATAACAATAAAATTAGCAGGATAGGCATACTAATGCCTTGAGCAAATCCACCTGACTTTTAGTGTCGGTCTATTCCTTTACCTGTGGTCTGCTCAACCCTGCAGGACAGTTCCCAGCAGTTCTTCTCCAGTACTTTTTGGTGCTCTACTCCACAATGTGAGTTGGCTGGCTACCACCCTTCCGAATCTTGAATGAGCTATGCACAGCTTCCTCGATACTGTCCTAAAAAACATCAACACCTCCCCCCCAACCGGTGGTAATCTCCCTACACTGAATTCAAGTAACTGCTTAGGTGCAGCCCTGCCACTCTGAGTATTTGTCATCACTGGCTAATCTCATCCACAGTCAGGTAGTGATCAAGGTGCTGGCAGCCCCACATCTCAGACCTCACAATGATCTGCTCAACGACCCCTTCCTGTCTTCCCCTAATCTGAATATAGCTGTACCTTGCTGGAATGGCCTCTTCAGTCCATCTCTGGAATTCATTCTTTCACCTTCCTTCAGCCTATAAAAACTGGTGAGTTCACTACCCTTCTCCATCATGAATGTGGTTAGTACAGTCTCCTGTGTTATTTGTACATATTAATAATAAACCGGATCTGGTAAGCCAGCCTGATAGCAGCTGGGCACAAGGGCAAAAATAGGCTTTCCTACCCATATTAGATCTAAGACACCTATGATTAGGCACTGTTAACTGATGTGCAAAATGATGCGCACACCTGTCATTTATTTGTGCCTAATCAAAGGTAGCCTAGATCTTTTAAGAATAGGAAAGCCCATCTTTCCCATTGTTCCCTGCTGCTATCAGCCTGACTTACTGGAAAGATTTGTTTATTTTTGATATATAAAAAAACCTGGGGCTGTACTACCTGCATTCATGATACAGAAAGGTGATGAGCTCACCAGTTTTTGGTGTGGGGAGAAGGAGTAAAGAATGAATACCAGAAGGGGACTGAGAAGGCCACTCCTGCAAGGTACTGCTTTATTCAGAGAAGGGGGAAGACAGAAGGGGAGAAATATGAGCAGATCATTGTGAGATATAACATGTGGGGCTGCCAGCACCACGATCACTACCTGACCCCATTGTCCTGGCCAACATTCCCCTTCCCATAAAACCAGTTCATGCAATTGCCAAGGCTGTGTGTGGTATTAATGTGTGAAATGGCTGCCACTACACATTCAGTCACTTCACTACCAGTCTAGCATTGCTTGTAAAGAACTATGGGATACAATGTGTATGAAAAGCATTATATAAATGCTGATTATTATTATTATTATTTTCCATGGAAAAAGAAGATAAGACAAGCATATTTTTGATTTTTCGAGAAAGTATGAACTCTGGCATTGGACTACACAAGAATTTTGCTACAAACAAGTGTTGGATCTAGAGGGTGGTGTAGTGTGTGGCTGCACTCCTCCCATTTTCCTCATTTGCTTGCTACAGCTGCATTTCACTTTGTTGAAGAAGTCTGATTTATTGATTGTACAAATGCTTACATTCAAAACCATGGATTACATTTGTAAGTTATGTCAAAAACATACTAAAAAAGAATGATAGCAGATAATATAAAGGTTTAATAAAAATGTTAAAAAGTGCATAACAGGTATGCACACCACCCCTGTGCCCCCCATTGTTACATCCTGGATCCGCCATAACCACTAGACCAATAGGTTATTTAAGATTTGTACTGCACTGTGGTTTACCAAAGAGAAAGATGGTAGGATTAAAACACAACTTCAGCATGTTAAAGTAAACAAAATGAAGAGAACCATAGTCTAACATGTGTATTGATCAAAATAATGTACATGGTTATGACCATTTTGATGAAACAATTCTATACGAAGGGAAAAAAGTAATAGTTAACACTATAGAGAGCCATATAGCTCTCTGACTCTGACTCCAATGATGTCATCACTTAACATATTTGGAGGCAATTTTAGGACACAGGTAAGACAGTTTTTTGAAATTGGAAGGCTGGCTTTACATTTTTCAAATGTTTTGGAACCGCATTTAGGCAAATTATATAAATGTAGTTTTAGCATTAATGAATTCCGCAGCCTTTCCTTTAGTCTTTTATGAAGTAAGATTTTTGAATAGTTTGTTGTCAAAATGTTGTTTAGGTATCCTTTAAATTGAAAAAGGGATTTGGGCCTCCAGAATTCTGTGTTAAATTGGAGGGCCATTAAGGGTTAATGGAAGGCACGTTAAATGAAGCCTGGGTCACTTGAAACTATTTGCCTTACAAAAGGCCCTGGGCCCAAAAGCAGCATGAAGGTGCCGCAGAGTCTGGAGTTCCATCATCTCTGGACTTCGGTGACTGGACTGGAGCAACTACAAGTTAATGTCAGCTACTTAAGGTCTAAGTGGTTTGCTGGGGGACAAAGGATAAACAAAAGACCTTGGACTACCAAAACCAGCAGGTTGTAATACCTGCTGACTCCGGTCACAGGCTCGGGAAGGGGGACTATGTCTTTTCCAAACCCCCCCAGCTAAGAAACTGTACAGTTAAACTTTTAAATTTGAATATGGAGAGCTAGTTGGTGTTTTATCAGCATGTGATGAGGACAGACTATGACAGCAAGGAACACTGAAGGCAGGACTTTTGAATTTTCTTAAAAAAGCCTGCAGAGCTCTGCTTCAGGAATTACTTTCTCAGAATCTCTCCTGACAGCAACAAGGACTAAGACTTGGACCCCTGTCAAAATTTCCACCAAACAGATGGGATAATCAGCTACCTTCCAAGAACACTTTTCATTCTAGCCACTTAGGACTTTTTAAGTTAGAACTATACCACTAGTTCTAACAGTATATATATATATATTTTTTTTAATCATCTTCAACTTTCTTTGCATATCCTCTATCCAATGTCTAAAATATTTTTCTTATGTTATTTACAGTACTTAGTAACAAATTAGTAAAGCCTTTGTCTTAATTTAAAATGACTCTGTCAGCATCTGTTGTGTGTGTCTGTTTGGGAAAGTTTGTTCAAACAATACTATGCCTGTCTAATGCTTAAAGGCCAGACATTACCAAGATAGAATCCAAGAAGGGACTCTATGAATGAAAGGGGAGGATGCAAAAGTTCTCACAAAGGGGTCTGTGGGGTTGAACTGGTCTCTGCATTTTTCTGGTAAAAGACACATATATGCTGTATGGGGAATCCACTAAGGCCTATACATGCCTGTGACTTTTCTGGTTTGCTGTGCAGTGGTAATGAATGTTCTCTCCCAGGAACACAGACTCAAGGCTGTATTTTGACCCATCACACAGAGAGGAAGCCTGGGCCCTCCTGTCAGATGTTCAGTTGTGAAAACAGTGAGTGCCCTAGAGGTACTGGAGGGGGAATATTCCTGACCCAGTCACAGGGGGATTTGCTTTAGCCCAGGAAATCCTGCCCCACTGGAGTGGGCTTGTGACACTGTACAGGTGTGCCATTGTTGTGCATGCCTGTACCTGCTCCTACTGCTGGCTGGCAGTAACTCCTGTGCATAAACTCTTGTGAGGTTCTTTGCTGAGCATGCGTGGCATGCTGTGAATTTTGGGTGTGTGTCTGTTACACTTTGCTTAGTGGACCTGGCCTATGCCTGTTACAGTACTCCATCAGGTACTGCAGCCATTCAAGAATTCAAGTCAGTCATATGCGACTTCAACCCCGACAGTGCCAGTCTCAATTAAAGCCCACTGATATGTGTGTTGAGAAAGAAATTAGAAATACTACAGCTGAGTTTTCAAGAGGAACTTGAAGTGGAGGTGTTCATGCTCAGCTGATGCATAAACTTTTGACCTTGTAGTGCACATATCTCTAACAGTTGAAATTGATTAAAACTGATTTGTGGAAACTAATGAAGGGAAGATTCAAGTAAGAATTAAGCAGGTTATACTTTATTTAAAGGGGGTGGATTAGTGGAATAGATTGCCCAAAAAGGTAGTCTATGGAATGTCTGTGAATGAGTTTGAACATGGTTGACAATGACTCAAGGGAATAGCTTGAGCTATGGGGAAAGGAAAGAGGGTATTCAAGAGAAGGGAGGTGTGAAAAAACACTAGGATTATCAGCTAATAATTCAAGTCTGGTGTAGGCCAGGCATGGCTTCCGTAGACATGTGGGAGGACTACACTGTCCAAGCTGACATTTTTCAGCAATTGAAATCTGTATATCTGTGTATCACTTTTTCCAAAAAATCAAGAGTTTTGCAGAAGAGTAGTGCTGAGGAATATAAATGCATGAATGATTCTTTTGTTTTATTAAACTACTCCCCAGGGTTACTTTTAAAGATAAAAGATCAATAATTTGATCAATGTAGCCTGATTCAACCTATACTACAGTCCATTTAAGGCATTTCTGATGTTAATGATTACCAACCTTCTGGACTGATTAGTTTGAGAAAATATTATTTATTTATTTATTGATTGATTGATTAGTTTCAAAATTCTTCATTAGAAGAGCATGCTGAGCTGATAATAGCTCATTTCCAGAGTATACTGGGAAAGCGACAATGGGAAAAAAGCAATACGTCAATACAAAAGCAAGGTGTAAGAGAAGGCAAATAACTAAAGCCTTTAACTGAACTAATTAAAGTCTTTAAGTGAAATAATTTATGCCAGAAATTGCTCAGAAAAAATGATATCATATTTATCAGAATAAACGCACATTATTAATGCTGATAAATTTGTATGAAGACCACAAATATGTAGCGAAATATGTTTAAGTTTTGAGATACTAACTAGTGAGTGAGAAAAACAGCCCTGAGTCTACGATTTTTTTTCACATCCCCACCAAGGAGAAGTAATAATAATACTCTTATACTGTATACAGTCAGTAGCCTCTGAGACATTATGAGTAAAAACAAGTGTTCCTTTTATAGCAGATGTAACAAATAAGGATAATAATGCCCCACTGATGTGGAGACAATTTCAAGAGACTAATATGGTCTTCTCCATTACTGAAATTGATTCTAGAGTGGGTAAGTTCTGCAGTGCATTTAAAATGTTCTATCAGGGCATGAGGTAGACCTGAGAGATCAACTGTAGTTGCAGTTTAGAAGGCTATAAGTAAAAGTAGGGAGCAATATCCTGTAAGAAGCATATTATGTTTCCACTTGTTTAGAAGAAGGTAGTTTATAATCTCACTCAAAGTCTGATAATAAATATAAATAGGTATCCTTATCACAGCCGTGAATTGGCAAATGGAACATGATCTAAGCACACTTTTGAAACAGAAACTGTAAAAGAACAAAAACAAACATCAAACAGGCTTTTAATGCTTTACTTGCATAATCTGACCTAGACAAAGCAGTCCCCCTATATGCAGGGGAGCAAAACGCGGAGAAGAAAGCAGGCTTTATAGAGGAGATGCAATACGTTAATTGTGAAATCTTTGAAACATAGAACATAGAAACATAGACTTAGACAGCAGATAAGGACCGCTTGACCCACCCAGTCTGCCCATTTCCCTACCTACTGGATAAGCTGCAGATTCTAGTTAACCAACAGAATACTTCCTGCAACCCCCCACTATAATTGCCTTATGTCATGTGCCATGCATGTTTGAATTCCCCCACTGTTTTAGACCAAACAACCTCCTCAGGAAGGCGGTTCCATGTATCCACCACTCTCTCCATGAAAAAAAATTTCCTCACATTACCCCTGAGTCGTCCCCTCTCTATCTTTAAATTGTGCCCCCTTATTCTTACACATCTCTTTTTCTGAAAGATGCTACCCTCCTGGACTTTGTTGATTCCGTTGAGGTACTTGAAAGTTTCTATCATGTCCCCCTGTCCCTCCTTTCATCAAGAGTATACATATTAAGCTCTCTCAGTCTCTCTTCATATGGTTTCTGCTGCAGACCCTGCACCATTTTAGTTGCCCTCCTCTAGACTGCTTCCATCCTGTCTATGTCATTGCGCAGATCAGGTCTCCAAAACTGCACACAGTACTCCAGATGGGGTCTCACCAACTGTCTGTATAGAGGGATAACCACTTCCCTTTTTCTACTTGCGATGCCCCTTGATATGCATCCCAGTATCCCTCTGGCTCTCCTTACCAACTTTTCACATTGCATACCCACCTTTAGGTCATCTGATATGACTACCCCCAGGTCCCTTTCCATTTTTGTTGTTGTTAATACCTCCCCTGCTATTGTGTACTCTTCTCCCGGGTTTTTGTTTCCCAGGTGCATTACTTTGCACTTCTTTGCATTGAATCTAAGTTGCCATATGTCTGACCATTTCTCCAACCTTGCCAAGTCCCTTCTCTTCTTTTCTACCGCTTCTTGTGTATCAACTCTGTTACAGATCTTTGTGTCATCTGTAAAGAGGCATACCTTTCCCCTCCAGACCCTCTGCAATGTCACCTATAAAGATGTTGAGGACTGGACCCAGTACTGAGCCCTGAGGTACTCCACTAGTAACCCCCCTTTCTTTGGAATGTGTTCCATTCACTTTTACCTTCTGTGTCCTGTTGTGCAGCCAGTTTGCTACCCCGGATACCACCCTGGGACCCACTCTCAGGCTGGCTAACTTGATTATTAATCTTTTGTGAGGGACTGTGTCAAATGCCTTGCTAAAGTCTAGGTAGGCCATATCCACAGCCCCTCCCTGGTTTATTACTTTGGTCACCCAGTCAAAAAAATCAATTAGATTCATTTGACATGACCTTCCTGCTGTAAATCCATGCTGCTTTGGGTCCTGTGCCCCGCTGGCCTCTAGGTGCTCAACAATTCTTTCTTTCAGAAGTGATTCCATCATTTTCCCCACCACTGAGGTCAAACTTACAGGTCTGTAGTTTCCTGCTACTGCCTTGCTCCCACTTTTGTGAAGGTGAATCACATCTGCCCTCCTCCAGTCCTCAGGTACCACCACATCCTGCCATGATTTGTTAAAAAGCGTGGTCAGTGGTGTCACTAGGTCCTCCCTTAGTTCTTTTAGGATTCTGGGGTGAAACCCATCAGGCCCCATTGCTTTGTCCATCTTGAGTTTTAGGAGTTCTTTCAGGACTCTTTCTTCTGTGATTGGACTGGTGTCAACCCCCCTACCCAGAGTGCTTCTATTGTCTGGTTTAAGTAACTCCTCCTCATCTTCTTTTGTGAATGCTGAGCAAAATAATTCATTCAGTATCTCTGCCTTTTCACTATCTCCCTCTGCCCAACTCCCCTCTCCTTTATTAATCTTCACTATCCCTCCCTTAACCTTTCTGTACTCCGTAATGTACCTATAAAAGGTTTTATCCCCCTTCTTAACTGAGTTGGCTATTTTTTCCTCAGTTTGGGCCTTTGCTATTCTGACTGCCTTCACCACTTCTTCTGCTTTAATTTATACAGTTCCCTGTCATGCTCCTTCCGTGATTCCTTATACTTTTTGAATGCAGCCTTTTTTTCCTTAACCTTCCCTGCCACCTATTTTGAGAACCATAGTGGTTTTTTACTCTGATTTGTTTTCTTTATTTGTTTCACACAAAGGCTTGTTGCCTTATGATGGCAGTTTTGATTTTTCTCCATTGTTCTTCCAACCCTCCTTTCTGGCCATTTGCTAGTGCATTCTTCAGGTATTCACTCATTTTGCCAAAGTCAGCCCTTCTAAAGTCCATTATCCTTATTTTTGTATGGCTTATCTCCATGGTTGTGCTCATTGTGAAGCACACTGTGCAGTGGTCGTTTGTCCCTAAATGTCTACTGACTTCTAAATTTGTGATCCTCTCTCCATTTGAGAGTACCAGGTCTAGTATTGCTCCCTCCCGAGTGGGTTCCAACACTAGCTGTCTAAGGCCTGCCGCCTGCAGGGCATCGAGAATGACCCTGCTCTTGGATGTGGCTGCAGTACATGTCATCCAGTTAACATCTGGCATATTCAGGTCCCCCATCAACAGTATCTCCCCTTTTTCAGCCATTTTGAGAATGTCCTCTATCATTTTCTTGTCCATTTCCTCCCCTTGAGACGGGGTCTGTATACAACCCCTGTGCAGATTGTGATGCCATTCCCTGTCTCCAAAGTGACCCAGAGTGCCTCTTGTCCTCCCCTTTACTTTTTAGTTCTGTAGCTTTGATCCCTTCCCTTATGTATAGAGCTACTCCACCTCCTCTTTAACCTTCTCTGTCCCTTCTGTAGATTGTGTACCCTGGTATGTTGATCTCCCAGTCATGGTTCTCTGTGTACCATGTTTCTGTGACTGCCACAATATCCAATTGTTCATCTTCCATCAGGTCTACTAGCTCAGGAAGCTTGTTTCCCAGACTATGGATATTGGTACTCATTGCCCTCCATTTAATGTTGGCTTTATCCTTTTTTCCTCTATCCCTGCTCTTATTGCCCTTGTCTATTTTTTCATTTACACCTGTCCTGCCCTGTGTTGAGCTCTGTACCTCAGTGTTTACCTTACTACCTGCCATGTTTTGTGGTGGGAGCCTTGAAATATTTCCTGCCTTTTATCATCACCTCCCCCTTGGCTAGTTTAAAAGCTTGGATAGTCAAACTACAGCTGACTGCCTAGGGTAGTCATATCAGATAAGATACCAGGGGCTGGGAAACTCTTCTTACTGAACCCAATTAAAAGACACTGTCCACCACAACACACCAGAGCAAGCCAAAATAATTCTTACTGAAAACAGATCTTTGGTTCAGCAATGAAGGAAAAGATAAGGTAGGGCAAAGAGTGAGCTGGGTTATGGTATTCATTCTAAAGTGAAAAAACAAGAAGTGGCATGCATCAAGAAGCAGTTCAGAATCAGATTGTTCATCTGGAGCAGTGTAGACATTTCAACACATTTGTTGATTCCCTAGGGCAAGGAAGACCAGAACAGCATTTGTGAAGCAGGAATAAATGTTCAAAGAAAACCTGCTAAAAGCTGTTAATGAGGCCAGCAGGCAATCGTACATTGTGGATGAGGCAGAACATTAGAATCAAGGTTGATCAAAGATTATGACTGAAGGTCAAAGATGCAGATTATGGGACAGGAAATGTAGAGCAGACGGGGACCTTCTGGTCAACAGAGAGAGCAACAGGAATAGCCTAATGTGCAGTCATGGGAAAGTGTAATGAAATAGGTGAACTGAATTAAATAATCCCAGAGATGTAATAGATTTCTGGTGTTACAGGACTCAGGAGAATGCCCAAGTGCACCTGTTAGTACCCTGTGAGGTTTTAATCCCTGCCCAGAACAGATGTTGTGATCTTCTGTCTTCTTAGACTTGTAAATCAGTGCAGTACAGCATCAGATAAGATTGTGCATTACAACTGTCAGCAGCCTCAGCATGCGCTCTCTTGAAACATGTGAAGCAATCTGAGAAACTGAAATCCCATGATGATAAACAATTTATGAGCAAAGTCAATTAGAATGAGTTAGCAATAGTATGGGTCTGGATAATTTGATCTAGTATCTTATTTTATCTATACTTCCTGTAATGCTGTTTTGTTTATTGGACTGTGTATGGCAGCCAGAACCTCCAAGACTGGGCACCATACCAATAAAACGTCCTTGCCTAGTTTCAGTGTTTACACAACAGACTAAAAGACGGTTGAAGCTGCAAGCTGATTATCAAATTAAACTCATCAGAAATACAAACAACTGGGTAGGCTGCAGAAAGCTCACAAATGATTGGTTTGATCCATTGTTCCTTCAGCTCCTTCTCTGATTACACAGTTAAGTATTGCTACAATCCCAGACAGAATATTTGTATTCTGGGTGACTAAGTGAATCTTTTCCCTTACAGTTTGTTAAATAACAATTGAATTAAAAGTAATTTTGAGTAGACAAAGGAGTTCCATTTATCTGAGATTTTGTAGGGTTCCTGTTCAGGATGCATTCACACATTATGCATGCAGAAACTTTGTAAACAGTTCAGGCAGAAACACTTCAAAATATAGAAATCAACCTAAAACAGAGAAAGACACAATCATGCACGTACTAAAACAACCATTTTGAGTAGAATGTCATTGCAAAAATAGTAAGTAGTAAAAATGTTTTATTCATCTGAGAAAAACAATGAATAGGTACAACTCGAAAGAGACAATCTCATTTCCAGCGAGGCCCTTAATACATCTTAGGTTTATTATACAGACATTATCATAGATACAACATGTAATATAACAAATACTATAATTATTCATAAGTACATACAAATGCCTAAGATTGTGCAACAGTTTATCACAAGTAAACATTCTGAAACATGTAGTATGGTATTCCTAAGTGCTACTAAGGTGAAAGACATACTTAATCAGGTAGAATCCTCATTAATTTTTCAAAGTGCTTCTTGGAAAAAAACAAGATTTAAATCTCTGTTAAAGTATCAGTTAGGGTAGAACACAATAGCCACAGAAGTAGGGAAATACAATGTTATGGCAAAAAAAAGTACCTTCAACTTGATAACTACTTGACATGGTCTTTCTCAAGGTTTGGTCATTATTTTGCACAACATTAGTGTTACCATAGTTTCACCACAGTTTGGCTTGTACTGGAGCAAAGTGTGGAAAGTACCATATTATACCAGCACATGACTGGATTGGAGGAGGGTGCATTAGGGGATGCCATGGTTAGCCATGAACTGATTGACACAGGGGTTGGGTGAGTTTCTTGGTGCGCCAGGTAACACCTACCATTAAATGTATTTGCATTGTCAGTAATGATATGAATGAAATACAAAATCACACATGCCCCAACAATGCAAATCATCATGGGCTGTATATGCAAATCACCACATAATATTATGCTGGTTCATCTTTAAGCAGAAATGCATGGTGCGAAAAGGCCTCTAACACAGTTTGCAAAGGGTGCCAACAGAAAAACATAGACACGTGTCTTGTCCCAGCAGGACCCACCAGCGTACCTCATCTGCACTACACCCCAGTGGAATGAACCAGCCACCGCAAGATGGTCTAGCTGGGTTATAGTGATACCAAAGATACCAATATTCATTCATGTGTATGTGTATGTGTTATGAAATATCCTTAAAAAATGGAAATCCACTGGAAAAAAAAACAATAAAAACTACATTTAGGTATCACTTTTGGATGAAGCGCTAAACAAAAAAAGTTAAGAAATTAGTATCTTGCGCATTGGCAAATTTGTTGTACGGTGTTCCTTAGGGTTTGAATGAATGCGTGATACTGCATTGACATTGCCATAACTGTGGCACTCCACTCTTAAAGTACTAGTGGGTAAATAACTTTATATTCTTTGAAAGACTGTGCTGAAGTTAAGGAAATGACAAAACTGCATCAAGCAATAATCCAAACTCCAGGAAATACTATATCACACATTCACCAAGCCTTGGGGTACCTTTTATCCTAACAATGCATTTCTCTACTTCTACTGTACTTCATCTCTAACTGTTGTGTAATTGTCCTGTTTAACACTGACTATTTTGAAACCAGACAAGTTGTCCTTAATATTTGTTCTTATTACTACTTGGATCAATGACAAGGGAAATGCTTCAAAAGGTGTTGGTGACCTCATACTGACAAATATAAACTCAATACATTTGTTGCTTTACTACTTACTTGTCCAAGGATCTCCAACCAGAAATAAATTCAGACCACATCTTTATAACTTTTGGATGCTCACTGGCAGTATTTATTATGTCATAGGCACAGTTAATTTGCTACATCCAAATCATCATAATTTTCAATCACTCATTTCTGCAGTTAGGACATAACAGTCCCCATGGCCTTTTGGACGTAACAGTCCTGTCTTCTTTCTGTGGATCGTCATCCTACTCTCTTCCAGCTCATCCTGCTTCTCGGGGTCCAGACACCATGATCTGGTCTCCCCTTTATCACTCACCACCATCGGGTGTCACATTACCCGGACCACTCCCCCCATATCGAGTGTGGACACTGTGATCCACCCCCAGCTCTCTGTTCTTCCCCCCACCCCACTTTACTCCAACACCTGGTTTCCTTCATCCCCAGCCCATGGTACCTACCCCCTCCTCCTTCTATCTGCTCATCCATTTTCCTCTTGCTCCCCCCAAAACCTTCCAAACCTCCACCTTCTTCTCTCTGCCAGAGCCAGTGGGACATAACCTAGCCCCCTGGCCCACTGGCCACTCCCTACGGCCCCTAGGCTCATGCTGGGCCCCTCCACAAGGATACCTCCTGCTCGTGCCCCTTACTCTCCATGCCTATATTCTATTAATTCAATCTTCTTCTTGCAGGGAGGGAGTGGGGGAATTTTACAGCAAGAAAAGAGGGTGCATTCCTGTTGCATACCCTTAAATACCCCCTAGTGGCCTTTGTTCAGGGCCCCTTCCCCAGGCCCCCCCCAGCCAATAGCAAGCGGGCTCCTACTGCCTGTCATCTGTCCCTGTAGTGAGGTCACTGGCCCCTCCCTTCCTCCCCTCCCTCCCCCGGGCTCCTTATCCCTGGCTGGGTCCCAGGACAAATTGGCCTGCCCATTAGTGGCAAGCCTCCTTGTCCCCGCATCCTCAACCAGAAATAATCTCAGGCCACAGCTTTATAACTTTTGGATGCTCACTGGCACTATTCATTATGTAATAGGCACAGTTAATTTGCTACATCCAAATCATCATAATTTTCAATCATACATATCTACAATTAGGACATAACAGTTCCCATGGCCTTTTGGATGTAACAGTTCAGTCTTCTTTCTGAGGATCATCGTCCTGCTCTCTTTCAGATCATCCTGCTTCTTGGGGTCCAGACACTGGGATCCACCCCCCCTTTTTTCACTCACCACCATCGGGTACCACGTTACCTGGACTACTCCTCCCCATGCCGGGTGTGGACACTGTGATACCCTCCCTAGCTCTATGTCCTTCCCCACCCCCCCTTTACTCCCACAACTGGGTTCCTTCATCCCCAGCCTGTGGTACCTATCCCTCCCCTATCTGCCCCCCAGTTTTCCCTTCCTCCCAAAACCTTCCACTGCCCCATCTCTAGTTTGCAGTGGAAGATGGGGCTGCCCCCCTTGCAGGCTAGCCCTTCAAACCCTTCTTATTTATGTCCTCAACTAGCTCCCCAAAGGGCCATAGGAACAAACCCATGCCAAACTCAGTGAGATGGACACCGTCCGATCTGTACACTGCTTCCTGATCAAATGAAATGTCCCTATGCTGTACATGGATCCCCCCCATCTCTATCACTGCCCTGGCCACCTTCCTGTTTAGGCATTTTCTCACCACCTCCACCACCTAGGGCCTTTTAGCCCCCTTCCATACCGTCCGAGATGTAATCTCAGACCAACCAATTACCACCCTGTACCACCAGCTCTTCACCCTTTCTAGATCTGCTATAATGTCCTTCATCAAGGATCCCTGTGATATGGCACCTAGGTTGTTGCCCCCAAGATGGATGATAATACAGTCTGGACTGGCCCATCGCACCCACAGCTCCTATAACAAAAGTAGCAGTTGTGGCCACCTCATGACCCTCAAGCCCCTCCATCTCAATTTGACATGTTCGATTCCCCAGTGCAGCCGCTTGCCCATCCTTGTGGCCTCTGCAAATCTCTCCGCCCAATAGATGAAAGAGTGCCCCACAATCCATACCTGTCTTGTGGAGCCTGCTGTTGGGGAGAAACAAGGGGATACCAGTTAGCCACCATCAACACCTTAAATTCCTCTTATAACAGTTTGATGCCCACCTCCCTACTTTCTTGACCTCTGTCTCTCCTGCTCCTGAGATGGCTGTCTCCAAGACTGCACCAATCTGGAAGGAGTGAGGAGCGAACTCATTGGGTTTCTCACCCACAAATGCCAATGCCTTTTCAAGACTGCCCCCACTTGAAAACCTGTCACCAGGAACCCATCCCTGTGCACAAAACAGGGCCCCTCTCTTCACCCTTTGATTCTCGTGTAAGCCCCCATGGCCTAGCCTTCACAGGCCTCTACTGTCCCCTACCTCAGCAGCTCCAACCCTTTCCCTACTGGTCCATTTTTGATCTCTGCAATAGGATTATTACCTTCTCCTCTCCCAACCTCACACACTTCTCCTGCAGCCCTGCATTGTTGACCCCCTTTCTGGGAGCCACCATTTCACCAACCCAGAAAGGCCCCTTTGCCATAATGGTAAAAATGGCCCTGAAGAGGCAGACCTCGTTTGCAGAATAGCAGATGTGCCCACTGCCCACAGAACCTCTGTGAGAAGGGGCCCCATCAGAGGCCTTCTCCCATCCTGCCATCTTCCCTGCCCCCTTTGCCAGCCCGCCACCATATGTCTAATGGCCCGGCCACCCATCACATCTACCCACCCCCTATCCAAGCAAACCCAGCTGATCCCCACCAGCTGGACCCCCATGGTGGTGTACTCCACCCCTTCCTCCCACCTTTCCACCATGTACTGCATTACCTCCTCTTCCTTGACTGGTTCGCCCATCTCCCAACCCATTCCAGTCCTGAATTTCTGGAAACCCACCCACGCCCTCTCATAGGCACTTAAGGTGCCGGCCGCCTATGACCCTTTGTACAAATCCCTGGCCTTCTCTCTTCAACCAACCATAGCCGATCTGGAACCCTGTCCAGGTGAGTGTGGCCTGTGGTGCCAGCTCTTGGAAACGCTCCATCTGAAAATGAGAAAGACAGTCAGTACCTCGTTCCGAGCTCCCTCGATATGCTTTGCCCTAAAGGATAGGTTGAGTTGTAGTCTTAACAAGATCATACCCCTCAACACCACCCAAACTGACTCTGTCCTCCCTGTCTGCCTGTTGGTCACTTTGACCACCCCCTTGTTGTCGCACCAGAAAACTATGCAATGCCCTATCATCCGTGTATCCCATACCTCCAAAGCTGCCCATATCGGGAAAATCTTGAGGAACATGATGTCTTTTGTCCATCCCCATTCCTGCCATTGGACAGGCCAAGCCTCCGAAATCCATTCCCCTTGGAAATAGGCCCCCATCCCCAGGCCCCCGGCTGCATCAGTGTGCAGCTTGAGGTCTGCGTTGGAGGCCCCGTCCTCCTGCCATAACGTCACACTGTTGTAGGATTCGAGGAATGTCTCCCATACCCACAAGTCCCCTTTCACCCCTTTGTTGATGTCTACCCAATGGTGTGGTAGTTTTGCTTTTCCTGTGACCCTCCCCAATCTCCTAGTAAATGCCCTGCCCTGGCTTATGGCCTTGCAGGTGAAATTAAGGTGCCCCAGTAGTTACTGTATCTTTACCAGTGGCACCCTCCTCCTCCACCCCCACTAGTGCCAGTAGCCCCTTGAGTCATGCAACTTTGTCCTCTGGGATGCGAAAACACTCCTCTTCCATGTCCACCTTGATCCCCAAGAACTCTAGTGTTCACCCTGAACCTTCGGTTTTCTGGCAGTCAACAGGATCCCTATGGACCTGCACATATCCTGGAAATCTGCTAACATTTTTCCTACTTCTGCCTGACTGGTCCCTATCAGTAAGAAGTCATCCAAATAATGGACTACCCTTCCATGTCCATACTGCCACTGAAGCACCCATTGTACCCATGAGCTGATGACCTCAAACCTGGCTCAGGCCATGTAACATCCCATGGGCATTGCCTTGTTGAAGTCCAACCTGCCCTCAAACTGGAACCCCAGAAGGTCCCAGTCTGCCGGCCTTACCGGCAGCAGTCAGAATGCAGACTCAATGTCCGTCTTGGCCAACCATACCCCCACCACCACCTGGATCAACTCCACCGCTTGGTCCAGTGATGCATACGAGTCCATGCTGAGAGTTTCCGGGATCCCTTCATTCACTGACCCCTCCTTTGGGTAGGACAGGTGATGGATGAGCCTGAATTCACCCTCCTGCTTCTTGGATACCAGTCCCAGAGGTGTCACCTGGAAACTAGTACAGGGTGGGTTGGACAGTGGCCCCCCACCTGCCCTGCCTAGATTTCCTTCTGGATCTTTTTTCTAACAATGTCATCTTTTCCTGTTACTGACACCAAGTTCTTAGCCGCATACCCAGCCTTGCCCCCTGAAACCCAGTGCAAACCCACCCTGAAAACTGCTTCTTAATAACTCTGCCCCTTCTTTATTGGGGTAATCCCTGGTCCAGAGTTCCACCATTGCAAATTTTATAGGTGTGCGGGCCAGGGAATATCCCCATCTCCACTACATCTGCTCCGATCTAGTTCCATCCGCAATTAGCTGCATATCCTCCTCTCCCAGGTCCCCCCCGGCCCCTGCCAGCCCCCCTGCTGCCCCAAAAGGGCTGCACCTAGGCCTGCCCACCAGATGGTCCCACCTTGTCACCCCCTATTCTGCAACTTGTGGCCAGGTGCGACCCCCCGCACCGAGAGCAAATGTGCCTAAACCTACAACTAGGCCAGTTACACGAGGCCCTGTTGTAAGCCCAGCAAGTCTTGGTCCCCTTGACTTGTGTCCCCTTTTTCATCTGTTCCGTTTCCTGTTCCACTACTGCTCCAAACAATGTACAGACCCAGAGTTCAGCATGGGTGCAGTCCCACCTCAGATCACCTTTTGCGACCATGCGTCTCCAGAACGCCTCGTCGTACTTCAGCCTTCCAAAGCCCAGCTTCGCCCGGTACGCATTCCTGATGATTGCCATATAGGTTAGCAGCGGGACTGCCAGTTCGGGCTGTTTCTCAAGCACCAAAGCACAATAGATCAAGAACCCCATTTGCCACATGTCTATGCTTTTAACCTTTAAACCTGGCCTCCTACACCTTGTGTTTACCACTGCCAACACTGCCGCCATCTCCGACTTACCCACTGATTCCTTCTGCTCATATCTGTTGGCTGTCTCCTTGTCAACTAGCCCAAAGATATCCACGTATTCCGCTTTCCAAATCTTTTCTTTAATTGATGCTGGCACGTGGTCACCTAACGTGAAATCAGGTGGGCCGTTGTACAACTTGTGCACCCGCCTGAGGTGCCTGCCAACCCTTTTTCCCCTTTTTCTTTTCTTTGATGGCCCGAAACGCTGCTTTGATTTTGGACATCCCTTCTTCCCCTTTATCACCTACAAACCTTTCAATATACTCCTGTAATTTTGCCTCATTGCTCATGTCCACCTTATCCTTACCTCCATGTGGTTCTGGCAACCACGGGGTCCGGTCCAGGTTTTCTTCTGTCTGCGGTGCCATTGGGGCACTGGGTCCTGCCCTCCTTGGTCGTTTGTTGCCCCTTCCAGCACCAGTCCCTCCGTCCTGCTCTTTCCATTTTTTCTGAGCCCCTTCTTTGACCTCCCTCTTCTTCACTGCCTCCATCAACTCGATCATCTGCTCCATCAGCCTCGCAGCTACCACTAGCATAGTAGCGCAAGATGCTGGGGCTCTTCTTGGTGCCATATCCTCTCTGCGCCCGAACTGAATAACAAAAAACATGTAAAATACCTTTCCCTATCAACAGCTCAAGGGGGGGTGACCTTTGCCCCACTGGATTCCATGCACCCTTTCCTCCCCACACCTGGAGCAGACCTGTCCCCGGGCCAGTACCCCTCCTTAGGGTCATGGGTAGTGACCCTGGGCCAAGAAATATCTCCTCTATTTTTCACCAGCATACCCCCTACCCTCCCTCCATCACTCCCTTTATTGTTTTTTTTTTTTTTACAGTTCCCGTATATGCCTCTGGCCTCTCCCAGCACCCCCCCATGCCCTGCCCTGCCAACCAAAGCCGGACACGCACTGCTTCCTACCAGTGCCCTCGCTGTTGGGCTTCCTTGTTAATATCCAACCTATTTTGCATTCACCATGCTCAGATAGGGCCCAACCCCCCAAGGTGACTGCCTGGGCCCTTTCCTGCATCAACCCCCCCATCTCTTGCTCCTTATATTCTCCTCTGCTTTGGTTCTCTGGCCAGGGGCACGTAGCCCTGTGCATGCTCGGCACCTACCCATCATGCAGGCCACAACAGATTCCCGATCCACCGCATGGTGCACTGCCGGAGGACGTGCACCACAATCGCCTCTCTGAACCCTGCTGCATCCCCGGTGTACCCATTGCAACCTGTAGCACCCCTTAGCCACCTCCCCACATCGTTGGCAACAACTACGTGGCTGCCGCGCCACTCGTCCGGATTCCCCGGCCTCTCTTCAGCTGCCAATACATATAGCAATTTTCCCATTACAAAAACCTCACCGAAATCACCTAAACCTCAATTATCCAGTAGGCAGCAGACAGCTCCCACACATAAGTATTAACAGTAACCCAGTAATTTTTGATCACAAAAAGGGGGATGGAGTCCATCATTTCTGTCCTCTTTGCCCACCTCATACGCAGGGATGAGAAACATTTTCCCCTTCCTATTGATCCTAAGTACACTCCCAGGGTCTCCACGGGCATACTTCTGATCACCCCACTCCACCTAGCTTGCCGCTGAAAATGTAGCTGCACCCTCACCCGTAAACGGGGCATGGTTAGGCCTCTCTTCATCATAACAAATGCCTCTTGGCCTAGCTCAATCAGCAGCAACTTGTACTGGGTAAACCTCCCTTCAATGGCCTTCTCCCCATAGCCAGACTACCCCACTCACTGGAAACAGCCACTTTGTGTAGTTAGCCCCAGAAACACACTGCTACGGAACCGCTGTCGCTAGGTACCAATGTCAGTACATTCTCATGCGCATTATCCCTTGATCTGCCTCCTTTCATTGCACAGCAAACACTTCGATGGCTTTCAACCTCTATCCATACCACACCTCTCTCAAAAACAGCAAACTCTGATTAACTAGCCACTGGAACACGCTGCAAAGGACCTGCCAATGCTTTTCTTGTTTTTCTTTCTTTTTTTTTTTGAACATTTTGGAAATCATGTGAAACAGGAGTACTCATTCTGTTGCAAAATTCTGATGCCTTTTCAGTGCATTGTGTCCTTACCATTCCCAATGTGCTCTAGCGCCTCTCCCCCTCCCCCAAAAGATGACATCCGTGACCACGCGGAAGGCCTCGAGGCTGCCATCGCCTCAGTGCTCGGCCCTCAGCCCCATAGAAGCCAATCTCTCTTGCCTTGCTGTCCATACACCAAATCGCCAGCTCCGCTCGCTGTCTATTGTCTCGCGAACCCCTTGGCAACAGAGCTCCCGCTATGCAGTGCATCCTCGCAAACCCTTGCGACACAACCAGTCACCAACCACCGAGAGCTGTGCACCTTCTTTTTATGCCTCCTTCTCACAATTTACCACTATCAAGTCCTGGTCCTCATGCCCAGGCCTCACCTCCACTACATCCCAAAACTGGGTACAACCATCACAGGCTTAGCACCGGGTGCCACCCACGGCCATCTGGGCTCAAACCAACCACGCTTGTTGGGCCACCATTCCCAAAATAACATCAGGTGAGAACTAGCCCTCTAATGTTTAACGCCTACTCGCATACCCTTTTAACCACAGTCCTCCTAGCAGGTCTCAATACAAATTACTCAAACAGAAAAACAGCCAAGCCTTTTGTGCCTTACCTCGAAACTGCCAATCGATGTGTTCTAAAAACAACAGTGAATTTTACAGCAGGAAAAGAGGTTGCATTCTAGTTGCATGCCCTTAAATTCCCCACTAGTGGCCTTTGTTCAAGGCCCCACCCCTGCACACCCAGCCAATAGCCAGCGGGCTCCTATTGCCTGTCATCCATCCCTGTAGTGAGGTCACTGGCCTCTCCCTTTTCTCCCCCTTCCCCCTCCCCACCAGGCTCCTTATCCCTGGCTGGGGCCCAGGACAAATTGGCCTGCCCTTTAGTGGCAAGCCTCCTTTTTAAAGGAATAAAGGAATGTGATGCCTAACAATAAGAGCACCTTAGCTTCGTACATGAAAAGTAAAGCATAGTGCAATGCCAGATGTAAAGAATGTGAGATATATGAGATGGCTACAAGGTGCAAGCTGTATGGTCTTGAAAGAGAGGGATTTAGAAGTTTTTAAAATACTCATAGAGAATAGTGCATGGGCAACTATGAGCAACCAGCCTATTGTACCACCGAGGGGTTTTGTTTACCTCAGACCACAAGATCAAAGCTCGAGAGGTCCATGGTAATCAGAACCCCAAGGTGGCACAATAGGCTGGTAGTGCGTAAGGGTGCCCATGCACTATTTATTATAATGTATGGTCCCCCATTTCCAAAGAGTTTTGTTTCAAATTTTTGAAATGAAAAAAAAAATGTATTCGTTGCTCTGTCGTGTTCTGGGAGTTGGGGCTGGTTGCTATGTTTACATGTGTGGTTGCTAGGGAGCAGAAATCCCTACATTTATTGTGTAGCCTTCTATTGGTTGTCAATGGGATGTGGGAGGGATTTTCAAGAAAAAAACATGGTGGTGTATGTCTCGGTTAGCTAGAGGATGTGGGCTCAAAGGAAACGATTACTTGTGAGTTATTTAAATATCTGGTTCTAATTTTGATGAAGCTGAGGTTATCTGGTTGATCCTGCATTTGTTTTTTGCTTATGTGCTTGTTCATGTTTGCGTCACTGGTTCGGGGGATCTTGTCATCAGTGCTGCTGTTGCTGCTCCCAGGAGGGCTCGTGGCCAGTTTACGGTTCTGATAGAACCGCTAGAGTTTTTCCAAACGTTGTTTTACCACAGTGTTCTACAATCACATTCCATGACTTTGGACTGTGGTACAACAACATTTAGAAAGGCTCTGATTTCTATACAGAATGACGCCTGACTATACACTATAAAATGTTTCATGGCACAGGTGAGAGAAACTTCAGACATTATTTCAAAATGTTCTCAGATTGCATTATTATAGGGAATTAAGTAAAATGCACAATTTAGAAAGAATAATAAAAGATAAAAATGTTTCATCTACTTAGCAGAGAAAAATATTTCCAGGTAGTGGTAAAAAACCTCAGAAGATTCATGGGGAACTGACAAATAAAAAGGAACACTTTTTGATAGACGCAGGTGTTTTCTTTCATTGATAACACTTCCACCACATAGTTCCAGCAAACAGAGAAATTTTGAGCCAATACCAGTATAAAACTTCTGCTCATTGGTAGCTGTCTCAGTATTAAAGGTTTGGTGAAATCTCATGTTCGCCTATATCCATTTCACTGCATGTTTTAGGCTTCCTGAATACATGTGCATTGCTTTCATTACAATTTAGCCAGATCTGGAGTTTGGGGGGCTATTGTGAGATGACCATCTGAGGTGTGCATAAGGGCATTTCCTCCTCTCATATAAAATGGGCCACACCTCTTAAAAACACTAGTGTGGCTGCATATGAAAAACTTTGCATGGATTGTTGGTCCATGCAAGTTTTCAGATGTAATGATGGAATTGTTGAGGCTGTACAGAGACAGTTGGGAACCCCTCCCCTCCAATTGTTTGGTTTATTATTTCTCCTGCACTTCAGAATTCCATATACATCAATGTGAAAGTCAATGTAATGCAACATGAACTCCACTACCATGAGCCATCAATCAGTTTCAGTTTCATTTGACTTCTTCTGGCTTACCAAAACAAAACCTGTGACTGCTCCCACCCAACTGGAGCATCATGGACAGACGCTCATTTCCACATACCCTGGGATAGTATTCTTAGTTGCAATAAGTGGTGATACAAAATGGTGAGCAATTGGTCACTCCAGTTCCTTGCCACTCTTTTTCTATATTGACAAGGAACTCACTAATCACAGTGTGAATCACTACCAGCTATACACGGGGCTGCTAACATACTGGTTAACAACTGTAACAGAGTCCCAGTGTGGCACAGCATCAAGTCCATGGCTTTATGCTGTCTGAAGCCCAGTTCCTAAAAGGCATTCTTCTCGGAAGTCACTGCCCACTCTCCACTATTTATATTATGGTCCCCCTCTAAGAAAGTAGTTTTTGAATTATTCCCACCCAATGGCTGTCAACTTTCCCTTATATCCCTCCATGTCCAATTGTAGCGCTGTGTCCCCCCATGCCCTCACTGCCTGTCAGTAAAAGTTCTATTGTTGGGGGGGGGGGCACAGGAGACTGTACCCAACTGTGCAGGGGTCAGCAACACACTGAACATGGCCATGCAGCCCAATTACTCGGTGGTCCTAACCCCTTCCCAGAATGGCATACATGTGATAATGCAAATCTGGATTGGAGGGATGGTTTGACAAAGTTAGGAGGGAGATAGCATAGCAAACCTGTTTTGCACATAAATACGAAAGCAAGAAGAGTTTTCATTTTTATGCATTTTTTATGCATTTTAATAATGAATATGCTCAAAAGTAGTTCATACAAAATTAAAAAAGGACTAAATAGGTACAAATGTAGAAAATTCAAAGTTAAACAAATTAATTACTAAATATTATTTACTTTCTTGGTGTGGTACTGTCATTTTGTGCCTAACTGCTGCATGCAGATTTATCTGCCTTAAGTATCTTCTCATCTGGTGTGTAGTTGTAACAGTCAGTGTCAATGTTCATTTTTGCACACATTATTGATGAGATGGTGTTGTTTGATAATCTCCCCTGTTGACGTTGTTATCTTGGATCTTTCTAAACATACTGAAAGATCTCTCAGCTGCATCATTCCTGTATGGAATGTGTCACCACCGTGGCCATTGTTCTCATCAATTACAATCGAGAAGTTTTCATTACTGCACAGCTCACAGACATAGTCATCAAGTTTTGGTGAAGTGGCATGATTTAACATACAGTATGTGTAGCCATGGATCTCTTGCAAGATAATTTTTTTGCTATATCAGAGTCAGGGAACATAACCTTGCAAAGTTGGGAGAAGTGGTCTACAATTAGAAAGGGCAGGTTATGGTCTGCTATAAAGTTTGTGAACAACACTTCAGCTTTTGTCACAGGGTCTGCTGTACTACTGTGAAAAATAGCCAATAGCTTGGGAGTCTTGCTGTTAGCAGAACACAGTAGTTTATGAGTATTTGTGCTCATGAGAAGACCAGCATCATTCCCGACCCCAGTTAAAACAGGGAAGTGGGAATTGCAAAGGCTACAGAAGGCAAACGTGTCTCTTCTCTGACTTTTCAAAAGCGAGATGAATTCCCCGGGCCAGTTTCTGTTAAACTTGCAGCTGTATTTCTTTTTCTTTGGTGTTGCTGCATTCTCGGGGGAGTGCTGCCACTTTGACATGCTGCTGGAGAACTTGTAATATGTTTTGATAATATTTTGGTGTTTGCTGTGGTGCAGCGCATTTTTTCAGTCAGTTTAAAAGATTTGATTATACTGTACTGAACTGTCAAATTTTCAGCACATTCCCTGCAGTGTGTGTGTGTGCATGCCATCAAGTCAGACACATTTTATTGTGCCTCACCATAATCGCAGCACTCTGAATGTCTTATCCTTCTGCTGTTTTTTACTGCTTCATTCTATCTTACTTAGTGGACTGGTACTGCAGGTGCCCCCCACCCCCCACAACAGATATCATTTTTCCAGTTTGGGATTTGTGTTACCACTGGTTAAGGTGTTGCTGAGCCTATGTGGCTGCATCTCTTGAGTGCACAGTCTCCATCTGCCTGTGTGTCTGCATTTGCTTTGGGCCCAGTCTCCATCTGTAAGCCACAGCTGTTGTTTTTTGGCTTCCCATCCACCCCAAAGTTCTGAAATTAAAATTTGTTGTTAATTTTGTGTGTAATCCAAAACAACGCCTGCAAAGAGATGTGCATGTAAAGATCTATATAATTTTTTTTTTATTTTAGTCTTTGGTAACAGGGTAAGGCCACTAGGAACAAGTGCCTGTTTTCAGGAGCAACCTGGGAGCACTGGACGGTTAAGTGACTTGCTCAGAGTCACAGAGTATGCAAGTGGAGGTTGTGAGAATCAGATTCAAGTCTGGTTTGCTGGAAGTATCAAGCTCATTCACACCTCATTCATCTAACCTCTAGCCTATTCTGCCAGCCCAAAAGTTTGGCCATGGTACTGCTGCCAGTGGCAAGAGTGGCTGTGGGCATGGTAGTACTCAGCATAGGGACATAATTTATGACAGTAAAGGAATTTCTCTAACTGTGTTTTTCACAGTGCAATCAGTTGCTTCAATGGTGACTGGAGATGGTGTTGTCCCTGCTGGTGGTGGTAGTGAAATTGATGGCATGAGTATTGCCCCAAGTTCAACCCATGAAAAGTTCACAGGTTGCCAAAATATTGTGGAGTCTAAAAATGTGAGTCAGAGTCTAGTTGATGTCACACTCCCTGTCCCCCATCCCCACAGTAGTTGGACTTGATTCTAATCCTCTCTATCTTACCCCACACAAAACTGCTCCTTCTCCAAGGCAAGGCAAGGTGACAGTGAAAATATTTTACTGTCTTGTCTGATTACCTTCCTGCCTGCAGCAAGTGCCCTGCAGACTGTGAGTCTGTGACTCATGTGATCTGTGGGCTGCTTTCAATTATCACACACTTCACCTTCCTGAAAATAAGGCAAAGTGAAAGCGAGGTCAGCAACCTGAATTGGCCCATTATAATGGACAAATGGAAAATTGATACGAAGTGGGCCAATTCACCTGTACTTTGCTAAGGAATTAAAACTTCGCTGCATCTCTAGACATGACTAGCATTCATGTTTACATTTTTAATTAGGTTGGTTATTTACTTCCAGCTGCATTTGGGAGTTGTTTGGCCATTTAATATTTACCACAGCTGGCCGTTAGCAGTTATGCTGTGAGTGAACTCAGTAGACGAACTTTCGTTGACAGTGGAGAGGTGAGGAGTTCTGTTTAAACCACTAGATTATCTGGATCTATGAGTCTGGAGTCTGTTTGAGTTTTCAGAGGGAAGAGGTTTGATAATTAATTTGTCATCCCAAGCATTATGTGAATTTGATATTTGAGTGCTCAGTAGGGGTTTATCATTTGCTCCTCTTTACAATATTAACTTTTTTTTCACAGTTGTGGATTTGAACAGGCTAGCCAAGTACGCTGCCTAAAATTCATAAGAATTTAAAAAAAAACAAACTCTTAGGCCTATTATTTCTGGTAAAGGTTGGCTAACCAAGCCTATATCCATGTTTCTTGATGTACATCCACAGCCCGTTGTACAGAATTTTAGATCATATATTCCTGATTCTACAGATGTAATTAATATAGTTGAAAATCTGGACAAACAACCAGAATGGTTCTTTGCAACCCTGGATGTGGAATTGCTATACAATGTGACTCCACACCAGGGTGGACTTGAAGCCCTAGCCTTTTTTCTTCATCAACGAACTGAATCACAATTAGTGGCATTGCTGGCTTGTTACCTTATCGCCTTAGATGAGTGTTTACTCACCATGAATTTATTTTTATTTCAGGATAAGTACTTTTTACAAATTAAAAGGATGGCAATGGGGGCTACCATGGCCCCTAGCTTTGTAAATTTATTCATGGGGTGGTGAGAGAGTTAAACACTGTATGGCAATGCCAGGGGTCCACCCTTTTCTTGAGTGGACCTGTGACATCGCTTTATAGATGATATACTGGTTATCTGGAGAGGGGATGAAACAGAGTTTATAGAATGTGTCAGCTGGTTGCACAATTTGAATGAACATTTGAGGTTCAAATATATCCTTAACAGGGAATAAATTATGTTTCTGGTTTTGAAAATCTACCAGAAACCAATAGGCAAAGTGTGTACAACCTTGTACCAGAAATGAAAAGACAGGAACAGCCTATTATTATATAGTAGATTTCATCCCCACCATGTTAAATTTAACATTCCAAAAGGACAACTCGTTAGAACCTACAGAAATTGCACTGAGAAAACAGAATTTGAAAAGAAACAGAGTGAACAAATTATATGTTTCAAACAAAGAGGTTATAGCTATAGTAGCATAGTGGCAGCAACTGAGACAGTTGACAAAATAGATAGTTCACAAATGCTCATACCAAACACCATAAATAGATCACGGAATACAGATAGCTTCATATACCCCTTTGTTACCACGTTTTCAGTCCAGCATAATGAGATTATAAAAATAATCTCAGATCACTGGTCTATTCTTAATCTTGAACCAAAATTGAAACCAGTAGTACAAGATGGCCCAAAGATAGTTTTTCGTAAAGTGAAAACTATCTCTGATGCAGTGGTTTGAAACACCTTGCCACCAAAATGTACTGACAGGATCCACTGGCTACCCCCCAAATGGTACACATAGGTGTGGAACTTGTATATATTGCCCCTATCTTATTTATTATTTATTGAATTTTGATGACCGGGTAGGCCCACTGGGCCCCGAAGGTCCCCTTTTCAGGAGCGACCCGTGAATAGCAGTACATGATATTATAAACAGTTGAAAATGTATGCATATACAGGTTATCATGGGTATTCAGTATTCGGCTGTTTACACATATCAGTTGTTGTATAGGTTTGATATGTCTGTTTGGTCAGTTGTTGTTAATTACATCCTCCATTTGACATGCATATTAGTGAGACAGTACTATAGATTCATTAGGTGACATAGTTCAAGAGCATTAGGAGATTTAGAGAGGGTGAGGAAAAGGTTAGTGCTACTTTGTTAGGGGCTAAATATTTTAGTTTGGTAAGCAGGCTATTGTGGTCATTGTTGTAGTGTCAAGTGCAGAGGCATTGGCATACGCTTGTTGATAGAAGATGGGTCTTGAGTCTTGTGCGGAAGCACGGCAACGATGGGGTTTCTCATATCTCCAAAGGGAGGTTATTCCACAAGGAAGGGGCAGCATGAGAGAAAGATTTCTGGCCTGCCTTAGTCCTGATCTTGGGGACCTCTAGTAGTGTTAGGCCCGAGGACCTAAGGCTGCGCTGGTTTCTTAAACTGGGGAAACAATTTGAACATCCAGTTACAGGAAGAATTTTCAATATAAATTCCTTTATTTCCTGTATAACAGAAAGTGTAGTGTATTTATAAACAAGTAGTTGTGGGGAATACTACGTGGGACGTACCACCAGAAAATTCAAACAGCGCATAGGAGAACATGTGCACGCTATAAAACATAATGATATGTCCTATGCAGTAGTGAAACACATACAAAATGAGCTTGATGTGGAATACAAAATTCAATTTACAGGGATTGAACAGGTGGCTTTAAGCCCTCGTGGTGCAGACCTTCAGAAATTAATAGGTAGACATGAAAGCTGGTGGATTTACACATTGTGGGCAAGGTCAGAAAGGGCATGAATGAGAACATTGATCTCTCTGCAATTTTATCTAAATTATGAAATTAACCCCATACAGATTGAGATGCTTGTTTGCAAAGCATCCTATCATGTGCTGACTTTTTAATGGACTAGTAAGGCATAATGACTAAGCAACAACACTCAGTGATGGATTTATTTGGTACTCAAAATTAGGATACAATAAAATAATTAAAGTACCTTGTGGCCATTATTACAGTGTTTGTGAAAGATGGTATTACATTTTGAAACAGAAAAGATAAATGTGAAGTGATTTATTAATGTCTGGAATCAAGTGTTGTTAGCCTGTCATTGCATGAGTGTAAACATCACAACTTGTTTTTATTTAACCTAAATACAGGTGATTGGTGTTTGTATTTGCATGTGCACTTCATATTTAAATAGCCTCTTCTAACTGATGGACATTACTCTGAAGAAGCCTGGTAACACTGGACGAAAATGTTTAGTTATCCTAGTGTTTATAGCTTCCGACGTTTTTTCCGTCTGCAGCTCCAGTGATGTTTTATGGCTGCATTTTATTAATAAAATGGTACGCTTGTTGATACCTATTGACTCGAGTCCTTTTGTGAGTGCTTTCACTATTTTTTGGACATGGGTAATATAATTTAAGTGAGCACCACATCAACTCCAGGTGCTCTTTCATTTCTTTTTTCTTTCTCCAAGACTAGGTAAGGCGAAAGTGAAACTATTTTACTGTCTTGCCTGATTAACTTCCTGCCTGCAGCATGTGCCCTGCAGACTGTGAGTCTCTGACTCATGTAATCTATGGGCTGTTTTAAATTCTCACACACTTTGCCTTCATGAAAATAAGGACAAGTGAACGCGATGTCAGCAACATGAAGTGGGCCATTATAACAGAGACTTTGCGTAGCCCAAAATGGATATGAAGTAAGCCACTTCGACTGTACTTCACTGAGGAATTAAAACTTCACTGCATCTGTAAACATGGCTAGCATTCATTTTACATTTTTAATTAGGTTGGTTATTTACTCACTGTTGCATTTGGGAGTTGTTTGGCCATTTAATATTTACCACAGCTGACCATTCGCAGTTATGAAGTAAGTGAACTTCGTAGATGAACTTTCATCGAAAGCGGAGACTTGTGGAGTTCCGTTTAAACCACTGGATTATCTGGATGTATGAGCCTGGACTCTGTTTGAGTCTTCAGAGGGAAGAGGATTGTTAATTATCTTGAAGCATAGTGGGACAAGAAGGTTTGGAATGTGTTGCTGCAACTACACTGGTTGAGTGATCCATCTGTCGGTTTGGTGAGAGTGCAACTGACTTCAGCTGCTGAATGGATCGATTGTGGAATTGCCCGACTCATTTCTAAATTCCAGATACCTGCTCTTCTTGGTCCTTGGGGGATGGCAGGTGGTTTGCAAGTTGGGTTGTGACTGCGGGGAGAACAGTTGCTGGGGGGGTTCAGACTGTAGGGTTGTCTCCAGGTCCACTGTGTTGGCAGTAGTGATTCTAATGGTCAGTGGATAGTGGAGTCACCATTGCCCCTCTACTTTGTTTTCTTACCTTGGCTTGTGATTCTACTAGCTGTTGCCCTGTGGCAGAAATAAGGGCAGTATGTTCTGGGCTCAGGGCCATGGTGCCGAACAGGGGCTTATGCCTGCATAGGCCTGTGCCCAGGTGGGACTTCAGCAGAGTGCTGAATGGAGGGTGTTGTGCTACCTGAGGGTTTTAAGGGTCTGTACTGTGGTGGGAGCTGGTGTCCCTTCTCCCTGGGGACCTCATATTACTGGTGACAGGCCATCCAGGTTTCAGCCTACTGGGGGCATGGTTTGACATCCCGAGGACTGTGGAATTTGGAACAGGGTGAAGATTGGGAGACTACTGGATAAAAGTTTGTTCAGTGCACCGCTGATAGTGACTGTGTTCTAGATCTACTTATTTTTTTTTAATTTATTTAGTTTTTGTTGACCGGGTAAGTGCACTAGACAAATCCTGCCTATTTTCAGGCACAACCCGGGGGAGGGGGATACAGATGAATGCCAACTGACCTTGAAACAGATGAAGCTGTTGGTGGTATTTTTAGTGAATGAGGGAAATTTGGCCAGGACACCAGGGAGATTCCCCTACTTTTTTCGATAAATGCCATGGGATCTTTAACATCCACCTGAACTACCAACAATTCAGGCAGATGGAACTTGCATTAAATAACTCTGCCTGGGTAGAATGGGACTCTACCCAGGGTACTATCCTCTGACTCTGTGCTTGGTGGTTAATATATGGTTTTGGCTCCTTGAACAATCATCTTGTGGTTTTCACATAGTAAACAAAACTCTATATTTTAGTGGGAGAGGTAGTGAGATTGCCTCCAAGAGTTGGCTTCTAAATTGGATTAACTTCCACTGTTGCTGGCCAGAGAGAAGCAACCTTGGTATATGACTACATGGACTGGGTGAGGATGAGAGCCTCACCCCGTCTAAAGACATTTTTTGACGTTTTGGTGTGTTTTATATATGGATACTATCTTTGCACTGACTTTCTCCTTGAACATCTTGGCACCTAACTTGGGATTTTTTTTGTGTGGGGGGGCTGGTTTATGTTGGGATGGGATTTTGGTTCAAGAGTAGGGGTTAGGGGATAGTTTTTAAGAGAGGATGGATTGTTTACCAGCATTTTATTCCTTTTTGGGGCTGGTTTTGGGTTTTAAGTTAGTATGTGCTGGCAGGTGGCTCTCCCAGTCAGGTGCTACTCCTTTTCAGAGCTTCAGGGCTTCCACCCCTTAAATTATACTCCTCTGCCCACCAATGTTTTCACTCATTGTCGGGCATTGGGGAAAGTAGGTAGGAGGCATGGGGGGGGGGGCCCAGACAATTCCAGAGATTTGAAAATTGTCCCCTCATTTTGTCCCCATACCCAAGGGCTCCACTTTGAGTTGCAGGTTCCTCAGTCAGCCTCGGAATCCCATTCTACTCGGGCGGAGTTATGTAATGTAAGTTCCATTATAAACAAGATGACATTGATTGCCGATATTGCTGCATCATTGGACCTGGCATGCTTCACCGAGACCTGGCTGTACATGAATGCTAGCCCAGTTCTTAAGGCAGCGGTGCTGCCTGGGTTCTCAGTGATACATCACCCAAGGTTAGATCTTAGGGCGGGGGTGTTGTTATTTGTTTTAGAACTGAGCTGGGCCTGATAGATGTGCTGGTGGGGAGATCCAATCCTTTGAGTGCATCCTAAGCGCATGTGTGGGTAGCAAAATTCTTCATATTTAACGTCCACCCGAGGATCGGAAGCAATTTCCACTGGAAGTCATGGACTTCATTGTCAACATGTTGGAGTCACCCAGAGTGATGGTGCTGGGTGACTTCAACACCTGGATTGATGACGAACTTTCACGTTTTGGACAGGACTTCCTCTAACTCGTATGCATTGGGCTTCAAACAGGTTGTTTCGTCTGCGACCCATATTTCGGGGCATTCATTGGATCTGGTCTTCCTATTTTGTATGGACAGTGCCTACTTGGTGGTAGAACCAGTCGGATGGTCTGATCATTGCACTATCAGGTTCAGCTTCTAGGCACTGCCCCCCCCCCCATAGGCCTTCCACTTTGGAGATGTTCCGGTACTGCCCATTGAGGGATGTGATCCCAGACAGCCTAATGGCAGTATTGGACCTGTCTGAATGTATTAGTGTAAGCATGGGTCCAGAGAACCTACTACAGGCCTATAACAAGGTAATGGTGGTAGCTCAGGACTCCATAGTTCCTTTCTGGGTTCACCCTCTTGCCCTTTGTCCTTGGTCCCCATGGTTTGATGGGACTTTGAGGGAGATGAGGAGAGTAGGGAGTAGGCTAGAGTGATGCTGGTGGAAATCTGACCTTGATGCCGACAGGCTTAGATTGATGGTACATTATGTGGATTATCTATCAGTGATCTCCCATAAGAAAGCAGAATTCCTGTCCGGAGCGATCTCTGCTGTAAGGAATCGACCTTCTCAGCTTTTCAGTACTGTGGACAGACTATGTAATCTAGCCTGCCTGCAGTCATGGAGAGTTTTGTCACAAGATAAATATGATGAGTTTGCTCACTTCTTTGCAGATAAGATTGCCAGCATCAGGACAGAGATCTGTTCAGCATGCTGTAATTAGGGTTGCAGTGACTGGTGGGAGGTCACAGAACCTCAGTCAGATTGGTTGGCTTTTGCCCATGTGGCAATCTTGGATGTCATGAAGATCATATAGAGTATGCGGCCGACCTACTGTAGTTTGGACCAGGGCCCAACCCACCTCGTTGTGGGGTGTGTGGAATTCATCTGCCTGGTCTTGGCTGAGATAATCCAGTGCTCATTAGAGACTGGGGAGTTCCCTGACTCCTTGAAGGAGGCAGTGGTGACTCCCTTTCTTAAGAAATCTTCTCTCGACACAGATTGTCTTGCCAACTACATGCCTGTCTCTAACCTTTTATCCCTTTGTGGGCAAGGTTATTGAGAAGGTGTTTGCGCTGCAGCTGAAGGATCATCTTGCCATCCATGGCATCTATGATCCCTTTCAGTCAGGTTTTAGGATAAGACACAGTACTAAGACTGTCCTTGTTCAGGTGCTCAATGACCTCCTTGTTGCAAGAGATCAGAGGAGCCATACCATCTATATCATCCTTGATCTCTTGGTGGCATGTGACACTGTGGACCATGGGGTTTTGCTCGAGTGCCTGAGATTGGTCTGTGGACTGTATGGTACAGTCCTCAGATGGTTCCATTCTTTTCTTACTGGCAGGTTTCAGAGAGTAGTGTCATGTATTTATTCCTCTCATACTTTCTCCCTGCTGTCTGGGGTTCTGCAGGGCTTAGTGCTGTCCCCCATGTTGTTCACGGTGCACTTGTTGCCACTGGGGGGTATTGTCAGGCAGTACAGACTGAGTTTCCACTGCTATGCAGATGATACTCAGCTAGAAACATAGAAACATAGACTTTGACAGCAGATAAGAACCACTAGGCCAACTCAGTCTGCCCTTTTCCCTACCTACTGGATAAGCTGCAGATTCTAGTTAACCAACAGCCTACTTCCTGCAACCCCCCACTATAATTGCCTTGTGTCTGTCCCATGCATGTTTGAATTCCCCCACTGTTTTAGACCCAACAACCTCCTCAGGAAGGCTGTTCCATGTATCCACCACTCTCCGTGAAAAAATTCCTCACATTACCCCTGAGTCGCCCTCTCTATCTTTAAATTGTGCCCTTGTTCTTACACATCTCTTTTTCTGAAAGATGCTACCCTCCTGGACTTTGTTGATTCCCTTGAGGTACTTGAACGTTTCTATCATGTCCCCCCGTCCCTCCTTTCATCAAGAGTATACATATTAAGCTCTCTCAGTCTCTCTCTTCATATGGTTTCTGCTGCAGACCCTGCACCATTTTAGTTGCCCTCTTCTGGACTGCTTCCATCCTGTCTATGTCCTTGCGTAGATGAGGTCTCCAGAACTGCACACAGTACTCCAGATGGGGTCTCACCAACTGTCTGTATAGAGGGATAACCACTTCCCTTTTTCTACTTGTGATGCCCCTTCCTATGCATCCCAGTATCCCCCTGGCTCTCCTTACCAATTTTTCACATTGCTTACCCACCTTTAGGTCATCTGATATGACTACCCCCAGGTCCCTTTCCATTTTTGTTGTTGTTAGTACCTCCCCTGCTATTGTGTACTCTTCTCCTGGGTTTTTGTCTCACAGGTGCATTACTTTGCACGTCTTTGCATTGAATCTAAGTTGCCATATGTCTGACCATTCCTCTAACCTTGCCAAGTCTCTTCTCATCTTTTCTACCCCCTCTTGTGTATCAACTCTGTTACAGATCTTTGTGTCATCTGCAAAGAGGCATACCTTTCCCTCCAGACCCTCGGCAATGTCACCTATAAAGATGTTAAAGAGGACTGGACCCAGTACTGAGCCCTGAGGTACTCCACTAGTAACCCCCCTTTCTGCGGAATGTGTTCTATTCACTATTACCTTCTGTGTCCTGTTGTGCAGCCAGTTTGCTACCCAGGCTACCACCCTGAGACCCACTCCCAGGCTGGCTAACTTGATTATTAATCTTTTGTGCTGGACTGTGTCAAATGCCTTGCTAAAGTCTAGGTAGGCCATATCCACAGCCCCTCCCTGGTCAATTACTTTGGTCACCCAGTCAAAGAAATCAATTAGATTCATCTGACATGACCTTCCTGCTGTAAATCCATACTGCTTTGGGTCCTGTGCCCCGTTGGCCTCTAGGTACTCAATAATTCTTTCTTTCAGAAGTGATTCCATCATTTTCCCTACCACTGAGGTCAAACTTACAGGTCTGTAGTTTCCTGCTACTGCCTTGCTCCCACTTTTGTGAAGGGGAATCACATCTGCCCTCCTCCAATCCTCAGGTACCACCCCATCCTGCCATGATTTGTTAAAAGCGTGGTCAGTGGTGTCATTAGGTCCTCCCTTAGTTCTTTTAGGATTCTGGGGTGAATCCCATCAGGCCCCATTGCTTTATCCGCCTTGAGTTTTAGGAGTTCTTTCAGGACTCTTTCTTCTGTGAATGGACTAGTGTCAATCCCCCTACCCAGAGTGCTTCTATTGTCTGGTTTAGGTAACTCCTCCTCATCTTCTTTTGTGAATACTGAGCAAAAGTATTCCTTCAGTATCTCTGCCTTTTCACTATCTCCCTCTGCCCACCTTCCCTCTCCTTTATTAATCTTCACTATCCCTCCCTTAACCTTACTATGCTCTCTAATGTACCTATAAAAGGTTTTATCCCCCTTCTTAACTGAGTTGGCTATTTTTTCCTCGGTTTTGGTCTTTGCTAGTCTGACTGCCTTCCCCACTTCTTTCTGCGTTAATTGATACAGTTCTCTGTCGTGCTCCTTCTGTGATTCCTTATACTTTTTGAATGCAGCCTTTTTCTCCTTAACCTTCCCTGCCACCTCTTTTGAGAACCATAGTGTTTTTTACTCTGCTTTGTTTTCTTTATTTGTTTCACACAAAGGCTTGTTGCATCTATGATGACAGTTTTGATTTTTCTCCATTGTTCTTCCACCCCTCCTTTTTGGTCATTTGCTAGTGCATTTTTCAGGTATTCACCCATTTTGCCAAAGTCAGCCCTTCTAAAGTCCAGTATCCTTGTTTTTGTATGGCTTATCTCCATGGTTGTGCTCATTGTGAAGTACACTGTGCAGTGGTCGCTTGTTCCCAGATGTCTACTGACTTCTAAATTTGTGATACTCTCTCCATTTGAGAGTACCAGGTCTAGTATTGCTCCCTCCTAAGTGGGTTCCAACACTAGCTGTCTAAGGCCTGCCCCTGCAGGGCATCGAGAATGACCCTGCTCTAGGATGTGGCTGCAGTACATGTTACCAGTTAACATCTGGTATAATCGGGTCCCCCATCAACAGTATCTCCACTTTTTCAGCCATTTTGAGAATGTCCACTATCATTTTGTTGTCCATTTCCTCCCCTTGAGACAGGGGTCTGTATACAACCCCTGTGCGGATTGTAATGCCATTCCCTGTCTCCAGGGTGACCCAGAGTGCCTCTTGTCCTCCCCCTTTACTTTTTAGTTCTGTAGCTTTGATCCCTTCCCTTATGTATAGAACTACTCCACCTCCTCTTTTACCTTTCCTGTCCTTTCTGTAGATTGCAGCTGTACATGTCCTTTGCACCTGGTGAGGATGTTGCGGTCTCAGTATTTAACAGCTGCCTATCTGAGATCCAAGACTGGATGAGCGCCAAATGACTGAAGCTGAACCCTGACAAGACTGAGATTTTGGTTGTGGATCTGGGTTATCAAATAGAGAGGTCTTCGGCAGGGCTGGCATCCACTCTGGTGCTGGGAGGCTGCCAGTTGAGGACTTCTGAACAGATATGTAGTCTGGGCATTATTCTTGATGAGGGATTGACCCTGAATCCTCAGGTGTCATCTGTCATCAAGACCTCATTTTACCATCTGAGGAACAGCATCCAGATCATTCATTCATACATTCATACATTCATTCATTCATTCATTCATTCATTCATTCATTCATTTATTTATTTATTTATGTCTTTGTTAACCGGGTAAGTGCACTGATCCAGGGGACCGTTTTCAGGCACAACCTGGGCCACACATGTGACAGTAAGTCAAGCAACAGTTAAAATGCAAATCAATACAGTTACAATGCAAGTTACAATACAAGAATAATAAACAGAAATCAAAAAGACCCATGCTCAGAAACAAGGCTTAGACATAAACTTGTGGTATACAGTACCCAGCAGTTAAAATACAACACAGTGATGCAGGTGTAGCAACAGGGTTACAATTGTGAGCAGTACAGTGCATGTGATGTAGTCCAACATTCAGCAGAAAGACAAGTACATTGTACTATGATATAGAGATGTAGAGATTACACTAGGAAATGGACAACCAGGCAGTGGAGCACTATTCAATTGTCAAGTGTGCAGATACTGAAAATGTAGCAGGTTTTGTGGAGGAAAACCAGGTATGCACTGTAGATATTCAGAGAAACAAGAAGGTAGGGACCTGACCATAGTCGCATTGGTGTGGGGATGGGCAGAAGGAAATGGTCACAAGGGATTTTGTGGAGAGCAATGGCAGGTGGTTGCTGACAGAAGCCAGTCTTTTAACTCTAGTTTGAAGGACTGATGGGAGGTTGCTGAGCATATAGACATGGATATTTTGATCCATAGGGAGGGTGTGGAGATGGAGAAATCTTTTCATCCCATCTTGGTGGACGATTGAGGGACCAAAAGTGGGTGGACAGAGGATGCCCTGAGAACTCGTTGGGCAACCGTGTTTGTTAGGAGTGCTGAGTAAGAGGATTGTTGGTAGTTTCTAAACAAGTTGTCCACCAAGCTGCCTAAGGCAAAGTCGAAGCTACCTTACAGAGGGAGCCAACCTAGTGCCTGGTAGAAAGTGCAATGGTGGGTTGAGAAGGGAGCTTGCAGGACAAAGCAACAGATGGAGTTGTATGTGGTATTAAGACATGAGAAGGGTGGAGGAGAGAGCAGAGCAGACAGCAGAGCAGTAGTCAAGAAGGGGTATCAAATTGCCTGGGCGATTGCCAATCGTGCCTCAGTTGATAGCAGTTGTCTAAGTCTGTAGGCTGCATCTTGCTTCTGATTTATTCTCTGCACTGTTATATTAACATGTTCAGAGTATGTGAGGGAAGGATTAAGAGTGACACCTAGAAATTTAAAAACAGGGATATCCTGCAGGGGAGGGCCGGCAGGAGTGAGCACTTGTAGGCAGGAATTATTGAAGGCAGCTTTTGTGAGAAAGGGTTTAGAGCCAGACAGCATTGACTTGGTCTTCTTTTCATTGACCCATAGTTTGTTGGAAAGAAACCAGTTGTGGACTGAGCCACAATTACAGGTAAGGGAGGAGGAGATGGATTGCAGTGATTTGCCACTATGGTAAAGGACTAAATCATCCACATAGAGGAGTGCTTTGCAGTTGAGGAAATCCTTACGGAGTGTATTGATAAACATGGAGAATAGTAACGGTCCAAGAATAGAGCCCTGGGGGACCCGTGAGTATGGGGAGAGTGACGAAGATAGCCTTACCAATGATTTTGGCCTGGGATCTGTTCGATAAGTAGCTGCTGAACCAGGCCACAGCTGCATCAGAGCAGCCAAATTGAGGTATGGTGGAAAGAAGGAGCTGGAGGTAAACAACGTCAAATGCCTTTAACAGATCCACAAAGATCGTTCCTGTTGCATTTCCCATGTCCATCAGTCTAAAGACACAATTGGTGAATAGGGCTATGACAGAGGTGGTACTGTGGTGCTTCTGAAAGCAGTGTTGGAGGGGGCATAGTAGGTTATATTTATCCAGATGTTCTGACTTATGGAAGTGCACAACTTTCTCCAACAGATTACTGAAATGTGGGAGGAGGGAGATAAGCCTGTAATTTTTTGGGTAGAGGAAATCACCATCTTTGAAGATGGGTACCACGTGCAGAAGTTTCCATGAGTCTGGCACTGTGGATGTGGTAAGTGCAAGGTTGAAAAGGTATGTTAGGTGTCTAGTTAAGACAGGGGAGATAATTTTCAAGAAAGCAGGGTATAGACCATCACTGCAAGGTCCTCCATTAGCTGGGAGGGAACTTAGTAGTTTGGCCATGGCTTTAGGCCCGATGACCTGAAATGGAAAGGTGGTGGTAGTATGGTGTCTAGGGAGATTGTTGCACAGTGTGTGTGTCCATTGCAGTCATGGGAGGAGTGAGGAGGGTTTGCTGAGGTAAGTGGACAAGTCTGTGAATTTGATATTACAAGTAATCACAATATCTGAGGGGTCCGACAGCGACCCAGAAGGGGTAGAGAGTTGTGCAATTTGTTTAGTGGTCTTGGGGTTCTGTAGTGACCTAAAGGATGCTCAGAAGATTTGGGAATTTCCAAGGTTAGCGCTTTGTTGTTTGTGAAAGTAGTTACGCTTAAATGATTTTGCAGTTTTCTTGCAGGTATTACTCAGTTGCCCATAGGAATTCCAGAGGTGGGAGGAGGGGGACACCTTGTACTCTTTCCACTTACTGTCCCTGGCTTTCATGAGAGACAGTTGCTCCTTCAATAGCCAGCAGGTGCAGCCCCTTCTTACCCTTGTGATTTTGCTGGGGTAATAAGCATTCTGGAGCCAGAGGAGAACAATGGTAAGGAAGTGACCATGGAGGAGATCTCCTTACTCAGGTAAAGGGCCTGCAAATTAATCTCCCTAGCTTTCCTCAGGACTCATTCATGATCATGGCCATTGAACTTTCTGAACGATATGAGTTTGTGAAGAGGGCAGCTAATTTTGGTGGACAGAACAATAGGCTGGTGTGTGATCACTGATGGAGTCTGCCATAGTGCCAGTCTGTAAGATCCGGTCAACCCTATCGGTAGCAACCCAGTCAATGAACGAGTGATTCATCTTATGGGAATTATAGCTAGTAGGAGAGGAGGTAACTTGCTCCAGGTTGAGTTCCTTTAGTAGAGTTGCATAGTCTGTTGCATGTGAGTCCAACCAATTGAGGTTAAAGTCACCAAGCATGATAATGTCACAAGTTGGTGTTACACATATGATACCCTCAAGAAAATTTGAAAGCCCTGGGATGCCACCAGTTGATGGGTTACAGCAGCAACCAAAATAGAACTTCTTAGATGCACCCAGGGTTTACTCAGTGAGTATCCACTCAGAGAGGTGGGGGTTGAGCAATTGACAGTGGTGGCAGTGATGTGATCCTGGATGTGCAGCTTGATGCACCTTCCTCTTTTCCTACCAGGTCTGTCCAGACACAGGAAGGAGTAGTCATTTAGTTGTAGCAAGGAGCCAGGGTGGTAGGGCTTCAGCCAGGTCTCTGAGAGACCAAGTACCTGTGGATTATACATGAACACCCAGGTCTTGACCTCATGGAACTTAGCAAGGAGGATGCAGATCTTCATGTGAGCAGCTGTGAGACCTGCCGGTGTGTGATTTGTCAATGTTGGCATTAGTGGGGCATGGGTTGCTCTCAATATCCCAAGCGAGGGGGAGGAGAAGAGATATTAATGGGCTGATGAACGGGAGCAAATGGTGGGGCTGCAAGGTTAGTGTGGACAAAATGATCAATTAGGCATCACTCATAATGTGACAGTAGTGCCAGGACAGATGACAGTAAAGGTTGAGGCACAGTATTGTTATTTATATACCCCTGCCTTAGGGGTAGCTGGTCCATGCCACTGGGGTGTCAAACAGACGAGGCATACTGATGAGTCCTGGTAGGACGAAACACGTGTCTATGTCTTCTGTTAGCACCCTTTGCAAACTGTGTGAGAGGCCTTTCGGCACCATGCAATTCTGCTTAAAGTTGGACCAGCCTAACATTCTGTGGTGATTTGCATATGCAGCCCATGATGCTTTGCATTGTGGGGGCATGTGCGATTTTGTATTGTTATTTATGTCAGCAGGGTCAGGGTGCAATTGTGCAGAGGATAAAGTGCACAGATTCTGCTGTTCAACAGGAAGAACTGAGGCACAAATTTTTATTTATTTATTTATTTTAAGTATCGGTTTAACAACCTTTGAGCCAAGGGCTCATTTACAAAGGTACCTCATCACAAGGAGGACAATAGACAAGAGAGGGTAACAGATACACAAGAATAGCCGTTATGTGTAGATTACAGACTTTGTTAGACTGTGGTTTGCTAGACTGTGGTCTATGGAGCTGCTACTGATAGAGTGCTCAAAAGGGTCCAAATTGCACTCAATAATGCATGCCGCCTCACCCTGTGTGCAGATCATTACACTCATACTTGCACCCTGTATGAGCATACAAATTGGCTTAACCTAAAAGACAGGATCAAATACCAAACTTTCCTCCAGGGAAAGAAGGCATTCCTCAGAAAAACCCCACCCTGTTTAGGAAACCTGCTCGAGGCTTCTCTCTCAACATACATCAGCAGACAGAGGAAGAATGGAGCACTGTCCATACCATTCCACCAAACCTCACTAGGGCAGCGTGCTTTCTCCTATCGGGCCCCCCTCTGGATAAATGAACTCCCGATGAAATTACAAACAAACAACAGCCTGTCTCAATTCAAAGTAGGCCTCAAACAGCACCTAATGTCTAACTCAAAATGCACCTGCTTCTCAGGCTTCACTTGATAGACAGGTCTACCCCCAAGGTAACACCCAGCAGGGCTACCTAGAGAACCCTGCCTCCATTCCAGCTAGCCAAGGGCTTAAGTAAGCTATCAGTCCTCTTTAAACGCACTTCTGTGCTGCCCTCCCAACCCCCCCACACACACATACACACCCATACCGACAAAGCCCTCAGGGAGCTGTTTCCCCATCACAGCTCCCCCTGTTTCACTATCCCCCCACCTCTCGCTCTCTGTGGTTGGTTTCAAACCTAATCCCCCTTGTTTCACTGTCACCCAGCCTCTCACCATTTGGGATAGCGTTAAACCCTATGCAGTTACTCTGCCATAGTCTATCAACAGATTTGGAGGTTTCCAAGGGTGTGCTACCTAGGGCAACCGATTAGAAATAGCTTAGTATTCAATTACAACTGCTCAGTTTTTTTTTCTCCTATTTGTCTAATTGTCATGTAATCGCTCTTTGATGTCTAATGATCGGGCCTCTGTAACCACTGAATATGTGTATTGTCTTATTGTCCACCCTGACGTGGAACCTTTGTAACAGAGCTCACGCTCAAAGCTCTTTCTGAAATACTAATTAAACCATTAAACAGTTAAACAATCAATTGTTTACAGACATTATATACAGATATTATATACAGGTTTGGTTGCAGATATTTACATAAGCACAGAAAAGAAGCATTTTTTCCATAAGAGAGCTTGAGTCACATTTTAATACATCTTATACAGGTTGCAGATATTCACATAAGCACAGAAAAGAAGCACTGTTGCCATGAAAGAGCTTGCGTTACATTTTAATACATCTTATACATGAGCCAACCATGGACTAGTCATTGTTGTAGGTGATGGCAGTCCATAGTGGTCCTTGTTGGGGTTAGGGCCCATGAGGGCGTGAGAGTGCAGGCTAGCTGCAGCTACAGGAGTGGGTATTGAGGAGGTGGTTGTGGAGAGCTACTTTGAAAAGGGAAAGCTTAGGGGTGCTGGTGATGATGGCTGGGAGCATGTTACACCAGTCAGGGGCCCTGTAGAAGAAAGATCTCTGGGAAAGGGATGTTTTTACCCTAGGTACCTTCAGGACAGCTTTGTTCAAGTAGTGGGTGGAGCTAGAGGGAGTGGCAGTTTGGAGGGAGGTGATGACCCCAGTAGGGGAGAGACCAAGCAGAATTTTCTTGGTCAGGAAGTAGGGCTGGTAGTGGAGTCTTTCATCAAAATTGAGGATATTGGCAGTGGAATAGAGGGAGCAGGTGTGGGTGAGCCTTGGAGCACCAGTTAGGAGCCTGCAGGCTTAGCTGAGGGAGATGTGAATTTTCTGAAGAGTGGTGTTATCTGCTGCCCCATAAACAGGGAGCCCATAATCCACTAGGGACAGTATGGAGGAGGTAATAGCAAACCTAAGGGCATCAGCAGGGAGGCATTCTTTGTGCTGGTAAAGGAGCCCAATCCATGTTTACAGCAGCTGCAAGTGTGTTTATGTGGTCATGGAAGGTAAGGGTAGTGTCGAAGGTAAGGCCCAGGTACTTGTAAGTGGATACCTGTTCAAGGAGGAGCTGGGTGCTGGGGAGGATGTGGAGTGGTATATTTTTTGCTTTGTTTTGGTGGTGTAAGAAAATCATGGATTTCGTCTTTTTTTGATTAATGACCAGTCTATGGTCCTTGAACCATGTTTCAGCCTGGGTGAAGGCATTTTGGAGGGAGTCCTGGAGGAGGGCAGGTTTATGGTGTGAGGCATAAAGCACTGCATCATCCGCATACAGTAGGATATTTCCGGAGCATGCCAACGGCAAGATGTTTAAGTAGAGGGTGAAGAGTAGTGGACCCAGGATGGAGCCCTGGGGCACATCGGAGCAGACAGGTAACATGTCAGATAAGGTCCCATTTATTTTGACACATTGGGACTGTGTGGAGAGGTAACTGGCACACCAAGCCAGGGGGCCCGAGGAGAAACTGAGTTGGTAAAGAGAGTCTAGAAGCAGAGGATGGCAGACTGTGTTGAAGGCCTTGAAAAGGTCTATGTACACAGCTCCAGCAATGTTTCCAGAGTCTCCGTTGGTGAATTTGAGGAGGGCTGTGGTAGTGCTATGGCCTGAGTGGAAGCCATGCTGCTCTGGACATAAGATGTCATGCTTGATTAGGTATTCTGTAAGCTGTATGGCAGCCACTTTCTCTAAAACTTTGGATGGGGGTGATGCAAATGGGTTGATAGTTACATGGGGAGGATTTGTCACCACTTTTATAAATGGGGGTGACACTGGCAGTCTTCCAGGCACTGGGGAATTGCCCCAGACACAGGAATCTGTTGAGTAGGTCCATGAGAGGGGCTAGGACCTTGTCAAGGACTAGCCAAAGGAACCTAGCGTCAAGGGGATCTGTGCTAGGGTTGTTGCTGCTTAGTGCCTTTTGCAGGTATGGACGGGATTCACAGATTGATATTTTACACAGGAAGAAATGAGGGCACTGTAGGGCAGGGGATTGGGATTTAGGTACAGGGTCAAAGAAGCAACTGGGGATAACAGTGCTGAAATCTATGAAGGTGATGTTTAGACAGTTTGTTATGGTGAGAGGGTCAGTGGAAGTGGTGCCATCTTTGGAGAGCTGGGAGGGAGATGGGGATTGTGATTTACCGTTGAGTTCTTTGATATTGCTCCAGAAGGTCTGGGCAGTTTCCCATATGTCGGTGACAGTGGATTGGTAGTAATCTGCTTTGACCTTGCAGATGGCCCGCACGCAGCCATTGTGAGCAGCATTATATGATTGTCTGTCAACCTATCAGATTCCAAGGCTTTGTACCAGAGATTGTCCCTTTCTCTCAGTTCTTGGACTGGGTGGGGTGATCCATGGTGTATTTTGTCATTTGGTGCTGAGTTTGGTGAGAGGGGCATAGAGATCACAGGCTTTAGTGAAGGTCTGTGTGAACAGGTTGAGCGCAATGTCAACGCTGAGGGCTGTTTAAATGGGGGACCAGTCCATTGGTGCAAGAAGTTGTTTGAGTTTTTTTAACCCCCCCTGGGCAGAGACGCCTACAGAAGATGGTCCGGGCTGAGAGTTTAGGGGTGGAGGAGGTCCATAGGAATAAGATGGGCGAGTGGTCATTTAGGGAGTCAAGTACGACTTTTATATCCTGGATTTTATGAGGGCGGATGGAGATAATGACATCCAGGAGGGTGCTGGTACCAGTGGAGGGATGAAATCTAGTGGGTTTGGTGACTAACTGGGCCATGTCGAGGGCAGAGAAGGAGTCCTTTTTTGGTGCAGCTGAGGGGCCTAGCCAGTTCATATTTAGGTCCCCTACTAGTATCTGTTTAGCTTTGTGAGGGAGGGTAGAGAGATAATTGGTGAGGGATGTGCCTCATACTCTCTTCATTCCAGAGATCCCTGAATCTTCTCTCCCCTCCCCATTATTGTTTCTCCACTAGGGAGTCATCCTTCTCCTATTTTTTATCCTCCTTCTGGAACCTCCCCACCTCTTCCATTCACCTTTAACCTTCTCCTACTTCTGTTAAGCACTATCTTAAACTTCAGCTATCTCCATCCTGCACCTGTCAGCTCCCTACCTCACCTACCCTTTGTTCCTTTCCCCTCTTAGTTCAGCCCCTCCAGGCACTGTATCACTCTCTCAACATTTTTTTGCACTGATTTGGTTTCAACAATTTGCTAGATTGTAACACAGGATGTACAGCGTGTCATGCTCCTGACATCCACTCTTGTTATTATGCATATTTGTCATGTTGCACTACATGTATTTTAATCTTATTTGTGTAGTATGCTTCAATACCTATAGTTGTTTAATTGTATCCACACTCCCTTTCCCTGGGTTGCACCTGGAAACAAGCTGTGGCTCAGTGTGCCTTTCAAAGTTATCAATTTTTTAAATAAATAAATGCCCTTAAGCTAATGGATGACAAAATAAGAGGTAATGTTAGGAGGCATTTTTTGTCTGAGGCTGGGGTGCATTTATTGAAATACTTGCAAACAAAAGAAGCCCTAGCTCACAAAAGAAAAACATAATAATGGACCAAATGTTCACATCAAGCTAAAGTGCAGAAACATTTATTGTATCACATAGATAACAATAGCAGCATATATAGTGACAAAAGACAGACCTCAATGTTTTGCAACAATGAAGTGCTTTGTTAAGAGAGAAATGCCTTTATAGTGCTATCTTTCTTGTGAACATATACCCCATGCCTACAAACACTAACTGACACATTAATAAGTAAAATACTAACGCTGTACTTGTTACATACAAATACAAAAAGACAATTGTAAACAATTGTATTCAATTCATTCTTTATAATTATGAAAGCATTTCACTGAATGGAAAAGTTCATTCATTTTAATTCAATGTTTGGTGAATACTGTGGTGCTTGTGCAAAGTTTACTTTGGCCTTTCTCATTCCCACACTCAGTAGAGGTGGCAGGAAATGATACTAGAATAAAAGGCCCAACACTAAGAGCGGAAAGAGCACCAGAGAAGGAGGAGGTGGGGAGGAGGGAGGATTTGAGATGCTCTTAGCCTGGAGTAAAGTGGAAGGAAGGCTTTAATCAGGCTGCTAGAAGGAATTATTCCCCCACACTGATTCATGGGCAAAAGTCCTCCCATTCAATGTTTGGGGAATAGTGTGGCACAAGTACAAACTTTGCTTTGGCCTTTCTCATTCCAATCCTCTGTAGAGGTGCTGGGCAACATTACAGAAATTAAAGGCCCAAAAGAAGAGTGTGATTAACTTCTCAACTCACGGACATTATGAAAAATAGCACACAGGAGAGGAAAAAAACATGTGGAGGAAACCTTTGAGGAACTATGGCCGCTGAACTGCCCTTCCCTGGGCAGATTATGAGAAGCTATCCTGAAGGCTTTTCTGATTTCCTCTTCTTGATCTGGAATGTAGGTTTCAAAACACAAGGCAGTCCATCTTCCAAACCTATTGATGACATGAGCTGGAGCTTTATTTTGAGAGGCTGAAGCAGCTGCTCCAGTCTATAATGAATGACCTAGAAAACAAAACGGATTGAGTCCAAGCCATTGTAGTACATTTCTCACATAATCCATTAACCATTTCATGGTCATAGAAGAGTGTTCATTAGCAGCCAGAAGAGGATATGAGGGGTTAGATCTGGCATGGTAATAGATGAGCTGATTAAGAATCTGAACTGGACACCAGTTGTTACGAGCTAGATAGTATACAATTTGAACCCCTTTGTGTTATCTGTAAGTTTTTGAATTTGACAAATGCAGGATATAATGGTCTGCTTGTTTTCTTAAACTAGTAATTGTGAGAAAATTAGTAGAGGCTGATGGTACTGTAAACTCGCCTGGGGGTAGAAAACCAAAAAAAGGCTAAACAAATGACTGAAGATATCATGAGGTTTGTGGTAGACTCAAAGGCATTGGAACTGAGCAGGTCCAGTAATTTCTGAAATATAAGTTCATTGATAGGAAGGCATTTGAGAACTTTCAGGAGAGATATTTTATAAATTCCAAGTAACAGGAGTTTAACAGAGGAATTGGATAGAATGAAGGACATGGATGGATTTGCTTGAGAAAGGGAATAATGTATTAATGATAAATATTGTTCTATTGTCCCCTACAATAATTTGACTGCTAGATGGCAGTATGTAATAAACATATGCATATGATCAACTGAATTTGGATTGTTCTGAATTGACTGAAATGCATAAAATTATATATATATATTTCTTCCAAGCAGTAGAATATCTAGCTTGAGTATTAGGAGATAATGCTAACCGCATGAGGGTTTCAGTTTGATGATGGTAGAATGTTAGGTCATGATGAGATCTATGAATTGAGGAGGAGGAGTCATGATTTAATCTGCTGTGGGAGAGATACAATGGAATTCCTGGAATTAAAAACAAGATAAACAATCAGCTGTGGCATTCACAAAAACAGGAATGTGAAAGCATTTCATGGTAAAGTTATGGTATAGCGATAACCAAGTTAGCCTCTGTATTTACAAAAGGAAGGTCCTGTCAAACTAATCTCATAGATTTCTTCGACTGGGTAACCAGAGTGGTGGACCAAGGGGGAGTAGTTGATGTTGCCTACCTTTCAATACTCTTCCACATAGAAGATTGATTAATAAGCTGGGTAGGCTTGGGGTGGGTCAGAAGTTGGTCAACTGGGTGGCAAACTGGTTGACGGGCAGAAAACAGAAAGTGGTGGTGAATGGTATACAGTCAGAAGAGATGCAGTCACAAGTGAGGTACCTCAGGGATCAGTCCTGGGGCCAGTCCTCTTCAATATCTTCATCAGTGACATTGCAGATGGACTGGAGGGTAAGGTTCGTCTGTTTGCAGATAACACCAAGATCTGCAACAAAGTAAATGATCCAGATGGGGTGGGTAGAATGAGAAGAGATCTGGATAAACTAGCAAAATGGTCAAAAAAGTGGCAACTGGGGTTTAATGCAAATAAGTGCAAGATCATGCACATAGGGAAGAGAAACCCTGAAGCCACCAGTAGGCTGGGAGGGGAGTTGCTGGCAGTCACAAAGGAGGAAAGACACTTGGGCATCATCATCACCGATGACCTAAAATCATCCAAGCAGACCACAAAAGCAGCAGGTAAGGCTAGGGGGATGTTGGGGTGTATTAGTAGGGGTATCACAAGTCAGAAGAGGGAGGTAATAATCCCTCTTTACAAGACACTGGTTAGGCCCCATCTGGAGTACTGCATGCAGTGCTGGAAGCCACACCTTCACAAGGACATTAACGAAATTGAGGCAGTCAAGAGAAGGGCAACCAAAATGGTGCAGGGACTGCATCAGAAAACATATGAGGACATATTAACGGAGCTCAATATGTATACACTAGACCAAGGAGGGAGAGAGGAGATATGATTGAAACATTCAAACACCCTAAAAGCATTAACAAGGTGAAAGAGTCTAACATGTTTCAATATAAGAAAAATAGCAGGACAAGAGGACACAGCATGAGACTGGAGGGAGGCCAATTACGGGGTAATATGATGAAGTTCTTTTTCACAGAAAGGGTGGTGGATGCATGGAATGGCCTACCCTCGGAAGTGGTTTATATGAATACAGTGCAGGGCTTCAAACAAGCATGGGATAGACATAAGGGAGCAATGCAGATGAGTATGAATAGACAGGCCATTGACAGAGCAAAGTTAGATGGCACATTCATAAGCTAGAAAAAGAAATGGGCTGACTGGATGGGCCTTGCGGTCCTTATCTGCCATCAACTGCTATGTTTCTATGAGCAGCTATGATGAAATGAGATGAGGATCCACCTTTATTAATAATATTACATAGAAACATAGAAGTTGATGGCAGATAAGGACCGCAAGGCCCATCCAGTCTGCCGAATATTAATAGTAACTTGATTTTCAGAGGAGTCTGAGATGGTTTGAAGGGACCAGCAATGGCTCCATGTAAAAACAGAAGCTACGGATGCCATCGTCGGCATGAAAGCCTGATTTTGCTGCGCTCAGTCCCCAGCGATATAATCAGTTATAATCAGCCAAGTCAGCCCAAAAAAATGCGCAATTTGGTGGACCAACATAATCAGCAAGTCTTGGAGCAATGGCAAATGTGAAGATGTCAACAAAAAATGCATCCTCCAAAAAGAATAAAGGCAATACACCCCAGAGGCCTAGAGACCACAGTCCAGTGAGCTTGATTGCATCAGTCCAGATAGCGGGCTTGGGAGACAATGAAGAAGAATATGGTCTAGAGAGAAGGCAGCAACAGCTGGGAAGGGCTGACTCATGAGCAATAATCCACATGTCGCATAGGGTAGATACCAAAGTAACTAGTATAAAACAAGACCTCCAAAAACTGGAAAGACGTACTACGGACAATGAGGGACACCTAGAAAATCTACAAATGAGACATATGGCTTTCAGGAGATCCCTGATTTACTTGTACAGAAGGGAAAGGGACCTCACGAATAAAGCAGAAGACTTGGAAGCAAGATCTAGAAGAAACAACATACGAGTGTTTGGGGATCCAAACAGGCAGATACTGCAGCATTCATGTCAGTCTGGCTACAGAAAGAACTAGACCTATCCGCAGATTCAGAGCTGGGGATTGAGAGGGCGCAAAGGGCCCTAGTCCCGAAACCCCCACCTGAAACACCTCCAAGGTCAATAATTATAAAATTCCTGAGTTATGTTGTAAAGGACAGAGTGTTTAAAATGGCATGGGCCAAAAAAAATCTGAATTTAGATGGCCATTGGGTCTATATGGACCAGGATTACCCACTGATGCTGCTAGCCAAAGGAAAAATGAACTACAAATAGTCAAACTGCTGAAGGGAAAGGTCTCAAGGCACAGATTAGATATCCAGCATGCCTCTGGATCCAGACGAAAATTACATCAAAACATTTGATAATCTACTTGCAGCAGTTCCATTTCTGAAGTCAATAGACTTACCAATCCCAGATATGAGAGAAGAAGAGACAGAGGCTCAAATTAGGTCCCTGTGGAAAGTGGTTCCAACTCCTGTATCGGGAAGCCCAACCCAAGGACCTGATTTCATTCCACGAAGAACTTTCCAAATGGCTGAAGACAGCAGAACCGAATACCTGATGTCATACTGAGAGGCAAGGATTGATATGATGAAGATAGGGTACCCTTGGAGAGAATCTAAAGAATTGAATATTAAAACTGATTGAACATGGTCCAGTAAGGGTTGAGTAGAGGAGGATAAGTATCAGGTCTTAGATCCCAGAGAGTAATTGTTAATAAGGGGGAACCTAGGAGAAGGGTTTGGTTTCCAGAGGAGGGAAAGGAAGTGATACCGGTCTGGCGTTATCTTGGTTCCTGTGCACAACTAGTTTTTTAATGTGTGAGGAATCAGTCGAGCTGTGCTGAACCACAGAAAAAAGGAAAGGAGCCTTTTCCTGATCACTTAAGCTGAGGGGCAAGCATCCCTTCTGCTATTCTATAAACTAGCAATGCAGGCTAAATTGAAGAGGAAAATGTTAGAGAAGGATAGATAAACAGTAAATATATATGAATGGAGTCACTCTTAATGGCAGGCCTAGATAGATAAACACTACAGGAAGGTTATATAGATATATGATGCAGTACTGAATAGGGCACAAATAAAATGTGGTAGAGGAAAGGGGTAGTATAAGGTTAGTTGAGAAGACTAAAGAGAATAGAAGGGTGAGTCTTTAGTATTAAGGATCGAGGAGCAGTCTAAATCTTATAGAGTTGATCTTAAGGAAAAGGTACACAGGTGCAAGATAATAGTGATGGGGAAAACATTACAAAGAAGAGTTATCTTCTGTAAAGATAATCAGTTATATGAGAAACAAAGAGCTGGATAATCAGATTTCTTTTATGGTGGATGGATCGACGGGGATGGGAGGAGCGAAAATCTTGGGAGTCCACAACTAAATGAGGGAGGAGAAGCGAGTCCATCGGATGAGCACTCCTTACCCTGATATGGGTGTATCCTCAGTTCCACTACTGGAGCCACAGACTCCACACTGCCAGAAGACCTTTGTCTCTACATTGTTCGTTTTTTCTGACTGTTGTTACAAAATGTTTTGTATATGCTCCACCCTCGGGCTGGTTGAGAAGGGAGGAGTGCTTGAACAATATCGGAAGAGTTTGTATTTTGATGTTCAGCGTTCTGGATTGTTTGTTAATGTGCTGTTTTTTGGTACTTGGTGCAAATGTATAATGTGTAAAGGGGGATACTATGAATAGAAGGTAAAAAAAGGTGGAGGAAGTCTCAACAGAAAGAAAATGGGTAGTTTAAAAATAGGAACGTGGAATGTGAAGGATATAAACAGTGTATCTAAAAGGTCCAGAATGTTACAAGAGATTCATAAAGCCAAATGTGACATAGTATGTCTTCAGGAAACCAGGTTGTCTGATGTGGAGCATGTGAAATTAAGACCCTCTAGGGTGGGTAGGGTAATTGGAGACTCTAATCTGCAGGCCAAAAAAACTGGGATTGTGATATTGATCAAAAGAGGAATTCCTTTCTCAGCTACTAGTACTTCCTCTGAAGCCTCTGGAAGGTTAGTAATGATAACAGGCCAATTCCAGGGCAAGGCACTGTATTCTATTGATTAATGCTCCAACACTCCCACAGGGAATTTATAAGAAGGGTATTTCAAGTAATAGCTAAATTACGGAGGGACAGGTATATGTGCAGGAGACTGGAACTGTGTAGAGGATGGGTTGTTAGACTGTGCACCACCACACAAGAGGGGTCATGGGACATGCTCTAAATTACTGTCCACATTGCAGGAGGAAACAGGGTTAATTGACCCGTGGAGACTGTTTAACCCCTCAGGTAAAGAATATACCTTTTCTCACCTGCTAACAACTCATATTCTAGGTTAGACAGATTATATCTACAGAGGAAGTGGGTACATGTAGTTAAGGATATAAGCTTTTACCATATGGCCCTCTCAGACCATTCTCTGGTGGTATATCATTTGCAGTGGGGTAACCCCAACACAAAAGGGATATGGAGGCTTAATCTTAGCATGTTAAATGACAAAGAATTTGTCGATAGAACCAAAGAGGTTATTAAAAACTTTTTACAAGATAATGACGAACCAGGAATACAATTAAAATATATATGGGACTGTTTAAAATCGGTTATCAGAGGCCATGTAATATCCTACGCGTCCTACAAAAAAGGCAGCATAGGGAAGCCTATCTTGAGGCAGAGAAGGCTTTAAGGCAATTGGAAAAGGAGCATAAAGCAACCAGAAGAGTGGATTTTCAACGTAAAATAAAACAAGCTAGAGAAGAGACTAATACCTTGTTGTTACGGCAGGTGGAGAATACATTATGGTTTACACTGCAAAAGTACTATGAAGGGGGGGAAAAGGCAGGTCATCTTTTAGTTATGTGCCTTAAGAAAGAAGAGGCAGAAAAATACAATTAAAAATAAATAAAAGCTCAAACCCGATGAACCTAACAGTTCTTCCAGAAGAAATTCTATAGGAATTTACAAAATTTTACACTGAGTTATATAGAGAGGAAAATAATTCAGACCAAATAGGGTCAATGGAGACCTTCTTTAAAGAATGGAAACTACCCTCTTTGACTGCAGATATTAGTGAGCAGTTAGAGGCCCCCTTTTCAATTACACAAATAAATGCAGCTTTGGGATCATTCAAAAGTGGTAAGACACCAGCACCTGATGGTCTACCAGTTGAGTTTTATAGAAAGTTTGCTAAGGAACTGACCCCAGTTCTGACTAGGGTATGTAATATAGTTCATGAGAAGGGCAGATGCCTGAATCATGGCACAGAGCCCTGATAACAGTTCTCCCAAACCAGACAGAGACCCAGCCATGTGCTCGAATTACCACCTGATATCATTACTTAATGTAGATGCCAAGATTTTTACTAAAGCCATCATTGTAATATTACAGTGCCTAATTTGTGCTTTGATACACCTGACCAAACTGGGTTTATGCAGTATATACAAGACAATATTCATTTGCTCTTGAATACAATAGCTGAGGCCGAGAAACTTCCAAAGAAAACACTACAAGCTGTAATGTCTGCCGATACTGAAAAGGTGTTTGACAGGCTATACTGGGTATACCTGCAAAGAGTACTGGTTGGTTTTGGTTTTGGACCCCGCTTTAGAGCTTGGATAGCTAATTTATATGAGAATCCTAAGGCACAGATTAAGGCAAATGGCATGGTTTCAGGCTCCTTTGAGATAGGTAGAGGCACATGACAAGGGTGCCCCCTATCACCATTACTATTCTCATTAAATATAGAATCCCTTGCAACATACTGTAGACAAGCACCAGACTTTCAAGAGATTAAACTGGGTGGGGAAGATATTCGCATATCATTATATGCAGATGATAGCCTAATATATATAAATGATCCAGTAAAAGAAGTACAGAAGATAATAAATAAGCTCAAACTGTGTGGTTCCTTTTCAGGATACAAAGTAAATGAGCTAAAGACAGAGTTTCTGCCCATCGGTAGATCTGAGACTCCTCCCATCTCTTCCAAATGGCCTGAAATGGGCCTCAAGTGGCTTAAGGTATTTGGGTGTTTGGATACCCAGAAATCTAGATTTACTATATACACAAAATCATTATAGATTATTTTTAGAAGCTCATAAAGATTGTAAGAGAAGGAGGGAACTGTCTCTGACTTTGATGGACAAAACTGAAACTGTCCACATGAATCTACTACCTAAATTTTTATTTTTATTTATAGTTCTTCAAGTAAGGCCTCCAGAAAAATTTTGGAAATGAATACACAATATGATATCCAAATTCATTTGAAATGGTAGAAGACCAATAATCAAATGGTCAATATTAGTGGCCTCAAAAGAAAAAGGTGGTTTAGCTCTACCTGAATTTAAAAGGTATTTTTGGGCAGCCCAATTACAAAACTTTATCTCTTACATGAATAAGGTAGAAACCCCGGCGTGGATAGAGATGGGGGGAGAGTTATCTCTCATGGAGGACATATTGGTGATGGATTATCAAAATATTCAAAAATTCCATTATACAGTAGTAATGTCTGGGCTCATAACCTTATTCGGACATGGACAGAGATATGTAGAAAGTATAAACTTCCTATGAAACAGTCTTTTGATACTCCTTTAAGAGCATGCCCAGATTTTTTGCCATTTAAATTGGAGGGGGGCTAAGACAATGGGAAAGGCTAGGCCTAACTAAAATAGGACAATTCTTTAGGGAGGGATCATTAACATCATTTCAAGATATAGCCCAGGAATTTAGTCTGCCCCAAAGATTTTAGATTCCTACAATTTAAACACTATTTGTTCAGTGAAGTGGACAAAATTCATTTGCAACCAAATGAGAATCCGATATCACAACTGCTGGTTGATATGGCAGTCTCAACACAGTCTAGAAGGAAAGTAGCTCAGACTGTGCACTTACTCTCAAAATTACAAGCAGAACCCACAAACATGGTTAAAACAAATGGTATAGAGAAACTGGAGCATATATAACTGAAGATGAATGTGGCCAGATTTGGAGGGGATCTTACGACCACAGCATCTCCGCCTGGAGGATTTTAGGTGGAGAATGGTGCAGTGCCACTTTAGAACTCCGGTTATAACCCAACATTTTAGGAACATTTCTCAAATTTGTGTTGGAGGGGATGTGGAGGAGTGGGTGATCATACCTATTTTTTGGTCATGCCCTAAATTACAGTCATACTGGGTGGAGATTATTAAAGAAAGTGGTTGGATCTTATATACAGTGTTATTATTTATACCTTTTACCTGTGTATTGGGGCTGCCACCAGTGATTATGAAAACTAAAGCAACCATATACCTGTTTAACATCCTAATAACGGCTGCATTGAAAGCAATAACTCAAGGTGGTTGACTCCACAGATCCCAGATAAAAAGGTCTGGTGGCATAATATTGACAAACTGATGGAGATGGAGCATTTGACAGCAAAGTTAAGGCTCAGAAAGAAAGATATATGCTTTATGGCTCCCTTATTTCCACTGTAGAAATGTAGTTGAGATTATGGCTGAACAAGGATAAGGATTCTGGGGTAAGAGGCTTTGGGGAGAGAGTGGATATGATGGGGAGGAATTGCATATGGTAATTGATAAAGAATTTCAAAGTTACACGCCAAAGGTTTATATCCACTCAGATGTGTAAGCATAAACATAAGGGCCTCATTTGAGAAGGAAAGAATATAGGGAGCCACAAATCCAAATACAATTACACTAAATAATTTTGGAATACACCTTTCACACATTCCTCAACAAGACAGGAATGGTGACTGAAGTAAAAGGGAGAGCCTTAGTCTAGCCATGTATCTCAAACAATTAAGTATTTAATATTTATTGGACTCCTCATAAATGAATGCACTTTCATATATTACAGTGCTAGAAATGTGTCTAAAAGAGCAAACAGATGGTGTATAAACTGTAGATGGATTTTTAATTGCACCAGTTTTAGTTATTTATTTATTTGCTTATTTGTTTGTATATGATTTCTGTGTTTAATGTACTATAATGTAAAGAAAAAGTTAATAAAAAATAATTTCAAAAAAAAAAGCAGAAGCTACAATTGGGTAAATTTTGAAGAGAGTAGATGTCTTTGAAAAGTCCCAGAAGCTAGATATGTCTGGGGTTCAATGATCAGCAAACAAGGAATGCTCTAATATTGCAGTCAGGTCATAGTTAGCAGAAGCATCAGTGTCAATTCTGGGATGAAGATCTGGACATGGATCCTTGTAAAACATAGAACAACCATTCCTGTATGTTAAGAAGTTGAACCACATTGCTAGATCAGATTTGGCTTTGACTCTAATGGTAATTTGATGATGCAGCTCAGAGACAGATGAAACCAGTGTCAGGAGATATGAAATAAAAGATTGACCCTGTTGAATAATTTGCATGATGAAATTGAGATGCCCCAATAAGAGTAGAAGTTCCTGTTTAGTGGAGGAGTAGCAAATGGAAAAGTATGGAGTTTATCTGGAGGCACTTTGGCTTCCATGTGTATTTAATCCAATTCAATGTCAAGAAACTGGATAGTCAAAGAAGGACCAAACATTTTCTTCAGATAAGGAAACTACTAACTCTTGAAGAGACATGTGAGTGCTGAAATGCCAGCAGCTGGAGAAGAATCAGGTGGATCTGTTAGTATTAAGTAGTCTAGGAGATGGATCACAACAAGATGATGGCAAACATTGAGAAATAGCTAACAAAGCATATCTGAAAACATCTCAAATAGTTTTGGCTACTTTTGCAACCAAAGGTCAGACAAATGGCAAAGTAGTAGTGATCTTCCTATTTGATACTATAGAGATGCCACAGGAATGGATGGGTTGTAATTTGAAAGCATCTGAGATGTCCACCTTTGAAAGTCAGGAGCCAGGGATGAAGCATTTAATTATTGTGATAACATCATCGATATGAACGTATAAGAGCAAGTAGTCATCTGAAGGAATCAATGAGTTAATTCTGAGAATAGTCTTAAGACAAGGAGCTGATAGATTAATGATCATTGTTTCTCACCTGAAAACTTTCTGGTAGTGACATCAATAGGGCTAATCTGATAGGAGAGAAATGGTGGATACTCAAAAGGACCAATGAGAAATCCTTTTTGTAGTTCTTTTTGCAATAGTTGCTGGATAACTGCTGGTTCCTTAGAGACAGATAGTAGATTCTTATATATGAATGAATCAGAAGGAAGGACTGAAATACCATATAAAGTTTTCAAAGAATTCAGAGATGAGAATGTCCACCATTTGGCATGAAGGACGGGAGCTATCTCTTGAGCTAAGGCTTGAACATTAACAGAGGTAGAGGGATGCACTAATAGTCATTGATTTGGCTGAGGCATTTTAAGACAAATGATTTGAACATGGGCATCACTGCAAAAACTGCAGAGGTGAAGGAATGGACAGCCAGAATCAAGGCATCCTTCATCATTGAAATGATTGCAAATTGGCTTGTATCCCACATATTTTATTTGTCTGCCTCATCTATTCAAGTTGGGTTAAGCAAGGGCGATAAGGTTAGAAATCATCTGGGTCAGTCTTGCAGAGAAGAAGGAGGAGGAAATTGATCTGACTGATAAATCCTTCTTTGGTGGATTGGTTGACAAAGGGATCTCAGAGACTGACAATGGACAAACGGATGTGAAATTAGCAATGGAGCCACATAAAGGGTAGGAATTAGATTGTTGCCCAGCAGAATTATGATAGAATACAGTAACTCCTTGTCCAGGCCAACCCAATTCAGCTTAATATTGAAATGAACTTAAACAGCTGCTGCTTTTGCAGAGAAAGAGTGATAGTAGTCACAGAAATGTGTTCTCCAATATCTAATGCTTTAATCTACTAGGAGATATAAATATGAGTCCAGTTCTTTGTGCTTGGAAGTAAATGTGGAGCAAACAATGTCCTGATACAGTCTGGAAACAAGGACAAATTTGAGAATAGTGTATTTCTTCATTTTAATCCTACAGAAACATCTCCACAGGATACTATTCTGTTTTCAATGGTGTTGAGCAAGACAATGAGGAGAGAGATTAAATTGACATCATTTCCCTCTATAAGGTCCTTGTGAATGTGACTTGGATGAGGTGTACTGGAGATATACACGGCAGAGGAATGGTTGAGGATGAAGTACCTGTATCTTGATGAGTAGGCAGATATGAAGTCAATGGTGTGCTGCAGGAAGGAGGAGCACTAGGCAGGAACACCTCTTCTTGGGAATGGCTGGAGGACATAAGGGTGGCAGAAGTAGCTAAGGTAGAAGACATAGTAGGCTGTGAAGGAAGGTGAGCTTCAAGAGAAGTGATGCGAGATTGTAAATCAGATACTGAAGTAATGAGGTGAGCTATTAGGTCTTTAATTTCAGATAAAGCAGCAGAGGCTGGTTGAAGGACTAGTTGGTTAGGGACAGGAGTTTTGACATGCTGAGATTTAGCTGCTACAAATAAATCAAATCATTCTTGCTTCTGAGTGGTGACTGAGTAGGAAATGCCAAACTTCAAGTTCAGAAATCAGGCAAGGAATGATCCAGTCTTTAAAGAATATTGTGATTTAGATGATCATTTCTGAGGAGTTAGCATGCTGGAAGAAGTCTAGGTAGCCCTGAAGGACCTTCGTCAGCATCAGAAGAAGAATTGCCAGTAGTAGCGGAATCCATAGTGCCAAATTGCTATGAATAGCAGCAATTAATTAAAGCTTGAGGAGACTGAGGACTCTGTCTTCTGGTGGGCATAGTCAAACCCTTGCAACACTCATGATCTCCCAAAGTTACAAGGTAGCGAGATGGAGTCTGAAACACACTGCAGGTGAGGGCTGGAGAAAAGAAGAAATAACAGAGGACACTGCAAGAAGGAGAAATAGATATGAAAAGTAGAAGAGAAACCAGGAGGGACTGGGCTAGATCCAAGACAAATTGAAACCCAAAAGGGAGACAATGGGTGAATGCAAAGAAGAGAAGAGAAGACTAAGTAAGAATAGAAGGCAAAACAGATTCAGATGCTGTACTTTTGGCAGGTGGTGACTTCATGAGTCACTAACCTGTAAGAAAGAAGAGAGTGAGGAGCCATTGCAAAACAAAAGGAAAGACAGAGTACTGCAGAAGAAAATGGACACAATAAAATCACCAAAAGGAGCAGAAGAAGATGACAAGAGGCATCAGGAATGGAGGGAAAGATCACAGTACCCATGAAGTAGCAAAATAGAAACAGGAATTGGGTGTGGGGTATGAGCACAGACAAGCTGCAAAGTGGCAAGACAGAAGAAGGAGGAGTGAGTGAGCACAGACAAGCTGTGAAGTGGCAGTGTAGAAAGAGGGAGTTGGAAGTAGTTGAGGCAAATGCAGGCAGCTGGGAGGAGGGGAGGAAGGAGGGCGGGTGTTGCAGATGGTAAAAGAAACTGAATAGGGAGCAAGGGGAGGTGAAGAGAACAGCCATGCAGATCATGCAGTGACTCAGTGGTTTGAGGCACGCTAAGCATTGAATGAAGGGGGAGGCAGGTTTAAATTAGGCTAATGGGAGGAGTTATTATTCCCCCGCATTGAACCATGGGCAAAAACCCTCCTAATGTTTATTAGGGAATTGATACAGAATGTACTAGCTTACAAGAAAACCCTTGAAAGTATCTACAATAAAAATTCTCAGCTGTTATTTATAAACTTCATTATAAAAGAAGAGAGAATCATAAAAATTCACTAGAGTCTTCCTCTGTATTGTAGTCTCATCATTACCCTGTAGCCAACTTGCCTCATGAGGACAAATACATCAATATCTCAAATACCACTTAGGGTCCTATTCATAATCAACAAAGACAGAACATTAACTCAGCAGAAAGTGAACAGTGAGAACACTTTAGATTTAACCCAATACTGATTCAGAAATACTAAGCGAACCAGCCCTGAAACCTACTATAACCACTGTGTTTATATACTGTACGTGACATCAGAAACATTATTCTTGGTTAAATACAAATAAAATACTGAAGAGGCAGGACTCCTATATCAGTTTAACAATAAATGCACTAATATGTCATTATGTTAAAAATGCCAGTGGAAAGAGATTCACATTCCAATTTGAATTAAGGGTGAACAGTTTAAAAAAGGGTTTATATGGACAAGAAGATGAAATATTGCAAAGAATAAGAAAAACATCCCAATAACAGTAATTTAAAAGCCTCAAACTTCACAGCTCAGCATGACTGACAGTAGTGGGGCTGGAGGGAAAAACATACATTGTCAAACTACTATTATTCTACATAATAGAGGCCATAAGGGGAAAAGCAAGAAGCTATAAATCAGCCTGGAGTGAGAACATAACATAAATTACCGCTATTGCGATTATTTAAAAAAAGACTGAAAACCAAACCTCCCATTATGTCCTAAACCATGCTTAGCTCCCAGAGTGTAGGTCCAGAGAGATTACCCACTGTACACAGTAAACCTTATCATGTGGAGTTATGATGAGAACAGATTCTGCTTGCAATGAAAATACGGGGAAAGGTTAACGATCAGGGATTTTATATCTTGTAACTCTGAAGGTGTAACTTACCTTGCTGTTTGGAATTGCAGGTGCCTTTACATCAGTAAAATAAACCACAGCCTCAGAGTTTGTATTGACAAGCATTTGGGAGCCATAAAACATGGTAAAAGAAAATGCTCTTGGCAATCATGTTGGTGATATTGCCAGTGGTCATAAGTTTAAATTCATTGACATAGAAACGATATTTGTAAATTCTGGGTATGGCCATGATAATGTTTTATTGTGTGGGAATCTTAGTGAATCTACTGTCTGAGAACTACGTATGGTTTGGGACATAATGGAAGGCTTGATTTACAGCCTTTTTGAAGTAATTGTAATCATAGTAATTTATTATTTTTGGAACTCCAAAATGACTTACACCTTCTTCCTTTTCCCAAATGACCCTTATTATGTGGGAATAATGATAGTTATGACAATATATGTTTGTTTCCTTCCTCCCCAACCCTGGCTAGCACTCATGGTAAGGTGTGAGTTTGAGGCTTTGAATAACTGTTGTTGGGATGTATAAGGTATTATGTATAATATTCCATCTTCTTGTCTACATAAAACAAATTATGTTTAATCTTTTTCATCCTTAATTCAAATACATTGATATTTTTTAAAACATTTCCCCCTTAATTCATATTAGAATTTGAATCAGTTTCCACTGCCATTATTAATGTAAAGACACATCAGTGTAATTACTGTTATAATTATATAGGTATTCTGCCTGTTCAGTATTTTGTATTTAGGCAATAATCCACAACAGGCTATGGATTATAATAGAATTTGCCCTTGCCTTGTATGGCTCGGTCATAAAACTGCAGGTTGAGTGACTTAATCACACCAGAGGTGGGTAAATCCCACCATCCCACATCCTAGAGTGGATTTCTGCACTTATACAATGAGCTGTAATTAAATAATTAAAAGAAGTTTCATTTACTGTTTTTAAAACGTTTTTGTAATATCCTTATGCCTTGTTACATAGTGTCTTGTTTCTGGGCAGATTATGGCCAAGTCATCTCCCCGCTCACATCTGCCTATAAAACACATACAGACACACTTTTTTTTTTTAAGACAGAGACTGCTGTTAGTTGTGAGTGGCTTAATAGGATAGTGTATGTGACATAACATGGTTGCAAGCACTGAAGGGTTGCATAGTTCAGGGTCTGGTTCTGGGGTTTGTGCTGTTTTTTGTGGTCAGTCAGAATTGGCGATCCAACTTGACATTTATTTTAAACTGGGAGAACAGACATCTATCATGCAGGGCACCAGGGTATTTAATATTACTTTAAAAGAGCAAGTACTATGGAGCAGCTAGTTGAAGAGCTGTGGGGAATGAAGAGAAAGAGTCAAGCTGATAGGAAAAAAAATGACAGGTGAGGGAGTTGTGAGCAGTCACGGAGAAATTACTGTAAACAAATAATTTTAATGCTATATAGAGTGGGTTTAAAGTGTTTTATGTAACACAATTTGCCTTTGGAACTTGTACTTGTGACACTCTGGGTAGGAATTCAACACTGTTGCTAAATGGAGGCAGAAAATAAAAAAGTAATTTTTTTGTTGTGTGCAGCAGTCAACTGGGATGCCAGGAACTTTACCCATAGGTTATGTTGGGATTTACCCATAGTTACAGGCCCCAGCTGACCACTCAGGTTATTGGATTTTCAGACCCCATTGTAAGAATTATATTTAACCAAGTACTATATGATGTTTCTCACGTCATTTATATTTGTGGTTATAGTGGGTTTCAGGAATATTCTGCTTAGTGTTTCTGAATCAGTATTGTGTTCAGTCTAATATGTTCCTAATGTACACTTCTTGCTGATTTGATGATCTGTCTTTTTAAATTATTTTTAAGACACAAAGTGGGAGCATTGATATTTGTCTGAGAAATTGACTATTTCTTTTTGTGAGGCAAGTTGCCTACAGGATAAAAAAGAGACCCCAAAATGGAGGAGGAGGAATCTAATGAATAATTATAATTCTCTTTTTTAAATTAAGTTTATAAATAAGAGCTCAGAATTTGAACTGTGGATGCTCTCAAAAGTGTTTCCTATAAGCTAATACATTCTGTATCAATTCCTCAATGAATATTTAAAATAAATAATATATTCCATTCAATTTAAACTCATCTATAATGATAGGGAATGAATTGAACACAATTGTTTTTAATTGTAGTTTTGTATCTGAATGTAACAAGTGCAACTTAAGTATTTTATTACTTATCAATGTTTTAATTAGTGTTTTTAGGCAGGAGGTGCATATTCACAAGGGGATAGCACTATAACAGCACTTTGCCTGGTCATTTGTATTTCACTCTTGACAAATCACTTTATTGTTGTGAAACACTGAGATCTGTTTTTGTCACTGTATATGCTGCTATTTTTGTCTAAGTGATGCAATAAATGTTTTTGCGCGTCAGCTTGTTGTGGACATTTTATTCTGTTTATTTTTTTTTTGTGAGCTGGGACTTCTTTTGATTGCAAGTATTTTACATTTGCCCCTGTACTCCAAATTTTCATCTGAGCTGTTTTTTTGGTTGGCATAAATTTAAGAAAATATCTTATCAGCAGAGACAGTGGACATGAAGAATGTGTAGATCTTTAAAGGGACACTGTCAACCCCTTAGGTCTCAAAGTGCCCCTAGTTTAAACAAGCATTTGTCAATGCCAAATGTTGCTTGCTTCTATGTGCTGTTTAGGTATTTGGAAGTCATTGGAGTGCAAATATTGAAAATTCTGCGAACTTCTGACGTCTTCGTAGGAACTTCGCGATGCAGCTAAATAAAACAGTCATTTTAGGAATTTTTTCACCAAATTTTAACATTGCCATTTTAAGATCTCTGCTCATGAACAGTGATACTGTGATTTTTCTTAATGTGTCCCATACACTGAGTTCAAGACAACGACTGCTGCATTGCGCTAGCATGGCGGAAATATGTTTTGGGCAGGATGTGAAAAATGATAGCTGTACTGCTCATGAGGAGGTGTGATAAAATGCCAATGTTGAAAATCTGGAGAAAATATTGAAAATTCACAAACTTTCAAGCGTGCGTAGGAACTCGCATAATGCACACTCGTCAAAACTATCATTTTTTGAATTTTGGCCCCAAATTTTCAAAATGGAGTTTTAGGACCCCTTCACATGAATGGTGTCACTGTCATGGCAGTATTCAGGCCGAGAAGAATGATTTCACAGTCACTGTGCAAGTCACCAATCACCCTTCGGGCCTGAATAACACCATGACAGTGACATCATTCATGAGAAGGGGTCCCAAAAACTCCATGTTGAAAATTTGGTGCAAAAATTCCCAAAAATGCCTGAGATATTCAACAAAGTTGAAACCCCCCTATCTAGCCCATTATACAGCTTACCGGCATTTCCTCAGTTCACGGTCGGCTTTTAAGAGTGCAGACGTGTTCCCGGTCCACCAAAGATCGTCGCGCCACAGTCCAGAGGTAAGTATGGGGTGGGGGGATGTGGGGAGGCTGGGTGCGCAGTGGGTGGGTGAGGGTTGTGAGGGGGCTGGGAGAAGTGCCGCGGGACTGTTTTCGTTTTACAGGTTTCAAAAAAAAAAGACGTCGTGGGATGTTTGCCACGCTGGGGTGGGCTCCCAGTGTGGCACAAGGACGTTGGGGGGGCATTCAGCCAACGGGGGATTGGGCACCCCCGTCGGCCATAGGACTGCTTGCCATGCTGGGGTGGGCTCCCAGCATGGCACCTACTACTGGGGGGGGACGCAGCTCAGCCTACAGGGATTGGGCACCCCATCGGCTATACAGTGCATGCAGGGTCGTGCACGCCTGTGGGTGGGGGTGGAGCTGCACAAGAGCAGCCTCTTATCGGTGCTCACTGAAGCGTAGCTCCCCCTTTCAACTGTATGCCACTGCATTTTGGAGCATGTCATAGACAGCTCCAAAATGCATTGGCTTACAGGGGCCGCGCCTGCCAGCACACTGACTGAATAGGAGGAGGAGGTGACACACCTCCGAAATCTCCGATGATGGCACTATGTTTCTTGCACATGCGTGCAAGCAACATAAAAACATGTTTTATGAATGCCAGCATTCTGTAGATATTGTTGATGTAGCTGGTAGTTTGATTCTGGCTCTTGTTTTCTTTAAGAAAGTGAAAAACAGACTGCCCACCATACTGGTGTTATCACACAAACACAGGTTTGTTTACATTCCTTGATCAGCTCCAACTGCATCTTTCCTGGACCTGAGAACATGCACAACACAGTCTAGCCACTTGTGATGCAGTGGGAGTTTAGGAGGCTACTGCCCAGGAAGTATACAGTAAGAGCAGATCCAGGACTGTAAACAAAACAAAGTTGTTTATAAATAAACATTAGCATGCATTTCAGTGCTACCAAACAAGGAGACCGACAAAAGAAACAGCAACATCAATGAATTTTAGATAAGGTAAGCAATGATAAAATGTGAGTTTTTAACTGAAATTATATGATAAAAAAAAAGGTTGACAGTGTCCCTTTAAGATAAGCCAGGACAAATGTCTACTTACCAAGAGAAACACCGGGTATCTTGGGTAATAGGGTGGGCAGGAAACTCTATAAATTGCTAAATGTTGACACAACGAACTTCTTTCATACTTGCTTCTGAAATAGGGAAGACATGCCTGACCTAGAGTCCCTTCTAAATATAGATGCAGTGAATACCTTTCACACAAGTGAAGTCCAGAACTTCACACAACATGTAGCAGGGCAATGATTCCCAACATCAATTAAACTTCACACAGCAAAGATATACAAACAAGCATTTGTCAATGCCGAATGTTGCTTGCTTCTATGTGCTGTTTAGGTATTTGGAAGTCATTGGAGTGCAAATATTGAAAATTTGCGAACTTACAAGCGTGCATAGGAACTGCGCAACGTACGCTCGTAAAACAGTCATTGTTAGGAAATTTTCACATAAATTTCAACATAGCCATTTTAAGACCTCTGCTCATGAACAGTGTCACTGTGATTTTGTTAATGTGTCCCATACATTGAGTTCAGACACCCATCATGCCTATTGTGCGCTACATGGGCGGAAACATGTTTTGGGCAGGATGAAAAATGACAGCTGTACTGCTCATAAGGAGGTAAAATGGCAATGTTGAAAATCTGGAGTGAAAATATTGAAAATTTGTGAACTTACGAGCCTGTGTAGGAACTGCGCAACGCACGCTCGTAAAACAGTCATTTTTAGGAATTTTTTCACCAAATTTTCAACATAGCCATTTTAAGACCTCTGCTCATGAACAGTGTCACTGTGATTTTCTTAATTTGTCCAGTACATTGATTTCGCACACCAACTGCGCCATTCTGTGCTACAAGGCGGAAACACATTTTGGGTGAGATGTGAAAAATGACAGCTGTACTACTCATAAGAAGGTGTGGTAAAATGGCAATGTTGAAATCTGGAGTGAAATATTGAAATTATGAACTTCGAGCCTCTTGAGGAACTGCGTCATCATGCACATATAAAACAGTCATTTTGGAATGTTTGGACAAATTTTCAAAATGGGGTTTTAGGACCCCTGCTCATGAATGATGTCACTGTCATGGCGGTATTCAGGCCAAAGGGTGATTTCGTCACTGCGCAAATCACCCTTCCGGCCTGAATAACCATGACAGTGACATCATTCACAGAGAAGGGTTCCTAAAACCCCATGTTGAAAATTTGGTGCAAAATTCCCAAAATGCCTGAGATATGCAATAAAGTTGAACCCCCATCTAGCCCATTATACAGCTTACTGGCATTTCCTCAGTTCGTGGTCGGCTTTGAAGAGTGCAGACGTGTTCCCAGTCCATCAAGATCGTCATGCCAGAATCCAGAGGTAAGTATGGGGTGAGGGGTGTGGGGAGGCTGGGTGCTCAGTGGGTGGGTGCGGGTTGTAGGAGGGGGTCGAGGGACGGCCACGGGACCGCTTTTCGTTTTATAGGTTTAAAAAAAAGACGCCTGAGGACGTTTGCCACGCCGTGTGGGCTCCCAGCGTGGCACAAGGGGGCATTCAGCCAACGGGGATTGGGCACCTCAGTCGGCCAAAGGACTGATTGCCATGCTGGGGTGGGCTCCCAGTGTGGCACCAACTACTGGGGTGGGGACACCAAGCAGCTCAGCCAGCAGGATTGGGCACCCCGTCGGCTACACATGCAATCGCGAGTGTGCCTGCGTGTGGGGGAGCTATGCTTCTTGTGCTGCTCACTGAAGTGCTCCCCTTTCAGCTGGGGAATACTGCATTTGAGCGTGTCATAGACAGCTCCAAAATGCATTGGCTTACAGGGGCCGCGACTGCCAGCTCACTGACTGAATTGGAGGAGGAGGTGACACACCTCCGAAATCTCCGATGATGGCACTATGTTTCTTGCACATGCGTGCAAGCAACATAAAAAGGACTGAAACAAAAAACATCACCCATGTAAATCATCACTCCCACCGCACCTTAGTATGAAAATGTAATCTCAACACTCATAGCAACCAGCTCCCTCCTCCCCCAGTCCCAGCAAAGTTTTCTTAATATCAGTCAATTAATGTTTCTATGATACCCAACTGCCCCCAACAACACACACACACACACTCATCCAAAAGGATATAGCTTTGGTGAAACCTGTAAATGAGAAAACTGTTCCTCACTGTGTTGACCAGCCTTTCTGTTTGTTGGCTCTGCATGAGTGAATTTGTGTCTAATGGCATTTATTTATTTATACTTTGAATTACAAATACCTTTGAGCAAGAGACCCTTTTACAGAGGTTCCATATCAGTATCAACATTTGATTAACAAAACAGAATGGATTGAATAACAATAGAAAACTATTCACACAACAAGCAGTTTCAAAATGAAAGTGTCCATGTAGCAGACAGGTAAGTTACAGGTATTTACAACAACTTGCATTACATATTAAAGGTAGATGATTCAAATTGTACAGTGTGTACCCTTAGTGCAGTCAATTGGCTTTGTCTTGTACCAGAGTGGAGGGAGGAGGAAGAGTAAAGCAGAGCTGTCAGCACAGTGACATTGTTGTACCCAGGATGGAGAGAGGGGTAAAGTAGGAAATGGATGTGGTTTGGAGGGTGAGGAGTAGATGGAGACCTTATGATGCCCACTTAGTTGGGAGAAGAGGGGAGTAGGTAAAAGGGAGGGGTGGGAGGAAGGGAGCAAGTAGGTAAAGAGAGGGTAGGGAGGGGGAAGGGTGTTCAGGGGTCTTAATGGTACCAGATAGAGGGATCAAGGGGAGGTGAATAGTTTTGGAAGATGTATGAGAGAAAGGGTTGAAGAGGTGGTGAGAGGGAAGGAAGGATGAGGTAGCTGGGTGTGGGAAGGAGTAGTGGGAGGCTAGGGTCTAGGTGGGGAGTGGTGGTGAAGAAGACCTACAGTAGGTGGAGGCTAGTCAGGGTATGCCCCTTTAGCAATATATATTTTGAAGCAAAAGAAAAAAGCCACTGTTGAAAACACTGGTGCTATAGTAAGGAATGCAACTGGCATGGAACATAATACTGTGCACTCAAAAACTGCAACAACCGCAACAAGAGATCTGAAGTGCTGCAATCTTTATTTGGATTGAAGTGCCACACAAGGTGCAAAATAACACATAATTTTTTACAAAAATCTTCATCAGGAGTGTAACAGCACCACTTATAGAGTACCTATTTATAAGGTTCTCTGAAAGGCACAGCTTCAGGGTACAGAAGTGCATTAAAGTGAAAAAATACTCGGACATGTAACACAAGTAAAAAGTTGTGGTATCAAGCTGTTAGTCTTAAAGTTTCTATGAAAGATAAAAGAAGCAGCATAGTTATATGCAGTTAAAGTCATTGTATACTAAGTAAATACTATTGATAAAAATGTCACTTTCTTTCAAGATTGGCAACAATATCAAGAGTCACTGTTAAAATAAGGTTAGCAGTACTGCAGTTTAATTGAGCACTGTGTGGAGTGTGACATTATTTCCCCCTGTGTGTGTATTTCACCATTCACTGAAAAAAAAAAAACTACCTGAAAACGAAACAAAACAAATAAAATCCCCTTCTGTCTTCTCTCCTTCTTGGCAACAGTTGTGGAGGATGGTTAGCTATGGAGCCAGAAAGCCCTCCTGAGCTCCTTTTAAAACAAGTCCTTGTAAGGTCTTTTTAGGGACACACTGAGACAGGACAAGTGACTGCAAGTAAGATAAGGCAGAATAGAGGATTTTTTGTGGGAGTTACTGCCAAGCCCATTGCAGCTCACAAATGCAGGGCTTGGCTACAGCACCAATGACCACTTGCTGTAGTCCTGACATAAATTTTTACTTGCTGGTGGAAACTTTGTGTACTTCAAAGGACCAAGTCACCCAATCAGAGAGTGTTTCAGTCCTTTGATTTGCCTTAAGTAACCAGCAAACAGCTGAGCAGATTTCAACATCAGAAGCCTGCCAGTCTGTAAGAAACCCATCCATTGATGTCTGGTGCTGACTCCCTGTAACTGCCCCACCACACAACCATCCCTCTCAGCACCCCTCAATGCCAAAACATAACACGCACAAGGGGTGCCCAATCCCCAGTGTCACAACCTCATAGTTTTTATTTTATTTTAGTTGTATGTAGCCAACAAAAAGAAAACCATCCATTGCTGTCTGTAGCTTGTGCCCGTCACAGTTCCTGCTAACTGTTCCCTCCACCTGACCTTCCCTTCCAGCACCCATCAACCCACCCCACCATAATGTAACACTGACACTGGGGTGCCAGTCCCCAGTGTCATCACTGCAATATACAGTAGAACACTGTCCCTTGTTGTTCTTTGAACAAAAAGTCCATCATTGTCTGGTGCCATTAATCCCCACCTCACCTGACCCTCCCACTAAGCACCCACCACCCCACACCCCAAGCTCTTACTTACTCATCAGGAGTCTGACACTTTAATCTTCTCTGGACCACACAGATATCTTCAGTCTTCAAAGCCGGACCATGAACTGATTAAATCAGGCATGTGATTCAGGGTATTTCAGCAGGGTTTTGAACTTAGTGACATAACTTGACCATTTTTCAATATTTTTGCCCCAGAATTTCAACATACCTTTTTTGGGACCCTGCCTCATAAACCATTACACTGACATTAGGCATATCTGTCCCAAAAGTGATTTCACAGTTGCTGTGTGAAATCACCTTTCTAGCGGAGTTGAAATTAACTCTGCCCTTGTTTACTAGGGGTCAATTAGAAGGCTATGTTGTAAAATTGTGTAAATTAATAAAAAACATCAAAGTTATATCCGTATGTTGAAATTTGCAGACACAGGCTTATAACCTTGGTAATTTTCAATATTTTAACCCAAAATTTTCAACATAGCCATTTCATTACAGCACGCCATGATTGTGACAGCTATCATTTTTCAAATCCTGGCTAAAATATGTTTTTCGTTCCGAAAGGCAATTTTTCAGTCCCTGAGCAAAATCCCCTTTTAGGCAGGAGTTTAAAATTTTCTCTGCACTTGTTCATGAGGTGAGGTCATAAGAAAGCTATGTTTAAAATGTGGGTCAAAAATATCATAAGACAGCAGAGTTATAAGCCTATGTTGAAATGTACTGAAGTAGCCTTGTAACTTTGGTAATTTTCAATATTTTGACCCCAAATTTTCAACATGGCCACTTTACAGCACCTCATGAATGCAATAACTGTCATTTTTCAAATCCTGGCCAAAACGTGTTGTTGTACCTGTGGTATGGAATGATGTTTTGCTGGGGATTTGAACATTTTCACCTAAAACATTTATTAGGTGGGGTAAAAAGAAGGCTAAGCTAAAAATCTGGCATACAAATACAGTAAAATGCCTAGGTTATGACTGAACATTAAGCTATTTTAACGTTCACGCATAACTTCACTATATTTTGACTCCAACTTGTCCACAGAGCAATTTCACACCACCTCATAAATGTGATATGTGTCATTTTACAATCCTGGACGAGATGTTTTCAGATTCTAGTGCAAAATGACATTTTGACTAATATACTATAAATGGCACATGTCATGTCTATAAGGCAAATCATAAAACAAGTATTTTCAAAATTTGTGGTCAGAATTTCAGAACACGAATTGTTTAACAAGCAGCCAATGTTTGGCATTGACAAATGGTTGTTTTAGTTATATTTTATAGAAATACAAAATCACACATGCCCCCATAATGCAGAGCATCATGGGCTGCATATGCAAATCACCACAGAATATTATGCTGGTTCAACATTAAGAAGAAATGCATGGTGCCAAAAGGCCTCTCACGCACAGTTATATTTTGTGTTTGGTGTGTCCAGCAAAAACCGGAAGCTGGCAGCTGCACACTTCTGGTTTCATGCCCAAAACTGTACAGTCTGTGCAAGCATCAACAGGCATGCATGAAGGCAAAACTGGCAGAGGTAGTGTATGCCAGTGTCAGGCAGAGAGGCAAGTATGAGACAGATCACTAACTCAGTTTACTACTATTGCAGTAAGTAGTACAGTAGGTAGGTAATAGTTTATTGTTCAGTCTTTTTAAAATAATCATTACATTTCAATAAAAGATTTAGGAAAGACATACATTTTACAGCTCAATAAATAATCTGGGGTTAAATAATTATCATGGAATTTTACCTACGTAGGTAGGATAAATATGACAACTCATTTACATCTCTTCAACATTTTTTGTCTAATTTTCTGTATAACTGTGAAATAATTTGACACTATTGATTAAAAACCTCATCCTCTACAATAAGTAAATAATTTAGTAAAATATTCTCATTTGTATTTCGCATAGAATTCAGAATGGTGACAAGCCATTTTTTTCTAGATTATTTATATCATGTACATTTAAAGATCACAAGGCATAAATCCTCTTTTACCAGCATCACAACAACATAGTGTCCTTAGCAGTGGAGGACCTTCCAAAATGTGCCTTTAGGCATGTGATTTGAACAGCTCAAACCTAAACCTTGCATACATTTTCTCTAGCTGAGTCTGTAAGAATGTCCAGATAATATCTCATATAAAGCACACATCATTATTACTATACCACTTGGAGTATCTGACTACACTTATTGTGTTTAGATCTTGGTAGATGAAATAGTTAGTAATTCTATTCAGAACATAACTGTTGTATCTAGAGCTTATTCTAATATTTTGCCTAGTATAGTCCCATAGATAATATAAGTCATATCTAGAAAGAAGGTTTATAGCATTTGTTAGCCAGATTGAGCCTTTATAATTAATTAGTTTCCACCTAAGTTTCTCTTTAAGGCACAACATTGATATTTTGTTAGTGTCAAGATGTGAAAATTTGGACCAGTATTTCACTAGCATGGCATCGGCTATGGCCAGTAAGTTTGATATCCCCAACTCAGCTCATATATAGCAGGCTAGTGTTGTTTTATTAAGTCCCAAAGCAGATTGTAGCACCTGAAGTAGTGGATTTTTCAGTTTATCTACTACTACTGTTGACCAAATTTCTACCCATACAATATTTGTGAATTGTATTTGGGATGTTGGGCTTTTAATAATGCCTAATAGTAAAGCCTCCATATAAGTAATTTAATTGTTTAAGACCTAATGCCACAGAAATAGCCTTTGCTAATCCAATTTCCATATGTGGTTTCCAGGAAAGATTCAAGTGTATATAATATCTAGATAGTTACAGCTTTTCTCCACCTCCAATATTGCATTGTATTAACAGCCCATTTATGTTTTGTACTTCTTGCTCAAAACACCATTATTTTGGATTTAGAATTATGCATTTTCAAATATACCGTAGCTTACCAGATTAGTTAGCCAAATTGTCAAGCTTTTTTCTGAAGACATGAAGGAGTTAAGAGTATGGGAGGACAAGATTGTCTGCATAAGCCAGACGTGGGCACAGGACAACCCAATTTCTGTCAAAACAGTTTGGGAATCTCCTATAACCTCTATTAAATTGTTAAGGTAAATAGAAAATAAAGTTGGGGCTAATATACATCCTTGGCGCACATCCTTATTAGTGGAAAGGGTGGTGTCAGTTGTCCCCACTAGCCCACTCTGACCTGGGCCCATGTACCCAAATACATATTCTGTATTATATTTATTAACATTGGCTTATACCCTATCTCAACACAATGTTCCATAATGTTTTCCTAATAAGAGGAATTGAATGCTGCACTATAGTCAATGAAAGGAGTGAAGATTTTGCGCCTCTTACTTCATATTATTTTTCTTTAAGTGAAGTAATAACAGTTGTCAATGGTGGAAACACCTTCTTTGAAATCTGTTTGATATTAAGAAATGCTCTCCCAACCATTTTATTTCCTGTTTTAATCTGTCTTCTATCATTGAGGAGAATATTTTTGCCATTACATCAATAAGGTTTATAGGCCTGTACATTCGTGGATCCTGCCTGTCACCCTTTTTAAATATTGATATTATTACTGAGCCCATCTATGAGATGGGAATACAACTCTTTTTGACACATTTACTAAACAAGCATTTGTCAATGCCAAATGTTTGCTTGCTGGCATTGGCAGTGGTAGTGTAGAAGTTACAAGAGCATGATAGGAATGGCAGTGAAGTATTGAACTAAGCCAACCCCACCACCACCCTGCAGAGAGTGACAGGCATTAGGGGTGTGCGTTTGGGTCATCAGGCATAGCAGCCCAGCCATTTCACCACACCACTCTGCAGAGACTGACAAGTGTCATGTGTTCCTTGAGTCTTTGGCCTTACGCACCCCATTTCATTAGGAAATACAGTGAGATGGGTGCGATATAGGAAGGTGGGGGCGAAGTTTGGGGCTGAAAGAGTCCAAGGCATACCTTGATGCCTCTCAGTGACTGCAGGGTGTGGAATGGTATGAGCATCACAGGCAAGAATCCCAAGTCACACCCTGATTCCTGTCATTCTCTATAGGGTTGGGCGATTTGGTTGAAAAGCCTAATACCTCAGGTATTCGTTGGTATTTTCACTCCAAATTTTCAACATGTTTGTTTGTGACCCCACCTCATGAACAGGGGAATATCAGTTTGGTAGCAGCTGCTTATGCACAGTGACTACGGCATTTAGCACCACAGGTGCAAAAATATTCAAACAGGATGTAAAAAATGACAGCTGTACTCTTTCATGGGGAGGTGTAAAATGGCTATGTTGCAAATGTGTAGTAAAATATTTAAAAAATGGTGAAGTCACGGCGTACATAGAAACTGTGCAATGCACCCGTAATATAATTAGGTTGGGGATTTTTTATAGCAGATTGTCAACTCAGGCATTTTGGTGCCTCCGATCATGAACAGTGTCACTGTGATTTTCTTTATCTGTGCCGAACAATGATTTCCCATAGCGACCATGCATCTCTGCACTGAAAGTGTGAAAACACACTTCGGCCATGTTGTGAAAAATGGCAGCTGTGCTGTTCATAAGGAAGTGTGGAAAAATGCCACTAGTGAAAATCTGGACTGAAAATATTACAAAGTCATGAACTAACGAGGATGCGTGGAAACTGCACAATGCTCACTCGTAACACAGTCATTTCATGGACTTTTGTCACCAAATTTTCAACATAGCCATTTTAAGACCTCTGCTCATGAACAGTGTAACTGTGATTTTCTTAATCTGTCCTAAACATTGCTTTCGCACACCAACAGCACCATTGTGCGCTACATGTGCGATAACACATTTTGGGTGACATATGAAAAATTGCAGCTGTACTGTTCATAAGGAAGTTTAATAAAATGGACATGTTGAAAATCTAGAGTGAAAATATTAAATTTGCAAACTTACGAGCATGGATAGGAACTGTGCAACGCACGCTCATAAAAGTCATTTTAGGAATTTTTTCACCAAATTTTCCAACATAGCCATTTAAGACCTCTGCTCATGAACAGTGTCACTGTGATTTTGTTATATGTGCCATACATTGAGTTTGCACACCGACTGGCCATTGTGCGCTACGTGAGGAAACACATTTTGGGCAGGATGTGAAAATGACAGCTGTACTGCTCATAAGGAGGTGTGGAAAAATGGCAATGTTGAAAATATGGAGTGGAAATATTGAAAATTAAAACCCTCTGACGTCTGCGTGGGAACTGTGCAAGCGCCTCGTAAAACAGTCATTTTAGGAATTCTTTCTGGAAATTTCCAACATTGCCAATTTAAGATCTCTGCTCATGAACAGTGACACTGTGATTTTCTTAATGTGTCCCATACACTGAGTTCACACAACGACTGCGCCATTGTGCGCTACATGGGCGGAAACATGTTTTGGGTGAGATGTGAAAAATAACAGCTGTACTACTCATAAGAAGGTGTGGAAAAATGGCAATGTTGAAAATCTGGAGTGGAAATATTGAAAATTGCAAACCTATGGCGTGCGTAGAACTCATAGCATGCAGCTAAATAAAACAGTCATTTTTGAATTTTCACAAATTTTCAACATAGCCATTTCAAGACCTCTGCTCATGAACAGTGTCACTGTGATTTTCTTAATTTGTCCCGTACCTTGATTTCACACACTGACTGCGCCATTCTGCGCTACATGGGCGGAAACACATTTTGGGTGAGATGTTAAAAATGACAGCTGTACTACTCATAAGAAGGTGTGGTGAAATGGCAATGTTGAAAATCTGGAGTGAAAATATTAAAATTTCACGAACTTACGAGCCTGAGTAGGAACTGCGTAACACACGCTCGTTAAACAGTCATTTTTTGGAATTTTGGCAGCAAATTTTCAACCTGGGGGTTTTGGGCCCCCTTCTCATGAATGATGTCACTGTCATGGTGGTATTCAGGCCCAAAGGGTGATTTCGCATTCACTGCTCAGTAACTGCGCGAAATCACCCTTCGGGCCCGAATAACACCATGACAGTGACATCATTCATGAGAAGGGGTCCCAAAACCCATGTTGAAAATTTGAGTGCAAAATTCCAAAATAACTGAGATATGCAATAAAGTTGAAACCCCCTATCTAGCCCATTATACAACGGCTTCTCCTCAGTTAAGTAATTGCTTTGAAGAGTGCAGGCGTGTTCCAGTCCACGCAGATCATCCCGCGAATCCGGCGATGAAGTATGGGGTGAAGAGTGTGTGTATGAGAGGTAGTGCGCAGTGGGTGGAGTGCGGGTTGTGGGAGGGGTCAGGAGACGCACCGCTGGACCGCTTTTGTCTTACTGGCACAAACAATAAAAAAGACGTGTGGTACCATTTGCCATGCTGGGGTGGGCTCCCAGCATGGCACAAGCGACTAGGCGTTCAGCCGACGGGGATTGGGCACCCCTGTCGCAAAATGACGAAAAAAATTAAAAAACCTCTTTGGACCGTTTGCCACCCTGGGGTGGGCTCCCAGCATGGCACAAGGACTTTGGGGGTGTTCAGCCGTGGGGATTGGGCACCCCGTCAGCTTAATGACTGAGTGCCACGCTGGGGTGGGCTCTCAGCATGGCACCAACCACTGGGAGGGGGAGGAGGCGATGCAGCTCAGCCGGCGGGGATTGGGTACCCGTCAGCTATACACTGCGTGCGAGGCGGCGCATGCCTGCGGCTGGGGGGCTGCGCGTAGGCAGCTTCTTATCGCTGCTCACTCAAACATAGCTCCCCCTTTCAACTGTATGCCACTGCATTTTGGAGCGTGTCATAGACAGCTCCAAAATGCATTGGCTTACAGGGGCCGCGCCTGCCAGCACACTGCCTGAATTGGAGGAGGAGGTGACACACCTCAGAAATCTCCGATGATGGCACTATGTTTCTTGCACATCGTGCAAGCAAACATAAAAAGGGTGACAAGAATCTGGCCTGGTGTTCTACCAGGCAGAATAAATTTCAGTCTTAACGTGTCGGGCCAGCATTATTGGTTGTCAGTCTACAAATGGCCATCAAAACTTCTTGTTCACTAATCCCATAAAGACTGGAAGACACTACATCCATAGATGAAGATGTCAGGGAACATCCATGAGGGGATCATACATAATGTTTGTAAAGTACCTCAACTATGGGTCAATACTGTCAGCACTTATTTATCCAACTCTTGTTTAACCGCTCCGCATGCATTTGTCACTGACTGCATGTTTTTTCCTGCATTGTGTTAACACCCACTTAACCATCACTCACATTATCCATTTCTTATCCCCATCCTGCATGTTATCTCCTAAGCAGCTCTTGATCTGTGCTCTAAGATAACCAACTGTTTCCAAGACTTTGCTGGGGTAACATTATGATTTTCATCACATCTTCTAGGCATTCTGGTAGATCAATCAAAGGAAACAGCACATCAAGGAGGATCCAGCTGTATTGGAGAGCATTCTACATGCACCATCACAAATGCCATCCTGAGGAACAGAAAAATGGAATAAAAACAGTAAAACAGAGTACAAAAAACAGTAAAACCTATACAGTAAAGCATCGTAATTCAGGGTACACTATACAGTACCTCGACCCTTTCTGTAGACAGGCCAAAGCAGGTGAAGCAGCCACAGAACAAACTGCAGAGTACTGTAAGTGTTGAGCACCATTTTTTGCTTAATGTGGTGCGCAGAAAACACAAAGCAGAGAAGTGCGTGGGCACAGTACCTGTACCTCAACTCTTGCTGTAGACAAACCAAAGCAGGTGAAGCAGCCACAAATTGCATAGAATGTGTTGAGCAGCAGTTTTTGGTTTAATGTGGGAGACAGAAAGCAGAGGATGGGAGCAGGCAACAGTGCTTCGACCTTTGCTGAAAACAGACTGAAGCAGGCAAAGCAGCTACAAACCAAAGCAGCAACAAACTTCAGAAAAAGTGTTGAGCACCAGCTTTGGTTTAATGTGGGATACTGAAAGCAGAGGAGAAGGGTGGACAACAGTACCTTGACCTTTCCTGTAGACAGACTGAAGCAGGTGAAGCAGAAACAAACCAAAGAAGCCACAAACTGTAAAAAAAGTGTTGATCACCAGTTTTTGGTTTAATGTGGGACAGAAAGCAGAGGGTGAGAAACAGTATAAGTACTGTACAATAGAGAATATTGTAAAGAACAGCAACTTTTTTAACAGATTGGTTGAAGTGGTTACAGAAAACTGTAATGTATGATGGAGCCTGCAAACAAAAGGGACAGGACAGGCATTGCTGCAAATGTGAAGCATAGCATTTGTTTATTCTATGCCCAAAATCCGAAAAGCTCAAGGTCTGAAATAGTTGCCTGTGTTTCAAAGGAACATAAACTTTCACTTGGAAAATCAGCAGTTTCAGACATTTTGAAAGAAAAGGACAAGTGGTTAGACTGTCTTGTGATTCCTCCACTGAAGTAAGAAAGCATCAGCATAAGCAAGTAGAAGACAAGATATTTTTAAGGTTCACAAATGCCAGGATGCAAAAAATGACTGTAAGTGATAATGTCCTGTTAACCAAAGCAAAATCACTTGGCCAACATCTGGGTGTACCAGACTCCTTTTCCTGTTCAGTGGGGTGACTGCAAAGATTTAAACAGCGTCAAAATTAGAGGCATTACAACTTGCATGGTGAGGCTGCAAGTGTGGATGAAGGAGTTGTGTCTGGTGAGCAGCTGTAGATGCAACAAGTTTTGAAAGACTGTGATCTTAATGACATTTACAACATTGATGAATCTGGTCTGTTATTTCAGATTGAACCCAATGTTACACGTGCAACAGGCCCAGTGTCTGAAGAAAGAAAATAAAGATAGTGACAGTGTCACTATGTGTCAATGCAAGTGCTACACAAACATAAGCTGCTGGTCATCTGGAAATTTAACCACCCTTGGTGCATTGGAAAGGACTTTGATCCCAAAATTTCTGCTTCTGGTACACTAACAGAAAAGCCTGGATGACAGCTGCGATTTACTGAAGAATGGCTGAAGGACTTTGACAGATGTATGTATCTACAGTGGCGTCATGTGACTTTGTTGCTTGACAATGCTCTTGCACTCCACCACAGAGCACCATCGTAATATCATCCTTCATTTCCTCCTCCAAACACTACCTCTAAAATCCAGCAATTGGATGCTGGCATAAACCAAATTTTAAGGCTCTGTACCGACGACAAAAACTGCAGCGCTATGTCAACTGCCTGGATGATGGCAAACCACCAAATGTTAACATAAGGATGCTCTGTATTTCAAACTGGACAGTTGGCCTGATGTAAGCACAGCATCAATCATCAATTGCTGGAGACATACTGAAATTCTTTACCTTGCTGCTCTGCCTTCTGCTGACAACAGTGCCACCCAAGAACAACCTAGCAACTCCATTGAATCTGTGGTGCTATCCATCTCCTCCATTCTTGACAAGAAATGTAGGGCAGCCAAATCTCTAATTTGGAATTTTTCATACAAGATGAAAAAGATGTAACAGTGCAATCTGCCAGCTTTGCCATGTGCATGTGAGGACTGGGGAAAAAGAGTAGCCACCTTGGCACTGGGGGCCAGCATACTCATCTCAAGAGCAGGCACATGGCACTGTGGACTCAGCACCAAAGGGGTGCTGATGCCATACTGGGACGTTCACCCTCAGCAACCTTAGTGAGCAATATATCCCCTTCCTCAGTCAGTGTAAGTAGCCATGTAGGTAAAAGTTGTGAATTAACACCAGAGGATTACTACAGGCATGAGGAGGAGGAGGATGACTTTGAATGTTTCAGTAGCGGTCAGAGTAGCAGTGGTGGGCCGTGTAGTCATTCTACATTAACCCCTGTGCTTAAAACAGGTAAAATATGGCATTTATTGGTTTGTGACCTGTCCACAACCACCCCACATCAAAGCTACCCCATACATGGCAGTTCGCAGATCAGAGACATTTGGCATACTCCAATGCAAAAGACTGAGCAATACAACTCATGTTGCACAGCTTTTTTGAGAGGCACAGTAAATACCAGCCAAATCATGCAGTTGTGCAAGAACTCAATGCTGCCATAGAGGAAATTGTCACAGTTGATCTGTGGCCATTGTCCTTGGTGGAGAATGCAGGATTCCGATGCTTTGTGGCATGTACATGTCCAAAATGGAAAATTCCAGCCATGACATATTTTGCCACCCCTGCTGTCCATGAGTTATATCAGACTGTGACTAAGTCTGTAAGACATGCCCTTCAGCAACCTATATCACAATACATTCATTTATGTATGGATATGTGGACAAGTGACAAACAGTGGGTAGTTCTTATCTATGTATTACTGCACATTGGGCATAGCTACCTGAGGTTGAACTTGTCTGTGATGGTGGGATGGAAAGCACTGTAATAAGTCAGAATGTGATGGGAGCAACCTTCATGGCATTAAACAGTATGCCACACTTGTAATGTGTAGTGTAGCAGGGTGCATACAGGTGAAAATATGCTAGACTTGCTACTGACAGAAACAGATGAGTGGCAGCTCCTCCTGTCCCTAAAAGCTGGCTTCATTGCAAGTGATAATGGGTCAAATGTTGTTAATGTATCTTCAATGGTGGGTTTGTGAGAGTTTGCTGCATGGCCCATTGTTTAATCTTGTGGTGCAGGAGTTTCTGCAGTACTCTGAAATCAAGCATCGTTTACTGCTGCATGCCACATCTGTGCCCACTTTGCATGTTCCGGAAAGGCCTGTGACCAACTTAGGCAGCTGCAGATCCAAAACAGCCTCCCTCAGCATCGCCTCAAACTTGAAGTTGTCACAAGATGGAACTCCACACTTTACAGGGCAGAGCACTTGTACAAGCAGTGCAAAGCAATCTCACAGTTCCTTGTGATGCACACTATCTGTGACAGATCCTGGGCATCAATGTCTCTGACAACTGAGCAGTGCTGACTCATGGATTTAGTCATACTAATATTGAAGTCATTTGAACATGCCACACAGGCAGTGAGCGGTGAGACTGCATCCGTTAGTCAAGCCATTCCACTGCTACAGCTGCTGAGGCAGACATTGTTGAATCTGCAGCCTAGCCCTGATGTGACCGGACGCAGGTCAAGCTGTGCATTACTCAAACACATGATTACAATCTTCAACAAAAATAGATACAGCGCCACCATTCAGCAATCTCCAGAATTTGGAATAGCCACAGCACTGGACCCACGATACAAACGTGGCATTGTATCCATACTAGAGGTCAGGCTTGATCAGCTTTAAAATCTCACTGGACAGTTGGCCAGATTGGTTCATGGGGCACAGATGTCATTTGCAAAGTTCTACAACCAACAGCATAACCAGTCTGAAGGTCATTGTGGACACGGTTACTCCAGTAAGGTAGTTGTACAACAAGGGCTGGTGTCAGCTGCACATTTGCCCATTAACCCACTTTGGGGTGCCTTCATCATCATCATCATCACTTTATTTTTAAAAAGTGCCCTTCCAGAGCTCAGGGCACCCTTACAATTTAAAACATAAAATAACATAGACACATAGACACGTATTCACAGCTGCCTGACCTTGAGGCCTGACCCTACTCTACAAAACCGGATATACTAGCAGTGACGGAAACATGGCTAACACCTCAAATCCTCCCCATGAAGTAGATCTGGCTGGCTATCAGGCATTAGAAAGGACTGAGCATGGAAAAAAGGGGTGGTTCTTTCACTCAACTCCTCCTGACGCAACCCAGATTGATCTCCCCACTAAATTGATCACAGGGTGAGGTACTATTTGTCAAAATACTCCTGGGAGATACCAAGCCTCTCTTATAGGTGTGCCTATCTCCCACCCCAAACCACCACCTCCTCTCTAGAATCCCTTACAAATGCCCTCCACAATCACCCCCTGGGTGAGACCATCCTCCTAGGGGATTTCAACCTAAATTGGCTTTCGCCAGGTACCTCCAAAATCAAGAATTTAATATTAGACACATCACTTACCCAAGTGATTGATCTACTGACCAGGCTTTACACCAAGTCTGGCAATCACACACTACTTGACTGGGCGCTCGTCTCCTGCCCTGACTGAATACGGACTGCTGGGATTATGTCTGACTCCCTGAGCGACCACTCCCCTATCTTCTGCGACTGGTCCAATAAACCCCCCAAGGTCGCCGCTAGGGTGATTGAAGCAAGGAACTATAGCCGGTTTGTACCCGCTGACCTCTGCTCTGACCTTTGGAAAGTTGAATGGGACCTCATTGTCTCCCTCCCCTCACTTGACGAGGCACTGGAATACTTCACTAAAACGTTACTGTCCTTAGCTAACCTACATGCCCCCTGGAAGAAGCTCAGGGTAGAGGGAAAATGTCACAAATGGCTAAACCCTAAACTAAAGCAGACCATGAGACTCCAAGACAAGGCGTGGGGACTCTAAAAATCCTCTGGCTGTAAACTGGACTGGGAGAAGTACCAGAACCTGAGGAACTTATGCAAAAAAACTGCAAAACAGGCCAAATCCAAATTCCTTAGGGACCTCCAAACTGTCCATCTATGTGACCCAAAGAAATTCTGGGGCCACATAAACTCCCTCCTCAAAGGACCTTCAGAAAAACATGATGACTCACTCCTAATCGAGGATACACTTACCAATGACCCTGCTAAAGTGGCTGACGCTTTCTGTTCCTCCTTTGCAAACCCTAACGGATGCCTTCCACCAGCGCCTGGGACCCCCTTTCCCCCTACGTGGAAAGGGTGCTACCTCGCCCTTTATTCCACCTTAAACTTGTTGAACCTGAAACAGTGACTCCTCCCACACCAAATAAACCCAGACTCTTCCCCTGGAAATGACCTTCTAGAACCTCGGCTGTTGAGGTCCACAGCCCCAGCCATTGCCTATCCTGTCACCTGCTCATTAATAGGTCCGTCTATGAAGGCAGGTCCCAGTAAATGGAAGGTTATGACCATTGTCCCCATTCACAAAAAAAGGAACTTGGGATAGAGTAGGAAACCACAGGCCCATCACTCTCTCTGTCCCCTGGGGAAAATTCAGGAAAGACTTGATATAATCAACCCAAGACTACCTAGAACAACACCTACTCCTCTCCAAAGTACAGCACAGCTTTAGGAAGGCCTTGGCACCGACACCACCCTTATCCATCTAACATCCAACATTCTTAAGCCATGGACCAAGGCATCCCGACTAGTGCCCTATTCATTGACCTATCCAAGGCCTTTGACCTGGTCAACCATGAGCTTCCTTACCAAACTTCATTGTCTTGGCCTGGATCAGCTCTCAAACTCCTGGTTCATGAGCTATCTGACAAACAGATCCCAAAAGTCCGCTGGAGAGGACTACAATCTGGCCCCAGACCCATGATCTCAGGGGTACCTCAGGGCTCCATCCTGAGCCCCTGCTATTCTCACTATTCCTAAATGATATTGAAGAGGATTGTGCACCCTGCAACCTTATCCTCTATGCGGATGATACTGTAATTTACTGCAGTGACCCCAACCTTCTGTTATCTCCTTCAAACTTCAGGCCAGCCTCTCAGCTCTTGAAGTCTGGTTCACTGCAAATGCTCTAAAACTAAATGAAGAAAACAAAGGCAGTCCTCCTTGGGACACGACGCCTGGCAATGATCGTAGTGGGCTACTGCAGCTCTCATCAGCCCTAGGAAGGCAAGTAGATGTCTCAGACCAATTCAGGTACCTTGGGGTTCACCTTGACCAAGAGTTAACCTACAAACTACATATTGATGCCTTAACCAGATCCATACAACAGAAGCTTGGCCTTCTATATCGTTTGAAAAACTCCCTCTCTGGAGAAGCACGGTGAGCCATAGCAAACTGTAACCTTCTCCCCTCATTGCTATATGGTTCCCTCCTACTCCAGTCTCTCCGGGAGACAGAGTTAAACAAACTTACAGTCCTCTACCACCGAACAGCCCAGTTTGGAACCAACTCCTCCCCAAGGAGACATCACTGTGAGGCACTTACTGACCTACACTGGCCTACCCTAAGGCTTAAGTTAGCCTATCCTACTGCCTGCCTCACTTATAAATTCACATCCCTAGGCCACCCACCTCACCTGAGTGGCCTGCTCACTCCCAAAATCCCCTGCCGAACCCTCCGGTCCACAGCAAGTCGTCTCCTCGCCATCCCCCGTGTTCGTACCAACCAAGGAAAGCGTTCTTTTCAATATGCGGCTTCCCACTTATGGAACTCACTCCCAGCAAGCCTACCTGATAAACCTTCACTCCTAGGGTTCAAATCTGGACTCAAAGTGTACCTTCTTGAGCTAAGTCTCTGTGGCTGTAACCATTAGATCATGTCCTAAACCTTACCCCCCTCCTATGCCAGCTGACCAATGCCCGTCTTCTCCTTGGATTGCCTATGGTTAATGTTAAAAACACTGTAGACCTGATGTAATGAAACTGTTTCTACCCTGTTGATTACTACTAATTCCTCTCTCCTCCTCGTATATTGCCTACTTCCTGACCTGTACCAACTATTGTCTAACGTACCCCCTCAGACTATGTATGTACTCTGTGTAACTGAAATATTGTATTGCAATAGAATCCTTACCTAATGTAAAGTGGTCATTGTAATTAACCCCAGGTCACCCATGCAAAAGGGATCTCTGGTCTCAGAGGGCTTACCTGGTTACCAAAATCTAAATAAATAAATAAAATTCACTGCAAATCATAAGTCTTATGAGTGACTGCCCAATAGAGGCTTTTAGTAAGATAGGCCAGAAAAGGCCTGGATAAATATGTGGGTTTTTAAAGCTGTTTTAAAACTCTTTATGGTCAGGCTATCTTGTATCTGATGAGGTACAGCATTCCACAGGGTCAGAGCCATAAAAGCAAAAGCTCTTCATCCAGATGTCTTCAAACAGACCCTAGGAATCTCCAGCAGTCCCTCATCAGAGGATCGGAGCGGCAGGAGGGGCAGAAGGGCAGGAGATCTTTCAGGTATTTCAGTCCGGGTCATGTATAAAGATGCAGCGAATTTAAAATCTGCCTGTGAAGTGAACCCGGAAGTGGCCACTTGACAGCACTTGCTATGTGGAGTGCCCCATAGAAAAGGCTCACTTTGCCTTGTTATTATTATCAGCATTGTCATTACGCTTTAAACGTGAAGTAAGGAAGAGTGATAACAATATTGGCAGCACCTCACCTTCACAGTCACCAGAATTAATGTGTATCCCCAAAGTGCTACTGTCTTGTGTCCAGAAAACTCCCAGTGCTGACAAAGTGAAATGAGAGCATAACAAGAAATGCAAAGTCTCCCAGAATTACTGGCGCACTCAGTCATGCACGCTGTGGTCACATACAGAGTTACCAGAATTAATGTGCATCCCCAAAATGCTACTGTCTTGTGTCCAGAAAATTCCCCAGTGCTGATGAAGTGAAATGAGAGTGTAACAAGAAATGCAGTCTCCCAGAATTAATGGTGCACTGCAAATGCTCAGACAGCTTAAGATTGCACTGCGCACTCAAGGGATGCATACGAAAAGGCACAACAACACCTAACTAGTGCACACAAGTCAAAAATCCAAACCTGGAACAGAATACATTTTACCAGTTGGGGGATTAGTGCACTGCAGTAACAATCCACTACCAGTAAAGATACCACACAACAGTACAAAAAATTCATGCAGGTGCAGTGGATAGCAGGTTCACAATGCTGCAATTACTCTATGGCACAATAAAAGGTGTCTGATTTAATGGCATGCATCACACACACACTCACACACACACACACACACACACACACACACACACACTACAAGTAATGCGTAGCAAATTGAAAACCTTTAGTAATATAACCAAATGTTTTAAACAGACAAATTATACACTGCTGCACCACAACAATAGGCAAAGAAAAATGTCAAGAATTACTGAAAATATTATTGTGTGTACATTAACACAGTTATCCAAGAAAAATATAACCAAAACAGAAAGACTGCCTTTTTGTCCCAGTTAATGTACCTACACCATAAATACGCCCCTCCCCAAAACACAATTCACAGTATACAGACTGACTGTTCTAAATTAACAGTCAAAATCTACACACAACAATAATCACTCAATGATATGAACACGGAAGGGTTTCCTACAATTGATGTAGTAAATTTTGAGCAAAAAAATAAAAGACTCAAAACAGGCATTTTAAACAGCTTTTAGAGGTTTTGAATCACAGAGCTCTGAGACTAAAGTGTCTCAACCTACCACTACACACACTACCCAGGCAAGAACTGTAGCTGTGCAGAACAGTCTAGAGCCCATGTGACCTGCAATTTCATGAATCACTGCAGAATTTCATTTGGAGCTCAATTTCAAGGTGAAGTGAGGCGAATTACATTGATTTCAATGTACTTCGCCTTAAAATTGGTGAAGAAGTGGTTTGGGGAAGGCAGAATAACGCAAAGTCATTGGTTTCAATGGATTTTGCGTTCCTCATTAGGAAGCAAAGTACTCAACTTCACACTGTGGAGTAATCCGTGGGTTCCACATTACTCCGTGAATCACTTTGTGGAGCGAATTGGATCCACTTCGCCCACCACTACTTATATTACTGTTACTCACATGCTGTACAGGAAGGAACGCGAATGCCTATGGCTGTACTTCCCCGATGAGTTGCAGCACAAAACTCCCTGACTTAAAAACATGTATTAATGAGTACAATGGTGGGCTGGTGAAGCCTGGAGAGATACTACAAAACAGGCTTACAATACATCCAAATAACTAAAAAAAAATATTATGTTGTGATTCGTGACGTGATTGTGAATCGTGATTTGTTACTGCATTTGTGAGCGTCATAATGAAGAACATAATTCGGTGTCGATGGTGTGAGATAACCAATATGAAACTGTACTGGGAACGCGAATGCCTACAGTTGTACTTCCCCGATGAGCTGTAGCTTAAAACTCCCTACTTAAAACAACGTATCAATGAGTACAATGGTGGGGTGGTGAAGCCTGGAGAGATACTACAAACCAGGCTTACAATACATCCACGTAACTAGAAAAAAAAATTTATGTTGTGATTCATGACGTGATCGTGAATCATGATTAATGACTGCATTTGTGACTGTGATGATGAAGAACATGATTTGTATCCCAAGTGACTCGTGATGATGGTCCTGACTTAAAAATGCATATTAATGAGTACAATGTTAATGCAGAATTATACCACACCTGTCCAGTACTCTGAAGGGAAGCCAAAGAAACAACTGTGACTTAAGTTACAGATGGAGATTGGGCCCCAAAGAGATGCAAATGCACAAACAGAGTAAGACTGCGCTGCAAACTGAAGAGATACAGACACAAAGGCACAAAACCTAACCAGTGCTCACCATCAGAAATTAAAATCTGGAAAAGAATACCTTTGCGGTTGGGGAGGGCTCCAAGGGGACAGTGTACTGCACTGCTGCAGTATACAATCACCTAGTACTAGTACAGTAGAAAGCCACTAAAGGGGACTCTGTTAATGGGGACATTTGGTTAAAGGGACAATCCTCTGGGCACCGATTTAGTGGCAATGTTAATCAATGGCCCTTCTCATCTTTAAAGGGGACATAGCAAGCCTGTTTATGGGGATGATTTTTTCCCCATTTTGCCCTTAACCTTCACCTTTTAAGAGTCACCTTTTTTGATGTACTAATGATAATCAGGTGCTACTTCACTCAGAAATGATTAGCCACTTACGCCAGTTAACACCTGCTGACTATAAAATTGTAACTAGAGCAGTTGACCACTATTGCTGTGTCTTTGTTGTTTCAGTACCTTGGCACTTTTATCTGGATGATGGAGTCTAAAAGAATTGACCTGCCTTTGGCAGATAAAATAAAAGTTCTAGAAGCACTCCAAAAACCTGGTGCTTCAATGGCCAAGGTTTCAAAACTCTTCAACATATCAAAAGTCAGGTTGGAAGAATTAGCAAAAAAAAACAGAACTTTTGCAGGAATGGCATGCTAACAGCAATCCACAGCAAAGCGTGAAGACAAAGACACACAAGTGGATGATGCACTGCACCAGTGGTTTGCAAGTGCTGTCAGCAAGGGTGCTCATATTTCTGGCCCTGTTTTAAAAAAAAAGCTTCGGAGATAGCCACGCATCTTAATCACATTGATTTTGATTTGACCGATTGATGGCTTTCCCGATGGAAAAGCAGATGAAACATTGTCTGCAAAAAGGAGCAAGGGGAATGGCTGGATGTTGATGATGATGCAGTGTCCTACTGGATAAAAAATGTCCTCCTGACATTGATTGCTGATTTCTCTCCTGCTGACATCTTCAATGCTGATGAGACTGGCATTTTTTTCAGGGGATATCTGGATCGTGGCCACATACAGAGAGATATGGAACTAATCGGTGGAAAGAAGGCTAAGGACCAGATCTCACTGCTGTGCTGTGCAAACATGCTTTGCACAGAGGAAATTACCTTTGTTGGTCATTGGTGAAGACAAATGACCCGGTGCTCTCAAAAGATCTTTCCACACTCCTGTTCAGTACGTCAGTTCGACCAATGCTTGGATGACCAGCACAATATTTTATGAGTAGATTGATGGATGGAACTCTAAGCTCAGGCAGCAATGCCACAGGGTGATCCTCTTCATTGACAACTGTTCTGCCCTACACACATAGCTTGTATATTCAGTAACATCTAATTAATTTTCTGCCTCTACTTAACGACCAGTCTAATTCAACCTCTAGACATGGGCATGATAAGAAATTTGAAAGGTCACTACCGCTCACTCTTTTCAGAGTGTATAGTGGGCATAATTGACAGTGGCACCATGTCCTTGGCATCAGAGATTGCCCGACATGTAAATCTCTTAGATGCTGCGTACATGTTGCACAAGGCGTGGACATCTGTAAAGCCTTCCACAATTGCAAACTGTTTTCAGAAGGGAGTTTTTATTGTAATTGAGAGAGAAGCAGAAGATGCAGTTACCAACGGAGGACATGAGGGCGCTGTTGGTGCTGTGTCTCAACAGGACAGTATCTAATGGCTGATGTGCTCCTACCGGATAATCTGACACGGAGGAATTCTTGTCTTTCATTGACATGGGCGCAGATGAAGTGACGGATGGAGATCAGCTCTAAAACACTGTAAATCCTGGATTGGAGGATGTGGACGTAGTCTGCAACAACACTTGAAGTGGCCAAGGTTACAAACAGAGATGCCCAAGAACATTGTGTGCATTTAAGAAATTGGTGCCTACAACATGAGTGGATGGAAGACTGGGCACATTTTCAACCTTGAAGGCGTGATTCTCCAAGAGATGGCAAGAGAATCACAGCAGAAGAAAATTACGATTTTTTCACTAAGGTTGGAAAGAAAGTGAGCAAGCAGACTCCATCGAAAGATAAGTGTGCCAGAGTGTACTGTTCAGTGCTAATCTGGTCTGGTCTTAATTTAAATTTCATTTTATTTTCTTATTTTAACCAATTGTTTAATAAAGGTTTACAGAGACTGGCACGCAGACAAAAGAGCATGAATTAAAAAACACTGTAATCACTTTGCTGGTCTGTGTCTGTCTCTGTCTGTGTTGGCACCTAGTTAGCGATATTGTAAAGTGCTCCGTCTGATAATGGGGATGATAGCAAAAGGGGATGATTAGTTGTCCACCGGGCGTCCCCTTTAAGTGGCTTCAACTGTATCAGTAAAGATACCACAAAGAAAAAAAAATCACACAGCTGCAGTGGATAGCAGGTTCGCATTGCTGAAATTATTATGTGGCACAATAAAAGGTGTCTGATTTGATGACACACGTCACACACATAATCACACACACACTAAGTAATGCACAGCAAATTGAAAACTTCAGTAATATAACCACGTATTTTACAAAAACTAAAATTATGCACTGATGCACCACAACAATCAGCAAAAAAATGGCAAAAATTACTGAAAATATTACTGTGTGTACATTAACACAGTTATAAGAAAAATATCACCAAACAGAAAGAACTGTCTTTTTCTCCAAGTTAATCTACCTACACCACAGATACACCCCCCCAAAGCACACTTCCACTGTCTCTCAATACACAGACTGAATGTTGTACATTAACATTCAAAATCCACATACAAATAATAAACACTCGATGATATGAGCACAGGAGGATTTCCTACAATTGATGAACTAAAGTTTCAGCAAAAAAAAAAAGACTCAAAAAGGCTTTTTTAACAGCTTTTAGAGTTTGAATCTAAGAGAGCTCTCAGAACAGACTGTCTCCTACAGCTTCCTACCATTACTACGAACTGAGGCTGTGCAGAACAATGTAGCGCCCATGTGACCTGAAATCCCATGAATCACTGCAAAATTCACCTTTGGAGCTTAAAAACAAGGTGAAGTACATTGTTTTCAATGTACTTACCTTAAGAATTGGTGGAGTAGTGTTTTGGGAAGGTGGAGTAATGCAAAGTCATTGTTTTCAGTGGACTTCACGTAGCCCATTATAACGCAAAGTACTCTGCTTCGCATTGCAGAGCACTCTGCGAATTTGCCTTCACTCCATGAATCACTTTGCGGAGCGAATTGGGGCCACTTCTCCCATCTCTAGTCATGTAGGGCATTGTAGGTCAGCAATGCAACCTTAAAGGTTATCCACCACTGTATTGGCAGCCAGTGCAGTTCATGCAGCACAGGTGTAATGTGCCTGGATCTAGGGGCTCCATCTAACAACCTTGCTGTTGCATTCTGCAGTAGTTACAAGCAATGGATGTCAATCCTTGTTAGTCCTAGGTAGAGGGTATTACAGTAATCAAGATGGGTGGTGACAAAGGCATGGACCAGAGTGGGAAGATCTTCAGTCAGAAACAGGTGTTTCACCTAGCTATATTCCTAAGATGGTGAAAAGAAGATTTTACTACGGCCGACACCGAGCCTTCAAGATCAGGCCCTCGTCAAAAATTACACCTGGTCCTAGACAATTAGAGGTATCCTCCAGCTCTAAACCAGAAGGCTGTCCCACCAGCATCTCTGCCAACCTATGATCTGGGTCCACAACCAATATCTCTGTTTTTCCAGGTTTAGCCTCAGCAAGTTGGTACTCATCCAGTCCTGAATCGCAGCCAGACAGCTGTTAAACACCGATACAGTACTTTCCTCCTGGCCGGGCACAAAAGACATGTACAGCTGAGAATCATCTGCATAGCAGTGATAACTCAGACCATATCATCTTATAATGTCTCCCAATGGTAGCATGTATACTGCAAACAACATGGGGGAAAACACAGAGCCCTGCAGCACCCCTCAGTGCAGTTCATGTGGAGCTGAGGAATAAATCCTTGACACCACTCTCTGAGATCTGCCTCGAGGAATGATCAAAACCAACTGAGGACTGCCCCCGGTCCACAGAAGAACTGCAGGTGCTGAGGAGTACCCATGGTGCACAGTATCAAATGCTGCCAAGAGATCCAGGAGAACCAGAATGGGGCAGAATTTCCCATCTCTGGCCAACTGGTGATCATTTACTACCTTGACCAGGGCTGTTTCAGTGTTGTGCCTTTTCCTGAAACCTAACTGGAGAGGGTCATAGATATTGTGGCTTATTAAATGATCATCCAGCTACTGGGTGACCACCTTCTCCATAACTTTACCCATAAAAGGCAAGTCAGTGACTGGTCTATAGTTGGCCGAGGAGTCAGGGTCTAAGAAGGGTTTTTCAGGAAGGGTCTAACAACCTCCTCTTTTAAGGGGTCTGGGAAGATCCTCTCTACAGAGAACTCCTCACTATCCCAGTCAGAACCAGGCCAATTACCTCAACACACCCCTAAAGAAGGTGAGTTGGGCCTGGGTCCAGACTTCAGAAAGTTGGTAGCAGAGTCTGGATGATCCTCACAATATCAGTGACTGCCAGTAGGCTGAAGATAGACCAGATCATCTGGGTTACTGTACCACTTGGTTGATCACAGCAAGGACCACTGCGGAGGCACTGGGTGATCTCACTCCTGATGGAGGCCACCTTATCAGCAAAAAACTGTACAAACTCATTACACTTTCCTTGTGACAATGCTCGACCAGCTTGCAGACAGACTGGATTGCACAGTCTGTCTACAGTGCAGAATAGCTGAGCTGGCCTGTTTTTGGCTGCAGCAATCTCCTTGGACAGGAACTCTGCCTTCTTATTGGAGACTGCTGATTGGTAGATTTTATAATGATCTAGCAATCTAAGCCTGTCCTTCTCCAAGTGAGTTTTCTGCCAGTGTCTCTCCAACCTTCGTCCCTGCCGCTTCAACTCCCCCAGAGACCCGACATACCATGGGTCCCCAGAGCGAAGGGTGACGAACACGAACTGGAGTGATGATATCCAGAGCCCCTTCACTGCCTTATTATAGGCAAGAACAAGGGATCCTGGGTCCCCACTATCAATCAGGATTCCTTAAGGTCTAGCACCACCATTAGTCCTTGTCCCAAGTTGGAATCTGTGACCTAGAGGAAGGGTGAACAAGTGGCCGACTCATCAGGACTGCATGCATCACAGAGCATGGTTGAGTCCTATTTGTCAGAAAATAGGCATCTGACAATACTTGATGATCCTCTAGTGTATTGGAGTGGCAAGGTCAATAAATGGCCAGTGCTGACATCAATAGCATTAAAGTACCTGACCTACCAACTCTCTAGTGTAAGTGTGGAGAGGGTACTTATTTCTGCTTGGGCCATTGTGTGTGAGCGTCATACTGACCTATCACCTATAAATGTTGGCAAGCTGACATTTATCAAAATGAATGAAGGTCACATTCCAAGTAGGACAAGCACATATATGATTGTACCAAGTCACGATGATGGGGTGCTGATGAGGGTGAGGCAGACAATCCTGGTGGCAGCACCAAATGTTGTTTCATTGAGTTTGATGATGTGCTCATGGAAAAAGAATAATCAAGTGGGAACAACTCCATCATTGAGGATTGCAAGAGCTGCTTCCTCTTTGATGATGATGAGGATGTTGGTGAAAGTGCATATAGAAAAATGTGGCATTAAAGTACAGTACTTCTTCCTGTTATAAGTTTCATAATGACATGTCATTAGAGTTCATCTTCACCTTCCTTGCTTTTGTCAATATAGTTCCCAGAATGTGTGCAGTCATTATTACCTGCAGTCATCTAAATACGTCAGCTTGTAGCCACTGACATCATACTGATTGAATGACAGATATCCTGACACTGAAATACATAAGACACCCCAGCCAGCCATCCTGCTTCTTGAGAGAAAGAGACAGATCTTGTGCTTAGCCAAATATAAGAACCCACAGCCAGCCATGGCCACCTACTTCTTTCAAGAGAGAACACAGACAGACCTTGTGCCTTAGCCCAATATAAGAACCCAGAGCCAGCGACAGACAACCTGGTCCTTGAGAGACGGCGAGAGACAGACAGACATATAGACCTTATCCTTTTGACCAATATAAGAACCCACAGCCAGCCAGCATAATCGGACAACAACTGTGCATGCAACAAACAACGTCCATCAGGAAAGTACCACCTGGCTTGTCGGGCTCGTGCCACATCCAGTACTAGATGCCAAGATAACACTTGTTTTGCGATGCCATGGCTAATTTCCTATGAATATGCATTCATTTATTTCTTATTGTCCCACTGTGGTACTATAGTCATTTTTGCAGAAATCTGATTTATCATAGAATCATAGAACTTGATGGCAGAAAAAGACCCCATTGTCCTTCCAGTCTGCCCTCCCCCTAAGCCTACCTCCTCCCTCCCTGGGAACCGACCCCCTTCCCCCATAGCCCTTTATGCCTGTCCCAAGACCTCTTGAATCCCAGCACTGTCTCCACCCCCACAACCTCCTCCAGAAGTCTGTTCAAGGCATCCACCACCCTCTCTGTAAAGAATATCCCCTTCATGTTCCCCCTATAGTGTCCCCCTTGTAGTCTCAGGCTATTCCCTCTAGTAGTAGTGTCCCTTTTCATTTTGAATAAGCCCCCCCAGGCCCCATTTGTTTAGCCCCTTGACATATTTGAAGGTCTCTATCATGTCCCCTCTGTCTCTCTTCTGGTGTCCAGGATGTATAAACCCAGCTTACTGTATTTCTGCTCATATGGCTAGCCCTTCATCCTTAGCACCATCTTTGTCACTCGCTGAACCCGTAGAATCTGGTTTATGTCCTTTCACAAGTCATGCCTCAGAACTGGACTCCATACTCCAGGTGCATTCTTAACATAGCCTGGTACAGGGTACTAGGACTTCCCTCCTCCTGCTGGTGATTCCCTGCCAATACTAGCCAGCATCCATAGTCTTTTCCACCACCTTAGTACACTGTTTCTATCTTAAGGTCACTAGTGACTACTATACACAGATCCTTCTCCTGCTCTGTTGCCCTGATTCCCTCCCTCCCATTTTGTACTCTGTCCTCGGGTTAATATGTCCCAGGTGTATAATTGCACACTTCCTGATTTTAAATTTCAGTTGCCAGGTCTCCACTCACCTTCTAGTGCCCTCAGGTCCTGCTGCATCCCTGCACCCTTCTCTCAGCATCCACGCTATTGCAGATTTTCATGTCATTCACAAAGAGTGTCACCTTTCTTTTCAGTCCATCTGTAATGTAGCATATATAGACACTGAAGAGGAGCGGTAGCATGACACCTAGGAACCCTGCTTGTCACTGCCCCTCGCTAAAGTACTCCCCTTCACCACCACCCTCTGGATCCTATATGCTAGCCAGCTTTGCACCCGCTCAGTTATTTTGTCCCTCACCCCCATACTTTCCAGTTTATTGACCAATCTTCTGTGGGGGATGGTGTCGAAGGCCTTGCTGAAGTCCAGGTAGGCCATGTCCACCACCACCACCACCCACTGGTCTATCTCTTGCATCACCCAGTCAAAGAATTCAATAAGACTGGACTTTATATTGTCATCAGCATTATTAGCCAGAATATTCACATGTTCCACAAATAAACTCTCCAAATTTAGCACCGTTTTTTAAAATTTGGTCATTAAAAATAATTTCTTCTGCATTAATGAGTTCCACCATTCAGTAATGATGGACTAGTCTTTTAAAAAGTGAATTTGTTAGTTGTCCCAGTGGCATGGAGGTTGAAGCATCCATGCTTTACCTCCTGCCATGCCGGTGACCTGTGTTCACAGTGTGAGCGGGTCGCTGGTGGTCAGCCAGGGAGGAGGAGGATCGAGCATCACTTGGACAGCTCTCCTCCACTGGGGATGGGGGATGCAGCAGTAGGCATTAGCCTGGCCCTAGTGGAGGCTAGAGCCTGCATACTGACACTGCTAAGACTGAGGGGCAGAGGCATGGCAGAGTCCAGGTGTGCAGCATAGGGAGTGTGCAGCACCACCATTGTGGTCACTATATGCCGTTGGAGGAAACAAGGAAAAACTGCCAGCAGTTGTATTATGGAAGGTATCTGCAGGCCCCACCCTGCACATTTGGATCAGCAGAGACCAGATCTTCCATGTGTGGGGGAGAGCACTCCTCCTGCTGACCCTTGCCAAGGGGCTAAGCCCTGGGGGAAAGAGCGCTGGGAGTGGCAGATGTCAGGGATGGGCGAGTGCCCGCCTGACGAGGGCTGCTGGGGGAGAAAAGTAAGTAAATAAAAAGTTAATTTGTTGTGTTAGATTATTTTTTCAAATATATTTGCAAGATCAGTACAAAATGATATGAGACCAGGCAACATCAGAATACTTGTGCCACAGTGAGCAATAATTTGTAATGTTGGCTGTTATCTGTAGTTATTTCCCTGAAGGTGTTAGCGACCACAAGCCTGGCTACAACTAGCAAAGCACCATCACACAGTTAACATTACACTCATCAAGAATATCAATAATTTACAGTAAGTATGAATCTAATTTTCTGTGTTTTGTATTTGAATTGTGTTGTTAATCCTTTTTTCCCTTTTATACAGGTGCACAATATGCTACTATGGACAAATACAGGCAAGTAATTTTCAATTTCTTCACATCTGACTGTATTAACTTGCAGTGCACAGTCCTAGGAACAAAATGATACAAAGTTCAGTAAATGCACCAAAAACTCTGTTGCCATGCTGCCAAGTAAATTATTTTGTGTACAGGAAAGTATCAGTCTGATTTCTCCTTATTTTATTGTTCCTTTCTTCTTCTTGTTTTCACAGGGTGAAGTATTCAATGGCAGTAAAATACAGGCCAGATAATATCACTTTTTCTACACAGATGAGACAGGCATTCTTCAGTATACAAGGAGTCTACAACATGTATTCTTGGTGGACTGTAAGACACTGGTCCAGTGCGTGTCACTAAACCTGATTATTTTATTCACAGGCATTAAGTAATAGCTGTGTATTTGAAGCTGCATAACAAAAGGCAGGAAGAGTACCACAGGGTGCTAAATAGGGTACTGGAATGAACTCTGAATAATTTCTGCTTGACTCAGACCCATGTACAGTAGAACCCCATCTGCGAAAGCAACATGGTTTCATCAATGCAGTTGGGAATCTATGTGATATGACCTGAAAATGTAAAAGAAAAAACAGTAATGAGAAATGGTTATAACTACCACAACAGTAACCCCCCAAAAAAAAAATTTTATAGTAGCTCATTAGACTGCAGCACATACTGTATGTATGCCTTGTGAATGTGATCATGGCAAACACACCTGTGAAAGTGAAACATTCAATATGTATGATGATGATTCCTACAAAGGAACAACACAATGGACTGCTTACAACAATCAACAAGATTTAATACAAATTAAAGGCAGTGTATCTCAACAAACATGACAGTGACATGTGTAATAACCTACCATTAGTGGTATGAATTCAGATACATAGGACAGCATGTTTCCGTCAACACACCAAAGACATTTCAAGAACATCAAATTATATTTCAACCTATGGTCATCTGTGGTTATCATCATTCAGCAACACACTGTACATCACCAGCAGCAGTGTCAGCAGCACCAGTGACAAGCAATTTTCCAACTTAGAACACTGATACACAGCTCTTTATACATTTTAAGCAGTGCATCAGGAAATACTTGTGACTTTTTTGAACACTTTCATGTGCTTATTCTTAATCGGGACTTTTCACAAAATTAAAACAGCAGGACAACAGCAGCAGCAGGAGTCAGCAAGCAATTTTCTCACTTGGGACACTGACACACAGTTCTGGCTCTCTTTGTGTATTTGAAGCAGTATGTCAAAAAGTATTTGTGACTTTTCTGAACACTTTTTCATGTGCTTATTCTTCATTGGGACTTTTCATAAAATTAAAACAGCAGAACAACAAAAACAGCAGGCGTCAGCAAGCAATTTTCTCTCTTGGAACACTGATACACAGTTCTGACTCTGCCATTTTAAGCAGTGCATCAAGTAATCTTTGTGACTTTTCTGAACACTTTTTCATAAGGCTTATTCTTCATCAGGACTTTTCATGTAATTAAAACAGCAGGACAATAGCAGCAGCAGGCATCAGCAAGCAATTTTCTCACTTGGGACACTGATAAATAGTTCTTACTCTCTTTACATTATGCACTGCATCAAGAAATGTTTGTGACTTTTCTGAACACTTTTTCATAATGCTTATTCTTAATCGGGACACTAATACAGCATGCTGAATGATGTAGCAAAATAGCAGTATAAACAGCTACCTCCATAAGATAGGAACATTTTTGGGGAGGTTGATTGTCATTGTGAGTAGTTATAGAGTATTTTGGTTGCAGTTCTGGGTGTACTATGAAAATTTAGCACAGTCAACAGTAACCAAAAGTAATAGCACATGACAATTAATGCAGCAGTGCAAATGGCGACAATTTTGACCGCTACTTTTTTATTCCATTTCATTGCACATTATCTAATGACTTCTGTATATGAGATCCTTCTTTCCACAATTTAAATCTGCTGTAGTACTTTTTCACATCTGAAATAATAAACAGAGTACTTCTTTTAATCTGGCTAGCACCAGGTTTTCATCAGTATTCTCACCTGTTTTGTACATCAATTAATTAAAATAATTTCTGTTGTGACTAAAATGAACTAGCATGCAGCAGGTAGTGCTCCTTGACCTTATGGAACAGTAGATATTCACAAACAGCTTGGAATACTGATGTAAATGTATAACAGTTTCTGACTCAAAACAAGGGATGGGACGGGGGTACTGAACAAAGAACACTGCAGACAGATGTATCCAAATCCAAATATAATCCTTTTTATTTTCAATATGGCCAACACCTCAATGTTTCATCTACAAATGTAGGCTTTTCAAGAGATGCCTTCTTTTAAATAAATAAATAAACATACATTAATTAAATTACTGTCCACAAACACAAACAAATCAACAAAATTTGAATCCTGAACAACCACTGGTGCTACTCACACTATATTATTTTTAATTATTTAAAGTCTCCTTCATTCAGCTTCATATTTCTTTGTTTAAATAATCCTTAAAAAAACATGAAAATCTTTATTTAAACCACTTCATCTAAGTCCAACAGAGACTTATATTCTAATTAGTATTAGTCATCACCAAATACCCTATGATTGTGTTTTAATAGAACCTATAAAGGACATAACATCCTATAAATACAGTACTTTTGTTATAGCTGCATAAAACAGAAGTAGGAACATTTAAAATCTATCATACCTCCATGCTCTTTTTTTTTTTCATTGTTCTACTTAATTCCAGAAGATTTCATTATTAGACCCCTGAGGTTCCTATTCAGGGATCAGACAAGAGCACATTTTTAAGAGGTTCCCAGCAATACACACAGTAGCATAATAATCACTTCATTACATTCATCATTTGCCCCCTCAGGTTCCCATATATACAACACAATATAAAAGCTGTTAAGGAAATTCACAATAGTGTATGCAGCAGCATAACAACCATTTTGTTTCACTTCAGATCATTTTATCTTATATTCTGTTAGAATCACCACCTAATAGTTTCCTTTATAGTAAATAAAGCTCACTCATTTTTAATTTGTTGCTTCTACCTTTTAAAAGAAAATGTGATATCACAGTCCTTATCCTTGTTACCATGTTCCATCCGTGACTGCCGCAAGTACTTAATTACATTTAGAACTACTCCTGTTGCTTCCACATTCTTTATTAAACTTGCAGCATTCTCACTTTATCATTTGTTTCCTTCATCTATTCATTCTTACTAATTATTTCTAACCATTTAAACCCTCAGACAGCAAAAGATGTTTAAAATTCCAACCACTATCTCCTATCCAGAATATCCCTAAGCACTAAGTCCATGCATTTCTTTTCTCAGTCTGTGTACAACGTAACTCTAATGCCAATTCTCATTACAACCTTTAAGCTTTAATCTTGCTATCCTTTATGTTCAAGTAAGAGATACAGTTTTCAAAGTCCTTACCACGATATTTTCAGCAAACTTCTTCCTGCATCAGACACTAACTCATTTTTTTTCGTGTGTTGTAGTGAAGAGACATCGATGTCATTTTAGCCCCATGTCAGGCAGTATAAACCTCACTCTCAGATTCTTGGCAATATTGGGAATGCAAGGAATCACAGACATGTTGCATAAGAGTAATAAGCTTCTTTAATACTGCCAAAAAGGATAATTACAGTTGCCCTATGCAGTTCTTACCAATACGAACCGGGAGCTAATGCTAAGAATTCCCTATACCGCAAGGATTCTCTGTGTCTCTTGGGGTCTCCGAGGTGGAAGGCGTAATGTCTATGATAATTACTATGGTTACTGTAAGACAGAAACATTTCTAGTTATCAAGATGAGCCCTATTGGCTAAATTAGATGTGGCTCCATGATCCGAGATACCATTATACAATTGTGTAGTAGTCATCACTTTGTGAAACAAGAGAGTACGGTTCTTATATAAAGCATTGTAGTAGTAGTACAAATCACCAAAAGATGGCAATGACAACGTATGTATCATAATCAGTACAAGGACACAGGTATCCTAACATCATGTAAGCAAGAAACACATATATGTATTAGAAAGCAAAGTGTATAACAATAATATGCATACATATCCTGACATCTGCTCTTATACAGTAGATGCCCTTAGCCCTATATGTTGGTATAACAAATACCTAAGTTCTAGCTGTCTATGGTGTACCTCTGAGGGAAGCAATAAGTGTGCAGGGCCTTCGTGTAACACCTGTAAGGTGCTAAGGCTAATGCGTCACTCACTGACTCCCTTAACGGTACAGACCCAGTGATATCTGCTTACACATCGACTTACAACAGCCTCCATATATTTATTCTTGTACATCAGTACTTTAATTATATTTTTGCATTTAACAAATCAAAACAGGGGAAGGGCATCCAGGCATTACATCTATATACTTCCTGATCTTACATCTCACATTTCAAGCATACTTGTTTTGTTTTGTTATAGCTGCAATATTTCAAAGCAAATTCCCATAACATCTTATTTTATCTGATGTCCTACATTCTGGCTATGTCCTTTAAGGTGGCTCTCTTTTATCTTTATTCCAACTATTTCCCATTCATTCTACTATCCTGCTTTTCAACAGTGTAGGATATCCATTATATCTAAATGTCATATAGCTTCTTACTGCTAGTTCTCTCACCTTGTTAGCCCTATAACATCTTATTTTGTGTGATGTCCTCTATTTCTTTAAGAAAATTACAATTGCCATAATTCCCTATTTTAAGCTGGTCCACCATTTCATAATAATACCAATATCCTACCTTCTAATAATCTATATAACTGTCAACTCCTAATTATTCTAATATCTCGCCACAAAAGTCCTTTTCCTACCCCCAAATCACCACCACATCTTATTTCACCTGATGTTCTATGTTACTGTTACAGCCTAATTATTCCACTATCCCTCCTCAATGTTCTAACCTAATGTATCTCAATTACTGCAATGTCCAAACATGGGAACATATTTTTTGCCATAATTATTGCTTCTTTTTAATCATACAAACTGACTTCAGACAGACAGTTGAAGCCATAATGTAAATAACTACCTACGGCAGCAGTTTCTGTTTATATCTTTATTTAGTCTAATTCTTGATTCCAATGCCCTCATTTTTTTAAATTATTATTTCAGTATTTTCTGGAGAAGTACAGAATACATCTTATGCTCATACGTATTTATTTTAAGTTCTAAAAAGATATGCCATTTATAATGATCTCAGGAATTTATCTAATAATACCATTGCTCAGTAGTATATTTGATATTTAATTCATAAGTTCTCTTGTGGTAATCCCAGGTCTGCCAATGGAGGTTTTTAGCCTTATGGTATCAGATCAGGTCTATGTCTAGAGATCCAACGCCACCATTTAGCCTAAAAAGCTATACATATCTGGGTTTTCAGATTGATCTGAGCAGTCATAAGCTCCATTCTATATATTTGATAGGTTATATCTTCCCATTCTCGAGGGGTAGGTGGGTCTTTTGGTAGCCATTTCCTTGTCACCACTTTGTTGGCTGCTAGGAACATGATAGCTAGTAACAGCCTTGAGTTACCTCTTCCCAGCTCACTAGTGAAATTTAAAATAAGTGCTACTTCTGCGTCAAGGCCCCTATTTCAGGAATAATTCTCCTAATGCATCTCCCACCACTCTCCAAAATGATTCTAGAGTTGGACAGCTCCAAAATATATGCTTATGATTAGCTAAAGGTTCCCACACCCTCTCAACAAGTCATCCCTATTTGAGAATCATATTTCCACTATTTGTGGGGTTCTAAAAGTATTCTCAAACACTTCCAGACAAATTCCCTCTAGGTCAAGGATCTTGTAATTCTATGTACTGTTGTATATATCCCTTCCCAATTCTCTTCTTCCAAACTAATGCCTAGTTCTTTTTGCCAGCATTGTTGAGAGTGCATCTTAATCTCTGTCTGGTTTCTGATTAGAGTTTGATACATTTTAGATATTACATGTTCTGGTAATGCTATCTCTATTGTATTAATTATAATTCTCGCAAGTGGGTGCATCTCTCCTGGATCCCAGGTCTCAACTAATAAGTTTCTGCAGTAATGTCTTATCTGGAGGTATCTGAAAAAAATCTTGTTTCCCTAGGTGGTACTTTTCTTCTACTGTCTGGAATTGGCAAAAGACTCTCTGTTCATATAGTTGGCAGAATCTGGTAAGGCCTTGATGGTGCCACCTTGTAAAATTATAATCCTGTTTGGTTGGTTCGAACCTAGGATCTGCTGTAATATTTTGTATTAAGTATATTATAGGGTCATTAGTTTTTTAATTATTGATCTCAAATTTTCAATAGCTGTCTGGTTTTTGCATAGTTAATTTTGGTACAGTTTGACCAAATAAATATTTCTCTATCTCCTTTAATTGGATTCTCTTTTTGTTTCTTTCTAGTGTTGGTCTATCCCTCCATCTAACCACTGTAATATATGTGAGATTACGCTGCCTGTGCATATTCTTCTAAGTTAGGTAAAGCAGGCCCCCTTTTTTAGTAGTTGAAGGGTTTTACATTTTATTCTTGTTTTCTCCCTTGCCATATAAACCTAGATATCATACTATTCCATTTTTAAAGTCATTCTTCTGTGGGAAGATCGGAAGAGTCTGGAAGAGGTATAGGAATCTTAGAAGTATATTCATTCTTATAACCTCAATTCTTTGATTCAATGAAAGAGGCAATGGGTCCCATCTCAGGAAATCTTCCTTAATGGATTGCATAAGTGGGTTGTAATTAGCGTCATATAAATTATGTATTTCCTTTGTAAGATTTATCCCCAAATACTAAAATGTATTGCTTTTTCATCTCAATGGGTATCTTGTCCAAATTGTCTCACTTGGATGATAGTTTAGACATAATACTTCTGTTTTACTTGTGTTTAACTTATATACTGAGATGGATTCCATCTCCCCCAAAAGGGAGAATCATTTTGGTATGGATGTTTCTGGTTCCATTAGGTATATTAGTAAGTCATCAGCAAAGAAAGCTGTTTTATGGGTAGTATTGAGATAGTTTATCCCTGAAATTAATGTATTCTCTCTAATAGCTTGGGCTAACAATTCTGCATATATGGCAAATAGGGAAGGATATAGGGGCCAGCCCTGGCGGGTACCTCTATATAGAGAAAAATGGGTTGAGAATGATCCGTTCAGTTTTATCATGGCTTGTCGAGATGTGTATATTCATTGAATTATATTTAAAAAGGTTATTGGAAAATTAAATTTCTCCATCGTGTATCTTACAAATCTTAAGACACCCTGAAAACACCTTCTGGGTATCCATACTTAAAAGTATAAAGGAGTTTTCTCCTTTGTATTTCTTCTTGTAGATATACTGTTCATTTAATATTAACTGTTGTTTGGCGTTTTATGATGAAACCTGCTTGATCTTAATTTATAATATGGGGAAGCATATTCTCTTCCCTTTTGCCATAATGACTGTGAAATATTTATAATCCTGATTTAAGACTGAAATAGGGTGATACGATTCACAGTTCAATGGGTCTTTATCTGGTTTAAGTATTGTGGATATATCTGCATACTGCCAGCTGTTCAGGATGGGGAATTATTATCTTGTATAGCATTAAATAACTTAGTTAATATTGGGAATTAGGGCTTTCTTAAATGGTTTGTAAAATTCTGCAGTATATCCATCTGGGCCTGGGCTCTTGTTTGATTTGGAGTTACTAAAGGCGTTACCTATCTCCTGGGGTGTAACTGGACGAATTAATGACTTACTTTGTTCCTCCATGATTTGGGGTAGTTGCATATTTGTAAAAACTTGGTATATTTTTCTTCTTCTGGTTCTTGTTGTTGATAGTATAATTTTGAGTAGAATGTTCTGAAACCCTCTAATATATTCTTTGTTTTGTTAAGTATTTTAGCTTGTATTGGGTGTTTTATTTTAGATATTGTTGATAGTGCCTTTTGTTTGCTTAATCAATAGGCTAGTATTTTAGCCACTCTGCTTCCCCTTCATAATATCTTTGTTTCACATACATTAATGCTTGTTCAGTTTTTGGTTTAGTATCTCTTGTAATTCTATCTTTACCTGATTAATCTGTGTAATTGTATCTATCCTTCCCTCTGCATGAATTTGTTGTAGTCTTTCTAGTTCCAGTTCTAACTCTTTCTGTTTCCTAGCTCTCATTTTCTTTTGATGAGTTGCATATGCTATAATTTCTCCGCTTTTCTGATTTTAATGTGTCCCATAATGTTCCCTCCTGCACTTCTTCACTTGTGTTCTCTTGTAATATTCTAGGGATCCATTGCTGTACCTTTTATTTAAATTGTTTATCTTTAATTAACATATTATTAAATCTCCATTGTTTCGTTAATACTTCCTGTTCTGCTTCCAATTCAACAGTGATGATTGCATGGTCTGATAAATAGATTGGGGAAATCTTTGCCTTATGTATTATCTCTAAGGATTCTACTTCCACCAAGAACTAGTCTATACATGAGTATGTATTATGGACCCCCTGAAAAATGTGTATATCATGGGATGTTGGATAACAGTGTCTCCAAGTGTCTATTAGAGCAAGGTCTTTTATGAGTCTCTTGCCATGTTTCTGTCCCCTTGTAGCTATGGGGGTATTAAGGTTTGAACTATCCTTTGTAGGGTTCATTAAAATGTTCAAATCCCCAAGATCAATTTCCCTTGTTTAAAAGCTATGATTTTATCAAAGACTGCATGGTATACCATTTTCTCTGATCCTGGGGATACATATATATATATATATATATATATATATATATATATATATATATATATATATATGTATATATACTGTGTGTATATATATTATATATATATATATATATATATATACTTCCACTGTATAAGTCTGACCTTCCCAATTTCCCTTGATCAAAGTTAACCTGCCTTCTCCATCCTGGAATGATTCGAGCATTTGAAACATTGAGGATCATGGTATAAGTATAGCCGATCCTCTCCTACACCCTCTCGTATATGTACTAGCCACAATATTTGACATTCCATACTTAAGTAATTTCTGGTGTTCATCCTTAGAGAGATGTGTCTCTTGCAGGAGAATAATCTAGGGGTGCTTTTTTTGAGATGGGAAATTATTTTAGTTCTCTTTATAGGGTTACTCAATCCATTGACATTCTGGGACACCACTTTCAGGGTTTTCTTAATCTGAGACATCTAAATACTTTTGTTATTGTTCCCCTGTTGACCTTCTCTTATAGCTATTGCACTGTATCACTTCTATATTGCTTATGTCCTGGTGTCCTCAATTCTTTCATTCTTTTTTAGATCCATATCGCTTCCATTTATGTTCTTCGATGTCTCTGTATCTCCTCCCCACATAGTTATCTCTCCCCTCTCAGTGTAACCTATGTACATAGTAACTTTCAATGTCAGATACTTTCCTGACAAGAACGGAAAATTCCGTCTAATGTGGGCTATTTGCTTTACTCTGTAGGCCTGCCCAGGGGGTTGTACATATCCCCCATAATGTAAGCCAAAATTAAATTGGGTCTTATCCAGGTTTCCTATCTGGCTCTCCGGTCCCTTAAAAGAAATTTCTAAACAATTAGTACAATTTCTAACTCAAAATATAATAAAACTAAGATAATTAATACAGGTGCATAGCTCTGGTCACTGCATCTCTCTTTCTCTACCCCCAAAAGAAAGTCACCAGGTAACCCTTCCTCTTAGTTCATTTAGTCCATAACCTTTGTATGTAATTGTCCTGTTTCAGAATTTTCTTTTTGGTTTTTCCCTTTTTACTTCTTGTGAATTTTGTCCATTATCTTTTTTTGTTTATTCCAATCGTTTTTGTTTCCCTCTCTATAGTCTATTCTGTTAGAACATCTCCTTGATTCTCAGCCTTAGGCACAGCATGCCCTCTGGTGGGTTTTGTTTATGCTATTTGCCTTCTCCTCCCACTAGGAGGCCCAAGACCTTCACATCCATCTCTTTACTCGAGTTCAGCGAGCCCCCCTGTTGACCGCCTGGTCCCTGTAGAGCTCTCCCAGCCTAGTCTGGATGTATCCCTCTAGGATTCCACTCACAGATCCCAAATTTAGCTGATCCTGTCTTATTCTCCATTTTTCTCTCCACCAAGAGTGCCCCAGCTATCCCCTGAGTTCTGTGTCAATTGCCTCAAGTGCACCTGCCCTGTCAATTTTTCTCCTTTGTTTAGAGATTTGTCAATGCAAATCTTAAGCAAGAAACAGAAACCAGCTCCCCGGTCACTCCTCTTAAGCTATTAAACATTCTCTAGTGTCTGGTTTTGGGCTGATAAGCACCGTTCCCTCAAGCGATCTATCTCACAGAATTATTTTGGTGCCATTTAGCAGAAATAATCCCCAGAGAACCCGTATTCAGCCTTTTGGGTTCCTTTCTCCCTTTATGGAGATATTCATGTGTTTCCCTTTGAGGGTATATTCACCTCAGTCCTGGCCTAGTCTGTCCCCCCATGTTACCCCTCAGTTTAAGTGGAGGGCCTACCTCCTCGCGGGCTGGTATTCTGCCTCACCTAGGTGCTGCGCTCTAGCCCATCAGCCTACTCATCTAAAGAAGATAATCATTATATTTTATTTGCAAATTGTCCTAATAGTCTCTTTATCTCATCTAGTACTACTTGCTGTGATTCCCTTCCCGGTCTCTTTTATTTGCCCAGTCCCAAATTCAAGTTGTATGGTTTCTCTGGTAGTTTGGCGGGTAGCTCAAATCCTTTTTGTCTGATCTCAGGTCCTCCATCGCACTTTCTACCATGTCATATATGTCCTGTCCATTGGGGTACTGGACCATAAATCATGATGGATAAAGTGTACGGAATTTCAACTGTAGTTGTCTTAGAACTGGAAACAAATGTACATATCCCCTTCTTCTCTGCATTGTGACTCTCACATAATAGTTGTCAAAAAAAAGTCTCCGTTCGCCCATAAATATTTTCCCCTTTGTCCATGCTTTCTGAAGTATTTGTTTCCTTGGTGTGGTAACTCAGAAATTGCACAATTGTAGAACGTGGGTGTCTTTTTGGGTCCGCTGGTTTAGGGCCCAGTGACTGTGAGCTTTCTCTATTTCCACAGAGAAATCCTGTTCAAGGCCTAGTTCCTCTCTTAACAAATTCTTTACATAGTCCCTCATGTATCTGCCCTCACTGTTCTCTGGTACTCCATAAATTCGTATGTTCTGGCATCTCTGCCTGTTCTTTGCATCTTCTTGTCTCTCTCCCAGTGCTTTAGTTATATACAGAAACTGGGTTAAAGTTGTTTGAATTTGCATGATCTCTGCAGCCTGATCCGAGTTGTTTTGTTCTATCAACTTTACTTGGTTCTGTAGATTTGATACATCTGTATGAATGAGATCATGTTCTGAGCTAAAGTCCTGAAAGTTCTTTTTTATGTCTTGTAGTTCCGTTGTTATTCTGTCCAGTTTATCATTTAAGACTAGGTCTTTGGTTTTTTGATTTCTGCATTTAGATTTCTTTCCCAATGATACCGTCTGGGCCAATGATAATTCTGAGGTCTCCGAGTCTGATTTGTCATCTTCTGATTGCTTTTCTTCTATCTGTAATCCTTCATATCTGTTCATGGTTCCCTTTTGTGTATTTGATGCTGTTCATAAGAATCTTTCCATCAGCTAAATTGTTAGCTGAATTTGGGCTTTTTTAGTGATTTTGGGGGGAGGTCTGAACGGAGTTCCGATGTTAGGCTGCCATTAGTTCCAGAGCTGCATCGGAAGTCCCAATGCACTCATTTCAAAAATTCAATGGGGTCTCTGTTTTTTTGCCACCATTTTATTAAGGTCTCCACCACTTTTCAGGTGTTTAACCACTTCCAGACCCCAGAATCTGAATGACGTCCCTGTATGTCCTGCCTCCAAAAAGTGGTTCACGACTGGTGTGGATTTCTTATTTCTAATATTTGATTTGTGTTCCTGAATCCACTTTGTTAAGGGTCTGATAGTCTTGCCAATGTAAATGTTATCACATGGACACTGCAGGACATAAACCACCCCAGCAGTGTCACAAGTGATAAACTGCTTGATGTCATATTCTCTATTCGTATAGGGATGTTCATATTTCTGCTTCTTACTTGTGTGGCCACAGACTGAGCACCTACCACACAGTGTCATGCCAGGATGTAGGAGTCCCAGAAGTAGTCATTTATTTTCTTCATATCAGCCCTGTACGTGCTCCATACAGACCAATCTGTCTTTCAATGTCTTAACCTTCCTTTCTGCTATCATTGGGGGTGCCTGGAAGACATTATTTTCCATGGAAAAATCCCTCAAGATAAACCAATGCTTATTTATTTATTCTAGGATTACAAGTTTACCTTTGAGCCCAGGGATCTTTTACAAAAGTTCCATGTCATAACAAAGGTTTCACATCATAGGTTACAATAACACAGGTTGAAAGGAGAAAACATTGGTGGAGATAGGAAAAAGTGGGGGGGTAGGAGGCTAAAAGAAGGGGGCAGTAGCAGAAGGTCAGAGGAGGAGCAGGGAGGAGAGAATGATGGGGGGAAATGGTTAGGGGGCAGGGAAGGGTGCGAGGCAGCAAGCCAGCATTATCAGTTGCAGAAGTGAGGGATGGGTGGAGGCCTATGAACAATCTGTCTGATTTCTTTCATCCTATGATTGTGCTTAATAACAGAAACAACTGATACATCTCTCTGATGCTCCCTGTTTCCTTCTAGTGCCTCTGTTCATGTTATGCCATATACACATCTTTATGCCTGGCTGAAATTCTTTCTTTTATATACTCTTTCCCGACATCTGTTTGTAACCTCCCTTATTTCTTTATTACAACCCTGTTCATCTCCACAGTTTCTGAGTAAGAAACTGTTCTACATTTACATCACATCATGAGAGGCAGCTCTGAATTCAGTTACTGTAAGGACTGTTCATTTCCTGTGGAATTACCCCCCTCCTTTTGAAATACTGATGCAAACCAGGTCTGAGCAACATTAAAAGGAGCACTACTTTTATTATTTCAGATGTAAACAAAATGGAGTAATGCAGAATCAAATAAACTGTGGAAAGAAGGGTATTATACAAGTCAGTAGATAAGGGCCAATTAAAAAATAGAATACAAAAGTATAGGTCAAAATTGTCACCGGATTATTGCACTGCCACTTTAACATACAACAGGAAGAAATCATTAATGGAAAAAAAATATATACTGTACAGTACTTATTCTGTATGTAAAAAGATTATTAAGCAGGAAAAGAATGAAAAGCAGAAGAGAGGATTTTTTTTACCTTTTATAATTTTTTGGTGTATTTTTCATATTTTGTTTTTTTTTCTTTTATGTTTATTCTGGGGTGGAAGCACAGAACTAGGGATGAAAGTGGTTTAAAATAAACTTAGGAATATGGAAAAAAGGATCAAAGGAGCAAAGCTCTTTCATTTAATAGTTTTGACTAGCACACACTAGACAGTAAGCTCCACAGCTCCTTCTCTAGCTAATCAAAAGTCACAATGAAGACAGTCAGACATGTGCTCTGTCACCTGTTTCACGCAAATACATCACCTTCTTACAATGTAAATTGAAGTTAATGCGAAGTTTGGAATGTGAAGTTCATTAAAGTCAAATTTCAACCTTTGAATGGAAACTTCGCTTAATGGCATGCAGATATGAAGTTGATCACTTTGCGTTATATACACGGGCATACTAAAACTTCACTGCATCTCTACTTAGAACATACAATGGTATCAGAAAGATAGACATAGCAGGCATCACTGAGAGATGGTGGACTGACGAGGGCACCTGAAACAAAGGCATTGAAAGATACTCATTGGTTAAAAAAAAAAAAGTGGGAAAAAGGTGGGAGTTGCCCTTTACATTTAAAGCTGTATAAAACATAAAGAAATGTACTGGGATAGTAATATGGAGTTTACCAAAATTGGGTGGGTGCTGAGTTGGACGGAGGTCACCAATCACCAGTATCCATGGCATTACTGTGTAGACCACATGATACAGATAATATAAGGGATAAGCCCATTCTAGGTATATTAGAAAAACTAAATAACAAAGAAAACTTGATATTATCAGGGGACTACAACATAGACACATTTTATTTATTTAGTTATTTAGCAATTTGGATCATACCTTTGCACTCAGAGCTCTTTTACAGAGGTTCCACATCAAACAGTGACAATCACAACAATAAAACACAGTTTATATACAGTACACGAATAGTAGGTTGCTAGTATACAATAAGGGTACAATGTCATTCATAGTACCAATGGTGATAGTACAGCATCAAAAGCATTCAACTAGGGTTAAGGACAGTGTTTATACATAGCAAAGGAGATAAAGAGGTGTGACACCTAGTGTGAGAGTCTTTACACTAGTCTGATGGCAGATAAGGACTGCTTGGTACACCTAGTCTGCCCATTTCTCTACCTATTGGATATGCTGCAGATCCTAGTTAACCAACAGCCTACTTCCTCCTACTCTACTCTAGAATTGACTTATGTCTGTCCCATGCATTCTTGAATTCCCCCACTGTTTTTGACCCCATGACCCCCTGAGAAAGGCTGTTCCATGTGTCCACCACTCTCTCTGTGAAAAAATACTTCCTCACATTGCCCCGAGCTGTACTCCCTCTATCTTCAAATTGTGCCCCCTTGCTCTTGTACATCTTTTTTTCTGAAAGATGCTATCCTCTTGGACTTTGTTGATTTCCTTGAGGTACTTGAAAGTTTCTATCATGTCACCCTTCTCCTTCCTTTCCTCAAGGGTATACAAATTAAGCTCCTTTAGTCTCTCTTTGATTGGCTTCTGATGCAGACCCTGCACCATTTTAGTTGCCCTCTTCTGGACTACCTCCTTACTGTCTACGTTCTAGCAGAGATGGGGTCCCCAAAACTCATGCAGTACTCCATATGGGGTCTCACCAACTGTCTGTACAGGGGGATAACAATTTCCTGTTTTCTACTGGTGATACCTCTTCCTGTGCATCCCAGTATCCCCCCAGCCCTCCTTACTGCCTTCTCACATTGCTTGCCTACCTTTAGATCATCTGATATGACTACCCCAGGTCCCTTTCCATTTTTGCTTTTGTTAGTCCCCCCCACAATGTGTACTCTTCCCCTGAGTTTAATTTTCCAGGTGCATGCCAGATATTGATTGGAATAAGCCGACTGGTAAAACAAGCTTTGATAAGCAAGTGTCAGAAAAGATAAACAACCTAAACCTGCAAAAATGTATTGAGAAGCCAACAAGGGGTACAGCCTTCCAAGACATTATAATCACTGATTCAAAGGAATTAATAGGGGATTCCCACATGTGACAAATGTCAACTAACAGTGACCGTAATATAATTATGTTGCTGATATTAATGTCACAACATATACACCACAGGGGACAACAACTTGTCCCTGATGGCGCTATAACATGAAACTGGTAGGAGGTTTGTGGGTCCCACTGGTCATTCCTGAAAGAGGTCTTGACACGATTGTTTGATGTGCTTTATTAAAACTATTACTGGTCATGTTTTTGACTTTGTGTGTCTTTTGTTCCTCGGTGGGTAGTGCTGGAGTTTTTCTCCCCATGATCTAGGGAAGGCAAACTTCAAAAAAATGCTTCAATAATTACACAACTGGGACTGGAAAACTAGCATGGAGGGTAAGGGAGCAGACCAACAATGGGAAATAATAAAACAGAAAATACATAACTTTGTTAAGAACTTTGTACTACTAAGCAAGACATATAATAAAAAAAGTAAAATACTTAGGTGGTGTACAATAAATATCCAGTGCCCAATACTCAAAAATTAGCCCCGGGGCAAAATTAGCACTGCATGGCATTTAAAAATAGCCCTAAACTAATTTCAATAGATATTCAAAGGAATAGTCCAGGGGCTAAATCAGCTGAACATAGCGTACAAATGAAGGTATGGAAACTAGGCTGAGAGTGCAATGCAAAAATAGTCCACGAACAAAAAGCCGTCTCTGAATATAGCAACTGGGAAGGCCAAACTGCAACAGCAGTCCAGTGCACAAAGTGGTGGAGAAAGGCAGAGTTGCAGTAGTTGGCCAATGTGGATGATAGCAATGAAGTGGTGCACAACAACTGCAAACAACATCACAGGCCAAACACAGCAGAACTGTGCTATGGTTTTGACAAGTTAGCATGCTGCAAACACATCAGCCCAGTGCTGACACATTTGCCCAGCACTAACACATTAGCCTGGCACTACATTTTGCTATATTCAAAGTTCCTATGCAAATGAACCTACTGAGGCAATCCATGTGCAAAAATCCACATTGACTTCTCATCGTTGCATACATTACCAGGTAGTTTGCCTGAGATATTGCATGGTGCATACAGCTCCACCTGTAGGTTAAATTAGAACTACAGGTCGGTAGCTGCAGGTTGGGTCTCCCCACAACACCACCTGTATGTCAGACTGGATCAACATGTCAGTAGCTGCAGACTATGTTTGTACACAAAAATAGAGACTACTGTGTCGCAGAGAACTAGAACCACAGGCACAGGCGATGGTGCTACATGTCATAGACCTATTGTAGCCCCTGCTGCAGTGGATAGCAGATGCTACAGTAACACAGTGGCTGGTATTGTGAAGGACACAACAATGCCTATGCTGTGTCAGGCATCAATGACTGCTGCTTTCTACACAGTGACAGACCCAGCTGGCAGGTGTGTTCAGACTGTGGTCACCACTGTCTTGCAATCCTGTGACCCAAATGTGCTGTGCCACTGGCATGGGATACTCAAAGTAACATACATATAGCTGTCCGTGTGTGCCGTGGCATCTGTACAGATGTGCAGTATGTGCCAGGGGGGCACATACCATCAGACAGGCACAGTGGAGTTAGGTGAGTCCCAACACTGGAAAATGTGCACTGTGTGGATGGCCCCAGCCTTGTGGCAGCATCTACTATGTGGTGCAGCCTTCCCACCTGTGCATCCTCCCCTTAATGCCCTCCATTGCCCCAGTGCTGCATGTGTGTGCTGGATTATGTTGGTGTACCCCAATGGGGGGACCAGAGGTGTGTGCTGTATGGACTCACTGCCATTGTGTCCATTGGGCATTTGGGCACCTACTACTACCTGTCAGGGTTGGGACTGGCACCAGATGATGGTGACGTGGACCGTACCATCAGTGTGCAGTATGACTCTTCCATTCCTTTGTTATGTTTCTTTGTATTTACCACTTTGTTTACCAGGTACACTCACTGAGCAAAGGCCCATCTTCAGGAATGACCCTGAGCCACTACATGTGGGCTGAGATTATACAGTGTACAGTACCTAAACACAATGAACAACAACACACAATTAAAAAATATCAACTTAGTGATACATTACACACACAAATAGGTTGTTACTGCAATTGGGGCTGTGGCTCAGTTTTATGATTTACATGATTGTTCCTTTCTATGCAATGTTGCGGCACTGTATTCCACAGTTTGGGTGCCTGTACATATGGAGTGGCCGTCTGCCCTCACAGCTTCCTCATTGGCTGCAGTCAGCCTTGTTCCCTGTTGCTGCTGTGTCCACACCCCCCATCCTAGGTTTGAACGGAGTTAAGACTACCTTTTCTTAGGTGGTAATTTGTGCCTTGCTACATGTCACACTACTGCACATTGCACTGCAATTTAGTTTTGAATATACCATTGCACCTGTAAGCATTTCACCGCCCCTCACTTTACACCATGCATACATTATCTTTTAGCTTTGGTGCTAAGATATTGTGCAGTATTATTTGGCCTTTTGAATACAGCAATCCATCTCAAATGTGGTGCAATCATGGCACAATCAGTTAGCGCCAAGTGCACAGTTTTGAATATCTGGCCCCAAAAGTCTTATTAGCAAATAAAATGAGGTAATATTAAACAACTGAAAATATCATGCAATGAAGAAACAGCATGTTACTTCACAGAAATACATAGCTTTAAAAAATAGAAATAAGGATCAGTAAGGCAAAAATGGAAGAAAATACAGCAAGAGATGCTAAGAATAACTATAAAATTTTTTAATCATATATTATGGGCAAAATGCAAACCGACAGGAGAATACGTTCATTGAAAACTGAAAATGTAATCACCAAAAGCAACAAAGAACTGGCAGACGAGTTCAACAGCTAATTCTGTTTGGTATTTAATACCAGTAATGGAACTCCTAAGCTGATTCAGATGAGTGATTCAAATCTATAAATAAAATCTGTAGAATTATGCCAGCTGTTAATGAGCCTAAATCAAAATAAATTAGCATGGCCAGATAACATTCATCCCAGATTAATTAAAGAACTAGGAAAGGGACTTTGTAATCCAATAACTATGCTGTTTAATAATACCTTGAACTCTGGTATTATTACAGTATACTGGAAGAATGCCATAGTAGTGCCCATACATAAGAAAGGGGAAAAATCAGATGTGAGGAACTGTGGACCAGAGAGTCTGACATTGATTTTGTGCAAACAAATTGAAAATCAAAATAGTAAAGGAGAAGCTGCAAAATGGCTATATGATAATATAATCATAGATTATACACAATAGGGGCTTGTGAGGGTGAGATCATGCTTGACAAATTTATTTAATTTTTATCAGCCAGTAAGTAAGGCTGTTGATGGTGGAAAGGCAGTGGATGCCCTTACAGAAATATAAGTGTGCTGCGTACATGCAGAGTGCATACCAAATGCTTAATTGTGAAATGTTTGCATGCAGTTCACATAGACAAAGTGAACCTAAGCAAACCTGGTCTAAAAAGCATATCAGGTTCACATGCTGCAAACTTGATGTGTGCAGCAGGTAAGCTGGCGCGAACATCTTCTAAAAATCACATCAGGGCCAGATATTCAAAACTTTACACTGGGTGCAAAACATTTGTGCCAGGTTTGTACTGGGTTTGCATGGGTCTCCTATATTCAAAAGACCAAATAGCATGAGCAAACTGCATTAGCGGTGAGCAAAATTATAATGTATGCGCTGAGCAAAGAGAGGGGGCGTGTACATGAATACAGGTACTATGCTATATTCAGCCCATCAGCGTCACGAAAAGTGTGTTTGTGCAACTTTACATGACACTTTGCATGGTGCAAATTACCGCACAAAAAAAAGGTAGTCTTAACTCTGGGAAAACCAAGGATGGAGGTATGTGGACACAGCACTGACAGGCTACAGGGCATAAATCCACAATTTGAGACAAACCAGAGCTCTGTACAAAGGTAGGGGTGCTCTATCTATGTGAGTCCAAATCAGGGCTCACAAACAAGACATGCAACTCCCTTTGTGTGAAATACAAAGAAAAAGTGAGCAACGGGTGCAGGTCAGGAAGCTCAATTAAAGTAAACAGCACACTGAGGTCAAAAAACTGACAACAGGTTTATTTGTGCAGCAATCACAGTGTACATCCAAAGTATATAATAGTACACATGAAGCACTGGAGGGAAGGAAGGTGTTGAGCGGAGGGTGTACAGGTGGTGAGGCTGCAAGACATAGTAGGGGCTGCCACACAGCTGGGGCCATCCATGCAGTGCACATGTTTCAGCGCTAAAATGCCTTGACATCAGTGTGACTGTCTGATGGCAAGTGTCTGCCCCCAAGGGCACATACCACTCACCTACACAGACACCATGTCACACACTGCCAGCCATGTGTACAGTACTGTGGGACAACCATGCCATTGACACAGTGTATGGGGGTACAGGACAGCATGACAGTAGTGTCCACTGTCAGAAGTTGGTCAATAGGGTGGCAAACTGATTGGCAGGCAGAAAAAAGAGAGTGGTGGTAAATGGTATACAGTCAGAAGAGATGAAAGTCAGAAGTGGAGTACCTCAGGATCAGTCCTGGGGTCAGTCCTCTTCAATAACACCAAGATCTGCAACAGAGTAAATGATCCAGATGGTGTGAGCAGAATGAGAAGAGATCTTGAAAAGCTGGCAAAATGGTTGGAAGAGTGGCAACTGGGGTTTAATGCAAAGAAGTGCAAGATCATGCACATAGGGAAAAGAAACCCTGAAGCTACCTATAGGTTTGGGAGGAGAGTATCTTCATCAGTGACATTGCATATGGCCTGGAGGGTAAGGTTTGTCTGTCTGCAGATGACACCAAGATTTGCAATAAAGTAGATGATCCAGATGGGGTGGGCAGAATGAGAAGAGATCTGGATAAACTGGCAAAATGGTCAGAAGAGTGGCAACAGGGGTTTAATGGAAAGAAGTGCAAGATCATGCACATAGGGAAGAGAAACCCTGAAGCCACCTATAGGTTGGGAGGGAAGTTGCTGGCAATCACAAGGGAAGAAAGATACTTGGGCATTATCATCACAGATGACCTGAAATCATCCAAGCAGACCACTAAAGCAGTAGGTAAGTCTAGAGGGATGTTGCGGTGTATTAGTAGGGGTATTACAAGTCATAAGATGGAGGTAATAATCTCTCTTAACAAGACACTAGTTAGGCCCCATCTGGAGTACTGCTTGCAGTACTGGAGGCTGCACCTGCACAAGGACATAACAAAATAGAGGCACTCCAGAGAAGGGCAACTAAAATAGTGCAGGGACTGCATCAGAAAACTTATGAGGACAAATTAATGGAGCTCAATATGTATACCCTAGAGCAAAGGAGGGAGATAGGTGATATGATCGAAACATTCAAACATCTTAAAGGCATTAACAAAGTGAAAGAGTCTAATATGTTTCAATATAAGAAAAATTGCAGAACAAGAAGACACAGCATGATATTAGAGGGAGGCTGATTAAGGGGTAATGTGAGGAAGTTATTTTTCACAGAAAGGGTGGTGGATGCATGGAATGGCCTACCTCAGGAAGTGGTGGATATAAATACAGTGCAGGACTTCAAACAGGCATGGGATAGGCATAAGGAAGCAATAAAGATGAGTATGAATAGATAGGCCATTGACAGAGTAAAGGCCTACATCTCATCCATAAGGTAGAAAAAATGAATAGGCTGGATGGGCCTTGCGGTCCTTATCTGCTGTCATCTTCTATGTTTCTATGTTTCTAGAATACATCTGCCTGTCACTGTGTGGCTTGCAGCAGTCATTGCTGCCTGACACACCACAAGCATTGTTGTGTCCCTCACAATACCGACCACTATGTACTGTAGCATACACTGTTGCTGTAACAACAATATGTCTATGGCATGCAGCACCACCACCCATGCCTGTGATGCTACTCCTCTGGGGCACAGTAGTCTTTGCTGCTGTGTACAAACATAGCCTGCAGCTACCGAACTGTTGTCAGGTCTGACATACAGGTGGAGCTGTGAGCAACCCCAGCCTGCGGCTCCTGACCTGTAGTTCCAGACTGACATACAGGTGGAGCTGTGAGCACCCTGAAATAGCATTGGGCAATCCATATGGTAATGCATGCAGATCAGACCATAATGAGATGCAAATGTAGCTGTTTGCCATCAGATTGCCAAAGTAGGCTCATTTGCATAGGAGGTTTGTATATAATAAAATTTAGTGCCAGGCTAATGTGTTAGCACCAGGCAAGCATGTTAGCACTGGGCAAATGAGTTAGCCCTGGGCTAACTTGTAAGAACCATAGAACTGCTCTTCAGTGTTTGACCTGCAATGTTGTTTGCAGTTGTTGTGCACCACTTCTTTGCTGTCACCCACATTAGCCACATACTTCAACTATGCCTTACTCAACCTCGGTGTACACTGGGCTTCTGTTGTAGTTTGCACAGCCCTATTGCTATATGCAGAGCTGTCTTATTTGCCAGCCTATTTAGGCACTGCACTCTCAGCCTTGTTTGCACACCTTCATTTGTACACAATATTCTACTGATTTAGCCCCTGTGCTACTCCTTTGAATATAGCTTGCAAATGGTTCCAGGCTACTTTTGCATATCAGGCAGTGCTAATTTTGCCCCAGGGAAAAGTTTTGGAATAACTGGCCCCAGGTTTGTGTGTTGTACACTTGACATGAGTGTAGCAGTTAAGCTGGTGTGAACGTCATTTAAAAATCACATCTGGTTCATATGTTGCACACTTGCCATGTGTTCAGCAACTAAGTTCGTGCAAATCTCATCTATAAAAACACATCAAATTTTGTTTCTCATACTACTGCTAGCAATTAGAGCAATTAAAATATTTTCATTGATTTCCCATTTAAATTAGGTGAACTCATTAATTATGATCCTTTTCTAAGTTGTTTAATGGCTTTTGATTTTTGTCATTAAATTGCCATTAATTTGTAAAGTATTGTTTTCTTACTGCATTAAATGCCTAGGATATAGTCAGCAAACATCCCCTATTCCAGATGTGTGAAGAGGGGCTTCTGTGTTGTGAAGCCTGACCTTTGTGTTTTGGGCCACACAAATCCCCTTATGCATATTTACTGCTGCAAATGTGTTTCTCCATGACTGTTATGGCTTATTTACTTTCCCTTTGTCATTCTGCATGGAGCACATACACTATGGCAATGCTCAGAACTCTTTGTACTGAATATGGTCTTGGAAGCATGCACCATGCCTCACATTTTGTCACTGAAATGAGGGACATGGACATTCAAAATGAGAAACAGTGAAGGACACTAATCCTCACGATGATCAGGATACATCCTGAAACATGGAGATACAGTACCTCAGAACACATGTACTGATGTTAGCCCCTGAGAATTAATTTCTACCATAAAGCAAGGGTGCAATTTAGGTAGGGCAGAGGAGGACAGTTGCCCCCTTCCTGCATTTGTGCCTAGGTTGTTCTTATGGCATGCCAATAATAGCCTCAAATTTGGATTTAATCTTTTGCATAATAAGTGCAGCCCTGCCTGTGTTGTGCTCACACTGCAGGTACACTCCTGACTTGACTGTGTCTGTATTGTGTTGTCCACTCTATCCAACTATCAGTGACAGTGCCATCACACATGACATAATGGAGATCCAGCCAAGCTGAGCACATGAGTCACATGAGTGGGACACTGTCTTTCCTATCACAGAGTAGACAGCCTGCACACTGCAGCTTGGAGGAGTTGGTGAGCACTGAGCTCTCAATAGCAGTGTTGTGGTGGCATATTTTTGTTGGTCTACTCATAGTGAGTCTCTGTCTCCCTTTGGGGCTGAAGGGGCTGGGGTGAGCTAGAAGCTAACTCGAGACTAGTTTACCTACTTACTCTCTAGGCTCACCTCGCAAAAAAAACTGTGCATGCCCCACAGGGCAGCATACTAGACCTCACCACAACAGTGACAGCAGTGTGGGTGGCCTTCGTAGGCCTTGATCAATACAGTGTGGCAGCAGCAATGGCAGCAGTTAAGCAAGAAGCAAGCAACACAGGTTGGGTGGGTTTGGTTGGTGAGGTGATTTGGTTGCAGACCACATTGGGGACCTATAATGGTTGGTTCTTGCATCCAGCTTCTGTCAGAAGGATGGAGGAAGAGTTGATTGAAAACTGGACTGGTAGCACACTGGGCTAGGCTGCAGGTTCTGCCCAGATGGCTGGGTAAGTAAAAGTAAATATATTTTTTACAGGGGGATTGGGGAAGGAGGAAGGACTGAAATACTGATGTGTTTTTCACATTTCTGCACCTTTGGGTGGCTTCATGACCCATATAGGATGGGCATTGAATGGAGTGGAGTTGGGGAGAGAAATTGGGACAAAGTTTTTTGGGGGGAGGGGGGTCACAACTTCAGCAAGGAAAACAAATGGTTAGTAACTCGGTGGGTTTAAGTGCAAATCTGATGCACTGCTCCAGGGTATAGACAGATGAATCTTATACATTTGAATTTTTCCCGATTTGCATATCACTTTTCAGTCACAACAATTAAGTTTTATCTTTTAGGCACATTCGAGACATTCCAGAGCTTGCTGCTTAGGGGCTAACTAGCACCTGGCCTACACTGGTTGTTGGCTCCCCCCTGATGAAATCGGAAATGGTGCCCCTGCCATAATTTCTAAATTTGTAGGACACCCTCTGTGTGAGCAGCATGTTTTCCATGAGTGATTGATGAAGGGCAGAGCAGTTTTCAGGGGTAAAATGAGGACTGTCCCTTGCATTCAGGGACAGTTGAGTGGTATGTTATGCACATACTATTGGAGCCCCACTCTAGTCAGGCTTATGCCTCCCCCCATGAAGCTGATCTCCACATCTCCATGCTCAGGCACATTATGACATAGGGCAAGGGAGAGTGCAGGGGTGTGCCCCATTGAAATGAATGAGGGTATTTTTTTATTACTATTTTGTACATTATTGATGGAGAGTTGGAGATTAATAAAGGACACTGCTCGACTAACAATGGCCTTGTTAGTAGAACAGTGGCATTCATTATTCTCCAACTCACCATCAAACTATATAAAATAGTAATAAAAAATAGCTCCATTCATTTCCAGGGGGTATGCCCCAGAACTCTGACCCATGGTCATCATTTCTTAAAGACTCCTACTCTGGCTCCCTAGTACTCAGGTTAGAGACTCTGAACATATTTATACTTAGTGGGTTGTCTGTAGCAGCAAATAGCAGGCAGTATAGCTTAGCTGCTAAAGGCACTGAACTGCAGACCTGGAGACCTGAACACCTGGGTTTGAATATCATCAACCCCCACTTGTATAGTGTATGATACTGAGCAAATCACTTAACTTTTATGTGTGCAATTATCAGTCACCACCTGCTTTCTGCATGCATGCCACATGCATCTAGTCTGTTCCAACTGAACAGAAAAAGCATGCTTTCCACAATTGTTTGCTGCACCCATGCCATATGCATGCAATTGGTTCCAATTTAGCATTTAAATCATGCTTGCAACATGCAAATCACTTGGATAGTTTTATGTGCGCAGCATGAAAACATTTCAGATAATTATTTCTGCAAGGGTAAGGTTTACGTGGGTTTTTCCAAAGCTTTTGACACTGTGCCACACACAGATATATTATTTATTTATTTTATTTATTAATTTTGTTAACCAGGTAAGCCCACTGGTCCATTGCAGTCCCTTTTTCAGGAGCAACCCAGAATTAATTACATATCAGAATCAAAGAGCATGTTGTCAAAGTAGACAAACTCTACAACACAGCCATTCCAGTGACTATCCATACATGGATTATAAACTGGTTAACGGGTAAAAGACAGCACAAGAGGATTAATAGAGAGATGTCAAAATGGGTATTGGTGATGAGCAGAGTGCCATATGGCTCAGTTCTGAGTCCACTCTTATTCAATGTTTACATATTGGATGCTTGTGCGGAATTGGAGGGTTGGTCTACTAAGTTTACAGATGATGCAAAGCTAGGTGACATTATTAAGTCAGTCACAAGTATCGTGAAATTGACAGATGACATAAATTAATTGGCATTTTGGAACAAGAAATCTAATATGAGTTACAATACAGAAAAATGTGGAGACATATACCTAGGTATCAATAAACCAAAAGCCATATACACAATTGATAACATACCAATAAGGAAGTCAACAAAGAAGGAAGACCTGGGGATAAAAATATCTGACAGATTGACTTGGGAGAGACATTGTAATGTTGTTATTAAAAAAAGTAGACAAATAACAGGAATCATTTTGTAGAATATCAGGAGCAGAAGGATGGAGGTTCTCATGCCTTTGTACAGGTCATTGGTGATGCCATATTTGGAGTATGGTGGTCAGCTCTGGCTTCCATATACCAGGAAAAAATTGATAAACTGGAATAAGTTCAGAGAAGATACAGTAAAAAAAACTGAATCAAATGAGGAAAGACTAAATGATCTAGTCTTGTTCTCACTGAAGAGGAGAAGACAGTGAAGAGATATGATTATAATTAACAAGGCTGCATGGAATTCACAGTTACTGAATTAACTGAAATTAAAGAGAATTATGGTAGGGGATGCATGAGAGGGCATATGCTGACATTAGCCAAAGAAAATTACAGGGCTAGCAAAAGAGGTGGTGGTTCATGCAACAGATGGCATAAATGTGGAATGATGTACAAGAGGAAGTGATTTATAATAAGGACTTGAAAATCTTTAAATAAAATCTTGACCAACATATGTATGGGAAAAACACAAATATATCCAGTTAGTGAGAACTAATAGACAATTAAAAGGGTCTCACCTCTCCTTTTGCCTGAAACCTTTCTTATGTGTTATAAAATTATAACAAACAGTGCAAATTCAGTCCTATCATTCAGTGCCATAAAAACTGTTTATGTCATTTTAAAAATTCAATAATTGTCTCTCTTGGTTAGAGTTAGTTCTAGGTTCCCTCTCCTGGGACATATGGTGACATTTTTCAATTCTTATGAACCACAGCATGTGATCCTGGGGATAGTTAAAAACCAGAGCATGTTCGACCAACAAATAATTCCTATTCTCATTATGCATGGCCCACATGTGGTCACCAACTCTTTCTTTTGGTTTTTGTTTTATTTCCACATAAAGAAACAACCACACTGGAAGGTAGCTATGTGTACTATACGTATAGTATTATAGCTGATAAATGTTTTGATCTCAAGTAGCTCCCCATTGGATGGGTTCAAGAAAATGTGACCCTCTTTGAGAACCATGCAATATTTGCCCCTACCACATTTATATCATCCCCTAGGATGGGATGGAAACCAACCAAGTGATAAGGGTGGGCTTGGGTTGCAAACTGTTAGTGACATAGTCCTTTACATTGCTTGCCCATTGGTAGACCATCTTTGGTGGCTGGTTGACAATGGCTGATAAGTGCTCCTTATTCTGGAAGATACCCTAGTGTTTATGAAAAAAATGTGTTGTATTGCATATGATTGGGTCGTGTGGGTAGTGGCAAAATTAATGGATGGTTCCCTTATCACTCTACTGGTTCAAGTTTGAAGCAGGGAATTTCTGTCCATGTTGGTGACCCTAATTCTACCCAGCCTAATGTTACCCTTACTATATCCTCCTCTTTGAATATTCCCTTCAAATAATCAGCATTTTACTCAAAAGAATCCAAGGTGTTACAATTTCTCCAGATGTGCAAGAAAGGACTTGTTGGTATATTTTGTATGGTGTGGCAGAGATGGCATGAGCTGGCCAATAACAATGTATTCCTGCCTGTAGGCTTCTGGAAAATGTTGGTACCTTATTGATACTTGCATACTGGTCCTTGGTGATCTGGATGTCAAGAAATGAAATGGTTTTCCAGAAATTCCACAAAAGTTATAAGCTCTGCCCTGCTTCCCCACCACACCATCAAAATATTATTAATATAATGTATCCAAAGCACTGAATATTTGTAGAATGGATTATTTTGTTCATCATACACCACTTGTTGTTCCCATAGTCCCAAATATATATATATATATATATATATATATGCATAATTCAGGAATATTGCTGTACCCATAGCTGTACCTCTTTTTGGACATAAAATTGTTCGAACAAAGAAAAGTGTTGAATTTATGCACAAGCCTGCACTAATCAATCAATAAATCTGTTGATGGTTTAGCTTCCTCTCTTTTCAAGTCCATGAAATATTTAACACCTTACAGACCTTCCTCGTGGAAGATGGTCGTACGTAAGGCTTCCACATCGAGAGTAACTAGGTAATGGTTACTCTAATTGTGCAGATCTTCAAGGACTCCTAAAATCTCTGTGTAATCCCTCACATATAACTGTACTTTCCAGACATAGGGTCAACCAGTTGGGACAAGGGATCTGTGAGGAAATTGATACTGGAGATGATGAGTCTGCCTAAAGGAGAGAAACGGGTTTTGTGGACTTTGGGGAGAGTATGTACTGTATTGTGGGTCTCATGGTAAGAGCTACTGAAAGGAACTCAAAGGTTTCCTCATCAGTTTCATTGTCTTCTAATGCAATTGTGAGATATCTGTAAATATTGATGACAGTGTGGGATCACAGGACACCGGAGAATAAAACCTTTGATTACTCAACTGCTGTAACACTTCAATTTGATATAGTTAAGTGTGTCCTGGACTACCACACTGCCCCTCCCCCAATTCAGCTGATTTGATCATTATGTCCACATTAGACTGCAGTTGTTTGAAGGCACATTGTTCTTCACTAAGTAGATTCACATAAGTGGGGGTACAGTATATGGAGTCCTTACCAATTTCTTAATACCCTTTTCACAAGCCCTTAAAAAGACACCAACTGTTGGATTAAAAGGTGAAATGAATTGCAATTTAATCAAAAATATATGCACAGTCCCTGAACTCTCTGGAATATCCAATCTGCTTTGGTTAGTGTCATTGGTGATAGTGGAATCAGTGGTCTGTGCCTCTAGAGATCCGGGTGGCCTTCACATGCTGGATGAACATAGAAGCCCTTGAGGTTCAGCAACCGTCCACATTTTTGAAGGTCAATAAAGATTTGGAATTTGTTTAGTGAGGCTGAGGAGACAAATTTCAATCCTTTGCTCATTGCTTGTATCTTAATATCTGACAGCTGATAGGAGGACAGGCAGATCACATTTGAATTATTGTGATCCAATTGTATTAGTTCTAATTCACCACTTTCCTTGGTTTGTACTGTTTATTCAGGTGTTCCCTGTGTCATTTGGAAAGTTGCTATCTCCCTTTATTCTGCTGTTTATATTGTTGGGACCTGTTTCTTGCCCCTCCTGCCCCACCTTGTACACCTCCTCATGGGGTTCCCCCTAAAACAAATAAAATCTAGTGGTCTGGTGGAGTAGCTGTTGTTGGTTTGGGGTAAGAGAAGTAGCTTCTTCAAAATAAATTGATGAATCGGAATTGCCTTTCACTGTATTTCTGATCAGACAAGCCATTTACACCACATGCCCTTTGATTTTTTAGAATAGGTTTAAGAGTAGTGCTTTGCTGCTGTTGTGAGTCCTGTCTGTGCTGTTTTCATGAAAACACACACTTGTTCTGATAATCCTTTTCTTCCCACAGGAATTTCATATGCTTGTATACTGCATTTTTTTTATCATACTTAAGGTTGAATCCAAGTTGACTTTCAAAGAGTTTAACTTGGCCAAGTGCGCAAATTGGAGAGGAATCTCCTCATTAGCTTTTAATTCTAATGCTAGACATTGTTGAACTCTTGCTGAGTTGGTCAGAATGAGCTGTATATATACATACAAGTTTATTGTCATTCGGTTATAAACCATTACGACATTATAACAAATTAAAATTACAATACATCAGAAGGCATTTTTAAAGACACTGTAATGGCCCGGATTTGTTCACAAGTTATTAGTCTAATAACACCATTACATCACCTACTGAAAAATAAATATCATCAGTCTTAAAGGAGATAATACCATTACTAAAATCAGATACATAATCCTTATATGAGCCCAATTTGGATTCTGCTAAAAATATCCAGCTTCATCTTAGGACAAATTAAGTTTTACCTTATAATCTAAAAATAAGAAATCATCAAAAATGTAAAAAAAAAAAAAAAAATACATCATAGTTTCATTTACATATGATGGAATCAGCTTCAGACCTGATCCTACCCTAAAAGCAATGTGATACTAATGAGCTCAGAGTCCTGCCATTAAAGATTCTCATAAGGTTCCATAAAACTCCATGGGAAAGCCAGAGCCTTAAACATACCCAAAACAATTATTCCATAGCTTATCTGAAAGAAGCTAATGACAGAACAAAACTAGGGTCAAAGGGTCAATGTACTAATAACCTCCTCAAAAGCTTGGGACTGATTCATGGGAGACTACCTGTACATTAGTATTTGTGGCTTTGTATGCTTTAACAATATTCAAGCTGTCCCCCTAATTTTTCCCATAGCCAATGGTAGGTAATCCCCAAAGCCACCTGTTTCCAGACTGACCGACTCCTTTATGGATACCACCAGTATGTAAAGGATAACTTGGCACTGATAACTTCCCATCATGGGGCTAAATAAGCCCATAGTGAGTCATCTTAAAGACCTGTGAGCTGTGAGATGCAGACCTGCCCAGAAGGTAATTGATAACAAGTCCTAATTAGCTTGGGAGAAAGGGTGGGTTCTTCATAAATATTGAACACAATGAACACTTTGTAATTCTTCAAATTAAATCCAAATAGGTACTGGGTGCTAAAACATGCCTTCCTATAAATGCATAACATGTATGACATGCTACAGCATCCTAAATACACAGCCTAAAAATAAAATTAAAGATAAAATAGCAGATAGTTGTATTAATCAGCTTTTCTCCTAAGGTACTGATCCTCATAGAACCTTTTAAGACAGTGTTGCCTACCAAAAATATTTCATTATCATGAGAGTCCACAGGGCCTAAATAACAATTTCCTTGAAAGTAGTCCCAAGAGTCCATTACTTAATCATCCCTTATCACCTCACATCAAAATGAATATGTAACAGTGTAAAGTTATTTTTTTCCAGAGTTAGGCAAACACTCATGTTTGAAAAGAAAAATGGAAGCAGAATCGAATAGGACATAGCGTTCTTAGGAACTTCTTTGGGGCAATAATATAAGGCTAAGGGTTCATTTAAAAAGGGTTAATTTATAAAGCACTTCCCAGCCCCTTAACAGGGCTGTATCATAAAACAGATGGGTTTACAATAGTGATTCAAATATAAACTTCAGTTGCACCCCTACTGCACTCTAAATGCCCTTGGATTGATTAAGGAAGTGTGATAAAGGAGTGTCAAGTGCATTTAAGCCCAAAAGCTTATACAATATTTTAACTGGAGTGCCAAATCTTAATAATCATCAAAAATGCCTCACAACAGGTCTCAGATTCTTCCAGTCACTGCAACACCGTTAACAATGGGAAATCACAGCCCTTACAGACATGAGAACTTATCTCCCTTATCTTATTCTGGGAGTCCATTTCATTTTTATGCCATTATAATCTCTGAGATTTTAACAAACATTCTGAACTTTTGCATCAAAGCTCTGTTTCTGGGGTCAATATTCCCTCAAGGGCTGTAACTCTGAAATGAACTTACTACATCTCAAGCCATCACACATAGGAAGTTAGGTCTCTTAATGAGTGCCAAGGGGTACAAGTTTACCTCCATGGCCACACAAATTTTCTCCAACTCCCAATATTCTGAGACACAAATTCTTCTCTCAGTTCATCCAATCCACCTGTCGTGAACCTCGGAGAGACCTGTGAACACAAAGAAAAAGCTTCACTAAGTCCAACATTGTTTGGGGCCCTTTAGCCCCAGTTCCCTACCCATGACAACAGTGGCATACCTGTAAAATGAGAAGAAAAAATCCCTTCTGCAGCCATGGTTGCTGAAATTCATTTCAATCAGTTCAGATCCAGATACGGGGCCAGTTCTCCAATGCAGCCACAAAAACTCCTTTTTTACAAGCGCCAAGGTTCCCTGCTCAGCTTCACTCCTCATAGTGCCAATTTGTTCATACAAAAGCAGCAGGACTGAATGGAGACAAAACACTCTTGCTCCACCATAGAATTATAGTATATCAAATTGTGTTTTAGTTATTTCATGTGCTAAACACCAGTCATAGCCCATGCTCTGTAACCAGAAGCATGAAACTGTCAATATAATAATCACAGTTTAACTCAGCGGGGCTTTGAGAATGAATAAATCATGGCATGGTTCATTATAAATATTCAGAAAAAAAGACAAACTTAAAAATTTAAAATCTAAGAAAAAATCAGAGTGCTCATTCAGCGTGGTGTGGAGCGGAGCAGCAGCATGGCTATCTTGCTGCTCCACCCCCCTCCCCCGATGAATGAGCTGTATTTATCTAAGGGGGAGGAATGCAACTCATCTTTCCATCGATCAAAGAACTCAGTTCTGTCCTATTAGGGAGGAAGTATAGCACAGTGGTTAAGAGTACTGAGCTGCAAATCTGAAGAACCGGGGCTGAATCCCACAGCCATCACTTACATACCGTGTGATCAAGAGCTAGTCACTTACTGTAACTTCTTTGTGCTCCCACGATGCCTGGAAACAAGAATCTGCTTTGTGTGTCCTTCCTGGACAAAAATGGTAAAATAAATAAATAAATTTCCTGACTGAAAGATAGGAACTTAAAGATTTAAAGACCTTTAGTCACCTGACCAACCTGAAGATGATTATCCATTGTGACCTGCTGTTACACTAGCCAACTGGATTTCAGAGTAGTTCCCTCATATTCAACAAATGCTTCCAGTATCGTGAATAGGAGGCTGGCCTTTATGTCTGCTGACATGCTGGCTGCAGGCTAATGAATAACACTCCCACAGTTGCCAAAACTAGGCTTGGCAAGGACCAAGTTGGTGATGCTAGCACCAGAACTATTTGAAACCTGTAGTCCTGTAAGCATATGCTAACCTGTGGACATGCTGGTACAATCCTCCTCTGGCTCAGAGGAAAGATACAATATACTGTATGCCATCTCAAGCAGTCCATTTCTGCTCATTGCACAAAAGAACACCAAAGCAAAAGAAAAAAAATGCCACCACTGGAAGCACTGGTTTTGCATTAGGGACTACAACTGACAAGGAACAAAATACTATGCATTTAAGAACTGTAATAGCGAGAACAAGAGATTTTAAAATGCAGCAACATTTATTTAAAGTGCTACACTGGCTGCAAAAAAACACTCAATGTTTCACAAAAAGCTTCACTGGGAATGTATAGGCACCACCTATAGATCACTTATTTATAGGGTGCTCCTAAATGTGCAGCTCAGGGATACAGAAGTGCATTAAGGTGAACAGTGTTCAAACATGTAACAAGAAACTAACATGTTGACAGAAACAAACATTTTTCCCTGTAGTATTAAACTAGAATCCATAGGGCTGGATATTCAGAAATGCACCAAAGGCCAGCACAAGTCCAGCACAGCACAAATCTGATGTGCACTGACACAACAGGAGCGATATTCAGACATTGCACATGCCATAGTGCACCAGCGCAACCTGGCTGAATATGGCACAGTTGAGCTCTGGTGCAACTATATATGTGCCATAGAACAACTAGAGGTGTGCCATGGCACACACACACACACACAGGGTGGGGGTATGGTACAAAGAACCAGGGAGGTACAGCGACAGGCCACAGGAGGCCACCACCAGCTGAGCACAGCAGGGTAAGAACAGGCACCAACACCCTCACCCCACAATACAACAGTGGCACCGAAAGTAGGTAACAGGAGGTGCCAATGGCCAACAGAGGGCTACCAGGGGCAACCCCCTGCAGGCTACGTGCTGTGCCTCCCCAACACAGCCAGACCAGAGTAGGTCACACCCAGCATCACACAGCCAAGCACACACACCCACAACACTTCCCTGACAGCCTTCCCATGGGCACCTGCTTGACACACCCACTGACCAAGGGGAGGGACACCACCACAGTGGGACACACCACAACACACTGCAGTGAACCACAGAAGCACAACATGCACCCTGACACACACATGCCTCATGGACAGGCACTGGGCCACTGCAGCATGGCTCCGCATACCAACTGCAAAGCAGACACTGACACAGACAGGTAAGTCAGAATATTGTAATATAGAAATATGAACAGCAAACTATATACAGAACAAAGGGGGTGGGAAAAGGTAGGAATGTGAGGGGTGGAGACAGGGAACAGGGTCTGTGCAGTGGGAAGGGGGACTGTAGGGGGAGGTACAGCAGGGGAAACAGGGGAAGGTAGGGTGCACACTAGTGGTGACCATGCCGTGTTGCCCCTTGATGACCACGGTGTCCACCTCCCATCACCTGCCTGTGAATCTGGATCACTTCCTCCATAGTGGTGGACGTTATCAGGATCAGCTGCCTCAAGAGCCGGCAGAAGAGGGGCATCCTCTGCTGCCCCTAGACACCTAGGACAAGGGACAGTACAGGCGATCAGTGCAGTGTCCCAAGGAACCATGCCCATCCACAGCACACATTAGGCAGTGGAATCACACCCCCTGGAGGGCCTGAACAGGCCACCTGCAAGGGGATGGGCCGACTGCCAGAATAGAAACATAGAACTTGCTGCGTGTCTCCTTTTCCTGTTCCAGTGTCTTCCCATCAGAATACCGGTCTTTTATTGGAATAAAATCAACAAACAAATTTCCAGATTTATCTGGAATAATAAAAAAAACAGAATCTCCAGGGCAGTCCTACATCTTTCAGAGGGGGAAGGGGCTTTGCACTGCCAGATCTCCCTTTATATTACCTAGCCTGACAGGGTAAGCGATGCTATTAACTTGGGCTAAACAGAGAACCTTCTCTCAGTGGTATTTGATAGAGGATGCTGATGTAAAAAAATGGCTCTTGTACACACTGGACCTCACAGCTGCCCCATGGGATTGGGGGGGGGGGATAGATGGGAGAAGCATGGCCTCTATATTCTCAGGAAAATCCAGAAACTTATGAGCACACCTGTCTCATCAGATTTGAGCAGGAGTGTTTTCCATCGACTATAGACCCAGGCTATGCTAGATGGAAGATACGTGGCCCACTTAGATTTACCAATTTATTGAAGGCCAACACCATATACCATTTCAGAGAGCCAAAGAAAAATTTGGTTCGTCCAATGTGGAATTCCTCCATTATATGCAGTCCATAACTTTATCAATATGGGAAACCATATACGTCTCCTCATGAGACCACACACAGGATAGGAGGAGTTTCTTTTTGGGGTGGGTCCTAAAAGGCATTGGTAAATACATTTTAAACACCTATAAGGTACTAGTGGAGCAGAGCGGGACATCCCTGGACACAGTTCAGGTGACATGGGAAAAAGATGCTAATATATCCATTGATGCATCTGACTGGGCCCATAGGCTTATGTGGGGTTGACATGCTACCTCTGCTCCGATCTGGCTGGAGTTCTCTTGGAAAGTCTTGGTATGATTCTTTCATACACCATTGATTACATGGCATTATAGTGCCTCAGGGTCTGCAAATTGCTGGAGAACCTGCGGATCTAGATGGAATCCTTGGTACATATTTTGGGGTTCCCCAGCTCTGTTTGGATACTGGCAGTCCATTGAGTTAGCAATACATAGCAACATGGAAGTCCATTCAGTTAGCAATGCATAGCAACATGGTGCACCACAACAGTGCACAATGGTGGTCCCTGCCGTACAGTAGCCATGCAACTGCGCTATTCCAGTCACATGGCACAGTGTCCATGAGAGCACCACAGCATCGACAGTGGCAGCCGGGCACACACCCACCCCACCAACAGCTGGCATACAAGTACAGTGGATGCACCACAGTGGCAGCCACCATGCAGAGTGCAACACACACACAGCTGCTATGGCACATGGCACAGGTGGCCATGCCTGCACCCATGCCCATGCAAACCCCCAATACATGTGTGAAGGACCATGACAGTGCCTACTTGCTCTCCCTGGCCCCGTTGGTGCTGGAGCCGCTCCTGTGCCAGCTCCCGGTCCCACTGCGGCTGCTGTCCAGCTGCAGCAGCTGCCACTCTCAGGTGATTCTCAGGCCCTAGGAATGGAACTTAGACAGAGACACATCAGTACACAACCACAGCAGCTGCCATGCCCTGCACAGTGTGGGCCCCTGCCTGGCACAGTCTGCACAGTAGCATGTCAATGCAAGCAGAGGTGGGTGATGCCACTCCGTGATGCACACATTGACTGCACACCACCCTGCAGGGCATGCTAGGCAGCCCAGCCAACACCACAGTCCAGCACCAGGGCACACATGCATCCTGGGCCTACTCAAATGGCTGTGGCACATGTCCACCCCTAGCATGCACCTTCAGCTGTCGGAGGTGCCCTGGGTCCCTCCACATCAAGTCCACATATTGGTGCCAACACTGCTCTCCAGTCCTGGCAACCCCATTTTGCTGCACTAGTGTGGCAACAATAGCCTACCACATAGCCACATGGGGATGCTGTAGTGGTGCCTGGCCGAACAGCTGGTGTGCATCGGGCTGGACGCAGGCCACGAGGTTGGCCAGCTCTACCTGTGTCCAGTTACATGCCTGTCAAGATCTGTACTGTGCCATGTCTCTGCTGAGAGCCATGGAGCAAAATGGTGGCCATAGTCACACGTGGCCGCAGCATGCACCAGATACGCAGTCAGAGGGGATATGTGCTGTGTCCGCCTATCACACAACAGCGGAGCTGTGCAGTATGGGCGTGGCTGGGCAGGGCCATGTGTGTGGGGTCATCCAGGGTCAGCGGTCACTGCAGGGGGTTGGGTACGGCTGCGCACTGTGCGCATGTGTGCAGTGCAGCCATGGGCAATCTGCACCATGGCTCGTTATTGCAGGGTGCACAATGCACAATAGGTGGCAGTGCACCGACCAGCACCTGCGCACAACACCAATGCGCACCTTGCATGCATGTGCATTGCATCACATCATGCTCCAGAGCAATCATATGACTTGCTCCAGAGCACTCTTATTGTGCATGGTGCAAATATGCGATATTCAGCCACCACATGCTAATAAGCTCATCAGCCAATGTATGGCGCAATGAGGGCATTTGTATATCATTACCGTTGCACCAAAGCCCATTTTCATTCGATGCGCCATAAAAGCAACACAGATTGGCACAGGCCATGGACCAGTACTGCATCCTTTTGAGGTAAGTTGTGCATGCTGCTGGAGCACACTGAGCACAGATAGCACAGCAGGTGGAATGGCAATGAGTGCTGCTGCCACCGATACACTGTGCTGTCCATTTCCACAGGAAGTGACATGTCAGAACCCGAGGAGGTTGGGGAGTGTGGACCTGCCCTCAAGCGCATGCCCAACTTCACAAAGGCAGAGTCGAGGCACTGTTTGAGGCCTACCTCAACAGGGAGCCACTCTAGAGTGGTGCCACGAGCACACCACAAGCCAGGGCTGGGGCCTGGGTGGAGGTGGAGGTGGTGGAATGCTTGAACCAGCAGGGCAGCCACCAGCGGTCAGTGCAGGAGTGCCACAAGAAGGTGGGCACTGACAGGACATGAATCAAGGAGAGGGTGGTGGCCATCCATGCAGCCCGGAATGCCACTGGAGGGGTGCCTGCTGATGCGCCATAGCTCACGGCGCAGGAGGAGTTGATGGCAGACACCTTGCACTTCAGCACCATGGAGGGTGTGCCTGGCAGAGGATACCAGACAGGTGGCATCCCATCCCTGCATGGTACATATGGCAGCAATGCACAGCATGCTGTGGCGGGGGGCACTTGTGCCCATTGCTTCACTGACACACCTGTTTTATCTTCCAGCACCATCATGCCTGTGTGCAGAAGATGGGGCACTGGTGGCAGATGTAGAGGCAGTACCGGCCCCAGAAGACCAGCCATCCACCTCCATGGGCATCCGGGGGTCTGGAAGGCCACAGCACACCACTACTGTCCAGCTGGATGTCCTGGGCATGAGCTCGGACAAGGCCTTGGATGTGTTTCTACAGGATGCCAGTCTCTCCATCTTCTGTATGGAGACACAGATCAGGGTGGGGTCTGACACTGGTGACGGCCTCACCATAATCCTGGACAGCATGCGCGGTGTTGTGGGGGAGATGCCCATATCAAACACAGGCAGCACGTCCAGTGACCTGACATCACAGGAACAGCTGCCTGCCGCCACTGCGGGTGCAGATCTGTGAACAGCCACAGCTCTGCTGTGTGGTGGTGGTGGTGTGACTGCACAGGTGCTGGGCAGTGTTCAGTGGCCAGAGGGGCAACGGCAGCAGGCTACTGGTACCACAGGGCAGCCAGATGCAGGGTCCATCGCTGGAGCACCAGCTAGGGACATACCTCATGAGAACCTCACTGCACAGCATCCACCTGAGAGGGGGCGCTATGCAGCATGGCCGGTCACCACAGGAGAGTTAGCATCCCACACAGAAGCCCCAGGATGCCGATCCAACAGCAGATCACAGCCGTTTGCTCTGGGCCTCCATTGAGCAACAGGTGCAGGTTGCTGCTGAGCTGTGAGCACTGTGCGCAGAGGTGCGCCAGCTGGCCAAGCAGCATGACAGGGGCATTGCACAACTGCTGGTGGGGATGCAGCATATGCAGGAAGCCACAACTGCTTCCATGGATCCCACTGCACATTGCATGCAGGAGGCCATGACTGCATCCGTGGATCGCATTGCATAGGTGGTCATGGATGGCTTCATGCTGCTGGCTGCAACAGATGCAATGCCAGCCACCACAGACCCCATGCAGTGCATTGTCCACCCCATGATCCCGGCACCAGGCAACACCCACTCTGTTGACACCGGGCTCTGTAGTTGGCATCCCAAGCATGCCTGGGTTGGGCCTGTTTGAGCACCTACAGACCCCCAAGTGGACCCGGTTGTGGTCCCATTGGTCAACCCCGGAGGGCTGTTGCAAACACCCCCTGTGGCTGCCAATCTTCCCCGGTGCTGCTGCTCCTGTGGCTGTGGTGGCCAAGGATCTGTGCGACAGCCCTGATGTGTAGCCCACCCTGACCGCAGTCTGCAGCTGCTGGCCTGGGCATGCATGGGTGTTGTCTGCATGTGCACACCGCCGGTGTGGCACCTGTGTGTCATGCTGCACGCTGCATGTGTGCATGCCTGCCCAGCCACTGGACCATGTGCTGTGGACGTGATGAGGTCAGTTCTGCACCAGTTCTGCCTGTGCTCCTATGCAATGCATCTGATCCTCACCACATGTCAACACCTGGGCATGTGGGTACGTGTGTGTGTGTGTGTGTGTGTGTGTGTGTGTGCATGTATTGCTGTATGCTGCTCTGTGAAGTTGTGTATGGTTGTGTGCCACTGACTCTCCTGACCCTGCACCATGCCTCTCTCTGTGTGCATGCCCATTGCCATGCACACCCCTGTATGTGTGCTGTACCTGTGTGTGTGGCTCATGCATAGGTTTAGCACCACCTATCTGCGTGCACCATAGTGCTCCTGTACGATGGTGTTTTAGTGCTGTTGGGCCTGCCTCATCAGTCATGGATCCCTCCACCCGGTGGGGGGGCTGTTCACCTCCCTCCGGCACATTGCCACCATCATCCCCACTACTGTCACTCTCATCAGCCTCGCCAGCTATCCCACGGTCATGGCCATGTTGTGCAGTATGCAGCAGGCCAGGAATAGGCCACAGGCTTTTGAGGGGCTGTACTGTAGGGCACCGCTGGACCTGTCTAGGCAATGAAAACATGCCTTCAGCATTCCAAATACACAGTCAATGACGTTGCGCATGCTGGTGTGTGTCTCGTTGCAGTGTTTTTGTCTGCTGGGGACAATGGGTGCCAGTAGGGGTTGAGCAGCCAAGGCCTCAATGGATAGGTGCTGTCACCTCTGTGGATAATGACATGGTTAGCTCTCTGCCTTCCCTTGCTGTGCCCCTTGCCTGCCCTGGCACCCTTGCCCACTCTGCCCTCCCCCATGTCATGGCCTGCTGTGCCCGTCACCCCTTGCCTGTCCCATCCTCACCCACTAGGTGGCCTGTAGGGATTCCCCGAATTTGAATCTGTGGCACAGCATGGAGCTGTGCCAGATGAATGCATCATGTGCACTCCCAGAGTATGTGGCACAGACATTGATGATGCTCCTCCTGGCATCACACACCACCTGGCAATTGATACTCGGGCTCCCCTTCCTATTGATATATGCTAGCCCCTTGGGGCCAGGTGGCATGCAGATGCCCACATGGGTGCAGTCAATGGCACCAAGCATGCCTGGCATACGTGCTACCTTGTGGGAGTCCTGCATGGCTGCTGTATACTCCGCCTATGTGCTGGAGAAATGGATGTATTCAAAAGCATATGGCATCAGACGTTGAGGAACTGTGTGAGGAGGCATGATGTGGCTGACTAGCTTATGCCTGTGGTGTCCCCTGTTGGTCTCTGGAAGGTATCTGTGGTGAGCAGGCACATGACTGCCATGACTTTCATCTCCACAGACATTGCATGGATCCGTCTTGTGGGTTCCTGCATCTCCTCACTGCACAGCTAGCATAGTTACATAGAAACATAGATTTTGACGGCAAATAAGGACCACTTGGCCCACCTAGTCTGCCCATTTCCCTACCTATTGGATAAGCTGCAGATTCTAGTTAACCAACAGCCTACTTCCAGCAGCCCCCCACTATAATTGCCTTATGTCTGTCCCATGCATGTTTGAATTCTCCCACTGTTTTAGACCACACAACCTCTCCAGGAAGGCGGTTCCATGTGGCCACCACTCTCTCCGTGAAAAAGAATTTCCTCACATTACCCCTGAGCCATCCCCCTTCTAACTTTAAATTGTGCCCTTGTTCTTACACATCTCTTTTTCTGAAAGATGCTACCCTCCTGGACTTTGTTGATTCCCTTGAGGTACTTAAAAGTTTCTATCATGTCCCCCGTCCCTTCTTTCACCAAGGGTCTACATATTAAGCTCTCTCAGTCTCTCTCTTCATATGGTTTCTGATGTAGACCCTGCACCATTTTAGTTACCCTCCTCAGGACTGCTTCCATCCTGTCTATGTCCTTGCATAGATGAGGTCTCCAAAACTGCACACAGTACTCCAGATGGGATCTCACCAACTGTCTGTATAGAGGGATAACCACTTCCCTTTTTCTACCTGTGATGCTCCTCCCTATGCATCCCAGTATCCCCCTGGCTCTCCTTACTGACTTCTCACATTTTTCTCACATTGCTTACCCACCTTTAGGTCATCTGATATGACTACACCCAGATCCCTTTCCATTATTGTTGTCGTTAGTACCTCCCCTGCTATTGTGTACTCTTCTCCTGGATTTTTATTTCCCAGGTGCATTACTTTGCACTTCTTTGCATTGAATCTAAGTTGCCATATGTCTGACCATTCCTCCAACCTTGCCAAGTTGCTTCTCATCCTTTCTACCCCCTTGTGTATCAACTCTGTTACAGATCTTTGTGTCATCTGCAAAGAGGCATACCTTTCCTTCCAGACCCTCTGCAATGTCACCTATAAAGACGTTAAAGAGGACTGGACCCAATACTGAGCCCTGAGGTTCTCCAGTAGTAACCCATCTTTCTTCAGAATGTGTTCCATTCACTAGTACCTTTTGTGTCCTGTTGTGCAGCCAATTTGCTACCCAGGCTACCACCCTGGGACCCACTCCCAGGCTGGCTAACTTGATTATTAATCTTTTGTGCGGGACTGTGTCAAATGCCTTGCTAAAATCTAGGTAGGCCATATCCACAGCCTCTCCCTGGTCTATTACTTTGGTTGCCCAGTCAAAGAAATCGATTAGATTTGTCTGACATGACCTTCCTGCTGTGAATCCATGCTGCTTTAGGTCCTGTGCCCTGCTGGCCTCTAGGTACTCAACAATTCTTTCTTTCAGAAGTGATTCCATCATTTTCCCCACCACTGAGGTCAAACTAACAGGTCTGTAGTTTCCTGTTTTTGCCTTAGAAGGGCCCTATTCAGGTGGTAAAAGCCCATTTTCTCTGTGTCAGAGAAGTTCTTGAAGGTGGTGCGGGCACGGTATCACCTGTGTCGGGCATACTGCCAATAGGACCTTCCTCAGCCGTGTTGGTGTTCCGCCTGCCCCCTCACACCCCTCATTACAGCCTCCATCATAAATGGTGCACTATCCATGGCCCCTCATCTGGTGCACTGCCTGAGACTGTGCCTGCCTGTTCCTTTCACTCTCTCGGCCCCTTTCTCCCTTTCCACTGCCACCTCTGTCACTCTCCCTCTGTGGATGCCTCTGTCTGCCTCTTTCTTTCTTTCTTTCTTTCTTTCTTTCTTTCTTTCTGTTTTCTTCTCTCTCTCTCCCTCCCCCTCTCTTGCCTGGTGCAAGTGCTGTCTGTGTGCTTGCGCCTTGTATTTATAGGCTGAAGTCGGCTAAGCGCTTCTTGGTTTTGCTCCACACATGCACCATGGTTCCATGGTTGAATATTGCACTGCACTGGATATTCATTGGAGCGCCCCCTGCACTTGCGCCTGCATTTATTATGGTTGCACATTGGCACTACGATATTTGCACTGTGCAATGGCTCCCACTGACTATGGCTCCTTGGTGCAATTCTGCACTTGTGCCTGTGCAACTCAGTTGTGCCATGCACAATTGCTTTGAATATCTGGCTTCTAGGCTTTACCTGCATATGTTAATTAAGTTATTTCTTTATATTCTACAGAAACTTTAAGATTGACTGATTGACACAGGCAACTTTTTTATTACTTTTGTAAGTCTGAGCACTGCTCACCTTAAAGCACTTGTATACTCTATTATGTATCCCAGTAGACCAGAACATGCTGCCAGCAAGCCTTGAATACTGACTTGTTTCAACATATACACTAAAATGGTAACTTAACCAAAATCCAAGTAAGTCTTTTTATCATGACTGAATCTGAAGGGAACTTAATGTATATTGAGGCAGTGTGATCTAGTGTGGTTAGAGCATCAGCTTGATAACCAAAATATTGCAGATTAAAAATTATGTTACAGACAAACACTCAGTGTGTTACCTCTGGAAAGTAATGCAACCTCTCAGTGATTCTTCAGTCCACCCCGCTGTCTTGTCTCTCTGTTTTTTTTGGAATGAAATAAAAAAGTATTTAAAGGAGATGTGCATTTAACCTGCAAGTATATACTGTATTCATGTAAAAGATCTTTTTCAGGCCAGGTGTCACTGAGGTTTGAGGTACTGGATGCCATGCCTCATGCCACACCGGCGACCCGGGTTCAGGTAAAGGACTTGGGTTGCTTGGGAGTCGGCCAGGGGAAGGAAGGATTGAACACCCTTAGACAGTCTCCTTCCTCGGGGAGGGGGACAAGCGCTGTGCACTGTAGACCAACACCCAGCAGTGGCTAGGTGTCAGCACAGGCACACAGCCAAACACAGGGAAGGCCCAAATCTAGGGCAATAGGCTGCCTCTTCAGGGACAACCACCCTGCCGATTGCACAGATGTGGACTTGGGGAGAAAAATGGAGGAAAAAGTCAGGAGCCAACAGGACCCATGATGGCCCAGTCATTCCCCGTGATGAGGCCCCCATTCTGGATTGTGCTCCAAGGAGGGAAGACGTCGGCACTCCTCACCCTGGCCCCACCATGTGAGGGGGGTAATCTGTGGGGAAATTGTGGGGGGTCAGCAGAGTGGGTATGACCAGGGATGGAGAAAGAGCCCTCCAAGGGAAGGGCTGGAGCCACCTGTCAGCTCCATGGAGGAGCAGAAATTATAAATGAAAAAAAAAAACTCCTTTTCAAATACTGATTCACACTCTGTTCTTGTTCCATGCTTAATGATTTTTTAGTGAATTCAGAGGGTGTTTCTGAGTCAGTCATGGGTGGTAAGGAGCATTTGGAACTGTATAGAAACATAGAAGCTGATGACAGATAAGGACCATGTGGCCCACCTAGTCTGCTCATTTTGCGTAATTATTTCAGAACCACAGGTCTTTTTTGATCTGCAGTTCATACATTCTTTCCTGTTGCAAGGGTACCGTTATGTCCAAGGCCCCTAGAATTCTGCGGCCACGGAATTTTGCGCAGAACTTACAATCTACCGCAGAACTTCTGCGGTGACGCAGAATTCACTCTTCTTGGTGATTTTTTATTAGTATTTCTGTTTATACATAGAATCTGGTTCCCTTCCCCTTTTTATATCCAAACCCCCCCATATGTTCAGAATGTGATATCATTGCTATAACATCATACATTAGCTAATGAAATGGCTGCATTCTGCAACAGAAATGAATAGTCACTTATCTACCACAGCTCTCACTGCCAGAGACGGTGGCACAGCACATCATGCATGGTGATATTTGCTCAACCTGCACTACAGCCTAATACGATTTTCAGTCTTACATTGTTGAACTAGGGCCAACTTAAACAAAGCCTTGTAAATAGCACAGACCTGATAAGTCCATACCTCATTTTGTACAAACCTATTTGTGCCTTTAAGGTATAGAGACGCTATCTGAAATGAATAACAGGTAAAATGAATTTTGCCCAGAAAAGTGAAATATAATAATGTGTAGACCTGTTGAAAGAATAGACCTGTTAAATAAATAATTGCATTGTATGCATTTTTGCCAGGGTAATTGATTACATATTGTCATTGGTTGATAGAATCACCTAAAAGTTATTGAGAAATGTTGTGTGCAGGGACAGCTGTTGGGCCAGAGGGTAGCATGCTGTGCTTCTGTGCTGGCAACTCAGGTTCAGAGATTAGCTTTGGGAGCTGGCTAGGTGGCACAAGGATTGGTGGAACACATCACTGCTCAGAGCCTGGGAAGGTGTGGTGCGGTGTTCTGTCACATGGTGAACACATTGTGATGGGCCGGAGAACTGTATCTCACAACTGGTTCACATGCATGGCATGGCCTGATGGTGGTTCGCAGTGTGTCAGGGAAAGCAGGTTGACATGAAAAATGAGTTTTACAATAGCCTCCTCTATTCTATTTCCAATGGGACCTGTATGAATGAGGATACAAGTTCATGGAAATTAAATATATATATATATATATATCTCTACATATATATATATATATATATATATATATATATATATACACATACACATATAAATACAGTATTTCTGTCTCTCTCACCACACACACGCATATTTGTATGTATGTTACAGATTGCATATAAATATATAAGTGATACACAGTGGGAATCTCTTGAGTGGTGTAGGAACCATATACAAATATATAAGTGATAGACAGTGGAAACCTCATTAGTGAGATAGATAGCATGCATATAGAAATACCTTATTTATCACATAAGAGCCCCTCTGCATATGTCATTTATGCAACAGGCTAGGACCTTAAGGGAGAGACATTTGTTTTACTTTTTTAGGCATAACATTATTTTTATAAGTCTGTTATTTTTTGAACTAGTGCTACTGTGCTTTCCACCATCCTGATTGCTATAACCACTGCCATGAAAGTGAAGTCAGGATGACAAGCTGACACTGTGATGTGGTAGTTTGTTATGCTGCAGAACTTCACTAGAAATTACAAACCACCGCCAATAGAGTTCTGCGGTCAAGGTGACTGTAGTCTTGCCATGAGAACTTGGTCCCACTGTGCCCAGAAATGTAGGGGCTCTGGTTATGTCTATCCCATGCATTCTTGAATTCCCTAACTGTTTTTGCCCCCGCTACTTCCTTAGGGAAGCTGTTCCAAGCATCTACCACTCTCTTAGTGAAAAAGTACTTCCTCAGGTTGCACCAGAACCCCCCTTCTAACTTCATCTTGTACCCACTTGTTCTTGCACATTTTTATTTTTTGAAAGATGCTACCCTCTTGTACCTTGTTTATACCCCTGAGGTACTTGAAGATTTGTAACATCATCCCCCTCCCACTCCTCTCCTCCAAGGAATACATATGGAATTCAATTTCCTTCTCTTAGGGAGCACACACACAAATCCTAGAGCCACAGGCATTCATTCTGTCACTTGTGTCACTTCAGGAGCTGGGCTCAACAGACTGGACCAAAGAAAAATCCAAGACACCTCGACAAAGCACATACATGCATGAAACCTTGGTGAGAGCTGACAGGAAGACGTCTGCTGTATTTCTATATTAATAAATGTTTTAACTCGATTTCAAGCTTAGATTTTTCTGTGGTCAGTTCTGTTCAGCCCAGTTCCTGAGGTGACAAATGCATATTGAATTTTCCTAGTCTCCCCTTGTAGTGCTTTTCATGCAGACCCTGCATCATCTTTGTCACCCTCCTCTGGACTGCCTCTACTCTGTCTATGTCTTTCCGGAGAGGCGGTCTCCAGAACTGGACACAGTACTCAAGTTGAGGTCTCACTAGTAATCAGTACAGTGACCTAACCTCCTCCTTCTTTCAGCTGGTGATAGCTCTCCCTTTGCACCCCAGCATCCCATTGGCTTTCCCCACAGCCTTCTCACATTGTTTGGTCGCCTTTAGGTCATCCAATTTGAGAACCCGCTGGTCCCGTTCCTGCTTGGTGGCTGCCAGTACCCCCCTACCATCTTGTACTCTTTCCTTGGATTTGTGATCCCCAAGTGCATGACTTTTCACTTTTTTTGCATTGAATCATACCTGTCACACTTCTGACCACTTATTCATCTTGCTTAGATCTTTTCACAATTTTTATGCCCCTCTGGAGTGACAAACCTTTTGCAGATCTTAGTGTCATCAGGAAAATTACATACTTTCCCCTCCAGCCTCTCTGCAATGTCACTTATGAAGACACTGAAGAGGACTGGCCCAAGGACTGATCCCTGTGGCACCCCACTGGTCACCTCCCTCTCATCAGATTGAACACTGTTCACCAGCACCCTCTGTGTCCTGCCCTTCAATCTATTTCAGACACAGTTTATCACCTTGGAGCCTATCCCCATGCTGCCTAACTTGTTTTCCAACCTTCTATGTGGGACAGTGTCAAAGGTCTTGCTGAAATCTAAGTAGGCCATATCCATTGCCCTTCCCTGATGCACCTCCCTTGTCACCCAGCCAAAGAAATCTATTAGATTTGTTTGACATGACCATCTTGCTGTGAATCCATGCTGCCATGGATCATGTGCTCTGCTAGATTCAAGGAATATTGCAATCCTTATCTTTAACAGTGCTTCCATTAATTTACTGACTACTAAGGTCAGGCTGACTGGTCCGTAGTTGCCTACCTCTTCTCAACTTCCACTTTTGTGGAAAGGGATCACATTTGCCCTCTTCCAATGCTCTGGGACTGCTCCTGTCTCCAGTGATCTGTTGAATAAGGTGGTCAGCAGGGCCACCTCACCTTTCTGAGCTCTTTTAATATTCTGGAGTGAATCACATCTGGCCCCATTGCATTATTTATTTTCAGTTTACAGGACTTCCTTTAGGACTCTTTCTATAGTGAATGGAGTGGTATCCACCTCCCTTCCATAGCTGTTTTTCTTGTTGAGTTGTGGACCTTCGCCTTCCCCTTCCTTAGTGAAAACTGAACAAAAGTATTTGTTCAATATTGCTGCTTTTTCTATGTCCTCCTCTGCATACCCTCCTCCATTCTTCTTTATCCTGACAATCCCACTACTAGTCTTCTTCCACTCACTAATATATCTAAAGAAGGTCTTGTCCCCTTTTGTTACAGGCTGCACTATAATTTTCCTTTGTCTGTGCCTTTGCACTCCTGAATGCCTTTCCTGCCTGCTTCTGCTTCTCTTGATACCATTCTCTGTCCTCATCCTGTTATGTTTTTTGTGTCTGGTGAAAGCCCACTTTTTATCTCACTTTCCTGGTCACTTCCTCTGAGAACCAAACTTGTTACTTTCTTTTACTCTTGCTTTGCTGTTTAACACAGAGACACATTGCCTCTATTATGGCCACCTTGAGAATAGACTACTGCTTCTCCATGTCCCCCTTTTTGTCCTCTTCACCAGGGCCCCCTTGAGACATTTTGCCATTTTGTCAAAGTTGGCTCTTTTTAAATCCAGGACCTGAACTTTGGAGTGGTTGGCCTCTTCTTCTGAGGTTACATTAAACCATACCATCCTGTGGTCACTGGTTCCTGTGTGGCTGCTTACCTTAACATCCTTTATTCTGTCTCCATTGGTGAGCACCAGGTATAGAATAGCTCCCTCGTGGGTCGATTCAGTCATGAGCTGTCTCAGGCGTGCAGTGCTGTCAGGATGCCCTTGCTATTGGCTGTATTTTCAGTCTGGGTGCCCAATCTACATCTGGCAGATTGAAATCCCCTAGCTGTAGTAGTTCACCTTTGGTTGCTATTTTGTGAATGACTTCAACTACTGTTTCATCTGTCTCCTCCACCTGTGCTAGAGGTAGATTACCCCTGTGTGAATGCTGGTTCCATTTTCTGTTTCCATGGTGACCCACAGTGCCTCCACTCCCTCCAAAAGGCCCTGAACCTCTGTTGCTTTGATTCCCTTCCCCACATACATGGCTACCCTTCCTTCCTTCCTTTCTTCCTTCCCTGGCTTTGATAAAAAGTGCATATCCTGGTATCCCATTCATGGTTTTCTGTGTTCCATGTTTCTGTAGCAGCCACTATGTCAAGATCTGCTTCCACCATCAATGCCACTGAGTCTGGGATTTTGTTTCCCAGGCTACAGGTGGCTGCAGGTATTTGTACATATTACTCTCCACATTCTGTCACCTGTCCCCTTACAGTCCTGTCCCTTTTTTGCATTTTGTCCCATGTTTTGTTCTCTCATCCACGTTACTTTTTTAGGTTTCTATTTGGTGATCTTTTGACCCTAGTATTCTCTTTTATGACTGTCTCTTCCTGTGTGTGTGTGTGTGGGGGAGACTACATGATATTCCCTGTTCGCTTTCACTCCCCAAGCTAGTTTAAATGGTTGTTGAGGAAACATTTAAACTCCTCACCAATGATCTTGGTTCCCCTCTGGATGGATGCTGGCTGTGGAGCTTGTACAGTCCCTCATCCCCCAAGGTTGGGCCCCAGTGCACAATGAAGCCAAATCCCTCTGGTCCACACCAGTCCTTCAACCGATGGCACCAATGGCACCATGACTACAGACCCAACTTGCATAGCTGATTGCCTCAATACTACCTTCTCTGACCTAAGCTCTGTACTCCCAAACAACTTTTTTGACCCAATCCCTGCCTCTATTCCCTCTGCCTTAGATAGCCCTCCTTTCTACCTGCACACTATATCCCACCACATAGCCAGGATGCACCTGCTAAAAGCCCTTGGTTGCAACAACCCCAACTGTGACCCCCTAGACTCCAGGATCCTCCGCCTGGTCTTGGATGTTGTCATAGTCCCCCTTACAGACCTACTAAACCAGTCTCTATGCCTCAGGAAGTTTCCTAGTGCTTGAAAATCAGCCAAAATCACCCCCATACATAAGAGTGGAGATTGGTCTGCACCTAACAACTACCAGCTAATCTCTATCCTCAACCCACTGTCTAAAGCCCTAGAAAAAGTAGTGTCCATTCAACTCTCTCAGTACCTGGCCAAATATGACATAATGTGCCCAGAACAACATGATTTCTGCCCAGAACACAGTACCACTTCTGCTCTCCTGGAGTTCTCTCAATATCTGCACTCTGACTCCAGCAACCTTGCCGGTGCAATATTCATAGACCTCTCCAAGGCTTTTGATATTATTTGTCACCCCCTCCTTCTCGACTCTCTCCACCAACCTGGCTTTTCTGTTGGTCCCCTTGCCTGGTTCTCCAGCTATCTATCTGCTAGATACCAGCATGTGAAGATAAACAGCTCCCTGATCAATACCCAGCCCATTCATTCCGGGGTACCCCAGGGATCCATTCTGGGCCCTGTACTTTTTAGCCCCTACCTCAACACTCTCCCCAGCTCCTGCAAAGGAAAAATGCTCCTCTGTGCTGATGATGAGGTTCTCTTTGCCTCCCACCCTGATCCCTCTTCTCTCCAGGTATCCCTCCAGCAGACCTACAACCAAGCTGAAATGTGGTTCCTTGACCACCGACTTGTCATTAACCTAAAGAAGACTAAGTCAATGCTCTTCTCTCATCACCAAAACAAAGCCAAGAATGCCCCCTCTTCATTCTCCTCAGTACTCTGCATGTGCTGGAGCAAGTGACCTCTTACAAATATCTAGGCATCACTTTCAACTCGGCTCTCACTTTCCACACCCACATCAATGCCCTATCCTCTGCCATAAATTCTTGGATAGTCCTACTATACCATTATAGAGATTGCCTCCCTCAAGTTGCCCTCTGACTGGCCATAACCTCCTCTGTCATGTCACTAGTGGACTATGGCTTGCCCATTTATGCTGTGGCAGTCAATAACACCTTGACTAAAATCCAGCTCTCAATCAATAAGGACTGCCGGCTCCTGACCGGAGCCCCTAGTAGCACTCACACTAGCCTGCTCTTCTCCACCACCAACCTGCTCACCTTTGAGGAGTGTCTGCACTACCAGACCTGCCTACTCACCAAAAAATCTCTTCTGGGGCTCTCCCCCCGGGGGTCTGTGCTTCCCTACAGGGTGCATCCTCATCTGTTGCCACTCATAGCTCTGTGAAGGCCACCTTTCTGGTGCCCAGAATCAAGACCTCACTAGCCAGAGGTTCTTCCATTACCAAACCCCTGCTTGGTTCAGCTCCCTCCCACTCTGCATCACAGACATTGCCAAAACTGGTCCCTTCAAAATCACCCTCCGAAGCCATCTCTTTGACATTCATTGCTGTAGATGCACCTAATTAATCCCACTGTGGAATCCTTCTGTCAGGTCTCCATGACTTGACAATGTCCTCCGGACAGCCTGTCCTCTCTCTCCCTCCCACCCCACCCCCATCCCTATCTCCACCCTCTCCAGGTATTATCTAGGTATGTCCAGGACTGTACCCCCAATCTAACCCTTGGGTACCTTGTATATGACTGTGACCTATTATAAGTAACATTATTATGTAACCTATGTGTACTCCATGTTTAATGTTCTGCACCTGTACTGTTCTCACTGTTGTAACCACACTATGTAACTCTGTCTACTCCCCCGATGAGGTGCCTTTCTAAATGAGTCCATGACTAAAAGGTTGTAAATCTGACTTTATAATAAATAAATAAATAAACCATTCATTGAATCGATGCCATTGATCACCTTGCTCATCTTTTCCTTTGTTGCCACAATATATTGCTGTTCTTCAATTAAACACTGTTGCTTCAGGGGAAATAAACTGCATCAAACAGTTCTAAAATGGCACTCACCACCAGGTTGTGAAGCAGAATAATCTACTGGGTTCATTAAAAGCAAGTAAAAACACAAATAATAGAAAGTGATTACCCCTTTAAAAAACATTTATTTTTATAGTTATATTGAGCAGTAGTGCTCTAGTTTGATTTTTTTTGTACCTTCTCTCTTTTTTGGTATAATACATCTTTCACCTAATGCAGTTCTTATATAGCCCCTCCTCATATGAGGGCAAACACTATAAACATGCATGGAGTTATTAGGAGGATGCCCAGGGTTGGCAGAGTCCAGTGAGAGTTGATGTGACCCCAGAGATAGGATCAATGGGTTCAGTGGTGGAGGAAACCATCTAAGCAAAGTCAAGAGAAAAGAAAGCCTCATTGCAGAGGCTTCTGCATTCAGTTACAGAAGCAGTAAAGAGAGTGTGCCACATTATGCTACTGGAGAAGTGGTTGAAGCCACTCTGAAGAAAAGTCCTACTAGGTCTCAAACCGAAGCCCTATGCATTAGTTACATAAAGAGAAGCTGTTAACAGTCCAATGTGTTGAAATAATCATTGGAGTGAGTGGACTGTACAGAAACCTGGTGGAACTCTGAGAAAGACACTTGGGAAACAGACATTGATGGATTTTTAGCTGCATAGAAATGACAGAACTAATGAAAAAGGAGGGGGTAGCAATATATGTCACAAAACAACTAAAATCTAGGAATATAGCAGATAAAATCAAAGAAGAATTTAATTCTGAGTCTATCTGAATTAAAATAAATGAAGGATGCTCCAAATCAATAATCATAGTTATTATGTACTGGCCCCCTAGTTGTATGGTTAAAAATACCCAAAATATCATAAAAGAAATAGAAAAGGCCAACGAATTAGGAGACCTCATAGTCACGGGGGATTTTAACATAAGTTATATTGACTGTGATAAGAAAACAATGTCTAGTAGTACTGGTAAACAGTTCCTTGAAAACTGTAACAAAAATCACTTATTACAGCATGTTGGAGAGCCAACTAGGGACAAATAGTATTGGACTTAATAATAAGCTCTGAACAAATCTGAGCTGAATCATGTACAGTAGGCCCCCCAAGGTAATAGTGACCATAACTGAATTAGATTTACTGTAGTATTTGAGTACATCCCGCTGAAATGCAGTACAGAGATGTATCTATTTGATTAAGCAAACTTTCAACAGATAAAGGTCAAGATACAAGATATATAGTAGGATACCATACTTTATGAATTGGACAATGGAGGAAATGTGGCAAATTATAAAAAACAATATCACAAACATATCGAACGAAAATATATCAAAGATTAGGAAATATTAAAAACAATATCAGAAGACCAAAGTGGTTAAATAGAAAGATTAAGAGATGACTTCTCAAAAAGAAAAACAAGCTATACAAATCACAGAGACTGACACCTACAGAAAAAAACAGTTGTAACTTATAAGTAACATCAAAGATTCTGTAAAAAAGAAATCAGTAAAGCAACAAAGGAAATGGAAGTTGAGTTGGAAAAACAAGCCAAAAATAAGAATTTGAAAATGTTTTATGCTTATAAAACTTCATTAAAAAAACTGCAGTCCCAGATAGGACTGATAATACATGAAAGTAAAACAGTACAGGATAACATCAAACTGGCTGAGTTATTTAACACATATATTTGTGAGGTCTATAATAAAGACTCAAGACCAATATACACAACAAATACACAAAAAAACTAATAAAGTAGAAATTACTGAAGAAGAAATTAGGAGCAAAAATGTAAAAGCTTAAGAGTAACTTGTCTCCAGGACCTGATAAAATCTCAGCAAATTTGCTTCAAAACATGGCTGAACACATATATTCCCATTAGAATTCCTATTTGAATAATCTTTAAATACAGGTACAATCCTATCTGAATGGAAATTTAACTATGTGGTGCTGATTTTCAAAAAGGGTGAAATATCTAGAATTTAGACTCACAGGCCCATCAGTATTACCTGCATATGCTGTAAAATATTTGAATCCATTATCAAGGACAGATTGTCCCCTATACTAGCTACATGTGACCTAGAACAACATGGCTTTAAAAGGGGAAGAAGTTGTACCACCAACTTACTATGTTTTTATGAGAATGTTAGCTCCACTCTAGATCAGAAAACCGCATGTGACATAATTTATCTAGATTTTGCAAAAGCTTTTGACCTCATACCACACTGGATTATTATAATTAAACTACAAAAACTGGACATCAGCACATTTACATAAATTGAATTAAGGAGTAGCTTAGTAATAGAGTACAGAGGGTGTTGGTGAACAGATACTTGTCTGATGTGGGTGAGGTGCCCAATGGAGTGCTGCAAGGGTCATTACTTGGGCCAGTGCTATTTTACATTTTTATAGCTGATCTTATACAATTTAGACAGTTGAGTGTCCAAATATGCCAACAACACCAAGATTGGAGGCCCCTCAAATACTGATAAGGATACAGCAGTTATTCAGAGAGGTTTGGATACTATTGTTAAATGGACAGATGAGTGGGGAATCAAGCTAAAATGAGTAAGTGTAAAGTGATACATATGGGGAATGAGAACAAACAAGTAGATTACTACAGTACATGCTCAATACTTCCCTCCCTAAAGCAAACAGGGAAAAGAACCAGGGAATGCACACTGCTGATGACTTTAACACTGACATACAAACATCAGATACAATAAAAAAGGCGACAAGAACAGCTTGGGCCATAAAGAGAAATATAACATCTAGGGACAGTAGAGTTATGTTGCCCCTTTTTAGGGCTTATGTCTACCCTCATTTGGATTTGCCTCTCAATTGAAGAATCCATTCAAGAAAAAAGAAATAAACAGGATTAAAAAAGTCCAAAGAAATTTTACAAAGACAATAAATGGACTCAGTAACAAAAATAATGAGTAGTAGTTGCAATCACTTAACCAAATGTCATTAACTACTAAATTAATATGGGGCAATGTATTGCTCATGTTTGATATTATGCAGGACCCAATACTGATTAATGGGTTAAATATCACATTTAAAGAATGCAAAATTGAGACTAAAGGTCATCCTTTACAAATCTTGAGAAAAAAGGTTTTCATAATCAAACAAAGTATTTTTACATTTCAACAATGGTGAATGTATGGAATGATTTGCCACCTGTAGTTGTGATAAGTAGGAGGAAAACTGAATTCAAAAAGAAACTTGACAATTTTATTTTAAATGGGGTCTGCCTGAGGTATTTCTGAGATCTGACTTATAGGAGTAAAAATGGGCTATGCCTTCTAGCTCCTGACAACTGTTAGTATGAATCTTAATATGCAGTGGCAGGGCATGTTAAGCATTTTAAAGTGTGAGTGATCAGATGCTTACCAAAGAGAGAAATGACTTCTCAGTAGTCGGTGTCCTGTATACTGGCAAACAGTAAGGAAATGTCAAATATAGTGGAGCATGGTAGTCCCTCATGAAGTGAGTGAGAATGCGTAGATGAATTGAGCAGATTAGAATAGTGAAGCAAAGGCAGTCCTTCATGAAGTGAATGAAGAATTTCACATGAAGTGAGAAGAAAGGACTAGTGGTGCAAAAGTAGACTTGAGTCAGGGAAGCGAGAAAGCTCACACAAAGCGCAAAGAACAAAATAATGAGGCAAGGTAGTGCTGCAAGAAGTGAGCAAGGCAAGTGATACAATGTGAGAAGACATTAAAAGTGGTGCAAATGTGGTCCTGGGTGAAGTGAACAGGGAAGCTCACTTGAAGTGAGAAAACAAGAATAGTTGTACAAGGATTGTATTGAATGAAGTGAGCAAGGAAGGTCACTTGAAGTGAGAATTCAGAGTTTGTGGTAGTTAATTGTCTCACCAGGAATTCTCTGCAGTGAAAATAATCATTTTCATGAGTGTCTCTGTGCCTTCAAGCAATAGTTGTGCCAAAAACAGCAGACAGAACTTTTTATTAAATGTAAAAGTAGCCAGGTGCCACTTCTCATCTTTGAAGCTTTTTTTTTCTTTTTCCATTTGCTCATTAGAAGGTTTTATTCCTGGTAGTATCAGGTGGGAAGTCAAGAGCAGTACTTTATCTGAATGTTGACATACATAGTTATTTTACTCTACATACATAGAAAGATAGAATTTGATGGCAAAAGGAGAATGTAGGTCTGTCAAGTCTACCCTCACTATATTAAACACAGACAGAATGAATCATAGCCTAGAAAGCACAGTCCTTCCCCACTCTCTCCCCCCTCATACACATGTTAGAGAAACATACTTCATTAGCATTGTGACCTCACTCACTGTAATATCACAAGTGACCAATAATGCAGCAGATAATCAACTCTTCGTGATCAGTATTATGTTACAGTGAGTGAGGTCAAAGATCTAATGATGAGGAATCAAACTAGATGCATTATGTCAGACTCTGGGAAGACTGCCATTCCACACATCACATGAAGTGTTATCAGTAGTAGTAGTAGATAACATTTATTTATACAGTGATACCACCATTAGGGCTGTATTTGCCCTTTTCAAAAGGTGCACCTGTTTAAAGTGTCAAATTACAGTAGTATAAAATACATACGTAAATACAAAAAATGCAAAATACAAAGGCAAATATGTCTCAAATCAAACAGATTACATTCAAGGGAAATATAGACAGATAGAAAAAAATACACACTGTTACATTACCACGTGTTCTATCCAACTAATCACCTCATATATCCCTATACTATTTAGACTATCTATTACATGTGTAAAAATACTCAAATTCCCTGTAAACAGAAATTTTAAAAACATCGGATTTCATATGTGGGTCTTTAAGATACAGGGGAAGTTGATTGCAACAAACAGCTGCTTTATACTGAAAAGTCTTGGATGTAAATTTATTTTTGTGTTTAGGAATTATTAACTCTCTAGTCATTTTTTTTCTCAAATTACAACCAGATTTTTCCAACTTATTAGGTAGAAAGTCTTCTAATTAACAGAAGAGAAAAGAAAAAGAAATTCTTCAGATATAAAAGTTAATTTTAACTTCAGCCAGTACACTAGCTCTTTAACAACCCACAAGAATGTCTCTTGACAGAATCCACACCATATGAGGAGTTCAGAATGAAATGTTGCTAACACCTTGTACTGATGCATTCATAGAACATAGAAATATAGAAAAATAGACAATGATGGCAGAAAAAGATCAGTGGTCCATTCTGTCTGCCCACATTCCCTTTAACCTATTGTTCCTCCAGGGTACTAACCCTCGCTCGCATTCTCCTCCTTGATTCTGTTACCCTGCGTAATCACTATTCCTTTCATTCTCTCCATTTTTGCTTGAAACCCCTGTTTTTGCACCCACTACTTTGACTGCCAAACTTCTATGGCTCCACCACCTTTTCCATCAAGTAGTACTTCCTCATTTCCCTCCTGAATCCCCCTCCTGTCAATTTCCACTCATGTCCACAAGACCATGAGTTACGGTTCAAGTTAAATAGTTCCCTGCAGTTCACTTTGTTAATTCCTTTAAGTAACTTGAAGGTCTCTATCATATTTCCCCTTTCCTTTCTGGTCTTCAGTGAGTGCATTTTCAGTGGCTTAAGGTGCTCTTCAAAGGACATGACCCACTGGATATGAATCATTAGAAGTAAAAGATAAAATTAGGAAATTTAAACTGAATAAATCTTTTGGATTGGATAGAGCTAAAACTACATTTTTGAAGGATTCAGTAAATATTGTTTCTTCTGTATTGACAATAATTTTTAACTGGAGTTTGGCAGATGGTCACTTTCCAACTCTATGGAAAAAAGTTAAACTTATTCCAATATACAGTAAAAGGTGGGTCACCTACTGAGCCCACAAACTATTGGGCCATTGCACTCTGGTCTGTAGTTTCTAAGTTGTTGGAGAGACTTGTATAAGAACAGCTTAGTGGGTACTAGGGGGGGCACTCATTGCTGTCCAGGTACCAGTCAGGTTTTTGAAAGGGGTACTCCATGGACAGCATGCTCACTGACCTGGTGTACATCACTGCATCACAATTAGAAACGGGTCTGGTGGTGGGCCCAGTGCTCGTTTAATTGTCAGAGGCATTTGATACTGTGGACCATGGTATTTCTATCAGACCAATTACTGGATATCAGGCTAGCAGAAGAAACTTGTGGGTAGTTTACATCTTATCTAAATGACAGAACACAACCAGTTCATGTTGGAAAATAATGATTGAATAAGGCTTTGGTCCAGAGTGGTGTCCCTCAGAGCTACATTTTGGGGCCCAATTTGTTTCTTATCTATATAAATCATTTAAGTGGCAGGGTGATTTATTCCAAAATAAGACTTCATGCAGACAACTCTGTAATTGTGGCACATGGGAAAAATATGGTAGAAATGGAATCAAAGTTACAATGCGACTTTTCTGGGCTATGTACATGGATTTTAAGTAGCTTGGTTGTGGGGTGCTTTAAACAGGACTCAAATACTCAAAATTTTCCATTTTCATCTGTTTCTTCTTTTTCAATTAACCATCCTGACATTTCACACATTTTATTGTGCTTTTTCAAGCAATTCCTGGATAATTTCTATAAATATAAATTTAATTTTTTACTATCATATAACAGTTTTTTTATTTAATTATTTCATATCATCTATCTGACTGGTACACTTACACCTGTATGTTTAAACACCTTGAAGTCCTTGTCCCCAATATGGGGAGCTAACCAACCTGTATCCAGGCAGATTTTAGTCACATAGTGACAGGCTGTCAGCTGCAGGGAAAGCAGTGATGATGACCTCACATTTGCTTAAACATACAGAACCAAGAGGTAAAGTGGAAGTGACATCCACCATCTTGGAAAAAGAGAAGGAACACTGTAATGGTGCAGTAAAAATTAAATGGTTAGAAAAACATTACTTAATCATAAAAACTGGATGTAAATTAAAAAGGTGGTATTTAATAGAAAAATGAATCAAAGCATCCAAATTTAAATCCACAGAAAAAAAAATAAAGATAAAAGATGCAGCAATCTGAATTTGAAAGTGTTCCGAGATAAGGTATGTCACAGCCAATAAAGCAAGTACGTAGCTAGAAAAGGCAAAGTTAGTATAAATGTTTTTTCTTAAGTCACCAAGTTCATGTATGTTTAAACAGAGTAGTAAAGGGGTAAAAGTAAGGAACATACCATGTACTTTGAATGTAACTTAAAAGGCATGGATAGACAAGGCAATATATTAAAACATTTTTAAAAAGTAATTGAAAGTAAAAAAAAAATAGTGAAAATGTTAAGAAAATGAAATCATGTCAGTATGCAATGCAGTGTAAAACTTAAACTGTGTTTTCTAAGTGAAGTAAATAAGTATAACAACAGAAAAATGGTTGTAGTTAAAATAAGAATGAAATCTTAGAGGTTGAAGTGTTAATGTTAATATGAAGCATTTAAAGGCACATTAACTTGACATGTAGTTAGAACTGATTTTAGGATGAACAAATTAGTAGAGTGTATAGAAATGCATTTGAATGGAGCACAGAGAAAATTTTGAAGTAAAATATGTAATAACTGCATAATATTAACTGGAATAAGGAAGTTAGTAAGAGAATGTTAATATAGTGAGATTATAATAAAAAATGTATGTCTTTGTGCATATTTAATGAAAAATCTGAAAACAAACAGAAGGATATTAAAGGAGGAAATTGAGTAAGAAGTGAAGTAAGGGTACCAGTCAGACAGATGATATGAAATAATTATATGAAAAAAAAAACCTTTTAAATGATACTAAAAAATGAAATTTATGTTTATTGAAATTATCCAGGAATCCCTTGAAAAAGCACAATAAAATGTGTGAAACATTGGGATGGTTAATTGAAAAAGAATAAACAGATGAGAATGGAACATTCTGAGTCCTTGAGTATTGTTTAAAGCACCCTACAACCAAGCAACTTAAAAGGATATTTAGCACCTCATGGATGCAGCAAAAACTGTTTTAATTCATTAACCACAAGAACTACAAACATTTGGAGTTTCTATCTACATGGCTTTCATAATCCAGATTGGGTTTGAATAGTAAAAAAACTAAAATTATGGTAAAAATAAATTATTAGCACAAGTAAAAGAATGCAGATCTCTAGGCATCTGGTTTGACGAAAGTTTAAAATTCAATTATCATATTGAAGACACACTAGGTAGGATAAATAGCAAATTAGGAGCATTCAGGTTCTCGGGTTATTGTATTGATAAACATATGAGAACTTCAATAATTAACTAATTGCTATTACCCATTCTGGATTATGGAAGCCACGTACATGGCTTTGCAATCAAAGCTTTCTTAAAAAAGGTCAATGTAGCATATATTCACTTAGCTAGATTTAGTCTGAGATGTGACTACAGGACACACCATTGTAAATTATAGAGTGGACTTGGGTGGGTAACTCCTGAGAACAGAATGAAACTGATTTTGGCAAATCAAATTTGTAAAACATTAAATTTTACTCAGCCGGTGTGTCTCTATGACAAATTGTAGAAGACTGAACATAAATATAGTTCAAGAGACATTCACATGTGAGATTGTAAAACACCTAAGCCCTTAAATAAATATGGAGATGTGACCTTTCCAGTTATTGCTATGTCCCTGTGGAACTCTAGGTAATTCTACTAAGAAGGTGACTATAAATTCAGAACTTTTTATTGGATCTTTGAAACATGAATTAAGAATTCGATGTATATGCAATGGATAATATTGATAAAAATGATCTGCACATAGAAACCAGCATGAATTGACTTTATAACCTTGTTCTAAAGTCTACTAGAATGGGATTGTGCACTGCATACTTTTATAATAATAATAATAAATGTTATTTAATATAGCACCTTTCACATATCAAGGCACTGAACAAACAAATCAAACCAGTAAATACAATAAATACCAATAAAATCAGTAAAATCAAAAAGACTGGGAGTAAGCTTTACCCCATAAAAAGGTCTTTAATGCCTGCTTAAAGCACCCCACCATCCTGCACTCCCGTAACTGATGGGGCAGAAAATTCCAGAGGGTAGGGGCAACAAACCCGAAGGCACGAGCCCCCGATGACTTGAAGTAAACAGTCAGAATCTCCAGCAACCCCTCGTCAGCTGAGAGGAGCTGTCACAGAGGGGTGTAAGGAACCAGGAGCTTTTTCAAGTAGTCAGGACCCTGTCCATGTAGGGCTTTGTAGGTTAACAAACTACCTTAAAGGTGATCTGCCACTGAACAGTCAGCCAGTGCAGATCGTGCAGCACAGGGGTAATATGGGATCTCCTAGATACCCCAGTCAACAAACGAGTTGCTGCATTCTGCACTAGCTGAAAGTGGTGGATATCAACCCGAGCAAGCCCTAAGTAAAGGCAGTTACAGTAGTGAAGGCGCGAAGTCACAAAGGGGTGGACCAAGACAGGCAGATCACTATACGGGATGAGGTGCTTGATCCTAGCAATGTTTCTAAGAGGGCAAAAGGCCAGCTTGATGACTTTACATTGTATATGTTTTGTTTTGTACAGTGAAACTTATACATTTTATTATTTTCTATCTTGTATATTCTTAATATACACAGGACCATCATGTAAATAGCACCTTCGGGATCTAAGGTGCCAACTTATCCTATATAAAAATAAAGAATTTTACTGCTGCTTCTGGTGCCAACTTCAACTGCTTTCCTATAGCATTCTCTTTGTAAACTGCTACGGTACTATGAAACCATTTATTAGACCAGTGGAACCCTCTGCTCTCTGGGCCAAAGATGTTACCCAATGTGTACCATGTACAAACCATAAACTCATGTATGTTAATACCCAACTATGTACCCCCTGTGACTTCTTATGTACTCAGCTAACGCTGTCTTACAGTTGCTCATGTGTATCCCTCTCCTTGTTATGTTTCTTACCCAATGTCATCCGATACTATTCTGCTATGTATGTACACACTGTATCTACAAATGTATACCTAAGGCTATTGTTTAATGTTGCCAAGATATGTACTGTCTGTAACTAATCCCGGGTCGCCCCTGAAAAAGGGATCTCTGGTCTCAGTGGGCTTACCCGGTTACCAAAATCTAAATGAATAAATCAATAAATAAATAAATAAATACTACTATTAATTTTACTCTGCAACACACTGTCTCCAGCCTATCCTTATCCTTCCTGAGGTGAAAACTTCAGAACTGAGCACAGTGCTCCAGGTAAGGTCTCACCAGGGAACTATACACGGGAAGTATAACCTCTTTTCTTTTGCTATCAATAACCCTCTCAATACATCCCAGCATCATATTAGCCATGCTATAAGCACTGTTACACTGATTTGATTGCTTATGTGAGTTGTTAATGATAACTCCCAAGATCCCATTCACCAGCCATAGTGCTGTGTCTCACCCTTTGAAATCCAGTACTCTGTCTTTTGGTTGTTGTTCACTAGGTGTATTACCTTGCACTTCTTGGCATTGAATTTCAGCTCTATGAAATGTTCCTGGACTTATGTCCTGGTAATCCACGGGTAATGTATAAATATCAGGATTAGTCCTTTACTGTGCTGCCTCTCCTGATGTGTTTCACAAGACAAAAACTCTTTCCTTCCCCAAAACATAAGGGATGGGGGGGGGCGCAGAATAAAAAATATCACTCTTGTAGACAGGTCTTTATTTTCATATTCTCATTCTTTTATTACATTTTCGGCCCAAATCCTCTACGTTTCACCAATAAATATTGGCTTCCTCAGGAGGTGCCTTTACAAACCTTTTAAAAACATAAATACTTACATAAATATCCTATCTACACCAAAACCAACTTTTTATATTCTATTTTTCAATTAACTAGACTATGAAGGCCACTTACATTTTAATAGGTACTCCATATAGTTGTTCCTTTATCTTGAACTTACTATTTTCAGTATGAGTCCTAAAACCGGATAAATTCATAAGTTAACTTTTAACATATTCATTCAATTTCTAAATCCACCCCTTAATTAATTATCCAATCAATTTCTCTTTATTTCACTCAATATTCTATTGATTAACTTTCTATATTACCTTATTTCCAGCATACATTTGTTGCCTTTTCAGTGCTTTTATAAGTCCCTTAATTGCTCTGTAAAAATTAAATGAACATGCCACAAGCACTTTAATATCTCTGAAACATTATTAAATGTCACACATTACATGACAGTATCTTATTCTAAAAACATTGAATTATTGCATAGTATGCAATTGAAAAAATCACAACATTACTTTACCATTTCACATATTAAATCTGATGCCATTTGGCTCTAAAAAAGACTCTACATCAAAATTTCTTTCAGTCTTCTCACTGTATAATCAGCAATTATATGTCATAATCTTTAAATATCAATTACCCACTAGCAAAGAAAAAAAGATATTTTATCATGTGTTTTCATACCCACATTCATTACTTATTCCTACAAAAACAGACAGCTCGATACTCTTATGCTCTATATTTTAACTTTATTATGCTACATTTTAATTTCATAACCAAAACGCTACCTGTTCTCAGTTTCTTCACTGTGAATCACATCCTTTAATTTCCATACATTCTATACGCTAAAATGGTTACTACTATCTGATTTCCCAAATGTATCCATTTCATTCACTTCCATTCATTACTTCTTTAACCCAGTGTTTATTTAGACAAGAAGCTGACACTTCATTTTAGCTTTACCCTACTTGTCATATACTTCATTTAACTACATCCTATTTTGTTTAAATGTTATTTTGGGCTTCTTACCATGTCGCTCCTCTCTTGTCTACAGTACTCCATTCTTCGTGAACAGTTTAAAAAAAAGCCCTGCACGTTCTATTCGGTTTTTAAGTGCCCGACCTTGACAAATGATGTCACATCTCCAGCTTCTCTCAATCTAATTAATTTATCCTTAAAGAGACACAACCCTAACATGTATAACCAAAGTTACCTATTCACTTAACTGCTCCCCCATGTTTAGTCTAAAAACCAAACACTCTTCCACACATACTAAAATGGCCAATTTATAGAGCCAAAATATTACTTTTCTTTCTGTTTAAACATTGCATTTTATACTAAATACACATAACTATTACTCACTACGTACGCCACTTCCCCAACCATAGGCAAAGGGCGCTGCACCCACTGTGCCGCCACTCTAATAGTGCTGATAAACACCATACATTCCACTGCCCTGCAGGGCTGAAGGATCCGTGCTGTCTCTCCCAAGGGGCAAATGCATGCTAGTCATATCTCGTGAGTCTCCCAAGCAATCTCATTGCGAGAGAAAGATTATAATAGGTGGCAGCGAGTGAAGCTCCATCTTAACCATCAAACCCATAAAAAGGGGGGAACTCACCATTATGTTTAAACTTTGGGACTCAGCACTATAGCCTTTACCTGTTTTACTTAATCTCCTACATACCTCAAACTAACAATACATTATTTCTTTATTTGCATCTTACTTTACATCAGGTCCTGATCATCTGTGTTTATTTATTATGCATGTCACTTCCTTAAATATAGATAAAGGGCACTACACCCACTGTGCTGCCACTCTAATAGTGCAGATGAACACCATGCATTCTACTGCCCTGCAGGGCTGAAGGATCTGTGCTGTCTCTCCCAAGGGGCAAATGCATGCTAGTCATATCTTGTGAATCTCCCAAGCAGTCTCATTGTGAGTGAAAGATTATAATAGGTGGCAGTGAGTGAAGCTCCATCTTAACCATCAAACCCATAAAAAGGGGGGAACTCACCATTATGTTTAACCTTGGGACTCAGCACTATAGCCTTTACCTTTTTACTTAATCTCCTACATACCTCAAACTAACGATACATTATTTCTTTATTTGCATCTTATTTTATATCAGGTCCCAATCATCTGTATTTAATAAATAAATACAGATGATCGGGAGATATGACTAGCATGTATCTGTATTTAAGGAAGTGGAATGTGTAATAAATAAACACAGATGATCGGGACCTGATGTAAAGTAAGATGAAAATAAAGAAATAATGTATTGTTAGTTTGAGCTATGTAGGAGATTAAGTAAAACAGGTAAAGACTATAGTGCTGAGTCCCAAAGTTTAAACATAATGGTGAGTTCCCCCCTTTTTATGGGTCTGATGGTTAAGATGGAGCTTCGCTCGCTGCCACCTATTATAATCTTTCACTCACAATGAGATTGCTTGGGAGACTCGTGAGATATGACTAGCATGCATTTGCCCCTTGGGAAAGACAGCACGGATCCTTCAGTCCTGCAGGGCAGTAGAATGTATGGTGTTTATCAGCACTATTAGAGTGCTGGCACAGTGGGTGCAGTGCCCTTTGCCCATGTTTGGGGAAGTGGCATACGTAGTGAGTAATAGTTATGTGTATTTAGTATAAAATGCAGTGTTTAAACTGAAAGAAAAGTAATATTTTGGCTCTATAAATAGGCCATTTTAGTATGTGTGGAAGAGTGTTTGGTTTTTAGACTAAACATGGGGAAACAGTTAAGTGAATAGGTAACTCTGGTTATACATGTTAGGGCTGTGTCTCTTTAAGGATAAATTAATTAGATTGAGAGAAGCTGGAGATGTGACATCATTTGTCAAGGTCGGGTGCTTAAAAACTGAATAAAACATGCAGGGCTTTTTTCAAAACCATTCATGAAGAACGGAGTAGATAAGAGAGGATCGACACGGTAAGAAGCCCAAAATAATATTTAAACAAAATAGGATGTAGTTAAATGAAATGTATGATGAGTAGGGTAAAGCTAAAATGAAGTGTTGGCTTCTTGTCTAAATAAACGCTGGGTTAAAAAAGTAATGAATGGAAGTGAATGAAAATGGATACATTTGGGAAATCAGATAGTAGTGACCGTTTTAGCAGATAGAATCCATGGAAATAAAAGGATGTGGTTCACAGTGAAGAAGCTGAAAACGGGTAGCGTTTTGGTTATGAAATTAAAATGTAGCATAAAAAAGTTAAAATATAGAGCATAAGAGTGTTGAGCTGTCTGTTTTTGTAGGAATAAGTAATGAATGTGGGTATGAAAACACGTGATAAAATATATTTTTTTCTTTGCTAGTGGGTAATTGATATTTAAAGATTATGACATATAATTGCTGGTTATAAAGTGAGAAGACTGAAATAAATTTTGATGTAGAGTCTTTTTTAGAGCCAAATGGCATCAGATTTAATATGTGAAATGGTAAAGTAATGTTATGATTTTTTCAATTACATAATATGCAATAATTCAATGTTTTTAGAATTAGATACTGTCATGTAATGTGTGAGATTTAATAATGTTTCAGAGATATTAAAGTGCTTATGGCATGTTCATTTAATTTTTACAGAGCAATTAAGGGACTTATAAAAGCACTGAAAAGGCAACAAATTTATGCTGGAAATAAGGTAATATAGAAAGATAATCAATAGAATATTGAGTGAAATAAAGAGAAATTGATTGGATAATTAATTAAGGGGTGGATTTAGAAATTGAATGAATATGTTACAAGTTTACTTATGAATTTATCTGGTTTTAGGACTCATACTGAAAATAGTAAGTTCAAGATAAAGGAACAACTATATGGAGTACCTATTAAAATGTAAGTGGCCTTCATAGTCTAGTTAATAGAAAAATAGTATATGAAGAGTTGGTGTTGGTGTAGATAGGATATTTATGTAAGTATTTCTGTTTTTAAAGGTTTGTAAAGGCACCTCCTGAGGAAGCCAATATTTATTGGTGAAGCATAGAGGATTTGGGCCGAAAATATAATAAAAGAATAAGAATTTGAAAATAAAGACCTATCTACAAGACTGGTATTTTCTATTCTGTGCTCCCACCCCATCCACTGAATTTCAACTGTCAAAAAAGTTGATCACCCCTCTGACTAAACGAGCTCCTGGTCAAAGTCAGCAAAGCAAAGAACTTCCCAACCTTTAAGTATGACCTGAAATAGTTTCTAGCTAGTGAGAGAACCTGTGTTTATAGACACTCAACCAGTACTTCCACCCTTCGATTGACACCTGTTAACCCCGTAATCCCCCCTGGGGGGGGGGGCCAATTTGTCTCAAGAACTTTGCTTCAAAGGTTAAAAACTACCACATGAACTAGCTCTTAGACTTAGAGATGCCCCTTCCATAGCATGCACTAATTGTTCCTACTGTGTAACTCACTGCCATCACTGTAACCCCCACCCCATGATAACCCAATCCTCTCCTCGCCTGTCATCCTTACTACTGTCTCACCACCCTAACCTGCCCAAACCTCAAACACACCCACCCCTAAATTTCTCCTCTCAATCACAGACCTTCCAACTCCACACCCCTTGCTTGCTCTAGCCTCACACTGTCCATCCCTGATATTTCTCCACCCTCCTCGCATGACATGTCCCCTATCTAATTCCTGCTTCACCCAATCAAAAAAATGAAAACTATCTGGTTAGTCTGGCAAGACCTCCTTGCCATAAATATTAACTGTTTTCTATCCTTGAGACCATTTCTCTCCAGGTAGTCTATGAGGTCCTTTTTTACCAGCGACTCCATCACTTTCCTTGCAATAGAGGTTGCACTAACAGATCTGTAGTTTCCTGGTTGCTTCTTGCCCCCCCCCCCATGAAGTGACACTATGTATGCTGCCTTCCAATCCTTTGAAACTTTGCACATCCTAAGTGAGCTGTTAAATAGACCTACCAGGGATTTAACCAGTTCTGCTGCTAATTTGCTTAGTAAACTTGGATGCAACCCATCTGCTCTTGTGGTGTTAGATACTTCAGGGCCATCAACCCTTTCATGACCTTTCACTAGTAAATATTGACTGACTCACCTCCAGAACCCACTTAGTGGCCACTTTAATGCCAATCTCTAGCAAGGGTCCATTGTACTCCCTAGTGAAAACTGAACAAAAGTAATCATTAATGACTGTGGCCTTTTGCCCTTTCTCTTCCACCACCCTGCCCCCTCAACTAGCCATACAATTCACCAAGCTTTTTTCCTTCTCCCCCGTATATCTAAAGATCTGTTGTTTTCCATTCTTGATCTCTCTGCAATGTGTAGCACTGACTCTGCTTTTGCCTCCCTATTAACCCTCTTTGCCTTCCTATTTTTTGCACATATTCTCCCCATTCTACCTCCCCCTGCTTTTCTTTGTATTTATAGAAGGCCTTCTTCTTAGCACTCACCCCTTCCCTGACCCCTGCTGAGAATCATAATGGTTTCTTAAATCTGTTTTTTCTGGTTACCATTCTTAGGTATACCTTAGATGTCTCAAGAGTAGCCCACTTAAATTCTCCCATCTGTCTTCCACCCCACCTATATTACCCATCTCATCCCATCTAACCTGTCCCTGACCAGCTCCCTCATCCTATTTAAGTTTGACCTTCCAAAATCAAGGACTTTGGCTCTTGATTGTGGTTTGCCACATCAAAGGGCCAGTTCAAATCAAACAGAGTTATGGTCGCTGTTCTCCACTGGCTCCCTAAAGCTCCCTCCACATCTGAGATGGTGAGCACCATATTAAGGATTGTAATCCACCTCCTGGGTTCCTTAATTAGGTGTACCAGCAGATAGTCCTGGAAGGCATCCAGCAATATTTAAGTTTAAGACTTTTTTATTGCTGTGAGCAGTTCTTAGACAAATTTGTTAGAGTGCAGGTTTAGGAATTATAGTATGGCTTAGCAGGACATAAGCATAGAACAGGAGATTGATTTATTATTTTCAGAAAGGTAAGTAATGCAGTGCATGTATATTGACTCATCTGTAGTTTGTGGCAGTATTGGAAGGAACTTACCCTAGTGATAGCTCTGGTGTTGGCAGAAGATTCTGAGTGGAGAGCGGAAGGAAACGGTAGACCACAGAGGTGAAGCAGATGAATTGTTGCTCGGTTTTGGAGCTGCTGCTGACAGGGGAGCTTTCACCTGGTAGGGTGACTGTGGTATCGCTGAAGCTTACACCAGGCAGTGAGAGAGTGCGGCTGATTTTGTGGCCAGTTCCTGGGGGTTTGGTGCTGCTGTATGACCCTGTTTCTGCTCTTTCATGAGATGACATAGAGAGACAGGACTTCAAGTAGAAGGATCTTATGTGCCATGGAGGGTCAGTTTGATGCTGTGTTTCTCCGATTCAGCTGTTTTGGCATTGGTGGGTGGGTGTTAGATGGCCATGAAATTATTGCCACAGCCAGAGGGAGAAGTTGACCAGACTTGGGATCAGTAGAAAGCTGCCGCTATTTGGTTTTGCTTGCAGTGGACCATTTTCAAGACCAGCCATTCCAATTGGCTTTAGATCAGTCTGGGGATTAGAGGGCATCAGGACTAGACCTGCAGCATAAAATTGGACACTGGGAATATTTAATCTAAAAGTTTTAAGAACTGCCGCTAAACCGGGTAATTCTGAGCATATAGTATTCCACCAAAGCTACAATATACTTTTGTTTAAAAGCCCTAGAGCATGGGACAGTCATAGGGCTAAAACATATATTGATTAACTTACTGAATAGGTTGTGAGAGAGCCAAAGCATTAAAGGACTAACTATTTGTTATACTTTTTGTCTGCTGGAAAGTGAGAGTCCCCGAGCTGATTTGAATTCGTTGTGCTTTGGGAAGTGAGAATCCCATTGCAACCAAGTAAAGAACATATCAATTATTAAGACTTTTGTCACTGTGTACTTGAGAACTTTACTTAAGGACTGCTTGCATATATTTAGGGACTGACTGTTTTAAATTGGGAGAGTTGGGGTTTGGGGGGTTGTTATTAGTGTGATTGGTTGTGTGAATGGGTGAGTGTATGTATCGAAATTTGTTGAGCTTTTTATTTAAAATTGTTTTTTGGGGGTTATAATAAGGTGATATAGAATAGTAAGTCTAATACAGTCAGGATGTTCCTAGAATGTAAGCCTGGAAGGTGCATATCCTCAGTGGCCTACCTCCATGACCATCACCCCTTTGAGCTCCTCTCACTCCCTGGAGAAACATATAGAAGATACAGGGCACTGGAGATTGTGCACAGTGGGAGGATGGTCGGATAAGTGGGCTGCTCAAGAGGCTGATAGAGAGTAGCAGATTCAGGTTGTGGGGGACAAGGAGGTGCCCTGGGGCAAAATGGGAATTGGAAAGGTGTCCACCTTGTCTGATCCCTATACACAAGGGCTCCATTGTAGGAAGTAGGCAGGTGGCTGTTCTAGCAGTCTCACCTCATCCTGCTCGGGCTGTGTTGTGCAATGCCAGGTGGATTAGGAACAAGACTGTGGTAATAGCAGTTACCTCAGTAGACCAGGCTTGCATCACGGACACCTGGCTGGATGAGAATGCTTCTCCTATTGTTAAGGCAGCCATGCCAGCCAGGTACTCCATGATAAACACTCTGATAAAGGATCACAGAGGCAGGGGAATGACCATTTGTTTTAAAGCCAGCCTGGGCCTCACGGTTCTACCGGTGGGTTCTACTGTGTTGTTTGAGGGTGTTGCCATGTGAGGGGGGGTCAAGGGATGAGCTACAGGTATCTTATTCTTTACTGCCCTTGAGGTAGTGAGAAATAATTCCTTCTAGAGGTTGGAGACTTTGTCACAGGCCTGGTGTTGTAATCCCCCAGAAGGTTAATTCTGGGGGACTTCAAAGCCTGGGTCAATGACAAACTCTCATCATTTAGACATGCCCTCCTACAGAGTATGGAAGCTCTGGGCCTGTCATAGGTCATTATCTCAGTGACCCACTCACATGGCCACACACTGGACCTGGTGTTCACACTGGGTCTTGGAGTTGATGACCTCAGGATTGATCCGGTCATTTGTTCAGATTATAGCACTGTGATGTTCACGTCTGGGCCCCCCAAGGGTCCTTCACCTGGGGAGATGGTCCTGTACCAGCCTTTATGGGGATTGTCCCCAACAGGATTACTGGTGGTGCTAGACCTATGGAGTGTTGAGGCTGCATGTGCAACCGGGCCAGAGGAGGCAGTGGTGGTCTATAATTGGGCCGTCGGTGCCCCCTTCAACTCGATCACACCTGTTTATGTCTGACCCTTATCTACTTGTTGCAGGACCCCTTGGTTTGATGGGAAGCTCAGGGAGTTAAAGAAAAAGGGTCAAAGGCTGTAGCAGCATTGGAGGAGATCTGGACCGATGGAAGACAAATGGGCCCTGAGGTCACATTATGGTGACTATCGGGAGCAATCTCTCAAAAGAAGGCAGATTTTTTGTCAAAGTAGATTGCTGTGGCAAGGGACAGACCAGCTCTGCACTTCAATATGGTACATGGCTATTACATCTGGCCTGTATCTGAATGAGGGGATCAGGTTCAAGCACAAGGTGCAAGGAGTTTGCTCTGTTCTTTGCTGGCAAAGTGTCCTCTATCAGGGTGGTGATCTCTTCCAGTGTCATTCAAATGACTTGTGGGATTCAGCCTGAGACTTGTCAGGGCACCCCTCTTGTATGGGCTGAGTTCAATCCAGTCAGAATGGAGCAGGTGACTGAGATACTTTTGTGGCTGCGACCAACACACTGTGAATTTAACCCAGGTCCAACCTGACTTTTGGTTGGATGTGTGGACCTTATAGGATCTGTGGTGGCTGATATTGTCCAGAGCACCTTGGAGAGTAGTGTCTTTCCTATGGCACTGAAGGAGGCCTTGGTTAGACCCCTATTGAAGAAATCCATACTGGATCCAGAGTGTCTCAATAACTACAAACCTTCTATTTTTAGGGAAGGTTTTAGAGAAAGTAGTGACCATCCAAGTCAAGATGCATCTTGACTACTATGCCACTTATGAGTGCTTCCAATCTGGATTTAGGGTCAGGCATAGCATGGAGACCATCCTGGTGAAGGTGCTAAATGATCTCCTAATGGCAAAAGACAGGGAAGAATGTACCATCTTGGTTCTCTTTGATCTCTCGGTGGCATTTGACACAGTGGACCACGAGGTTCTGCTGAACCACCTGTGATACCGATGTGGACTAACCAGTAATGTCATCAACTGGTTTAGGTCCTACCTCATGAGCAGAGTGCAAAATGTGATGATGGAGTTAGCCTCCTTTAACCCAATGTCTCTGCGCTGTGGAGTTCTGCATGCTCAGGGGTTGGCTGCCGTCAAAAGTGTTTTTTGCCATTTGAAGGCCCTTGTTCCAGCTGAGGACTGAAGACCCTGGTACATGCCTTTGTCACATCCAGACTGGATTATTGCAATCTCCTCTACCTGGGGATATCTGGAGGCAATCTCTGCTGACTGCAGCTGGTGCAGAACGTGGTGGCTAGACTGTTGATGGGTGCAGTGAGATCAGAACATATTATGCCTGTCCTCTGTAGACTGGCTGCCAGTTAGGTGGAGGATTGCCTTCAAGGTCAGACTACTGATCTATAAAGTCCTGCATAAAGGGGGACCAGCCTACCTGCAAGACCTTCTTGTTGCCCACCACCCATCCCGGGATCTCCATTCCACCGAGAGTTGCCTCCTTGTGGTTCACAGGGTTAGGTTGAGACATTCTGGTGATTCAGTGTTTGCTGTTGTAGCACTAACTCTGTGGAACTCATTACCTAGACATCTAAGGGAGGTACCCTCAGTGGAACCCTTCAGAAAAGGATTAAAAACATTCTTATTTCACCAGTCTTTTGATGTTTAAGTGCAGAACTGACCAACTGCTATTTTAGTGTGGGATTTTATTGAAGTATTTTATATGCATGATAGAATTTTTATTGTACTATTGCATGCTTTGTTGTTTGTCATTAGGCTTGTTGCTTGATACTATATATCTATCTATTGTTTTATGATGTTGTTTAGTGCTCCAAGCCTCAGGGAAGGAGCATTATATAAATAAAGTGTCTGTCTGTCTGTCTGTCCGTCTATCTAGCTATCTATCTATTTACAGTATCTATCTATCTAAGGCTTGACTTCTGGCACTCTTCAACCTCGTATCATCTCAATCGATGTCTGGCTGGTTCAGATAACCTACCATCACTACTTCTCTCTTGCTATTCCTCTTTAATGTTCTTTCCTGAGTGCTCTGTCCCTTTCCTCTCCTTGCCCCAGAGGCCAAAAAATCACCCCAAGCATATTTTCTTGCCTGAGACTGATGAGAGTTGCATGCACATTGACTCTGCTCCCCGATTCATACCTCTGATGCACCCATCTCCTGTAACCTCAATGCCCTCCTTGACAAAAAGTGCAACTCCTCTACCTCAATCTGTTCCTCTATTTTTCCTGAACAGTGAGTACCCAGGGACTGTTGTCTCCCAGTCATTATTTTCCGATGTTCACATTTCTGTGATGGCCACAAGGTCCAACTCAGTGTCTGTCATCATTGCCTGGATCTGGCTGAGTTTGTTACCTAAGCTTCTGGCAGTAATGCATATCCCTTCCATTGACCCCAATCCTGCTTTGCTATGGGGCTTTTTTTTTCTTCTGGTCTTCTCCCCCTCTGTTGGTGCTTTCATCCTTCACATTCCACCTCTGTGCTGTCCTTTCACCTGATCCAGTAATTACTACAGCTCTCTTTGTGCCCTCTTTGCTACTATAATCCCCCAGATGTGGGAGGTGGATACTACCTAGGATCACCTTCTTCTCACCAGACACCATGGTTCTCCTTGACCCAGTCTCCCCGGTAGTCAGTTTAAACATCTGAAATAAACATCAGTCTTGTTCTGTAGTGCGCAGGCCCACTCTCCTGTCAGGTAAAGTCTGTCACCCTTGAGGGGTCTCCTGTCACAGAAGTACCTCCAATCCCCCACAAAGTGGTATCCTTTTCCTGACACCATCACTGAAGCCATCTGTTAAACACCAATATTTCATCATTCCTTGTTGTATCCTGCTTCCCCTTCCTGCCACACACAGGGAGGACTTCAGAAAAGGCCAGGGAGACTGAGTGTGCTGCCTTTCTCTCCCCCAGTCTACAGATGTTCTGCTTTACCATCTTCATCAACTGGTTTTCCAGATCACTGATACCCAGATGTACCAACACCCCCAACTCTCCCTGCTCTCTATCTCTCTCTCTCTCCAACATCCTCTCTATACTGTCTAAATCCTGGATGGCTGATGCCCAAGGTAGGCAGGCACAGAATCACCCCCCTCCCATCCAACACCTCCTCTACCACCTACCTGACTAGTCATTGAGTCCCTGACTACTAGGATTTTCCTGACAGACTTGCCCCCTTCTGTGTAATCACATTGTCTTGCTTCTTCTCATCAAAGGACCCCGAGACCCCAGCCAGTGGAGTCAGACACCTGAACCTCCTCTAGGGGTGCAAAGTAATTCACCATCTAGATGGTGCTGTGTTGGGCAACCTCCTTGTGGCTCCCCTTCCCACTGCCCACCACTCTCCATCCCTCTGAACCAATGGGTCTCTGGGGGAGTGGGGGTGTGGAGGGTGGGCTCCTGCTGAGCTGAATGCACAGATGATATATTTCTACCCTTGATGCCACCAGCTGATATTGGAGACCTGCTATGGTCCTACAGGTGGGACAGTGCCCCCTCCTTCAGGGCACATCCCTAGAGAAGCATACCCCACAGTCACCACAGATGACTGCCTCCCCTCTAAACCCCATTCCAAAATGTTCTATATGAAAGAGATGACTAGTTTAATTTATAGTGCTCACCCAGATATGGTGATATTGAATGATTTAACTAAAACACACAGTGCTAAAATTATAGCTACACTAGCTATGTAACAGATACAGGTATGAAAATATTTTTTTCTAATATAGGCAATGAGTATTACTGTAACTGAAGTGGTAGCTGCCAACCCCACTCTGATAGCTTTCACCTAGTACAGGGTAACAGCCCTTCTCCCATAGACAGTACCATTGTACCTGGAGTGTGATGGACAGGGTTCATGGCTGTTTGCTGTCTCCATGGCTGACTCCTGGCAGACTCCAGTCAATGTCCCTCATGCTCATCCTTAACATAAGGGTCACACTGCAGGACTGCTATGGTAGACACCTTTTCAAGGCCTGGATGTCAGTGAGGTCCCAAAGACAGTGGTGAGTGGAGCAAACTGCCATGCATAGAAGTAGTTCTGGGCAGAGGTGAGCTGCATGTCAGCAATCTGAGGGGACAGTGTCACATAATCAGCAGGAGACACTCTCAGTCTCTGACCTCCACTAGCAGCAAATATGCAGCAAAACTTCTCCATTAGTACCAACAGAAGCTCCTCGTATAACCAGAACCCCCAATTCAAACAGCATGCCTCTTTTGGTTGCTGAACTGATTGGTCCCAAAGGCAGTGGTGGGTGGGGCTAACTGCCATTATAAAAAGGGGCTGGGAAAAGAAGATATTTGATTGGTTTCTGCCGTTCTTCTATTCTTAGGTTAAACTTTTAAGTAATGTACTTGTTGAACTGCTTCACTTAAGCAGTAATTTTTTAAATGAGCTCCTCACCCACTTTTTTAATTCTTTTTGTGTAACACTGATCCACCCTTAATAAGAGAACTAATATGATGAATCTCCTCATTTACGCATGCATGTATAAAAGCACATTTCTCCAGCATTGCAACACACAGAAAATATGACACTGGTCAAAGTACCCACTGAAACATGTTCTTCGTTTTTTTACATTCACTCCTTCACCTTGCTGGTTTAAACCAGCCTGGCCAGTGGTGCCACTGCTTAAATGTTTACAAAGCAAATAAATTAGTGGATGGGAGGGCTGTACCAAGTTTCTTTTTTTTTTCTTTTTTTAATAAAGACGTGCGAGTTGTTTCTAGGGCTAGTGAGGAATGAGCAATTGTCATGGTGCGAGCTGCTGGTCAGGCAAGTGTAAGGATATGAATCAGATCTAAGCACCTCACAGGCTGAGTACAAAACAGTTATCTGACAGAACAGCCCATGGAGCTCCACAGGCAGGTTAACATCTCTCTAAATAGTTTTATTGGGGTAGTGTGCTGCTGTAATATGTCTATTTATTTATTTATTTATTAGCTTTTGTTGACTGGGTAAGTGCTTTAGGCAATATACCTGCCTATTTTCAAGTATGAATTAAATTACAGGCTGCAGCTTCCCTTAAAAAACGTTGTACCTAACTGTAGCAATGGAACTCTGCATGCTGGTAAAAAGAAAAAGAAAACCAGCCCAGTTACAGGACATTGCCCTAGTAATGAGATGAAAGACTTATGAATGCTTGCATGCCAGCATTCATCATCAGCTGCTGAACCCATTTCAAATGCCAGTATGTGAAAACAACAGCTTCAATATGATATAAACTAAAAATCATTTTGTTGGGGGGATGCAGGTGAACTATAGGAAACATGCTCGTGCATGCACTCACAATGTCCCACATTGGCAACAAGTAGATCAACTCCTCCCAGTTTTGAACAGAAACTGGATTAATTATTTGAGGTCAAACATCAGTCTTCAGTGAAATACATAAGAAAAAACAGGTAAAATCTGCACACATTTTCTTCGTATTTTTATAATAGCAATAAGGTACTCTGAAGGGTGTTATGTTAATGCTCTTAGTTAATCAACCCCAGGGGCATGTGACACAACTGCGCTTTGTGCCACATTATGCCCCCAGGAGGTGATTAACTAGAGCATTAACATAACCCTTGATTATACCTTGTTGCATAAATAAGTGGTCCCGGGCAGAGAAGAGCTGTGAGTCTGTAATCTGAAGGGGGAGAGTCATGTAATCAGCAGTAGACTCTGTCTGACCCCCACCAGCAGCAAATCTGCAGCACCCCCCCCCATTCATATTTCCAGTTGTGCAGTTTCTGTCTATAAATGTGCTGAACTGCTTGAACACTGCAAATCTGTATGTGGCCCTTAGTTTCTTTCATAGATTCTGAGACTGTGTCAGTATGAAGCTTGTGGGAAAACACCCTTGTGGCTGGAATACAAAATGAAACCACCTGGGCAGAGTTGTTACACAACAAGAAAAAACAATGCTGCCTCAGTAACATTCACCTAAAGGCAAAATCCATTTACATTTACCTGTAGCTTAGCCACACCTACAGTATATGTGAGGTTTATACTTACTTCACTGTAGATTTTAACAAGCATTTGTCAATGCCGAATGTTTGCTTGCTGGCATTGGCATTGGTAGTGTAGGAGTTAGAGAGATGCATAATAGGAAAGGCAGTGAAGTATTGAACTGAAGCCAACCCCTCCACCACCCTGCAGAAAAAGTGAAGTCACGAGGATGCGTAGAAACTGTGCAACGCACACCCATAATGTATTAGTTTGGGGATATTTTACAGTAGATTGTCAACTCAGGCCTTTGGGGACCTCTGCTCATTTTCTTAATCTGTCCTGAACAGTGATTTCCCACAGCAACCACACATTTCTGCGCTGGAAGTGCGAAAGCACATTTTAGCCAGGGTGTGAAAAATGACAGCTGTACTGTTCATAAGAAAGTGTGGAAAATGCCAGTGGTGAAAATCTGGACTGAAAATATTACAGATTCATGAACTTACGAGGATGCGTGGAAACTCAATGCTGTCTTGTAACAGTCAGTTTATGGACTTTTGTCACAAATTTTTAACAAGGCCATTTTAAGACCTCTGCTCAAGAACAGTGTCACTGTGATTTTCTTAGTCTGTCCTGAAGATTGATTTCACACACTGACTGCGTCATTGTGCGCTAAATGCATGGAAACACATTTTGGGTGAGATGTGAAACATGACAGCTGTACTGCTCATATGGAGGTGTGGTAAAATGGCAATGTTGAAAATCTGGAGTGAAAATATTAAAAATGCACAAACTTACGAGCATAAGAACTGCACACACGCACAAATATAATCGTCATTTTTAATTATTAAATTTTCAACATAGGGTTTTTGGGGGCCTACCTCATGAACTGTGACACTTTCATTTTGTAAATTGGTCCCAAAAGGTATAAAGTGACCATAAAATCACCTTTTGGGGCTGATTAATGCCATGCCAGTACCAGAATTCATGAGGAGGGGTCCCAAAAACCCCATGTTGAAAATTTGGTGAAAAGATTCCCAAAAATGGCTGAGATATACACCAAAGTTGAAAAACCTATTTATGCCATTATACAGCTTACTGGCATTTCTTCAGCTCATGGTCGGGCTTTGAAGAGCTTAGATGTGTTCCTGGTCCACCAAAGATCTTCACCCTGGGATCTGGAGGTAAGTATGGGGTAGGGGGTGTGGGAGGTGCATGCGGATAGGGGGTATGGGTTGGGGGTTGGGGACTAGACAATCAATGAGGGACCGTTTTTTTGTTTTCAGGTGTTTTTTCTTTCTAGGAAGACGATGTGGGACTTGTGCCATGCTGGGGTGGGCTCCCAGCGTGGTAAGCTGAAAGTTTTTTTGGGGGGGTCAATGGAGCCAGTGGGGGATTGGGCACCCCCTTCAGTCATACAGACATGTGCCATGCTGGGGTGGGCTCCCAGCGTGGCAACTGGAAATCTGTATTTTTTTGGGGGGGGAGTTGTTGAGTGGAGCCGACGAGGGATAGTGCACCCCTGTCGCCATGCTCACTTTTGCCATGCTGGGATGGGCTCCCAGCATGGCACCTAGAAGTCTGAGGGGGGCATGGAGCCAACGGGGGATTGGGCACACCATCAGCTATACTGTGTGCGGTGGGGGGAGGGCATGAGCACACTGGGGTGGGCTCCCAGCATGCTACTTGAGTGTTTTGGAAGGGGGGAACTTCAAGGGAGCTGTCTATGACAGCTCCGTTCATGATGCAGTGCTGAGTGTAGGCAGTTTGCATACTGCCGACGGCAGTATGCAAATTACCTGCCGACAGCCGTATGCAAATTGCTTACATGTTACAACCACTGACTGCAGCAGTTTCTGCTTTCAACTGTACGCTACTGCATCTGAATGGCTGTCATAGACAGCTTGGACATTCATTGGCATGGTGCAGCCGTGCCTGCAAAAGGGAGCAGGGCACTGGGACTGGGGGAGGGACACCTATGAAAACTCGTATGGTGGCACTATGTTTCTTGCACATGTGTGCAAGCAAACATAAAAACTGCTTGACTGCCTCTTACTGACCTCACCATTTCTGTGTTTATGACATCACAGGCAGTTATAATCCATTGGTGTCTGCCAAGATCAAGTACAGTCGTAAAATGTCACAGATTTCTGTATGAAAAAAAGGAATATACAGTACTGTCATTGAATTGCACTGTGTCCTGCAGGATTTAGCAAAATTCAGCAGAATGCTGTAGAATTCTGCATTTGATCATACTGGATGCTACTGTTTATCAGTAAAGACTATAATGCCATAATGGCACTATGAGATCACCTGTGGATAGTCACATTAAGCCTTATGACATGAACAAAGTGAGTTACTAAAGAAAGAACCCACACAATTTTAAATTTGTATCATTTTTTCCCTTAAGGGAAAGGGGGAAATGTTTAACCAGGAGAAGCACACTAAGCCAAGGCCTGTTTCCAGGTGCAGCCTGGGAGCACAAGAACATTAAGTGACTTGCTCAGGGTCACAAAATATGCAAGTGGGGGCTGTAGGATTCAAACCCAGATCTCCAGGTTTGCAGCTTAGTGCTTTTAGCCACTACTGTATGCTGCCTCCCTCTAATAAAAGATTCCATTTATGGGGCATTAAAGCTGCATGTTTTGCAGTTTAAAACACAAACATATTTTTATTTTTTTATGGATTTTCCTGGCCTCAAAACAACAATTTGGTGGTAAATTTAGTTATTTTCTCTAACAAAAATCTGTTGCTTTGTCAGAAAAGGAACATGCATTTTCAGGATTTATTCTGTAGTTCATACTGGTGAATGATACATAACAAGCTCGTCTACACTGTGGCACATTCCAATTATCAATAGAAGCTTCTAATAGATAATAAGCAAAACACATAAACTAGCCCTACTGGATATAAATTCATATATGTTTGTGTTCAATTATGAAATATCTGACTAAAGCAGACTAACCCATGAGACCCAGGAACTGAGTTGAAAGCTTTTTGTTTGTATGGGAACATCTGTTTATGATATTCTCCTGCAGTTTTTTCTGTCTTCCCTGGGAAATGCCTTGATATTTGAGCTGCATGGTACATATGTTTGTATGTTCATGCCTTTAGTATTTACTGGGGATGGTAGCAAAGTAAGCCTTATGTGACAGTAGAATTTATAACTCTTTACTTTAGCCCTGGTTCTTTTCTCTGCAGCACAGCTGTAGAGCACACTACATAAACATCAATAACCTTCAAGTTTATGACTCTGTGGAGCTCTTTTAAAGATGCTTTTTTTAGTGGTATATTGATGGTATCATTTTTTACATGGCAGCTATCAATTTTTGCATGCAGAAACCACTCATTAAACAGGAGCCACTTAAAATGCTCTGTTCACACAATGATTTTTGACTAAATGTAAACAGCATAATAGTGACAGAGAATAGATGTTCACTGGAGGGGATCCACTGAGGAAGCCCTTTTCAGTGTTATGTGAAAACTGTTTTGGAATTCTATTGACGTGTCTGGATTGGAATTCTGTGACATGTGGGTTACAACCTGTGAGGATAAGCAACAATTGAGGAAATCCCATTGGGGGTCTTCTGTATCATTGAAGCCTGAAGTAGCTAAGCAGTTTTCAGAGTTAGAGTGAGATGATGCCAGCTGCTACTGACAGCCATGTACAGTAAGATGCCTTGCAAGCACTATGATGGTCAGGTAGGCTGATTCCCCAGTTGCAATGATCCAACATGGAGTGAAAATAGAATGGTGAAAGTATCCTCTTCGGAGAAAAGATATTTTTTTCAAACTGCGACACTGCACAATGTCCCTCCCCTGCCAGTCACCAGGAGAGTGTTGCAGGCTAATCATACCAAGTCCTGATTCCAAATCCTGAACAGTGTCCCAAACCAACTATTATGGAAATGCCTTCATCTCAAGTTGTATATTATTGTAAGACTGTTGTTTCCAACTGTAAAAAAACAATTTGGGTCCATGCCCTGCAGTTGTCAAGATACAGTATCTGGATGTATAAATACAGTAGCTAGGTAGATAGATATATTATAGTTAGGGCTGAGTAGGACAGTTACTGTTAAACCCTAAATTTTGCACTTTACTATCTTCTTCCTCATTGTACAGATTTGCATTAAATTTTACATCCACAGTCTTGGTGGCAAGGTCTCTTGACTGCTGAATTTTCTTCCAGTTGGTTGTGCAGATTACAAGATACTGATAGTGAAAAAAGTAAATAGTTTTTTTTTTTTTTTTTGTCATCGCCTAGTGCCCTGGCAGTTTGGAATTTTTGTCTGAAAATTTCAAAAACAATAGGACTTTACTCAGAGTGGTGCCTTTCATTGATTTGGTGAAAAAGTTATAATCCATTCCAGAGGCATAAGGATCTGAAATTTCAGTTCTGGGCATGCTCTGTACACTCTTTTGGATAGCTGTTTCACACAAACAAACAAAAAACAATTTGGCCATAAGAAAGAGGATCTTGTTTTATATTGGGGTAATCCTTTTTCTTCAGAAAAAAAAAAATATTTTTTTGCATGACCAACATCTTGTTTCTGTTTCTTTTTCCAGAGAACAATATTTTGAAGACCCATAAAAATCTCATAATGGAAACACACCAAACATGTTTCTTTCTAATCAGAACCCCATTAGCTGCATTCTGCAGTTCATTTTTTTGGAAAATGACCCAGTAACTTGTTTTTAGAACATTCTAAAATCTATTTTGTGAGATGATTTTCCTTTTTTTGTATGGCCATAAGAAACGAGAATAGGGCCATATGAAACAAGATTACCTTCAGATAAAAAAATAATAATTTGGGTTTAGTTTTTTTTTTTCACATTCTTTTTTTTTGTATGGAGGAATCTTCTTTTTTGTGTGAAAACAATACAATCTCAATAAAAAAAGATTCCTTCATATGAAAAAAGAATTTGGACTTCATTTATTTCACATTCTTGTTTTGTATAAAGGAATCTTTTTTTCGTGAGAACAACACAATCTCACAAAAAATATTCCTTCATGGATTACATTTTTTTTCACTTTTTTTGTATGAAGAAATCTTTTTTGTGAAATTGTGTTGTTCTTATAAGAAAAAAAATAATTCCTGCATAAGAAAATAACTTGAACTTACTTTGTTTTCTACATTTCAACTTTAACAAGCCAGAACTCTGACAATATTTGCAGTAAGGGGCAATCTATATATCAAAAGAAGGTCCTAATGACTATTACAAAACTAACACATAACCCCCCCAGTCATATAACCCAATATAAATTTAAAAAAATATATATGAAAATCCCATAGGATAACACTGCAACATTAACAAGTCATAAGTTTGTCAATAATTGGAGTTAAGGGACAATTTAAAGATAAAAAGTGTTATGTGTATTACAACACTAACAAATAATCCTCCCCAAAGCAGTCATGAGGTATGCATTTCACCCTAAAATTAACTGCAATCTTCACCATGGTGCCAAATCCACAATGAAAGTTCAATCATCATCAAAAAATGCACTAAAGGTATACCTCATCTTCCCCTTTAACCTTGACAAATGTCAGAGCAAACTGACAGAATTTTTCTGATTCATGGGTAAATCACTGCAAAACACATCTTTGTCCATATACAATAAACAGCTGGTAGTTAAGAGATACATTTAATATATTTTTCCCTTTGAAGTGAGCCCCACAAAAAGCAATTGCAAAAAAGCACATAGATAGCTTTTGGAAGCATCTGGGTCCTGTACTTCCACAGCCAGATGGATCTGTGCATCTATGTAGAGATGGAAGTGCAGGGTCAAATGGATGAGTTCACACAGGTCCCTAAGGGACCTGCACAAATGATGATATGATTATATTATCTCACAATTTAAGGAAATTATGTGCAAAAAACTGCATTAATGCACTGGTTAGGGTTCAGATTAAAGCAACTAACAAAGATAAATGTAGCATTAGGGTTTACAACACAAACACCCCACACCCACCCTCCAAGCAGTAAAAGGAAAAAAACTTTACCGTTTTGATTGTCCTGAGCCTTGGCAAATCAGTTTCACTCTGAGAGGATTTATTTTAAGTTGCTACCAGTTGCCTTATATGGAAAATGCATGCTCTGAGCTTGATAAACTGCCATGCATTCTGTGAATCCTTTTAGAGCAATTGACTGTACTACTTCAAAAATTATTTGCCCTGTAGGTTCTGCAATTGCTCTGTAATGGCTGCATGATCCAAAGACTGCTGAGGCCAGCAAGCCCTAATAAACAGTTAATAAGCTTCGGAGCCTCAGTTTTATTTCTGCCCATTGCATGTCAACAAATCTTCATGCACAGTCCTGAGAAAGTTCCGAAAAATGGCATCCTAACAAATTGGGGCCAGATGTCAAAATAGTCTGCTAAAGAAATTCTTGTCACCTGCTTTATTTAGAGTCATCAGGCCACCTCTCCCTAACAGTGAGTTAGACAGTGTAAGGGACTATGCCAGTTCACAGACAGGGATCTGACACCAAGTTAGTTGTGTTTTTTTTTTTTCAGATTCTTCATTGATTCTCCAGAGATTGACAGTTTGGATGTGATTCAGATCTTTAGGCTCATCCAGGTCCAGTTCTTCTGATTCCATCCAAGTGCATATGGTGCTTGCCTGGAGGTTCTTCAAGGCTTTTTCAAATATATTAATTGTCTGAGGATTGTCAAGTCCTTTCCTGGTGTCAGCTGAAATGGCCCAGAGGTCTTTCAATTTGCAGTGCCCAGTTCTTCAGGTTTCTTCCCATGGTCCACAGTGACAGCCTAGAAGTACTTCATTTTTCCAAAACTCATTAGCATTACAAGTAATCCTTTTATTTCTGGAGTCCTTTGTGATGGCTCAGAAGCTTTTCCTGTGCAATACAAGTTTGTGGTTTTCATTTATAGGTTTTATTGATGCCCAGTGGTTCAAACACTTTTTTTTTAGTAATCGTTAAGTTCTTCCAGCCAGCTAACAGAAAGCATGTGCTCAGAGGTTCATCTATTTTCAGTCTTCTCGACTGCATCATCCATGGCACCCAATGGATCCACATAAACTCTGGGGTGCAACTGTACACATTTTAAAGTTATGCAGTTTTAGTGTTCGATAATAGTTACAGAGCAACTTTAGTGTGCAGTAAAATTTATAGAGCAATTTTAGAGCTCAGTGCTAATTACATAGTGGTTTTAGAGTACTGTAATGTTTATCATTTGTATTGCTTGCAACTCTACTCTTGATCACATTTCTGTGGTGCAGTTAATTAATAACTGGTCTTTTATCATGAGTTTGGTCTCCTGCAACTCCATTATGAAGGAAACTTCCATTGTGTAGTCAAACAGTCAAAGAACTGCCTTACCTATGAACCGACTTAGACAGACACCATACTCAGAGATCACTCCAGGTTGATTTTGGCAAGGAGTTCTTAACTCACTTCAATATTTCTCCCATCGGGGTGCATAACAGGTAGAGTTGAGAAACATCAGCATAACAGTGAATCTCAAGACTGTCCCATTTGGTGATATCTCTAAAATGCAACATATCCAGGGAAAGCAGCATTGGACAAACATAGAGCCTTGAGGGACTCCACAGGTGAGCAAAACTGATCCAGAGATGGAATTACCAACCTGATGTATTTTCCTGGTACTGTAGAATGCATGCCAGTACAAAACACTACCAGCAAATCCCACATAGTTCTTCAGTGGATCCAACAGAACCACCTAGTCAACTATATTGAAACTGGATAAGAGATCCAGAAGGACCAAGTTGGAACTTTACCCTCAATAACGAAATATGAGGAGATCATGTGACACTCTAGTGAGAGCTGTTTCTGTACTGTGACAAGGACTGGAACCCAATTGGAGAAGCTCACAGATGTCAAGTAGTTCTAGGTAAGCCTTGAACTACAAAATTACAAGCAGGCAAGCTATTAGTTGCACCACCACCACCATCACCACCTCCTTCTCAATCTCCTTCTTCAAGAAGGTAAGGTTCAAACTGGTCTGTAATTCAATAGACTGTCAGGATACCAGGATCATTTTAGAATTTTAAAACCATACTAATCTAAAGGCTGTACCACATACCTTATGAGTAGATGCAAAGATTGGAGGTACAATTAGGATTTTATACATGGCCTTGCTCCAAGTGTAAGAACAGTAAAGCATATTTTGGTAGCACCCTCCAATTTCTTTTGATCATGACAGACGAGGGAGAATTACTGTATTGGTTTAAACAGGAAATAGTGGACTTTAATAAAGCTATTCTTTTCTGATGTATTCCTGAGGAGATGAATACCATCATTTAGAAAATGGTCCTTTTATTTGGAGGCATCTGACTGGCTGGTACTCACTCCACAAGGGTACAGTAACTTTCAATAGATGCCCACCAAATAAAAAGCTCCAGCACATGCCTGCCTCACACCCGGGCAAGTATCCTCTTGCCCAGCCTGTTTCTTCATTGGCTGAAGCAGTGAGCACACAAATTGAAACTGCCGCCTTTTTTTTCTCATCTAGCGAGACCCATCGTGTCTGCCAAACTCCACACCCCAAGAAATGTTTTGCCATCATTTTCTCTTTTTTGTTTCTTCCCCCCCAACAATAAGCACTCATTAGGTAGCAACGGGCACAATTTCTATGATCCACTCACCCCCCCAAAGCATTACCTGGCAACAACTAACAGCTGTAATGTTCCTGCCACAAAATCAAGTTAACTAAATGTAAACATACTACGGCTGCCCACCCTCTCAGCTTTCTCCCACAGTATTCAGCTCAGTCCATTAAGTTTGAAATATAAACTTACAGCTCAGAATACTTGAAATCCGGAGAGCTCCCGATGTACTGCTACTTTGTCCCTCTCAGTGAACTCATGATTGCGCTGCTCCAAGGTGAACTCTGCTCATTTTGAATCCAGTCTCACTGCTCTATGGTCCGGTCAATGCAGAAAATCCCGCTCGGTGCGCTGTTAGAAGTTCACCGCGGGCGCTGCTGCTGCTGATCCTTGCTTGTATTCAGCTTCCAAACAAATGAAATAAACAAGGCAAACCTTTCCTGTATTTTGGAAAATTAAAAATGATGTCCATTTCTATTATACTTCCACTTTCACTCACGCCCAACGTAACGTCAGATCTCCCCAAGGTAACGGCTCCACCGCTACAGTAAACAAGAAAAAAAAAGTAAAAGAAACAGGCTGCAAGCATTAGAAAAAAAAACAGACCCCAAAGAAATTTCAAATGCAAGCCCTGTATGCCAGTAGCGGGTGGGTAGCCATGACAACCAGCAATAAAAGCAGGTGGAGGAACTATTTTTTTAATACTACAAATAAAATACTTAATATAATAAAAGTCTTGTTATGCAAACTTGTTTATTTCAAGCATATAAAATGCAGTGCCCATTTTCTAAGCGCAATAATACCCTCCAGGGTGGGCGGTATGGGAATACCAGACTTTCCAGGGGCTATAAGGCCCTACACCTGTGGCATCGGGCCTCATTACACCCCTGGGCGGTCCGGTATTGCCCAATACTGCCCACCCTGTTGGGTATTATTGCTTGCATAGAAAATAACAGTGAAGTTCAACACTGTCCCATTGGGTAATCCCTTCAAAATGCAGCATATCCATAGAAAACAGCATAGGACAAGCATAGAGCCTTGAGGGAAACCACAGGTGAGCAAAGCTGATTCAGAAATGGAAATACCAACCTGTTGCATTTTCCTGGTTATACAGGACTCATGCCAGTACAAAACACTACCAGGAAGTCCTACATACAATATTTCTTCTGGGGGTCCAACAGAACCACCTGGTCAGCTATGTTGAAACCAGATAAGAAATCCAGATGGACCAAGTTGGAACTTTTCCCTCAATACCAAAATATGAGGAGATCATGTGACACACTAATAAGAATGGTTTCTGTAGTGTGACAGGGACATAATCCCAGCTGGAGAAGCTGACAGATGTCAAGTAATTCTAGGCAAGCCTTGAGTTGCACCATTACCAGCAGGCAAGCCTTGAGCTGCACCACCACCTCCTTCTCAGTCACCTTCTACAGGAGAGTAAGGTTCAAACTGGTCTGTAATTCAACAGATTGTCAGCGCACCAGGATCATTTTAGAATATGAAAACCATTCTAATCTAAAGGCTGCACAACATATCTTATGAGTGGATGTAAAGATTAGAGGCACAATTTAGATTTTCTACATGGTCTTGCCCAAAGTGAAAGAACAGTAAAGCATATATTTGTAGCACCCTCCAATTTACTTTTGATCACAACAGACCAGGAATAATTACTGTATTGGTTTAAACAGGAGATGGTGGACTTTGACAAAGCTATTCTGTTCTGACGTATCCCTGAGGAGATGGATACCATCATATAGAAAAAAGTGTAAAAAGATTCATAAAGATGGAGAATGTTTAAATCTGAGAAATGCGAGTTATGATATTCCTCTTCAATACAAGAAGTTTAAATGTTTTGATGGAATATGGCAACACTGCATATTTTCCAAGCTATCTACCACAGTCTCATGCAGGGACAAAGGAGAGTCTTGTACCTTTGTAAGTTGGGGGGGGGGGTGGCAAGGTGTGCCAAGCATACATCCTATCCCCTATTTGAAATTAATAAAAAGTGATAGATTTACTAGGCTAAGAAGGAAAGACAGTGCAGGTATTCCAAGGTTTATTGTCTCAATGTGTGGCAATTCTTTCACCTTCCACTTGCTTTGATATTGGCTATGGAATCCATATGCAATAAGGTCCAAAAACATTTCATGAGCCTAACCCTTACATGAGGATCTTGATATCCGGTATCAGACTTAACAGTGCCTAGAAGGAGAACTACAACACATCGGCTGATCAGGATACCCAGATGGTCCAGTGCTGGCTGTGTGCTGATGAAGATAAATTGACACAAATATGGTGAACTCTATGTGACTCTTCTCTGTGTGCCATTCAGTAAGTGACAGTTAGATGTTCAGACATTACTGTTTAAATATTTGGTTATCTTGAAAGGTATGTTTGGAGACACTAAGACTGATAAGTAACTGGTCTTGTAACTAAGAAACATCAGTCAGAAAACTAGAGAGAAGCATTATATGTATTTTGTCCAGCTAGAGAGCTTCAACGTGTATCAAAATGAAGGATTTCACCAAGAGGACATTAGCCACTATAGAATGGACCAAATGCTGAAGGGCACATTTCCCTCCAACATGCTAGTGCTCAAACTCTGAAAGAATGAAGATGTGATCCTAATTATAAACCACACTGATGCAAAAAGTGAGGAGAATAAGTGAACAAACAGGCCATGAAGGACACTTTCAAAACACCTTTCACGATAGTGGATGATCCAAGTCTGCAGTCCAACCCTGGAGGAGTCAGTTCTAAGTATTTATAACAGCAGGTGGAGAAGATCACTGAATATATAATAGCTTTACAGTTATGATGAACTGCTTTGTTGGCTCCCAGTCTAGGGTGGTCCTGAGGAGATCATACATCTACAGATGGCCAGGTGCCCTTGTGCAACAGAGATATTATTTACTGTGATGAGAGATGGAGTAGTTTGCTATCACTGTAGTAAGGATGGCAACATTTCCAGAGAATAGTCCAAACCTGAGGAATTCTATCTAGAAAAAGACATATAATGCAATTGCTCCCAAACCAGGGAAGTGTCAAAGGATCTCAGTGAGGCAGTGAACTAGTACTATGGTGACAGGCTCAATGAAATGAACAGATCCTGAAATTTCCCCTGGGAACAAGTTACTCCAGGGTCTTTTGTGACCAAAAAAAACATACTGAACTAAAGCACTATTAGACAGTGACTCACAGGAAATCATCATTTATACTCTACCATTTTTACATGAAGCACCGGTCCATCTGCCTGCTGGAGTGACTGGCTGGGGCCTGAGTGAAAAATATTACTGTTTATGTATGAAGACTACATAGTGGTATGGTTGGAGTTTCCGCTCAGATTTTGAGGGGGTCCGTGATTGATAAAGTCCCTTACACTGATTTGCCCTGATTCCCAAGTTTTAGCTATTACCCTCATCATTACTGGGAGAAATGTCAATATACTTGTGAGAGACAGCCCCAAATTTGTCATGAGAGAGCCAGCAAGCAGTATTTTTCAAATCTGTCTATCCATCACATCTACCATTATTTTTACCAGAAAAAAGAGGCCACAGCTGACAATATGCAATGGAGGATTACTAGAACTATCAGGAAAGAGGGAGTGCAGCCCTTGATATCTCCTTCTGAAGGTGAGTGCATGGTGACCAGATCTATTGATTAGCTCTCCAAATTGAAAGATCAAACAGTAATGATTGGATGCCCTGTGACTGTGGAGTTCCCATGTGGACTGCTGCTGCAAAATGGACTCCTTCATATGCCTTCTGTATCACCAAACATAATAATCATGAATGTGAAGAATGAGGCTGAAAAAGAATCTGTTTACCCCCATCCATGCCCACAGCTCTGATGTACCTGACCGATTCTGTGACTACTTTTCACTCATCTTCAGGTGGCTAATAGTTGGTTAAAACCTCATTTTTATTATGGGAGATCACCCTGCATGATGACAGAACCTAAGTGAACCGCTGACAAAGAGACTTGATATTTATACTAAATCAGTGTGATGGGCCACTGGAGAGGAACACCACATCAGACTGAGTGATGACTAACCCTTGAGGAAAGATCAAACAGGCTGTCCCTAACTGATTTGGGGACATCAAGAAACATTTAGAGTAACCAGTGTTGGCCAGGATCATATGAGAGTCTTGAAGTGCTTATTCTTTGCCCATCTTAGTCACATGAAACACAAATCAAAGTATCCGGGTATGCACTAATTACCAGACCCTAAACATTAACACAAGTTCTGAGTAGTACACTATGCACAATGGGCCTGATTCATGAATGGACTGGGGTAGCTATGCGCCGCATAACTCAGGTGTGTTGCCACCCCATACCCAATTCCACCCACTGTGCCCCCTCGGTAGCATGCATGAAGCATGTACACCCACTCCTGAAAGCCGAATCTCCTGCCGAGTGCAGAGCTCCATGTGTGGGCAGGCTGGGGTCATTGTGGGGTTATGAGCCAGTACTCTGCATCATTCATGAACATGCAGAGTGCCATATGCAGGGGCCAAAGGCAACGGATCTGGAGGGCAGCCGTAACTGATATGCACCCCCTCCAGATGTCATCACTGGACCCACTGGTGCAGGAGGGGGGTCTTCAGACCCATGCAGGATGCTGCCCCTGGTGTTGGGGGATGGTGGTTGGGCCGGGGGCAGATGGCCTGTGAACGCCACCCTCGGCAGCATTACCAACACTCTAAGCACCCCCTTCAAGATGGTTCCATACTGGTGCAAGTGATCCTCTGTGGACCTGGGTAGGGCAGCTGATTGGCTGCTGACCAAGTTCCGGAACCCTCCCCCATGAACCTCCATATGGGTGGGGGCAGGATATGGAAGGGAGCCAGGTAGGTACTGCTGCTTCGTGAATGTGGTCCCCGCATGGATCTCCCATGGGTACAGAGATGCACTAGCTTTTACACGCTGGCACCACACCTCTTAGTGAATATCAGCCAGAGTGTTGACCAGTAGCAGGTGGTTTTCTGTATTGTTTTTATACAGTGGCTATTGTCAAATCATGATGGCTGAGGAAGACAAGGAGAAGACATTATTTAATTACGTTTTGGGATTTTACTGGTTTGAGCACATACCTTACATAATCTGTGGTGCCCCTGCAGCATTTTGACACCTGATGGAGAAAACTGTGGAAAATATAAACCTGTTGGAAGTTGTAGACTGCCTTCAAGAGTATAACTTGAAACATTCACTTGATGAGTGCTAGTTCTGCCAAATGTCTACCAAGTATGTTAGGAACATAGCTTCTGAAAAAGGATTAAGTATTTACCCAGCCAAGGTCAAGGTTTTGCCACCTGGCCTAGACCTCGGAATCTGAAAGCTCTCACACCTTTACCTGGATACTGTGGAAACATAAGATTTTTAGAGCTTTTTCCTCAACAGTAAGATGATTATTCAGCCTGAGTTAAGTGTATCCTCTTACAAAGAATATGGTGAATCTCTCCAAGGAGAAGATGACAACAAAAGACTCCTACAAATTCCAAGAACCATTTTGCTCCTGGAGAGACGACACATGTAATGCTGCACTTTTGCAAAATCAAGAAAGCCCTACAATATACTTTTTACACTGACGGTAACATGAAACAGTCGGGTACCATATTACACCAAGATCATGAAACTGGGATGAGACTTGCTACATTTGGCAGCTTCAGCCTGGTTGGTTCATAGAAAAGCTATACTGTTTACAAACTGACATTTCTTACTCTGATGGAGGAAGGGGAGAATCAATTCCATAATTATCTCTATGGAGCAAGGTTCCTCATAATAAGGCAGAAAACCTCCTCACTTATATGTAGACCTTCACTAAGATGGATGTTACATAACAACAATGGTTATCTATCATGTCTAAGTACAGTTTCAGTTTACAGTGTTGGCCTGATTTGAACAAAATTAATGCTAATGCTTTTGCCTGATGCCCGCATCCCAAGACAACTACAGAGGGAACCTTGATGCACATTTCCAAGCCTGGAGTAAAGAATAAGTTCCAGCAATCTAGCCATAATGAATTTGTCACTACCAACAATCTGAACAGAGCTTCCAATATGTAGGGATTTCCTTCCAAGTTGTGCCTTATGTGTTTGTTTGCTTTAGCCACTTGGACTTCACATCACTGCAACAGCCTGGAGAGAGAAAGAGAGCGAGAAAAAAAAAAGACATCACAAAGAGCCATCACAGGTAATGTGAAATCATTCACATGCAGTACTAAAATAAAAGGACTTAATAAGTGTCTTACCCAAGGCTCCCTCAGAAACTTATCTATTTTGCTTAAGGAGTAGAGGAAATTTGTTTTGTGCAGAGTAGCTCAGGGACTATCACCTTTCCCTGGGAGTCAGATTGTGCTTCCTCTCATGTTCTAGGAAATTATATTGCAGTCCTTGCATGATGATATGAACCCTTCTGACAAGACTTTGTCTAATATGTGCTCTCTTTTACTAGTTCAGGATGATGTCAGAAGTAAAAAGACATTGCAAGAATTGCACCTTATGCTTCAGACATTAAGTAAGACTCTGCAAACTGAAGTGTCCCACCTTGTTGAGATGTTCATCAATAAGCCTATGTGGATCTCATATACTGTATATGGACACTTGTCTTTGAAAGCAGATCAGAAAGGCAACAACAACATCTTTGTTGTCACAGATCACTGAACATGTTATGCCCAGCTGTACTCCACATAAGATCAAAATGCTGCTACTACTGTTGTTGAAGAGATGTGGGAAAAGCACTTTGCACATTATAGATTACCAATCCAGTTGCATTCTGCCCAATGCAGGGACTTTGAAAGTTAAGTGGTCAGAGAACTGTTGAAACTTAAAGGAATAAAAAAAGTTCCATGTCATGTTGTATCCTCTTTAGGAAGACACTCAACTAAAAAGTTCAAAAGAACTCTTCTAAATACGACAGTGATGTTGGACCCTGCCAATAAAGTCCCATTGGAGCCAGCAAGTAAGCTTTTGATTAATACCAACAATTGCACTTGTGAAGAATTCAAAGGTTATTCACCATACTAAAGTTCAACCAATATCATATGACTCCCACTGGACATTTGTTTAGTGTTTCAGATAATAAGACACAGCCAGAAATGTACCAGCATTACATCAATTGCTTACAGCAGCAGTTTAAAGTGATATGCTGCCTGGCCTCTGAAGCAGTTGGAAAGAGCAATCAATTAAATAATGTAAGGTATGACAAAAGAGTCCCAGAGCATACCCTTCAAGCACAAGACAGAGTACTGTTGAGAAATCTTAAACTCTTTGGTAAGCATTTAATTGCTGACAGATGGCAAGCTGAAACTTATGTGATCAGGGAGTATCTTCACAAGTTGCCTGTATACAGTCTTAAACCTGAGTGGAAAAGACATCTTTATGAGTTTACACAGTAAACATCTGTTTCCCCTTTATTTCAGCAGGGTAATCTGATGTACCCCTAACTCCAGTTCAAAGACCTGTCATTAGATGTATGTCTCTGAGAAGGAAATGTTCTGCCACTTACCTTAGGACTCATTTTGTTAAAATAGGACCTTAGTGGAAAATGGACAGTGACAGCTCTGATGATCGATACATTGTTAACCCACAGATGAATATGACCTTTAGGATACCTTATCCTTTGGAAGTTATAAAGATCCATTACTGGACCTGCCAGTACATGACTCAATTCCCTCAATGCCTGCTGGTGCATTCATTTTGTTAACCTCAGTGGCTGAAGTCCCTTCAGCACGCTCTCCTATGTAATGGGCTCCTCTCTTATTCCCATCACCAGTATCTAATTAATTTCTGTGATGCAGTTTGGAAAAGGTCTTTTATTGTCTACCATAAATATTGAACATAAATAATACTTCAATATATTTGCCTTGCCCTCTTCAACCTCAACCCTGTCCTCTCCTTTCTTCAGCTTGATCACACCTAACTTTGTATTGTGTTTCTCCCAATATAGAGGAAGAACACCTTGACACCCTCATGACCACTCCACCAACCTTAGTTCTGCTTCCACTAGCTCCACTAGCTGTCCCCCACTAAAAGATTGCCACCATGCTTCAAAGAAAACCATTGTACTATTACCCTCCAATCCATACAGGCTCATCTCAGTGTTGCAGCTGTATATCTTAAGTATGTTTGAAGTAGCTTCACTTTTAGGAATAGCTCATTATAAAGGAGGCGGTTATGCAATCATGATCTTTCTACAACAAGGATTAAAGTTTCTCTTCATTAGCAATAGTGACAAGGGGTTTTCTTGTAAAGCGCTGCACTGGAATGCTTATATAGACCCCATCATTGTTATCCACAATCATGATCGCTGTTTTTTTATTTCTTTATTTGAAATGTTTCACCAGGAAAGACATGCTGATCCTAAATTAGCTAATTTCCATATGTGTCCTGGTGCAAGGGGACTTGGATAAGTACAATAGATTTTACTACAAAATAAAACAATATACACTACAGCGATTCAAGTATCATTGAAAGGCTTTGTACATTAGAACAGTTGGTGTACTAGACATACACTTATAGAAAACATATTAATATATAAGGCTAGGGCTGGAGACCAGCCCCTTAAAAACAGAGAAAAAAAGGAGCAATAATATTGGTATATGCAATAGGGGATAGTTCGTCATGGGGGCAGGATGGGGGGGAGAAGAGGGGGATAGAGACAAGTGTGGAAAGGAAATAGGAAAAGAGGAGTGATATTGAGGAGGGGAGAGGCAAGCCTCAATATCTGGGATGCAAACCTGGGGAAGCTTGATATGGCTGGGTGCACATCCACCCTGAGAACTGGTTTCCGGGCCTGCAAAGGAAGGAATGGGGAGGTGCAGGAGTAAAAAGCAGCTGGAGGGAAGTGGGGGCATTAGAGAACTAGAACAGATGGGAATAGAAAAGGGGGGAGAAGGAGTATGGTAGAGGGAGAGAGGCAGAATTTTAACTTCTGGGATGCCAACCCCACAAGGACCAGACACGGCTAAGTGCACACCCAGCCCATTCTGATATTCCAGGCATGCCAAGGTTTGGAAAAGGACTGGAGAGGGGTAGAGCAGGAGTAGGGAAGAAACAGGAAAGATATATAAAGTGGACCTGATAGGGCTATAAATACATGCAATTACAGGAGGGCGAAGTGTGGACATGGAGTAGAGAGGAGAGAGAGAGAGCATTTAGAAGAAGCAGAGCAAATGGCTAAGGGGAGAGAGTTCCAAAGTTTTGGAAAGCGAAAGGAGAATGCAGCCTGACGAGTAAGAGATTTAAGAGAGAGAAGTAAGAGGGAACGATAGCCTGAGTTACAGAGTGTATACAAGGAGGGAGATGAAGGGAGCCTAGACAGCTGAGATAAGGAGAAAGGGATGCCAGCCAGAATTTACATATGAAGGAAGCACAGTGGGCAGTGTGACAATCTTCCAGGGAAGGGTAAGCATTAATCATTAATAGATACCGACTCATTATTAAACATCCATAAATCATTTGAATTATTTGTGCTCCATCTAAATAGATGTGTCTGATCTTTGGTGGATTGGTGTTTTTTTTTTTTGCTTTTTGCTTTTAAACTACATGCAAGATAAAGCAATAGTCTTTTAAGCAGAAATTTTCATTGGTGGATTAATAATCCCTATATGATCTCTAAAACAGAGTGATTAGTCTATAATTTTGAAGTTCTACACTTCTTAAAAAAAATATCAACAATTGGTGAGTATTAAGAAGGGTATGGTGCACATCAAAGCAATGCCCCCTGCTGAAGAGCAGCTGAATCCTCGAAGTGCTGGGGCATGGTTTTCTGCCTGCTGAAGAGTTGTATCTTCAAAACACTATATAAAAACATAGAAGTTGATGGCAGATAAGGACCACAAGGCCCATCCAGTCTGCCCATTTCTTTTTCTACCTTATGAATGTGCCATCGGCCTTTGCTCAGTCAATGGTCTATCTATTCATACTCATCTGCATTACTCCTTTATGCCTGTCCCATGCCTGTTTGAAGCCCTGAACTGTATTCATATCCACCACTTCCTGAGGTAGGCCATTCCAAGCATCCACCACCCTTTCTGTGAAAAATAACTTCCTCACATTACCCCTTAATCGGTCTCCCTCTAATCTCATGCTGTGTCCTCTTGTCCTGCTATTTTTCTTATATTGAAACATGTTGGACTCTTTCACCTTGTTAATGCCCTTTAGGTGTTTGAATATTTTGATCATATCATCTCTCTCCCTCCTTTGCTCTAGGGGATACATATTGAGCTCCATTAATCTGTCCTCATATGTTTTCTGATGCAGTCCCTGCACCATTTTGTTTGCCCTTCTCTGGACTGCCTCAGTTTGGCTAATGTCCTTGTGAAGGTGTGGCCTCCAGTACTGCATGCAGTACTCCTGATGGGATCTAACCAGTGTCTTGTAAAGAGGGATTATTACCTCCCTCTTACGACTTGTGATGCACCTACTAATACACCCTAACATCCCCCAGCCTTACCTACTGCTTTAGTGGTCTGCTTGGATGATTTCAGGTCATCTGTGATGATGATGCCCAAGTCTCTTTCTTCTCTTGTGACTGCCAGCAACTCCCCTCCCAGCCTATAGGTGGCTTCAGGGTTTCTCTTCCCTATGTGCATGATCTTACACTTCTTTGGATTAAACTCCAATTGCTACTTTTCCGACCATTTTGCCAGTTTATCCAGATCTCTTCTCACTCTGCCCACCCTATCTGGATCATCTACAAACAGACAAACTTTACCCTCCAGTCCATCTGCAATGTCACTGATGAAGATATTGAAGAGGACTGGCCACAGAACTGATCCCTGAGGTACCCCACTTGTGACGTGCATCTCTTCTGACTGTATACCATTTACCACCACTCTCTGTTTTCTGTCCGTCAACCAGTTTGTCACCCAGTAGACCAACTTCTGACCCACCCCGAGCCTACCCAGCTTATTAATCAATCTTCTATGTTGAACAGTATCAAAAGCTTTGCTGAAGTCAAGGTAGGCGACTTCAATTGATCCCCCCTTGGTCCACCACTCTGGTTACCCAGTTAAAGAAATCTATGAGATTAGTTTGACAGGACCTTCCTGTTGTAAACATATGCACTCTTGGATTCTGTGCTCCTATGCATTCCAGGTGTTGCACTATCCTTTCCTTAAGGAGTGCCTCCATGATCTTGCCCACTACTGAGGTAAGACTGACTGGTCTGTAGTTCCCTATCTCCTCTCTGTTCCCAGTCTTATAGAGTGGGATAACATGAGTCCTTCTCCAGTCTTCTGGGACCTCTCCTGTGCTCAAAGACTCATTGAACAGTTCTGATAATGGCTCTGCTAGTTCCACCCTTGGCTCCTTTAGTACCCTGGGATGTATGCCATCAGGTCCCATTGCCTTGTCTACCCTGATCTTATCAAGCTCTTGTAGGATCCTTTCTTTTGTGAAGGGACTAGTGCACACCTCCCTCCTCCCTGTGTCCATCGTGCTGAGCTGTGGGCCCTGTCCTACCTTCTCTTCAGTAACTACTGAGCAGAAGTATCTGTTTAGGATGGATGCTTTTACTTGGTCCTCCGCCTCACAAATCCTCTTATCCCCTTTGATCAAAGACTTAAAGACCTTCTGGAGTGCCTGCCTTTCCTGTTCCTGTGCTGCAATTTACAGAGTAATCAATCCACTCCTACAGTGTGAACCCACTCTGTTGTTAGATTAGTTTCACTTCAACCTTTACCTGCCTCACTAACCTATTGATTTTACTTCTCAGTTCCTGATTTGCCCGAGTGTCCTCATCCTTTGACTACTTTTATATTTATTGAACATCTTCCATTTCTAATGGAAGTTCTTCTAAAGAAATAAAACTCATTGTGTATCTTGAATTCAGTGGGCTGTAAGACCACAAGCTGCATGGGAACATGGGTAGAATGTCATTCCAAACTAATCTGATGTATTTCTTTGACTTGGGTGACCAGAGATATAGATCAGAGGAAGGCAGTGACTGTGGCCTCTCTGGACTTCAGCAAGGCCTTCAAAACTGTGCTGCACAGGCAGCTGATAATGAAATTGAGCAGCCTAGGGGTAGGATCTAAAGTGGTGATTTGAGTTAAAAACTGGTTAACAGATAGGAGTCAAGGGTGGTGGTAAACTGCACTCACTCACATGATGAAGGAGTGAACAGTAGGGTGTCACAGGGCTCAGTAATGGGACCAGTCCTCTTTAATATCTTAATAAGTGACATTGCTGAGAAACTAGAAGGGAAGATATGCCTTTTTACAGCTGATATCAAAATTTGCAATAGGTTGGATACTTAAGAAAGGAAGAGATAATGAACAGGAATCTGGGAAAATTTAATGAGTGGTCTAATGCATGGCAATTGGGATTCAATGCTAAATAGTGCACAGTCATGCACCTAGGGCATAGGAACCCAGGCACTAAGTATGAGATGGGAGAGGTACTGTTAGTCACTAGACAGGAAAGGGACCTTGGGTATTGTATCCAATGACCTCAAAGTTTCAGAGCAGTGTTACAAAGTAGTGTGTTGGGCAAGTGGGATGCTGGGTTGCATAGCAAGTGCTGTATCCAGCAGGAGCAGGGAGGTGGTGTTGCTACTGTATTGCTCACTGGCGAGACCCCACCTGGTATACTGTTTCCAGTTTTCTAAGCCATATATCAGAAAGGACACAGACAGTGTATAGGCAGTCAAGAGGAGGGTATCTAAAATGGTGCTAGGGTTGAATCAGAAGCCCTACGAGGAAAGAATGAGAAATTTCAACATGTACACCTTGGAAGAATGGAGAGTGAGGGATGACATAATAGAGACAGAAGTTCCTCACAGGGATGAACTGGGTGCAGGAGGGAAGTCTCTTTCAAAAGAAAATGAGCACCAGAACCTGGGGGCTTGCAAAGAAACTGGGGGGGTGGGTAAGAGAAATGTGAGGAAATATTTTTTCACTGAAAGAGTGATAGATGGCTGGAACAGACTATCAGTAGAAGTAGTGGAAGCAAAATCAGTGGTGGGTGTCTGGCTTAAACATGCGTGGGATAGACGTGTAAGTATATTATAAAAACAAGTTGGAAGGATGGACAGTTGCTGAAGACCAGTTATGTCTGCAGAGACAAATTAAGCAAGGAACACCTAGACAGACTGAATGGGACACATGGTTCTTTTTTTCTGGCAAATTTTATGTTTCTATGTTTCTTTCACAACCTCAGCTGCAGTATCCGTGAATTAAAATGGCTTCTTTACTCTCCAATTCTTCATTACCATTTTTGCACAGAGGCCAGTTACCTCTAGTACCTTTTTTCAGTTATCCCCATTTTCTGTCTGCTCATACTACTAATCCATCTGTGTTAATTTTTGCCCAGATCTCTCTTTCATTGTTCAAAATCTGCTCTTCTGAATTCCAGGACATCAGTCTTAGACTGTATTCTCTCAACCTAAATGGGACACCGTCAACCGTTTTTGCATCATATTAATTTTGGTTGAAAACCCACATTTTATGATTGCTTACATTCTCTAAAATGCATTGATGATTCTGGTTGTTTTTTTCTGCTGCCTTTCCTAGTAGAACTAAAATGCATGCTAATAGTGTAATTACACCCAGCCTTGTTTTGTTTCAAATCCTTTATCTATTCTTATTGCCTGCTAACTGAACATCAGGAACACACATATACAGTGCAGTCACTAAAGGTGCAGTAGAATCCTTTCCTCCCACTGCATAAAGAGTGTCTAGACTGTGTTGGGGTGTTCTCAAGTCCAAGAAAGATACAGTGGGAGTTGATTAAGGAATGTAGACAAACATGTTTTTGTGTGGTAACACAAGTATAGTGGGCAGTCTGTTTTTCACTTTTTAAAAGAAAAAAGGAATCTGAATCAAGCAACCAGCTACATCAACAGTGTCTACGGAATGTGAGCAGTCATAATGTGTGTTTTTATGTTTGCTTGCATGCATGTGCAAGAAACATATTGCCATGATCCCAAAATGCAGTGCCGTAAAGTTGAAAGGGAAAGCTACGCTTCAGTGAGCAGCGATATCGCCTGTTCATGAGCGCGCCCCCTCTACGCACATGCTGTATAGCCAACAAGGGTGCCCAATCCCCCATCAGCTGTGTTGCACTCCCACCCAACAGAGTTCCAGAAGCCACGCTGGATGCCCACCCCAGTGTGGCAACACATCATATAGCCAACAGGAGTGCCCAATCCCCCATCGGCTCCACTGTTCCCCCCCCAGAGAGTACAGGGTGTCACATTGGGAGCTGACCCCAGCATGGCAACAGATCATATGGCTGATGGGGGTGCCCAATCCTCCATTGGCTCTACAGCCCAGCAAGAAGCCTTCTTTGTGTCATGCTGGGAGTCCACCCCAGCGTGGCAAACATCCTGCGTCATCTAAGTTAAAAAAAAAACCTGAAAGGAAAAAACCTTCCCTCACTGAATGTCCTGCCCCCTGCCTCCCCTACCCTACACCCACCCTCTGTGCACCCTTTCTACCTGCACCCCCACCTCAACCCACACTTGCCTCCGGAGTCTGGCGTGACAATCATCGGTGGACCGGGAACACGTCTGCACTCTTCAAAGCCGACCTCGAACTGAGGAAATGCCAGTAAACTGTATAATGCAATAAATAGGGTTTTTTCAACTTTAATGCATATCTCAGGCATTTTGCAGAATTTTAGCACCAAATTTTCAACATGGGGTTTTTGGGACCCATTCTCATGAATTCTCTCACTGTCATGGTGTTAATCTGGCCAGAAGGGTGATTTCACAGTCACTGCACAAAATCACCTTTCAGGACTGATTAACAAAACAACAGTGTCACAGTCCATGAGGTAGGCCCCCATAAAACCCAATGTTGAAAATTTGGTGAAAAAAATCCCAAAAATGACTGTTTTATGAGCATGCATTGTGCTGTTCCTACGCACACTTGTAAGTTCATGAATTTTCAATATTTTCACTCCAGATTTTCAACATTGCCATTTTACCACACCTTCTTATGAGCAGTACAGCTGTCATTTCTCATATCTCACCCAAAATGCATTTCCGTGCATATAGTGCAAAATGGTGCAGTTGGTGTGCAAAATCAATGTTTGGGACATATTAAGAAAATCACAGTGACACTGTTCATGAGCAGAGGTATTAAAATGGCTATGTTAAAAATTTGGTGAAATAAGTCCATAAAATGACTGTGTTACGAGCGACCATTGCGCAGTTTCAATGCACCCTCGGAACTTCATGTATTTCTAATATTTGCAGTTCAGATTTTCAGCACTGGCATTTTTCCATACTTCCCATACCTCATACTGGCATTTTTCCATACTTCACATACCTCTCCATGAACAGTACAGCTGTCATTTTTCACATCCTGTTCGAAATGTGTTTTCGCACCTGTGGTGCCAAATGGCATAGTCACTGTGCGAAATCAGCTTTCAGCTAACAAACTGATATTGTCACTGTTCATAAGGTGGGGGTCACAAAAACCCATGTTTAAAATTTGGAGTGAAAATGCTAACGAACGCCTGAGGCATTAGGGTTTCTGACCATAACGCCCCAGTCTGTAGAGATTGACAGGCATCAGGGGTGTGACTTGGGATTCTAGCCTGTAATGCTCATACCATTCCACACCCTGCAGCCAGTGAGAGGCATCAAGGTGTGCTTTGGACTCTTCGGCCCTAAAGTTCACCCCATTCTCCTGTACAGGACCAATCTCACTGTATTTCCTGATGGAATGGGGTGAGCATAAGGGCCAAAGACCCCAAGGGACACCATGACACTTGTCAGTGTCTGCAGAGTAGGGTTTGGTGAAATGGTGTGGCCGTTATGCCTGACGACCCAAAAGTACACCCCAATGCCTGTCAGTCTCTGCAGGGTGGTGGTGGGGTTGGCTTCAGTTCAATACTTCACTGCAATTCCTATTATGCAGCTCTCTAACTCCTACATTACCTATGTCAATGCCAGCAAGCAAACATTCGGCATTGACAAATGCTTGTTTAAACTAAGGACACTTTGAGGTCTAAGGGGGTTGGCAGTGTTCCTTTAAGTTTTAATTCAGTTCACGCTGTTCCATGATTGCTTGATACCAGTGGTTCTCTCACATGTACCTCTCCTACTCTATCTCTGTTTGTAAGGATGAGAGTGAATGTATCCTTTCCCTGGTGGGATTTATGACCTTGTAGCTCGAGAATGCCTCTTGCATAGAAATGCTGTGAAGTTTTACTTCACTGATCAAGTTCTGACAATGTTTTGAAATTCACCTTCCTGAATAACTTTGTGAATTGCCCACTTCACCACTTTGCAATATGTGTTCCTGAGGAAATGGCACTGTTTCAGTCAAAGTCAAGCAAAGACATGGTGAAATTGCAAATTTGTCTGCAAATTTGACTGACTTTGTCTGAAAAAGTACAATTTCTTCAGTCAAAAACTTCATGAAGTTGGCACTTCTTAAAGCTGCAGAAAGCTGCAGAACATTTGACCTTACCTTTTTTCACTATAAAAGATTCCAGACATCTTCCAGTTTAATTTGGTGGTACAATTTTCTAATTCAACCAAAATTTGGATCTTTAATAAATGTTTGAATTTAATTTTTTCTCAAGAAAAAAAGATGGCCACCACATTTTCTATAGATATAGCATTGTAGACCCCGAAAGGGGTAGATTTGAAAAAATAAAAAAAAATACTCATGCTGTACAGCATTGAAGGTACAAAGGCAAGGACATTTGACAGGTATGCTAATATGTTTCTTAATCACAGCTGAAACTAGAATTTTTGGAAAAAAAAATTTTGTTACAGTGCTGCTTTAAGTGTAGTGAACTCTGCAAATTAATTTGTGAAGCAAAGTTTGCCATCTTCGCACATCTCTACTCTTGCATTCTTTCCACCAGGACATGGCATCCTATTCTTGTTGCATTTGGGGAGCTTCAGTCTGCATCCAACAATTGACTTCACCAATATCAAAACCTCTTCAAGGTCTGCATTACTATTAATTTCATTTCCATTCTCAATGTCTGCCTTCTACCTCTGTGATAAAGGCTTATAGACCACTCATATCCTGATTGCCAACCCTCTGTGAGGGCTTATACCCAGACTGTTGTGTTATGTTCTGCCCTGCCATCAACCCTGAATCTCTGAGGCAAGATGCCCACCTTTACATATAATGCTCTTCTACCTCCCCTTCCTTTTATCCTTCCCTCTTGAAGAATCTTGCAGATACCAATCATGGTGCTATTATATCCATGTTTCATTAACAGCCACCATGTCCAAGAGTGCCTCTGACATTAATCTCTGAAGGTGTCAGGTTTTGTTACTCTGCTGCTGCTGCCAATGGCACACATAACCTTCCATACCCCCTGTGTACCACTTGATATGTATTCTTTTTCAGATAGTTGCTCCTGAATGCCCTTGTTGGCATTTGCTTTTTTCTCTTGTTGACACAGTCCCAGGTTTCTGTAAATCCTTATCCTAGTCTGTGCACACTTCTCAGCTAATATGTCCCTCTCCACCCCATCACAGCATGGCTTGCTGTTCCTGCCTACACTAGTTTGGGGGAAAGGCTCTTCAGGCCCCTCTCAGTTGATTGAATGTGCCTATCCTCAACTGTACTGTCTGTCTTCATCTAGTTTAAAGTCATGACATTCTGGTAAAATAATTACTGCATCATCAAGTTGACCCATAACTCCCTTGGTGCTTACAATAACACTCCTTTATATATGGTTCACAAGAATATGATTCTAATGCAATGGCCTGGTGATCAACCCACAGCAGCTGATCCCTGGTTAGATTTTGGAAAAAAGAGCATGTTGGCTAAATATGTGGAATGAAGGAAATGTGAAGTTTGTACAGCCTCTGAAGTATCTTGTTTTATTAAGTAATTCATTTATTTATTAATACTAGGAATTGAAACTACCTATGAGGTAGAAGCTCAATTACATACCTTCCGCATCATAGAAAACAATAGACTATGTACCGTTACAGTGCAACAGACAAACAAATAGTATAATTATTGCATGGAGTATGTAATGTTATACATATAAGGTATAGATATTAAGGAAGATGGGCAGGCACAAATTAGAAATAGGAGAAGCAAAGGATGCTGAGAAAACAATTTGCAGTACATTTATAAGGAGTGTCAGAAATGGGGACGGGGATACACCACAGTGGAGGAGGACAGAGGTTGGGTTGTGGGGTGGGTATGAGTGAGAAGCAGCTAATCAAGAATTGTCAGAGGAGAAGTTGGGGGGAGGGGGATTGAGACAGAATAATAGAATGGGGTGGGGGATTAAGCACTTTTCATCAGGTTGAGAGTAGAGCAAGGATTTTTAGAGGTTGGTCATGCTGACCTTGGGAGCGGGAGGGGTGAATATAGATTAGTTTTATTCAAGCTTATCTTGAGACTGGTATTTATAGGTGTGTGAAGTCCGCAAAATTTGCTCTGCAAGTTCATTCATGGATTTTATGGAATTCACTGAGAGATTTTGCAAAATTCACAGCCACAAATGTTTACAGATTTTGCTGCAAAGCATGACATTTTCTCCCATGAATTTCACAGTCCACCTGCAAAATTCACCCTTCACATTAAGAAAAGTCTAATGTCACTGAACATTTCATGCAGATCACACAAATTGAAGTTTTGGAGTGTTCCTAAAACTCCACAAATTCCACGAAGTGTGAATTTTCTGGCACTTTGCATGAACTTCATGGGCAAAGTTTAACTTTGCAACATCTCTACTGGTATTGTTGATATAAGATTCAGTTGTTACCAGGAAGCCATTCTCTGTTAATGTGTTAGAAATTGGATAGTGCTTTTATGCTTGGCAGTGAGGTCTTGTGGATATAGTAGTGGTATGGATGCCAGAAGTTCTCAGGTTTAAACCCCACCAGAGTGAAATGCTTCCTGTGTGACCTTGGACAAGTAATTGTGTTGCCAGGATCCATATCACCCATCAATACAGCATGTCTTTGTGGTCACCAGTGCTGCCCAGATTCTTTGTCTCCAACTCCCATATGGACTGGTAGAGGGAACTGGAAATGTGAATCTGCAGCCTCTTCTTCACACTGCTTGGGAGTGACGTCAAGCATGGATGGAGTTGCCAGCCACAAGCCGTAAACTATTTTTGCTTAGCCAATACACATGCCACAAAAGAAGGCAAAGAAGCACTGAAGCTCTCTGTCTTCATATCATGGGCACACTACATGATAATGGTCAGAGGTGAATAATAAGTGTTTATTAAGTGCATAAACATGTAGCTGATCCAGTGGTGAAGAGGGCAAAGGAGCCACATGTGCTCCTTTGGTTTTCCCACACAGATAACCCAAGTTTGGGAATGAGCATGTGTGGCTAAGGTTTGGTCGGAGATGGACAGGATTGAGTGTCTGAAGGACTGTTCTCATTTATTGGGGAGGGGAGGCATGTCAGCTCAGCCTACAACTGCCACCAGGTGGAGATCTGGTGGTAGTGCAACATGAGTGGCATGAATAGAGGGAGTTGAGGAATGCTGTGTATGAGAACCTCCATGAACACACTGGTCACCCTATGGACGCAATGGGGAGGAAAATAGAAAAGAAGTCAGTGTCTCAATGATGCCTTGCCCAATCTGCCTGAGTCTGTGCCATCTCCTGGGACAAAGCCTCGATCCACTCTGCATATGTGTATGGGGGGGGGTGGCAAATGGCCTTGCTCCCTCCAGCCCCACCATGAGGCGATATTCGTGGAAGACCTAACTGACTGAGAAAGGTCATGGAGGAGGCAGTGGCCACTTCAGAGGAACAAGGACAAATAAGCCACCCCTGGACTGTGAGTATAACAAGCCATTATAGCAAAATAAGTGGCTAAATGTGTCCTTATCAAATGGTGCCACCATTTGACTGCTATGAGTGCATGGACTTTCATTTATTCAGATGGTGGCCAACTGTGGTGGTGGAAGGGTCTCTGCAGGTTCCCCTATGAAGGACTTAGTAGTATCCCTTCAAGGGTTTCATGAAAAAGAAAATTGGGATGGGGCACCACAAGTGTAGGGGACAAGGTCAGTCTTAATGATTGGGGCTAAGGAGGAGGTTGGTAAGGGTACTATGAAGAAGGGGTAAGGTTTATCTTTACATATTTTTATCTAAAAAAAATAAAATTTCACTGGTAATATTGCCAATTGCCCCCAAAAAAAGCCTATGCAAAGTTTTAGTTTCAGGTAATGCGATGTGACCCATTTTGCACCAGCTTCACCAGTAAAGTTTGAATTCATTGCATTTGACTGTGTGGCCAATACTAAAGAGAGCAAGTGTGACAGTCATGTCCTTAAAAAGGTTTGTTTAATTTGTATAACTCTGCCTTATTTTCAGTTACTACATGTGGTAATAGTTGTGTAGTCCAAAATGTAAAGATAGTTCATCAGCTCTAAGTTTCAAAAAATGGGACTGTTACTTATGCAATGGAAGCTATTACTTGAGTAATATAGTGCCCATGTTGTCAAAATTAGTTTTTATTAAATAATAAACTAAATCTGCAATTTCAATGTCTCTGTCTTCTATTTAGGTGTTCTAGTTTGCAACATTTAAAGGAGAAGTCCACCCAAAACTTGAAAAAATATATGTTGTGCAGAGTGTTTTAATTTGTATGTGAAGTTCTAGTGTTTCCTTCCCTCTGACTGGTATTAGGAGTTTTTCCTAAATTAGCTTGCTACCTTTAGGGTAGTTTTACGACCCCTTGGGATCTTCACCCCTGACAGCTTAATTGTATTTCTTGTTCCCACAGTGCATCTTGTCTCATGTGACAGTGATGTAAGAGAGACCCAACATACAGCACACACATGCCAAACAAACTAAGTATCTTGGAAGCTTTACAAGCTGCACAAAATTACCAGCAGCAAAGTTTTTCAGGACAGTAAGACCTTTACGATGAGGATAGTCACTAAGTTGAATTTTATAGATTTTAAAATATAGCCATCTATACTGTTGTGAACTGATTATAAAGCAATGCTTTCTGCTGAATTTAAGGTCTCTGCTACATCACTGTCACATGAAACAAGGTGCAGTGTTGGACAAAGGAATACAATTAAACTGTTTAATATGGAGATCTCCAAGGGTCATAAAACTATCCTAAAGCTAGCAGGCTAATTTAGGAAAAACTCCTATTACCAGTCACGGGGAAGAAAACACTAGAACTTAACATACAAATTAAAACACTCTGCACAACATATATTTTTTCAAGTTTTGGGTGGACTTTTCCTTTAATCACTTATTTTAAATCCACACCTGTGGGTCATTACTCATCCTCCAACATAGGACACCATTATATTACAAACAAGAGGATTTCACAGTTTAGCTACAGTATATCATACATATGTTGATTTTCACAGATTACCTTTGTTACACAGCCTAGAAGGCCTATAAGATAGACAACAACAAATCACTTAGTTGTACTTGATTTTTTTTTTACAGCTGTGTGGGTGGAGCCCTGCAGATGTCTTGCTGTTACTTAGGAAAAGAGCACTTCAGACTCCTTCTGAAGCACATGTTAGACATAATATATTATCCTTCCAATACCTGAAAGAACTATGCTGGGGGGGAAGAGTTTCTTTCCTACATTAGGCTTCTGACGAAGGACTGGTTGATCCAAAAGCTAAAGCACTTTGTTCTTGTTGTTACATCTATGTTGGTCCATTAAAAGGTATCAAATCATTTGCTTCCGTATCTTTTCTTGCAAGGACCAATACGGCAACTACTAAATCTAGATTTCCTACATGTAGCATTCTCATGCCAGCTCAAATTACATTCCGTGGATATGCTCAGCGTAAAAATCACTTAAACAGCACAGACAGCTTGTTTTAGTCTTAAAGGACACATAAACCCTCTTTTCACATATTCTTATCTAAATAATGCTCTGTTGGCAAGGGTGTATGCTTTTATTTTATGTAGTTGTCCAGGCAGAAGTCTTAAATCAGCAACTTGACAATCTTTTAAGCAGAGGTGTAAAGGGACTTTGTTTTATAGCTTCTCTGCTGATTTGCTTCACAGACTTTATTAGAGCACAAGATGACTTGTTTCAGCTTGTGGCAGTGGGTTCACTGGGCTGTGACAGGCAGACAGAGATTGTGATTATTCTCCAATTAAGTAAAATGGCAGTTTAATTTTTTTTTTAAATAAATCTGTTTGTTTGCTAAGCCAAAGTTACTTTTCCTACTAAGGTAAGTATAGATCATGTAACCCTCTGTCCAGTTTTTTTTTTTACTGACAATCCTGTTGAAAAATATGGGTGGTTACAGTTTATTTGGAAATAATGCAAAATTGATTATAAAGTGACAGTTTTATTGGTGCCTGTGTTTAATGGCTGTCTTCCCTCTTTGATATGCGTGGATTGACTTAACTGGTCAAGTTAGAGAGTACAAAGTCACACATGCCCCCACAATGCAAAGCATCATGGGCTACATATGCAAATCACCACAGAATGTTATGCTGGTCCAACTTTAAGCAGAATTGCATGGTGCCGAGAGGCCTCTCACACAGTTTGCAAAGGGTGCTAACAGAAGACATAGACACGTGTTTCGTCCTACCAGGACTCATCAGTATGCCTCGTCTGTTTGACACCCCAGTGGAATGGACCAGCTACCCCAAGGCAGTGTGCCTGGGATATATTGTGGTGAACCCATTAAAATAAAAACTATTTAAAGATTAAAGAGCCTTCTGTGTTCACTGAAGCAGCAGTTTGCCAGTTGCTCACATCACAGTCACATGTGACTTTGTATTTTCTTGAAACTTGGCTTCCCAGCCAAATGCCCTTTGGGGTAACCCTTGCTTCAGTGTTTACGCACAGAGGTTCTTTGTCTTTTAAGTTAGAGAGTGCTGAATAACACACAGTACAACTTGGAAACAAAGGCCCAGATATTCAGAAATGCACCAAAGGCCGGCACAAGTCCAGCACAGCACAAATCCGATGCATCCTGGCACAACAGGTGTGATATTCAGAGGTTGCGCATGCCACAGTGTGCCAGCACAACCCAGCTGAATATGGCACAGCTGTGCCATGGTGCAACCTAAGGTGCACCATGGCACAAACACAGTTGTGCCATGGTGCAGGAATAGATGTCCCAGCGCAACCATGGAAGCAGAGCAGCAGAGTCACAGAGGGGGACATGACACAGAGAAATGACTCAGGGAAGCACAGTGACAGACCATAGGAGGCCACCACCAGCTGGGCACAGCAGGGTGCACACAGGCACCCAGACCCCCACCCCAGAACACAGCAGTGACACAGATAGTAGGCAACATGATGTGCCAGTGGAGGACCACCAAGGGGCCCCCCTACAGGATGCAGGCTGCAGGCCTTGCCTCCTACACACCCAGACCATAACTGACCACACCCAGGACCATGCAGCCAAGCACATACACCCACCACACACCCCTGACAACAGTCTCATGGACACCCCAAGACAAAATCACCAACCAAGGGGAGGGACACCACCATAACACATAACAGTGAACCACAGAAGCACAACACATGCCCCTGTTTCTCTCACTCTCTCTGCCCCTGTCTCCCTCTCCACTGCCTCCTCTGTCCCTCTCCCTCTGTGCCTGCCTCGTTCTGTCTGCCTATCTCTTGCTCTGTCTCTGTCTGTCTGTCTTTCTGTCTTTCGTTCTTTCTTTCTCTCTTTCTCTCTCTCTCTCTCTCTCTCTCACTCCCTCTAACCTGGCACAAGTGCTTTCTGTGTGCTTGTGCCCTGTATTTATAGGAACAAGTCTGCTTGGCACATTTTTGATTTGTTCCGCACTTGTGCCATGGTTCCACGGTTGAACATCGCACTGCACTGGATATTCATGGACATACCCCCTGCACTTGCACCTGCATTCATTATAGTTGTGTATTGGCACAATGAGATTTGCACTGCACATTGATTCCCACTGAATATCGGTCCTTGGCGCAAGTCCACACTTTCACTGGTGCAACTCAGTTGCACCATGCGCAAATGCTTTGAATATCCGAGCCAAAATGTTTACTGAAAATAAAAGTTCTGACAAAAAAGAACCACCAGGTTATAACTGTTTCAACATTTTTAGGTATAGATGAGCATCAGAGTCCTGGCCTTGTAGGGACTGAGTATAATGAAGCCTGCAAGAGCTGTGCCCTGTATAGAAAACAGCCTGTATTATTCTTAAGGCCAAGACAAAACGGAAATCAAATAAACATGAAATTTGAATTACCTGTAGCATTTATTCAGCAGTGCAATAATACTCAAAGTGCTTTATGCATAAACACAGTGTGGCAGGCAGATGTCATACGCCTTCAAGTTCTTTTTGCCTCTTTCAGTGTGCCATAGTAAAGTGGAGCAGTGCAATTTAAAGCAGTTGTCATCCTTTGTGCATTGTGGTCACAACCTGGATCAGTTCTGAACAAGTGACCTAGAGGTGAAACACTACTGCTACCCATTTTTATCTAGTGGTGGGAATGGGGAAAAAATACCCACAGCGCCCTGAACTTTTGTGCAGAAAATAAAATCTAGAGTACAGGTTTTAGAACAAGGAAATCACAGTTCAAATTGTACCTGAACTACTTACTTGCTGTATGGCCCTGAGCAAGTTACTTAACCTCTCAGGGCTTCAGTTCACTAAGCTATTACAATGGACAAATCTAGGGCCCCACTGAAAATGAGGTATTATATCTCAGCTTGGCTATCCTAGCTAAACAATTTACATTTAAAAATCACTAGTGGCTATGAAGTCAGGCTAATAATAGTTTGCTTTTTTACATCAACAGAAATGTGAGATATTCTGTAGTAGTTTCTCAGAATACCTTTGTAAATATCTCATTTTGTCATTAATATCAGTATAGATTGTATAGTATAATTGTGGTTACTTAAATTGCAGGATGGTAATTCTATCAAGTATTTTTTTCTAAAACACATGAGCATATCAGTCCCCTTCTGTGACCTTCCAGTTTGAGGAGACTATGTGGTTGTGAATTATGCAGCTCATATTAACACACTGCACTACAGGCACTACAGGCTCTAGCAGTAGAGATTAGAGAGAATGAATCTTGGACTATGTCAGTCCACGGTAGCAAAGCAAAGCTAAAACAAAGTGGTGTGTGTGTGTGTGAGACATTTAAAATCTAGGAGGAAACAACATGGTAGTGATTGATTGAGCGCAACACTGTTAACCCTTACTGCCTGCAGACAGAACTGGGATGTTACAGAAAGGAATTCCTGGCTACAGTATTTTTTATGCTCTCATTAAAGGAATCCTGGAGAAACCTGGAGACATTGATTTGAATCCCACAGCCACTATTTGTATACTGTGTGACCCTGAGCAAGTCACTTACTGCAACTTCATAGTACTCCCAGGATGACCTGGCAATGAGTTTCAGCTCAATGTGTCTTTCCTGGCAAATAAAAGGAAAATAAGGACTTGGAACCTGACCCTTGCAGCTGAGTCCTTATTTATCTGAGTTCTGGAGGGAGGGCTAGATCGGGGGGGAGGGTTCTGATTTAAATAAGAACTGTCTGCACACTCTTACTCAGGTTCTTGCACCCTCAATCGACCATCCCATAGCTGTCTTGAATATTCCTGGTAGTCTAGTGGTCCACTCTCCCCCCCCCATAAGGACATCTGATCCTCTGTCAAGCCAAATACTCAGGACCCTCCTCCCCACAACCCCCATTCCCGCTTAGGTCACCTATGATGAAGTATAGAAATATAGACAGAGACCTGCACAGCCATCTGCTCACCACTTTGGCCTGTCACTGTCTGATTGTCAGTGAGTGATCATGAGTGCAGTAGAAGCAGGTGTTTGTTCAATACTTACGAATGCTCAGAGACCATCAGATGGAATCCAGTTAAGGTGGTGAACAGAAGGCTGTCACAGTTATCACTATTGCTGTAGTTTGCATTATGTGACCAGGACTGGCAAGGTGCCTGAGAGGGTGAGTCAGGAGGGGGTCAGATGCCCTTATTGGAGGGACCACTAGACCACCAAGAATATACCAGACAGATACAAGATAGGTGATCTGGATGCTTTTACAATGTACTTTTTCTGGAGAAATCAGCTTACATGAAACATCTGTTTTTCAGTAGGGTTGTTCTGTAGGGCCCTGCATTTATAGTTTTACAATAAATTTACACAGGACAGCCCAGCTGAGCTGTGATATCTTGTTTGCAGTGGGGTTCTGTTTGACCATGTTTTTACACTGTATTTTTCCATGACATAGCAGAATAGTGGACATATTTATTTAATTAACTTATTTAATGTAGCAAAGCAGCAGTGCATGTTTAAATGTCTTCTCCATGAAGGATTAATAACTTAACCTGGCAATGATAACTTTGTTCTCATCTTGAAGTTCGTACGTTCTGTTCATGTGAAAAATAGATCTGCAATCTAGGGTATGTCATGCAGAAATCCTCTACCCAGCAGCAGCTAGCTGTACCTGTGTGACTGGAGGTGCTGCTAGTACTATGCAGAGTGCAAGTGGGGAACAGCCGACTATTAGCACTGTGAGAGCCATGAGGGATTAATTCTCACAAGTCAGGAGTCAGGACTTGGCTGTGTGACAGACACAAGCACATCCAGGCTGGTGTTTTGTGTGCCTTTCTCACTACCTTGTATGTCTGACTGTGCTGTGCACTGTTGGGGGTGGGGGAGGGCAGAGTTTGCTGTTCAGGTTGCAAGATAACAAGTGGTATATAGTTGGGTGTCTGAAGGGATGGCCGGAGGGAAATCTTTTGCTTTCATTTTGACAAATTTTTTTTTAAAGAAAATAAAAAAAGTAGTTAGTTTGATAGTGATATTGGTTGGTTGTAACAAGTCAAAGAAAGCTTTAAAAGCTTCAAAATGCACAAGAATGCATCTAAAATCAGATAGCTTCTGGGGCAAAGGCAGCCCTCAGATCTCCGGCATGTGGGGGTGTTGGGTGAAACTGTAGTTCATGAAGACCCCACACTTCTAAATTTAGCACTACACCACTGCCTGTTCATCAAAACTGAGTTTGTAATGAAACTGCATTGGTCCAGCAGAGATTCAAATTACACTTCTCTGTCTCCAAAGTGTGTATGTGTGTGTGACACTGTACATAGAGAATACTGGATGGGCAGCCATTCTCCACCCTTCCTCTTCTCTCTGTCTTTCTCTGTCTCTTAGTAACCAGACTTATATAGGGAAATGCTGAAAAGTGAAGCTGAGCAAATGTGATAACTTACTTGACTTTTTTGTAATCAGACTTTTTAATTATTTGCCAACCTTTTACAAATAAAGCTTACTATGTACACTGAATGGAAGCTGATGGCTTGGATAAAAAAATATGTATTTTTGAAATCACTGACTGTAACCTAAAGAATATGTATATAATGTTCATCACTGCTGTGCTTGATGAAGTGCCTTTTATTATATTGCCCAGGTATTTAATTTGTTTTGTTTTTTTCATTTGTTTGGTCCTCAAGCCTGCTTCTCTTTAACCCTCCCCCCAACAAACACCACACACATTTGTATCTAAACTTGCTCTGTAAACCAGCAATGTGAGTGCAGAACTGTAACAGTTGTGTGCCTTATCCATTTGAATCACATAATCTGTCATACATAGAAATATAGCCCTCCATCCCCATGTCTAGGGGTATGGACGAAATATGTCCATGGGAATAGGGTACCAAGAGCAGCAGAAGCACTTCCAGTGGCCACATTACCCAGGCCCAGATGTCACACACAGGGTACCTTTTCCTTGCTAGTACTGGATGAAAACAACAGATTAATGCATATTTAGCAGTTCTTTTCAATAATGGAATGTCCAGATGGAACATGAAAAAACAACAGGGATCCCAAACTCATTAAGCTTATTCACACATAGCTCTGGGGAGCAGCCATTAATTAATGGGAAATACATTTAGCTTTCATATGGCCAGTAGGGCCATAATTAAGCAATATACCATGACAGAGAGTCGGTATATTGGTGGATTTACCACGCCTAGTGTGGTTCGATCATGAGGTGCAGCCAGGTGACTTAACCACACCAGAGGTGGTATATCCACCCATTTACCCAATTTCTGTCATGTTATTTTACTATTATACAATGTTCAACTTGTTTTGTTTGTTTTTATAGTGATATAAAACTTTTACAGTGGGTATACTGAAGGATTTATCAGGGTCATGTGATGTGTTTTGACCAATGAAGTTACATGATTTTCATACCTGGACTGAGGAGGTTACACAGTCTTTAGGGCATCATTAACTCAGGACCACTATGGTCACAAAAAGTTAAAGGCAGCACAAGTCCCAGAACAGTACACAGTGCCTAACATCCCATTATTCTTCACAGGCACCCAAACTCTCAATGATCCTCATCTCTCTCTCTCTCTCCATACTGACTCAGTGGGTCTGCCTCAGAACATGCAGTCCTCACAGTTTGGGGATTTGAGGGTTCCTTCATGACCCCTGTATCCTTTCCCAGGACTGGCAACAACTGTCCCTGAATTGAGAAGGGGACACGTCCCGCAGAGCTCCAAATCAGTTTGCTGTCTGGACACTACACTCCCTGCCACATTTTTATCCATAGGATTTCTACATGAATCAGCACAGGCTGCTAGGGCACTATGTGAATTGCGATTGCTGGATCCTCTCTGAACTTTAGTTGCCCTCCAAGATATTATGTGGTTTGTGGCTACTGGCTCCAACTTCTTCCTCTGTGTCCCCCGTGGGCCGGACCAGGCAATCAAGCAGCCCAGCTCTGATACACTCTTACTCTCTCTCACCTCTCACCTCTCACTCCTCTGACTGGAAACTCCCTTCCCACATAAACTGATGGATGTTATCCCTACAAGCACCCATGGTGACTTCCCGACCCATGGGAGGCTCCACCTGAGTGCTGAGAAGAATTAACCCTTTTTTCTACTGGGCCGAATTAGGTCACAAAAACCAAGGGAGGGCCAAGTATAACTAGTGATCTCCCAAAGTGGGGGGGGGGGTTACATAGACATAGAAACTGATTCAGATAATAACCACTAGGCTTATCTAGTCTGCCCATTTTTAATTATGATCACTTTTGCTGCAGACCCAACTTGCCCTACAGCACTGTCGCTTCCTCCCAACTTCTTCCTCCTAGGATTCCTTTATGTTTGTCCCAGGCATTTTTGAAACCCACAACTGATTTCACCCCCACTGTCTCCCATGGAAGGCTGTCCCAGGAATCCACCACCCTTTCTGTGAAGAAGTACTCCCTCATATCTCTTCTGAATCTACCTCCTTCCAGCTTCTTATCAAGATCCCTTGTACTACAGCACCTTTTTCTCTGACACATATCTCCCTCCTGTACATTATTAATCCCTAAGAGGTATTTTGAAGATCTGCATAATAGCCCCACTTTCCCTCCTCTTCTCTACGGTGTACATAGTGAACTCTTTCAATCTCTCCTCATAGGGCTTCTGATGCAGACCTTGCACCATTTTGACAGCCCTCACCTCTCTTCTTGTTGCTTTCTCCTTTTCTCTACTGTTTCCCCTTGCACACCTTTCACCTTTGGCTACTCTTGTCTCCCTTCTTCCTTTCCTTACTCCTGCTTCCTTGAATAACTTGCATCCTGGCTGGACTTTCTCCCCATGGGATCTCCCTACTCTCTATCTCAGCTTGTGGTGGACTACTTTCTGCATCCCATATTTCTTCCATCATCCCCCCCCCACCTGGCTACATTAAATGTCTATAGAAGTAACATTTGAATCATCCACTGAGGACTGCGGTTGCCTCCTGAATGAAAGAAGGCCATCCTATCGGTATTGGTTCTAATCTTTCCAGGTTGGCCCACAGTTCCCAGTGTAGACATATCTGTCATTCTTGCACATTTCCTTCTACCATTACTTGAAGGACTTGGTGCAGAGCTCCCTGTCCTTCCACATATAGTATAACACATACTCATCATTCCCATTTTAAACACATGGGAAACACAGGATCAATCAGATAAGTGATCTACCTTTATCAAACTTTATATTTACACATGGAGATGACTACTGCAATTCATCTTTATGTTTAAGTACATGAAAAAACTGTATCAAGTCAATGTATTAGCAGCCTTAATGGCTCTGTCCAGAGTTTGTTTAATTTAGCAGTCTTTATTATGACTCATACCATGAATAACAAGGACACCATGATAACAATCTGACATTATATAAGTATGATATACTACATATTAATACAATTGTGCTCCTTCTAACAATGGCATATTTATGACCAAACAAAAAGAATATATTATTAACTATTCTATGCACAATAAAAGTGATGCTAATCTGAATTAACCAGTAGGGACAGAGATGAGAACAGACAGCAGAATAAAGGGTAATTCACTGGTTGGAACACTTTCCTATCAAGTTATGATCCAATCATTAGACCCAATCACATAATAGTTAAGTAATACAGCCAGCAAACACTAGCAAATGTAATTGTCTCAAACATGGTACAGCTCATATACACCCTTAAACCCCAGGCAGGGTTACAGCAGATGCAACTGATATGATATGCAGGCAAGGGAGCAGAAGCACACAAGGGAACATGGAACCAGACTCTCCCAAGGTTCAACACACCAGGACTGAGACATGAAAATGATCGTAATGGGACAATGTGATAACATGGGGCAGAAGTGTACAAGTGTACAAGCCCCAACAGGGGTTACCAAGGGGTCATGTGCACATGAAAACATGGTGCCTGGCCTCCCTCTCACTGGTTTTAACACCCCCACACTCAAACATGGGGAATATAGCATTTACACTGTTGGATTTGTGATTACTATAGCATAAATATTTCAGAATTACCAATGAAAAGTCTTGTAGACAGTTATAAAATTAAGACAAAATCCAATTTATTTCACAGGGGTTCAGAACAGAAAGACACTGACATATAACTTGATATATTCATTTCTCTAAACCATTATATTACCAACCAATCAGAACACAGAATACACATGCATTTCAAAAATGCATTGTAAGATTATAGCCTGTTACCTTTGCTTAACTGCTCTACAAGGTATAATTACCTCATACTCACGTTGATAGCAGGATCATGCAGAGGCAATGTTGATATGCCATTGCTAGTATGGACTGTGCAACAAATTGGGTAAGGACTACCCTCTTTATATATATTATTCCCCCTGCCCCCACAGGATTCTGCTGACTTCAAAATAATGTATTTGTTTGTCTGACTGGATTAAAATTACCTCATAAATGGCTTACACAGTAACCTTCTTGTTTGGTACAGAAAAAATAACTTTAAGGTGAGGTACATGCAGTCTGTATAAACAAGATAGCTTTGTTATCCAATCTTTAAGGAAGTGGCCATAAGAACAGAAGACAGATTTTTCAGTTAAATTTGAGAACACAGCCATGATGAAGTGTGACCAGGATGAGGTTTCCATACCATTATTTCCTGAGTATGAGGAAACCATACACCTGGGTTTCCACACCATTGTTCTCTGAGTATAGCACACCTTCCACCAAAGCCCTAAGGTGTCAGTGGCTCACTAGGCAGCACACTCACCTCTGAGGTCGGGAGATCAGATGGCTGTGGGTTCAGTTCCCACATCTGGTACTTGGGTTAATATCCCAGTACTGACACTGTAGTGCACCATGAGAAGGGTGCTGCACTTCTGAGGTGCCGTCTTTTGGATGAGACGTTAAAAACCGAGGTCCCATCTGCCTGGATTGGTGGTAGTTCAGGTGGATGTTAAAGATCCCATGGCACTTATCAAAAAGAGCAAGGGAATTTCCCCAGTGTCATGGCCAAATTTCCCTCATTCACTAAAAATACCATTAACAGCTTAATCTTATTCAAGGTCAGTTGGTCATCTGTATCCCCCTTCCCCAGGTCGTACCTGACCATAGGCAGGATTTGTCTAGTGCACTTACCCAGTCAACAAAAACTAACTAAATAAATAATAGTATTTTCTCCTAATTCTTAGCTAACCCTTTTAACCCTTTAGTGATGCAAACTAAGGTGTGACAATTAGTACGTGTTATGCATTAAAACTAAGGTCTAATAAGTTCTAAGAGAGTATATTTACTTAATGAACCAGCATGCATGTATCCATCTAAGACCTATTATAGAAAGGTATTATGCATATATATTTGTTATATCTGTCTCAATGTTCACTGAGCTCATAGGATCTAACTAATAATATCAAAATCCCATCATATGCTGGGCTCATAGGAACTAAATAATAATGTGTCTACCACTAGTAAATCACTTCAACTTCCTGGACTACTTCCCACTACCCGAGTCCTTCCAGGATTTTTTCTATATGCTGTAGCTCAATGTTCCTCTCCTAACAGTTCTTCAGTAATTTACCCTGTTACTGAGTATTGCTGCTTTAATTTACTGTGCCTTGCAATATCTCATTTCCAATGTCCCTACTTTTTGTACCATAAGCATCACATATTGATAGCAGCACCATCTTACCTGCTTCACAGGCTATTACAAACTCCCTTACAAGTAGACATTAGACAGTGAAACACACAGGAATCAGAATTAACACTTGAGTTTAACTGCATCTTCAAGTTAGTCTGAATATACACATGGCTGCAGTAGCAGGTTGCGTCATCCCTGCTCACTGCAGTCTCCTCACACACTTACTAGACTTCAACTTCCTGTGTTTCCCACTTACATATGTAGAAAGTTACTACTAATGGTTCCCTATTGCAACTACATCTTTGATTGAGGTTCTACTGGCACATATTGTTACATCCTTTCTATTTTTAATAAGGCATGCCTCTATATGAAATTTAAACTATCACCTTCATTAAATGATGCTTAATTATATTTATCTAGCTAGCTAATACATAATCATACCATTTCTGATGTTTGAAAATAAAACATTGAACAGTATTACTGTGTCTAAAAAAAAACATATATAGTAGGTTTCATAACACACTTTATCATATTTACAGACACCAAACTGTTCTGAATCCATAAGTCCAGTTTTGTGTGATACTACCAGTCTGCTTACACATAGTCTTTCAGATATCTGGACCTCCATATCTGTCTATCTCTCCTGGGTGTGCCAAGTGTTTTGTTGTCATTTGAATTGGCAGGCTCCACCTTCAAGAGTCTCAGGTTGTTCCATCACACTTGGGTCTGGCCTATCCTGCCCAACACCTGGTGTTCTGTCTTTGCCTAAGCCATCTTCCTTTCTCTGGATCTCAGCATGAATTTCCCTCAGCACCTCACTGGTGACAGGCATAGTGACTGAGATCATATCTATTACCTTTTGAACCCTCTCACACAGGCATCTCCTACCTGCAAATGTACCTCACCAGGATCTTTGACTGAGTCCTGCCCCCTTTCATTGTCCTGCGATTTTCTTAGATATCTTCTGTTCCATCTCAGGACAAGACCACTTGTCAACTGAATCTCATAGAATCTTGGTTCAGCATGCCGCAGTACTGTTCCTCATTGCTAATGCTTCTGTAGTTTGTCTGTTGGTGGAATTTTAACTTGATCCCCTGGTCTGAGTTCTGGTAAATCTCTTGCTGTTTGGTTATAGTAGAACTGCTGTCTACTTTGTTGTTCATTCGGTTGTTCTGTCACTCCCCTCTGTGCCTCGAACTGGAGTGAGCTTCCACTGCTTGGCAACAATGTTTTTTCTGTCCTGTTCATTAGTCTCTATACTGGACTACTACTTAGTCCCTGTGTTGGTGTATTTCTGTGATACAACACAGCCAAATATGGTCAGTCCCTGCATTTTTAGCTCTTCTCAGCAGTCGTTTAATTGTTTTTACTGCAGCCTCTGCCTTGCCATTGCTTTGTGGGTATCCTGGGGATGACAAAACCTGCTAAAAGTCCTATGTTTTGCTGAAAGTTTTAAACTATTCTGATGAATACTGTTGTCCATTATCAGAGCATACAGTATCTGAGATTTCATACCAGGCAAAATGTGCTTTTAACCTGCATATGACTGTCTGTGATTTGGTATCAGGTAGAAAATCAATATCCCAGAATTTAGGAATTAATCCACAGTTATTAATTACTCTCTTTTATCAAAACTGAATACATTTGTTCTGACTTTTGCCCAGATCCTCCCTGGCACCTCATGTGACCACAAAATCTCCTTTTTTAGTGGTCGTCTGTTGACCAACAAATGTCATACTTTTCCATGAAATTCTGAGACAGATGACTCAGCCCAGGCCAGTATACACACTCCCATGCTCTTCTAAGGCAACTTTCAATACCCAAATGTGATGAATGAGATTGTTTCTGGCACCTTTCCAGAAACAGTATCAGTTTCGCATTGTGGTCTCTGGTTGCCTGCTCTATGCTGTCTCCTTCACCCAAAATCAGTACACTATTGTTCTGATGCCTTGAAGTCCCTTTTAGACCTGATTTAGCCTTTGCTGGAACAGCTCTGTGGCTGGACTAATCTCAATTGGTATTCTGAGCCACTGATACACTCAAAGAGTGTTGCAAAAGTCATCCAGTAGCTTGACTCCTCTTCTAGATCTACATGCCAAAACCCATTTTTCACATCATACAAAATGAAAAGTTTTGCTTTTGACAAATCTAGCAATACATCATCAATGGTCAGAAGAGGGAAATAACTTCACATTCATGCTTTGTTAAGTGGTTTTGGATCTGTGCAAATGTATAGCTTTCCAGATGGTCTTTTAACAACCAACAGACTGCTTATCCAGTCCATGCCATACTCTACTGGTCTAATGATACCCCTCTCCTGCAGACTCTGCAACTCTAGCTGTAGCAGTTTTACTAAAGCAACTGGCACTCTCCTTTTCGGTAGCTTTATTGCTTCCACAGATGCATCCACTTCCAACATATATTTCCCTTCACAGCAACTGTCTTCCTAGAAGAGGACTTGATGCAGCTCAGTCATTTTTTGTCTAAATACCAGGGTTCATTTTCTCCTTTTCTTTACACTGTCTCTGACACACTCTCACTTAAAATGTCCTTATACTGAACATTCATCTGTTCATTTACCTGTTCTGCATTATTACCAAGCAGAGGGGTTAGACATTCTAGCATCCCCACAAATTCTATTTGATACAGCCTGTTATTTTTGGAATTTCTCAGTTTCAGTTTGCATGTATCAACTGACTTTATTGTTGTATTATTGGGCATCAGTAGTATTTGTCCCATCTTCATTATTGGTAATTTTGGATTCACCAACTTACGTGGAACAACATTACAGCTTGCTCCACAATCCAACTAAAATGTTAACAGCACCTTGTTAACATAACCAACATTGTTGCAAACATTCTTTTGTTTATATTCTGACTTTCCATGCTATGTTGTGTTTACAGTTTGCTTTTCTGGCACCACTGATATCCATATAATATTCTCACAGAACTTTACATCTGAGTTGCTTCTGTTACACAGTGCACCTTCAGCTTGCTTTCTTTCTTTGCTTTGATTCAATTTTTCACAGACTTTACAGTTTTGCCTATAACCTGGACACTTTTCTTTATTTTTCTCATGCTTTTTCTTACAAAATTTAGATCATATCAGAATTTTTAAGCCAACACCAGACTTCTGCAGTGCTTACCTCTCTGCCTTGTCACATCTCTTTGCTCAGTCATGTGTTCCTCTATGACTGATTCTTTCCCTTGACAATTCTGCTGCTTTGCATGTTTGCAAACATTTGTATATGGTCAAATCTCCTTCTCTCAATAAGTATTCTCTTGAATGTGAATCTTAGATGCCACACACTATGTGATCTAGTATGAGAGACTCTTTAATGCCCCCAAAATTGTAACTTGCATGTGTTCCTCTATGACTGATTCTTTCCCTTGACAATTCTGCTGCTTTGCATATTTGCAAACATTTATATATGGTCAAATCTCCTTCTCTCAGTAAGTATTCTCTTGAATATGAATCTTGGATGCCACATACTATGTGATCTAGTATTAGAGAATCTTTAATGCCCCCAAAATTATAACTTGCAGCAAGCATTTTCAAATCAGTAAAAATTGTTCATATTTTCTCCTGATTCCTGGTTTCTTACGAAAAACATATATTTCTACTGTCTCATTCTTTCTCAGATTACAGTGTTCATCATTATTTATTCTAGAGCATGCATTTAGTGCTTTAAACACTTCTTGACCCTCTTCTCCAGTGAGATAATAAAATAACTTTACTTTCACTTTCTCATCTTTATCTTCCATAACAATGTCCACATAGATGTTAAACTCTTCCTTCCAACTCCTTCAAGCCTGTGATAGGTTTTTTTGCATGCATGTCTAACCTTTGTGGAGGTTGCAACCCACGTTCCATCTTTCTTTTACACCAAACACATTTATAGTCTTTTACTTTGAATTGTACTCACTGCCTTTTTGATCCTGGCTCTGTTACACTGCTTGCACTTCTATAACAGGATCCTCAGTTCTTTTCTTAACAGCATAGCCAATGTGACTGCTCCCACCATGTTTATTGACAGGCACTTACAAACTCATTGACCCCTTGGAACAGGGAAGAGGCTAGCAACTATAGGCCAATCGCCTGACCTTGGTGGTGGGGAAATTAATGGAGTCACTGTTAAAGGAAAGGATTGTGATATTTTTTGAATCCAGCAGAGCACATGATCTGAGGCAGCATCGATTCACAGTTGGGAGGTTTTGTCAAACAAATCTGATAGATTTCTTTGACTGGATGACCAGGGAGGGGCAGTGGATGTGGTCTACCTAGATTTCAGCAAGGCCTTTGGCACCATCCCACATAGGAGGTTGGTACAGTAAATAAGTTGGGAAGCCTGGGAGTTGGCCCCAAGGTGGTAACATGGGTCAGAAACTGGCTGAGTGACAGGACACAGAGGGTGGTGGTAAATGGCATTCAATCCATGGAGAGGGGGTGACCAGGGGGGTGCCACAGTGATATGTGCTGGGGCCAGTTCTCTTTAATGTATTTATAAGTTACATTGCAGAAGGGCTGGAGGGGAAGGTATGCCTTATTGCACACAAAATTAAGATCTGGAAGAGGGTTGACACTCTGGGAGGGGGTAGAATAAATGAGAAAGGACCTAAACATGTATGAGGAGTGGTCAAGAGAGTGGCAGCTAAGATTCAATAAAAAGAAGTACAAAATCATGCATTTGGGGCACAGAAATACAAGGGAGGAGTACAAGATGGGGGGAGAGGTACTGAGGACCATTAATCAAGAAAGGAACTGGGGGGTAATCATATCTGATGACCTAAAGGTAACCAAACAATGTGAGAAGGCTGTGGGGAGAGCCAGTGGGATGCTAGGGTGCATAGAAAGAGGTTTCACTAGCAGAAACAAGCATTTGTCAATGCCGAATGTTGTCACGCTGGCATTGGCATTGGCATTGGCAGTGGCAGAGGTAGAGTTGCATAATAGGAATGGCAGTGAATTACTGAAGTGACGCCAACCCCACCCCCACCCTGTAGAGAGCGACAGGCATTGGGGTGTACCTTTGGGTCATCAGCTATAATGGTCATGCCATTATACCTCACCCTACATGGTAGACACTGACAAGTGTCATGGTGTGCTTTGGGGTCTTTGGGCATTATACTTACCCCATTCCATAAGGGAATGTGCTAATGTGGGTGCAGTATAGGAGCGTGGGGTACATTTTTGAGGTCAAACAGTGCAAGACACACCATGATGCCCATCAGTGGCTGCAGGGTAGGTGTGGGGGGGTGGAATGACATATGCATCACATCTGATGATCCCAAGTCACAGCCCTGATGCCTGTCAGTCCATACTGGGTGGGGTGCTACAGTTGGAAACCCTAACACCGTAGGTGTGTAGTGGTAGTTTTACTCTACATGTTCAACATGGGCTGCTTGTCAGGCCACCTCATGAATAGCAGCACAATCACTTTGTTAGCTGAAAGGTGCTTTTGCACAGCAGCTGTGGCATTTGGTGACAGAGGGACAAAAACACAGTTTTGGGCAGGATGTGGAGAATGACAACTGTATTGTTCATCAGGAGGCGTAAAAAATGGCAACGTTGAAAATCTGGAGTGGCAACTTGAAATATTGATGAAGCAATGAACATGCATTCAAACTGCGCAGCAGACGTCCTCAACCCAATTATTTCTGGGAGTTTTTTAGGCACATTTTCAACATAAGTATTTTGGGACCTCCCCTCATGAACAGTGGTGCTGTAATTTTGTTACTGTGTCCCAAAATGTGATTTCCCACAGCAGGCATGCCATTGTGCGCCACAGTTGTGGGAATGCATTTTTGGCAGGCTGTGAAAAATGGCAGCTGTACTGTTCATAAGGAGGTGTGTACAAATGCCAGTGGTGAAAATCTGGCATGAAAATATTGCAAATGTACGAAGTTACAAGGCTGCATCGAAATTGCGCAATGCAATTTTATGGACTTTCGGCAACAAATTTTCAACATAGGCATTTAGGACCTCTGCTCATGAACAGTGTCATTGTCATTTCCTCAAACTGCCCTGAAAACTGATTTCACACAGCGACAGTGAGATTCTGCGCCAGTTGTGCAAAAACACATTTATACTAGAATTCATACTGGAGAGTATAAGGAATTCAAAGGCTTTTGCCCACAAGGACCTCCCCCACCATTCAGTGGTGATGACCTATATCACCAACTTCTTTAAGAAATCTAATCTTTTTTTAAATACTTACATTTTCAGCATCAACCACCTCATGTGGCAACCCATTCCACCACCTAACTGCCCTATCTTAAATCCACTCCTTCTTCTCTCAGTTCTTACCGTTTCTTCCCTTAATTGTTTATTATGACACCATAGATAGTATGGTTTTTATATCAACTCCAAATCCAAGTCAAGCTTTAAAACTTCATCCTTCAGAATTTTAGATAACAATAAATCACCCCTCTTTCTTATACTCTCTAATGTCCCCAAACTCAGTCTTTTCAACCTTTCATCATCAGATCTATCCCTCTCCCCTTTTATCATCTCTGTATATACTCTCTGTGGCCTCTCCATCACCCTTATATCCTTAAGAAGATATGGACAAAAAAACACCGAACAATAGTCGATTATGGGCCTGATCATTATCTTATATAAAGGTATCAACACCTCCTCATTTCTAGATTGGAAGCCTCATCTGATGCAATTTACCAACTTCATAGCTCTTCTTGAGGTTTTTTTTTTACTATGCACACCACTATTTAAATAATTCTGTACAAATACTCCCAAGTCTTTCTCTTCCTCTGATATCTTTAATTTTAATCCTAAGATGTTATATGACTGTTGAACATTATGTCTCCCAAAATGCATTATAGTGCATTTTTCCTCATTAAAGGTCATATCATTGGTCTTTGCCCATTCCAGTATACACATCAGATCCTGTCCAAAATTCAGTCTGTCATCAAAAGTATCCACTACTCCTCCCATCTTAATATCAATAGCAAATTTAATCATCTTGTTCTTAGTAGATATCCTTAAATCACCAATAAATATACTGAACAACAGAGGCCCAAGCACTGACTCCTGCGGCACACCACTCTTCACCTTCCATGGATCTGATAAATGACCATACAATCTAACCCTCTGAGTCCTATTTTCCAACCACTGTTTCAGGCAGGTTATGTAAAATGACAGCATGATTGTGCATGCAAACTGTGCAACGCATGCTCGTAAAACACTAATTTTATGGACTTTCATCCCCAAATTTTCAACATAGGCATTTTAGGACCTCTGCTAATGAACAGTATCAATGTCATTTTCATAATGTGTCTCGAACATGGACTTTCCACAGTGACTGTGCTATTTTGCGCCGGAATTGCAAAAACACATTTTGGTCAGGATGTGAAAAATGACAGCTGTACTGTTCATAAGGAGGTGCAGAACAATGGCAATGTTGAAAATCTGGAGTGAAAATATTATAAATTTGTGAATTTACGAGCATGCATGCAAACTGCACAACGCACGCTTGTAACACAGTCACGTTATGGAGCATCATCATCAAATTGTCAGCATAGGCATTTTAGGACCTCTGCTCATGAACACTGTAACTGTCATTTTCATAATTTGTCCTGAACACTGATTTCCCACATCGACCATGCTATTCTGCGCCGGAAGTGTGAAAACACATTTTGGGCAGGATGTGAAAAATGACAGCTGTACGGTTCACAAGAAGGTGTGGAAAAATGCCAGTGCTGAACATGTGGCATGAAAATATCATAAATTTGCTAAGTTACGAGTGTGCATAGTAACTGCGCAATGCACGCTCGCAAAACAGTAATTTTTTTGGATTTTTCCCACCAAATTTACATCATAGGCTGCTTGAGAGCCCCCCTCATGAACACTGGCACCGTCGTTTCATTCCTCACTCATGAAAGGTGATTCCACAGTGACTGTGAAATCACCTTTCAGGATCGAATAACACCATGACAGTGCAAGAAATCATGAGGAGGGGTCCCAAAAAACCCATGTTGAAAATTTGGTGCCAAAATTTCAAAAAATGCCTGAGATATGCATCAAAGTTGAAAAAACCCTATTTATTCCATTATACAGCTTACCGGCATTTCTTCAGTTCACGGTCAGATTTGAAGAGTACAGATGTGTTCCCGGTACACCGAAGATCATCGTGCCAGAATCCGGAGGTAAGTATGGGGTGAGGGGGGTGTGGGGAGGCAGGGTGCACAGTGGGTGGGTGAGGCAGGTGGGTAGGGAGACTAAGAGGGACTGTTTTTGTGTTACAGGGTGAAAAAAAAAACATTGCGGGACAGGTTTTTTTCCTCAGGGGATTTGGCACGCTGGGGTGGGCTTCCAGTGCGCCACTTAACTGTTTTGGGGGTTGCTGCAGCTGCTGGGGATTTGGACACCCTCATCAGCATACAACAAAAGGGGGGGTTAATTTATGCAGACGGAGATTGGGCACCTCTGTCGGCACACAAGGAAAGTGGGGGGGACATGAGCCGAGGGGGATTGGGCACCCCCCTCACATATAAGAAATGGGGGAGACTGCTTTATGCCAACGAGGAGTGAGCTCCCCTGTTGGCACATACCTTGCAGCCACAGTAAGCCAGCAGGGAGATTGGGCACCCCCAAAGTTGGCAGTTGGGTGGCTGCCTGCCATGAACACAATGTGGCCGAGCACATGGGAAGGGTCTGCTGTGTCTGATGAGATTTGCTCGGATTGCAGCGGACCTTTCCTCAGATGTGTTCACGCCATTAGTATGCATGATGTGGTGCCTGCTTGCAGGCTGATTGGGGAATGAGGGAAGCACCTACTGATGCATGCCCTGCATTTGCCCAACAGCAACTGTGCCTACAAATTTCCACTTGCCGCTAGTTGATGGCTGCGCAAATGTGCCAACATAAAAAGGAGGTGGTTATGCCACTGTAGAGAGCAGTACTGTGACCTCATCTGGAGCACTGTGTCCAGATTTGGAGGCCACATCTCTGGAAGGACATAAACAAAATAGACACAGTGCAAAGAAGGACAACAAAAATGGTGCAAGGACTGTACCAAAAGTCATATGAGGAAATACTAAAGGACCTCAATATGTACTCCCTGGAGGACAGGATAGAGGGGGAATATGATAGAGACATTCAAGTACCTCAGTGGTATAAACAAAGTACAGGAGGGTAGCATCTTTCTGAAACAAATATGTAAAAGAACAAAGTGGTATGATAGGAAGCTAGAGGGGGGTAAGCTCAGGTGCAACATGAGGAAGTATTTTTTTACAGAAAGAGTAGTGGATGCTTGGACAGCCTCCTTGTGGAAGTGGTGGGGGCAAAAACAGTAGGGAAATTCAAGAATGCATGGGATAGACATAAGAGTACTCTCGCAGTAGGGAAGAAAGGGTAAGCTACAGATCAACTAGCATCTGCAGTATTGCATTAGTTAGGGAAAGGGGCAGACTAGGTGGGCCGCATGGTCCTTATCTGCCATCATCTTCTATTTTTCTATGTTTTGAGTGGACATTAGTCAGTGAACCACACATGAATCAGAATTCACACTTAAGTTTAATTGCATCTTCAATTCAGTCTGAACAGACACATAGCTGCTGTAACAGGTTGCATCATCCCAGCTCATTGCAGTCTGCTTCTACACTTGCTAAATTTCTACTTCCTGTGCTACCCATTTATATATGTAGAGTTTCCCCCAATGGTTGCCTATTGCAAATACAGCCTTGATTAAGGTTCCACTGACATATATCGTTACATTACTAACTGAGATCAGCAGTATGCTTTCATGCCCCAAGTTGTTCCCAGTTTGGGAAAAAACAAATCAATATTTTTTCTCTCCACCCCTGCTAGTTAGTGTGAAACTAGAGTGACTCTGAAATTTATAGCTCCATATCTACTTTTTCTCTTTAAGTTGTGTTGCCCTGCTGTCCCATGATGTATCCCCACTCTAAAAAATCTGCATCTATCTGACCTTGCATGTGAGTGTGATTAAAAAAAATCAATAAAGATTGCAGCACCAGCAATTTTAGTTACTCCTGTGTGTTTTAATGCACTGAGGGGCTGTTTTCATATTCTGATAAAACTCATTTCAAGTGTCCCTACCTGTAACTCAGCTAATTTCTGAGTTACTAGGCAATAGGAATCAACTGAAAGCATGTCTGTAACAAACAAAAAAAAAAGGACTCAGCAAATTGATTTTCATCCTGAGGGCTACACAGTGAACTATGTGTTAGCTATGGAGGGTCATAATATTAATGCACCACCTTCCTCCACTGTAACCACATCAGTACCTTCCTCAACTACTGTTTCCCCCCTTCAGCCACCATAGCTTCTTCCACTGCTGTGTTTGCTGTCTTTCCTAGTCCAGTCACACAGTCTTCTTCCACATCTATGTTTCCTCCTCCAGCAACCCCATCTTCTTCAACTGAGATACAAAATTATTTTATTTTTGTTTATACAGGATAAGTTACAAGTTATTAGGAAAAAAATACCTGTTTACAAAACTGTCTTGTGCATGTTACAATTCAGTTTCAATAAAAAATACATTACAAGACTACCACATGAAAGTCAATGGCTTATACAAGTACATTACAAACCAAACAAACAGCAAAAAACATTAATGCAAAAACACTAGCAGTAGTTACATTCAAATGAAAAACAATTTTCCACTGCAGCAATGAATGGTCCATGCAAAAAAATAGTGTGTGCTGGATAAAGCAATTTGTTCCAGGATGATGCTGCCTGGAACCGTAACGGTTTTCCAAAAAAATTTTGTATTGCTTCTGGGAAAATAAACTTTATTTATATGTAAAGATCTGGTTCATTCATGGCCTGTATGTTGCTCTTTATTAAAAACTACTCATGAAATATGATGGTTTGGATTGTGTATAGAAATCTTGTGGAGAAGTTTCAGCCAAGATGTTGTGCTTCTAATGGCTAATGTTTGCCAGTTAAGTCTAGACAGTAGTATACAATGAGGTGTGTTATAGTTACATCTCAACATATACCTAGTTATATTAAAGTATAGCTTGTCTAGTTTACCCAACATTTTTATGTTTGCAGTTCAGTAAATTAAGTTTCCATATTCAAGAGAGGACAATATTGGTTGTTCTGCAATCATCTTCTTGGACACCTTATTTAAGCACTTTGTGATGCATCTCAAAGCACCTATATTTTTATTTGTTGTACTAATTAATGAAGTTATGTGCTAATTAAAGGTTAGATATATATATATAGAGAGAGGGGATATGATAGAGACATACAAGTATCTTACAGGGAGGAACAGGGTGCAGGAATGCACTATTTTTAAGCGAAAAAGATGTTCCAGGACTAGAGGGCATGGGATGAAGTTGGAGGGAGGATGATTCAGAGGAAACGTGAGGAAGAATTTCTTCACAGAACAGGTGGTGGACAAGTGGAACACCCTGCCAGAGGAAGTGGTGGGGGCTGAAACAATCACGGGATTTAAGAATGCATGGGATAGACATAAAGGAATTCTGGAGGTCAGGGGTAAGGGGCAACAGACTTCCTGGAAAACATAAACTGAACTTACAAACTTAAATGGGCAGACTGGGTGGGCCATAGGCCCTTATCTGCCGACACTGTCTATGTATCTATGTATATGTCAAAGGTTACACCTAGATAGTGGAATTTGTTCACCTGTTCAGATTGTTCAGATTTGTTTATGTATATTCACAATCAAGCTTTATTTTGTGACCCAAAATTAAGTTATTTTGTTTTTCTAGTGTTCATTTTTAGCTTTGATCTGGAGAACCACTCCAGTACTCTATCAAAATCTGCCTGAATTGTTTGTTCAAGTTCTAACACATTCCTCCCTGTGGCAATAAGTGCTGTGTCATCTGCATACAATCACAGCTTAGAAGACTTTAACACTATGAGATCATTATTAAAGCCAAGGAACAGGAGGAGTGCCAGTATAGACCCTTGTGACACTCCTCAAGTTGCACTTCTTCTTGAGAAGAATGTCTGGCGAATCTATACCCTCTGTAAATCATCAGTCAAGTAAGACCTCATCCGGTCCCCGGGACCATTGACTATACCCAGAGCTCTAATCCTATCTAGTAGCAGAGAGTGATCCACCCGGTCAAAAGCTTTATACAGATTTGTAAAAATAACCACTGTTTCCAGTTTGGAGTCCAGGAAAGATGATACAAGGTCATTAAATTCCAACAAAGTTGTAGTTGTGGAATTGCTGAACCAACACCCCTAAAGAAAAGTGATATGTTGATCCAAAGTCACTGTATAGTTACAAATGACTACACTTTGATGAGGAAACATGTTTAATATAATGCAATGATTGTGAGACATTTTATGGCAAACATGACTGCAGCAAGTCAGAAAATCATTGCCATTTGTGCATACTTATAGCCCAGATTTTCAAAACATTGGCTAAACCCAACATTTGGGGTCTGAGCTACATGTCACTGCAGTAAAGGGCAATAAAACAATGGTCACAGTTTCAGAAAGACTTTCAAAATGCAAATAAGGCTGCAGAGGAGCAATCACAGCATGTGAAATAATCATGGTTGGTCAAATTTTGCAGTGCCTACTGGCTTGCTAAGAAGGCAGTACGCCATATGAAATACACTGTAGCTCCATAATAGAGTTGCAAATGAGTAATGGCTACAGTAGCCTATGAGGTGACTGCTACAAGCATCATTCATTAATTATTGAGATGCTGTCATGTCTGGCAGTGGTCCTCATTAAGGATACATAATCTTGAATAAATAAAAGTCCATTTGTTGGCTAAGTATGTAATGAGTGTTGTGACATAAGTGTGACCAAAAACACTGTTCTATTCTGTATGACATTTTGTCCTTTAGATGTTGAAGTGCACACATCATTACTTAGAAATTATAGAATGTATAATGCACAGCTAAAACACATCTAGCAAAAATATTACAAGTCTTAGAGAAGCAAAATATTCTAGTAACTAAAGTGGCTGGTTTGGGGAGTGATGGTGCCACTGCTATGGCTGGCAGCAGGAATGGAGTTGTAGTCCACCATTCTGCTCTTACTCCTACACTAACAAATGTCCACTGTGTAGCACAGCAGTTTGCATGAGCTGCATCCAAGGTAGAAAACCAAGTCCCGTACAGTACATGAGTGTGATATGAAGCATCTATGTGTTCTATGTGAGATTTCAGGCATCTGTGAGGTACAACAATTAAGGAAATGCAAGATGTCCTGTAGCTACAGTAGATGTTGAGTCTATTAAAGAGGCATAGTCAATCAGATGACTGTCTTTATTGTCTACTGTTGAGGCCCTAGACAAATCTTGGCCAGATCTTATCATGGAACTTGAACAAGAGGCCTGTACTACCAATACTTCTCAAGCATACTAAATCTGTTTTACTCTCAAGCTCCTCTGAGAAATATTCCCAGTTATAAATAAACTTTCTGGCTCAGATATTCAAAAGGGTTGCACCATGAGCAACAGGGATACACCAGCACAAGTCTGAAAATGTGCCATTGTGCAATATTCAGCAGGAGGCAGCTTCGCCCCTCAAATCACAATGTGCAAGAGTGCAATGGTAATGAATGCACATGCAACTGAAGGGGGAGGAACCATGAATAAATGGTGCAGTGCGATATTCAACAGCATGTGCCATGCGCAATAGGGGAGCAAACGGAAGTTGAGTGATAGTGGAAATGATCCAAAATAAAAAGGAACAAAAGAGAGGCACAAGAATGATACAGGGAATCCAGAGGTGGGAGTGAGGTGACAGCAACCAGGCTGACAGTAGCAGTGAGCAGGACTGGGCAGGAGCAGGACAGAGCACACCTGGAAACTACCAGGAACAGGAAAGGAGTGGGGAGCCTGTGCCACTGTGCAGGAGTAAAAGGGAAGTGCCACAGTGGACTGAGGACAGTGACAGTGGGCAGGACAGCCCAATCTGGGAGGTGTTCCTGGTGCAGGAGGAGTAGCATAAAGGACACCGAGGGGAATGGAAATACAGCTGCCGGGGGGGAACACAAGCCAGAGACATGGCCAGTGCCACCATTCAGATGGAGGCAGTAATGAGGGATATGAGAAGGCAGGCAGCAGTGGGGCGCAGCCATGGAAGGGCCCGTCAGTGGTATGCCCCCAACATGCAGTACCGAGCCCGCACCAGCTTCGAGCACTACAGTGACACCGAGATAGTGGGCTGGTACCACCTGATCCAGGTGATCCTGAGGTGGCTCTGTGAGCTGTGCAGTGATGAGATGCAGGCACTCACACGACGGAGCCATGCTCTGTCAGTGGAGACAAAGGTGAAAACTGTCATGTTCTTGCTCGCCACGGGTACCTTCCGGAGACCAACAGGGGACACAACAGGCATAACCCAGTTGGCCACATCATGCCTACTCACACAATTTCTCAGCGCTCTGCTGCCACATGCTGTGGAGTACATCCATTTCCCCAGCACACAGGCGGAGCGTACAGCACACATACAAGAGTTCCACAGGGTAGCACATATGCCTGCCATGCTCAGGGCCATTGACTGCACCCATGTGGCCAACCACATGCCACCTGGCCCAGAAGGTGCTGAATACATCAATTGGAAGGGCTATGCAAGTATCAACTGCCAGGTGGTGTGCGATGCTAGGGGCGAATAACCAATGTCTGTGCCAAGCACCCTGGGGGAGCACATGATGCCTTCATCTGCCACCAGTCTGCACTGTGCAACAGGTTCAAGAGTGGGGACATCCCCACTGGCCACCTAGTAGGTGAGTATGCAAATCATGCAGAAAGACATGGATCTAGGGAGGGGCATAGTCAGAGGTGACATGGGTACTGGCCTAGATGGCCCATGGCAGGGCGACGCTGATCCCCAAACTAATGTCCACCCTCTACACACAGGTGACAGTGGATTTCCACTCCATCCCTGGTTGCTCACACCATACCAGTGGCCCATGACCCCATCGCAGCAACGGTACATTGAAGCACATGCCACCACACGCAATGTCATAGAGTGGGTGTTCAGGATGCTGAAGGCACGTTTCCATTGCCTGGACACATCTGGCGGTGCCCTACAATACAGCCCCTCAAAGGCCTTCAGGCTATTCCTGGCCTGTTGCATCCTGCACAACATGGCCAACTACTGTGGGATAGCTGTACAGGTCAAAGAGGGGAACAGCAATGGGGACGATGAGGATGATGGTGCAGATGGTGATGGGCAGCCCCCCCTTGGTCGAAGGGACCCCTGACTGATCAGGATGGTGCAGCTGCACCTGGACACCATCACAGAGGAGCACTTCAACCAACCCAGGTAAGTCATGGGGCCATGTGCAACCACCAATGGCAAGTGCACAACCCACAAACATGCATGGACAAACCCCAGGGGTGCATGTCATAAAGGGAATTGGCTGAGCATGGAACCGCACATGCCATCAGGGATGGACAAGGCCTAACACAGCACGCAGTCATGTGCACACACACACCCCCCCACAAGACATGCACAAAGGGTAGGAGGCACGCCGACCCCAACTGCCACCCCTATCCACACACATGTCCACAGACCACCACATCCAGTGCCTGTCATTGTGCATGTCTCAGATGCTGGGCACTATTGCAGAGTGGCGGACAGCGCATCGCAGGCATCATCATGCACACACCACAGTGGCCAGCAGCTGGGAGGGTGTGCACATGGAATGTGTGTGTGTGTGTGTGTGTGTGCAAGGCTGGGTACCCTACCTGTGCATTGCATGTTGAACAACACACTGCACACAGGGCAGCGTCAGACAGTAGCCATGGTGGGAGACAGGTCAGTCACGTGGCACAGTGCCACGGCCACCATGGATGCATGTGTGGCCCCGCTGAGACCTGCCAGCAGTGACAGACTGACCAATGGCCTCATGGGGTGGCACTGATGGTCCCCCAAGGGTGCCGCTGTGGGAACGCGACCGTTCTCGAGCAGGGGTCTGCAGCTCACCGAGCATGACTGCGCCAGGCATACTTGGGATGCCCACAGCTGAACCCGGTGTTGACAAGGAGGGTGTTGTACAACACCAGGAATGGGGGGTGGACATGGCACTGCGCAGTGTCTGTGGCTCATGGGCAAATAACTGTGTGCCCATTGTGGCCATGACAGCTGTGAATGCCTGTGTCTGCCTGTCAATGGTATCGGTCACATCCTCCCACAGCTGGTCCATCCCTGCCAGGAGCAGACCGGTGTCCCTTCTGCACCACTCCTCTGCCTGGCGCAGTACCGCACTGAGTGCATCCACCGCCGTCAGAAGCTGCAGCTGCTGATCCACTGATTCATGGAGTATGTGGGTGTGCTCATCTAAGAGTTCATCTGCCTGATCGGCATGCTGTCCCTCATGGTGTTCATGGCCATGCTGGGCAGCACCCCTTGAGGTTGGGCGCTGCACACTAGGGCCATGCCTGGACATGTCCACAGGTGATTCACTGACGCCGCCCCCGACACTGTCCCCCCCATCGCCATTGGCCGACTGCTGACACTGCCCCTCCAGCCGCCACTCTCCAGGGCTCAACGGTGCTGCCGCAGTGGCTGCAACAGCCCCACTGTCCTGGGCACACACTAGTGCTGCCCCACTGGTGCAGACAGGCACAGGCTGGGACTGTGATGTCACGTAGACCTCCACGGTGGCACCACCCATGTCTATGCCCATGCTGTAACTAGCTGTGCAGCCATCCTGCAGCCCACATGTATCACTGTCCATGATATGAGCTCCATCATCATCAGTGATGGATCCGGCACCAGTCTGAGTATCAGCATGCTGGCATCCATGGACGCTGTCACACTGGGACACGGGCAGGGACTCCTCCACACCTGCTCCACCAACATCTGTCCAGACAGCCAGGTGGGCCCACTGTCGTTCTGACCCTCGGACACCTGTGGAGGTGGATGAGCCCTCCTCTGTGTCCAGGGTATCACCCTCAGTGGATGAGCTCACCACCTCTGATCCATGTAGACGTTCAGGAGCTGTAAGGGAACACAGTAGCATTATTGTATCTGCCCTACCCTGTGGCATCCCCCCCCACAGTGACAGATCAGGACCTACTATGCAGTGATGGTCTACCACCCGTCTGGAAGCCACCACCTGGAACACACTCGATGGCACAACGCCGCATGCTGCAAACAAACTGCTCTTCCTGTGGTGTCAGGTGTTGCACGGCCGGCTGTCCCCCACCAGTCACAGCCCGTGCTGCCCTGATGGCAGCCACCTTATCTTTACTCCTCCTCCTGTCCATGCCCACCTTCTTCTTGGACTCCTGCACGGACTGCTGGTGGCTGCCATGCTGCTTGATGGCACATGCCACCTCACCCCATGCCACAGCATTGGCCTGTGGTGTTCTCTGCTGTCCGCTGAGCAGCGGTTCCTGGTCAAGGTAGGCCTCAAACAGGGCACCTGTTTCTGCCTTGGTAAAGTTTGGCCTCCTCCATCTCCCACGTCTCTGTTCCTCCTCCTCCACCTCACGTTCGCTCATCATTGATCCTGTGGGAATGACAGGTATTACCTCTGACTGTGCAGTCCCATGCATCTCCCACACACCACAGTCCACACTCCCAAACAGCATGCAATTCACCACAATAGACTGCAATACCAGACTATGGCCTATGCAGCCCAATGTCACATTTATATAGCGCAACTCATGCAAATGAGGCAAGGCTCAATTTTAAGTGGATGCTAATGCAGTATCTGCACCATTGAATCGCTGATGAGCTGATTTGCATATGCTGGCTGAATATCGTACTGTTGCACCTTGCGCAATTGTGTTGAATGTGCTCAGGCAAGGGAGCAGCTCTGTGATGTGCTCAGTGGACACCGAACGGCACATGCTCGGGGTACTAATGCTGACGTCTGCCACGTTGCTGACGTGCTGTGCGTGGGAGGCAGTGCAGGGCACAGCCACCATTGTGCCAGTGGCGCTAGTGCACTGTTCACATGTATGGTGCTCTTGCACTGGGGCACCGTAGGCACCGTGGAGCCACAGCGCAGTAGGCCACTACAGGGCATCTCACATAGGCACCCAACCGCGCTACATGTAGTGAGTACCAATCACACTGTGGCGGTCTGTACACGAGAGACACTTGATCCTGTGCCTGACCTTTGCCTCCTAGGTGCCATTCGTCCACATGGGTGCACCACTATCGTGCTGTTCGGTGACAGCGCAATGGGGAATGGCAGCACTGTACCGCGCAGCATCTGCACATGGCAGACGTGCGCTACCGAGCACCATTTTGACTCCGACCAGCTTCTGCGATGGCAAGATGGAAGGTTGCTGTTTGGAGCCAGGTGGAGCTGGCCAATTTGGTGGCCATAGTGGAGCCCCATGCTGGGGCACTGTTTGGAAATGCACCCCTGGACAGGGCCAGGAGTGCTGTATGGGAGGAGGTGGTGGTGGCACTGGAGGAGGCCACAGGAATGGACCATACTGCAGAGCAGTGTCACCACAGATATGGGGACCTCCAGTGTAGGGATCTGGACAGGCTTGCCCGCCTGTGGGCACGTGCCATGATCAGGTAGATGCCCCATCCATACACTGGTTGCGTCCATATGGGTATCGCAGTGGGCATGTGTCCACCACACAGAGGGGGTGGCCGTCCAGTGTGGGCAGTGGTGTTGTTGGTGTTGGTGGTGGAGGAGGTGTTGTGGGGTTTGCAGTATGGCTGGGCTGTGCGGGATCGTACACACCTGGGGGTTGGGGGCCCTTACATACTGGATTGTACTGATATTCCCCTCTCCATGTTTGCACCCTAGGCCCTGAAGAGCGGCGCCGAGCCCGAGAAGACCAACACCTGGGCATGGGTAGGGGAGCTGGGCAACAGGCACAGGCAGCCGGTCGCATTGTAGTACAGCGCCCCAATCAGGCCGATGATGGTGAGTGCCTTTCTTCCAGGATATTCTGTGCATGCTGTGTTGCAGGGCAGGCGGCAGGGCATGGCCACCATCCATTGACACCACTGCCATGCATGCCACATGGTACAGTCAGCACTGTCCAGTGGTACTGCATGTGTGGGTGTTCATCACTGGTGGTCCATGAATGCACTGGGTACATGGCTGTGCCACTGCCTTCGCACTGCATAGCCATGTCACTGTACAGCCACGGTGGTGCTGTGAGGGACTTGGGAGGTGGGTGTGTGCAGCAGTCTGCATGGCTGTGTGCACCTGGGTGGGCAGGTCATGTGGACACGATCACTGTGGGTGGTCGCACATCATCACAGGGGCATGTCCCATGGCTGAAAGCCATGCACAATGGGTGGGCTGCAGGGGGATGGGCATTGACACCTATTGACTCTGCTCCCTTGTCCTAGGTGGACGGAGGATGATGCAACTGGAGAGGGCAATGCAGGAGCTGCTACAGGTGGCACGTGCCTCACTAAAAATCCTTCAGCGCATGGACCAGCATTGCATCTGGAGGAGACATGGCGGGAGGTGCTACAGGAGCGGGGAGCGGGATGCCCACTGAAGATCCCTTGTCCCAAGTTCAACCCTACATGCTGGACCCACCCTCACACCCCTCCTTTCCTCTACCATTTGTTCACTCCTGTCCCTTACCCACCCCCACCTGGTTTGTGGCCCTCACCCGCAACTGTTGTGTACATATTTGTAAATAGTTGTTTTCTACCTTTTAATATACATATGTTTTGTTATGCCTACTTGGTGGTCTCTGATTTGCAGCAGGCTACAGGTGCTCAGCTGCAGTGGAGTGCATGGTGTCAGGGTTGGTGCAGTCATGGGTGTGTGTGTGTGTGTCTGTAGGGGAAATGACTAAGATGTGGGCATAGCTGTCAGTCACTGTCTGTGGTTTGTGTGTTGTTCCCTGTGCACTGGATGACTGTGTGCAGTGGTCCACGGTGCATGCACTGTGTCCATGGTGCACCTGTCAGACCATCCATGGCCTGTGCAGCTGACACCCTTGCATGTCTGTGACCTGCACAGTCCGCTGGCATGTCAGTAGTGGTTGTCCATACTGGACAGCCACTGTACCCAGCACAATGCCAGGTTACCTCCTGTCACTGGTGTGGTGCATGTCTGCCTCGGGTGGCACTGTGGCCTCCGCTGTTGTTGTCCCATCTCCATGCTGTTGCTTGTGTCTGTTGCAGGGGATGTGCTCCACTGTCTGTCACTTGTGATCCAGGCGCATGCTGGTGGCATACAGCTTCATGGTGCCTGCGCAGGGTGGCTGGCACTCTTGTGCCATGGAGGGGTGCTGGCCGTGTGTACATGGTTTCCGTGGCCACATGCCAGGAGTTTGGTTGACCCACTACTGTGTCCCTGTGTTGGTCTGTGCTTGGGTATGGGTGGGTGTTTGTCCATGCACTGTGTTGCATCCTGTGTGGCACATGCTTCCATGCACCACTGTGGGTGTCTGCAGTGGCTGTTGTGGCCAGTGCTGGGATGGGGCATGTCCTTGAGAGGGTGTGCAGGGTGCTGTACCATTGGTGGTGGGGTCCGGGGCATGCCCTGTCAAGTGTGGGGTGCCTCGTGTGCCGACACATGGTCGGTCTCTCAGCTGTACCTCGGGGGGGACGTGCATGGTGGCACTGTGTATGCAGTCATTGCATCACTGTCTGCTGCCACCCACTGAAGGGTGCTTGTGGTGGGGCTGCCTTGCATGGTTCTGTGGTGCACAGGGTTGCATTGTCACAGTGGGGGTGGTGGCATGCATGGGGTTTCCTGCACTGGTGTGCACTGCTCCTGGGCAGGGTGTCTGGGGATCATGGTGCAGGGTGTGCTCTGCACTGGTGGGATGGTGTGGCATGGGGTGGCCGGACCTTCTTGTGTGCCAGTCACAGCTTGCCAGGGGGTGTGCTGGGGCACCATGCCCCATCTGTGGGTTTGTTGCTAGTGTCCATGGGCCAGTGGTTATTCCAGCTCTCCTCCAGTTGTGCAGTGCATGGGGTGTGGAGGGCAATGTCTGTTCTGCTGTGTGCTCCTCTGCCTATCTCTACCATGGGTGGTGGGCCCCTGCATCCTGTCCCTGCACATCCCTGGTTGTGCTGTTGCGCTGCTGCCCTGCTCCACTGAGCATCCCTGGTTGTGCTATTGCGCATCTGACCTGCACCACTACACATCCCTGGTTGCGCTATGGCACAGTTGGCGTGCTATTCAGTCGTGTGCCACAGGTGCATCTTGACCTGCACAGTGTTTGAATGTTGGGCGTATTGTGCATGGGCACAGTGGACTTGTGCTTGCTCCTGCTGTTGCACACTTGTATGGCATAGTTTGAATATCTAGTCCTCTATGTTTTTTCAAACACAGGTTTGTAATTTGTCCATGATTCCAACAGTCCTGTCTTCCACTAAGGCTACCTTACAGAAATCATTACTACTGATGATGGAAAATGTACAAAAACAGTCAGACCTTTTGACTGAGGCAATATCAAACCCTGATGAGCATGTGGTTTATCTGGAGGTGGTTTTACAATATGCCAATGACAATTGTATGACAGAATTCAGAGCTATAAAAGAATAGTACATCAGTCAGTTAATTCAGAACACTGATAAAATATTTCCAAAGGATGAGGTTACTTTCTTTAGTAGCTTGTACAAACTCTTTTCCCCCAGTCTCTGCCCTATTGGTTTTCCTGAAAGGGCAGACTATCTCTCAGAGGACCTTGAATTACTGGTAACATACTTTCAGTCAGTTCTTGATGTGCCCAGACTCAGAGATGACATTAGACAGTTTAAAACTGTGTTCAGGTCTTGGAAGTGGGTATAACTTCTCCAAGGTGTGTAGAAAACTTGTGACAGACTCAGATGAGCTGCATGGAACATACCTTGATTTTATAACTCTTGCTGCAGCTGCTTTGGCAGTCCCCTTCAATGGTGCAGCATATAAGAAAGCTTTCAGTGCTCAAAGCTGCATCAAAAGTAGATTTTTTAGTAGTCTGAATGATGAGCAGCTGAGCATGTTTGTGATGCTATCCTTTGAAGGACCACAAACAGATAAATTTGGGTGTAATTGGTCCATCAAGAAATCTGAGGCACTGAAGGCTAGAAGAAAATAAGATTCAAGTCATGCAAATGATCATGCAATCTCCCAAATAAAATAAAGGCAAAAGGCATATATCCATTTAAAATATAACCTTTTATTTTACAACATGAAAAAACAAGCATGAAACGTGCATTTAAAGACATTTCTGTTTTTCCTGTGAGTTCCAAATTCCGACACAATGACCCCCAACTTTTGACATATGACCCCCTAATTTTAAAGCAGGGGGTCAGTCTGATGCCCTGATTTATAATTGTAATGCAAGCCCTGCTAGGGAGGAGGCCAAGAAAGTGAAGGTAAAAAAGATGGCATTTAGGAAGTACAAAAAGACAAAGTGGGAGGAGGATAGGGATAATTACCAGGTAAAACAGAGGGAGTCAGGTAGGGTAGTGAGACAAACAATAGCATGAATGGAGGAAAGGATAGTAATAGGAGAATCAAATGGGGAAAAGCCTTTCTTCAAGTACTTAAGTGAGAAAAGCAAGTGAAAGGGAGGATGGTGAGCATAAGGAAGTTGACAGCTAGTGGCTGTGTAGAGAATGATCAGGAAAAGGCTGACATCCTGAACACGCATTTCTGTTTGGTCTTCAAAATTGAGAAGGAGGGGACAGACCAACAAGGAGAAGTAAAAACACAGAAGGGAGGGAGGTAAACACAGGTTCATTTATAGAGGAAAGAGTCTTGAAGGGACTTGCAAACCAGAAAGTGGGGTGTTCCATGTGATATTGGTGAAAAAAATGAGCAAATGGCACATCAGTGAATGCACATCGCCAACTACAACAACGGCGACGTGCACTACAGCACATGCATAAAAAGCAAGCATCCTGACCATACAATCAGGAGCCAGCATTCACTACAGCTTTAATGTGGGGGGCTACATCCCCAGCCCCCCCCGTTATTATAATCAACTCAAGGAGGAGACTGATGCTGGTGTACAGGGGAACATTTGGGAGGGGACTATTTGGGCAAGAAGTCAGACCATCAATGCAGAAAGTTGAGGGGGGCAAGCAGTGGACAGGGGACCACATCCAGGAGGGCAGAGAACTGTGGAGCACAAAATGGGAACATCAGGGAACATGAATAAAAACAAAAACTAAGTACCGAAATGACAAAAAAATAAAAAAAAAACTTATACCCACACCCCTAGTCAGGTACGAACCATTGTCCTTTTGCACTGTAGGTATTCATTGCTTCCACAACACCAAATGGCCAGCTGGGAACTGCTTGCCCAAACTGCCTCCTATATCATCATTCAGTGTAGCTTCGCCTTACATTCGCTGTATCCTTCCCATTGCAATTCTTGTCTCTCACATTCACTCTTACCATCCTGTGTTATGCTTTCACAGTCACTGTTATTATATGCTGTCAAGTCGAGTCATTCAAATTGAATTGCTCTATTTGACTAGCCCATATCACGGGATACCAAGTGGACAAGACCATGGGACCAAACGGAATACATCCAAGGGTGCTAAGGGAACTCAGAGAGGAGGTTGCTGTACTTCTGGCAGCCTTGTTCAGCATATCACTGGAAACAGGAGAGTTTGTAGGGAACTGGATGAGAGTTGATGTAATTCTGCTTCATAAAAATGGCTGTGGGGAGGATGCTAGCTACCATAGATGGTTCAGTTTCACAACAAATGGTGGGGGGAGTTAATGGAAAACCTGTAAAAAGAAAGGCTAGTGGAATATCTTGAATTAAGGTGGTTACAAGATCAAAGACAACATGGATAGAATGCTTTGACTGGATGACCAATGAAATAGAGCAGGGATGGGTATTGGATGTGACTTATTTGAACTTCAGCAAAGCTTTCAACACTATATCACATAGCAGACCAATAAAGAAATTGGATAGGCTTGGCGTGGGTACCAAAACTATAAACTGGGTAAAAAACTGGTTAATAGATGGCCAGCAGAAAGTGGTGGCAATTGGCACTCACTGTAATGAGAGGAGAGTTACCAACAGGGTTCTACAGTGTTTAATATCGGAGTGGTTACTGTTTAACATTTTCATAAGTGACATTGCGGAAGAGCTTGAAGAGAAGGTATGCCTTTTTGCAGATGACAGTAAGATATCAATAGGGTAGATACTTAGGAGAGGTGGATAAAATGATATGGGTCCTTAAGAAACTTCAGGAGTGATCAAGGGTATGGCAGCTGGAGTTCAGTGCTACAAGGTGTAAAATCATGTAGCTTGGGTACATCAACCCAGAAACTAAGTATAGAATTGGGGGGGTGTACTATCAGTCACTAAGAAGGGATGAGACCTTTTGGTTCTAATACCTGTTGACCTCTACGTTGCAGGGCAGTATGACAAGGCAGTGGGCAGAGCCAGTGGAATGTTGGGGTGCATAAAGAGAGGTATCACAAGCAGGACAAAGGAGGTAATATTACCATTGTATAGATCATTATTGATATCACACCTAGAAGATTGTGTACAGTTCTGGAGGCTACATCTCAGAAAAGGCAGGGACAAAGTTGAGGCTGTACACAGAAGAGCAACTTAAATGGCATAAGAGTTGCATGAGAAATCATATAGTGAGAGGCTGAGAGATCTCAATATGTACATCCTGGAGGAAACGAGGGAGAGAGGGGATAAGACAGACACCTACAAGTACCACACAGAAGTGAACAGGGTACAGGCAGGGAAAGAGTTTCAAATGAAAATGCGCAACAGAACAAGACAGTATGTATCAGAGTTAGAAGTGGGGAAATTAAGAGAGATACAAAGAAATACTACTTCACTGAAAGAATGGTGGACACCTGAAACAACCAGGCATGAGCTGTAGTAGGAGAATATACAGTGAGGGGTTTCAAACATGCATGGAATAGACGTATGGGAATAATAGTGAATAAAAAGGGTGGGGGAGGGTCACCAAAAACAATTTAGGGTCTGCTGAAACAAAATAGACAAGAGAAAAACTTGGCAGACTGATTGAGCCAAGAGGTCCTATTCTGCTGACATATTCTACAGTATGTTTGTATGCATCTAGAACCAGTTGCACCCTTAATAAGAAAAGCAATTTAAACTTGTAAATTAGCAAGGGTTGAGCTTCTAATTCTGGGTTTGTTCAGGGAAAGGGGCATACCTATCAAGTGTCCCAAATTCAGCTGGATGCCCCAATTTTTGGCCACTTTCTGTAGCCAGTCCTGACATCTCAGTTCACCTCCTTACAGTTCTTGTTTCAGAGGCAGACACCATTGGTAACTAAGCACACCATGTAAAGCATGACTAGACAAGCTGTGTCTCTGTTTCAGATGAACCTTGAATTAGTTGCATAGACCAAGCATGCATGTATTAGACATGACTCCAACTTCAGTCAATCAATGTGCTCACTTCCACAGCTCATTCCTTCAGTTGTTTGACACCTTCACCTCCCACAGTTTTATATTGCCCATCCCCCTCAGGTCCAGCAGTCCCATCCACTGTTCTTGGATCTTATTCAGCTGAGAAGAGTTCCACAGCACCAGAGAAGAAATTCACATTGAAGTCACTGATGGACTGCTACTTGAGCAGCACAGAAGAGACAGCTAACTGAGAAGAGGAGGAAAGACTTTGATAGTGCAGCTACCCGCACACTGAAAAGCCGCCACAAGAGCTGTAAGAAATCCCTAACACAGCAGCATATTTAATTTAATTTAATAAAACAGCTGCAATGTCCCTGTTATCCAGCATAGCAGCAAGCCAGTCACAAGTCCAGTCAGCACAGTAGTCAGAAGCAGGATCTTCAGACTGCCAGCAGGTGACACTTTGCCAGCCAGTGTGAGCCCTTTTTTTGAGAGATAACGTTTTTTCATTTGTTTGGGTGGTGTTTTCTCACACATCTGATCCTGGTCTTAGGCTTTTGCATCTGAGTCCCCTTCCCCTAAACTGGACTGGACTGATGGTCTGACATGATAATAAAGCCTTAAGCAGCATGTCATCATCAGCAGAGAGAACCAACTGAACCTGAGTGGCAGCCCAGGGGGTGGGAGAAAGGGAGGGAGGAATCATGTTATAAATATAAAGGCACTGTGTTTCACTCTCAATAGTACACTGCCTTTTTTTAAATGTGACCTACATTGGTCTGTGAATATGCAAATGTTATTCTAATGAAGTGTAGCTGATTTTGGTCAGTTGTCCCTGATTTGCTCATCCTGAGGTTGACAAGTATGGGCAAGGGTGTGCCTGCTTCTGATTCTGGTGTAGTTTTTTTTTTTTTTTTAGTCTTTGGTAACCGGGTAAGGCCCTCTAGGCACAAGTGCCTGTTTTCAGGGGCTACCTGGGAGCACTGGGCGGTTAAGTGACTTGCTCAGAGTCACAGAGTATGCAAGTGGAGGTTGTGAGAATCACTCAGGTCTGGTCTACTGGATGTATCAAGCTTGTTCACACCTCATTCCTCTAACCTCTAGGCTATACTGCCTAGCACTGGCACTGCCTAGGGAATGCAGAGGGGGCAGAGGCTATGCAACCAGAGGTGCTACCACAGTGCCTATGAACCCTATAAGCCCCCTCCACCAGGCACTGGGACATTCCTTGGGACCCATTCTTCCTGCACACCACCAGCCCTAGCCCTGTTGGTAGGCTGGGATGGCTGTGTGCACCACAGGCACCAGTTGGACACACCAACATGCATTCATTCTGTGACAATGGGGATCTGGCAGTCATTGGAGGACCATCATGGTTTGGCATATTCTTTGGTCCCTTTTTCCATGCTTGATTCCATCAGATGAGCCTTCCTTATTTTATGCACATATTGACAATGCCTTCAGCATCATTAAATGCTTTAGTCTTGGCTCCAGGTTTTTGAAAATTTATATTAGGATGCCTTCCAGTTATCACCCATTCATCCTTCCCTCTAGGACCTTCACGGTGTGTTTTGCATGACAACTACTACTTACAACCCATCTTACATATATATGGCTGTACAGTAGTGCTAATCCTTTTGATACATTCATTGAGGTTCTTGATGGGCATTATCAAATGTTGTTGATGGACAGCTGTTATTCCTCTGCTCGATGACTTCCCTCTGATCAAACCTCTGGATTCCACTCCTACTGCTGGCATTACGGCCCTCGTTTGGCTGTTCCATGAACTTGCTGTTCACCTGTCTGAAAAAACACTTTGAGTCCAGTGACGTCTATTGAGTTCCTCAGCTCATACTGAACTCTCATCATACACAAGCCTGATTACCACCCGACAAACCACACTGGATTTAAGTCTTGGTGGACTCCTTTTTACCATATATAATCACAGGAAACATGAACTTCCTCCCTTCTGGGATACCTCTTCTTCACAATGAGGCTAATTCCTCAGGGTCACTCTTTTATATCATATACCCTGGCACTGGCTTTTCCCATTTTTGAATTACATCACGACATACAAATCACAACTGTGAGCTAAATTGAATCTCAATATGTGGTCCCATTTTCTCCTACTGGAATAAGCTGGTTTATGGCCTAAAAAGAACCCTTCTTCAGAAGTCTACCCCAGAGTCTGCAGGGATATTTCTCCTAAATATGGTTATGCCACTATAGTCTTCTAACACTTCCATACAAGTGGTCATGTTATAGCATTTTGAATATCCTGCCATCAGGCCTTGCAGTCTTCCTACAAAACCATTATGTAATTCCTTTCAGGTATTTATTTTCTTTCTGTCCAGTCTTCTCCATTCTCATCATCCTTGTTTAGCAACCCTTTATATTAGTAAGCATTCAAAGAAATTCTAGCATAAAAAATCTCCTCAGCATATCCCCACAGATGGCTTTCTAATGGGAAACATACTAGACTTTTTGAATTCAATCCCATTCAATTCTACCTCAAACATCATGGTTCTCCCTGTGATATGTCTAGTTTTTATGGATTTCTGCACCCAGGCAAATTCACAGTTTCATCATCCCATTCCATCAACGTCCTTAGGATCTCTAATTTATAGAAAAATGCCAACCATTACATACTATTTTTATCATGGTCTATGCCTAACAGACTCCACATAGGAGTCCATTTCTGTTTTTGTTAACTTCCTTCAAGCAATCCCCATGACTACAAATGTGTGTTGTTTTTTTTTTGTTTGTTTTTTATAAATGTCAGAACCTTCCTTCCCCAAGTTGGACATTACCTTTATTCATTTCAAGACATTCATTCTGAATCAGAACAGCAACTACAGCATAAAGAAATAATATTCTGGACCACATCATCAGCAAACTTGAAAGTTGGATGTCATCAGCTTTTTTAAACCTACATCCCTAACCCTGAGTGATAACTCAGAAAACCGTTTAGGATTATCTCCTCTTAGCATGCCCACAAGATGGGCTGATCAGTAGCCATGGGTCCTCAGAGGTTTCCTCCACCTGGGTTGTTTTCCTCTCCTGAGTGCTACCAGTAGAGATGTTGCAAAGTTTTAATTTGCCTGTGAAGTTCCAGCCAAGTAGCCAAAATTCCCCAGTGGAACATTTTGTAAAGGTGGCTGCTTGGCATGGAACTTCACCAGTGAACTTTGCCTATAACTTCACTGTTAACTTCATCTTTTGTTTTTCAAGGTGAAGCTGGCAAAAATAAGGCTCTGTCACATGTTTCACTTTCTGCAGGTCACATGGGAGACTCCAATCAAGCAAGAAGTGACTGATTTGGTTTCATTTTCTCATTAGTGCTAGTGTCAGCTAGCTGAGTTAGTGATGGGGATGATGACAGTGTCGTTAGATGCAAACTATGGATCTGCAGTGTACACTGGAGAAAGAAAGGGAACCACTTGGACAATGATGGGCAAAGGACCCACCTTAATGTTCACCACAGTGATGAGTGGCAGGCCAAGCAGCAGCAGGAAGAAGTGGGGTGGGACGTTGTGGAAGGGGAAGGTGGGTGGCATGAGGTGGTAGGCTGTTGTGCTGCAAGTCCACATTGCTGAAGGAGGACTTGCAGTACACAACCATCAGTGCAGCAGTTGGCAGCACCTGCACCCCACCAAGGAGCCATACCACCAGGTGACGCTGCAGTACCTTTCACACAGGCAGACCCGGCTGTCCTTTGGGATGAAGTCCAACACCATTGCAAATACATTAATTTTGGCAGGAGTTTAATAAGGTCAAAAGGAACCTCAAAAAAATGATCAATGTCCATGAAAAAATCCTGCACATCCTGGTGGAATTGTGCTGTGGTGGTGGCATTGGGAGAGAGTAACTTTTTTTTTGTTCCACACTTTGTGTATTGTAGTTTATCTCCACCAAAAAAAAAAAAACACAAAAACATAAAAAGTTAAAAAAGAAAAAAAAATGTTTCTAATCTCTTCCTCTCTGTCCTGTTGTTCAGTTATCTAAAATATTCTTTCTCAAGGTTTTGTGTTGCATTATAAGGTCCCTATTTCTTTCATTCTATTCCCTTGTTCACTCCTCCCTGAATTGTTCCTTCATGTAGTATTCCCATCATCATGTTATAGAATGTACACATGGACAACTTTCCTGAGAAATTAAACATAGCTCTTGTGTTAATGTTTAAAATGTCTCCTGCTAGCCACAAATGTCAAATATTGTCCCCAGTAAAAAATATATATTTCCTGCTGCTATGTGATGTTGTGGCAGCGGAGTGCAACTGCCCAGATAATTTGACAAGAATCACACAAACGTGAGCATTTTTCTTGAGAAGTTAAACACAAATCTTATTTTAGTGCTTAAGATGTCTCCTGCTAGACACAAATATTAAGTTGGGTCCCAAGTTCAAAACTGCTTTCCTGTTGCCAGTTGCATCTTATTGCTGCATAGTGCAACAGGCCAGAGAAGTAAAAAAAAAAAAATCACGAGAAAATTTCCTGAGAAGCAAAACATAATTCTTGTGGAAGTTATGACCTTTTCTACTGCCGCTACTCACCACAAATGTTAAGTTACTGTGTTATCAGTGAAAAACTGCTTCCAGGACAAGAAATGGATGCAAAGGATGAGAAGAAAAGTTTCACTATAATGTGTAAAGAAACTGTTGTGATGATGTCCATATATAAGAAAACTTGATGAGTACAGTAGATGTCCTCCTGCCCTGCTGCAGTTGATAGGGGTGCTGATTTCTATGCTGCTGGTGCTGTTCACAATGATGGTTGAACACATTCTGATGAAAAGTGTTGGAGGAATCAAGAAAGAGAAGTTAGTCATCTTGATCTGTCGTCTTGTCCATAGTTGAGAGGACAGTTTGTTGAAGGAGAGGTTGCTTTTCTGCTGCTTCTGCTACTGTACTACTGTATGTTGTGCTTTGTGCTGCTGTGGTTTGTGAGAAGTGTTCTTGCCTGGTGTGGCTGTATCACACATACTGCACAAGTAAGTCTATTTTTTCTTTGTTTTCTTTGGGGGGATATTATTACCACCTGAAGTCTAATACATTTGTACTGCTTTTCCATTAATTTTCATGTATGGTTGATGACTTCATAATGCTTCAAAGCTACAAAGTGAATGATGGAATTCACCACATTTTCCAGCCATGAAGGTACGAATGGGGTTATTTGTTTTTCAAGGGTGAGGTTAACTCAGTAAAGATGTGCAGTTCTGACAGTAATTGTTTTCTGCTTTTGTTGGTCCATATTCAAAAACTTGTAAGCATCTGTCTGTCCATATATTTTTTTATTTATTAGTACAGTCAGATTTGCAACACTTTGAGTCAGATATTCATTTACAAAGGCACCTCATCACAATGAGGACAAAACTATAATACAGCATTCTGAATACAGGCAGCGATACATAAAATACATGGGTTCCAGTGATGAAAGCATTATCACAGTGATACAGAGCATATGTATAGTCAATTTACACAGGTAACATGCAATAGAAATGGGATATATAAGCCCTATGCAGTAAAATTACAATGAGGGTAGAGAAAGACAATAATTTCATGTAGGAGCTCTAAGAGAGAAAGAGGGGAGCAATCCAGAGGACTTTTGTCGAGGTTGGATTGTGCTAGTTGGCATGAGTCTTCAGAGGCCTGAAGGAGAGAGTGCAGAGATTTAGTTACTGCTGCTGTGAACACAAACATGTGGTGATCATGTTGTCTTTATTTGGGGGTGGAATCTTTCACTTTTGAGAACAAGTCCGTTAGGAAATACATATTTTTTTTAGTGAGGGGGGTTAACACTTTTATCAATTCTAACCATTCCTTTTTAATTTTCTCTGATTTTCGGGTATGTAATACTGTGAATCATGTTGCCTGCTGTTGCACTGCATAGGACTAGCCTGTATCTTTTGGGGCGCTTAGAAGTTTAAACTGACCACAGAAGATGAGTATTATTTTTCTTTTTCTTAGTTGTGTCCTGTAATTCACTGCTACAAGTTTTTCAGATGGTGGAATAAATGTTCTCTGTCATTTTTCCTGTAATTGTAGGTAATTTTCCTCATGTGTCTTTGTCTGTGCTGTCCGTGCTGTGACTGCCTCCAGTTCAGGAGCAGGTGTGTGTGGACGATGGATCATCATGGCGATGGATGGTTGTTGGAGCTGTGCTGAGGTCAGGAGTGATACAGGAACACAGGGTGGAGACGTGAAGAAAAAGAAGATTATTCAGATTATTTACCAAAGTGCAAAATATGACTGTGGATTGTGTCCGCATGGGGTGTGCCTTTGGTGAAGTCCTCAGCTGAGGTATTGCAATGCCTGTAACCACTGTGAAAAACTTAGATAAATTATTTTGGTTCAAGCCTGCACAGATGACACTGTAACCTTTAGCCCAACCATTCTCTGCACTCAGCTGCTTAACTAACTGCACAACACTGTAGCCTGCAAATAGGAATGATTAATTCCTTTGTCTCCAAATTTTCTCACTGACCACTGATGGAGCTGGAACCATGTTTACCTGTGAAAATGGAGAAGAGAAAAATTATAACAATTAAAAACAGTAAATTGTACTGATACGTACCTGTACAGAAGTGATGCTTGCCATGTTGGCGGCATGCGAGTGGTGCCAGTTTTCATGATCTTACATGGTGATTGATGAGCTTATGGGGGAACCTGCTGGGAGACAAAAGGAGAGAAAGAACACCGTAATATCATTGTTAAATAAGGTGGAAGGCACGTTATCTGCTGCTGCACATGGCGTCATCTGCATCCAAATGGAGAAAATTGTCCTTTTGTGAGCTGCAACACCTGTGATGAAAATGAATGCAGAGAAACTCTTTTTTTCAGCTATATCACCTGTGATGAAAAAGAATAAAGAGAAACTGTCCTTTTCTCAGCTGTGTCACCTGTCAAGAAAAAGAATAAAGACAATTTGTCCTTTTCTCAGTTGCATCATCAGTGACAAAAAAGAATAAAGACAAACTTTCCTTTTCTCAGCTGGGTAATATGACCTGTGAATAAAACAGAGCAATTAAAGTGCCCCTGTTTGGCCATTGTGCTCTCTGAAGTGATAATCGCTGTACTATGTACACAGGTCCTCTACATCTCTATGCCTGGAAGTAGAAATGATTCTATTACTTTGTCTCCAGATGTGTCTACTGCTGGTGCTGGAACAATGTTTACCTTTGAAACTGGAGAAGGAAAAACATTTTAACAACTTATAAAAGGTAAATGTTAATGATACTTACGTGTACATTAGTGATGCTTCCCATGTTGGCACCAGTGGCACCATTTATCAGGATTCTTGTAATCAAATGGTGTGCTGATGGTGACAGTGAAACCAGCAGAGAGACAAAAGGAAAGAAAGAACATTGTGATATCATTCTGAAATAAGGTGGAAGGCCTTTGCTGTCCTGCTTCACACAGTGTCATCAACATCCAAATGGTGAAATTGTCCTTTTGTGATTGAGCTGTGCTACCTATCCTGTGATGAAAAATATTAAAGAAAAGCTGTCCTTTTCTCAGCTGCATCACCTGTGATCAAAAAGAATAAAGATAAACTATACTTTTCCCAGCTGCATCACCTGTAATGAAAATTAATAAAGACAAACCTTCCTTTTCTCATCAGCGCCATCTGGCCTGAGATAAAAAAGAACAATTAATTTGCCCACATTTTGCCACTGTGATCTGTGCATTGAGGAAATCTCCATACCATGTTCACAGCTACTGTACATTTTTGCACCTGGAAGTAAAAATTATTCAACTAGGTTGTCTCCAAATTTGTTCAGTGCTGGTGCTGAACTCATGTTTACCTGCCAAAAAGTAGAAAAAAAAATATAACAATTCAGAAAAGTAAATCATGATGACAATTATCTGAACAGTAGTGATGCCTGCCATGTTGGTGCCAGTGGCACCATGTATCTGGATTCCTGGCCTCACATGGTGTGCTGATGGTGAAACCTGCAGGGAGATTAAAGGTAAGACAGGAACTCAGTTTGAAGTAATTTCTCCATAACGTAGTAGCCTTTCATCTTCTGCCTGCTCTGGCCTAGGACTGGAATCGAGGAGTAAGTACTGAGAACACAACTGTCTTCCATTCACTGCAGACAGAGACAGGCCATGGAGGTGTAGCAGAGGTCTTACTGCCTTGATGATCTGGCTGGCTGTAGGGTTGACTTGAAGACTTGCAAATCATGTGGGCTGGCTCATAGCAAATGGCTGCATCAATGTTCAGAAGGTACTGGCCCAAGATGTTCTGCTGCATGGTTATAGGCACACTGGAGGAGGAGGAGGAGGAGGAAGAGGAGGAGGTGGAAGCAGCATTGATGTAACTGTTTATTGCGGAGCAAACATCATCTCCTCTGACTGGTTAGTTTTTAACATCATTTTTCGGCAGTATGACAGTGAAGACCCATGCTGTTACACTATCTGGCATAGACAAGATGGAGGAGAAGGTGATTGTTGAAATTTATTCCTGGTTGGAGCATACATGATGATTCACCTAGTAGTGGTTGTGGACCAGTTTGTACTGTTAGTGTACTGGCATGGTTCTGCAGTACTACTCGTATCAGTGTGGCAGACAAAGCTGTTACATTGAATGGCTTGGTGGACACACAGGCAGGGAGGAGTCAGAGGTGGAAAAGGTGGTGATGATGTTAACTGCTTCTAACTGGAGTGGGGCACTGTGTCTTGACATCTGACGTACCAGAGCAGGAGTAAGGAAAACTGAAATGAACAACGGCAGAGAACACCTCCCCCGGTGTTTCCCCCGATCAGCAGTGTCTCTGGACAACTACTCTAGTAGTAGTTAATACAATGTCCCTTTTGTTATCTAGAATGGGGATTAAACAGTCGGGTAACAGGGTAGGGTTAAGCAAAATTAAACTAAACAACAACAGCAGAGAACACCTCCCCCACTACTGATCAGCAGTTTGTTTGAACAACTACTGTAGTAGTACTGTAGTTAATAAAATTTACTTTGTTAATGTAGAATGGGGACTAAACAATGCGGTAACAGACAGGGCAAGGGTAAGCAAATTTAACTGAAAAACAAAAGATAAATCCTTCCCCCACAGACATCAAATAAAAACAAAATCATGGATCAACAAACTTTGTATAACAATAAATTAAAAGACTGCACGGAGTGGAAAGGGGGGAAGGAGGAACTTATCCTTCTTCAACCTTGTTCCACTGCCACATCATCCCTGAAGCAGCCCTCACAGTCTTCCAGACTGCAGTTGTAACTGTGTGAGAATGCTCTCTGGTTTGCTGCTCCATCCACATCACTGCTGATAGAAGCCTTGAGAGTGCTGGCATCTTCATTGTCATCATTGTCAAAAGCATCAAGATCATGTGTTAACACCATCAACATCACTGTGTTATGTGGAATGTGCCCCTCATTCATGTTTATGAATGTTAGCATGGAAACATTCTTGGGTAACAAATTGGTCCTCCTGTCATGCACAGTAGCCGTAGCTGAACTAAACACTCTTTTCTCTCCATCACTGGATGGTGGGCAACTCAAGTATTTAACATTAACTGATGCCGGTGCCGGCCAATCAGTCACTTTTTGCTGCTACAGTACAGCAAAGGCTTGTCAGTAATGCAAAGGTTCTAAAAAGTAATGCAAAGGTTCTTTGTTTCCCCATATAGGCCTCTATCATTCATTGCACAGCCCTGAGTCTGCTTCATCAGTCTCCCCCTCCATTTCTTCCATGGCTTCCACTCCCACCTGATAAAGAACATGCCAAATGGGATTACTTGACATTTTCGGCTGTAACTTGCAAGGTTTCTTAGACAGTTTTCCCTATGAGCTGCTGGTGGTAACAATAGTCAGTCTCTGTGCAGTTTGCGCTTTCTATGTCTTTTGCCACAGTGCACCAGATACCCATCAAATTAGGTATTCAGTCAACTTTTACACCCACTCATGACATCCTTCAATAATTGATGGCAGGCCATGTTTGTAGCTTGGGTCCAGCATGGTAGCAATTGCATATTCATCTTACTCTAGAATGCCAGAAATATGGGTATTACTGTCCAGCACTTGGAGTATTTATTCCATTATTTCACACCTTCTACCATCCCTGCTTGCCTCAATCCCTTGCTGGACATTTACCAGTGTCTGCCTCAGAACACGTACAAGGGGTATTGATTGACTTATACAGGCAGTGTCCCCATTCACTGACTATGGTGCATGCACAAATGAATGAAGAATGCTTATTAGGCCATCCATTTGGTGCCACTGCTCTATTGTTAGAGCCATGGATACTCCAGCACTGTCCCAGGTGGTATGGAGCTGCAGGTCATCTGAGATTGCCTTATACTCTTCATAATGCCTCTCTATCATATACAGCAGGGAGTTCCACCTTGTCACAACAACCAGCTTCATCCAGTGCTGAGGCAGAAGGTTTTAGAAACATATAATTTGATGGCAGATAAGGACCGCTTGGTCCACCTAGTCTACCCATTTCCCTACCTAATGGATAAGCTGCAGATCCTAGTTCACCAATAGCCTACTTCCTCCTACCCCCACTAGAATTGTGTTATGTCTGTCCCACGCATTCTTGAATTCTCCCACTGTTTTTGACTCTACTACCTCCTCAGGAAGGCTGTTCCATTCAGCCACAACCCTCTCCGTGAAAACATACTTCCTCACATTACCTCTGAGCTGTCCCCCCTCTATCTTCAAATTGTGCCCTCTTGTTCTTGCACATCTCTTTTTCTGAAAGATGCTACCATATTGGACTTTGTTGATTCCCTTAAGGTACTTGAAAGTTTCTATCATGTCCCCCCCCTGCCTCCTTTCCTGGAGGGTATACATATTAAACTCCTTTAGTCTCTTTTTGTATGTCTTCTGGTGTAGACCCTTCACCATTTTGGTTGCCCTCCTCTGGACAGCCTCCACCCTGTCTATGTCTTTGTGGAGATGGGGTCTCCAGAACTGCATGCAGTACTCCAGAGTGGGTCTCACCAACTGCCTGTACAGAAGGATAACAACTTCCTGTTTTCTACTGGTGATGCCCCTCCTTATGCATCCCAGTATCCCCGCAGCCCTCCTTACTGCCTTCTCACATTGCTTGCCCACCTTTAGGTCATCTGATATAACTACCTCCAGGTCCCTTTCCATTTTTGTTGTTGTTAGTATCTCATCCCCCATTGAGTATTCTTCCCCTGGGTTTTTGTTTCCCAGGTGCATTACTTTGCACTTCTCTGCATTGAATCTAAGCTGCCATACCTCTGACCATTCCTCCAACCTTGCCAAGTCCCTTCTCATGCTTTCCACCCCACCTTATGTATCAACCCTGTTGCAGATCTTTGTGTCATCTGCAAAGAGATACACCTTTCCTTCCAGTCCCTCTGCAATGTCATTTATAAAGACATTAAAAAGGATTGGACCTAGTACTGAACCCTGTGGTAACCCACTAGTAATCCCCCTTTCTTCACTGTGTACTCCGTTTACTATTATCCTCTGCATCCTGTTGTCCAGCCAAAGTTTTACCCAGTCTACCACCCTGGGATCCACTCCTAGGATGGGTAATTTGTTTATTAATCCTTTATGTAGGACTGTGTCAAATGCCATGCTAAAGTCTAGGTTGGCCATGTCCACAGCCCCTCCCTGGTCTACTACTTTGGTCACCCAGTCAAAGAAATCAATTAGATTTGTCTGACATGACCTTTCCGCTGTGAATCCATGTTGTCTTGGATCCTGCGCCCCACTAGCCTCTAGGTGCTCAATGATTCTTTCCTTCAGAAGTGATTCCATCATTTTCCCTACCACTGAGGTCAAACTGACAGGTCTATAGTTTTCTGCCTCTGTCTTGCTCCCACTTTCATGAAGAGGAATCACATCCACCCTCCTCCAGTCCTTGGGTACCACACCATCCTCCCATGATTGGTTAAAAAGGGTAGTCAATGGTGTTACTAGTTCTCCCCTTAGTTCTTTGAGAATTCTGGGGTTAATCCCATCAGGCCCCATTGCTTTGTCCACTTTCAGTTTTAGGAGTTCTTTCAGAACCTTTTCTTCTGTGAAAGGACTGATATCAACACCCCTATCCAGAGTGCTTCTATTGAATGGATTGGGTACTTCCCCCTCCTCTTCCTTTGTGAATACTTAGCAGAAGGAAGGCAGTATAGTGCAGTGGTTTAAGGCTCTGAGCTGCAAATCTGGTGACATCCAGCAAACCAGAGCTGGGTTTGAATTCCACAGCTTCCACTTGCATACTGTGTGACCCTAGGCAAGTCATTTCAGCTCCCTGTGCTCCCAGGTCACACCAGTAAAAAAGCTTTCAGCTTAGTGAGCTACTCCTGGTTAAACAACTAAAAATAAAATTCAGTATCCCTGCATTTTCACTGCCCCTCTCTGCCCACCCACCCTCCTCTTTATTCAGCCTCAGTATCCTTCCCTTTGTCTTCTTCTGTGTTTCCTTATACTTCCTGAATTATATCTTTTTCTCCCTAACCTTCCCCACCACCTCTTTTGAGAACCATAGTGTTTTATTCTTTTGTTTTGATTTATTTGCTTCACACAGAGGTTTGTTGCCTCTGTGATTGCAGTTCTGATGTTTCCCCATTATTGTTTCATCTCTCCTTCTTGCCTGTTTGCTAGTGCTTTTCTGAGGCACTCTCCCATTTTGACAAAATCAGTCCTCCTGAAAGTTCAGTAACTTCATTTTTGTATGGCTTGACTCTACAGCTGAGTTTATCTTGAACCACACTATTTGGTGGTCACTTGTTCCCAGATGGCTACCCACTTCTAGATCTGCGATCCTTTCTTTGTCCCCATTTGAGAGTACCAGATCTAAGATTGCTCACTCCTGAGTGGGTTCCTTCACTAGCTGTCTGAGGCATGCCCCCTGAATTGCATCAAGAATGGCTCTGCTCTTGAATGTGGCTGCAGCAAAGGTGCTCCAGTTAACATCTGGCATATTCAGGTCCCCCATCAGCAATATCTCCCCTTTCTCTGCCATCCTAAGGATGCCTTCTATAATTTCCTTGTCCATTTCCACCTCCCTGAGACGGGGGTCTGTATACTACCCCATGTGAATTGTGGTGCCATTTCCAGTCTCCAGGGTGACCCACAGTGGCTCCTCTCCTCCCTATTTACCATTTAGTTCCATTGCTTTGATCCTTTCCCTTACATAGAGAGCTACTCCTTCTCCTCTTCTACCCTCCTTGTCCCTCCTGTAGATTGTGTACCCTGGTATGTTGACATCCCAGTCATGGTTGTCTGTGTACTATGTTTCTGTGACTGCCACGATATGCAGGCATCCCTCTTCCATCAAGGCCACCAGTTCAGGGAGTTTGTTACCTAGACTACAGGCATTGGTACTCCTTACCTTCCATTTTTTGATAGCCTTACCCCATTTTGCCCCATCCCTGTCCTTACTGCTTTTGCCTTTTTCTCCATTTTTCCCCTGTCCTTCTCCCTATTGACTTCTCTATCTTGGTGTTTACCTAACTACCCCAATTTTTTTTGGAGAGGGGTAGGATTTCACTTCTCCTTTTCAGTGCATCTCCCCTTTACTAGTTTAAATGCTTGCTAATGAAGCATTTCAACCTATCACCTAGGATTCTGGTTCCTGTCCTAGACAGATGCAGACTATTGCACCAGTATAGGCCTGCATCCCTCCAGGTGGACCCCCCCAGTCCACAGTGAAGTCAAAATCCTTAGATCTGCACCAGTTTTTCAACCACTGATTGAATCCCATGGTGCGGAACACCCTAGCCTCACCCATGCAGTAGACAGGTAGCACCTCAGAGAAGGTTACCATGTGTGCTACTTGTTTAAGGCCCCTCTCCACAAATTCCTCCTGCACTGCTTTGATCCCTTTCTCAGCCAGGTCATTTGTCCCTAGGTGGACAATGACATTCAGCTCCCTCCCCCATGCAGCTGCTCTTGCAATCCTAAGGATTCACTCCCTGTCCCTCCAAGCCATAGTGCCAGGCAGGCACCTAACATCCGTCTCCCCTCCCTTTCCCAGTTCTACCCTCCTAACAATGTAGTCCCCACCAGGAGTTGTTTCCTTCCCCTGTGTGGTCCCATGCCACCCTCCCATGGGTCTCCTTTGTGGAGGTTCCCAGCATCCTCCTTGTTCTCCACTGTGGGTGCCTCCATAGAAGAACCACACCCTGCCAGAACAGCATATGAATTGTGGAGAGGTACAACTGGAGGGATGTGCCTCTGTTCCACAACCCTCATCCTCCCTGAGCCCACTGTGGTCCAACTGCTCCTCTTTATTAGCAACCTCTGAGGCAGCGGTGGTCCCTGGGTGGGAAAGAAGGTTCTTCAAATCCTAGCCAACTCAGCCTGGAGCTTAGCAACCTCCTTCCTCAGCCCAGAGAGGTGCCTGCAGATGGGACAACACCGCATCCTCCAGAACATCTCCAGGAAGACTGCTGTTCCACAGCTACTGCACTACACCACTCCTATCATGTCTTATTTGTGGCCTCTTAACTGTTGTTTTGTATACTTACTCTTTCCCCTCTCTATTTCTTTTAATATATAAATATATATATTTTTTTTTCTCCCTACTTTCCTATTGCCTCTGTGCCTTTAAAGTTCCTGATCATCCTGTTCTGGGACAGTAAGCTCCTAAATTCCTCAGTAGTCTCCTTCTTACTTGCTCAGAGTCAGACCTCCAGCAGCTAAGTGGGATGGAGACCTACTCTTTTCCTTCGAGGATGGCACGTCTTTTGTGCCTCTGTGATCACTCTCTTCCTGCTCCCAAACAAGAAGTTCCTGTTGTCAGTCAAATCCTGTGCCTATAAAAGTAGAACTGACTAAGGGTGGGGGGTGGAAGGGAGGGATGGAGGGCAATATAGTCCCAGTAAAGTTCTAACAGCAGCTCCTTCCTCTTGCTGTTTTCTGACACAAGCTATCTATATCAGTTTTTAAATGCAAACACCTGGCTTTCTTCTCTCTAAGCCACTCCCTCTAATTCACAGTTTCTTTTTCACCTAGCTAACTGCACAGATAAAAATTCCTTCACCCAAGTCACACAAGCACCTTTTTTTGTTTGTTTTTACCCTAAATTGAAGTTCCCAGTAGAAGAGTTCTAGTTCTTTAGGCCAGTAGAGCAGTAAAGTTCTAACAGCAACCCCTTCCGCTTGCTGTTCTCTGCCACAAGCTGTCTATGTCAGTTTTTAAATGTAAACACCTGGCTTACTTCTCTCTAAGCCACTCACCCTAATTCACAGTTTCCTTTTCACCTAGCTAACTGCACAGATAACAATTCCTTCACCCAACTCAAACACACTCTATTTTTGTTTTTTGTTTGTTTTTACCCTAAACTGAAGTTCCCAATAGGACAGTTCTGGTTCTTTAGTCCAGTAGAGTAGTAACATTCTAACAGCAGCACCTTCATCTTGCTGTTCTCTGCCATAAGCTATCTAAGTCAGTTTTTTAAATGCAAACACCTGGCTTTCTTCTCTCTAAGCCACTCCCCCCAATTCACAGTTTCTTTTTCACCTAGCTAACTGCACAGATAACAATTCCTTCACCCAACTCAGGCAAACACATTCTTTTTTTGTTTGTTTTTAACCTAAATTGAATCACAGTAGTAGAGTTCTAGTTCTTTAGTCCAGTAGAGCAGTACCATTCTAACAGAAGATCCTTCCTCTTCCTGTTCTCTGCCACAAGCTATCTAGGTCAGATTTTAAATACAAACACCTGGCTTCCTTCTCTCTAATCCACTCTCTCTAATTCAGTTTCTTTTTCACCTAGCTAACTACACAGATAATAATTCCTTCACCCAACTCAAGCACCCCTTTTGTTTGTTTTTTGTTTTTACTCTAAACTGAAGTTCCCAGTAGTAGAGTTCTAGTTTTTTAGTGAAGTAGAGTAGCTCTTTCCTCTTGCTGTTCTCTGCCACAAGCTAAGTCAGTTTTTAAATGCAAACACCTAGCTTCTTTCTCTCTAAGCCACTCCCTCTAATTCACAGTTCCTTTTTCACCTAGTTAACTGCACAGATAACAATTCATTCACCCAGCTCAGACAAACACACACTTTATCTGTTTGTTTTTGTTTGTTTTTATTCTTAACTGAAGTTCTCAGTAGTAGAGTTCTAGTTCTGTAGTCCAGTAAAACAGTAAAGTTCTAACAGCAGCTCCTTCCTCTTGCTGCTATCTGCCACAAGCTATCCAAGTGAGATTTTAAATGCAAGCACCTGGCTTCTTTCTCTCTAAGCCACTCCCCCAATTCACAGTTTCTTTTTCACCTAGCTAACTGCACAGATAAAAATTTCTTCACCCAACTCAAACACACTCTTTTTTGTGTGTTTTGCTTGTTTTTACCCTAAATTAAAGTTCCCAGTAGTAGAGTTCTAGTTCTTTAGTCCAGTAGAGCAGTAAAGTTCTAACAGCAGCTCCTTCCTCTTGCTGTTCTCTGCCACAAGCTATCTAGGTCAGGTTTTAAATGCAAACACCTGGCTTCCTTCTCTCTAAGCCACTCCCCCTAATTCACAGTTTCTTTTTCACCTAGCTAACTGCACAGATAACAATTATTTCACCCAACTCAGACAAACACACTCTTTTTTTGTTTGTTTTTAACCTAAATTAAAATTCCCAGTAGTAGAATTCTTGTTATTTAGTCCAGTAGAATAGTAAAGTTCTAACAGCAGCTCCTTCCTTTTGCTGTTCTCTGCCACAAGCTGTCTAGGTCAGTTTTTAAATGCAAACACCTGGCTTCCTTCTCTCTAAGCCACTCTCCCAATTCAGTTTCTTTTTCACCTAGCTAACTGCACAGATAACAATTATTTCACCCAACTCAGACAAACACACTCTTTTCTTTTGTTTGTTTTTACCCTAAATGGAAGTTCCCAGTAGTAGAGTTCTAGTTCTGTAGTCCAGTAGAGTAGTAAAGTTCTAACAGCAACTCCTTCCTCCTTAGCTGGTCACTGGCCTTTGCGGAATGGGCAAAGTGCACACAGATGTGATGGGCAACAGTCAACATTTCCTTAATTTCTGCATGTTTGAGAAAGTGCTGCACAACCAGATTAAGGTAGTGTGCCAGGCGGGGCACCCTGAAAAAAAACCTCCATCATTAATGCAGTTAATAACATTGGAGACATTATCACTCACAATAAAACCCTGCTTTAAGTGAGTGGGTGTGAAGACACTCATCAATCTCATTGAGCAGTGCATGAAGCATTTTCTCACATGTGTGAGATCTGGTTATGCATGTCATACTACTGAATCCCTGGTGTGTTGCTACCACTACAGTTTTGCTTCTTGCAGGTTTTGCTCAGCCTCAAATCAACTAACACCACAGGTACCTGTGCCCAGGGTACTGAGATGCATAAATACAAGTTTTAAGCTGGTTGGCCACTGGTCCACATATTCATGCTAAGATGGATATATTCTGATGAAACATGCTTCAGGGCATGTATTATGGTCTGTGACACTATCCCATAAAGTTCTGGCATGGTACATTTGGAAAAATAGGTTTGCAATGGAAAACACCACACTGGCACCAGGCTACAGCTTGAGGAAAACTATTTTTCTAGTGCAATAAGTATCAAATTACAAGTGCAAACTGTGCAAAAAAGCAGCAGAACTCCAATGGAACCTGCCATTTCCCATCAACCTGCAGAGTCCAGTATTATCCATGAAAGAGAACGGCAATAGATTGACGGCCAGCATTTCAGCAGTGGCTGCATTTAACTCATGTGCAGCAGCATGATTGGATGGCTATATTGAGTGCTGCTTAATGATGCTGTTTAGTGTGGGCTGCATCTTTGGGGTTGGTCGACCCAACTGCTGGACTTATGGCAGAATTGTTGTTCTTGTTTGAGTACTAGTTGACTCTTGGGGATTTTTTTTTGCTGCTATGGTGTTGTACTTTTCTGACTCAGTTTAGTGGTGCCACCACTGCTAGTATATCCACTGTTATAGAGATCAAAGGATTGCTCCTTCTCCTCCTCCCCCAACCACTCAGCCCTCCCTCCTCCTGCTCTATTGCATTGCTCTCAGTAACATTTAACTTGCTAAGGGAACTGGCACCACTTGCTTTGGCTTCCTTCTGGTGTTGCTGCCAGTGCAACGAGTGCCCATTCTTCAAGTGTGTGTGTTGGCCACCAGTGCCTAGGTTGCTGCTTTTTTTACTCCAACTAACACAATCTTGACACAGTTGACATATTGCTATGGTCTCATCAGCTGGATCAAGCATGTAAAAGTCCCAAATTAGGGACTTTGCACCTCTGGAATTCACATGGTGCTGGGACTGAGAGAGTGGAGCAGAAGGTGTGGAAATGTGTGCTTTTTGTGCTGCTTTCATCACTTCCATAATATTGAGGGTTGGCTTGAGTGCTTGGACACATGCAAATACCGTGACACTCATCATTTGAATGGCTGCATCATCCTTGTGCTTTTTCCACTCTGGCTCCCATAGGGGATCCAACATGTCATCATCATCATCGGCATCACCACAGATGCCATCCTTTTCTTCCATAGCCCTGTCTTCTTCCTCAGCAACTTTTTCTTGCCCTATAACCCTCTCTTCAGGGGGCTGACTTTCCATATCTTCCTGATGCACCGACTCCAACTAAACACTGTCACCATCACTAACACTACCAGAAATAGGGACAGTCACATTAACAGCCTTCTCCTCCTCTTGGGCCGCTGTTCCTGTACTGGTGTCTCCATCCTTCTCACTTTCATCCCCCACCAGCATGGATGTAACAGATCTGGCTGAAAAAAATTTCCCCACACTTATGCCACTGCTGCTAACTATTCCTTTGTTGGTACATGCCATGGGACCGGACCCCACAGAAGACATTAATGCAGACATACATTTGCATTTGAGAAGTGGAACTGCAGTACTACTTTCCTCCACAGACTTCTTGCCACCTCTTCACCCCCCCCACCACCTCTCACTTTAACATTCTAACATACAAAATGCCAGAAAAGTAGGCCTAAAGGTCTATTGAGTCTGCTTGAAGTCAGCGCCCAGTCAGGACACCCTTGCTGCCCCCCACCTCACCTGTAAATCCCCCCAGCTCCATCCCCATCAGAGTTACACCCCCAAATCTGGCATCCCTTGGTTTTACCCTGCCCTTATACCTGTCCCAACCCCTCTTGAATCCCTCCACTGTATCAACAGCCACCAGTTCTGCAGGCAGTGCATTCCATGGATCCACCACCCTCTTGGTAAAGTAGTTTCTCCGAGTCTCCCCCTAGATCCTCCTGCCAACCTGCCTCATGGAATGCCCCCTGATGGCCCCCTTCCTCCCTCAGCTGGAACAACTTATTTAGGCTGACTCTATTCACTCCCTTAAGATATTTAAAGGCCTCAATTGTATCCCCTCTGTCCCTCCTCTCCTCCAAGGAGTACAAGTTCAGCTCATCAAGTCTCTCCTCATAGGATCTTTTCCCCATACCCTGTATCATCCTGGTCACCCTCCTCTGAACCCTCTCCAGAAGTACAATGTCCTTTTTCAAGTACAGCTGCAAAAACTAAATGCAGTACTCGAGGTGCGTTGTAACCAGGCAGTTATACAGACGGAGAAGTACCTCCTGTCTCCTCAAGGTTATCTCCCGGCAATGCACCTTAGCATTTTATTTGCTTTAGCTGCAGCCCTCTTACACTGCTCAGAGCTGTTCATTTTGTCATCCATGACCACCCCAAGATCCTCCCCCGAAACCTGCAGTTTCTCCCCAAACAAAAAGTATTCATGATCAGGGTTCCTAAGCTCCAGATGGAGAACACTGCATTTCTTGGGATTAAACCTCAATTTCCAAGTGTGTGAACACCTTTTCAGAGTCTCCATTTCCCCCTATAAGACTCTTCTCATCAGCAAAGATGCTCATCTCACTCTTGATACCATCAATGATGTCTGAGATGTAAGCATTAAACAGGAGTGGGCCCAACACGGACCAGTATGGGACCCTGCTAATATCCCTACTAGGAGATGATACCTCCCCCAACCACTACCCTGTGAAACTGCCCAGTCAGCCAGTTCCATATCCACCTAACCATTCTTTCCCCCACCCCATTCCCCCAGCTTGTCCAGAAACCCTGAGTGTGACACTGAGTCAAATGTCTTGCTGAAGTCCAGAAAGAGGACATCCACTGACCTTCCCTGGTCCAGATCCTTTGTCGCCCAATCGTAGAACTCCATAAGATTAGTCTAATGCAATCTGCCCTAAACAAAACCATGTTATTGGTCATCCAGATGGCCCCATGTCTCCAGAAACACCTCCAGCCTCTCTTTCAAGATGGCCTCTATCATCTTGCCCACCACTGACATTAGACTAACAGGTCTGTAGTTATCCGGCTCCTCCCATGGGCTGCTTTTGTGGATAGGCATGACATGGGCCATCCTCCAATCCTGAGGCACTCAACCCGTCTGAAGGGAGAAGTTAAAAAGATCCACCAGAGGTGCAGTAAGGACATCAGCCATCTTCTACAGCACCCTGGGATGAAGGCCATCTAGATCTGGTGCCTTATCTGTTCTCAGAAACTTATGGGCCTCCTGCACCTTACCAGAAGGAATTTCAATGTCGAATAGTTCCCTTGCATAATAATTCTTAGCCTGCCACTCGCTGTAAGGTGTTGGCCCTCCATAGTCTCTTGTGAAGATTGAGGCAAAGTATTCATTTAGCACCTCCGCCTTCCCTCTGGCCTCCTCAGCCTACCCACTCCCTGACCTCAGTCTGCTAATCTTCCCCTTCACTTTCCTCCTTTCCCTGATAAACCAAAAGAACACTTTTTCTATATTTCTGATCCCCTGTACCAACCTCTGCTCTGTCCTCACTCTGGCTGATCTCACCACCCTGGTTACCTTTTTGGATATCCTATTATATTCTCCCCATCCACATCCCCTTGTGAGCACTTGTATTTCCTATAAACAGCTTTTTCTCCATCACCTCCTCCTGGACCTCACTGGTCCACCAGCTCGACTTTCTGGCCCTACCAAATTTGTGTTGGATCTTCATGCAAGCCTTGGTGGCTTCCAGGAGTCCTCTTTTAATAATTTCTCATCTGCTTTCTGTGTTCGTGTCCTGTTTGATCTCCTCCAAATGCCTCTTGAGAATCCCTGCCATACCCTCAAAGTCTGCTCCCCTGAAGTCAACCACTACCATTTTAGTGTGATTTTCCCCTCCCTCAAGTCTCTGGAAAACCAAACCATGGCTTGATCACTCCCCACCAGTGGGTCACCTACAACTGTATCCTAACCAGCTTGCAATCTGACAGGACCACATCCATGATGCTATCATCCCTTGCTGAGTCAGCAACCAGCTCAACTAGGACTGCATTCTGGAAGGCATCCAGCAAATGCTGCTGTCTAGTCAATGGTGATGTCATACTGGCTCAGTCAGTCCCTGGCATGTTAAGGTCACCCAACACCATGGTTCTACCCTCACTATGACCACAGTGATTCCTTAGATTCATCACCAGGCCCTTCTTGAGCTCTTCAGACTGTGTGAGTGGCCTATAGACCACCCCCAGGTTGACCCTCTCTCCCCCAGGTGCCTGCAAGATGACCCATGATGTCCCTGTGTTTTGCTCTGCCCCTTCACCCTGCATATATCAATGCCATTCCTAATGATGAGTGACATCCCATCTCCCCTACCCACAGCCCTGTCCTTCCTGAACACAGTGAACCCCATCAGGTTCAGGTCTCAGTCATGCTGAGGAGTGGACCAAGTTTCAGTGACTCGCACCACATCCACATTCCCTTCAGACAGCATTAACTGAAGCTTAGGCATCTTGTTTCCCATGCTCCTGGTGTTAATCAGAACCACACTCAATCTCTGCCCCTTGCCCTCACCCATCCCCCATCCCAAGATCCCTCAGTAAACTGTAATTTCCCACTCACTCATGCACTGTTGGGTGCCCCAGTTGAGCACCCCTTCCCCCCCTGCTAGGGGGAGAAGGCCAAGTCCTCCATTGATGTGCCTGCCAGAAGCAGCCTCAAGTCCTAGCCCTCCCCCTTCACAAGTTTAAATCCCGACTAGCTTCAATGAATTCAGATAATTTTAGTTTCAAAACCCCCTTCCCCTCAAATTTAAGTAAAGCCTATCCCTAGCATACAGCCCCATGATCTCCCAAGTTGCACCCCAGTCCCTCACCAACACATACCCCTTAGCCACACACCATTGTCTGAGCCATTCATTAACCTTCATGATTTTCTGCTCATTTCCCAGACTGGCTCTAGGCACCAGGAGGACCTCCAAGAAAGAGACCATGCACCCCACAGCATGACACACTCTGGCTAGCTCCTGAAACCTTGCCTGTGTCTCCTCCACATGATTACCTTCTAGGTCATTTGTGCCCAGGTGCACTAAAATGTTAGGCGATCTTCCACAGTCCTTCACCAAAGCATAGACCAAGTTCTTTTTTGCAGGCATTTTTATATACTCACTCCAACATTTGCCTTGCTTTTGGATGATCAATTACTAACTGGAAATAAAGCTTGCAGTTCTGCCAACTATGAATTGGGTATCAGCAGTCTGTACAACTACAGTCATCTATTGTATTAAAACAACTCATTTTTTTCTTTCCCCAACAGGAATTAAACAACATGTGGTAACAGACCAGGGGTAAGCAAATTTAAACAAAACAATGACAGACAACATCTCCCCCAATAAAAGAAATCCAGGGATTAGCACAACAGTGTCTCTGGACAACTACTCTATTAGTAGTTACTATGCAAAAATATATATAATTTCTGTTTACAAAAAAAATGAATAAACAACTGGATAGCACAGCACAGGTAAGAAGTTTTAACTGACACAACAGCAGACAGAATTGACCATGAACAAACAAAAATCAGGGATCAGCACTGCGTCTGCAAAACTTTTGATTTTTAAACAGAAAAACAGGAATGACATATCAACAAGAGTAACAAGACTCAGGAGGAGTAATTTTCAAGATAAAGTGACAAAAACTGCCAATATGTAAGAAAAATAATAGAACAGCAATAGAAATTCAGTGAACATGCCACTTAATAGTCACACCAAAGTCACAGAAATAAAAATGAAAAATCACTGATGAAGACTAAAAAAAATAGCAGTAACTCACTGAGAATTTGTGGGAAATTTGTTTTAAAAGATTAAGGACTCACCTGCTCTGCTTTTACACACCTACCCTCCCCCCACTCAACTCCTTCCCTGAGGCAGACAAAACTGAAATCATTATTTAAACTAAAAATAATGCAAAGATCTAAACAAAAACAAATGATCCCTAGCAGCACTAGAAAAAATTGACTATGTTTGGAGTGACTGGCTCTCAAAAAGTTAGTTTTAATGGTTTAAAAGGTTTTTGTGCTTTTATGCACACCACAAGACTGCTCCCTTGATGATAAACTGTGTTAGAAACTGCCTCCACATGATATTTGACCTAAAAACTTGTAATGCATTGCAAAATTCATCTTTTTGGCTAAACTTCATAGGCGAAGTTCATAAAAAGCTGTATTTCACAATGTTTTCCACAAATCCACGGAGTTCCAAATAATGGCAAAATCCCACTTCACAGTGATGGAATATTTTGTGAATTGAGGAAAATCCACAAATTATTTAAAGGATTAAATTTTTTACACTTTGCACACCACTAACTAGTAGTCACACTTTCCATGAGTTGGAGGAGGTAATCTTTCTGGACCCTCTGTTCTCTACAAACTCTACCCAATTATCTGCCAAGGGTGGGAATAGAGAAAGGCCAAACATTTATTAAAGTTTACATAAGCACTATTACAACCTTACTCTATTCACCAAAACATTGAATGGGAGGGCTAAAGCCCAAGGTTCAATGTGGTGAAATAGCTTCTCCCCACATCTCCTATAAATCCTAGCCTCTCCCAGAAATCCTTGCTTAGGGTGTTCAGCCAACCTCCACCATCCCCATCCTCCTCCTCCTCCTCATCTTGCATTCTACTCACCCTTGATGCTGGACCTTCTATTTCCTACAAGCTCTACCCAGCTATCTGCCAAGGGTGGGCAAAGAGAAATGCCAAATGTGTATTACAGTTTATATAAGTTCTGTTGCCACCATACTCTATTCACCAAAACATTGAACTTTTAAATTTCTGTGCTGATGTCACCTGTCTCTGTTTACATCTCCCTTGCCACCCATTTTTCAAGTAATCACAGATCTCTAACATTAAAGGAGGAGGCCACCTAGAATTTGCAAAAAAAAAAAAAACAGATGTTGTGCAGAATGTTTTGATTTGTGTGTGAAGTGTGTGTCCTTCCCTCTGTCTGTTATTGGCATTTTTTCTTAAATTAGTCTGCTAGCTTTATAGTAGTTTTACAAACCCTGGGGACCTCCATCTGAAACAGTTTTATTGCTTTTCTTGTCCCTGCAATGCATCATGTCTCATGTGCCAGTTATGTAGTAGAGACTATAAATCCAGCTGCAAGCACTGTTTTAGAATTAGTTCATAACAGCAGAGCTGTGTAACTTTTCCTATCTGGTGGGCACAAATGACTACATGTACAGTTTATCAGATACTTGAGAGCTAACTGAGTAGGTTTTCTATAAGAAAACAGCTACTAAATGGCTCTAATTCAGTAATTGTATTTTCTATGTGTGTCGGCTCTAGCTAGCAGGAATAAGTGTTTTGATTTTAAACTTGCATGGCAATCTAATTAAATAACTCACACATACACACACTTATATTTAATAAGAAACAAATACTTTATTAAAAAACACTTCAAATTTGTAAAATAAAAAAATGAAAATATTACAGAGCAAAATCAGCACTAACTGCCAGTTGTGCCTAATAGAATGCTGGAACCAATATTTACAGTTCACCAAGTACTTGAAAGCTAACTGAGTGGGATTTTCTGTAAGAAAACAGCTAGAGTCTTTACTAATTATAGTACTGACAATCTGGAGGGATTTCTACGCTTTTTATGGTTGGGTGTAGTTTGATGAATTAAAAGTTTTTAAATCAAAACACTTACTCCTGCTAGCTAGACCTGACACACATTGAAAACAAAAATAGTGAATTAGAGCTATTTAGTAGCTGTTTTCTTACAGAAAACTTACTCAGTTCTCAAGTATCTGCTAAACTGTGTATGTAGCCATTTGTGATCACCGGATAAGAAAAGTTACACAGCTCTGCTGTTGTGAACTAATTCTGAAGCAGTGCTTGCAGCTGAATTTATGGACTCTTATACATCACTGTCACATGAGACAGGATGCATTGTAGGAACAACAAAAGCAATAAAACTGTCTCAGATGGAGAACCCCAGGGATCATAAAACTACCATAAAGCTTGCAGGCTAATTTAGGGGAAAAAACTATAATAGCAGACAGGGGAAAGGACACATTAGGACTTCATACACAAATCAAAACATTCTGTACAACATAAGTATTTTGCATATGCTGGGTGTACTACTCCTGTAATAAGCTTTAGCTGCTCATCAACAATTGCACAGATGACACACCCATTTTCAGGATCCTCACTGTGGGGCAGGGCTGGTGAAAGGCTAAAATGACATACACAAGCATATTCTTTTAAGTTAAAGGTTGAAATGCTCTAATATGGCACAAAAGCACAAGCTTGCAACAAGGTCAGGAGGGGCTGCCTTAACTCCCTTAGGCCTAGGCATTTTAAAGCAAGTGTACTATGAACAGTCAAGCCACTACAACAATCTATTGCTTCAAGTCAAACACAAATCTAACCCTGCTCAGACCACTGTTACCGATAATAACTCCCTCATTAAAGAGCTACTGATGCCTCAAGAAAACTAAAAAACATAAAATTTATGTACAATTTGCTTGCATTTTATATGTATTCAATACATTTCTTCTCCCCATTATTCATTACTGAGAAATCTGAATGGAAACATGCTCTATATCCCTTAGAGTTTATCCGCCTCTTTGGCTTACTTCCTACTTCATGTCATAGCCCTCTGTTGTGACATCACAATCTGTTGCCATGGGATTAATTATGATGACACAAATAGAGCATTATGACCTTAAGTAGGGAGAAAGCAACTGGAATAAGTGTACTATTCAGAAGCAAAGATTCAATTTTCATGCAGATGGCCTCAGTAATAAATAATGGGGAAGAAAATTACAGACCTAATGTGAAATTCAAGCTGAACTGTGTCTAAATATTGTGTTTTGTTAAAGCTGTCCTAATGGCATCAGCTGCTCTTTAAACATAATACCTGTACCCTGACTCCTTCATATCAGCAGACGTCATGTGGAGTGGATCTACCAATAGGAAGCAGGATATTTGCCGAGTGAATTGCGTACTATGTTTAAAGAGCCCTCTGCCACTGTCTGTCCATCTAAGGCTATCCAAATAGAGATTTCAAGTGATAAAAAATTACAGTATACTGTACATGATCTCTTCGGGTCTGTGGTAGGTGTGGGCAAAGTCTTTGAACTTCATAATTCATAGCTCTGTTTGAAATTCCGTTACTTTGTGCATCACATCACATAGTGCTACCCAAAAGTAAGTGTAAATTTTTCCATGTGAACACTGCTATGCATGAAGTGTCATTTCACCTGTGCCTCTTGCATTAGACTTCACCTGTGGAGGACTAGGTGAAGTGATACTGTGCTTGCAAAATCACTGAATACCATGACCAAGACATGAGCATAGCAGTATTTACATTGGAGTGATCTACAGACTTCCAGCACAGGGGAAAAAATTAGATAAGGCACTGGTGGAAGCCATTTGCAAGGTGGTAGAAAAGGGTGAGGTACTGCTGCTGGGGGATTTCAAACTGTCAGATGTGGATGGGAACCTTCCAGCAGCAGCTTCAGCTAGAAACAGAAACATCCTGTGACTCTCTTCAGGGGGCATTCCTCAGGCAACTAGTCAGTAAACCTATTCATGATGGGGCAATACTGGTCCTTGTACTCACTAACAGAGACAGTGTTGGCCGGCCCAGTGGCACTGAGGGCTGAGGCACTGGTCACCTTACCTCGTGCAATGCTGGTGACCCGTGTTCAGGAATGAACACAGACCGCTGGGGATTAGCAGGGGGTGGGGAAGGATTGTGTGTTCGATGGACTGCTCTCCTTCTCCGGGGAGGGGGGTGTTTCAGCTGTCGGCACCTGGTTGCCCCCAGTGGAGGCAGGGACACACAGCTGCCATGCTGCAGACAAAGGAGGAGTTGGGTAAGATGCTTGGAGGGGACCGCCTGCGGACGTGTGCATGCTTCACTTCACAGGCGTCATTGCATGCCCCGACCCCTAGGGGAAGGTAAAAGAAAAAACCTTTGCCGGAGCAGTGTGATGGAGTGCGCCTTGCAGGCTCCGCTCCTGGCCAGCCACGGCACTGGTCCCTTAAATGCAATCTCTGGTGGGGGTTGGGGGAACCCCGCCGGCCCCGCCAGGGGGGCAAGCCCTGGGGCTGGGTCAATGCCGGATGGTGGACATCGGGAGATGGGGCTAGGGGAACCCTGTGGATGTAAGCCACAGCAAAAACTAATAGCAAAAAAAAAAGAAAACAGAGACAGTGTTGCAGATGTCAAGGTGGGAGGCCTGCCGGGGGTCAGCAGGGGAGGAGAGTGATTCAGCATCTGTGGGACTGCTCTCCCTCTCTGGGGGAGGGGGTCTTCAGTTGCTGGCATGCTTGCAGCCCCTAGTGGAGGCTGAGAAATGTGCACTGGCACTGAGCTTGGAGGGGTGAGTTGGGGCACGGCACCGGGAGGGAGCACGTGTAGACATGTGCGCATCCCTCCTTAGCATCATTGCATGCCCAACTCACACTGCCACAGTAAAGGGAAAACATGGCAGAATGGTCATGGTGACTTAATGGCCATCTATGGGACACCCGACCAGGGGGCATCACTGCATTACTAAATCTGGTCTTGGTCGGAGAGTGAGGAGAACTCTCAGCTGCCCCGCTGCAGGGGGAAAGCCATGGGGGTAACTGGCAGCAGGGGCTCCATTGGGCCAGGAGAGGTCCAGATGGTGGCTGGAGGTACAGGATACCTGGATGTGTAAGGCAGTCTGGGAAGCCAAGGTAAAAAAAAAAAAAGTGGAAGGCCACTTGGGGACCAGAGATCACATATAGCATGTTTCAACATAAGGATGACTGCAGAATCGAACCACACAAGGGTGAGGGTCTGGGATTTCAGGAGGGAAGAGTTTAAAATGATGGGTGAATTCTTCAGAAATGTCCTAGCAGGGGTGGATGACCAGGGTGGGGTGGAGGAACAGTAGGTGAAGATAAAAGGGAGCATAGTAAAGGCAACAAAGCTCTGCATCAAACAAGTGAGCAAAAGTAAGACGAAAAAAGACCTCTATGGTTCCCAAAGCAGTGGCTGAAATGGTAGAAGATAAAAGGGCAGCATTCAGAAGGTATAAGGAGATGTAAAGGGAGGAGGATAGGGGATGTATTGGGGAACAGAACAGAGGGAAGCAGAGAAAGCAGTAATGAGCACAGAGGTGCAAACTGAAGAGAGAACAGCACTGAAGGTAACGAAAGGGGACAAGACATTATTTAGATATGTCAGTGAAAAGAGGAATACCCAGGGGTGGGATTGTAAAGGTTAAAAAGGAAAGGGGTCACTGAGTAGAGAGGGACCAGTAAAAGTCAGACATCCTGTACAAATACTTTTGTTTAGTGTTCACAGAGGAAGGAGAAGGAGATAGGCCACAAAAAAGTAACTGAAGCTTTGGAGGGAGGGAGGGAGGTGGACACTAGTCCTTTTTTGGAGATGACAGTCCTGAAGTGACTTGCTGATCTGAAGGTGGACAAAGCAATGTGGCCAGATGGGGTGCACCCAAGGGTACTGTGGGAGTTCAGGGAAATACTGGCTGCATTTCTGACAGTTCTATTTAACAGCTTACTGGAAACAGGAGTGGTTCTGGAGGACTAAAGGATTACAGAAGTAGTCCCAGTACACAAAAGTGGTAGAAGGGAAGAGTCTGGCAATTATAGGTCAGTCAATCTGACATTGGTGGTGGGAAAGTTAATGGAATCACTGCTGAAGGAAAATATTATGGAATATCTTGAAACTACTGGGTTACAAGACCTATGGCAGCATGGTTTCATGAAGGGAGGTCATGTCAAATGAATCTGATAGATTTCTTTGCTTGGGTGACCAAGAAACTATATCAGGGTGGAGCAGTGGACACAGCCTACCTATATTTCAGTAAGACATTTGATACCACTCAACATAGGAGACTAGTGTGGTTTAATATCAGGGTGACAGAGATTTGGAATATACTCTCATGTCCAGTTGTAAATAGTAAGACCATGGCTAAATTTAAAAAAAATCTTGACATCTTTTTAATTAATAAGGGCATTAGGGGCTACTCTTAATTGTAGTGAGCAAAATGAACTCTATCTTCTTAGTGCTCTGTATAACCTATGAAACCAATAGTGCCCTAGCACGGGGGAGTGAGCAGTTATTAAAACAGCCCATCGAGAGTTAGCATTTCAACAATTTGCAATTGTACATGTTAAATGTGAAATATAGAGCAGCTGTTTTATCTAGCGGAGTTGCTGTAGCTGTCGGAGGTTGTATATTCCCATTTACATAGATGTGCAAGTAAGCAGGGACAGTGGCTAAGTGGCCATGGAACTTGATTACCTTAAGTAAACTGCCTAATTTCATCTGTACCCCACAGGTCTAACACAGCTGGCTATCCTAAATGTTGTTGATGATTTGAGATATGGTATTTATCTTTGACAATATCCCATATGTGTATCATATGTCAGTGGAAATAAGTATACTGATGCTGACATATATGTAGTGCACTAAATGTAGGAGCCAATGTAACCTTGCTCCACAGAAGGTAATGCTGTCTGCATGCTCATTTTAAAATGAAAGAAGAAAGTTAAAAAAGAAACATAGGAGACTAGTAAGCAAGCTGGGTATCTTAGGAGGGGGGTCCAAATGTGGTAAACTGGATAAGAAATTATTCTGGGGATAGGTGACAGAGAGTGATGTTAAACAGAGTTCACACCAAGGAAGGGAGGGTGCCCAGTGGGGTGCCTCAGGGTTCAGTGCTGGGACTGGTTCTCTTTAATGTCTTTATGAGTGGTATTGCAAAGTAGCTGTAGGAAGGCCTGCCTCTTTGTGGATGACATCAAAATCTGCGATAGGGTGGATACTCCAGGGGGGCTGTAAAGGATGAGCAGAGTCCCGAGAAAACTAGAGGAGTGAACAAGGGTATGGCAGTTGGGTTTCAATGTGAAAAAGTGTAAAGTAATGCATTTAGGGCACAGAAACTCAGAGGCAGAGTACAAAATGGATAGTTATATTGATGAACACCAATCAGGAAAGACACCCTGTGGTAATCATATTGGATGACCTAAAGGTAGCCAGACAGTGTGACAAGGCAGTAGGGAGGGCCAGTGGGATTCTGGGTTCATAGCGAGGGGTATCACCAGCAGAAAAAGAGAGGCAGAGTTGCCTCTCTATAGATCACTGGTAAGACTCTGCCTAGAGTCTTGTGTCCAGTTCTGGAGACCACATCTCTGGAAGGACATAGAAGAAGTGGAGGCGGTCCCGAGGAGGGAAACTAAAATGATGCACGGTCTGCATGAAAAGCCCTATGTGGAAAGACTAAAGGACCTCAATATGTAGGGAGAGAGGATATATAATATTGGCCTTTAAATACTTCATGGGGTAAAGAAGATACATGAGTGGAGAATTTTTCAGAAGAAAGGTGCTCAAGAACAAGGGGACATGCTATAAAGGTGGAGGGGTGTCGCTTCAGGAGAGATATGAGAAAGTACTTCTTCACAGAAAGAGTGGTGGATTCCTGTAACAGCCTTCCAGTGGAGGTGGTGAGGGAAAAAATAATGGTGGGGTTCAAAAATGCATGGGATAAGCACAAAGGAATCATAGTGGAAAGGAAGATGGAGGGAGAAAGAGCTGCACATGGGGCATGGACTGATGTAACCGTATGTAGGGAGAAATAGGCAAATTGAATGGACCAAGCAGTCTTTTTCAGCTTTCAGATTCTACTGTACGTTTCTATGTTTTTAAAATCTTCTAGCCAGAGTGGTGACCCTGAAAAATGCCATGTACCCTTGCCCCGCCCACCCAAGCAGCACTCAAAAATCCAGCTTCCACTCCCACTTAGAACTGACTTTAGCAGTACCCAACTCCCTCCATTCACTCAGTACCCAGTGCTTGTAGAGAAGACAATGTAAATGTATAACATTCCACTTGCTGGCACACCCACTTAGCAAGTGGCACTCACTCTCCTACACCCAGACCTGCAAAAACATTTAAAACCCTCTCCTCCCACCTACTCATCATCCATCACCTTGCAGGCCCCATCAGGCAACTGACTTTCACTAACCCAAATGAACAATGAAGTCTTGTTGGCAAGTTGGCAGAGTATGTTAAACTGCACAGCCTTGGCTGGCACCACCTGAATGAATGGGAGGTCATGCTTATAGTAAAATACTATATGCCCTTGTTAAACTGACCATGGATATCATGGGTACCATGGATAAAGGGTTGCCAACTGGTGCATTCTTCACTGACCTCACAGATACTTTTGATTTGGTTAACCACTGCCTTCTTCTATCAAAACTAAAGCAGTTTGATCTTGATGCACTCTTCTTCAGCTGGTTCTCCCACTATTTCACTGGTAGCACCCAAATGGTTAAGTGGAATGTCTCTCTCTCTCTCTCTCTCTCTCTCTCTCTCCAAAACTAAACCAACTTTGGATGGTGTCCTACAGGGTTCTGTTTTAGACCCACTGTTTTTTTCAATATTTATTAATGGTATGCCAAGGAACAGTGGGGGAGGGGGGAAGCTTGCTACCTATAGATTTTATTTCAAATGTATTTAGAACAGCATCATCTACATACAATAGCATGTAGATGATGCTGTTCTAAATAGAAACTATAGGGACCACAGCTGCCTCACTTCCCAGTCATGGGTGACCTCCTTGAACTAGAAAATTGGTTTATGACCAATGGTCCAATGGTCCTTAATTCCAACAAGTCCAAGGCAATATGTTTTGGTCCTAGGAACTTGGGGGCTGCCTAGGCAACACCTGCTTGCTCTCTCTGCCTCCACTGGGACATCCTTAGAAGTAGTCGAGTCCACTAGTTACTGAGGTGTCCACTTGGAGCAGGGACTTTCCTGCATAACTCACATTAACCATGTTACTCAGATCCTTCACCAAAAATGTGGCTTGCTTTACCACATTGCAAACTTATTACTAAGAAATCAAGGCTTTTAATTGCTAATGGTAGGCTACTCCCCCTCCTGTAATATAGTGCCCCTGCTGTGCAATCCATGAGATGCTCCCAGCTCGATAAGCTCAAAGTATTATACAATAAAATTGTGCACTTTGCTGCCAGTGGTCCACTCAGGGAGCACCTTTGCAATGTTTTGCACTCACTGAACTGGCCTTCACCGGAGGGTCAGCTTGAGTACCCTCTCCTCAGCCTGATCTTCAAGATTGTTAAGGGTCCCTCCCCTCTCTCTCTAGCCTGTGTGACATTCTAAAAATCAAACCCCAAAGGAGGGTCCAGTGATCCTCTAACAATCTTTTGCTGGAGATACCTTATTGTAGATCCTGTCTGGGAAACAGGTCCTTTGCCACTTTAGCACTGACCATCTGGAACACCCTGCATTCTGCCCTTCAAGACTGCATTACACTTGGTAGGTTTAAAAAGGGCTTAAGTATGAAATACTGGAACAGAGCCTTTGTGCTTGTAATAGCTGACAATATTCCTTGCACTATAATTGACAACGACCCACCATCTTTGACCATTTTGGATTATTTTGATGCAGTCTTGATTAATGCTTCCCTTCCCTACCTTGTGTAGTCTAAGACTGTTATTAACTCTGTGTCATATGCTGAACTCCATGCTTCTACAAATGTATAGTCTCACATCTTATGTATTTTGACAATGTCATGTCTAACTTGTTCTGACAATGTATTCTTGGCAATGTGTTGCTCTGCCTGTTTGCTAAATGTGATTAATTCCAGGTTGCCCCTAAAAAGGGACAGCTTTGTCTCAGTGGGCCTATCCAGTTAACAAAGTTAAATAAATATGCACATGTTAACATTCATTTGGATGGTAGTGGGCCAAAGTAATGGAAGGAGGTTCAGTGCCAATCGTTGTTTTCTGCTGACTCACCAATGAGTTTTCTTTGCTTTTTTGAGTCAGGTGGTTGCCCACTGCCAAGTAGTGGTGCAGGGTGCTGAGGGAGTGAAAGGAGGGGGACTGGGAGGAATAGGTTGGGTATAACTTGACGGGTGCATGGGCTGGGGAGGGTGGTTATTTATTACATTAATATTGTCTTCTTTCTGACAGACAGGGGAGGAAAGAGGATTCATGTGTGCTTACTGGGAGGGGAGAATGGTGTTACTAATACAGTTGGGTTTGCCTGGGGCAGGGGGTGGGGTTTGGAGTTGAACTTTATTTTTTGGTCAACTATTTTTATGCTTCATCCATGGAGAACTCTCTCTGGCTGCCTCACATCAGCCCCCACTCTACCTCCCACTGTGACACCCTACCTCCCATTGCATTAGCCAGGTGGACCCCTCAGCTCTGAGCCCCTTCAAGGTAGGGCCACCCTATCCACCCAGGGTGCTCTATCTATAATCAAGTATGCCCGGTTGAGCAATTGGGGGAGAGAGGAGAGTGCCCAGTGTTGGGAGTGTGGCCCGGTGGGGATGAAGGAGCTTTCATCTGTCCCCGAGGATGGGGATTTTCTCTTAAGGTTTTCCCCCAGGAGTGCAGCCATGCAGTGATGTCAGCACAGTGACCCATAGATGTTGGCCGCACTCCTCCCTCCTAGCAGCTCATGTGCCAGTGATACTTCTGATCTCCACCGGTGGTCTCTACTGCACCAGAGACACCCCTGGATCCCTCCAAGGGAAAGAAGAGCAGTCCATTAGATGCTTGATCCTCTCCCTCCCCTGCTGACCCCCAGTGCCTGACCTCGTTTCTGAACTCAGGTCACCGGTGTGGTGTGAGGTGTGGCGTCCAGTGCCTCAACCCTCAGCACCACCAGGCCGCTAGGGGTTGAACATTTTATGATGGTGGATACATTTTTTATTTTACAGTTTTTGGCAATTCATCCATCAAATTGCTGATGAAGTGTCAACTCCCTGTTGCCTAAACTATTAAGAAGTTTAGTACTTTGTCAACAATTCACTGGTAAATTAAAACTTCACAAGACTCTACCATCAGCAGTTTTACACAGATCATGTTCACACTACTGTACTTTGACAGGACTCAGCTGGCTCATGGTTGCCCTTATAACAAGCTGGTTATAACACCAGATTACAACCAGGTTATCTGTGTGTAATCAAGCTTAGTCAGTAGTTATATAAAGAATAATGGATGGTAGGTAGTTATAATGAGGATTTTACACCTCGCAAGGTGTGGGAAGCGTGAGGGATTTATTAAGGCATCTAACGCTATGACGGGTATAAAATCTGAGTTTTGACCACCTAACCATCCTTTATTTTAAATAATTGCTGGGGATCGTTTTCTCACCACAGCAGTTATATAAAATAAACTGAAGTCTTCATGGAGCCAAGGACCAGTCAGGTTTCAAAGAACTCAGTTGCGGCTCTTGGAGAAACTGAAATTTGATTTTTTTTGTATTTTTTTTAAAAAAGCCCCCTTTCAAAACTTTTTTGCCATGTTATTATTATTTTTGGGAAACTTACTACCAACTCGGAGTGGCAGTGGTCACTGCAGTACTGTGGACTGGTGGCCAGACAGAGGAAGGGAGAAGCGGACAGTGGCGCATGCGCAGAAGGGAAACTCGGCATGTGTTCATGGTTATAACCAGCTGATTATAATGGTGAAATTATAACTGGGTTTCTGTATGTGAGAAAGTGGTCCCCAGTTATTATAACAGCATAATGTCTTGTGCCTTATGAATCCAATCTTTTCAACCTGGACATTGGATTGGTATAGTGCATCATCTACTCCAGGATCACATACACTGTAGTTCTCATTATCTGACAATAATGGATAATACTGTATCTGAACACCCATAGGTATCACAGCTGCATTTTAATAATACTAATGTACTTTATTGCCAAGTTTTATAAGAAAAATCTTCATGGATTGGCAAAACATCAACAAAAGGTATAACTACTCACACAGTTTCATTATTGTGAAAAATCCTTTTAGTGTTGAATAAATCAGTGCACCTGTGAAGTCAATAACTAGTGATGCAATGGTGGAATTTTTTACAGATTGCACTAAATTCATTGTTTTAAATGGAGCCTACTATGTGTATCATTTTTAGAGCTGTGTCATGGTATACTACAAAGTTAAATATGAAAACCCCCCTTCCCACACACAAGTATATATTGGTTGGGGTTCAGGTTTGTTCCTGAATCATCAAAACTAGAGCAATATCCAAGAATATGGTCACTGAACATGTAAACATCATCTTGTACAGTATGATCTTTTTCATATTTTGACATGACAGTGCCCTGTATGTCTTCTAAGAAGAGGCTGTTTTAGGACAAATGCTGTAGATAAATGGAATGTGTGAATCTGGATCATTGCTAAGGCAAAAGATGGTGGGGTGATTCATTTTCTCCAGACTAGTTTGACTCTTGAAAAAAATGCAAATGCATGCCACAAGATCAAATGTTATGTATCTTTGCATGATTCACAACCCTCTGAGAGATCTGTGCCTCCAGGGGCTGTGTCCAGTTACTGTGTGAGCAATTTATCAATGCTAAAATTATCAGAGGGGAATACAAAACTAAAAAAAAGAAAGAGCAGAGACAATATAAATTCCAGTTTATTAGTGTGTATTGTTTTAGAGAATAGTTGAACTTCCATTAGGACATGCTAATGTTCTGCAGCTGCATCTGTTAAATTATGCATATGCCATCATTTAAAAATAGCAAACAGGGAACACAGTGTTCTGGTGCTGTAATCATACTGATGCTCCTGACCACAAGGAATAACAATTATTATGCACCATGTTATAGAAATACATAATTTGTCATCAGAAAAGGGCTGCTTGGCTCAGTCAGTCTGCCCAAGTGTTCCCTGCCAGTTCTACCTCTACAGACCCTGTAGTCTCCAGCAACCCTCTTCTCTCCCTACTTCTGAAGTAAAATACCCTGTGCTTGCCCCATGCATGCTTGAAGCCCTCCACCATACTAGCTTCCATCACTTCGGCTGGCAGTCAGTTCCATTCAAGTACCAATCTTTCAATGAAGAAATATTTCATCACATCACTCCTGAACTCTCCCTCCAGATTCATCACATGCTGTCTAGTCCTGTAGCTCATCCTCAGTTGGAAACTGCTCCCCTCTTGTACCTTGTTCACCCCTGTGTGATACCTGTAGATATTGATCTTGTCACATCTCCTACAGGGTGTACATGTTGAGATTCTGCAGTCCTTCCTCATAGGGCTTCCCTTGCAACCCCTACACCATTTTGGTGTCCCTCCTCTGGACAACATCCACCTTGTCAAAGTTCCTTCTGACATGCATGCTCCAGAAATGGATATAGTGCTCCAGATGGCAGTGTACAAGAGAACAATACCGTGACCTCAACATCACACTCCTCCTGTTGATGATGCCATTCTCTATGCACCCCAGTAGCCTATTCCCTTTCCACACTATGCTACCACATTAAGGTCCTCTGACAGAAGAACCCCAAGGTCCCTTTCTTGTCAAGTGACTGCCAATACCTCCCAACATACTATATTCAGCACTGGAGTTCCTATGCTGCAGGTGAATGATTTTGCACTTTTTCTCATTGAACCCTAACTGAAATGTCTTCTCCTCATGGGTCCCTAGGTCACTGCACATCCACCCCATGTGCACTTTATTGCAGACTTTGATATCATTTGCAAAAATGCATACCTTACCCTCCAGTTCCTCTGCAATGTCCCCTATGAAGATTTTGAAGAGGACTGATCCCAGTACCAAACCCTGTGGTGCCCTATTGATCATCTCCTGTCCATAGAATGAGTGCTATTAACCACCACCCTCTGTCTCCTATCAGTTAATCAATTTGAGCCAAACTGACCAATTTAAACCCCACTCCTAAGCCAGTCACCTTCCCAATCAACCTTCTGTGCAGCACAGTGCCAAAGGCCTTGCGGAAACCCAGATAGGCTATAGTGTTGAAGGCCTTGTTGAAGTTCAGATGGACTACATCCACTGCCCTCCCCTGGTTCATTTCTATGGTCACCCAGTCAAAGAAATCTATTAGATTAGTTTGGCATGACCTCCTCCCTGTGAATATGTGCTGCTTGTGGTCCTGCAGTCCACTGGATTTATGATGCTCAATAAGTCTTTCCTTCAGTAGGTTTCCATGAGTTTCACAACCACTGAGGTTGGACTGACTACTCTGTAATTGCTAGCTTACCCTTGCTGCCGCTGTTATGTAGAAGGACCATGTCAGTTCTTCTCTAATCCTCTGTAACCACTCCTGCTTCCAGTGAGATGTTGAACAAGGCTGTCCGTGGGACAGCTAGCATGTCCCCAAACTCTTTCAGTACCCTGGGGTGTATTCCATCCAGTTCCAAAACTTCATCCACCTTCAGGGCTGTGAGTCCTTTAGGTCTCTTTCTTCTGTAAATAGACTTGTGTTCATCCCCCCACCCCATTCTTGCTTCTTCCTGATGGCCTGTTCTCTCCTCCATACACTGTGTAGATGAAACTTAAGTACCTGTTTAAAATGTCAGCTTTTTCTTCGTTCTCATCTGCACAGTCTCCCCCTTCCACCCCTCGAATCCTCATTACCCTGCTCTTGCTTTTCTTTTCTCACTTACATATCTAGCACCCTCTAGCAATCCTTTCCTTTGTCTGTGCCTTTGTTCCCCTAACCTCTTACCTGCTTTCTTCTAAATAGCTTGGTACACTTCCCTGTTTTGGCTCTGTGTTTCATTATTTATTTTATTTATTTAGTTTGTTGACCTGGTAAGTGCACTAGACAAATCCTGCCTATTTTCAGGCACAACCTGGGGGAGGGGGATACAGATAAATGCCAACTGACATTGAACCAGATTAAGCTGTCGGTGGTATTTTTAGTGAAAGAGGGAAATTTGGCCAGGACACCAGGGAAATTCCCCTACTCTTTTCGATAAGTGCCATGGGATCTTTAACATCCACCTGAATTACCACCAATCCAGGCAGATCCAATCCAGCAAGATTATACCTCTTGAATGCCATAGTTTTTTCTTTCACCAACCCTGCCACTTCTTTAGAGAACCATACAGTCTTCTTTTCCTGCTTTTGCTTACCTCTTTCAAGCAGATGTTTTGTTGCCTTAATTATTCTCTTTCTTATGCTTTCCCACTGTGCCTCTACTTCCACCTGAGAGGTGTTTTCTGAGGCAGTCTCCCATTTCACTAAAATCCGCCATCCCTTGTCCTCATTTGGCTCGCCTATCCTCCTTTCCATATGTTGAACCACACTGTGCAGTTATCACTGAAGTCAAGGGTACTCCCCACTGTGATGTATGCAAGGCTCTCCCTAATTATTAAAACTAGGTCCAATACTGCCATGTCCATATTAGGTTCTTTTACTTGCTGCATAACAAAAGCACCCTGTAGGGAGTCAAGGATTGCCCTGTTCATTGCCAAAGCTGCAGCTGGAAGGTTCCACTCCACATCTGGCAGACTGAAATCTACAACTAGCACCACCACTATCTTTCCTGCCATCCAGATGATGGCCTCCACTAGTGCCATGTCCATCTCCTTCCCTTGTGCTGGATGTCTATGCAGTAGCCCGGTATGGATATTAGTGCCAGAGCCTGTCTCCTGGATGAGACAGAGCACCTCCAGACCCTCCTCAGCTTGGCACACCTGCACATCAGTGGTCTTAATTTCCTTCATCAAATATAATGCCAACCCTCCTCCCCACTGTGTCTTTCTGAAATAAAGAACAGTCCGAGTCCCAGTCATGGTGCTTGGAGCACCATGATTCCATGATGGCCACTAGACCCAGATTAGCCTCTGCTGTACTAGCCTCCAAGTCTGAGATTTTATTTCTAAGACTCCGGGGCATTAGCGCACATGGATCTCCACACCTTCTCACCCCTCTGCCTGATGCCCTGCATCTTCCTCCACTTTCTGCCTACGATGTTACCAAATGCGTCCTTTGACTGTCACCCTCCTCTTTTGCTTTCTCTATTCCTTGTCCTTTTTTATCTATTCTCCTCCCTTACCCAAGTGGTATCCCCGCCTTCTTTTCTTTTTGTCCTCTCCTGACTGTTCTTGGGGTGTTTTCACACCTCTGGCCCTCTCTCTCATTATACTATCTAGGGAGGCAACTGTTGCCTCTTTTTTTTCTGCCTCCCCGGCTAGTTTAAATGCTCATCCAATTAGCATCTAATTCTCCCACCAAAGACTGTGGACCCCTTCCCAGAAGAATCCAAGCTGTCTCCCTTATTAAGATCCTTATCTTCCCAGTTTGGTCCCTAGTCCCTAATGTAGCCAAAGCCCTTCTCATGCACCATGCCTTCAGCCAGTAAATGAAGGTCATGGGGTGGAGTACCCTCACCTGTCCCCTGCTCTTTTCACAGATAACACCTTGGAAAATGCCACTATGGGTGCTATCTGCTTAAGACCCCGTCCCAGAGTCCTGAGGTTTTCCTGTAGACACCATACAAGGAGAGGTTACAGGAATTCAACATGTACTCCCTGGAGGAGAGGAGACGACAGCAAGAGAGGACATGACTGAGACCTATATGTACTGTATGTCAAAGGGGGAACAAGGTGCAGGAGGGGAGATTTTTTCAGGAGGAGGAGGAGGATCAGCACACAGGGGGATGCACTGAAGCTTGGGAAGAACAATTTTACTAGGGATGTGAGGAAATACCTATTTACAGAAAGGGTGGGGACACTTGGAACAGCCTGCCAGAACAAATAGTGGGGTGAAGACAGTAGTGAACTTCAAGCATGCATGGGAGAGGGAAGCACGTTGTTAGCCCAATGGCAAAAATGCTGACATCCCCCACAGCGACAACAAGGAATTGCCTAACAGGACACACCCCAACGTGAACACCATGAACCCAACACCACAGATGCACAGGATGCACTGACGACAAGCATGGCAGTGATGAAGCAGCACAGTGTACGACTGAGCCCCCTGACAGTAACGCTGACCAGCAGCACACAGCACGGACAGTCACCCGACGGACAGGAGAGGCACGACAGTGCAGATCATGACAGAACCTTGGCAGCAACCCCTGCACAGGGGTACAGCAGGCAGTAACAGCACCACAGGGAGCAGGGGAATGAACAGTGCACAACAGAAAGGTACAGACTGTGGCATGGGGTGCAGACGCTGGGTAGGGGGTCCCCTGGCACAGGGACCTACACCTGAAGCCTGATTTTCAATGCAAGCCCCATCAGGTAGTCCCTGCAGCTCCTGACACTGTATGTACTGACAATGGTGGTGATGCACTGAACTAACTCCCTCCAGTGCCTCCAGGACCGCCCCACAGCCTGGTCAGACAGATTCTGCTGCAGCTTCACCTCTGTCAGCTGTTGATCCCCCTGCAGGATGTCTAGGAACGGCCACAGGGCTGGGTGCACTGCACCAAGCAGAGCGTTGAATGCCTGGTGCCACCCCTCGATGGCATTATTGGTGCGGGGCATCCCATCCAGTACGATGGTGTGGCAGTTCCACATGGTGATGGGGAACAGAGGCTTGTGGTGATGGCCGCTGTGAACAGGCCTGCCCAGCTAGGTGTTCTCAAAATAGTCTAGGACAGGAGTGAGAACATCCTCATGGCAGGTGAAGTAATCTCAGCCATGGAGCTCCTCATAGGTGGTGCACACATCCACAGGGGGCAGAAATGCAAGGGCTGGCAGTATGCGGAGGTGCATGGCACAGATCTCATCCGAGCAAAACAAATGTGCCAGCTCCACATGCTGCTGGATGTGCCGCCAAACACACTGGCACAAGTGGAAGAAGCACCCGTGGATGTCCTTGTCAGGCAGCACCATGCAGATAGCCCTATAGGCAGCTAGCTCAAAATCAATGAGCATGTGGCAGGGACCAGCTGCAGGGCACAGCTCTGTGATCTTCGTGTACATGGCGATGTAGTCTGCAGCAGTTATCCTCACCATCAGCACATATACTGCTGGGAGTACAGTTGCCCCATCCACCCCATGCAGCATGTACAGCTGCTGGAACAGCCTGGGGCAACAGCGGAATATGCCATCCCCAAGCCATGCTGGGCTACGGCCCAGGAATTCAAGGTTCTGCTCTGTACTGAAGAGGAGGAACCTGTGTTCCATGCTGGCCTCATTGCCCTGTCCTGAACTGTACAGCAGGAAAAGCTTACCTACCAGGGTTCTGGTGTAGTCGTCAGGAATGGTGAGCTCAGACAGCTGTTGTGGGTCCACCATAGCACACCTGCTGCCCCTCTGGACACATTGCGCCGACCGCTTCAGGAGTGTTACAGGGGGTAGACATCCCCCAACTGCCTCATTGACACCAAAGCAGAATGCCACTACAAGCTGTTGGCTCATCTTGTTCATATCCCGGGCCCTCCACTTCACTGCTGCCGTACTTTGGAGAACCCAATGGCTGCAGAGTCAGGCACATGGTTGTGGTTGCCCATCAGTAGCATCATTTCCTCACCCACGGTGAGTGCATGGCCCCTGCATCCATCCGCTGTGTATTCATAGCATTTCCAATAGGTCCTTTCACCCCTTGACTGTTCACGCTGATAGGTGTACCCGGACACCACCAGCAGTCTGCACCCCTTAGCGCTCTCCACATATTCTACTGACATGTCTCCTCCCACAGCGGACCTGTGTGGGCAGGTGCAGCGTGCTTCTTTCAACTCGCCGCCGGTGCACCTACTGATGCTGTGGGAAGTGGGTCTGCTTCCTCGCTGTGTCACTATGGAGGCGTGCACACTGGCTGTGCTCGGTGTGTGGGATGCACCATTGAATTGTCAACCAAACACCGTGCTTCCATGGGAGAGTTACGTAAGCAAAATAAGCAAAGGAAATGGAACAGAGAGGGACACCAGTGACCACTGAAGGTCCAGAGTGGAGACATGGGCAGGGAAAAATAGGTCAAACTATTTGGGCCTACCTGTCTTTTTCTGAAAGCAAATTCTATGTTTCTATGATTTTGCACTTCCCCTATCATTTCTTTTGCTATGTCATTTGTCCCAAGATGGACAATAATGTGCAGTTTCCTCTCAACTTCCATTGCCTCAGAGATCGACAGAATCTGATCCCAATCCCTCCCACCTGAGGCATCCCTCAGGTACCTCACCTCCCTAACCATCCATGCAACAGCTCCCAATTTAATGCCACTCTCTATAGAGTCTCCCACCTGCATCTGCTTCTGTTGGCCTGGGGTTGTGGCCTCCATTTTTGAGGACCTCCACTCCTGACCTCCTTCTATGATGAGAACCTACTATCAGATGCCCTTTCTGCCAGCACAGTAAACATATTCCATAGTGGTATTGATAGGGAATTGTGCACTATTTTCACCCACCCGCACCCTCCTGGATCCCACTATGTTCCATCTGTTCTGTCTATACTAATATATTACTACTAAGCCTAATACACTGTTATATATGGTACTGTATGACTACAGAGTGAGAAAAGTGAAGCAGCTGCCTGGGAATATGGAGGAAGTTCTTCCTAAGAATGCAAAGAGCTGGCCTGGGTTCTGGAAATGAGGTTTCACTGGGTGTTGAATACTTTTACTGTTATAGTGCCTTCTCTTGGGGGTAACACCAGCGAATACCTAATGATGACTGACACTCAGGGCCATTCATTCCTTGAGGAAATGTGAAACCCGGGCTCACGCTCCCTTCCAAACAATACAATGGTGATGCCCAATCAATAATACACAAAACTCAAAACTATAATGCCAACAAAAATAATTTGTTTTAATGTCGTAGGAAAGGAAAAAACAAAGTAGAAGGGCCTAAAGGGTTTGTAATCACTTAAGCTCTAGTCCACAAAAATAATCCTTCCTACCCCCCAAGCAGTCGCGCAGTCCGCAAGAGTGCTTTCAGCCTTATCACACCAAAGGTGTTGGTAAAACTGTTGGTGACATTGTGGTGGATACTACCTCATTAGAAAATGTTTTTTTTTATTTCCTGGGCTCTGATTGGCTAGTACCCCTGCCAAGGGGGGGTACATTAACTTTCAATAGATGCCCAGGAAATAAAAAGAACCAGCCCAAAGTGCCACTTCACACACACAGAAATCATTGAGCTCATCTTGCCCACTGGAGCAATTTATTCACATTTTCAGTGAAGCCTGTAATAAATTTGCCCCCCTCAAAAAGCATAAAGGTAAATCACTCGTAACCCTTGGCTGTCAGGAGACCTCCTAAAAAAACTTAAATCCAGGGACCACCTCTGGGAACTGGCTAGAAACTCCGGTAAGTAACTCGACATCCAGAATTATAAACGGGCACGGAAGGACTGCACCAAATCCATTCGGCAACAGAAATCTGACTACTATAAAAATGCCCTCGCTAACTCCTGGGGAAATGGAAGGGATTTCTGGAAAAACATTAAAGATGTCACTGGGAAGCAGTCAAAATCTTCTCCCGAACATACTCAACATAAATGGGCACACTACACTCGACTCTAAAACTATTGAGAACACTTTTAACATTGCTTTCACTGACCTTAGCAGTGTTCTCCCCTCCGACTTCTTCCAAGATGTGTCAACTCCCATCCCCCCAACTCCTCCACCCACGCATGTCACCCACCTTTCTACTTTAAAGCACTAAAGAAACATCAAGTCCGAAACTACATTGCCAAAGCCATCAGCAAATCTAGAACAAGCAATGACACACTTGACCTCAAGCTACTGGCCCTAACACTTGACGAGGTACTTGGGCCCCTCACTAAGATCTTTAATCTCTCTCTCTCTTTTCTCTAGCCAATTCCCAGACAAATGGAAAATGGCCACTGTTTCCCCGATTCACAAAAGTGGTGATAAGGCTGACCATGTGAACTTCTGCCCTATCTCCATTCTGCCTCCCCTATCGAAGGCACTGGAATGTGTAGTAGTGGACCAACTTACCGAGCATCTGGACAATTATAATATTCTCTGTAAACAGCAACATGGCTTTAGAAAAGGTCATAGTACATCCGCTGCCTTACTCGAATTCACCAGCTCCATTCACAGCTCCCTCGACAATGGACAACTAACTGGTGCTATTTTCATCGACCTGACCAAAGCCTTCTATACTGTCCACCACTCCCTCCTGCTCAGCCAACTAAAAAATGCAGGTCTCTACAATGATTCAATCTCTTTGTTCAAAAGCTATCTTGAAAACCGCTCCCAGCGTGTAAAAATTGGAGATGTGCACTCTGATTCCAAACCTGTCCTCTCTGGAGTCCCCCAGGGTTCAGTACTGGGCCCCCTACTCTTCAGCCTGTTCCTTAACACCCTACCAGACTCCTGCACTGAACATATGACCCTGTATGCCAATAATGCAGTAATCCTTGCCACACACCAGGACCCGAAGAAATTGCAAGAAAATCTGCAACTCGGCTTCTCCTCGGTTGAGAATTGGCTCACAAAGCACAAACTGATCCTTAATCAAAAAAAAACAAAGGCCATGATCTTCAACAGCTCCCATAATAAACATAAGCACTTCCAACTCTATGTTATCACCAGACAAGGTGCCGCACTGGAACAGGTCAAAAACTTTAAATACCTCGGGATCACCCTTGACCCTCACCTCTCCTACACTGCCCACATCGACCATGTCGCCAAAGCTGCTAACTCCTGGCTAGGCCTGCTATTCCATCATAGGAAACACCTGACACCAGAAAAGCCCTCGCTTGTCTCTGTCCGGAGCTCCATCATATCCATCACTGGTTATGGCATTATCATTTATGGCTCTGCTACAGCCACCGCACTCAAACGTATATCCACCACCCTCAACAAGGCCTGTTGACTTGTCACTGGCTCCCAATGTCTAACTCACACCTGTGACCTCTATTCTCAAACTGAATGGTGGAATCTTGCCAGTCAAATAAAACACCAAACTTGTATTACTACTAAGAAAATCTTGCTGGGCCTTGCCCCCCCCCCTGGAGTCTGTGCCCTCATACAACTGAGAATCCACACCCGACATACCAGGGGATCGAAACCTCAGCTTCTGAAAATCCTGCATTGCCGCACAACACAAGGCCAAAGATCCTTTGCTTACTGGGCCACTAGTTGGTACAATGGTCTTCCCAGCAACATCTCATCCTCACTATCGCTCAGCACTTTTAAGACTCGTCTCCGCCTAGCACTCACTGCCTCCAACCTCTGTGACTGTTGTGGCTAAACATGTCTTTTGGTTCCATAGCTTAAGATGGCCTTTTGGATCCACATCAATTCCTGCACTTTGCCAGCACCCCCCCCCCCCATCTTCACCTCCCCTGCTGGCCCATGACAAATGCCACCTGGCTGCACTACCTCTATTCTTATCCGTCTTCCACCTCTCCTCTCTGTCCCCCCAACCTACCTCCCCTTTTCTCCCATCCACTTTGTCTCCCTGATTTCACCCTCCTCCTTTCCCTTTCCCCTCCCCAAACTTTCACCTTATTGTTCTTTTTTCATTTACAAGACTATGTGTTTTTTTTAATTTTATAAACTGTTATCTTTGCTTATGATTGTCTCAATTGCACCAATGACGTGGAACCTTTGTAAAAGAGCCTCAGCTCAAAGGTATTTGTAATCCTAGAACACATAAATAAATAAATAAATAAATAAATAAATAAATAAAACTCATTGGTGTAAACACCACACTGAATTTGAAATTTCCACCATTTTTTTCTAGCGCTTAGGGAGAGGCACTGGCTACCTAATGCTCAGTAGTTGGCTGCCAGCCACCAAACCAAATACACATCACCCTCCAATGGGCTTATTTCTTAACAAGCTTTATTTTCTCATGTCCCATACTTTTTGCTGCCGTGATACTAGACTGTCAGAGAGCAGATCGCACAACTTTCAATTGCAACACAGCACTTCTCCTTAACCAGCCCCCAGTCTACCTCAGCGATCGGGCTGACTTATGCTCCTTCTGTATCAGGCAACACCCCCCCCCCAACACAAACAGTCAAGTCACATTCCTGGTACCTACAATGAGCGACTGAAATGAAAAACTGTCTTTTTTTAAAATCACTTCTTCGAAATGCACAGAAAGAAGAACACACTCTGTCTCGGGTAGCTGCAGCTTTGTAACTGCTGCTAGAGACGTGCTACATTTAAAACCTGATCTAAACTATCTACCCATTTCCCCCTTGCAAGAGTGGCTTCAACAATAACAACAGCATTTAAAACATTAAATTCAGGCCTAAATTAAGAGTAATACATCCTGCACAGACCATTCACTCTTGCTGAAAAATCCACGAATCCACCTTGTTATGTAGGAGGCCAGTACATGAGACAAGGAATGGAAGCTCCTCAGCTTGCCTTAACTGCAGCCCCCTCTTGCCAAAAGAAAACAAACAGTCTCTCTTAATGTTAAACTACCTCAAGCAGCTTGTAGGTAGCATAGGTACTGTGCCGACCGACTGTGCAATCCCTGCTTTAGATCGATTGGACCACCCTTGCATGCCATGTCTGAACAACAACAACAAAAAAAGATAAGAACCGGCAGTGAACACCATGAGGAGCTGGCAGTGAACAACTTTCCTTTAAAGCTACCAAGTGTGTTTACCTCTTCTACTCCCCTCCCCCCAAGCCAGTTCTGATTTTCTTTTTTACAGCAGAGACAAATGCAAGAAAAAAGTGTTTTAAAATAGCAGAACCTTCTACTGGTAATTGTACCAGTAGAGGGACTACTTTACAGTAAAACTTTTTTTTACCTTTTTTTTATTACTTGTCAAGTGGTTTTCTTTTTATTTTAAATATTTTATATATTATTACACACTTGCCCATTTCTAAGTGCAATGTACCACTCAGGGTGGGCAGGTATTGGGCTATACCGGACCTTCAAGGTGACCTCCGCCTGTGGTGTCGGGCCTCATTATGCCCTGGGCAGTCCGGTATAGCCCAATACCGCCCACCCTGTTGGGTATTATTGCTTACTTGGGGCGATGGTTGACCAACAGTAGAGACTGTAATACCGTTGCTGCACTTAAGCAGATATGTTTGCAAACACAAATAAAATTTTTCAAAGGGAACTCCATTTGTAATTCACAGAAGAGTGTTGCATAAAAGTCTTCTAATTGGACATATAAATGATAAAGTACGACTCAGTTCTGGCAAGGATTTCCAAAGCCCCACTCCTCTAATAGCTAGTGAAAGCTGCAAAGTGCAAATCATGTTGGAGGAGTTGATAACCAAATATTCCATTGACCCCAGGGACTGTTTTACATATCAACTGGTTTGTCATTTGTTTGGGGGCAACAGGACTGTGGATTTGGGTTGGGCTGTGCCTACCCGATTTGAGGAGGGCCAGTACAATCCACCATCAGGGATGAAAGTATAATTTATTTATTATCACACACTATTGGGAACAGAGCCAGATCATGCCCAAGCCATTAGACAGAAGTGGGAGGTAGACCTTAATATAAAACTAGACCATAATATATGGAAGTTGGTGATAAAACACCTTAATACATGCTCTAGGAACAACAGATTAAGACAGGTACAGTACAATTTTTCATACAGAGCTTATCTTACCCCCTCTAGACTTCATACCATGAACCCTGACAACTTCCACACCTGCCCCAAGTGTCATACTGACCAGGCAGATTTCCTGAACTTGGTCCTGACTTGTACAAAAGTTGCCCCTTCTGGATAGAGGTCCACAAGACGATGGAAAAAACCCTTTCACAAAAATTGCCATGCACTCCTTTGGAATTGCTAGTGGGAGCAGAACCACCAGGGGAGTGGCAAAATGTCAACCACCCACTTTGGGGAATTGCACTGGTTAATGCAAAAAAAAAACCCAAAAAACCCGCTAGCTCAGACATAGACGTCAGGAAATCCCCTGACAGTTCAGCAGTGGGTCAGCAATTTACCTGTAAAACAGTGTCTCAGATTAGAAAAAGTGTAACACACAGCTAATGGCACAAAGGATGTCTTCGAAAAGGTCTTGGGCCCCCTAAAGAAGGCCATTGGTGAAGGTATAATTCCGGTCTAATAAGATCTTATAATTAATACATTATACTGCCTTGATTGATTCTCTTAAGAACATTTATGACCCTTTCTCCATCTTCTGGGAAATGCCCATTTTTCCTCCTGGTGAACTTTGTCGCATTCCACTTGGCATGGGGTCAATACTGCTCATGGCAGAATGTTGCGCGTCTTAATCACGTTGCGCAATTCAATTAAATCTTTTTTTCTTATGAGAGCTCTACCCCCCACACCCCATTATGTGGAGCTGCGACCCCTGGACCCCTTCCGCTAAAGATTCTAACTCAGGGGGGCTTCAACACGGAGAGCACACAGGTCCGGGTTTCGGCATAGTGCCGTACACTACTAAGCATACAACATTATGACCCAGTACGATTCCACTCTATGTCAATAGTAACACCCATATTGTAAGTATATGTAGTTGAAAGTAGACACTGTTTAGCCTGTAATACACTGAATCTATAATATATATCTACATATATATATTTATATATATATATATATATATATCGGTGTTAGGGTTGAAAGCCCTTGGACCTCCTGCCCACCATAAGCGGCATCGGGGTGCGGCGTTGGTTTCTGCCCTAACTCTCATCCCATCAGATGTGTTAAGAAGCAGCGGTATAGGAGAATGGGGTGAGAGTTAGGACCGACAACCCCAATGTGCACCCCGATGCCATTTGGGGGTGTGGGCTGGGGGGTCCAAGGGGGGCTTTCAACCCTAATGCTGAATTTCCTCACTTTTGTCGCTGTGGAATAACCCTAACTAATGCATTAAATGGAGTTTTTTTCCTCTAATATCCCTTCTTTTTCAGAATGATAATGAGAAATAGTGAATGTAATGCGGTGGTGGGAGACGGGGCCCTGATGTCTTGTCACATAGTAACACGGTGCCCTCAAATGCAAATGGTAATGCGCATGGTGACACAAAGCAAAACAAGAAGATAAACAATACTGTAGACACAACTGGTTAAAATAACACAAGCGCAAATGAAAACGCAAAGGGTAACGCACATGGGGCCTAGGCGGGAACAGTAAGTGAAACGGGTACGGAAGCACAAGCAGAAGCGGTAAGGGTAACAGTAATGTAAGTACACAGGCTGGTTTTCCCCCAAAAGCTGCATAGAGAAAGACAGTGAGTACAAAGAATGTATGGGTCTCGGAGCAGAAAATGAGGAGTTGGAATACTAAATTGCTTATATCTCAGGAACCGTATGACGTAGAAAAAAAATTTAAAAGTCATATGATTTATGACTTTCCTGGCTAGTTTAGTATTTTCCCCCCCATTCATTTTTCTGATGAAAAGTCCGTATCTCACACAGTTTCTGAGATACAGGCCCTGAAAGGCGCGGCGAACCCTGTAATGTTACCCTATGGGAAACAAAGAGAAGTTCGGAGTGCCATAACTTTGGCTCCTTGTAATATTTTTTCACCAAACCACTAAAAGGCACATCTGTGGGATGTTGACTTTCTTCCTTCCAAATTTCAGCCCAAAAGACCAAACTGTTATTTTGCAGCAGGGCAGCAAAGGATTCCTGTAATGCAGCGGACGCCGTAATGTTATCCTATGGGAAAAAGTGTCAACTTTGCAGTGCTATAACTTTGCCGCCCTGTAATATTTTTTTGCCAAAATACTGAAAGGCACATATGTGAGATTTTGGCTGTGTTCCCTCCAAATTTCAGCACAAAAGACCAAACCATTCTTTTGTAGCAGGGTGGCAAAGAATTGCTGTCATTTTCCCACAGCCTGGAAAAGTACTGTCGAACTTTGTAAAAGCTTTCACAAATTCATGCGACAGTGTTGCAAATGCGAAAGTACTTTGTCCAGAAATTTGAAAAACATATTTCTGGGGGTGTTTTACCCCAAAATAAAGACATGCCTAGCATTCTCAGGGTCCGATTATGTGAATACAAAAAGAATTAGGTTGCTAGAGGGACCCAAATTTAAATGCCAAGCATTTTTCAGATGACCAACTGAAAACAAAATGGTGGATTTGCAACAGTAAAAGGGCCATTTGCAAAAGTAAAAACTGCATTTGTGACACTGTTGAACTTTTTAACTTCTCCCATTGACTTATAATGGGAAATTGTTTTTTGAATAACTTTTGAACCGTTTAATATTTTTTCACAAAATCTTCAAAAGGCACATTGGGGACCCAGGCTGCACGTTCCCTGAAGATTTCAAACTGGTAGCACAAACCATGTGACCTGTAGAAATGAGCAAAGAATTTAAAAAAAACATAAACGTGTGTGCAGATCACGCTTAATAACTCCGCAACCATATATCCAAACAGTACGAAAGTTAGCAGATCCCAAGATGTATGGTTCTTGATCACGTATTCCAAATTTTGGGCAAATCCTTTGAATGGTTGCAAAAAGTTATTAAGGTGCAACATTTTAGGTTTAACATGTAAATGGCTCCTCAACCCTAACTATGGTAGCACTACCATACTACCATAATATATATTGATGCACTGTGATATCTGTGATCCTGAAATCAAGAAAATGATGTATGTAATTGATTTTGGTTGTTGTACTGTTGCTTTTTTTAATAAAAATATTTTACAAATCCTGTTGGAGTACTCACAGTTCTGTTGTTAGGGTAATTGATCAGTCTCTCTTGGTCTCCTCTCACACCACAGCTTCAGTGGTGACAGCAGTTATCTCTGCTTAATTGTTCACCCCTGAAAGCTGGCAAAAACCACCATCAAAATTAATGAGTTTGGGCAGAACTCACCCACTACAACCTCCTTGCAGAACTAGGCACACAGATACTGGTTACCTGCTGCTCCTTTTTGGCTTTAGCTGAAGCTCTGCTATCTCAAATGATGTCCCTCCTCTGTCCTCAAGAGTGTTTTGACTACTGATAGAAAGAATCCCTGGTGGAGAAGAAGTCCTCAGGTCCATCGGGACTTTAGCAACCTTTGTTTTGTTTCTCTGTTTTCTGGTCTGCACTGGAGCATATCCTCCAGGTAAATTCAGATGAAGAACACACTCTCAAGGCCTACCAGTCTCTCAGAGCACTGTCAGCTTGTCTCTCCCCACAATGTGTCTCACTGTCTCTCTGCAGTGTTTTGAACAGTGAGCTACAGTAGATTTAGCCCAAATTCCAGGTTCAACTGGGTCTACTGCTTTAGATAGAGTTCTCAGGCATGAGTTGCATGACTGGCTGTATATTCACAAGGAAATTGTGAACAGGACTAAACAGAGACCTGCTGCATGAGTGCTTTAAACATTGGATGTCCTCACTGGTCCAGATTTACTGGGGCTAGAAACAGATTCCCTGCAGCATGTTCCAGCATGATCTAGCACCGCTACTTCTTTCTACTGTGACAGTGTAACCACTCTGCCAATTTCATGTCATGCATTTTTTCAAGATGCCACTGTACCTGCAGCAGCTGATTTCTCCCCTGCACCCACACTTTATTCTGGTCCCAGAATGGAGACAGGTTGAAGACAGGATGCTGCTGATTTCAGTAGGTTGATGGGTCCCTCAGAGATTGAACATGTAGGCCCCATTTGGGGAGGGGTATAAATGGAAATAGGCAGGGACTTAAAAATACGTAAAAAGGGAAAGGAATTCTGAAAAAAAACAGGAAGATTCAAATTGTAAAGTACACTAATTAGGAGACAATGGAAGTTCTTAGGCAGTTCTATTTATTCACATATTTATTTGTACATTTTAACCCAGACATGCACACTAAACTGTGACAACTCATTGCCAGGTGTACAGAGGAGCCCAACAGGATGTACGGTAATACTGCAGCAGAGGTATTGTAGGAAACAAGGCAGTATCAATGGTAACGAATCCCATTTGTAAAGCAGGAATATGCAACACTATGTTGCATCCTGACAGGCTCCACTGTATCATGAGGTGTGGGGTGCATGGATTTATTGCATTGTATTGGCATAGGGAAATCTCTCTACTGTTACGATAAATGTCATTTGAATTTAATTTCAACCAGGAAAGCCACCAGAGATGAACAGGAGAGACCTCACTTTACTGTCTTATCTGAAGAACGGTATCCAACAATAACGCTCTCCCTAGTGCCACACTAGAATGACAATATTTGGAATCAGCTCATGTTTCACATGTGGGACTAGAATCTGTGGCCTCCAAGTCTTCTGACCCCAGATGCTGGTGTGCAACCAACTGAATCACTGACACTGTTTTAGTAGAAATAGATTGCTTATCAGGGTCTTTGATATGTTGTTTGTTTATATTTTAAATGAACATTACATTATACTGTAAAGTAGTAAAATCTGCTGCAGTACCTTTTTAGGGCTGCAGTGGGCAGAGCCCTGGAGTCCTTTCATGGTCACTGAGAAAAAGGGCTCTGCATTCCTTCCGAACTAACAACATGCTGGAGTGTGAAAAAAAGAAGACTCTGCCTGGAAACACTATGCGCTCGTACTATCTCGCACTAACTTCATCGTAATAAATTTTTTTAGTTCTGACCACATGATCCTCTATCTCAGATCTCCCCGAAACATAGCAGTGAAACTGGGGGTATCCAATCCACCTGTGTTGCGATCAGGAATCCTGTCTTTTTTTCCAGTGACCACCATCATGCATGCATGGTCAGCCATTGGGACTCATTTTAAAAGGCTTAGAAGAAATGTGTAAAGAGTAAGGCTTAGTGAGGTAAAATACAGAAATAGCCCCATGTTTGCAGAGAAGAGCTAGAAATGCACTATTTTTTTTTAATTGCATTTTGTCTGTCTACCCAGGATATCAGCTCTGTGCATCCATGAGCTAGACTGGTGCAGAGCCACATAGAAATTTCATTCTTGAATGAGTCTTTTTTTAGTCATATTTGTGATAAAGGTCTTTTCTGTTACCTGAAAAAACAAAGTTGTATAAAGATAGCCCCATTTACAAAATATAACATGTTACAGCACTCATTTGTAAACTGGACCATTTTTGGATAACTGTTTTGACAGGTAAAAGAAAAGACCTTTAAAACAAATATGATCAGAAAAGTAACTCATTCAAAAGAGAGAGAGATAGAGAGAGAGAGAGAGAGAGAGAGAGAGAGAGAGAGAGAGAGAGAATGTGCCGCTGCAACATATACAACAGAATTCCTTTTGTTTGTCTCTTTGAGTCTCTGTTTGTCTGGTGTGATGGTGTCGCCCACATACAGAGCTGATCACCGTGTTTTCCCCATGTAGAGCACTCCTCCGGTACTTCACATGGTGGAGTAGTGCATGCTTGCAGACAGTGATTGTACAGCACGCCTGTGTTCCTGTGTCTGTCCTGCCCGTTACTGCCAAGAAAGTCATTAGAGATGGTCCTCACCATCTGTCTGTGCTCTAGCACAGTCAAGTGTATCAGTCAGTTGCTCTTCCCAAGCATTTCTCCATGAGTTCTGAGAGACCCTTGTAAGTACAGCCCCCCGGAGTCCACATCACTGAGTTTTGCCCCACAGCTGTAGCTCCAACAGTGAGCCATGGATCGAGAAGGAGAGAGCAACAGTGACAGGGAGAGTGTAACAGCAGGACTTGTAGAGAGAGAGAGAGAGAGAGAGAGAGACAGACAGGCAGTGGGACATGTAAATAAATAGTGGTGCACTGTCCTTTCTTCTCTCTGTCACTGTATGTGTGTTTAGGTGTTATGACAGGGACGTGACTGTTTCTGTGGTCCAACCACTCTCGGCACCTGCCTGGGTCAGCCTCTGCCCTCCAGCTCCCATGTCACCATGCAACCAAGCAACTGAAGCCTCCTCATGGGAGTGCTAAACATACATCGAGAGAAAGGAAGAGGCATGTACCTAGAGAGAGAGAGAGTGACACCGCACTGCGAGGAGTGCAAGACAGCGACAGAGACAGGGGACTTCAGGGTACAGGCTTATGATTGTCAGCACAGACAGACAGAGGCAGCTAAAGTTGGTTTACCATGCATCATCAATGACAGAGAGAGAAATAGTGACACACAGTGACAGAGACATTGGGACAACACTGGGACAATCTCTCCCTCTCTCTCAAGAACAGCAATGTTTCCGTGTATGCCTTATGTGCAGCTTCAGTCTCGCTGTGTGGCACCAACTCAACACATCGTGAATGACACGACTGTCCTAACATGTTCCAGCTTAAAAAAAAAAAAAACAGAAATATGTGTTAAAAAAAATTAAACCAAGTAATTTTTGGACTTGTTCAGTCACCGAACAACAGACCCGATCTTAATTAAAAATAAATACTGTATAGTGTTTTGGATTTTATTAGAACTACTGTTTTTCTCAATTAATTGTTCCATATCTTGACTTCATAACACTACAAGATTAACTAAATGTGTATATATTGCCGAAGTAGTGTGTAATTAGTTAGGCATTATACTTTCTTAAGTGAGTTTAATGGACTCTAGATTCATATCTCAGTTGAGATCAGATCCATTATTTTGAAAAGAAAATCAGCTAGGCCAGGTGGCACAACTGAAAAAAAAGATCTTTAGAAGTTAGGGAGAAATTTCTTGTAAAATAGGCAATAAATAAAATTATCTTGATAAATGACCCAATCTATTCACCAGCATTTTAATAGCCCGAAGCTGCTATGTTGTTTGTTTTTAATTCTCATAGCTGAGTACTATTAAATGTGAGTTTATTCTTAAAATATGCACCCTGTCCTATAAGAAAACAGTGCTGTCATGAGCAGTCTTGTTTATGGATCCCCTTTTCTCTCCTTTTCTAGTTATCTTGGTTGCAGTTCATTCCTGCCCCTGAAATCTATTATGCAGTCATGTTGTGGCTGTTCTCAATGATTTGCATGGGTAGTATTGAAAATGTGGGGGCTGGAGATGTTCCCTCGATCTCATGAGCAGAACAATGGTGATCATCCCCTTCCCTTGGAGTAAGCTGTGTCCCAGACTGACTAATGTGCCTGACTCTCCATGTGGCTAGTGGGAGGCAGTCTCTATGTTGCCACAAGCAAACAGAGCATTTGTTAGAGAGATCCCCCAGCCTTTTATTTATTTTATTTATTTATTTAGCTTTTGTTAACTGGGTGAGGTACACTAGGCAAACAGGTGCCTATTTTCAGGTATGACCTGATATATTTGGTGTATATTTTGAAGTGTTTGTGAGGCTTGTTATTTATCAGCTGCGGCTTTATCATGGCTATGTGTACTGTTTGGCTAGGGTATGAAGGCAAGTCAGAGTTCATCTGGAAGAAGATTTGATGAGAGGGGACAGGTCTATCATTCAAGGGGTAAGTCGACCAATTAATGCCAAAAAGTAAAATCTCTTGCTTACCAGACCATTTGCAAAAAGTGAATTTGCAGAGTTCATGTGTGGCCCTACAACTGTTACTTTTTGGTTTTAACAAGCCCTTGTATCACTATTATATGTCCATATGGAGCTCTTCTGCCAAGGTCGTATGCCCAGGTTGTATGGCATACTACCGGGGTGTCTTTTTCTCTTCTCCTCATCACTTTACTGGATTTGCTGTAAATCCCACTCTTATGTCTTTATGAGCATAAAGACAAAGAACCTCTGTGCGTAAACACTGAGGCAAGGGTTACCCCAAAGGTCATTTGGCTGGGAAGCCAAAGTTTCAAGAAAATACAAAATCACACATGCCCCCACAATGCAAAGCATCATGGGCTGCATATGCAAATCACCACAGAATGTTATGCTGGTCCAACTTTAAGCAGAATTGCATGTTGCCGAAAGGCCTCTCACACAGTTTGAAAAAGGTGCTAACAGAAGACATAGACACGTGTTTCGTCCTACCAGGACTCATCAGTATGCATCGTCTGTTTAGTAATAGTTTATTGTTTGATTCTAAATAAGCTCTATGGAGATACTAGGAACCAAGGAATGTCTCCATTACATTACAAGAAATAGACCTCTGGTGAGTGATAAATGAGGAATTAACATCCATGACAAACTAGTACAAAGGTACTATACAGACTGAAACTGCCACATCGCACATGCAGGCCCTCGCGTCAAGGAAATTTCAAATACAGAAATTGTGTAAACTGTAGTAACACAAACAACAGAACCAGCATTAAACATCCACAATCAGGGAAACAGTATCAAATAAGATCTTTTATTACATGTACAATAATACTACTGGGGTAATTTGCTCACCTGTTCATGTGATGTCTGTTATTTTAAATGAGTTCAGGCTTCCTGTCATTCACATATTCTTTAACTGAGCACCAATATTTAAATAATGGCATTGCATTTGCTGGCCTGAATACATTGCCTTATGTCACAGGCAGAATTAATCAACCATGTCCCTCATGTATGCATGCTTTTTGAACTTTTTTAAAGTCTTTTTCTGTAAAGTGCTGACTGGGCAGTTGCTCAGCATTGTAACCTTGTATCAAGAACCATCACTCTTCTCTGTCCTCATTGAGGGGGTGGGATGTGCGATGGTATGGTGCTATCCTGGGTATTACACCCTAGAAGGGGGCCAGAGGGACCCCAATATCTTCCATGCCCCACCTCATTCTCCCTTTCCTACCATGCTTCTCTTCCACACTTCTCCAGAACTGACGCATAAAAGGCTCTGCAGCCAATCAACAGTCTACAGAGTCATAGTATTGGGATCATTAATAGCACATTGCAGTATTTTTCTTAGTTCCTAAAGTTGACCTATGGAGCAGCAAGAAAAGTAAAAGAAACCCTCAAAACAATTGATGTTTGCATATCTACAGTAGTACTGTCTGAATGAATGCTGCTTCTCCATTTGTTAATAGCACTACATTGAGCAGCCAACAGAAAGAACAAGCTGCACTGTGGAGAAAACAAGAAAAATTACTAAACACTGCAAAAGTCATTGTTTTAAATAGAAACAAGACAGGCACCTGTATTCCTCCATATTGATTAAAACTGCATAAAATAAGAAGAAATATAAATTTAGTCAGAGACGTGTCATCCAATGGTAAGGTGGATTTCCAGTTACACTTGAGGATTATGCTGTAGCTCTGCTGTTGTTTTTCTGAACACTGCAAAGCAGCACTAGAACAATGCTGCAAAACTTACTCCCCTCTATTCTTCCTTAAATTTGATCTCTACAGTGGCCATAACACCCTCAAAGGAAGAGGAAGGGAACTGAGTAATTCTAATGGGAAAAAGGTGTATATTATCCCTGCAAAAATAAATATTTTATTCATGCATTTAATCTTCTAGATCATGGTTTGAAATTATGTTTAATTATTTACTTTGTTAGGGTGTCCTTCATAGTTTGAGTTCACTATCCATGATGTATCATATGAGATGTACAAAATTCCATAGTTCATTAGTTATTTGTCATGACAACAACTCATGGTATGCCAACTGTGATGCAATTCAACAAACAAAGAATTAATGCTTTCATTTTCATAATGTGCTAGTGCCTCATTGTTTATTGTGAAACATGTTTTCGACTGAGAAACATAAACAGCAATCTTTTGGTTTAATTTCAAATATTTGCTATTCTAAGGTTTCCCTGGCATTCATAAATGTATCATGTACCCTTGCTCGAAACTTACAAATGTAATGAACAATACAGTTGAAACGTCACATTAACTGGCATCTTTATTTATTAACATGTTTGTCTGTCAAAGCATGCTTATAGCCTTACACAATTTGTGTGACTTTTTCTTGATTTACTGTAGTGATTTACCCTAATGAATAGACTTCCACTCATCTCCTTTTATGACTTGAATTACTAAACTCTTATTTTGATGGATAGGCCCTCAAAACGGCGACTGCGGAATGGCAGCCCATGACATCTGCAAAGGAATCACAGTGCTGACACTTTTGGGTGACCCACGGTTGCCCCCCCATCCCCGAGTGGTGCCCTCCCACAGAGTTGGAATATAAAATAAGAGGGGTGTGGGGGGCAACACACCCACAAGAAAAGTCATTTCCCAAAGTGTTTGCATTGTGGGTTCTGCACCATTGTCACAGGTCGCCATTCTGCAGTCACCGTCTTGACATGGGACCTATTTGATGCACTACCACAATGGGGTACAATAATGCCTGATACATTTATGCCAGGTTAAATTCAGTTGCTTGAATACCTGCACTTTTATTATGCAGTGTATATTGTACATTAAATATGTGGCTTGATGGTGTATAATATACAGGTCAATGCCTGGAGACAGGTAAAACCACACATTTATGAGCTTACATTACATTTTGTGACGGCAGGCACCTAACTTTTATATATTTCAATATTTTTGCCCCACATTCTTCACCTGCAGCCCCATTGACTCTGGCTAGAATTTATTATGTTGGTGCACTTGTGCAGCCAACATCTTGTGGTAGTGGAGATTTGGAGGCAAGGTCACTGTTGGGCGAATGCAGGGCATGCACCAGTAAGTGTGTCCCTCATTCCCCAATCAGTTGCATGCCAGTGCCACACCACCCGGGTGAGCACATCTAAGGAAAGGTCTGCTGCAATGCAAGCAATGCTTGTCACATGCTGCAGACTTTCCTACGTGTTTCACCAGCTACAAACATGGTGGCATAGTGGCCGTTAAACTGCCGAATTCAGGGGTGCCCAATCCCCCGGTTGGCTTACCCTGCCCCTCGTGTATGTGCCAATGGGGGAGCCCACTCCCCGTCTGTATAATTTTTCCCTCCTCCTGTTTTGCTTGCCGAGGGGGTGCCCAATGCCCCGATGGCTACTGTACCCCCCAAAAAAAATCACCTGTAAAAAAAGGAAACCATCCGCGATGTTCATTTTAACACCTGTAAACAGAAAACAGTCCCTCATAGTCTCCCTACCCCCCTTCCACAACCTGCACCAACCCACTGCGCACCCTGCCTCCCCACACACCCCCACACCACACTTACCTCCGGAGCTTGGCACAACGATCTTTGGTTGACTGGAAACACATCTGCACTCTTCAAAGCCAACCTTGAACTGAGGAAATGCCAGTATGCTGTATAATGGATTAAATAGGGGTTTTTCAACTTTGATGCATATCTTGGGCATTTTTGGGAATGTTTTCACCAAATTTTCAACATGGGGTTTTTGGGACACCTCCTCATGAATTTTGGCACTGTTATGATGTTAATGGGTCCCAAAAGATGATTTCGCAGTCACTGCATGGAATCACCTTTTGGGACCGATTAACATAAGGACAGTGGCAGTGTTCATGAGATGGGCTCTCAAAAAGCCTATGTTGCAAATTTGGTGGAAAAAATGCCCGTTTTACGAGCGTGCATTGCGCAGTTGCTACGCACGCTCATAGCTTCACGAATTTGCAATATTTTCATGCCAGATTTTCAACATTGTCATTTTTCTACACCTCCTTGTGAACAGTACAGCTGTCATTTTTCACATCCTGGCTGAAATGTGTTTCTGCACTTCCGGCTCACAATAGAGCAGTTGCTGTGGAAATCAATGTTTGGGGCAGATTATGAAAATGACAGTGACACTGTTCATGAGCAGAGGTCTCAAAATGCCTATGTTGAAAATTTGGTGACGATATTCCATAAAATGACTGTTATGAGTGTGCATTGCCTAGTTTGCATACACGCTTGTAATGTTGTGCATTTGTAACATTTTCACTACTAGCATTTTTCCACATCTCTTGATGAACAGTACAGCTGTCATTTTACATATCCTGCCCGAAATGTGTTTTTGCACGTCTGGCACAGAATAGTGCAGTCGCTGTGCAAAATCACTTTTTGGGACAGTTTGAGGAAATGACAGTGACACTGTACATGAGTAGAGGTGCTAAAAAGCCTATGTTGAAAATTTGGTGCTGAAAGTCCATAAAATGACTGTTACAAGCGTGCATTTCCCATGCACCCTTGTAACTTCGCAAATTTGCAATATTTACATGCCACATTTTCAACACTGCCATTTTTTTAAACCTCCTTATGAACAGTACAGCTGTCATTTTTCACATCCAGCCCAAAATGTGTTTCCGCATTGCACTACCAAAGCCAATGCCAGCATGACAACATTTGACATTGATAAATGCTTGTTTAATATACTACTACTTTGGGGGATTTCAGCAGCTTTTGCTTATGAAAAACAGTACTGACAAAATAATGAGTAATAGATGCAGGAGCTGCATGTTAGATGAAAGGTACTGTATGTATTAACCAACAGGTAAATTAAGCATGGTCTGTTTTGTCAGTCCCTTTGGTCCTATATCATTTTCTAACAATTCATACTAGGTACAAAGATGCTGAACTTTCACAGTCTATTGCACCGTTGTTTTGGCAGTGCTGGAAGAACACCAATTCCTTTGACCCATTGTTACCAGCAGTTTAAAATGTACCAGACCTACTTGCTTTGGGACATTGTGATATGAAAACTCCTCTAAAGCATGTTCAGGTACTTCACAATTTGAATGTGGAGGGTCAATTAACCTTCTATATAATGGAACCTATAGACATGTAGGGTGTAGTAAAAGAAGATCTCTCTGAATGCTTTAGCACATGTACCAACTATTTCCGTTATAAAACATGGATACTCCATTTGAGTGAGTCAGTTTTTCAGTTTTTAGCTGCATTAAGAGAGTTTATAGTACCCTATATGTTTGGCTTACTCCAGCATAAACTGATTACACGTATGTTCAAGTTCAAGTTTATTACCGGAAATAACTTCATTGAGCAACCTCATTCACAAGGAGGTCTTGGTGTACAAAGACAGTAACAACAAGAACATATATAACCTTATACAGCAGGTTTGTTAGAACTAAATAGAGTAACATGATATGAACTAGGTGCAGGTAGATGAGGAACAAACAATTATACCAACACTGGCTAATACAAAGAAAGGAACTAACTATACGATAAGTGCAGCGTACACAGATCAAGTTAACCACTTTTGGAGCAGAGGAGACAGAGATAGTGCTGAGAAAAGGTGCTGAGGGTGTTTTTTTCCTTTGTTTGTTTTTTTATAAAGGGCATGGTGAATTAGTCATTGTGATGCAATTCAACAAACAAAGAATTATGCTCTCATTTTCATAACCTAACTAGTGCCACATATGAGTTAATAACTAGCATATATTGTGTACACTTCTGGTAGTGTTATTACTGAACCAATCTGAAACCAAGGAAACATTGCAGACAGGAATGCAAGTGCCAGCTGCTCTCCAAGATGTGTGCCAACTATCCAGCCCAGGACCTCTGGCATGTGAGTACACACAGCACTAGCATAACATTTGCAGTAAAATAGTTTACTTGGCTAGATCAGGTGCAGGAAATGTTCTGGTCACCAAAAACATGTACTGAGCCTTTCTACCCAGACCATCAAGCCCAGTGGCAAGCAATGACTGCAGTAGATGGCAGCCCATCTCTAAGACTAATGATCACACTCACATTGAGGTTATGGGGGCTAGTCACATTTGCCAGTGTAATATAACTCATGCTGCATCAGCTTTGTTTTTTTACCACAATGAGCGCTAGTCTTGTGGACCATGGCCTAGTCATAGGCCTGCAACTTTAGGTGTCAGGCACCCTGTGGCAGTCATGTCATTTTACTGAAATTATAAGGGATGCCATGCACCCATTTCAGTAGAATCATATGTGTTGGAAAACTCCACCTGCTTAAAATTATACCATTTTATTCCAAGGAAACTTTTTTTAGGGGTTCGTAGAAGATGCAAATAACCTCTTTTTAGGGTTGCAAAGTAATGTTAATGCAACAAATCCAGTCAATGGCATACAGTAAATATCACCCTTCCATGTTTCATAGAAATCAAGATTTCATCTTCCTAGCAGCAACAATTTCTGATCCTTTTGGCAGGTGAAGATTTTCTTAGGCTGTACAACAGAACACAGTGGTCACCTTCAGTAACTTCTGACGTACAGTGCCTATGCACAATCCTACTCTTCCTGAAAACCAAGTCTTGGTGGGGCTGTACAATCTCTTAGTTTAGAAAATGGGCTTTTAATTTCCTGGTCTCTGATTGGCTGGTACCCCTGCCAGAGGGGTACATTAACTTTCAACAGACGACCAGGAAATTAAAAGTGCTATCCCCAGAGCCCCTTTACCCACAGTGATATCTCTGTGCCCATCCTGCTTTCCGATTGGCCGAAAGCACCTAATTGACTTTCAAATCGCCGCCATTTTTTTCTATCGCTTAGCGAAAAAAAGTGCCCTCATAACTCAATAGTTCAGTGCTGCCAACTGCCGTTCTGTCGCTTAGCGAAAGAAAGTGGTCAGTGCTGCCAACTTCGGATAAAACCTCACACAATTTCCACCGAATAAAAAATACAGTTTCTGCCTTACAACTTGCTTTCCCTGCAGCGGACTGCTTTATCGTACTCGATGCCGCTTGTTCATGTCCTGTCATATCACACAGGTCCCGCTTCCGGTGCTGCAAATCTCCCCGTCACACTAAAATAAATGGCAAGACTGAAAGTCATAAAAAAATAAAAATAGTGGTCTGCCAAATCTTCCCCATCACCGGGGGGGCCGGGGGCATGACAAGCAACTCCAAATCGATCGCACTGACAGCCGCTTTGGAAACAAAAACAGTGCGATCCCAACAGACAGCGGCCGTAAAAAAAACAGAAAGCCACCTGCCTGCTTATCGCTACCCCTGTTGCCCAGAACTTCTCACTTGCGATCGCGATTTTACTGATCGTGCTTTGACAGTTAGGAGACAGTGTGTGTGTGTGTGTGTGTGTGTGTGTCTCAACTAACTATTCACATTGGCATTCTAATAAAGCAGGTGAGGAACTATTTTATTTCAAAATCTACTAAAAGTCATTTTATTAATTTCTTTTTTTTTTTTACAGTGCTTATTTAATGTAATAGCTACCCTCGGGGTGGGCGGTATGGGCAATACCGCCCACCCTCTCGGGTATTATTGCTTAAATAGACTAGTAATGAGTCCATCAGTGTCTCCACATAGATTCTTATCTTATTGGATGTATGCAAAGTGTTACTGCAATTGTTCCTTTGTATCAACTTGTGTGTTTTTAATAAGGCACTAATTGTGAACAAGTGCCAACTTCCAAAAAGCTGGAGATGAACTTACAGTACATAGCCCTACATGTGTTACTAAGTAAGTATAAGAGCTACTTTTAAGGGATGAAGTAAGATGGTGAAGGACAGGGAGTAGGGGTTGTAAGTTGGAAGGCTGTACCTGTAGTCACCCATGTTTAAACCGTTTTATTCGGAGTAAATAATTGAACCACTGTTTTCCTAACTTTTACTGATCTAGGCTTTAATTCATGAAATTCCCCCTTAAAACAAGTCAGCTATAGGAATTTGAGCTCTCTTCCTAAGAGCGGCTGTAAGGAGAAGCAATCCTGCAAACAAGAGTGCAGATGCAGAATAAAACTGCTACAAGCCAAGTTGGAAAAGCAAACAAGTTAAAATCATTACCAGGTAAAAAGAATACTACAGAAAGGGATACGGAATGGAAAATAGGCTTTTTAGCAGTTAAACATCAATCTAAACCTAAAGCAGAGCCAAACAACTCAATCAAGGATGAAGACATTTTTTACAATAGCTCTTGCTCTGTTGTCTAAACACTTGGTGTGTAGGGTAAACAATAAAAATAATAATAATAATACAGATTTTTGTGTCTCTGAGTCTGCCAAGAAACATTTGTAAACAAGCAAGGAGTACTAATAAAGCTCATTATGCTACTTACACCAAGCATGTGACAGAGAAAATCACAAGGGAGATGAGTTTCTCACCATTCCTGAAGAATGTACATAATCTCCAGAATTGTAGAACTTAGGTTCTCTAAGATCTTGTTCTATCTCTCCCCATACTCCTGCTCTCTACCCTTCTAGAGAAGCTACAGTACTGTCTTGAGAGAGCTACAATGGGTTGCGGACAACTATATACTACAGAAAACAGCATAGCAACAGAGATTACAACATAGTTACAGATATGAGAAACAATATATATATTGGTCCTAAGTCATTCTCCATTGTAGAATGACTTAGGAGACAGAATTACTAATGAGTATCATTTGAGACAGAATATGCTTCCATTAGCATTACAGCTTAGACAAAAGAAATGCTAACCATTCAAAATTACATGCAGCATTTCTTACTTACACCAGTATAAATCATTAGACATAACAAAGGCCTTCTGTCTCTGTGTCAGCTTGCTTAGACAAAGAGAACTGCTGACAAGCATATTTGCCTGAGTGTAAAATACACATTACATATAATTATATGAGAATATAAGCATACAATAATCACTGATGATCCCTCTGAGTCATCTTATCAGTGATTAGGTAGATTATATATGGAATATATGTAAAAGACAAACATAATCTAGATAAATGTATTATAGTGAGGTACTGTATAATAAATCATGCATGACAATATTAGCATATCTTAGCAGCAAAGCACATTCCTATCACCCATGCTTATATCTACAATGTTAGTGCAAAATAGCAGTATTACAGTACAATAGACCAGGAATACAGTGTGAGGTGTATGTGGGACGATAGGGGGCATAACCGATGGGTAACAATCCCTTCTTTGCTGCCCTAATTGCAAAAGTGGCAACAAAACAAACAATTTGAGGTTAGGCACCTTTTGTTTACAGGCCTGTGGCATGAACCTGATAGAGGAATATTAACTGGTCACACAGGTATTTTAGTTTTTTTTTTAAACAAAGTGTAAGTATAAAGGAAAATGTTAGTAAACCTTGCATTACTATAAACATTTGGAATAAAACTTAACATTGGGGTTTTTCTAATATACCACCTTGAAGGATGGCTTTTTTTAGTTGGTAAGTTGAACAGGACACAAAATGTCAATGTCCACAAGCCATAAACTATGAACAGGATTCAGTGAAAGAGCAGACAACTATGAGAGTACCGTGGAAGGCAGAGCAGCAGGACTGGACATCACATGAACTGGGCTCAGCAGGAAAGCACCACAAACATGCAGAAAGGCAGCCAAATGTATTCATCCACCATAAGTGCAATTGCCATCCTTACTGCATCGCCCAAATTCAAATTTGGCCCCCTGACAAAGCTCTAGTGAGTGAAATGCTGAGGCACCTTCATGGTTGGCTGGTTTGAACGGTCCTTGCTTAAACTGAATTCTATATTCAATATAGAGAATATTGAATGAGCAACTATGCATAATCAATGTGTTCTGCCGCTGAGGGTTTCTGATTCCTTCTAACCTTTAGAGCAAAGCTCAAGAGGTCCATTAGAATCAGAACCCTGAGGTGGCAGAACACACTGGTTGTGCATAAAGCTGCTCATTCTGTATTTGTTATAGTGTATAGTGTCATGTGAAATGCTTGCAGAGTGGTTCTTTTGCTTAAAGAACAAAACTAACTTATGCAGTCTCTAGAGATTTCAGAATGTTGTTGTACCACAAAAGAGTACAAGCACATTCCATGACCTTTGAACTGTGGTACAACAGCATTTTGGAAGGGATAGAGTTCTGTACAGAACAGTGTTCTACAATACACTATAATTTTTTTTTTTGCATTTGTACACAGTTTTCTTTGCAATTTTGTCATGTTTTGTGTACTACTTTCATTCTTTGGTTTAGTGTCTGGGAGTAGCTTCTCTCCATGGTTGCTCTAGCTTGCCTGCACCATGAGTGTCAGCAATTTTGTTTGCAAACTCCCAAAATCACTCCTACTAATGAAATGCTGGTGGCTTCACAGATCTCAAGCAGAGATGTAGGAAGTGGTGCAAATTAAACTGCTGTGATGGGCTCAAACAGTGGGGGGGGGGGGGAGGTCTGCTAAAACAGAACCACAGCAACAGAAGCAGGAGGAGAAACCATATTCATAGCCTCAACAGCAAGAACTCAGATAAATCCAATTAACTATCAAAGATGGCAGCTTGAGATACTGTGACTGAGAAACTGGGACCTGCACCAATTTCTGAGAATGTTCTGCATTTTGTACTTTATAAAAGGTATGCCATCATTGTCACTAAGATAAAATATATTTTGCATTATCTACAAGATTTTAAAGGCTGTTGTGCTTAGAAAGTGCTTGTTCCTTTTTTTCAGCCCTTTGTAGTATAGTTAACTTGTGACTTACTGGCAATGTGAGAAAGAGTAAAGTAAAGTAAAAATGTATTTCTTTCAAGCACCCTTCCCAAGCTCAGGGCACTTTTACAATAATCCAAACCACTTTAAAACACATTATGTAAAATAATGAATATAGTAGTCATAAATAACAACCCCTTATTATGTCCCAGCAAATATTTGGGTAAAAAGGAAAGTCTTTAGCTGTTTTTTTAAAACTTTCCAGTCAGGCAATCTCGTATCTGACCAGGTAGAGAATTCCACAAGGTCGGTGCCATAAAGGCAAAAGATCTGCTTCCACACATCTTTAAATGCACCGTGGTTATCTCTAGCAATCCCTCATCAGAGGAGCGAAGACAGCGGGTAGGACAGTAAGGCACCAAGAGCTCTTTCAAGTAGTGGGATCCCAAATCATGTAGGGCCTTAAAGGTCAGCAATGCGACCTTGAAGATAATCCGCCACTGTATTGGCAGCCAGTGCAGATCACGCAGCACAGGTGTCATATGGCTAGATCTTGAAACTCCCATCAACAACTTGGCCGTTGCATTCTGCACAAGCTGCAACCAGTGGATATCCACCCCAGCAGCCCTAGATAGAGGGCATTGCAGTAATTAAAATGACCAGTGACAAAGGTGTGGACCAGGGTGGGAAGATCTTCAGGTGGAACCAAGTGTTTCACCAGGGCAATGTTCCTCAGATGGAAAAAGGCAGATTTGACTACGTCCAACACTTACACCTTCATAGTCAGGCCTTCATCAAATATCACACCTAGGTTACGCACTTGGCCAGAGGCCAGAAGTGGGGCTCTCCCAAGATATAAACCTGAGAGTTTCCCAGTCCAAGTCCAAAGAGACAGACAAGGTAATGGCCTTGCGTGGCCTGAGTAGAGCAGGTGTGGGACCAGATCGAAATTTGTGGCTGGACCCAAAGATAATGATTGAGACAGAGGCTGCTGGTTCATTTGAATAAGCTGGAGAAAAGAAGAGAGAGAATGCAGAGAGTTGAGTATGACGGGAACTGTGGAAAACTGTACTGCTCTCTTTACCACTCTTTGCTGAACTTGGTGGACTTAAGTGTTTCACAACTGAATGGAGACCAACCCTATAATTTCTTCTCCTGTAGTCCTATAGTTTTAAATATTATAACTTTACCCTAAGATCAGAGGGTTCTATATGGATGCCTCTTTTGGTTGAATGAATTGAAATAACAATACAGAAAGCTAGAACATAGAATCATAAAAGTTGATGGCAGATAAAGGCCTCCAGGCCCACTTTGTCTGCCTGTTACCCTACCTATTATGACTCAGCAGGCCTTAATCAGTCTGCGGTTCACTTCCCTTGCAATTTCAAGATCCTTTTGTCTGTCCCATGCATTCTTGAAACCTGTAACCATTTCTGCCTCCAAGACTGCTGCTTGTAGGCTGTTGCATTTGTCCACCACCCTCTCTATGAAAAAGTACTTCCTCACATTACCTCTGAACCTCCCCCATGCCAGCTTCATATTGTGCCCCCTCATCCTTAAGCATTTTATTGTTTGGAAGATGGTACCCTCCTGTAGTTTGTTTTTACCCATGAGGTATTTGAATGTTTCAGTCATGTCCCCCCTTTCCCTCCTGTCCTCCAGGGAGTACATATTGGGCTCCCTCTGTCTTTCCTCATAGGGTTTATGATGCAGGCCTCTCACCATTTTGGCTGCTCTCCTCAGTACCCTCTCAATCCTGTTAATGTCCTTTTGAAGATGAGGTCTCCAAAACTGGAAGTAGTGATTGAGGGGAGGCCTTGCCAATGATCTATACAACGGGATTATTATCTCCTTCCTTCTGCTGGTGATTCCCCTACCTATGCCTCCCAGCATCATGCTAGCCTTCCCTGCTACCTTGTCACACTGCTTTGATATCTTCAGGTCATCAGAGATGACTACCCAATGGTCCCTTTCCTGTTTTCAGACTCGATTGCCTCCCCTCCCAGGTAGTAGAAACATAGAATTTGACAACAGATAAGAATCGCTTGACCCACCTAGTCTGCCCATTTCCCTACCTAATGCATAGGCTGCAGATCCTAGTTAACCAATGGCCTACTTCCTCCTACCCCCAATTAGAATTGCCTTATGTCTGTCCCATGCATTCTTGAGTTTCCCCAAACTGTTTTTGAGTCCACTACCTCCTCAGGAAGGCTGTTCCATGTATCCACAACCCTCTCCATGAAAAAATACTTCCTCACATTACCTTTGAGCCATCCCCCCTCTATCTTCAAATTGTGCCCCTTTGTTCTTGCACATCTCTTTTTCTGAAAGATGCTACCATCTTCGACTCTGTTGATTACCTTGATGTACTTGAAAGTTTCTATCATGTCCCCACTCTCCTTCCTCTCTTTGAGTGTATACATATTAAGCTTCTTTAATCTCTCTTCGCATGTCTTCTGGTGCAGACCCTGCACTATTTTAGTTGCCCTCCTCTGGATAGCCTCCACCCTGTCTATATCCTTGTGGAGATGGGGTCTCCAGAACTAGACGCAGAACTCTGGATGGGGTCTCACCAACTTTCCAACTCAGTAACTCTCCCCCAGATTTCTCTGCCCCATATGTATTAGTTTGCCCTTTTCTGTGTTGAAACCCAGATGCCAATCCCTTGACCAGCCTCCAGTCTTTTTAAGTCTCTTCTCATTCAATTCCACTCCTCCCCCAGAGAGTCCATCCTGTTGCAGAGTTTTGTATCATCTCCAAACAAGCATAATTCCCTTCCAGCCCCTCTGCTATGTCACTGATCCAGACATTGAAGAGTATTGGACCTATCACTGATCCCTGGGATACCCCACTGGTCATGTTCCCCATTCCAGAGTATGTGCCATTTGCCACCATCCTCTGGGTTCTATTTTTCATGATTATTTATTGTATTTTTATGCATTTCTTGCTATATAGCAGGTGTATTGCAACACTTTTTAATGGAAACTAGATAGTATAGATAAGCACAGGTAAGGAAGGGTAACTGTGCCACTGTAGCAAAAATTTGGCAAAGGGAAATACATAAACTGCGCTTATAAGCATTCTTAGCTTGTCAACTTTTCCAATCAGAGCTATTTTAAAGTCTTCTTAGCATTATCCAACTGTAGTTTTTATTTATTTATTGATGTCTAAGGTTACAAATAACTTTGAACAAATGGTTCTTTTATGAAGGTTCCACGTCATGCAAATTAATAAAAGATAAACAAAAGTTTATAGTAAATCGAGCATGAATGGCAAAATACAGCGTACAAATGCAGTATGAGGAACAGAAGATGATTAACATAATTAACATGGGTACGGATCTGGAGAGGAGAAGCAGTAGGTCTCAGGAATGGCGATAAGTTGAGGTGTTAGGGAAGGGGAACGAAGATAACAGGAGAGGAGAAGAACAGAGAATAAAGAGTGGGGATCATGAGGGGATGGGAAGGAACAGGGCAGTCAGGGATAACCTTGTCAAGTAGGAGGGAGGAAAGGTAGGGGGAGAATAGGGATTAGGTGTGAATAGGGCAATAAAAGGGGAGTGAACAAAGCAGTATAACACTCATGTGTCAGGCGAGGGAGAAAGAGTACAGCAAGTAAGGGGCTAGAAACTAGGGGGGGAGAGCTGGGCCTGGTTCCAATAGTCTTTGAGAGGCTCTAGGGTAGAGGAAGAGGAGGCTAGAGAGCAGGATGGGGGACAGAAGGAGAGGTCAGAGCAAGGTGGGAGGGAAGTATGTTAGGCTGAGGGGAGGGGTGCAGAAAGGAGGAGGGGAGACAGGGAGGGGGACAGGGGAGTGAGATTGCAAGTGCTAGATTGGAGAAGGTGTAAAGGGAGGGGGAAAAGGGGAAGGATGGAGGACCAGGATGGGAAGGAGAGGGCCGGGGAGAAGAAGGTGGGGAGTGATTGTAAATCATAGGGGGTGGCCTAGTACAGAACACAGTTGCAGCTACTAAGGGTTGTATGGTGTTTGTGAAGCTTAAGTTTGAAGAGGCCTGGTTTAGGCTCAAGCACAATTTCAGGGGGACGCATTAAGCGAAGTAGGGGCCATATAGCAGAAGGTGTGCTGGCCTCGGGAGGTTCTACAAAAGGGGACAAGGAATGTTTGTTTGGATGCACTGCATGTAGAACATGGGTAAATAGAGTGTGTTAAGAGGGCTCTACCATGCCAGTTTAACATCCTTTATGTCAACCGGCATTCCACTGACAGGAATCATGTCGACCACAAGTTGTGGTTGACATGATTCCTGTGCGTCTCCCAGTCCTGATTTTTTATCAGGGGGCTTTGCCCCTGGAACCCCCCATGCAGGGGGCTCTGCCCCCTGCCCTCCCATCTTTAGAATTCTCAACTCCAGTAGGAGTTGATTCAGGGTTGGGGTGCAGGACCGGGAGACAGCCTGCCCTTGTCTCAGGCACACCAACATAGTGACCCATCGGCAAAGTGTCAGTTTTGCAGACAGGTGTATATTTCACTGTGTTGGTGTCACCTTAAGGGTGGCATACCATTAAGAGGGGCATGGTAGCAGGGGGGAGTTAAACTGAGGTAAATTTTCATGGCAAACAAGCAGGTGTGGTAGTTGCTTCTGCCCTTAAGGTTAAGTCAATTTGTCTGGACATAAAGGTCGCAAGTGTGCATACTGCATACATCTTTTGGCTCTGGAGACCATTATACAGGATCTGTTTAGCACTAAAGTGATTCTATTAAGGGTTGTATCAGTTGTGACACCATAGATGATTAATTCATAGTCCAGGATGGAGATAATTTAACTGATAACTGCTTGCCATAGGGCGTCCTGCGTCAAACAATATCTGTGCTGATACGAAACACTGACTCTGGAGTTAACCTCCTTCAAGTTCTTATTGATGTGCAAAGTATAGGTTAGGGGCAGTCAAGAGTGATACAGAGATATTTAAATTCGTGTAGTTGCTCTAGGGGCTGGTTGAGGTTATTAAGGATGTTCAGGCAAGCAGAATTATGTCTGTTGCGCAGGTTTGAGAAGAGCATCATTTTGTCTTTTTATAATTCATTAGGAATTTTATTTATCTATTTATTTCTTTTTTGTTGACCGGGTAAGTGCACTAGACAAATCCTGCCTATTATCAGGTATGACCCAGGAGAGGAGGATACAGATGAATGCCAACTGACCTTGAACCAGATTAAGCTGTTAGGTTGTGAGAACCAGGATTCAACTGACAGAAAGTCGGCTTGCAGTGCATTTGAGAGAGGGGTAGGTTGTGAGTGGCATTCAAATAGAATGGCATCATCTGAGTAGAGAACTATGTTGGTGTTGCAGGCTTGGGGGAGGTTATTTAGACATAGGCTGAACAGTAATGGACCAAGTATAGATCCCTAGGGAACACCAGTGTGAACAGGAAGGCTACTGGAGAGCGTATCACTGATTTTAACTTGCTGGGTGCGGTTACTAAGGTAGCTCATGAACCAACTGGTGACTTCACTTGATAGGCCGAAGGGCAGAAGCAAATTGAGCAGAAGTGGGTGGTTAATGATATCAAAGGCCTTAACTTAGTGAGGTCAATGAATATTGACCCCAGTAGTTGGCCGTTGTCAAGTGCAGTATGTATGTAGTTGGTGAACTCAAGTAAGGCAGTCGTCTTACTATGAGCTTTTCTGAAACCATGCTTCTGGGGACTTTGAATGTCATATTTGTCTAGGTAGTCAGTCAGCTGGTTAGCCATGATCCACTCAAGGGCTTTGGAGCAGGGCGGAAGGATTGATATGGGCTGGTAGTTAGAGCACTCATTTCTGTCACCACTCTTATGTACTGGGGTGATGATGATTGTGGCTTTCTACTGGAATGGGAGCTGCCTGAGGAAGAGAATTAGGTTTAGTAGTTTGTTAAGAGATTTCAGAACAACACTGAGGGAGAGGTTTAGTAATTTCAGGTCAAGAGCATCACTACTGAACCAGGACTTGCCTAGTACCTTTTGAAGGTATTTTTAGCTTCTACCATCATGACCCATCTGAAGTAGAAAGGGGGGCCTGGGGGAAGGGGAGAGCCAGTGGAGCAGCTTGTTTCATCTGGAGCATTGAAGAAGTCCAGGGGAAGAATGCCAGTGAGGTAAGTGAAAGCTAAGTTGAAGGAGTGAGCTATATGTTATGGATCCTGAATGGTGACTCCATCAACTTTGATCATTGAGGGGGTGGATCTGTTGGGCTTGCTGGTAAGTTCTTTTAGTTTGTCCCAGAAGCGCCTACTGTCACCTCAAGAACTGGTGAGCTCATTTTTGAAATAGTCAATATTGGCTCTACACACTTCCCTCATACAGGAGTTTCTGGTGGCTCTATAGTTTTGTAAGTCTGTTGAGTTACCAGAAGCTTGGCTCAACTCCATAGATGGTCTCTGTTCTTCATCATTTTGAGCAGAGATGGGGTGATCCAGAGGTGTGAGACACTCCTAGTCTTACACTTAAGGGGGGCAAACCTGTCGCATGCCATGTTGAATTATGTAATGAAGTAGTTTAGGGCAGAGTCTATGTTACTGGAAAGGTCTCGGGGAGACCAATCACATTGCAGTAGAAAGTCCAGGAATGGCCTGGCAAGTCCTTTCTTAAGAACTTGGCAATAGGTGAGTTTGGGGGTGGAGCAGTGGGCCTTGTTTGACCATGTGCAGATAACAGGGGAGTGGTCACTTAGGGAATCTGGAAGCACAGTGGTGAATGAGATTCTTTTTGGGTGTGTCATAAGGATAAAGTCAAGAAGGGTGCTGCTGCTATTCCTTGGGTTAAATCTTGTAGGGGCAGTCACCAGTTTAGAAATGCCAATGGTTTCAAAGGCATCTTTGTGGAGGTTGGCATCAGCAGATATCCAATTGATTTTAAAGTCACCTAAACTAATAGTCTCAGCATTGTTAGGTATGCTTTTAAGATAGACTAAGACCATGTCAATACCAGATGCCTGGACACGTGGAGGGATGTAGACCAATAGTAGAGTTAGTGTTTTGCCTTGGCTGTCAAGGCAGATTCTAATGGACAGTGCCTGTGAGTTATTGGCAGAGGTTATTGCAGTGAGTGCTTGGCACTTGAAGGAGTTCCTGGGGTAGATTGCACACCCACCGCCCCTTTTTCCAACCCTGTCATGACGGCACATGGAATAGCCAGTGAGGGAGATTGCAGAGTTAGAGACTTTGGGAGAGAGCCATGTTTCATTGAAAGAGTATGTCCAGGTTAGTTTGCATTACCCAGGCTCTTAGGTCATCCAGCGTAGGTAGGCAGCTGTGGATGTTAATTGTGGTGATTTTCAAGTGGCCACCATTTTTTGTACTGAACTTGTTGGGCAAGGGGCGAGCCGGGGTCAGGGTGTATATGTCCAGACAGGAGGAGGAGAGTCAAGGCTATCCAAGTTAGATAGAACTTAATGGACATAGGTGTGAGGGGAGTTTTCTGTCTGGTTGGGTTTTTCAGCATGTTATTGTAACGGGGGAGAGAAAGTTCAGAAGGTGTAGATAAGTAGTAATTAAGGGGTGCATGGTGGGATAGCTAGTAGTTGGGGTATGACAGGGGAAATTAAGGTGTCGGGGATAAAAGGTGCAGTACCCCTGTGTGTGACTGGTTGGGGATGGGACCATTCAAAAGATTTGTCAGTAGGGGTAATAGTGACTAGGGACTGGATGAGAGCAGAGAGAAGTATGAGTGAAGCAAGTGTATAGTGGTTTCCCATTGCTAGTTCAGGTCAGCCAGCAGTAGTAGAGGAGAAGGAGGTGGAAAAATAGAGGTTGGGTAAGAATTAGGTATAATACAAGGGTAGTGAGATGGGGGTGAGGGTAGTGAGGCAGGGTAAGGTGGCATTTTAACTTTTTGTAATGTTTGCTGGAATAGTCATAGAAAGAAAATAGCATATGCATATATGCAAATCTTCAAGTCTGCATTTCATATAGATCCATGGGACCAATTATTGCCAGTATGTACTGAAGGCTGCATATTCCTAAGAAAAACACACATTTTGCAGTATATAAACATGTAACTAAGACACCAGTACTTCATTGTACCAGTACCTCCGGCAGTTCGGATTGCCAGAGGGGTGCTCATACCCTCACTCTGCTATGGGCTCCTCTTGTTTGCCCGCTCATCCAAAGTCCACCTTACTAGGTGGTCCACTGCCTACAATAATGTCTGCTGCTTCACGCTGGCTGCCCCCCCATCTCACTCACCATTGCGACCTCTGTAGCAGGCTAAATTGGCTCTCACCCACTAACCGCATAGACTTCATCTTAGGGTGCTTCACCGGAAAGGTCCATGGCACTGGCACCCCTCCAGGGCTTGTGAAATTTCTTGTCCCGTCCATCCTCTCCTCCTACTCCCTCAGGTTCCAGAGACAGGCCCTCCTCAAGACACCGGCTACACAGACTCAAATGGGTGGGCGGGACTTTGCTGCATTCGCTCCCAGACTGTGAAACTCCTTCCCTGCCCAGGTCCGTGCCGTGCACTCACAGATGTATCTCCGTTCCTCCCTATGGAACCATCTCAAACTTGCCTTAGCCTGTGGCTGCCCCAAACCCCCATGAATTGATCAATCACAGCACTCCTGTGCTCTGGAGCTACTCCTGGACAAAAGACCAGACTCCAAGAGGTTGCTAAGCTGTATATAGTGCCACAACTGAAGGATTTCGATACTGTGCCCCTGGAACTGCTCTTGGCTTCCATAAGGTGTTCGTGTTGTTATGTTAATACTGTATAATCTATGCCTTACCTGGCTCGTGCGCCGTGTTGAATCTGTAACATTACTGCTCTTATCTCCCACAAGGTGTTTATTTTTATGTTAATACTGTATAATCTATGCCTTACCATGTTTTGTATGCTGTGTTGAATCTGTATCTTCACATGAACTGTAACATGTCTAATTTGTACAATGTCGTTGTATGTACCTTAATCTATTATTCCTGTACTCTCCCGGATCGTACCTGAAAATAGGCAATTGTCTTGTCTAGTGTACCTACCTGGTTAACAAAAGCTAAATAAATAAATTTACAGCAGCTGGAGGCATCATGGGCTGACGTCTTTCTGAAATACTACTGCCACTGTTATCTTGATATTTTGGTAAAATCTAAGAGAGAGAGAGAGAGAGAGAGAGAGAGAGAGTAAGAAAGCTGCTCTATTTTAAAAACTAGCTAAATTGCTACAAAGTGCACTTGCTGAATTTTAAGTAGCACTTTGTTTTTCCCTCTCTTGCCAAATATTTTCAAATGAAGTTTATTGGGATTAGGTTGTGGTGAACTGGCCAGCCGGGATGAAGCACACAGAGAGCAGATACTGACAAACCTGGGCCTAGACAGATCACTTAGAAACTAATTGACGTTACTAATATGGATTCTAAAGTAGATGTCTAATTTACAATAATAGCAAGTTTATGAAAAGAGATCTCAGCATTTTCTTAGCTGGCAATTATTTTGCTCTTACCAAAAAAAGAAATTAAGGCACATTGCACCAAGAAAGATGGATATTTTTCAATGGGTAATGTTTTTAATATCACAGTGTGTTTTTATGTATTATATTGATGCTTCCTCATCATTATTTAAAAGTGTTCAAACCAGTAAGTTCACATGCACACAGTCTGACCAGACTGAAAACTGGAAAGCAAACCTCAAGAATAAAGGGAAGGTGGAAAACGTGAAAATGCTGTGGAAAAGAAAGACTTACTGCCATACTACTTATATTTCTGAACCTTGGACATGAACATTGTCTATAACTGAGAGAAAGTAGTGCAATAAAACATGTATTCCTATTTTTGAGAATGTGCATATTTGTGGACATTTTTGACCTTGGTGGAGACTAAGCAATCATACCAGTACCCTATATACTGTAAATATTGGGTAACTCTTGTGCTTATTGTTTAGAAGGCTAACTCACGTTGGATGTGTTATTTATTACTGTTACATGTTAAAATATTTTACTATATAAAATCAGTGTAGAAAGAATAACTCTCTGTTGCCCACTGAAATTGTGAAGATAAGGAAAATTATGTTCATAGAAGAACTAGGGCAAAACGTATCTGAGACATTTAGATCTCCAGAGATTAAAGCTTGGTCAGAACTGTTTAACCCAGTCAATATGGCTGAAAGAGTGTACAAGGGAATGAAAGGAATTTTTGAAATTATTCTGTCACTTCTACATAAATCCAAACAACAATGTCAAACAAAAAACCTAGAGTTATATGATGACTAGTGGCGGGTAACAGCAAGGCAGGAGAGCTCCCCTTAGCATTATCAATTTATCTGCATTATATGCAGTAAAAGTCTTGCTTTTTATATAGTCATCTGAACCTCTCCACCTCCCAAAATAAACAACTCCACAACTGCTAGCTTGGATGCTCATTGGCAAATTTATTTTTAGGCACTATTTCCATATTTACTTTCCAAATACCTTGACTCAACAGTCCATTCAAACAGTACACACAGAGGTCCAATATTGTTTCCAGAACTTCCTTCCTTCCTGGACTTCTTCTTCTTGCGTGCTTCACCTTCAGGGTCCAGACACTCAGATCTGACCCCCCACACCATCACCAGTACCAGGTATCGACTTACCAGGACCTCCACACCCCTCGACAGGTCCAGAAACTACGATCCGACCCCTAGGCTCTAAGCTTCCCCCAACCCCTTTACTTCCATGCCTGGGTGCCCTTTGGCCCCAGCACATGTTGCCCTGCCCCCTTTCTGTCTAGTCCTAATTTCCCTCCCTAGCTCCTCCCTTCTCCCCCCTTTCTCCTTCACTCCTTCCCAACTTTCTACTAGAACTCCCCCATGTTCTCTTTTTTTTTTTGGTTTTTTGTAATCTTCCCCTGCCCAACCAACTGGCTCTGACAGCCCAACTGCAAACCCACTGCCCTTCCACTGCATTCTGGCCCTCTTCAGGTCCTGCTGGTCTAAGACAGACCAGTCAAGGCTGCTTCCTGCCTGCCACGTCCAAGTCCAGCCAGGGAGGGTAGGTGGGAAAAATCCCAGTAAAGAGGGCCACTGGAGGGTTGCCAAGACTTTTATACCCCTCCAGGCCCCTCCCCCTTCCTTCCTTCCTGCAAGCCCCTTCCCCCAGTCAATAGCTCTCCTCCTATCCTCTGTGTCAAATGACACTGGTTTGATGACCTCATCCCCCAACCCCTCCCCTACCTATCCTTTTTCCTTCAGCCTTACCTTTTCCTGAAGTGGAGGTGCCTTCCATGAATTTGGACTGTCTGTTAGTGGTAACCTTATTTGTCATCTGAACCCACCCCAAAATAAACAACTCCACAACTGCTAGCTTGGATGCTAAATGACAAATTTATTTTTAGGCACTATTTCCATATTTACATTCCAAATATCTTGGCTCAACAGTACGTTCAAATAGTTTGCATAGAGGTCCAATATTGTTTCCAGAACTTCCTTCCTGGTTTTGGTCTTGGTCTTCTTGCGTGTTTCACCTTCAGGGTCTGGACACTCAGATATGACCCCCACACCATCATCAGTACCAGGTACTGACTTACCAGGACGTCCACCCTCTCTCAGGTATGGACACTACGATCCAACCCATAGGCTCTAAGCTTCCCCCACCCGCCTTTACTTTCACACCTGGGTGCCCTTTGCTCCAATCACATGTTTCCCTGCCACCTCCCCTTTCTGCCTACCTCCTAATTATCCCTGTCTAGCTCCCCTTTCTCCACTGCCCCATCTCCCACTGGGATGGAAGATGGGGCCCCCCTCTGCGGGCTAATACTAGGTCCCTCTGTATCGATCCCCCACCAGATCTATCAAGGGCCTTAGGAATAGGCACATGCCAAATCTGGTCAGATGGACCCTGTCCAACCTGTATACATCTGATCTCTCGAAGGAAATGTCCCTGTGCTGAATGAGCACCCCACCCATCTCAATCACTGCCCCTGCCACCTTCCTATTGAGCCGCTTCCTTCCTTTTTCCACTGCTCGCACTTCTTTGACTCCTCTCCATACCTGCCGGGACATGATCTCAGACCAGTCGATGGTCACCCCCAGCCACCAACCCTTTACCCATCCCAGATCCACTGTTATGACCTTGACTAGGCCCCCCATGGTGTCTCCCTCAGGTCGTTTCCCCCTAGATGTACAATGAGTAAATCCATCCTGCTCCACCTGATCTGGAGCTCCTCCAACAGAGGTAATAATTGGGCCCACCTCATGCCCCTAATGCCTTTCCATTGCACCCTCATGTGCTCCAGATCTGTACGTAGCTTTGTCCCACCACTCCTTGAAGTTGCAAACCTCTCCGCCCAATAAATGAAGGAGTGCCCCACCTAAGTGCTCTGCCTACTTGGGCTGTGTGGCTGGGTGTTTGTGTTTGTCTCTGTCAGTAATTTAGTTTTGTGGATTTTCATGTGTTTTGGCTTGGAGGAAAGAGACCATTCTTGGATATGAGCTCTATGAAAGTTTCCTGGACTAAGAAACTGGAAAACATCACCAGCAGATGTTGGGATTCTCATTATAAATCAACTTTTTTGGAAGCCATCACGATCAAAGTAAGTACAGCTAAGAAATTCTACAAGCTCTGACCTGGGGAGTGTAAACTGAATCCACATGTCCATTTACCTTGTTGCTAAATGGATCTGCATGTCTTTGAGAACCATTCACAACTATTTAAACAAAGGGAAGACACTGACAAAGGGTTTTAACTTCCTGCATATGCCCCAAGCAAGTGTTCCAGGAATTTAACGCATCCTTTGTCTTGTTACTGTAGATCAAACAGTTTACTGGTCCTTTTCCTGTGGATTTGATTATTTTACATCATCTGGCAATAGGGCAAATCCTCCCACTGGAGGCACACCACCAAAATTGATCTGTCCCTGCTCATGTGTGTGCCTTGGGCACATCTAGCCACATCATATACAACTATTCCAATGTTGCATTTTCGACATTACCACCTGGCATACTACTGTTCAAAAAATAAACGCAACCTCTCTCTGACTGAACTCCACCTATGCGCCCTGAAACTTGTGCTCCCCCTCCTGCTGCTATCAGGGACTGTTTATCCTAACCCAGGAGCAAACACCTTCAACCAAAACAAACCAACAGGCACTCTCTCAATCATGTGCCTGAACATCTGAAGTTTACTTCCTAAGCTTGATGCACTGCAAGCCTTTACCACCCAACACAACCCTGATATGCTGTCAGTAGTTGAAACTTGGGTCACCCCAAAGATTCCTGACTAGGCAATTACCATTCCTAGCTACAATGTCTTCCAGGTTGATTGTAAGTCCAAAAGAGGTGAAGGGTGTGCCTTATATGTGAAAGACACTTTCCAAGGACACCCCATTGATTCCAATCTTCCAGCAACACCTGCTCAGATTCTTCCCATCAGACTTCTATTAGGCGCCCACAATAAGGCCCTCACAGTTGTCACTGTTTACATACCTCCTAAGGAACAGGGACCTGGTCTAACCGCTGTCCTTGACTTTGTCAAATCCCACCCATTGGACTCCAAAATCACCCTTCTTGGTGACTTAAACATTAATTGGCTCTCAGCTGAAGGTAGGTCATTTAAGGACTCCGTTATATCAGCTAACCTAACTCAAATGGTTGACTATGCAACCAGAAAGAACTACAGAACTGGGACCTGCATCCTACTCGACTGGATCCTAACCAACCACCCCTCTCGGATCACCAAAATCTCAGTCCTCCTTGACTCACTCAGTGAGCACTCTCCCATCAGCTGTACCTGGTCAAACAAATTCTATAAGCCCCCAACAAAAATCATCACCAGCAGAGTCCTACCCTGTGATCAGCTACCCCACCTCAAATCGCACCTCTGTCTGCAGGACTGGTCCCCCATCTTCAAGGCAACAGATACTAATACTACACTGGAGCAATTTATTCACGTTTTCAATGAAGCCTGTAATAAATTTTCCCCCCTCAGAAAGTGTGAAGTTAAATTGCTCAGTAACCCTTGGCTGTCAGGAGACCTCCTAAAAAACTTAAATCCAGGGACCACCTCTGGGAACTGGCTAGAAACTCTGGTAAGCAACTCGATACCCAGAATTATAAACGAGCACAGAACAACTGCACCAAATCCATTCGACAACAGAAATCTGACTACTATAAAAATGCCCTCACTAACTCCTGGGGAAATGGGAGGGATTTCTGGAAAAACATTAAAGATGTCACTGGGAAGCTGTCAAAGCCTTCGCTGAACATACTCAACATAAATGGGCACACTACACTTTACCCTAAAACTATTGCGAACACTTTTAACATCACTTTCACTGACCTTAGCAGTGTTCTCCCCTCTGACTTCTTCCAAGATGCCTTCGATACTGTCCACCAGTCCCTCCTGCTGAGCCAACTAAAAAATGCTGGTCTCTCCGATGATTCAATCTCTTGGCTCAAAAGCTATCTTGAAAACCGCTCCAAACATGTAAAAATCAGGGATGTGCACTCTGATTCCAAACCTGTCCTCTCTGGCAAATCCCAGGGTTCAATACTGGGCCCCTTACTCTTCAGCCTGTTCCTTAACACCCTACTGGACTCCTACACTGAACATATCACCCTGTATGCCGATGATGCAGTAATCCTTGTCACACACCAGGACCCGAAGAAATTGCAAGAAAATCTCCAACTCGGCTTCTCCTAGGTTGAGCATTGGTTCACAAAGCCCAGACTGATCCTTAATCAAAACAAAAAAACCAAGGTCATGATCTTCAAAAGCTCCCATAATAAACATAAGCACTTCCAACTCTCCGTTATCACCAGACAAGGTGCCACACTGGATCAGGTCAAAAACTTTAAATACCTCGGCATCACCCTTGAAGCTCACCTCTCCTACACTGCCCACATCGACAATGTCGCCAAAGCCACTAACTCCTGGCTAGGCCTGGTATTCCGTCATAGGAAACACCTGACACCTGAAGTCCTTGCTGTCCAGAGCTCCATCATATCCATCAATGATTATGGCATTATTTACAGCTCTGCTACAACCACCGCATTCAAACGTGTATCCACTGCCCTCAACAAGGCCTGTCGACTTGTCACTAGCTCCCAAGGCCTAACTCACACCTGTGACCTCTATTCTCAAACTGGATGGTTGAATCTTGCCAATCAAATAAAACATCAGACTTGTATTACTACTAAGAAAATATTGCTGGGCCTTGCCACCCCCCCACAGGAGTCTGTGCCCTCATACAACCGAGAATCCACACCCGCCATACCAGGGGATCGAAATCTCAGCTTCTGCAAATCCCACGTTGCAGCACAACACAAGGCCAAATATCCTTTGATTACTGGGCTGCTAGTTGTTACAACGATCTTCCCAGAGACATCTCATCCTCACTATCGCTCAGCACTTTTAAGACTCGGCTCTGCCTAACACTCACTGCCTCCAGCCTCTGTGACTGTTGTGGCTAAACATGTCTTTTGGTTCCACATCAGCTCAAGATGCCCTTTTGGATCCACATCTACTCCAGCACTTTGCCAGCACCCCCCCTCCTATCTTCACCTGCCCTGCTGGCCTATGACAAATGCCACCTGGCTGCACTACCTCTATTCTTACCCGCCTTCCACCTCTCCTCTCTCTGCTTCCCCTTCCACCTACCTCCCCTTTTCTTCCATCCACTTAGTCTCCCTGATTTCACCCTCCTCCTTTCCCTTTCCCCTCCCCAAAGTTTCACCTTATTGTTCTTTTTTCCTCTACAAGACTATGTGTTTTTTTTTTTATTTTATAAACTGTTATCTTTGCTTATGTTTGTCTCAATTGTACCAATGATGTGGAACCTTTGTAAAAGAACCTCAGCTCAAAGGTATTTGTAATCCTAGAACAAATAAATAAACATAAATAAATAAATAAAATAAAAAAACAGACCTGCCATTTTTCTCCTGTGGGATAAAAATAAAAGACACCATGGTGAGCATTACCAAAACTGGACAATCCTATCTCACATACTTCTTATAACAACTGGATCTCCATCTCCCCACTTGTTTCACCTCTGCCTCCAACCTGCCCATGGCTGCAGCCTCGGAAGCCACCTGTATGTGAAATTAGTGGGGTCATCCCCAATGAACGTGAGTGCCTTCTTAAAGACCGCCCCGACCTGGAAACTGGTTACTGGACTCCCATCACCATGCCAGAATCACATTCCCACTCTCCCCAGTTCCCCGTGTTCTCCTATACTCCTCCATCTCTGTGACTGAGCATACCTCACCCAGCCCTTCTCTGGCCAAGGTCACTGCCATACCCCTGCCCCCTTGGTCAGTTTTGGACTGGGACAAGTGTATAACCATCCTGTCCCACCTCCACCTATCTGGCCAGCAAACCCTGGTCTGCCCCAGACTTCTGCCAGCCACCATTTCACCTACCCTGAAGGAACCCTTCACTATGACCATGAAAACCGCTCTAAACAGGCAGGCTTCTTTTGCCGAGGTGCACACATGCTTTAGGGCCCCTATCACCTTTTTTAGAAGCTGCCCCATGATAGGCCTCCTCCTGTCCCTTCTCAACCCATGTCCCCTCTGCCAACCTACCCCCATTTACCTCCCTGCCCTCCCTGCCATGACATCTGGCCAGTCTCTGTCCTTATACCACCATCCTATGCCAGCTATCTGTACCGCCATTGTGGTATGGGCCGTCCCCTTCACCCACTTACCCACTATGTACTGCTTTAACTGGTCCTCCACTACTTGCTCCTCTGTATCCCACCCCTCCTTGGTCCGGAAATCCTGAAAAGCCCCTCTCGGTATCCGTGTACAGCTCCAACTCTGTGTTGTATACCCATTTGTCCTACCAGAATGTCACCCCTTTGCACCCATCTAGAAACTCCTCCCACACTCCTAAGTCCTCTCACACACCTTTTGTAATGTTGACCCAATGATGAGGCTTTTTGCTTTTCCTGTCACCTTTGCCAGCCTCCTGGTAAAGGCCCTGCCCAGGCTTATGGCCTTGCAAGCAGAATTAAGGTGCCCCAGTAGTTGCTGTACTAATACCAGTGGCACCCTAAGCCTCCCCCATACCTGTGTCAGTAACCCCTTGGGCTGAGCCACTTTGTCACCCTGCAGGTGGAAACACTCCTACGTCGTATCCACCTCAATACCCAGAAAATCCAATTGATGGCTCGGACCCTCCATCTTATCCTCTGCTAATGGGATGCCTATGTGTCTGCACAAATCCTTGAAATCCAACAGTATCCTAGCTGTCTCAACCTCACTTCCTCCTATAAGCAGGAAATCATCCAAATTGTGGACAACTGCCCTCTGCCCATATCTCCAACCGAACGCCCACTGCACCCAAGAACAGAAAGCCTTGAATGTTGAACAAGCTGCCGAGCATCCCATTGGCATGGCCTTGTCAAAATAAAACCCTACCTCAAATTGAAAACCCAAAATGTTCAAAGCCCTCTGCCTCACTGGCAGGAGCCTAACGGTAGATTAGATGTCTGTCTTCATTAGCCAGGCCTCCTTTACCGCCTTTATCAACATCACCACTTGGTCGAGGGATGCATGCGAGATTGCCCTCAATTCGTCCAGGATCCCTTCATTTACAGAGGTCCCTTCCAGGTATGATAGGTGGTGTATGAGTCTGAATTCCCCCTCCTTCTTTTTCAGGATCACCCCTAGTGGTGAAACCCTGAAAGGAGGGCAAGGAGGTTCCCAAAAGGGGCCCTCTACCCTCCCAGCTAGCATCTCTTTCAGGACTTTAGTTCCAACGATGTCCTCCTTCCCCTTTACTGACCCCAGAATATTTTGCCTTCATCACCCTGTACCTGCCCTCAAAAGCCACCCAGAAATCTTCTTTGAACCCTTTTCTCAAGAAATCTGCTCCAGCTACATCCGGGTATTCCAGCATCCAGGCTTCCACCACCTTCCATGAGATGGGGGTGTGCACTAAGGGAAACCCCCAGTGCCCCTCTGCCCCTTCCTGTCAATTCCAACCATAACTGGAGTTGTATCCCCCCTGCTGGGTCCCCCTTTGCATCTTCCCCCCCTCACCCTCATCCTCCCCATGAAAGGGCTGGTCTTGATGCTACACCCCCTGCTGGATGCTCCTCTCACACCCTTGGCAGCAGTTTGCTGATGGGTGTGGCCCTGCACAGTGTGAGCAAACATGTCAGAATTTACAGCTTGAGCTGTCCCATGTACATGAGGCTCTGTTGTAGCCCCAACACGCCTTGGCCACAGTTGGGGGTGCAGCCCTCATGCAGTGATCCACCCCGGGTGCCCTGGGAGGTCAGTTAACATTTGCACCCACAGCTCTGAGTGTGTGAAGTCCCAACTCAGGTCTCCCTTTGCTGCCATCCTTTTCCTAAAGGCCTCATCGTATTTTAACCACCCATACCCCAGCTTAGCTTTATAGGCATCCCTGATGATTACTGTGTAGGTCAAAAGGGGAATTGCCAACTTCTGCTGTTTTTCCAGGACCAGTGCACTGTATATCAGAAAGTCAGCCAGCCAAGTGTCTCTGTTCTTCCCCTTGTGCTTTTCCTCTTCTCCCTTGTGCCCCAGTACAGTTAATGCCACCGCCATCTCCGACTTCCATATCGATTACTTCTGTTCATATTTTTTGGCTATGTCCTTGTCAACTAGCCCAAAAATGTCCATGTACTCTCCTTTCCAAATCTTCTCTTTTATTGATGACAGTACGTGATTGCCCAGTGTGAAACCTGGGGGCCTATCATATAGTTTCATCTTCCCTGGTGGTGTACCCATGCCCCCTGCCCCCCCCATCCTTCATCACTTGAAGGGCCTTCTCCATCTTTCCCACTCCTTTCTCCCCCATATCCTCTAGCAACCCCTCCAAATACTCCTTTAGATTGCCCTTATTCGTCATATCCACATCACCCTTACCCCCACTCTTGCCTGGCCCAAATGGTGCTGCCCCAGATTCCAATTGCGGGGCGGGGACGGGGCCTACTCCTCAGGGCCACTTCCCAGCTCCACTACATCCTGCCATCCCTCTCCTTCAATGCCTCATCCTCTTCCTCTCTCCTTTTGGCCGCCTTGACCAACTACGCCATCTTCTCCATCAGTGTGTACGCCTCCTCCATCATCTTGGCGCTGGAGACTGGTGCCCTCTTTGGTGCCATCTGAATCTGCTGGGAATACTATTAAGAGGGAAATGACAACGTTGTGGAGGGGTTGTGGAATAACAGATGAACCAGACACTGAACTTCAGGTTCAACACACAATCTCTGTGTGATGTTTACTCCAAATACAAGAAATAACCTTCTGCAATGGCATGTTTCTTCTTCAGTACATCAGTTTACACTCAGCAACAGACTATGAATGTCATTTCTCTGAAGTTAGTCAGCACCTACTGACAGTGATCCAATTCACTAGTTGAGATGTAGCCACCACCCCTATGCAGGCCCCATTTGCTTGGGTAATGGGGGCCCAAAACGAAAACAAAAAACAAGCTATAAACAAAGAATCTTAATGCAGAATCACTGAAAGAAGGTTTACCCCAAAGGGCATTGGCAACAAATCAAGTTTCAAAGAAATACAACATCATACATACTTCCCTAATGCAATGCATAATGGGATATATGCAAATCATCATGACATTTCTTACTTAAGTTTACAACAATATACATGCATTTTTAAATAATGCAGCTAGCTTAATTTCTATAATCATCACCTAGTACTTTTTACCATTATCAAAACACCAAGTGCCATGGTATTTTCAACATTTACAGGTTTCATAAACATAAGGTATATACATTAAGGTGTTTTATAACATAGTGCTATTACATACTAAATCCAACAACAATAAACAGTCTATTTTACGAACACGTGGAGGTCACCACAGTAACCTCCCTTTATGAGGACCTAAGAGGGAAAAGGAAAATTAAAGAAGACACTGTAGCATAGTCAAGGGAGGGAGTAGGGGTGCCCACAGGTGGCCAACCTTATGGCCTAGAAATACTAAAGGATAGATTAGGCTTAGAAATAGAACTGTTGCAACAGATTTAAGAAAAGGTCAGTCCTCAGGAGTGGCAGGAGCTCCTGGTCACATATCCCCCACCTTAAGAGGAAAGCAGTTATTGCAGACTGCTTGCCACCTTCCTGTCCCAGGAAGGGATGGAGCTTCCACCCATCCATATTCAGAAGCTCTGTCATAGGGTCCCTATTTACGATAAACATTCCATCATAAACATAGTGAATATCATCATTCTTTACACTAAGGCATCATCACATTTTTCAACAGAGACTAACGGTACCTTCCCATCTCCTTTTAGGAAAAGTCCATCATATTTTTTAACCAAAAATCTGGATGGTTGTAAAGTTCAGTACTATAGAAAGACATTCTCTGGGGTGAGTAATTACCTGCTTCAACCCCACCAGACATCATTTTTTAAGCAGGGGGATTGGGCAACCTCTACAGAAACCCACTATGTCTCTTGATTCATTCATTTCACTTGCTGCTGATAGACACCTGAGGGTAGACACTCTAGGTGTTACCCCAACACAGGTTCCTATCCATTTTCCACCCACCTCCTCTGTAGGTTTTTCACTCAGAAAAGAAAAAAACACACATACCGCCTCAGACACCTTGTCTGTCCTTGGGTACCTTTTTCTTTGACATCAGGCCTGCCCGCTGACCAAACATGCTACACTTTTGCCTACAGCAGGGACCACTGCAGAGCCACATCTGGCCTTGCCTACAGCTAACTTGACCCCTCTGTCTTACACAAAGTGTTTGCCGGAATATGAAAGGAGCAATATTAGTTTCTACTCTTCTATTTCAACCTTTTATATCTATGACCCCAAATCCTTGATCATCTTATCCCTAGGCAGGTCTCCACAGAAACCTACAGGAAACCAAGGAACCTCCCATACTGAACACTCTGCAATGGTAAACAGCAGGTTCCTTAACTTTTTAACTTTGGGGTGCCTTAGTAGATATCCTTCTAATCACTATGCTATGTTCAGCCATCTGTTACCATCTGTGTCTGGGCCCCCTTCTGGGCCTACATCATGCCAAAGAACTGCCAATCTCATCATGGCTTTCCGTCGCATGTTTCCATGGTGTCCCCTCTTCCTCTCATCCCCGCACCCCCACTTTCCCATCACGCAGCCTCTTTCTCTCTGATCAGCTGTGCCACCACACCATTTGCTAAACTATGGCTCTGCTAAGCCATCCGAACACCATAGGACTGAGCTCTCATAGTTCCCCAGTCTCGGGGAAAACACCCCCCAGTATGGCCTCTCCCTCCCACCAGGCATCTGCACCCTCTCAAACCCTGCTTCCTTTAAAGGCACCACTGAAATTCAAAATGTTAGGCTGCATCTCCCACCACTCCTCTGTCCCTGCTGGCCCATGGACTCGGAGGCCTGGCAGGGGGTGAGAGGCCTGTTCCTTCTTCAGATGTCCTCACCACCAGAAACTGACACTGCCAAACTGGCCACAATGTCCTGGCATGCCTCGCTATCTGCAGGCCTCTCCTCACCCTACTAACCTGATGACCTCTTTGCTGACAGTGTCACCTCCGGGCCCCACCAGGGATCCCTGCAGCCCATCAATCCCCCTCACAGCTGCCACTCTGTGAGCCTCCAGGCCTGCTCCAATCCTCCTACTTCCCCATGTAGGCCTCAGAGGGCCTGACCAGCAAAAAAATCCTCACTCTTCATAAAACCAGCCAGCCTCTGTCTCCAGCCCGAAACACAGTTCCACATGGCAGCAGGTCCTCCCCCACTACAGACCTTCTACCACCAAACAACCACCTGCTCAAAGGGGAGCTTCTCCCCCGTATTCAAATAAAAAACTCAAACATTCTGTGGGTGCCAGAAAAAGAGCTCCTGCTGCTCCAAACCAAGACCTTGTGTTGAGCGCCACTCTCTTAAGCAACGTCTGTTCTAACCCTGTGCACCAATAAATCTACTCAATCTCTGCCCTACCATGCTCAGCTGCTGCACCTAGTGGCCCTTCAGCCCCAAGCCATAGCCCGCCTCGCCAAAGGAGGACCCAAACCACGCTCCATCTTTTTTTTTTTTTTTTTACAATCTCCCACACAAACTCCTGCTAGGCTTCTAAAAACATCCTGTATGTTTTTTATTCACCGCAGCTCCCTCATGACCCAAAGTCCCTGAGGAAGCCACTAGCCATGTGCCTTACCTTTTAAAACACCAATGATGTGCTGAGACCTCATGAAAAATCCCAGCAAAGAGGGCCACTGGAGGGTTGCCCAGACGTTTACCTCCAGGCCCCTCTCCTTTCCTTCCTGCAAGCCCCTTCCCCAGCCAATCACTTGTTTCCTATCCTCTGTGTCAAATAACACTTGTTTGATAACCTCATCCCCCCCACTCCCCCCCCCCATCTATCCTATTTACTTCAGCCTTACCTCTTCCTGAAGGGGGGGTCCATCGGACAATTTGGGCTGCCTGTTAGTGGCAACCTTATTTATCTTTGGTGCTCTACTTTCTAAAGATCCCAATCAAGCCAACTGTATAAAGTTTTGCTTATCGAACCTCACAAAATGTCTTGCCTTAACTCACTTATGGAAGAAGCTGCGGCAGGACTGACCATAGAGGGTAGATCCACGGCCTGCAAGTGACAGTAGAACTGGTTTGGAATTATCTATCAATTAAAGACGTTTCCTGGTATTTCTAATTCCCATATTTCTGATGCTCTCGAAAATGTTTTCAAGGTTGCTTTTTGGCCCAAGTATATTTAAGCAATATACCACAACAGGGTGTGGGTGATGCCAGGATTTACCCATGCCTGGCGTGTTATTTGGTCATGAGGCCACAGGCCGAATGAACAAACCATACCAGAAGTGGCTAAATCCTGGCATCACCCCCACCCTGGAGTGGCATATTAAAATTATACTATGTCCTTTCTTTTTATACAGAAAAATAGTAAGTAAAAAGTTATTTTTCCTTTTTAATTTACTTTTTTAGAGTTTTTATTTCTCCACCAGAAAAAGTAGTCCTTGGTTACTGGGGCTGAGGTGATACTGTGCATGCACAGTATTGGTTTGTGCTTCCTGGCCGTGTACTTTTTTTGGAGGTTAGCACATGTTTAAATCTGTGTCCAGGTTGCTTTTTTAACTGTGTCCCAGCTCCATTTTTTTTGTATGAGCCAAGACAGCATTCAGTGCTTGCTGCTTGTTTTCTTTTGCAGTACAGAGACACTGCTCAGTTTTTTGCATATTCTGTGCATGTGCAATAGCATACCTTGCTGATGGAAATCGGGATTGAAAGAGCTATTTGAATTGAGAAGTTTTTTTTTAAATTAAGCATTTTATTAGTTTTAATATATACTTGACATGAAACAGTGAATCATGATCACATAAAAGAGGTACATAAAAATATATAGTTCCATGTCCCCCATCCCCCCTCCCCACCCCACCTGCTTTGGCATCAGGCGACAATGGCACTAAGCAAGACTAAGAGAAGGTTGAAAAAATTGAGAAGTTTTAATTTGTCCCTTACTGCCTAGATTTAGTCCAGTGCACTTCAGGTACCTTGTTCTCACAGTCCCAGTATCTGTCTGGTCAGGACGTACGTGTATTGCTGTCACCTGACTGAAGGGTAGGGGGCTGGTTCAGGCACTCGTTGGATTCACCATTGTTTTGTAAACTCGTGTCTGTTGTGGTGAAGTGTAAAGACTGTGAGGACAGGTGAGTGTTGAGAGTGCCTCTAAGTGATGTCTGCCATGGGAAGAAACCACCTACAGGCTGGTAACCAGACTAAATCAGACACAACAATACAAAAGCTAGCATCACACTTTAATGGGGAAAAAAATGGTGGCTTTTTGTTTTGATTTTTGGGGGTTGGATTAATTTTTGGGCAGATTCGGCTGACTGGCACTTCCTACCATTGGGTCATACTACGATTTACAATGTGTAAATCGTGCCAGCCAGCCAATCAGGAAAGATAATTTTAGATGCCATTGTATGATTTTAAATATATGGAAGCATTATTAGAATAAAGATTTATGCTATTATGTCACGTCCAGCTAAGAATATATACAGGATGGAAGCAAAGAAAATAGCTCCCACAATTGCAGTAGCTGGTATCATTCAAGGTGGTTTACCTAAATATCTGTCTGTCTTTGGTTACACTGTTTCTTATATGTTAAAGTACTTGCCATTCTGCATGTACTTTTGAATTGTTCGAGTAGCATTCTTGCAAGTTTTTTATTGGGATGTTTAAATTATTTTTGTCCTGAGGTGACCACCTTTGAAACTGCAACTTTGAAAGCATACAGTATATAACCAAAAGAAGCATTTCAACCCCTACATTTCTTTCTGTTTCTAGAGTCATAACCATATTCTACATCTAACAAAATAGTTTTATGAAAATTATGTGGTTTTGAAATGTATAAAAATAATATAAATAGTTCCCCCTCTTTTATGAATATTAGTTCAAGAGGGTGTCATAGTATTGGTAATTTACTCTTTATTTTTACATTTGTAGAAAAAATGAAGCAAACAGCATGACAAACGATGTGTCCTTGTTTCATGTTTTCTTTCACACTCTCATGTTGACATCTAAAATATTGATGTTATAACCACATAAAACAATCTGACCCCTCCAGATCTTTCCGCGAAAGCGAAACATAGAAACATAGAATTTGACAGCGGATAAGGACTGCTTGGCCCACCCAGTCTGCCTATTTCCCTATCTGATGGATAAGCTGCAGATTCTAGTTAATCAACAGCTTACTTCCTCCTACCCCCATTTGAATTGCCTTATGCCTGTCCCATGCATTCTTGAATTCTCCCACTGTTCCTGACTCCACAACCTCCTCAAGAAGGCTGTTCCATGCACCCACCACCCTCTCTGTGAAAAAATACTTCCTCACATTGCCCCTGGACGAATGCAGAGCACGCATCAGTAGGTGCTTCCCTCATTCTCTAATCAGCCTGCATGCTGGCACCACACCATGCATACGTAATGTGGCAATCACTTCAAAGAAAAGGCCCACTGCAATGAGAGTGAAGATCTCATGCAGCAGGACCACAACACGCCTCCCGACATCCATGCAACATGGCTGCAGTGACTGCCGCCACCTCCTGTGAAAATGCTGATGGGGGAGCCCACTCCCCGTCAGCATAATGACCCTTCCCCGCTTAAAATGTATGCTGCGGTGCCCAATCCCCTTGGCATCAAGACCTCCCAACAGTTTTCTTTGCCAAAGTGGGTGTCAACCATTGGCATTTATCCCGTCCCCATTTACTTTGCTGATGGGGAGTCCACTCCCATCAGCATAATGTATCTCCCCTGTTTTGTTGTGTGCCGGGGTGGCTGCCCAATCCCCTTGGCTCATGTCTCCACCCCCTTCAGTATGTGCCGAGTGGGGGTGCCCAATCCCCTTGAGCTACAGCATCCCCCCCAAAGACTTGGGTGGAACACTGGAAGCCACTCCAGTGTGCCAAATCCTGCAAAAATAAAAAGTCCCTCAATGTTTTTTTTAAACCTGTAAAATGGTCCTCACGTCTCCCTGCCCCCTCCCACAACTTGCACCCACCCACTGCACACCCTGCCTCCCCACATACCCCCCACCCCATACTTACCTCCGGAGTCTGGTGCAACAATCTTCAGTGGACCGGGAACACGTCTGCACTCTTCAAAGCTGACCGCAAACTCAGGAAATGCTGGTAAACTGTATAATGGAATAAATAGGGTTTTTTCAACTTTGATGCATATCTCAGGCATTTTTTGGAATTTTGGCACCAAATTTTCAACATGGGGTTTTTTGGACCCCTCCTCATGAATACTGTACTGTCATGGAGTTAATCAGCCCCAAAAGGTGATTTTCTGGTCACTGTGCAGAATCACCTTTTGGGACTGATTAACGAAACGACAGTGCCACTGTTCATGAGGGGGGCTCTCAAAAAGCCTATGTCGCAAATTTGGTGGGAAAAATTAAAAAAATGACTGTTTTACGAGCGTGCATTGAGCAGTTTCCATGCACGCTCGTAACTTCATGAATTTGTAATATTTTCACGCCAGATTTTTAACATTGGCATTTTTCCACACCTCCTTATGAACAGTACAGCTGTCATTTTACATATCCTGGCTGAAATGTGTCTTCGCATGTCCGGCGCAGAATAGTGCAGTCGCTATGTGAAATCAGTTTTTGGGACGGTTTGAAGAAATGATGGTGACACTGTTCATGAGCAGAAGTCCTAAAATGCCTATGTTGAAAATTTGGTGACGAAATTCCATAAAATGACTGTGTTACAAGTATGCATTGCGCAGTTTCCACGCACCCTTGTAACTTCACAAATTTGCAACATTTTTATGCCAGATTTTCAACATTGCCATTTTCTCACACCTCCTTATGAACAGTACAGCTGTCATTTTTCACATCCTGCCTAAAATGTGTTTCTGCACCTGTAGCTCACAATGGTGTGGTCGCTGTGGGAAATCAGCTTTTGGGACAGATTAACACAGCACCATTGTTCATGAGGGGAGGTCCCAAATGCCTATGTTACAAATCTGGCTAACAAACTCCCCCAAATAATTGGGTTACGGATGTGTGTTATGCAGTTTCTATGCATGCTCATGACTTCACCAATTTTTCATATTTTCACTCCAGATTTTCAAAGTTGCCATTTTTGTACGCCTCCTCATGAACAATGCAGTTGTCATTTTTCACATCCTGCCCAAAATGTGTTTTTTTCAATGTGTCGCTGAATGGCATAGCCACTGTGCAAAACCACCTTTCAGCTAACAAACTGATAGTGACGCTTTTCATGAGGTGGCCTCACAAACAGCTCATGTTGGAAATTTGGAGTGAAAATACCAACACACGCATATGGTGTTAGGGTTTCCAACTGTAGCACCCCACTCTGTAGAGACTTACAGGCATCAGGGGTGTGACTTGGGATCATCGGCTGTAATGCTCATGCCATCCCCCCCCAACCCACAACCAGTTGCAGGTATCGTGGTGTGCCTTGCAGTGATCGGCCACAAAGTTCACCCCATTCTCCTATGCTGCACCCATCTCAGCGTATTTCCTTATGGAATGGTATAAGTATAATGCCCAAAGACCCCAAAGCACACCATGACATTTGTTAGTGTCTACAGCCGGGTTTTAAATAATTGATAGTCAACCTCTTTAACTTTTTATATAAAGAAGGCCTAGGTGATACCAAATTTACAAGGGCTTTATTAACACTAATTTCTAATCCAGGTCAGAATCCCACACTGCTTAGGAATTATAGACCAATTTAATTGCTTAATTTTGACAACAAGATATTAGCCAAAGTTTTAGCCAGTCACATTGGCAGAGTTTGGGACACTAGCTGTTAATGTACAAGTTTGGTTTATGCCTGGATGGTTACCATCTGATCACCTGTGTAAGTTGGCCTATTTTATCTCTATATCTAGGGAGACCAGTACCCCTGTGGTGCTGGTTTCCCTGGACACAAAGAAAGCTTTTGATTCGGTTTTGTGGTATTTTTTGTTTGCTACTTTAAATAGGTATGATATTGCAGTTTTTTTAGTACATCGGATAAAACTTTCTATAGAGTTCCTTCAGCTCAGATTTATTGTAATGGGCAATATTCTACTTCTTTCCAGCTATACAAGGGTAGAAGGCAGGGATGCCCACTTCCCCCTCTTTTATTTAATTTATTTTTGGAACCCTTAATTCTTAAGCTTAAACAAACCAAGGGCATTACTGGCATCCCTATTGAGGGAGTCCACTATTTAATATCTGTCTATGCAGACGATATTTTATTTCACTGCAGTCACCTGCTTATACCCCTGCCTCATGCTGTTTAGGTTATAAGAGAACGTGGTACTCTTAACTTACTGACTAAATAGTGACAAAACAGAGGTTATGCATCTCAACACAGGAGTCTCTAAACATGCCATTCTGGAACTGGGGCTTAAATAGAAGTCAGATAATCCTAAATAGTTGGTTATCTAGATTGCAAAGAACCATGCTGCTATGTTCTTGCAAAATCTGGAGCCACTTCTCACGACCCTCCACGTGAACCTGAATAGACGGGGCCATCATCCCTCTCTTTTTGGGGCAGAATTAACCTTGTTAAAATGAATCTTTTGCTAAGAGTTTTATACCCCCTCACTGTGTTGAATGTTGTGATCTTAGGTTTCACAGTTCTATCTTGCATTTCCTTTGGGCTGTAAAGCCAACTCAACATGCTTTTTGCACGTTAACAGCACCCAAAATAGTTAGGGAGCTTGAACCTGCCTGCCAGACTTTTGTATCTATCACTTGGCAACAGCAGCAAGAAAATATGTAGTGTAGCTCCTTCACCTAGAACAGGCCTACAAACCACTAGGGCTCCTGACTGAAGAAGCCCTCTGTGCTAAGTCTCATGCAGTATATACCCCACATCTCTTTATATACTAATACTAAGAATCTTTCTAAAGAATTTAGAAACACCGCTATAGCAGCTGCAGTGGATTCACATAACTGACTTGTGCCACTTCTTATACTTATGTGCCACAAAATATTACGCACAGTCTGTTGCCCATAATCCCAATGTTGCACTTGATTAGAAACCTATTCATACTCCCCGTGGACAAATCCTAACCTAAACAGAGTGAAACAGTTATTTTTAGATAAATTTATTAGCTTCACCTTGTGCCAGCAGTGTTATCATATGACTAATAGAGATGCCTTTTCTTTTTTATAAGTTTCTCTCTTACTGATTAAATATTTCAGAGGACTCCCTCATAATACCACACAATGCTATGATTTTACCCGTAGGTTGGTGGACTAGTGTCCCCTACCCCATTTCCAACCTTTATAAAAAAACTATGTATTCCTTCTTGCTGAAGCAATAGATTGAGTTCATATTGGCAAATTGTTTTGCTAGGCCACAAGGAACATGTGATTGGAAACATATCTGCATGGACCTTTATAAATACATAATGTTTGACACTTACAGTTAATGCAGTTTAAGATGTTGCACATCATGTATTATATGCCTGAATGGTTAGCTAAGATGCAACCAAGGTCTTCCGGTGTTTGCTCTAGATGTCAAACAGGCCCAGGTAATCTCCTCCATATTCTCTGGCACTGCCCTAAAGCTCAACCCTTCAGGCAAGCTATCAGAGCTATGCTGGAATTCCCCCTCCCCCCCCAGGAGACTCAGGATTAGTGGACACCTTTTATCTCTCAATTTGTTTTCTGGGGGACTATCAGGGGCATTTGATAGGATCTCAGAAATATCACATATATCTCATTGCTGGTTGTGTAAACAAAGTTTTATTACATCACTGGCTGGACTTTAATATTCTCACATAGCAGAAAAGGCATGTTGAGTTGCATTTTGCCTTCAGGGTGGAAAAAACTACTGCCAGTTGGCATAATAAGCTGAATGGGTATGTCAACTAGTGGGAAAACTTGTATACTCTTATGTTGTTAGCTTAAAATGTTTTTTGGTACTGTCATTTTTGTTGGTGCCTATGAAAATTTCACATTTAATTACCGCATACTGAGACTTTTATATTTCTCAAATACTAAATCATAGAAATTTGATGGCAGAAAAAGACCCTTCAAGCCCATCTAGTCTGCCTAACCCTCCCCTTTCACATACCACCCTCCCCACCTACCAACACCCATTTTTACTATCACACTTCAACAGCGGGCACACCAGCATCCCCCACAGTGACAGACGATGCCGTGTGCCAGCATTACGCTGTTGGGAGATGCCAGAGTGTTTCTATTGGGGGGGGCTGTGCTCCAAACCCCCCATTGGAGGATTCACACCCCGGTCTCTAGATATCTAACTCCGAGTCAGAGTTGGACCGGGGAGCAACACCGGGAGCTGTACCACCAGTTTCTGCTCTCTTCCAGCACAGTGACTCACCACATCCAGGTGAAATCTGTCGCTGTGCTGGACTTCACTGTTGTGGTGTTGACCTTGTGTCAGTACACTCCACCACCCTCCCCTCAATACTCAGTCCCATATGCCTGTCTCTGCCCTCTTAAATTCCTCCACCACCATAGACCCCACCACTCCATTCGGCAGTCTGTTCCAGGTCTCCACCACCCTATCTGTGAAGAAGCGCCCCCACGCATTGTCCCTGAACTTATTTACTTGTAATCTGAGGCTGTTCCCTCTAGTTCTGGCTCCCTCCGTCCTCCTCAGCAGACCCCCCTTCACCTACTTTGTTGAGCCCATTTACATATTTAAAGGTTTCAATCATGTTCCCCCTTTCCCTCCTTGTTTCCAGCAAGTACAGATTTGACTCCTTACACCTTTGCTCGTATGTCTTCCCCTGCATACGCTGCATTAAAGTATAGTTTTAATATTTTGTTTATTTAGCTCTGTAGCTTTACTGTATTCCTTCTGTCCTAATTGTATTGTAATACCCCCTCTCAGTGTGCCTGGGGCTGTTTATGTTGTTCATTGATATTGTTATTGTTGTTGTTGTGTTTTGTGGAGTATTATTAAAATTCAAAAAAGCATATTTAACTAAAAAAATGTGAAACAAAAACCCAGTTTAATGATGATTATAAGCAACACAAAACTTCAGTGTCACAATATATACACGTTACGAAGCAAAAACCATCTCATTAAAGCTAGGCTAATCAAAATAAGCTTACAAAATGGTACAGTATTACATTTTCTTTAAAAAACAAAAAGTATTGCATAGAACTTAACAACAGAAGGAAATATTCCAAGCAGTCACAGAACGTTAATTCATTACTTTTTGTTGACCGGGTAAGTGCACTAGACAAATCCTGCCTATTTTCAGGCACGACCCGGGGGAAGGGGATACAGACGACTGCCAACTGACCTTGAACCAGATTAAGTTGTTGGTGATATTTTTTTTAGTGAATGAAGGAAATTTGGCCAGGACACCAGGGAAATTCCCCTACTCTGCTGCTGCATTGCTGCCAGTAGGGGGCCAGGCCATTTCCAAGATGGCTACTCCAAGTGAACCAAGGAAGGTGGAGGAAGCAAGTGAGTAGGAGAGCCAGCCTCAACTCTTACTCCAGGCTTAGTAGAGGCTTCAGCCGTGGATATGGCTGAGAGAGATTCGGATGCAGATTTTCAAGATGCCTTTGTGGAATGGGAACAAGCTGTAGTGGATTATAAAAAGAAGAAAGTGGTCAAGTTATTGTTTCTTTACAAACTGAAATGGAATTGTGAGATTTGAACCTGAGTCTGGGAGCAAACCAGTTCTTCCTAGCAAGCAGGCTGGTGCTCCTATTCGTGGAGACTCTGGAACTGTTTCCAACTCTAAAAATAAAGAAGAGTTTATTCTTTAAACGAGCCTGTGGAGCGTGTTGTTTCAGCGAACAGAGGACTTCAAATGGAGAAATGCGACAAAAGGATCACAGGATGTCGGCTCAAAGCGAAGAGCTTCTGGAAGGTACTGTGCCTGTGTCTAAATCATTTCCACTGATACTGTTAGTGTTGGAGGCTGAATCCCTTTGATTTTAAAATACAGACTTGTTCCCCGTCTTTTGAAGCTCCGAGAAGCGCGTTGAGCTTGTTAATGATGCCAGGTGCGCTAATGACAGCACTGATAGCTCTAAGGCTGAGCTGGTTTGCTTTAGCCGGCAGCAGAAAGAAAATTTCAGCAGGGCTTGAGATGTGGCGATAAAAGCAGGAATACGCTTTAAATCAAATACAGGCTGGCAGTGTTTTCGTAGTTATGAAGTGCCTACAGCCCTAGCTCAATTACAGAGGACACAAATTGCAAAGGTGGAAAATCTGGTGACCTGAGTAATGATTCAGTTTTGTTTTCCCCCTTTGGAGACAAAGAGGAACCACACCTAAACAAAATGACTGGTTTTGTCTTTAAACACCAGAATAAGGAGAACTCTTTATCTGACCCAACAGTAACTTATCAGTCGTCTGCAGGTTCACAACGAGGGGTTACTGAATTTTTTTTCCCCAATAATAAAAACAAAAAAAAAAGAAGAAGAGGAGTCAAATCCAAATATTCCAATGACTGCTTCCCCTCAGGTACAAAATGAAGGAACACATGTTACTTGGTCACCACAAAAAGCTTTATGTGAGGCTGGTGGAAACAAACAGTCTCAGGGAATGGAAGCCTGACCCTGCATGGGATTTGAACTCAACCTTATCGCAGCACTCTCCAGAATGGTTTCAGTTTGTCAACAGCAGAAAGGGTCAGAGTGTGAGATGAATAATAAATTAGAGAAAGAATCTTTACATCCTCCTTCTGGTACTTCTAGCCTGAACAATCATTCTGCTTTACTATTACAACGGCAGGAACCTATGCAGAAGAATTCAATTGCGGTTAATGTGCAGCCCCCCCCTTCTTCTGCTCAGAAACCTTTGATGTCCGAACTATTTTCAAATTCCCATAGGGAAGCTGCTCCAAGGCGTAATGCCGTAAGATTGAGATATAAAGGAGGGTTGGAAGTAAGGCCCGATAGGTATTATGTGGGCAAAACCTTACTAAAAGACTCATTAAAATTTACACCGCAGGATGTTTATGCTTTCATAAATATTTCAGGGGAAGACAATTATGACATCAGTTTTCGTTCTCAACATGCTTTAGACCTGTTTTGGGTTAGGTACAACCAAGTTAAGTTTTCACCTGTTTGGACGCCCTTTATTGTTATTCTCCTATCTAAACCACTACTTAAATTTGTCACAATCATGTTTGAACGAGGGAGTTTGGTAGAGGATATAACATTTGGTTAAAGAAAAATGTGAGGTATTAAGTGAGCCAGAGCCTATCTTAGATATAGAGGTTTCTGGACTGGTGGATGGAAGTATAAAGTTAAACTAAGGCAGTCAGAGACAGGGATTGAACATATTCCTAATTCTTTTCTTTTGGGGAAAGATAGAGGGGTATGTTTTATAGTGGACAACCTCGTGCATGCTACAAATGTGGTGCTAGAACACATCTTTCAAGTGTCTGTGACAAACCTCGCTGTGACAATTGTGAGAGATAGGGCATTTAACTATGTTTTGCAATAACCAAGCTTAGCTGTGAGTTATGTGAAGCTAAAGGTCATACATTTAAAATGTGTCCATGGCTGCCAAAGGACAGCACAATGTTCTAATTCCGAGGTTTTCATACAGAAAGCACAAGACACCATGGCTAAAGCTTCCTCACAGTGTGAGCATTCCCCACCCCAGGCTACTACTCAGGCTAAAAGACAACTGACTCAAAGAGGGGTTAAAAGATAAGGGTTTGGATAAGGGTGGGGATAAGGGAAAGCTATTTTCAGCAGGTAGGGCGGGTAGGCTGGAATCACCTTCAGATGGGAAAGGGTTAAAGGATAGCATGGTTCTTCATAGCCTTTCAGAATTTCCCCCGGTTTTTTATGAGGAAGGAGCAGTTAAGGAGGTGGGTTCTGTAGCCACAGTAAGTAAATCAGCGGTGAGGTTGCCCCAGAGAAGATCTACTAGAAATCTACTCTCAAAACTCCCCCCTCCCCCTTCGGTAGTTCAGATTGAAACTAGTAACTCTTATGCAGCTCTGTTCTCTTCATGGGGTAATACTGAGATAGAGGTTGAAGACCTGATTCTCAAAAAATCCTCCTTTTCATCTAGGTCTCAAATTTTTGATAACTATAAGGACAAGAAAAAGAAAAAGAGGAAAAAATAATGATTGGCTTCTTTAAAAATGGCTATGAGTTTGGCATGGGGTTCTTTAAATGTTCATAGTTTATTAAATAAGGTCAAAAGACAAGCCCTTTTTTATTACATTCACGACTTTCCAATTTCTGTATGCTTCTTGCAGGAAACATGGATGTACTCCATAGAACAGTCGGTATCTTTTAAAAGAGAGTGGTTCTGGGGCCCCTCATTTTGGTCTTTTGGAGAGGACTCTGCTGATGGTATAGGAATTGTATTTAACTCATTTGACTTTCAACTGCATAATCTAATTGATTTAATACCAGGAAGGGTTCTGATCGTGGATGGGAAGTGGCAAGGGTTATGTTTTAGGTTCATTAATATCTATAATCCCAAACGAAAGCGGTAGGGTAAATTGCTTAAAATGGTCCAGCCTTTTTACTAACAACTGTTAGAATACTATGGGGAGGTGACTTTAATTGTCCTATTTCAGCCTCATTCTAAATCTAAAACTAAAAAACATACTGTGATACTAATGCTTTAGAGAAAATTATTAAGGAGGCTGGTCTTTTGAATTGTAATAATGGTATGCAGGCAGGGGTAGCTTTTCCTTTAAAAAGGGGACATGTTTTACTTTAATTGATCATATGTTTGTATCAGCTAATATGCAATTAGAGTCCTTTAAAATATTTCCTTGTGAGTTTTCTGATCATTCCTTTTATTTAGTATTTTTGTCTTCGGATGTGAAAGAGTGTAGGCATACTAGATGGAAACTTAATAATTCTTCTTTGGATCTTCCTTTTATTCAAGCAGGAGTAAAATACCTTTTAAGTGCTAGATTATCGGTGGCCTTCTTATATTCAGACCTAGGAGATTGGTGGTTGGAAACAAAAGCTGATTTAAGAAATTGGTTCAAATCTCAAGGAGTTAAAACAAAAAATCACAATTTTCTACGTTACTTAGGCATTAGGCAACAATTACAGAGGCTCATGACCATAGCTTATACGTCTAGGTATGACTATTCTGAACAAATTGCTAACCTAAAAGCTAAGATGAGAGATTTTCAATATGACAGAGGCAAAACCATGCAAGCCATTTTAACTAATGGAATTAAAAATCACCTATTGGAGATCCTTTTGTGATGTGTAAACAACTAAGAGAAGCTACAAGAATGGAGTTACTTAAGAACGCTGGATGGTAGTATGGCTTCTTCTGTATCTCATTTACGAAGTGATTGTAGACCACTATCGCTTCTTTAGAACCCCTAGAAAAGATTTCAATCTCTTCTATGGATGCTTACTTAAAGGAGATTGTGATTCCAGGTGATCAGTTAAGGAGACAGGAAGTATGGGGCCCAATTACACAGATAGAAATCTTGAACTTCATTAGGCTTTTGAAATTGAATATTTCACCAGGGATAGATGGGATTTCTAATAATCTTTATAAAAAATTTGCTGAACAATTAAGTCAGTGCCTTTTTCTACTGTTCAAATTTTTTCTAGATAAAGCCATTATTTTTCCTTCCTTTTCAGAAGGATTATTAATTTACATTTTTAAATCAGGAGACAAGCAAAACATTACTAACTGGAGACCAATTACTCTTTAAATTCAGATTATAAAATATTTACTTGTATTTTAAATAATAGATTAAAAAATTTGTAAAGGAGTTATTTCACCTTACCAATATTGTGGATTACCTGATAGACGGGTTCAGTCTGCTCTTATGTTAATTAGGGATGTTATTGAGCATCTCTCTGATATAGGATCGATCTAGATGTTTAATGACTGCAGACTTGGATAAAGCCTTTGATAGAGTCTATTTGCCCTTTCTCTTCCTCACGCTTAAACACTATGGGGTGCCAAACCAATTAGTGGATATCATAGAGAAATTGTATGATAGTTATTTTGTGTTTCCATATTTAAAAGGTTATAAGGCAGAATGTTTTAGATTAAATACATGTCGTCAAGGGTGCCCGCTAGCCCTCTTCTTTATATTTTTGCTTTAGATCCCTTTCTACAAATTATAGCTTCAAGTCAGAAATGGAAGGGTATGACAGTCAATAATAGATCAGATTTGCAATTAAGAATCCAGGCCTATGCTGATGACTTAGTAGTATACCTGAGGATTATGCTTCAGTAACCCATTTTGTGTCAGCCTTCAAGGACTTTTCCAAGGTATCTAATGCAAAATTAAATTTAAATAAAACTAAGGGATTATTAATGGGTGCAACAGGGATTAATGAGGTATGGCAGGAGGGCATTTATATTTCTAGGATTCCTCTTAAAATATTAGGAATTAAGTTTGGTTCCCAGAACATACCTATTGAGAATTGGGAAAGTGTCATTACAAAAGTAGAGTCTAAAGTGAATAGGTGGAAACAGTGGAAACTATCCAAATTGAAAAGGGTGCAAGTCATTAAGCAATTTCTTCTCCCTATGGTACAATATGTAGCCATGATTTTCCCTTCCAGTGCTTTTTGAATCAAAGTTATACAGTTTGTTTTTCAAATGTTATGGGCAATCGTTTAAACTCTGCTAAAAGGGGTTACACGCATTGATGAAAAATAAGGGTGGATTGGGTATGGTTGATCCAGTTATTTTTGTGCATGCATTATTTCTTGCTAATTCAGTTAAAGAAGGATTAAAAGCAGACTCAAGTGCTGAGGAGACTTGGTATTTAAAAACAATGGGTAAATATTTTAAGAACTGGCTTAATTTGGCTCCCAAACTAAATCGTCATTTAGCTGTACCTTTATATTTTAGGCCTTCAGCACAGAAATTGTTTAAATGGCAGATACAAAAACAGATAATTTTGAATAACAACATGAAAGGGCTTTACCGTTATCTAATGTCAACTGTGCGTCCCTTGGAACCAGGATTTAAAATTGCCCTACAGTATTAAATGATAAAGTTTTGGTACAATTAAACAATATTAGGATGCCTCAGAAACAATGGGAAACACAGTGGTTAATTTTCTATGGAGATTAAATGTCAAAGGTAATGCGAAATATAAATCTTTACAGGAGAGAATGTGTCCATACCTAGAAAGTATTAATGTGGAGGAATCCATGGAGCATTTTTTTTCAGATGTTCATATGCTATTGGTCTATGGAAGTATTTAGCTAACTTATGGGATTTAGATGGTTATGTAATATGACTTATGATTTATTGATTTTAGGTTGATATCCAGTTAATTTATCAGAATTCCATGAAGAGACTTTGTCTTTATTCTGGGGTGTTTAAGATATTATTTATGGCAAGCCAGGGTACAATGGGTTCTTTATCAAAAGAAAATGCCTTATTTTAAGGTTAGTGAATTGATAATTAAGGAGTTAATTCAAATTTATTCTCTAGATGCTTTAAGAGTTACCTCAGGAACCTCATGGAAATGGTGGAAAGGGTTTTTCACTTTATTAAATTTAAGTAAAATGTGGATGTTATAGAAAAGTGTATTTAGCGATAGCCATGAGGGTAAAAGTTGGCACAAGTTCTGTTAAATCTACAGTTTCTTATGAATGCTTTGTTTTTGTGGTATTTAAGTAATTATGTTTAATTGTTTTTCTCTCTGTTATTGAGATATTATTTGTTCTAAAATGTGTTATTGTCTTTATGTTATTTTGCCAATAAAAACACCCCTACTCTTTTCTATAAGTGCCATGGGATCTTCAACATCCACCTGAACTACCACCAATCCAGGCAGATGGGACCTCGGTTTAACGTCTCATCTGAAAGACAGCACCTCAGAAATGCAGCAACCCTCTCATGCTGCACTACAGTGTCAGTACTGGGATATTAACCCAAGTGCCAGATGTGGGAACTGAACCCACAGTCCTCTGATCTCCTGGCCTCAGAGGTGAGTGTGCTATCTACTGAGCCACTGACACTGATTATAAATGTGGTTACTGTGATTATAACTGATTATAAACATGATGATAAATGCTTCTGGCTCTCAGTAGCAAGCGGTATGGGTAATTTTGATCCTAATATATCTGTACATATTGAACCATTTACATTGACACATGATTATTACAAGATTTTACAAGTTTTGACTTGTATGATTATAATACAGTAATAGTAGACTCCAGTTACCTTGCAGTTCATTAGAAATAACAAAATTGGAAACAGCAGAAGTTGTAAATACTGTATAACAAAGGGAGCTCCTGGCTTAGACAGAATTCCCCATACATGTACAAAGTAGATATAAAATGGTGGCACCATCTACTAGCATTATTAATTATTAGAATGGTAGAAGATGATATGTTTTTTCACCTTAATAGAAAGGAAATATGGTTCTTTGTATCTTAAGAGGTAGTTGCAAATTACCAGGGAACTATAGACCAATAAGTTTAATTGATTTTGAAAAAATGTTTACAAGACTATTAATAGATTAAATCATAGATAGCAGCAGTTAATGTAATACACATGCCCCAATTAAGTGTTTGTAAGACATATTCAACAGATGACCAGTGTTTTATTTTACAAAACATACTGTAATTAAAAAAAAACTTTGTTAGCACATCCCGCTTTATAGTGAATTTATTGATTTTAAAGGTTCTTTTGATGCCATATCCAGACCTATATTGTGGACAACGCTATCAAAAACATCTATGTATAAAATAATCTTCAAATTATTATACATTTGTATACAAACAATGGGGCAAAAGTCACATATGATCGCTAGGGTAACCAATCAGAAAGTTTTCCTTCAACAGAGGTGTCAAACAAAGGTGCCTTCCAGCACCCTTCTTGTAATAGCTTTCTATTAATGATCTCCCATTATTGATGCCTAGAAATAAAAGTAATTTTCCTTTTGTATGTGGAGTAGTTGAACCAGCTTTAATATATGCAGATGATTTGATTTAATCCTTTTATCGATTCCCCCATAGGATGGAATCAAAAATTAGAAATTTTAGAAACTTGCTGTGAAGGAAATAAACTTACAACTAATGTGGCAAAAAGTAAAATAATGCTTTATAGTGAGAATATTTTAATATAAAATGGAAACTGGATAATGTCAAGTTTGACATTATCAAGATATATTGTTATCTTGGATTATTCTTCTCACATAAAAATTCTTGGTCTAAACATGTTGGCCCAGATATTCAAACTGTGCCAGGCTGTGGTGCAAGCTTGGGGGCAGCTCAACTTGGCTGCGCAGGGGCATGGACTAAACGATATTCAAAGGAGCCATGGCTCAGCACTTTGAACATCACACCCTGTCCACCCCCACTGTGCATGGCGCAGTGGCACTGTGCCAGTGCAAGTGGCCAGAGTGGAGCATGGAGATGCGCTAGCTCAAGTGCCATTGCGCTTTTCACAGCACCCGGGATATTCAAAAGGTGACATGCAAATTGGGCCATAATTTATGCAAGGTGCACATGGGGCCATTTGCATGTCATTATGGCCCCATATGCATCCCATTTGCATGCAGATGCACCGATCCCCGATGACTTGCACCTGGCGCCCTGCCAGGCAGCAGCCGTCGGGGACCGACGCCCCCTGCAGTCCGATCGCAGGCATATGTTTAAAATAAATTCCCCATCCTATATCCCTGGTGGTCCAGTGGACCGCTTCCTGCCCGATCGAGGGCATCTGTTGTAATAAAAGAAACCTCCCCTTCCGTCCAATATCCCATTTTGTGCCCCATCGTGGGATCTGTTGTAATAAAAGAACCCCCGCCAATATCCCTGGTGGCCTAGTGGTACCCCTCCCAACCTCACCCCACCGAGCCCCACCACTCTGCTCCCCAGTCAGCTGGTTGGTGGCAGCACTCCACCGCCTGCCGCCCGCTGCCTGCCGATGGACAGCTCCAGTAGGGCTGCATGCCCATTGGTTCACAGCAGCAGGCAAATGGGCATGCAGCCCGCTCTATACTACACATTCCAGATATGTGATTCATTCACATATCTGGAATGTGTAGTATGGTATGGGTTGCACGCATTGGCTCACGCTGTGAACCAATGGGCATGCAGCCCTACCGAGCTGTCAGTCAGTGGGTGGTGGAGCAGCAGGCTGGTAGGGTGCTGCCACCCGCTGGCTGACCGGGGAGCTGGGAGGTGGGGATAAGTGGGCAGGTGGGGAGGGGGGTACCACTAGACCACCAGGGATATTGGACTGGGGGTTCTTTATTACAACAGATGCCCGCAATTGGGCAGAAAGCGGATATTGGATGGGGGTTTCTTTTATTACAACAGATGCCCTCAATCGGGCAGAGTGTGGTCCACTGGACCACCAGGGTATTGGACAACGTCTTCTTTTACAAATGGCCGCAATCGGGCCTGGGGGAGTGCCACCAGGTGCAGCCAGAACTCGGGTGGCCACCCACAGATGGCAGCTGCCGTGTTGCACCTTGCAATGCGGCAGCTCACCTGTGGGTGGCCATCAGTTGTTCCATTTTTTTTGTTGGCTTAACTTTGTGCTGGCACAGGTAGGGCTTGCACATGCATGGATCTGCACATCCTGAGCTGAATATCGGGCTGTGCAGGTTATGCATGGGCACGCCTCCCCTACCTGTGCCTGCATACATTACAGATGCACTCCAGTGCATCAGCATTTGTGCCGTGCACTTTTCCCTTTTGAATATCGTGCCGGGGAACATCAGTGGGTTGTGCATGGTGCAACACTGTTGCGCCATGCACAACCCTTTTGAATATCAGGGCCGTTCAGTATATCACAAGTAAACATTGCAAACAAAGAATGCATTAATATGGTTTAATGCAAATTATAAAATGGGTAGGAGAAATACTGCACTGTGATTGGTGGAATTCAGCCACATGATGGTGCTGTTCTCCAAGCACAAAAGCACTGGTCACTACGTGCTTAACTTTCTGAATCTCATTACTTGGTCCTGAAATAATAATAATAATAAAAAAAATCACGATATTCATTTTATAATTGCAATAAGACATTCCAGGTTGTGTGCAATTGCAGGACAACAACACTTCTCAGGTGGGTAAAGCCATTGGTTTCACCTTGGGCTTCACTTCCCGAGGTGTTTTGATAAGTAAGGAATAAGACATGATGATGTGTAGTTTATGGCCTGATAAGAGCATGCCCCAGGTGTGTAATAAGGCAGGAAGCACTTGTAACAAGTGCCTTTAGCACCTGGGAAGTGCTCTTATCAGGCCATAAATCATACCTCAGAGTGTCTTATTCCGCTTATAAAATGGGCCCCCTCAAGAAAAAATTTAAGATTAAGAAAAAAGATGTTGAAAATGGGGAAAATAGGTTTTTGTAGGTGTTTATAGTTAAAACAGAAAAAAAATTTTCCATTATTGCTGTACTGTAAAGTGTATTGTGCTTGGCTGCCAGTACCTGCTACCCTATGCACTAAAGAATGGTTACATTTGCCAGTTGGACAGCACTTCCCCAACCTAAGCAAAGACACACAAGCCCTGGACATCAGTGCCCCCCCCACACACATACACATAAAGACACAAGTGTCTCTAAATCACCTATCAGCATTACACTGAAACAGATGCACCCAGTTTCATATTTGGAGTTGTTTCACAAGAAGCCAGTGTGTCCCCCTCCCAAACAAAGACACGCATGCACAGGACAAGACTACCCCCCCAAATCACACACTGTCTCATATTCATAGTTCGACCTAATCTAACAACTTCTTGGATGTGTGTCCCCTCCTACTGCTATCATACATGCATCTCTACTACCCTCCCCTCCCCTAAGACAATGGCTCCTCAGCCAGCCTACTATTTTCCCTACCCCGCTCACGCTGCCCTCACTAACTCCATTGCTCATGTGTTATTTTTGCTTGGTAACCTGCATTTATCTTGATGTTGTTGTCTCTCTTCAAGTAGGAATGGATCCTTAGCCCAGCCTTCGCCATGCTTAAAGTATGTCAATCATTGTCAACCTTAGTATGTATATTTACCCTCCATCCTCTTACGTGGAACCTTTGTAAATGAGCAGTTCCTGCTCAAAGGTATTTATAATCCTAGAGTTTAATAAAAAATAAATTAAAAAAATAAAACATTGACACAGCCAGTTTTATGTTTGGAGTGGTTCAGAGGAAGTGAGCTTGTCTCTCTTTAGCTATTGTACTGCACAGTCTTTTTTTTTTCAGCACATCTTTTAAACAGAAGAAACCGCAGAGGAGTTGAAGCATGTGTCACTGAGGTTATCTTTTGTATCACACACCGATGGTGTGTGAGGGATGGCATGGTGAGAATGTACTATGGAGTGGGTAATGGTAGTTAGCTGGATGGGCAGAGTTCAGAGAAACGAATGGAGTGAGGAAGGGAGATTTGCTGCAGTGACAGAGTTTCGAGAAACTCAGCAGATAATGAAAATGAGGGAGACTTGACAGATGGCAAGGTGGGTGGGCTGAGATCTTGCAGTACCAGAGTCCGTGGATTACAGAAAATGGCAGCTGTGCTAGCACAATGAGATATACAAGTGAAACTGATTAACATTTCTAACTGTACATTGTTTTAAACCAAAATGAAAATGTATTTAAATTTGGTTCATGGTAGTTTTGTACCACAGTGGCAGTGTTCTCCCAGTGCAGCTGTTTGCGGTTCTCTAAGTTGCTGGGTGTGCAACTGCAGAGGGAGAGCCATGACAGTGTGCTGGGTTGTGCATGGCAAAGGTAGTGCCGATTGGCAGTTTATGGCTGTATAAGGACACATCAAATTGTGCCTTTCAATCAATCAGAAACATGGAAGTTTTCTACCCATTTTATAACCCATAATAACATACACCCTGTCATACCTTATTGCTTAAATATGGAAGATCTGTTTTGTTACTGTTACATGTTTTATGAGCCACAGAAAAGAAAATGTGTAGCACTGCCTTATATATTGTAAAAAGTTGGTCAGCACATAATTATGCACATATTGAACTTCTATTCAATCAGTTATATAGGGCCAGTCTGTATATAAAACAATCTATAGCAGCTGAAATTGTAAGGGATATGTTGGAAAGATGGAAAATAGAAGCACTAATGAGGTCTAGAAAACTAGCCTACTGAAAAAAAATGTATGGATATGAAAGAGAGCAAACAAACTAGAATTTGTCCTCTGCAAAATATACAGTAAAATGGTTCTCTGTAAATTCTCTCTTTCATTTACAATGCTGCAGGCAGAAGTTGCAGAGGTTTAATTGGATATTATACAAATTAATAGTGGAATCACTGAATTTGAAAAAAAGGCTTTTGAAGATGAAAGATTACATTCCAAAATGTGAAAACCAATTGCATAAAGACAGTAAAGAATTAAGAGAGCTAAATATAAAATAGAAAAGCTTCAGTGTGTGTGTGTGTGGGTGGGTGGGTGGAGTGGGGGGGGAACGTAAGAAATTTCTTGGGGTCCCTGAGGGGATGGAGGACCTTGACTGTCTAGTCTTCATAGACAAACTTTTAACAGAGTAATTAAGACGACTATGCATTGTCTCGAAAAGAAGAACTTTTAGAGAACCAGCAGAAATACATGAATTTAAGGTTTAGGGTCTGCCCTCTTTTCTGGATCAAGATTTTCAATCAGTATGAGATTTGGTCAAGGACATTTTTTGTAATGCGTTTTAACTACCCAAGGAAAATCTTCCTATTATTATTTATTTATTTATGTATGTATTTATTTATATATTTCTGATTCAGATTATTACCTTTTAGTCAACAGGCTATTTTACAAAGGTTCCAAGCCAGGCTTAACAAGTTACAGGACATTTAACATCATTAGGTTAACACGACAACATTAATTATACAGTAGACATGAATGTGATTGGTATAGTTTCTGTGGCACAAAAATATATTGAGTCGTAACAAATAAATTTTAAGTGACAACACTGTGGATTAAATAGGTGACAACATGAAACAGTTACTAAGTGCATTTACAGGTATGAGGTAATATCAGTTTAATGTGACATTGTCTGAGGGAAGGGGGGAAGGGGGGAATACATGAAAGAAGGAGGGAGGTGAGGTAGGGAAAAGAAAGAATGATTCTGACCTGCTGCTCTGAAGAAGCCTAGGAAACAAGATCCCAAAGCTTTAGAGTATAGACAAGATAGGTTTTGTCAGGAGTGGGGAAAAAAGGGGTGTGAAGATGAGGTGAGGGGGGGTTGAGGACAGGACGATGTTTAGAAATAGTACAAATAGAGGGCACCATAACTGGACTAGACTTGACAGTCACAGTGATTTGCCTTTGATAGTAAGAGGTGAAGTTCCTTTTTGAACTGACCGATCTTGTCACTCTCTATAAGAGAGGAGGGGAGTTCATTCAGCCACTGGAAGCCTCAGTAGGAAAGGATGCATTGGGCAATGGAGGTATGTCTGAAAGTGAAAAGAAGAACACCCTTAGCAGCACTTCTAGTTGTTTTGGTGAAGAATGCGAGCTGGAATATACCAACCATTGAGACTGAGGTTCGTCCAAGTAGGGCTTTTTTCCTCAATAAGGCTTGCTTGATATTTTATTCTTGGGTGAAGAGGGAACAATTAGTTTCGGCGTAAAGCTGACATGTGTGTTAAATGATGTGCTCCCAAGATGAGTCCACAGGCTTTATTTAGCAGTACTTTGATTCTCTTTAAAGCTGTGTCACTGCCAGCACTGTAGATAACCAGGCCATAGTTTATGGAGGAGAGCACAGGGTTCATAGTCATCAATTTCAGGGCCTCAGTTGTCATTGATTGCCTAGTGCGGAATAGTAGATTGAGCATGATATTCAACACTTTGATAATTTATTTATGACTTTGTCAACCAGGTAGGTACACTGATCCAGGGGAACATTTACAGGCATGACCCGGGTCATAAGGCACAAGGTACAAGAATACAAAAGTAAACATAATAGTAATACAAAGTATACAAGATACAGAATGTGTGAGTAGGTACAGGTTAAATAATAATAGAAACATAGAAACATAGAATTTGACAGCAGATAAGGACTGTTTGGCCCACCTAGTCTGCCCATTTTCCTACCTAACAGTTAAGCTGCAGATCCTAGTTAACCAACAGCTTACTTCCTCCTACCCCCCACTAGGACTGCCTTATGCCTGCCCCATGCATTCTTGAATTCCCCCACTGTTCTTGACTCCACGACCTCCTCAGGGAGGCTGTTCCATGCATCCGCAACCCTCTCTGTGAAAAAATACTTCCTCACATTACCTCTGAGCCGTCCCCCCTCTATCTTCAAATTGTGCCCCCTTGTTCTTGCACATCTCTTTTTCTGAAAGATGCTACCCTCTTGGACTTTGTTGATTCCTTGAGGTACTTGAAAGTTTCTATCATGTTCCCTCTCTCCTTCTTTCCTCAAGGGTATAATTATTAAGCTCCTTTAGTCTTTCTTCGTATGTCTTCTGGTGCAGACCCTGCACCATTTTGGTTGCCCTCCTCTGGACAGCCTCCACTCTGTCTATGTCTTTGTGGAGATGGGGTCTCCAGAACTGCACACAGTACTCCAGATGGGGTCTCACCAACTGTCTGTACAGAGGGATAACAACTTCCTGTTTTCTACTATTGATGCCTCTTCCTATGCACCCCAGTATCCCCCCAGTCTTCCTTACTGCCTTCTCACATTGCTTGCCCACCTTTAGGTCATCTGATATAATTACCCCCAGGTCCCTTTCTTTTTACTGTTGTCAGCGTCACCCCCCATTGTGTACGCTTCCTCTGGGTTTTTGTTTCCCATGTGCATTACCTTGCACTTCTTTGCATTGAATCTGAGCTGCCACACATTCGACCATTCCTCCAACCTTGCCAAGTCCCTTCTCATCCTTTCCACTCCATCTTGTGTATCAACCCTGTTGCAGATCTTTGTATCATCTGCAAAGAGACATACTTTTCCTTCCAGTTCCTCTGCAATGTCACTTATAAAGACATTAAAAAGGCACAATCCCAGTACTGAACCCTGCGGTACCCCGCTAGTAACCCTCCTTTCTTCACTGTGTACTTTTTTACTACTACCCTTTGCGTCCTGTTGTCTAGCCAATTTTTTATCCAGGCTACCACCTTGGGACCCACTGCAAGGCTGGCTAACTTGTGTATTAATCTTTTGTGTGGGACTGTATCAAATGCCTTACTAAAATCTAGGTAGACCATGTCCACAGCCCCTCCCTGGTCTACTACTTTGGTCACCCAGTCAAAGAAATCTATTAGATTCATCTGACACGACCTTCCCATCGTGAATCCATGTTGCCTTGGGTCCTGTGCCCCACTGGCCTCTACATACTCAACAATTCTTTCCTTCAGAAGTGATTCCATCATTTTCCCTACCACGGAGGTCAAACTAACTGGTCTGTAGTTTCCTGCCTTTGTTCTGCTCCCACTTTTGTGAAGAGGAATCACATCTGCCCTCCTCCAGTCCTTGGGTACCACCCCATCCTCCCAAGATTTGTTAAAGAGAGTAGTCAGCGGTGTCACTAGTTCTACCCTTAGTTCTTTTAGAATTCTTGGGTGAATCCCATCAGGCCCCATTGCTTTGTCCACCTTCAATTTTATTAGTTCTTTCAGAACCCTTTCTTCTGTAAATGGACTGGTATCGACCCCGTCTTCAGAGTGTTTCTCTTGTTTGGTTTAGGTAACTCCCCCTCCTCTTCCTTTGTGAATACTGAGCAGATATATTCGTTCAGTATCCCTGCTTTTTCACTGTCACCCTCTACCCACATTCCCTCCCCTTTATTAAGCCTCAGTATCCCTCCTTTGGTCTTTCTTCGCTCCCTAATGTACCTATAAAAGGTCTTATCCCCCTTCTTAACAAAATTGGCTATCCTTTCCTCAGTTTGGGTCTTTGCTATTCTGACTGCCTTCCCAGCCTCTTTCTGCTTTAACTGATAAATTTCTCTGTCCTACTCCTTCTGTCTTTCCTTATATTTCCTGAATGCTGTCCATTTCTCCTTAACCTTCCCTGCCACCACTTTTGAGAACCATAGCATTTTTTTCCTTCCTTGTGTTTTGTTGATTTGCTTTACACAAAGGCTTGTTGCCTCTGTGATGGCTGTTTTGATCACTCCCCATTGTTCCTCCGCTCCTCCTTCTTGCCTGTTTGCTAGTGCTTTTCTGAGGCACTCTCTCATTTTCCCAAAGTCAGCCCTCCTAAAGTCCAGTACTCTTGCTTTTGTATGGCTTGATTGTATGGCTGTGTTTATCGTGAACCATACTGTTTGGTGCTCGCTTGTTCCTAGATGGATACCCACTTCTAAATCTGAGATTCTTTCTCCATCCCCATTTGAGAGTACCAGGTCTAAGATTGCTCCCTCCCGAGTGGGTTCCAATACTAGCTGTCTGAGGCATGCCCCCTGTAGGGCATCAAGAATGACCCTGCTCTTGGATGTGCCTGCAGCAAAGGTGCTCCAGTTAACAACTGGCATATTCAGGTCCCCCATCAACAATATCTCCCCTTTTTCTGCCATTCTAAGAAAGCCTTCTATCATTTACTTGTCCATTTCCTCCCCCTGAGATGGAGGTCTGTATACAACCCCCATGCAGATTGTGGTGCCATCTCCTGTCTCCAGGGTGACCCAAAGTGCCTCATCTGCTCCCTGTTTACTCTTTAGTTCTGTTGCTTTGATCCCTTCCTTTACATAGAGAGATACTCCTCCTCCTCTTTTACCCTCCCTGTCCCTCCTGTAGATTGTGTATCCTGGTATGTTGACATCCCAGTCATGGTTCTCTGTGTACCATGTTTCTGTGACTGCCACAATATCCAGGCAACCCTCTTCCATCAAGGCCACTAGTTCAGGGAGCTTGTTACACAGACTACAGGCATTGGTGCTCATCACCCTCCACTTTTTGATAGCCTTACCCCTTTTAGCCCCATTCCTGTCCTTACTGCCTTTGCCTTTTTTTACATTTATTTCTGTTCTGCTCCCTAATAACTTCTCTACCTTGGTGTTTACCTCACTAATCACCATGTTTTGTGGGGGGAGGATGGGATTTCCCTGCTCCTTTTCAGTGCCTCCCCCCTTGGCTAGTTTAAATGCTTGCCAATGAAGCATTTAAACCTCTCACCTAGTATCCTGGTCCCCCCAGACAGATGCAGACCATCGCACCAGTATAGGTCTGCATCCCTCCAGGTGGCTCCCCAGTCCCCAATGAAGACAAAACCCTGAGCTCCACACCAGTTTTTCAACCACTCTTTGAATTCCCTGGTGAGGAGTGCCCTAGCATCTCCCTTGCCATAGACAGGCAGCACCTCCGAGAAGGTTGCCGTATGCGCTACTTTTCTAAGGCCCCTCCCCAACTCTACAAACTCCTCTTGCACTGCTCTGATCCCATTCCTAGCCAGGTCATTTGTCCCTATGTGGACAATGACATCCAGCTCCCTTCCTCATGCAGCTCCTCCCACAATCCTGAGGATTCGCTTCCTGTCCCTCCAAGCCATGTCACCAGGAAGGCACCTTACCTCCCTCTCCTCTTCCTCCCCCATTTCTACCCCCTAATGATTAAGTCCCCCATCAGGAGTTGTTTCCTTCCCCTGTGGGGTACCATGCCACCCTCCTGTGGGTCTCCTTTGTGAAGGTTCCCAGCGTCTTCCTTGGTCTCCACTGCAGGTGCCTCCATAGAGGAACCACTATCCACCAGAAGAGCGAATGAATTGTGGAGAGGTACAGCTGGAGGGATGCAACTCTGTTCCACCACCCTCTCCCTCTCTCTCTGAGCCCACCCTGGTCCAGCCTCTCCTCTTTCTTGGCAACCTCTGAGGTAGTGGCATTGGCTCTGGTGGTCCCTGGGTGGGCGAGGAGGTTTCACAAATCCTAGCCAGGTCAGCCTGGAGACGGGCAACCTCCTCTCTCAGACCAGAGAGGTGCCTGCAAATAGGGCAGCATTGCAACCTTCAGAATGTCTCCTGGAACACTGCCGCCCCACAGCCATTGCACTGCACGACTCCTATAATGTCTTATTTTGTATCCCCTCTACTGTTTCAATGTATGCTTACTCTCTCCTCTCCTTACAACTCTCACCCTTCCTGTTCTGGGACAGCAACTTCCTATCTTCTTCAGTAGCCTCCTTCTTCCTTGCTCAATATCAGACCACCAGCAGCTGGGGGGGGGGGAGTGAGCTACTTTTTTCCTATAGGGTTGACAAAACCAATGTTTCTCTATGATCCTTCCCTTCCTACTGCCAAACAGGAAGTTCCTGTTGACAGTCAAATCCGGTGGCTATAAAAGTAGAACTGGATTAGGGTGGGTGGGATGGAGGTCAATTAGTAAGAAAAAAGACTAGCAACAGGAAGTTGTAATTTGAGTCACCTGCTTTTATAATGTCTAAGCCACACCCCAATTAAGCTGTCTTTCCTCCTACTGGTTTAGCAAAGTCAGCTGATACAGTAAGCTTCCCAGCACAGAACACACACTGACTTTCTTTCCTTTCTTTTTTTTAACCCTAAATAAGACCCCTTCTACTTCTAATAAAGTATCTGTCTACTTAATCTCAACAGATACTGACTCCTGCTGAGATATAAGTGTTAAATTAATAAGAAAATGTAGCTTCTATTAGTTAGCTGCTTTCTGCTCTACAAGCAAGACTAGCAACAGCAACAGCAATGGTAAAAAAGAGTGCAAAAAGCTAGTGAAGAACACCAGTAGATAACATGAATAATCAACACAGGCAGAAGCCAGTTACTGCATCCCAATCTCAAGTCCCCAGAGCAGTTAGACTAGCTACCTAAAGTATCAGCGGAGGGTAGAGAGAGGAGAAGGGTTTTAAGCAGTAGGCTGCCCCAAGTTTCTGGTTTATCCTGTGGATAACGATGTTGACATGGTCTGTGAAGGAAACAGTAGAGTCAAGTGTAACCCCCAAATATTTAAAGGAGGAGACATTATCCAGGGGAGGGCCATCGGGTGAGAGGATTGCGAAAGGTGAATTGTTAGCATTGGATTTGGTTAGAAATGGTCTGGATGCAAATAGCATGGCCTTGGTCTTTTTGGTGTTAACCCACACCTGGTTGGAAGTAAATCAGTTGTGAGTGACACTGTTGTTCTAGGACAGGACAGAGGATATAAGTGGAAGGGATTTGCCACTATGGAAGATGATGAGGTCATCCACATATAGGGGAGCAGTGCAGTTGAGGCAGTCAGAGGGGAGAGTGTTGATGAAGATAGAGAAGAGCACAAGGCCCAGGATGGATCCTTTGGGGCACTCCAGTGGATACTGACAGGGCAGGAGAAGAAACAGAGCCAATGCAAACTGTTTTGGAGTGGTCTGAGATGTAGCACTGAAACCATTTTGGTGGTTTCCTTGGAGAAGCCAATAGAAAACAGATTGGAGAGGACGATGGTGTGGTTGACCAGATTGAATGCTTCAATAGGTTGACAAAGACAGTACCAGTGGCACAGCCATGGTTCATGTTGGAGAGGATGTGGTTGGTGAACAGAGCCAGAGCCCTAGTGGCACTATGATGTGTATGATATATATGATCTATGTGGGAGGCGAAGGAGAGTGTCTCATCTAGGTGAATCCCTAGGTATTTAAACAATTTAACCTGTTCAAGATAGTCACCTTTTTTGGTGTAGATGACTAGGGACCTGGCTTTTTTCCTATTAACTGATATGGAAAATGTCATAGTTTTAATTTTTTTATGGTTGAGTAGGAGTTTGTTTGAGGAGAATCATTCTTCAAGTTTGTTGAAGCTTTCTTGCAGGCCCTTTGTTACTTCTGCATGCTGGCTACCAGACACGGTGATAACTGCATCATAGGTGTACAGAATTATTGCAGACAGACAGGCTGAAGGGAGTGAGTTTATTTCCAAACTGAATAGCAGACAGCTGAGGATTGACCCTTGGTGGACCCCTAGAGTTATGTCCTTGGGTGGGATAAGACTCCTCCAATTCTCATGCACTGGGTCCTTGAGGACAAAAAACTCTGGAACCATATTACTGCATCATAGGATAGTCCAATGTCTAATAGGTTGTCCAGCAGGATCTTGTGATTCAGAGTATCAAATGCCTTGGTGAGATCTATGAAGATAGACCCCACTGCTTAACTACTATCTATTGCATCGTATATGTTGGAGGTGTAATCAATGAGTTCAGTGATGGTACTGTGTTTCTTCCAAAATCCAGGCTGTTGTGGATGCAGCAGGTTATGCTTATCAAGGTACTCTGTTAGTTTGTCAGATACTATCCATTCGAGGTCTTTTGACAGGGGTGGTAGTATAGAGATGGGTCTATAATTACTCAAGCATGTTCTATCTCCACTCTTGAAGACCAGGGTGACAAGACTGTTTTCCACTTCTGTGAAAACACTCCAATGTGCATTGATAGATTGAATATTTTTGTGAGTGGTAGTGTTATTTCTTGTAATGAGAGTGCAACAAGTTTCATGTCAACCTGATCATTATTTTATTTTATTTTTATTTTATTTTAATTTTTGTTCTTTGGTAACTGGGTAAGGCCCACTAGGCACAAGTGCCTGTTTTCAGAGGCAACCCAGGAGCACTGAGGTGGTTAAGTGACTTGCTCAGAGTCACACAGTATGCAAGTGGAAGTTGTGGGAATCAAACCCAATCTGCCGGATATACCAAGTTCATTAACAGCTCGTTACTCTAACCACTAGGCTATACTGCCTGCCATTATCAGTTCTTGCTTTACCCTGAACCTTCTTAAAATATTTGATAACTTGGGATGTGGAGACTTGCCTGAAATAGAAAGAGGGTATTCCAGTCCTTGATGGTGGGATGGGTGGGTTTGCTGCAGAGATTCTTGAGAGGGGGAAGTATAAGGGTGCCTCTGTGGTTATAGTAGTTGGATGAGTACTGAGGTATTCTGGGGGCAGAACCTTGCTCAGGTCTGTAAAAGCATTGTTAAACACATTTGCCAGATCCTTTGGCTCTTGCAGTGTGCCTGCTTGTGTCACAATTAAGTCAGGGGCCACTTTTGGTTCCCTACCAGTAATCAATTTTATTGTGGTCCAGAAATCCTTCCCTTTTCCCCATGTATTTTGTAGTTGTTCTTGGTAGTACTTGGCTTTTGCTGCTCTTATTAGTTTGGTGCACCTATTTCTAGCTGCTCTATAGGCTGAGTAATCTGCCTGATTACTTGTGGTCTTTGCCTTGTGCCATAGAATATTGCAGTGGTTCAGTTGTGCACTTAAGGAGTCTCAGAGCCAGGGGTTGATGGTACCCCTAACTTTAGCAGATTTGAAATGGGCAAAGATGTTGCAGACCATGTTGAAGATGGAGACAAAATACTTGAGAGCTTGGTTTGCATCACTGGTGTTATGAAGGAGGGTCCAGTATGACCATCTTAGATATTGCTTGAATTGATGTAACATGCCTTTTCTTAGTGCCCTGTTTTTTTTTTTTTACATTGGGAAGGGCTCTTTTTAACCTTATTTGTCCATAGGACCACCACAGGTGAGTGGTCACTCAATGAGTCCGGATGTACTGTTAGATCAGATATATGTTATGTGCAGTTGGTGAGTAGCCAGTCTACGAGGCTGTTGGTACCTGTTCTGTAGTTTCTTCTGGTGGTTTGTGTTACCATTTGTATTAGGTATAGGCTGTTTATATGATCTTTTATGGGCACAGTATCTTGTGCCAGCCAGTTTGTATTGAAATCACCCACTATAACCTGTTTCCAATTGTGTTTCTCTTGTTTTAAATGGTCAATAAACTGTACAATACCTTCCACTTGCTTGGCTGGGGGGTTGTAGACAGTGGTCAGTAACAAGGTTTTGCTCTGAGCAACTATTGTAAGTTTAATGTCTATTATTTGCACCTCTTTAGATGCAGGACTGCTTGGTAGTACTTGTCCCTTTATGTCATTATGCATGTACACAAAGCATCAACCCCCTCTCTTTGAGAGTCTGTACTGCTAGAAGGTGGAAAAGACATCAAGTGATATTGTCATGTCTGGTATTTTAGGGGATAGTCAAGTCTCAGTTAATGAGATGATGCATGGTTGATGCTGCGCTACCCAAGCCCGGAACTGAGGGAATTTTGGAAGCAGGCTTCAGATATTAATTGAAGCAATTTTGAGGTAATTTGTCTTATTATGTGGTCTTCCAGTAGGTCCAAGATTGGGGTGGATGTTCCCGGACAGGAGTAGCAGAATCATAACCTGCTGTTTAAGGAATGTCTTCCAGAGGTACCATGGCCTTTGGTCTTTGTAGCATTTACTTAGCCAGGTTCTATGGTTACTATATGATTTGGTGTGGACATATGCCATGGCTTATGACATATCGTGAGCTTAAAAAAGGAGCCCTTCCATATTCGGATATAGAAAAGAAGTCTACGATTCTTATAACACTCACTTTTTAAACTGATCGTGATCTAATAATGAGGCTATCCTGAATTAAAGCTTCTCTTACTTATGTCATACAGAGTCTTCATATTTCTCTACTATTCATTCACTACACAACAAAAAAGAAGGATTTTTTCTCCTATAGACAGGAGCTGATAGAAGTGGGGGGCAGAATTCTAACTACATGCCCCAGCAATGCTCCAAATTAAATATAAAAAAATCAACATATTTTCTTTGAAATCAACCAAGTTTCTGCTTTTATTCATTCAAAGTATGTGCAAAGTGAAAACAATGATACTGATTCACCAACTCTATCAGAGGAAAAAGTGATAAATATGTAATGGACATGTAATAGTTGAAAAAAATACTTAAAAGTTACAGTGTATGAAAGGGTCTGTGGGAGAGGGTTGGGTCTGAGATATATAATTTAAGATCTTACCGGATTTTCTTGCAGTTAAAAGTTAAATTTGTTCCCTTTTTGCCCCAAGTACTGAACTGTAAAGATTTGCTGCTAATTTACTGCTTAAAGATTATTTATATTTATCTATCCCCCCCACACACTTCTAATGTGTGGTCTAGACACGCCATATATATTAATAATAATAAAAGTAATTAATTATTTTTCTTTCTTTCACTGTCTAGTTAAGATTGCTGTTTTCCTGTATATATGACTTAAAACATTTATAAAAATAAAGTTTAAATAAAAAAAAAACAGAGTAATTAAGTACAGAGAACCCTGTAGAACAAATTGAGATGGTGATAGGGCCTACAGCTCTCCCACCCAAACAATTCAAAATTGAGATAACCTCAGATAATCTATGCAAGATTCTTACATTTTCAGGACAGAGAATTTATTTTCAAGGAACTGAAAAATCACCAATCTTGATCCAGAATAAACAGATTTTAGTGTTTCTTGAATAAGGGCCAGATAATTATAATAAAAGAATACTCTTTGACCATTTCAAACTTTACTGTGGGAAAACAAGATCCCAATCATTCATTTGCTCCTAAATACTCAAAGATCAATTTTGGAGAAAGAACAAATACGTTTGTCACAGTTTTGGAGGCTAAAGAGTTTATTACTAAAGTAAATCAGGTTAAAAATAGTAGACACTCAAGACAGTGGTGATGCCTCTTCCTCAAACCAGGAGGAAGGGTTTGCAAGAACCCAGGTTACACAGGTTCCTTTAAAGGGTCAGTAAACATTGCAGGGATTGCTCAAACTGTGAAAGCCCATGAAAAGTTATTTTGAATGAGATATTTGGATTCTTTGTACAGTAAGTGTCAAAAGTCCCAAGATATGAATATTTAAATCATCTGTAAATCAAAACACGGCAGCAGCCATTTCATGCAATCTTAAAGCAGAAAGTGATGTCACTGAGGGACAGGCTGTAATTAACAACATATGGGCTTTCACAATTTGAGTGACCCCTACAATGTTTACTGTCCCTTTAAGACTAACCCAATTTTGTCCCTAATGAAGTGAACCCGGAAAGAGGTAACAAGCAAACAGTGGATAGCAATGATACCTTCTGATATTCTAATGTGTAAAAATAATGTAAATACAAAAGTGATACGAAGAGTTTTAAGTTATGTTAATAGCAACAAACACTGTATACTTTTATGGGTTTATACTGTGTTATTTTGAGGTTACTCTGATGTCTCCATATCTCTAGACCCTAGTGACACATGTATAGAGCTTCCAGTAAGACAACAAGCAGAAACATACATAATCTAAATTAATTGAGTTTTCTTTTAACAGATAAAAGAAAACAATAATAAAATGAAAAATTAATGACAAAAAATTGGGATGTTTTTAAATGACAGGGAGAATATGGGGGCAAAATTTCCTGGGGGCTCATCTGCCTCCTTGTAAAACAATTTTTCTCATCTTTGGCTAAAATGAATAGAGTGTCAGAACCGGTAGTGTGGTTTCTAATGCACATAAGGGTGGGGACAGGCACAACAGGAGCTTTGTTTGATTTACTTTGTAACTCTAGGGTGAGATCAGGAAAATAAGAAAAAAATATCAGTACGATTGTTATTTTTTCTTTATACAATGTAGGTGAGAATGAAAAGTTACAGACAAATGATTCAGTTCTATGTCCTGGAGACCTAAAAAGTCAAGGATGAATCATTTATCATCATACTAGGTAGGTCATCACTATTACTCATCTCCTGAGGTTGGTTACAAAGAAGCTCTTAACCAATGGGAGAGCAGCTTGAACAATGCCTGATGACATCACCATGACCTCTGCTGCACTTAAAACAGAGCAGTGAAATCAAACAGAAACAGTTTATTCTTTATTAAAAGAACTAATCTGAAAGCTCTACAACTTAAAATATATTTTATAAACTGGGCACACAGTGGTCTCATTCAGAATATGACTTCTATCATCACTTTTGAGGGAGCAGGACCTTCATAACTCAGTTGTGGCTTTGCCACTCATGAGTTATGTCCTGTCTCCTCACTCATCATGATAAATGGCATACTCTGAGCCTGGCCATTGTGTCTCTCATATTTCTTCCTTTTAGGATATCAGGCTGCAACAGCAAAAGTTGAATGGAATAATGGTTGTCAACCAATGGTTAATGTTCATGATTTACAATGGCAGAAATAAATAAAATAAATGTGAGGAAGTATTTCTTCATGGAGAGGGTTGTACATGCATGGAACAGCCTCTCTGAGGAGGTCGTAGAGTCAAAAACAGTGGGGGAATTCAAGAATGCATGGGACAGACATAATACAATTCTAGTGGGGGGGTAGGAGGAAGTAGGCTGTTGATTAACTAGGATCTGCAGCTTATCCATTAGGTAGGGAAATGGGCAGACTTGGTGGGCCATGTGGCCCTTATCTGCTGTCAAATTCTATGTTTCTATGTTTCTAAATGGGATGACTTAACATTAGTGGCCCACACTTTACCAACCAAAGGAAGAAAATAATCAGATAGGCAAAAACATACAATGCTTACTATTACAAGATATACATAATGGGGCCTATTCACGAATGGGAGGGAAATATGCACAAGAGGCATGTATCCCACCAGAGAAGCTCCTCACCTGCACACAGGGGTGACTGGCTGGCACTCACCATCGACTGCCACCTGTCGATGTCTCTACCCCCCATCACACAGTACTCCACAGGGTGGCAGGGTGGAGTTGTGGACTCAGTCGGGCATGCGAAGGGATGCCCAGCATGGGTCTCATGGTGGATATCCTGTGGATACAGTCATTGGTCTGGGTGCATGAATGGCACCAGCGGACACCTGGACCTGTGTGGCTATGCTCTCCTGGCAGTGGATGCTATGGCTGAGCCCCTGGAGCACAGGGTCCATCTGTCGCACCACCCCCACAACTTGTGGTAGCCCGGTACCAGTGCAGCATGGGCCCCCCACATGCCACCCCATCCCCGTGGCAGTGTAAACCTCCCCTGCACCCTGCACATTGCTGCCCCGTCTCCAGTGTGCAACACAACCCCCTATCACCCACAGCTGCCCTGTCCCCAGTGTCACAAGAGCCCTTCCCTTTCCCCTAAACCACACATGAACCCTGGTGCTGCACACCTGATCCCATCCCCCTGATCCACATTGGTAGTCAGTGGATCCCCCTGCCCCCAATGCACTGACAACCCCCCATACCTGCACAGTCGGTGCCATAGCCGGACGGCCAGTGGCACAGACCTTTGCACATCTCCTCGGCTGCCATCCAGAGTGATGCCAAGAAAGCACCCCTATTAATAGGCAATATGTTCCCAGCTTCACTTGGATGAATGGTGGCCAAGGAGGTGTGCAGAGGGCTGTGACTTTGGCCATCCTGCTGTGGCACTGACTGTGCAGGTACAGGGGTTGTCGGTGCTGTGGGGGTTGGGGGGCCACTAACTACCAATGAAGGTCGGGGAAATGGGTTCTAGGGTCAGAGGACTACTCGGCCAACTGGACATGTTCCTGTCACATGCTTGCCTGGGTTGAGGTGCCACAGGTGGGTGGGGGGAACATCTGCCACCAGTCACCAATGCTTCAGTAGGGGTACCAGGTTTGGAGGGTCTGAGAGGTTGCAGTGGGGCACCTGTGTGTGCATGTGGAGGAGGTGTCTGTGGCATCACCAGGTCAGGGCTGCCTTGTGTGCAGTGGGGGGGTGCATAGCAGACACTGGGCAGAGTGGCCTTCTGTTGGGGGGGCACTGTGTGTGTGTTGTGGACAAGTATGGGCGCTTGCCCGTTCCATTGTCCCAGCCCTCCAATGCAGCCTAGTGGGCTTGTGAGGCTCAGATTGTCAGGTCCCACTGCCACCATGACCAGGGAGTGTACTCTATGGGGGCACACAATAGGTTATGGCAGGGTTTCACCTGGCATAGCCAGCACCCTCCTACGCCCCCCGGTGCACTACTCTCCATGCCATAGTGCATGGTGTGTAGTGCTGGCATGCTCCCCACCCATCCCGGTGCATTTCTCTCCACTCAGCCAGGGATTGGGTGTGTAGAGGTTGCACGCCCCATTTTTTTGTACATCCCATGGGGGTGGCTCGAAGGGTGTGGAGTGGATATGCACCATGGCTGCATGGCACATAGACACTCCACACATTTGTACACAGGCCCCATTAATACTAAAGAGGCTGAGAAATTTGCAAAATGTTTGGGCAATTTAGGGTTCCACACAACATATAATTAAAATCAAATCAAGAGGGGTATCAATATTGATAAAAAAGTAAAAAGTAAACTAAGGGCTGGCCGCTGGTACAGAGGCAGAACTACTGCTTGCGGGGCTGATGACATGAGTTTGGGAACAAGGTCAAGTCATTAGATGGCCAGATGCGGGAAGAGGGATCAAGCGTCCATAGGACTGCTTTCCCCATCCCAGGGAGGGAATGGTGCAGCATCTAGAGTTAGACCATCACTAGTGGTGGCTGGGAGGGTGACTGACTCACTGGACAGCTGAGCAGTGGCAGGTGTCCAGTGTGCCAGAGATGAGAATGTGTATGGCACTGCCATTGATGCCATTGCACACATGCTCCTCTGTACCATAATGGAGGAGGGGGTCATGAATAAAGGAAATATTCAGAATGGCTGGAGGATCACTGCCCATGGCATGTCTTGTACCTGGCAACTCAGGCATGGAGTCTGTATCCTTGACCTATGGGTCGAGTATGTTCCCCAGCACCCCACCACAGGAGCTGGGACTGGTAAGTCTTAAAGGAAGCAAGGGTGATGATGTAGGGGGCAGTCAGTTGGGGCCATACCAGGGAGATGAAGTACAAACATGCAAAATTTTCCAGCAGAAACAGGCCTCACATTCTATCAAGTCTGCTCGAATGTGTAGTCAGCACCCCTAAACTTCAGCTGCCCCACCCCATCCCCCCTCATCCTCGGAAACTGCTCAGCATTGTTTACCCAACCCCTTCCCCTTGTCCTGTCCCATGCTCTTCTGAAACTGCCCACTGTACTGCATGTCACCACCTCCTTTGGTAGAGCATTCCATTTCAACACCACCTTTTCAGTGAAATAATGCCTCCTCGTCTCCCTCCTGAATCTGCCACCTGGCAGTCTTAGCCCATGCCTCCTCATGTCCCTTCACTTCCTCAGCTTAAAAAAATCCTCTCTTACAGATTTACTGATCACCCTCAAGTATTTGAAAGTTTCAGTCATATCCCTCTGATACCTTATCACCAATACTGACTGATTTATTTAATCAAAGTTTGATGGAAAATGTTTTTCCCTCTATCTGGAAAATAGCCAAAATAGTACCTATATTTAAGGGGGGGGATTCAAATGACCCCTCAAACTATAGACCAATAGCAATCCACTCCATCCTCTCTAAGTTAATGGAATGAATGGTTTTGGCCAGTTGTATAGTTACATAGAAAAATATTCAAAATTGACCAAATACCAACATGGCTTTAGGGCAGGTTATTCAACTTGCACTGCACTCGTGGACTTTGTTGATAAAGTGGCAGTGGCCTTGGATAAGGGAGAGTCCATGGGCGCAGTGTTTGTTGACCTGTCCAAAGCCTTTGATTTGGTCGACCACCATTTATTGTATGAGAGGATGGAGACGATTGGTGTAGCCTCTAGGTCATTATTACGGTTTAAATCATATTTGAGTCAAAGAAAACAGCAAGTAGTAATAAATGGTCAATTTTCTGAATTAGGCAGTATACTAACAGGTGTCCCTCAAGGTTAAATTGTGGGGCCATTATTACTTTTGTTATATATTAATGAATTACCTACCAAAATAAAAAAATACTCAAATCAGGTTGTATGCAGATGACACAGTACTTTTAGCATCAGTCAAATCTCAAAATGAAATGATGGTTAAATTACAGATGGATTTTGATGTTCTACAGGATTAGTTTTCCAGCTCTAAATTAGTGATAAGTGATAAAAAAAAAAAAACCTCAGGTTATGTTTTTCAATAAAGAAACAAAGGTTAATAAAAAAAACAGATCAGAGATAGGGAAATACTAATGAGGAATGAGAAAAAGTGATAATCACAGATCAATATAAATATTTAGGTGTAGAGATTAATTATACTTTATCTTTTTCAGCTTATATTAATAATACAATAAAGAAAATTAATAATAAGATAGGGGCATTACGTAGGTCTTCAAAGATATTAAATCTACAAACCCGGAGGTTAATTGCAAATCAATTAATAATGCCTGTATTAGAATATAGAAATATGGTGTATAATTTTGTGGGCCAAACACATTTAAATAAATTAGTCATATCATATAATCGATTGGCAAGATTTGTCCTGAACTGTAGCTATAATACTCATCATTGCATTTTGTATAAAGACCTAAACTGGGACGGTTTATCAGTAAGATTTAAAAAACAATATTCTGTATTTATCTATAAAATAATACTGTAAATGGGATGATTGATGGAAACATGGAATTGCCTTCTTTTAGTAAATATTATCCATATCTTTTAAGGGATGTAAAGCATAGAGGTTACACTTTTCCAAAAACTAATACAAGATATGGTACTATGACACTTGAGGCTCAGACTGCAAATATTTGCAATAATATTCCCCCTGAATTAAAGAAAGCAACTAAACTACCCCAGTTTAAATTAGGGTTGAGCACTGTATTTTATGATGAATGTACTTGTTTTTAAAATGTGGATAAATGTGTTAGTTGTTGGTCTGATTGAAGATTTGTGTCTTGTATAATGTCAAAAATTATTTGTTAGTTGTTTTATGTAGTCTGAATTTTTGTATGTTATATTGAATGTAATTTGTTCTTGACACAGGACAACTTTGAAAATAGTTCTATGACCTAAAGTTTGCTATCCTGTATAAAAATAAACATTTTTACTACTACTTTCTCTCCTCTGGGATGTTTAAACTCAAGTGTCTCAGTCTTTCTTCATAGGTTCTGCTTTACATCCCCTGTATTATTTTTGTAGCCCTAAGCTGCATCACCTCAAGTAGCCTGATATCTTTCATCAGATACTGACACCAGTACTGCACGCAGTACTCCAAATGCATCCTGACCAAGGACAAGTACAGGGGCAGGATCACCTCCTTTTGTCTGGATGATAACCCCACGTAATGCATCCCAGTATCCTATTGGTCTGCACTGAGCAGAGCTGTTCATGCTCCCCATTACTGTGACCCCTACATCCTTCTCCTCCTCAGTGACACCAAACCGCATCCCACCCAACCAGTATGCCTTCCTCAAGTTCTTCACCCTGAAGTGCATAACTTTGCACTAAAATCCAATTGGCACCTTGCCAACCACTCCTCAAGTCAGATTAGGTCACCCTGTAGCTTCTGACACCTCTCTATGTCATCCACAACAGCCCCCATCTTGGTGTCATCTGCGAACAAACTGATCTTGCTCCCAACCACATATGCAATATTCAATATGAACAGACCAAACAAAATTGACCCCAGCACAGAGCCCTGCAGCACACTGCTGGTCACTGGCCTAAGAGATGAGAGCCCCCCCCCAACAACCACCCATTGCAGTCTATCTTCCAGCCAATTATTGATCCAGTTAGCCATCATAGCTCCCACCCATATTCATTTCAGCTTTGCTCCCAGTCACCCGTGAGGGACCAAATCAAACACCTTGCTGAAATCCAAATATAGGACATCCACTGCATGGCCCTTTTCCAACTCCTTTGTGACCCAGTTGTAGTATTCTATTAGGATAGTCTGGCTTGATCTCCCACAGATGAATCCATGCTGCTGCCCATCATGGAGCTCATTGACCTCCAGAAAGATTACCAGTCTCTCCTTCAAGATTTCGTCCATAAGTTTATCCACTATGGAAGTGAGACTGACAGGTCTGTAATTATCTGGCTCATCTTTTGGGCTGCTCTTGTGGATAGGCACCACATGAGCTAACCTCCATTCCTGCAGCATACACCCCGTGTCCAGGGAAGTGTTGAACAAGTCAGCCAGCAGCACAGTCAACACCGCCATCTCCCTCAATACCCTAGGGTGAATGCCATCTGAACCTGGTGCCTTATCCACCCTAAGTAGCTTCAGACCTTCCACTAGCTTGCTTTCCAGAATCATCCCATTAGTCACCTCCTCCTCCCTTGTCACCACCCTCCCAGTCCATGAAGGTAGTGAAACTCCTACCTCTCTCATGAACACAGAGCAGAAGTATTCATTCAGTACTTCTGCCTGTTCCTCCTCCATCTCCACCCACCCCCCCCATCCTTCTTGATCCAGACTATCCAGTCCCTGCAGTTCCTTTTCTCCCTTACATATCTATAGAATTCCTCCCCCCATGCCCTGAGCCAGCTTCAGCTCCTTGAAGGCCTTGGCCTCCAACAAGATAATTAAAAACATAAATAATATCAATAAAATTACGTTAGATTCAGACAGAAGATATGTAATGATATCTGTGAAATTTAATGACTATCTAAACATTGATTCCTTATATGCCCCCAAATAGGGATGACCTGGACATCTTCATGGAACTTTTTAGTTAACTAGCTCAGTTCTTACAAACAAATTTTATAAGTGGCAATTTTAATCAAGACTTGGATGTATTGTTTGACAACCTCAAATCTAGAGCAGAATCAACAACAGACAAATTACTAAGAAAGAAAATGGAGTAACTGAGAATTATGCAGATGAATAGGTTTTTTTAAACCTGACAAGAAATAATATTTTTTTTTTATTCAAATAGATTCTCCACACTCCAAAACTGATCTATGAATCTCCTCCATTTATGCTTCGTCTTGTATAAGATAAATTACAACCCTATTACTTTTAGAGTTCATGCCCCTCCTCAGTTAACAAATAGCTTCAAGTGACACCATCAGCAAAGCGAGAAACCAGAAGCTGGTTTCCATCCTTTTAAAGGGTACAGTATATAGAGGCACTGTATAGTGAAGACAAAAACACAGCTTTTTTCAAATCAATTTGGCATCAAGAGTAGCATTAAATACTGTCTTGGACTGTTTTAAGGCTTGTTTTAAGAGTGAATCACAGTTTCAAATTGCATAAAGACAAGGAAAGTTAATAAACATTTCCAGGAAAAATTAGAGCAACAAATACAAACTGCAAAAAACAAAAAAAATCAGATACAGGGAATGAACAGATGGAGAGAAGAATACTTCTAACAAAAAACAAGTATTTTTTTAAACTGTTAATTTATAGCATTTTATATCATACAGTTTACACCATATCCATAAAATACCTGTATAGGTGAACATCCTACCGACCAAAAGAGATTTCTAGATATATTTGAATAGGTCTGTCTATAATATCAAATATATTGCTACTGATCAGACAGGTGATTCCAAGGATTTAAAAGTCCAGCAAAATAATACTGTAGGATAGTTCACTCTCACTTTCCTATTACTAGCAGGCTATATGCCAGCATTTCTTGCCCCGCATAGGATATAAAACAAGCATTTGTCAATGCCGAATGTTGATTGCGTTGGTCTGTTGAGCTCGCTCAGTGGCCCTGTGTCACTGGCTCAGTGTGTTTGTCCCGGTGCTGCAGGCTGCTCTTTTATACTGGGCTACTGCCTGCATTGGCATCTTGTTCTGCTGAGGAAGAAACCCGCAGCTGTTCCGACAGAGCTCCATTGAGGTAGCTCACTCCCCCTCTGTCACTCACTCATTCTGTTTCTCCTGGCGCTGCAGGCTCCCCTTTTGTACTGGGCGCTTGCCTGTGTTGGTGGCTTTTTCTACCCACAAAGAATTCCACAGCTGTCCCGACAGAGCTCCATTGAGGTCGCTCACTCCCCCTGTCTCACGCAGTCATTCTGGCTCTCCTGGCGCTACAGGCTGCCCTTTTGTACTGGGCTTCTGCCTCTGTTGGCGCCTTTTCTGCCTGCAAAGAAATCTGCAGCAGTCCCGATAAAGCCCGCTGAGCTTGCTCACCCCTCTCTCACCTCGCTCATTCCGCTTCTGCTGAGCGCTTGCAGGCTCTTTCTACTGGGCTCCTGCCTGCATTGCAGCCTTCTTATGCCCACAAAGAAATTTGCGCAGTTACGATATTAGCTCTGTTGAGCTCACTCACCGCCATTCTGGTTTTCTCCTGCCACTGCAGGCTGCCCTTTGTACTGGGCCCCTGCATGAATTGCCGCCTTTTTCTGCCCACAAAGAAATCTGCAGCAGTCCCAACAGAGCCCTGTTGAGCTCATTGACTCCCCCCCCCACTCGCTTGTTCTGTGTCTCCTGGTGCTGCAGGTTGCCCTTTTGTACTGGGCTCCTGCCTGCATTGCGGCCTTTTCTGGCCAGAAAGAAATCTGAAGCAGTCCTGACACAGCTCCACTGAGCTCGCTCACTCCCCTTCTGTCACTCTCGCATTTCATTTCTGGCAGCGCTGTAAGCTGGCCTTTTGTACTGGGCTCCTACCTGCATTGCCACATTTTCTGCCCACAAAGAAATCTGCAGCAGTCACACTAGAGCTCTGCTGAGCACGCTCACTACAGCTCTGTCACTCGCTCGTTCTGTTTCTTTTGGCAATGCAAACTGCTCTTTTCTATGGGGCTCCTGGCTGTGTTGGCACCTTTGTCTGTCCACAAAGAAATCTGCAGCTGTCCCGACAGAGCTCCGTTGAGGTCGCTCAGCCTCCCTCTCTCATCGCTCATTCTGTTTGTCCTGGCGCTGCAAGCTGCCTTTTTGTACGGGGCTCCTGCCTGCATTGGCACCTTTTTCTGCCCACAAAGAAATCCCAGCAGTTCTGATTGAGCTCTGTAGAGCTCACTAAGTCCCCTTGTCTCACTCGCTCGCACTGTTTCTCCCACCACTGCAGGCTGGCCTTTTGTACTGTGCCCCTGCCTGTATTGATGGCTTTTTCTGCCCACAAAGATATCCGCAGCAGTCCTGACAGTGCTTTGGTGAGTTCGCTCACTCCCCCTCCCTCACTCACTCTCGCATTCTGTTTCTCCCAGTGCTGCAGGCTGCCCTTTTGTACTGGGCTCTTGTGTTGGGGCCTTTGTCTGAACACAAACAAATCCGCAGCAGTCCCAACAGAACTCAGTTGAGCTCGGTCACTCCCCCCTCTCACTTGGTTGATCTTAATCTGTCCCAAACACTGATGTCCTAGAGTGACTATGCTATTGTCTGGAAGAAGTGCAAAAACATATTTTAGCCAGGATGTGAAAAATGACAGCTGTAGTGTTCATAAGGAGTTGTGAAAAAATGTCACTATTGAAAATGTGGCATGACAGTATTACAAATTTGTGAAGTTACAAGGGTGCGTGGAAACAGTTCAATGCTCACTTGTAACATAGTCATGTTATGGACTTTCGTCAACAAATTTTCAGCATAGGGACTTTTGGACCTCTGCTCATGAACAGTGCCACTGTAATTTTCTTAATCTGTCCCGAACACTGATTTCCCACAGTGACCACGTTATTCTGCGCCAAAACTGTGAAAACACATTTCAGTCAGGATGTGAAAAATGGCAGCTGTACTGCTTATAAGGAGGTGTGAAAAAATGGCACTGTTGAAAATCTGGTGTGACAATATTACAAATCTGCGAAGTTACAAGGGTGCCTGGAAAGTGCGCAATGCACACTTGTAACAGTCAATTGATGGGCTATCATCACCAAAATTTCAACATAGGCATTTTAGGACCTCTGCTCATGAACAGTATCATTGTCATTTTCTTAATCTGTCCCGAACAGTGATTTCCCACAGCGACTGCTCTATTCTGCGCCAGAGAAGTGCGAAAACACATTTTGGCCAGGATGGGGAAAATGACAGCTGTACTGTTCATAAGTAGGTCTGGGAAAATGGCAATGTTGAAAATCTGGAGTGAAAATTTTACAAATTTGCGAAGTTACGAGCGTGCGTGCCAACTGCTCAACGCACGCTCGTTACACAGTCATCTTATGGAGTATCATTACCAAATTTTCAACATAGGCATTTTAGGATCTCTACTTATGAACAGTGCCACTGTCATTTTCTTAATCTGTCCTGAACACTGATTTCCCCCACAGCAACCATGCTATTCTGTGCCAGAAGTGCAACAACACATTTCAGCCAGGATGTGAACAATGACAGCTGTACTGCTCACAAGGAGGTGTGACAAAATGTCAATGTTGAATATCTGGCATGAAAATATTGTAAATTTGCGAAGTTATGAGCATACATAGCAACTGCGCAGTGCATGCTTGTAAAAGTAATTTTTTGGATTTTTTCCACCAAATTTGCAACATAGGCTTTTTGAGAGCCCACCTCATGAACACTGGCACTGTCATTTCATTAATTGGCCCCGAAGGGTGATTCCGCACAGTGCCCATGAAACCACCTTTCGGGGCCGTTTAACACCATGACAGTTCAAGAATTCATGAGGAGGGGTCCCAAAAACCCCATGTTGAAAATTTGGTGAAAAAATTCCCAAAAATGCCCGAGATATGCACTAAAGTTGAAAAAACCCTATTTATTACATTAGACAGCTTACCGGCATTTCCTCAGTTCGCGGTCGGCTTTGAAGAGTGCAGATGTGTTCCTGGTCCACCAAAGATCATCGCGCCAAGCTCCGGAGGTAAGTATGGGGTGAGGGGTGTGGGGAGGCAGGGTGCGCAGTGGGTGGGTGCGGGTTGTGGGTGGGGGGCAGGACGAGTGCAGAGGGACAGTTTTTTTTGTTTCAGGGCAAAAAAAACAAAAGACATCATGGGACCATTTTTCCCTTCACAGGGGTATCTGGCACACTGGGGTGAGCTCCCAGCATGCCAGCAGAGGCTTCAGCTTGGGGGCAAGCAGTAGCTGATGGGGGATTGGGTACCTCCATCAGCAGGAACAAAATGGAGGGGGTCATTATGCCGACGAAGTTGGACACCCCATCAGCAGGAAGAAACGGAGGGGGTCATTATGCCAGCGGAGTTGGGCATCCCGTCAGCAGGAACAAAATTGGGGGTTACAGAATGCCGACAGGGAGTGGACTTCTTCGTCGGCAACAAGTAAAAATTGTGGGAGGAGGGGATTATATTGTTTGTGAACACGGCAGCAAGCCGCCACCATGTTTACAAACAATATAGGTGGTTTCACAGCCTGCCCTGCAATGGCGGGTCACTCCCTCATTGCAGCGAATGGCTGACGCTGCAATGATGAGGTGGCCCCTGATTGCAGCAGCTATTTTTTTTAGAAGGTTGTGGCACACTGGCTGAACTAGTGTCAGCAGCAGTGTTCCATGGCATTGGAGGATGGAGGACAAGCCTCTGCAGGCTGTGGGGGCATTGGGCACTACAGTGCCATGCCTCCACAACCTGCTTTTGGAGAAAGCTGATGCAATATGTTTCTTACACATGCGCGCAATCAACATAATAATAGGTGGGAGGCTGAAATTCTCAGATTTAAAGCATCCATAGGACATTGTACAGATGTTCTGGTCGCAATTAAGTTAAATAACTCCCCTACCTCTAAGCTCATATCTCATGGCTGGTAGGGATACAGGCTATTATAAGAACTTTGAAAAACAGTCCACCAATTGAGTGGAGCCTCACGTGCTCCAAAATTATATGATGCCTTATCATGAGAAATAGAGAAAAATATTATGCCAACTGCATTTAGGAACTCTTATGAGCTGCTTAACATGATGACAAGAATTCTTAAAGAGGAGATTACATGAAATTACTAAACCACTTTTAGTAGCATGAAATTAGTACTGAAGTAATCTGCAACCTCCTAGAATATAACAATTTACCACAAAGTTCTTTAAACTGATCAGTCATTAGGGTCCGAAGTCTGAATCATTATTCTCTCCTCTCTCCCTAGGCATACGTTTACCCTCCAGGAGCTTTGAAGCAAAGGACGCTGCTGCTTTAGGATCTGTCAGTATGTGTGTCTTGTTTGCATGGAGAACTTGTAGCTGTGCTGGAAATTGCAGCTGCGCTGAGATGACATTCTGTAAAAGGAGCTTCTTTGTTTTCTGTAGTGCCTCTTTTCTGGTCTGAGTCTGTAAAAAGATATCTGGGAATAGGGTGATTTTCCTGCCCTCCCAGATCAGGTCACCCCACTGCCGTGCCAACTGTAGGATTGGGATGTGGGCCTCTGGACTGGAGAGCGTAACTATCACTGTTAGGGGATATTCCCCTGATGCAGCTCGTGGTTTAGCTCGAATGGGTATTGAGAAGGCCTTGATAATAGAGACACCCAAGTCCTCTGGCACCAAGCACAGGTCAGTGTAAAGCAGTCTATGTACTGCGGGGTAAGATCTTGTCTTCCTGCTAATCAGGGAGGGAAGCTGACAATTCTGATATTTGCCTGCCTCTGTGTATTCTCCAGAGCCTCTATTTTAGAGCGCATGAAAAGAAAATCTTTTATGAAGGCAGCATTCCACTAAAGTTGTTGGTCTGCCTCTGTATAGAACTCCGTGATTCGAGAGTAGTTAGTCTGGACTCGGGTCTCTATTTCAGTGAAGCGGATTTCCAATGTCGCAAGCCTGTGATTAGTGTTCTCTCCTGTAGCTTGGATTTTCTCTAAGAGATACTTGATTTGGGGGTGAGGAGTCCCTCCAGGCCTGATATTTGATCCAGCAGGCAGCCCTCCCGTTGCACTTCTGGAGCCCGAAGCAGGCGAGAGGAAGGCTTCGATCTGCTACGCTGCATGTTTATCTTTTTTAAGACCCATATTTCGGTCTTTAAGGTATTGAACTGTCCCTTTGCAGAAATTAAGCTTTGCTGAGTTCTTCAAGTCAGTAAAATTAATTAAATAATGCCACCTTGAGCTCCCACTAATCTAAAAGATGTCCGCCATGTTAAGCGCTCCACAGCACCCTGCAAACAAGTATTATTTTCACTCTTACAAATCAGGCAATATGTTAGCGTTTCTCAGACAAAAAGAAATGGTGGATAGGTTGATTGAGGCAATATAGGTGGAGACATCCAAACCGTGTATGTCATCTGAACAAGAAAATATAACTAGGGCTTTTAATGATTAATATCATACTCTATATCAATCTGAATATACAGACAATTAACCTATACAATTACAGGAAAATTAGGTAGATATTCTCAGATGACAGGAAAGTGATAGGAATCACCTGGATAATCCAGTAACATTTGCAGAAGTTTTTTAGGCTATAAAACACTTAAAAGGGGGAAACTTACCTGTACAGGTGGGCTCACAATAGATTTTTATAAAGAATTTGACATCATTTTTGTATCAGGTTTACTAAATCTGTTCAACTTATTTCAGTCATCTCTGTCTATCCCTCCTATCTTTGATGAAGTCCACATCCTTGTCTTACATACACAATATTTGGCCAGATCCAATAGGGCTGCAGCTGAGGAATTTCGGTAAAAATAGTGTAAATTTGTTTCTTGATATTTTTACTCCAAATTTTCAACATAGCCTTGTTTATGACCCTGCTGCATGAAGACAGGCAGAGAAAATGTTTAACTCCTGGCTTAATGGTGCCTTTGCACAGGGACTGCAAAATCAACTTCTGGGATGCTAAAACACATTTTGTGCAGGAATTGAAAAGTGACAGCTGTCACATTCAGGAGGTGCTGTATGGCTATTTTGAAAATTTGAGGTATAAATATTGAATATTACCAAACGTAGAAGTCTGTGTTTGCAAAATTCAGTGTAGGCTCATAACTTTGTTGAGTTTTCATATTTTTACATCAAATTTCCAACATAGCCTTCTTATGATCCCACCTCAAGAACAAGGGCAGATTAAATGTTCAACTCTTGCACAAAACATGATTTGCACAGGGACAGTGAAGTCAACTTTTAGGATGTAAAAACATATTTTGGTCAGGATTTGAAAAATGACAGGTGCCACATTCATGAGGTGCTGGAAAGATATGGCTATGCTATAAATTTGGGATAAGAATATTGAAAATTACCAAAGTTATGAGGCTGCATTTGCAAAATTCAATGTAGGTTTATAACTTTGTTTTTTAATATTTTTACACCAAATTTTCAGGATAGTCTTCTTATGACCCCACCTCATGAACAAGAGCAGAGAAAATTGTTAATTCCTGCCCAAAAAAGTGATTTCTTGCAGGGACTGCAAAATCATCTTTAGGGATGAAAAAAAAACCAAAACATTTTGGCCAGGATTTTAAAAATGACAGCTGTCACATTCATGAGGTGCTATGAAGATATGGCTATGCTGTAAATTTGGGGTAAAAATATTGACAATTACCAAAGTTGCAAGGCTGCATTCACAAAATTCAATGTAGGCTCATAACTTTGTTGTTTTGTTTAATATTTGTACACCACATTTTCAACATACCCTTCTTGTGAACCCACCTCATGAACAGGGGCAGAGAAAAGTTTTAACTGCTGCCTGAAAGGTGATTTTGTGCAGGGACCATGAAATTACCTTTAGAGACAGATTTGCCTAACAACTGTGACATTGTCCATGAGGTGGGGTCCCAAAGAAGGCATGTTGAAAATTTGGGCCACTGATATGCAAAAATGCCCAAGTTATGCCTGTAAGTGCAAAACCCAATTGAAATACATTGAACGGCATACCTGTTTCTTCAGTTTGTGGTCAGGCTTTGAAGAGTGAAGATGTTTCTATGGTCCAGATAAAATTATGGCTTTGGACCCCCAATGGGTAAGTAAGGGCTATGGGGGTGAGGTGGGGTGGGTGGTGGGTACTTAGAGGGAGGGTCAGGTGGGGGGGTCAGAAATTGTGCAAAAGACATCGATGGATGGTTTTCTTGCTACAGGTTAAAACTAAGAAAATAAAAACAGGACCGAGATGCCGATCATGACACTGGGGGATTGGGCACCACAGTGTCACTGTTACATTTCTGGGGTGGTGGGGTCAGGTGGGGAGGAAAGTAAATATATATATATATACCGTGGATGCACAATAGTGTAGTGGGGGAGTGAGGGTTCCTGCACTGGAGGAATAGACACCCCCAATGCCACTGTTACATTTCTGGGGGGTGGGGTTGGGTGCTGAGAGGGAGGGTCGGTGGGGGGTTATGTATTTTAGTGTGAAAAATATTATTTAAATTCAACTAAATGCGCCCTTAATGCCTTAGTCACAGCCAGCATTCTTTTCATTCCTAGGTATGCTTGTGAAGAAAGTAAAGAGATTTAGCTAAAGATCATTATGGTAGAGAGACTTTTTCTACATGGATACATGTATGGTTCGGAAGACTAGCCAACAGTAACAAGATGAACAGCAAACTACAAATCACATTCCATTGTTTCATGATTTCAAGCCCTTTTATGGATACCGAGACAAAGTTATATTACAGTTTCACTGTAAGGAATAAACAATGAATGCTGTTTTCAATACTAATGGAAAACTATTCCATTTTTAATGTTTTTATTGCTATTTAAGTAGTGTAAAAAACAAGTATTTGTCATTTGATCCCCTCTGGAAATGAACACACATAACTTCTACTCTGAATGCTCACCTAGCAACAATTTATTGAATACACTTATTTACACACTCAGATTCATAATCTACACATATTACAGCACATTTATCTTTTCTCATCTCCTCATCATCCATTTTCCTGGTCCTCTTCTTCTGATCTTTGTCTTCTGGGCCTGGATGCCAGATCCTACCCCCCATAGCATCACCAGTTAACAGTTAACAGGACCTCCACCCCTCCTAGGTCTGGACACTAATTCTACCCCTGCTGCTAACTCCCTTCCCCATCCCCCCTTTTAAGTCCATGTCTGGTTCCCTTTGACCCAGCCTATGTTGCCCTGCCCTCCTCCCCCTTCTGCCTGCCCCCCTTTTCCCATCTATTGTTCCCCTGTTCTTCCACTGACCCATCTCCAGTGAAGCGATAGAAGATGGGTCTCACCCCCCTTGAAGGCTAGTACCTCAGCCTCCCCATTTCCCATTTACCTACTTAGCTCCACCAACGGCATGAGAAACAAGGCCATCCCAATCTCAGAGAGGTGGCCCCCATCTGACCTGAAAACTCCCGGTGCATCAAAATCAATATCCCTGTGTTGGATATGCACCCCCACCCATCTCTATAACCAACTTGGCCACCTTCCTGTACAGTCTTTTCCTCCTCTTCTCAACTGATCTGACATTCCTGGCATGTCATCATACTCTTCTAGAGGTGATCTCAGACCACCCAAGTTGCACCCATGGCCACCACCCTTTTACCCTCTCCAGGTCTGCTTTTATGGCCTGTAAGAGTACCCCCCCATGGGGTCTCCCCTAAATCATTACCCCTCAAGTGTGTGATTAACATGTCCAGCCTGCTACATTACCCCTCTGTTCCTCCAATAACAGCATGAGTAGGACCCATCTTGTGCCCTGGACCCCTTTCCAATACAGCCTTGTCTTCTTCAGCTCCATCCTCAGTTGTGTCCCACCATGCCTGATCACTGGGTACCTCTCAGCCCAATAAATAAAAGAGTGCCCCTCAATCCAGATGTTCCTCCTTGCTCCTCCTGCTGGGTAGAAAAGAAAAACTGTTACTTCATTTCCTGACATACCTCTTATAGCAGATTGAGTGCCACTGCCCCACCTTCTTTACTTCCTCCTCTGAGCCCCCTTTTGCTGTTACTTCTGAGGCCACCCCTATCTGGAAAGAGTGAGGAGCAAACTGCCCCAGGTCCTCCCTCCCTAAATTTTAAATCCTTCTTGAGGACGTCACTCACCTGGAACCAGGTCATTGGACTCCCATCCCCATGCTGGAACCAGATTCCTTTCCCCTTGCCCAGGCTCCTGCTGTACTCTTTCATTTCTGTAACTGTGTAGGCATCCCTGGACACCTGCATGTGTAAGACTACCTGCATCCCCTTCCCAAACTGGCTAGTTTTGGTCCTGGGCAAGTGGATCACCACTGTGTCCTGCCCAAACCCGATATCCCTCTCCTGAAGCTCTCTCTTTGAGTCCCTTTTTTGATGTGCCACTACCTCGCATATCCAGAAAGCCCCCCTTGCCATAATCATGAAAATGGGCTGGAATAAACAGCCTCCTTGGCTGTTGTGCACACCTGCTGCACTGAGCCCAGGAGCTGCACTAACAGCTGCTCTGTGATGGGCTGCCACCTGTCCGCTATCCCCCCTTGGCCTCTCTGCCATACCAACAGCATTAGCTGAATGGCCCTTCCCTTGGACAGGTTGGGCTATGTCCTATCATTACACATCCATTCTGTCCCTTCTAGCTGGACACCCATGGTGGAGTAGGCCATCCCCCTTTCCCATCTCTTCATCATCTATCATTTTACTTGGTCCATCATAGCTGGCATACTTACTTCAAAACCTTCTCATGCTCGGAACTCCCAAAAAGCTCCCCATGTCCCCTTATATCCTTCAGTGTGTTGGCTGAACAGGAACTCCAGTACAACATTCAGGCTTTCTCCACCCAGTCTCCCACAGCTGATCCGGAACCTTTGTCCTGTGTAGGGCTGCTTGAGGGGCCAAGGCCTGGAACCTGTTCAACTGCAAATGGGAGAGACTGTCAGCAATGTCATTCTTTATCCTATCAATATGTCGCGCTTTAATGGATAAATTTAACCATAACCCCAACAGCACAAGTTGCCTCATGACCCTGCCCACTGTGTCCTTTACCTCCACTTATCTGTTGATGACTTCCACCCCCCCTTGTTGTCGCACCAGAACAGGATACATTTTCCCCCACATTCTGTCCCCCCAAACCACCAGTACCACTCAAATGGGAAAGATTTCCAGGAAAGTGATATCTCTCAACAATCCAGCCTCCTCCCAGGCCTTTGGCCAAGCCTCCAAGATCCAGTCCCCTCTAAAGTATGCCCCCATGTCAAGTGATCCCAATGCATCTGTGTATAGCTCCATATCTGTATTATATGCCCACTCCTCTTGCCAAAAAGTAACCCCATTATAGTCATCCAGGAAGGCCGCCTACACCTGCAGATCCTCTTGCACCCCTCTAGTGATGTCTACCCCATGGTGGGGCAGCTTCACCCTTCTTGTGGGCCTTGCCAGTCTCCAGGTAAAGGCCTGTCCTGGGCTTATGGCCTTAAAGGCAAAATTAAAGTGCCCCAGTAGCTGTTGTGTCAGTACCAGCAGCACCCTCTGCCTACCATCCACCTGTTTCAGGAAGTCCCTGAGCTGGGCCACCCTGTCCCCTGGCAGTCAAAAACATTCCTTTATGACATCAACCTCAATGCCCAGAAATTCCAGTTCTTGTGCTGGCCCCTCAGTTTTCCCTTCTGCTAGAGGCATCCCTTTTGTCCCGCATATTTCTTTAAAATCTGCTAACAAACCCCTCCATTTCCTGCTGAACCCTCCCAATCAGCAGTAAATTGTCCAGATAGTGCACCACCCACTTGTGCCTGTATCTCCACCTGAAGACCCACTGAAAACAGGAAATAAAGGCCTTAAGGGTAGAACATGCCACTGAGCAACCCATGAGCAAGGCTTTATTGAAATACATCCCCCACCAAATTGGAAACCCAGCAGGTCCCAATCCACCGGCCTGATTGGCAACAGCCAGAATGCAGACTCAACGTCTGTCTTGGCCAGCCACCCCCCTGCACTGCCTTGATCAGCACCATCGCCTGGTCCAGGGAAGTGTAGGACACTATCCATAGGTCATCCAGGATCCCATCATTTATGGAAGCCCCATCCAGGTAACACAGGTGGTGGATGAGCCTAAATTCCCCTGGTTGTTTCTTCGGGACAACCCCCAGTGAGGATATCTGGAACTCATTGCAGGGTGGGTGCGTCGAATGGGCCCTCCACCCTGTTCACCTGTACCTCTTTTATTTATTTGCAGTCTCGGAGAACACCTTTGAGTCAGGGACTCATTTACAAAGGCTCCACGTCAGGATACAATAGTGTAAAACAGACAGTCAACTAATACATATGTTGTTCAATACAAAAGACCGTAAGCAAAGTCCAGGAAGTTTAAAGCAATGCATGTCATGACTATCAACTGGAACAGAACAACACAACAGGAAATCATGTAGCATAGGGAAATCTAAAACAGCCAGAGTATGATTCAGAAAATTAATTCTTGTCAGGTGAGGATAAATTGGACAGTTTAAAGTAAGCCAAGACTTATGAAAGTGTTCTTGAAGAGTGCAACATAGGGGGTGAGAGAGCATCAGAAGGTAAGATAGGAGGGGTTGGGGGAGGATGGCCGGGAGGAAAGAATGGGAGGTAGAGGAGGGGTAGTTGGAAAGGAGGGAGGGGGGAGAGCAGGGGGTAAGGTGCAGTAACTTGACCAGGACCTTTCTTTCTGGATCTTCTTCCTGATTATTTCCTTCTTCCCTCTTACTGAACCCAAGTTTTTTGCCTTCATTTTCTTTTTAGTGCCCTCAAAACCCAAAGGGAAACCCTTCCTAAAGCTCTGATGCAGCAATTTCCCCCTCTCCTTGTCCAGGTATAGCTGCATCCAGGCCTCAAGCACCCCTCTGACAATGGGAGTCTTTGCCAAGGCAAAACCCCATCTTTCCCCCACTCCCAGGCCCTCAGTTCTAGCCATAATTGGAGTTATACCCCCTCTACTGTGTGTCCCCTTACTTCTCCTGTTGAAAGCCCCCACCCTCACCCATAGCCCCCAAAGGACTACTCATTCCCCTGCCAACCCCAGTCCCCTCCTGATCTACAGCTGGACACTGGCTGCAGCCCTGAGCATCGTGAACAAACATGTTTAAACTTACAGTTCGTCCATGCACACGAAGCCTTGTAGTAACCCCAACAGGTCTTAGTTGCTAGGTGGTGGCACTCTTACTACTCATATGCCCAGTGCCCCACCTGTTGGCCCTGACAGGGTCCTGACATGCAGATCAGAGTGAGTACAGTCCCATTTTAAGTCCCCTTTTGCCACCATCCTTTTGTGGAATGCCTCATCATACTTGAGCCAGCCATACCAGAGCTTGGCTTTCTAAGCATCCCATATGACAGCCATGTATGTTAGGAGAGCTTGCCAACTCTGCCTGTTTCTCCAGCACTATTGCACTGTAAATTAGAAACCTGCCTGACATATATATATATATATATATATATATATATATATATATAATTTTTTTTTGTTTTACCTTGTACTTTGCCTCCTCCTCCTTGTGCCTGACCACGGCTAGGGCCACTGCCATCTCTGATTTTCCCACCGATTCCTACTGCTCATATTTGTTTGCAATATCCTCATCCACCAGCCCAAAAATGTCCACATACTCCCCTTTCCAAATTTTCTTCTGAAAAATGCACTACTCAAGATTAAAACATCCAATAATTTCAAGCACATTTTTAGACATTGTATTGTATATCCCCTGAGTAGTGTGTTTTTCATGCACGTGTCATACTGCCTTGCCAGCATCACTAATAGTTAAAAGGAAACAGTGCATTGTAGACTGCCCTGCGGTCAATCACTAGTCATTATACTGTACTGTACTGTGATATGACTTGTCTCTTGGCTCCCACTATTCACTAGTGGACAGCCAAGAAGGCCAGTTCAGTCAAAGCAAATACTGGCAGTAGGGAAGCAAATCCTGTTACAATTGATCTTGAAAATGCAACAGAATGCACCAAAAGAACAAAAATGTTATGGGGGCCTAGGCAGCACCCACAGCCCCATCTATACTTTAAATTACTTAACTTCATGTGTATGATTGAAGTACTCCACTGGTGGAGACCATGCAGTCAACATACCTTAAAATAAATGTCAGTTATTAAGGAAGCATGGCACAGTCATATTCCTGTTGACTGGTCCAGCTTTTAGTATAATACCCCAAAAGTTAAGGTGCCCCAGTAGAGAGTCCTCAGTGGGTCAAAGAAATGGTGCCCTAATCCTCAGCAAGCAAGGTGCCTATAGCCCCTGGCAAATAGAATAAGGTGATAGGAATGGTGGGGGGGGGGGGAGAGTTAAACAAATTATAGGGGCTCCACACAGTAAAAGTAGCTGCTGGTGTTTAGCGCAGCCCTGCTTAGTTGCTAGTATAGAGATAATACACAGACCGGAGCATGTCTAAAATGAACTCCTCGTGCTGCCAATGTTGATTAAGTAAAATGATAAAATAAATACTGATAAAAAAACAATTTATATTTAAGACTTTAATTCATTTTATCTATGTATTTGCATACATGGTTTCAAATCTGCCTTGCAACTAAACTGAACAAGACATGCAGGTCAAAATAATAGTTTTCTATGCAACTATTTATTACAAGCCAGATATTTGGATTCTGAAAATGTGCAGTCAGAAAATTAGTGAACCTCTTCCCCTCAGTCACTGTTTAAGTCCCCCCCAAATCTTTCGATAACCTGCACCTTCAGCGAATTCAGGGACGGCATTTCAACACAGTCACTCCAGGAGATAGCGAAAAGTCTATGAAAAGCTGATCACACTTAATATGTGTATGTGTTATGGGGAGCAGGAAGGGCTCTGTCTGTTTATGGAATAACCTGACTCCTAGGGGCTGGAATCCAGCTCATTTTGCTGATAAGAAATGCCGTGTAACTGAATGGATGAGGAGCAGGAACTTGGGCAACTGCTCCTGCACTTCCACACACACTTGCAATGTGAACAGTTTGACTACAGTGTATTTGTTTGAATTCATTCCACTGGAGCTGGCTCACTGTGTTTGTTATGCTGCCTTGTAATCTCTAGTGTTTCCAACATGGAGTCTTTGTAAAAGAGCACTTATGCTCAAAGGTATTCTCTGAAATTTTCACTAAATAAAATACATAAAGTTTCAGTAACATGACTGATGTTTATTCACAATTTAAAAAGCCTTTTAACCTCCATTATACAATGGCAAGAAAAAATCCTGGACTCCGATTGGTCAGTCTGGGGCTGGACCCGTGATGTTAATCAGTACAACATCACGGGTCTAGTCTCAGCCTCACTGTGAGCCTGCTGCTGCGCCTGAGCATGCTCATCATTTGCTTGATTGTTTCATCTGCTCTTAAAAAACCAAAACATTTTTCCACACGAAAACATCTTTAAAATATTTTTTTTTTATGCTGTATAACAATGAGCCATTGTATAATAGCAATCATGCACTCCAGGGTGTGTGTCGTTTGGGATAATGTCACGCCTCAGTTGTTGGACGCACTCGGCCTGCGGCCTCGTGCCCAACCACCTGAGGCGTGACGTTATCCCAGCATGACACACACCCTGTCGGGCATTATTGCTTAATTATTTTTAGGTGACTGATTGACTGCTTATGCGACCTAGCACAGTAATGCAAAATGTTTCATGGACAAGACATCACGCTGGGCACAGAAAGCAATGACCAGTTGATGTATGCAGTCTGTTGATGTGTACCAGATTTAATCACGTTGTTTTAACTGGGCTTAGAATCGTGCCATTTTCTATGTTCTGCAATTATAAATAGAAAGTAAATGTAACACAGGTTACAAGGACACCATGTTCATACTTGTTACAGTACCAGACAGTCTGGAGTTTTTGCTTACTGAGATTCTTGGCAAGTCCTCATAAACATCATAATCAGTTTTTATTATTCCTCTGTGGGTTTTCGGCAGTGACTAGAGAATAATGAGATTATGCCATGTGATAACTGGAAACATTTGCACCCAGGAACTGGGTTAATAATGTTCCCAAATACATTAGAGCATCTCTCAGTTAAATGTACTGCTTATCCTTGGCAGTAAAGAACATTTTTTTTTTTAATTTGCCATATATAACAGTATAAATACATTTCATAAAGACAATTGATGTTACATATAAATAATTTTCACCTTAAGCCTCTTATGACATTCACTCCAAAGCAGTTCTGACTGTCAGTTAATTATTCTTTCACCTTTCACTATTTCATAATTCTCAAATTTCACAAATGCATCATGCTTGGCTTCCAACATAAACATAAACACAAAAAGGCAAGTGAAAAGCACCTCCCCTTGTTCACTCTTTTCTTGAATAAAGTGTACAAATTCTAGTGTTTGTAAAGTTACAGTAAATGGTCCCCACATTTGTTCATATTTTTTTCAAGCCTTTCCATTCTGTGTGTTCCAACCATATAGTTAATCCAAATATGGATATTTTGGGGGGAGCCTGATCTTTCCTATTTTGGAGAATGCATTTATATGCCTTAATTAACCCAATTCTAACAAGCTTAGCTTTGTTACTTTGCAGTCAAAGGCCCTCATTGTCCTAAAAGCATTCACATTTCTTGTTTTGCCAAGTTTACTCGAGTTAGAATGCACAGAATATCTGACCAAAAAGTGGTCAATTGTGGACAATTAACAAGCCTATGTTCTAAAGTCCCTATACTGCTATGACATCTTGGGCAAGCATTGGTAACATTTGCTTTCATTAAATTTAACCAGTGTGGTGTGAAATATAATCTATTGATAATGTTAAAATGAATTTGTTGAAATCTTACTGATCATAGTCCAGTAGATTTAATATCAATCACTTTCCTCCAAATTTCTTCTGTAATAATGGAATTTGTTTTATTTGCCCATTTATTTTTTAACAGATTACTATATTCATTATCCTGCAGTTCCAGCCACCCATATATTGCCAAGATAAATCATTTTGAGCTAGGATACGTGAACATTTTTCTTGATCTTGGCATATCTCTCTCTAGATTTCTTATAATATCTGACATGAAGCCTTTGTAAAATAGCACTTATGCTCAAAGGTATTCTCCAAAATTTTCACTAAATAAAATTCATAAAGTTTCGGTAACAAGACTGATCTTTATTCATAATTTAAAATGCCCATTAACCGCCACTGTTTTTAGGTGACTGACTGCTTATGCTACCTAGCATAGTAATGCAAAACACTGAGAGCTAAACAGTGTGCTGGGCACAGATGTATACAGTCTATTGATGAGAACCAAATTTAATCACATTGCTTTAATTGGGCTTAGAACCATGTAATTTTCCATGTATTGCAGGCATAAATAGAATGTAAATGTAACACATTTAAAAAAAATGGCACCATGTTAATACCCTTTATGATACAAGACAGTTTGGAGTTTTTGCTTACTGGGGTTCTCGGCAAGTCATGATACACATCATAATCTGTTTTTACTTTTCTTCTGTAGGTTTTCGGCAGAGTATAGAAAATAATGAAGTTACTGTAAGTCATGTGATGACTGGACACATTTGCCCCCAGGTGTTGGGTTAATAATGTCCCCAAAAGTGTTTCTCAGTTAAACCATACTGCTTATCCTTGGCAAAATAGCACATGAGGGCAGCGCAGTACTCCTTGATAATGTCACATATGTGTGTGTATTAAACATAATGCACTCTTTCCTTGAAACATAGAAACATAGAGGTTGACGGCAGATAAGGACCGCAAGACCCATCCACTCTTCCCATTTCTTTTTCTACCTTATAAATGTGCCATCAGCCTTTGCTCTGTTAGTGGCCTATCTATTCATACTCATCTGTATTGCTCCCTTATGCCTATCCCATGCCTGTTTGAAGCTCTGCACTGTATTCATATCCACCACTTCCTGAGGTAGGCAGTTCCATGCATACACCACTCTTTCTGTGAAAAAAAATTTCCTCGCATTCCCCCTTAAATCTGCCTCCCTCTAATCTCATGCTGTTTCCTCTTGTCTTGCTGTTTTTTCTTATATTTAAATATGTTAGACTCTTTCACATTGTTAATGCCCTTAAGGTGTTTGAATGTTTTGATCATATCGCCTCTCTCTCCCTCCTTTGCTCAAGGGTATACATATTGAGCTCCGTTAATCTGTCCTCATATGTCTTATGATGCAGTCCCTGCACCATTTTGGTTGCCCTTCTCTGGACTGCCTCAATTTGGTTAATGTCCTTGTGAAGGTGTGGCCTCCAGTACTGCACTGACTCCAGATCGGCCTAACCAGTGTCTTGTAAAGAGGGATTATTGCCTCCCTCTTATGACTTGTGATACCCTACTAATACACCCTAACATCCCCCTAGCCTTGGGTACCGCTTTAGAGGTCTGCTTGGATGATTTCAGGTCATCAGTGATGATGATGCCCAAGTCTCTTTCTTCCTTTGTGACTGCCAGCAACTCCCTCCCAGCCTATAGGTGGCTTCAGGGTTTCTCTTCCCTATGTGCATGATCTTGCACTTCTTTGCATTAAATCCCAGTTGCCACTATTCTGACCATTTTGCTAGTTTATCAGATCTCTTCTCATTCTGCCCACCCCATCTGGATCATCTACTCTGTTGCAGATCTTGGTGTCATCTGCAAACAGACAAACCTTACCCTCTAGTCCATCTGCAATGTCACTAATGAAGATATTGAAGAGGACTGGCCCGAGGACTGATCCCTGAGGTACCCCACTTGTGACTTGCATCTCTTCTGACTGTATACCATTTACCACCACTCTGTTTTCTGCCATCAACCAGTTTGCCACCCAGTTGACCAACTTCTAACCCACCTCGAGCCTACCCAGCTTATGTGGAACAGTGTTGAAAGCTTTGCTGAACTCAAGGTAGGCAACATCAACTGCTCCCCCTTGGTCCACCACTCTGGTTACACAGTCAAAGAAATCTATGAAATTAGTTGGACAGGACCTTCCTTTTGTAAACCCATGCTGTCTTGGATCCTGTGCCCCTATGGATTCCAGGTGTTGCACTATCCTTTCCTTAAAGGTGCCTCCATAATCTTGCCCACTACTGAGGTAAGACTGATTGGTCTGTAGTTCCCTGCCTCCTCCTGCTACCACTCTTGTGGAGCAGGATCACATAAACCCTTCTCCAGTCTTCTGGGACCTCCTGTGCTCAGAGATTCACTAAACAGTTCTGCTAATGGCTCTGCTAATTCCACCCTTAGCTCCTTAAGTACCCCTGGGATGTATGCCATCAGGTCCCATTGCCTTGTCCAACCTGAGCTTAGTGAGCTCTTGTAGGACCCTTTCTTTTGTGAAGGGAGTAGTGCTCATCTCCCTCCCCCCTGTGTCCATGGTGCTGAGCTGTGGGCCCTGCCCTACCTTCTCTTCAGTAAATACTGAGCAAAAGTATCTATTTAGGATAGATGCTTTTACAGGGTCCTCCTCACATGTCCCCTTTTCTCCTTTGAGCTTAGCAATACCCCCTCTGGACTTTTTCCTTTCACTAATGAATCTATAGAAAGTCTTGTCATCTTCTTTTACTGTTCATGCTAGTGTTTCCTCAGTTTGGGACTTTGCCTGCCTTACTCCCTTCCCTTCTTCCCTTAGGGCAGTTTAGTATGCCTCCCTATCTTCATCCCACTGTGTTCCCTTATATTTCCTGAAGGCCAGCCTTTTGGCTCTGACCTTTTCTGATACTGTATTTGAGAATCAAAGTGGTTTCCTTCTGTTGCACTTCCTTTTCTGTCTAACACAATGGGATGATGCTTCAAGTATTGCATCCTTAATGCTTGCCCACTTTGCCTGTACCCCCTCACCTGTGTTTCTTTTTGCCGGGGCTAGCTTAACTCTGTTGACCATCTTATCAAAGTCAGCTCCTCTAAAGTCCCATATTTTTGCCTTGGAATGGGATGATTTAGATGTAGTGGCCAAATTGAACCATACCATGCAATGGTCACTGGCCCCCAGGTGACCTTCTACCTGAAATAGATAGCATGAAAAAATCAGTTTTGAAAGACTCCGTGAGATTCCTGGATTCTGCTGCCAGACACTTATCTTTATATTGACACATATGAAACAAACACAGGAATGTTATAATGGCAAGGTACTGTAATTACACTGTTCTACTTGTCTTTTAGCCAGCCATATGACTAGAATGTTGTCTGCTCTGTGATATTTGAAATGAAAGACTGTAATATCAGGTGTAGACAAATAGGGTCTTGTAAACTGTGATTGCATGTTCATGTTAATGTTCATAGCCATAGTGTACAACAGGAAGATAAACAGAAAAAATATAAGAAACATAAACTGACATGGCTAATAATTATGTACGTTTCAAAGTGTCCTCATGAGGTTAGGTGATTTTGAATAGTTGTCTCAGAGCAGCTCAGTGGCATCACAACAAGGTGGTTGCTTGTATCTCAGGTGGACTGGTTTCATACCTGTACCCCTAATCACCTTATCATGCCTGCAGGAGGTGGAAAATGCTCTCTACCTCTGTATGTGAAGGAGGGAGTCTTATTCCACTGCAGGTTTATCCCCTGGTGATTCAGGTAATGTAGGTGTGTACTGTGGCATGGATGTGATGCTAAGTGAGTTGAGACATGTTATGTGTGTTGCAGTCTATCTCCTCTGTGAGGAGAACAGAAGTAAATGAGGGCAAAAATAGTCTTGACGGGGAAAATGGAGTTCTTCATGCCCTCATGTTCTGAGAAGGCTGTCTCCTTCTCCACAGGCAAGCTGGGGAGTGGGCACACTGTGGTGGCTCTGAGTGGTAGTACATAGATAAATAGATACTGTCAGCAGATAATGGCCACCAGGCCCATCCAGTCTGCTCATTTATGCTACGTGAAGAAATGACCAGTGACCCAATCTTGTCACTGACTTTAGCTTTTTCTTCCCATCTCTAATATTCCTTTATACCTGTCCCATGCATCTTTGAAGCCTGCCTCCATACGGGTGGCCGCCACTTTCTGGGGCAGGCTATTCCATGCATCCACCAAACTCTCTCTGTAAAAAAGACTTTCCTGACAGTACCCCTTATTTGGCCACCCATCAGTTTCATATCTTGCTCTTTTGTTCTGGCACAACTTTTAAACTGGAATATGTGGTCTCCTTCCACCTTGTTCATGCCCTTGAGGTATTTGAACTTTTCTGTCATGTCACCTCTCTCCTTTTTTGCTCCAGTTTCTACAAATTGAGGTCTCTGACTCTTTCCTCATAAGGCTTATGATGCAGACCCTTCACCAGTTTGGTCACCCTCCTCTGCACCATCTCTATTTTGTCAATGTCCTTATGAAGGTGTGGCATCCAGAACTGGACACAGTACTCAAGGTGAGGCCTCACCAGGGTCCTATACAGCAGAACTATCACCTCCCTCTTTTGACTTGTGATTTCCCTTCCAATACACCCTGACATCACAGTAGGGAAACATGCCTTAGTGACAGAATGGCTCTTCAAATGGGAAACAAACAACTGGCTCTATTTAAAGGGACACTGAAAAGATGCAGTGCCCAATGGCATGTTTTGAAATTTAAATGTTGTTGATAATTTATCATGGATGGTCAGTGGATTACTAATGTTTTAAGTCAATAAATGTGTTTTTATTTAAACAAAAGCATCTGCCCGTCAGCACAGCGGTTGGTTTTCCTCTTGTGACGCTGGTTACTTGGGTTCAGAAATGGACACGGGGCACTGGAAGGCCAGCTGTGGGGAGAAGGCTTGAGCATCAGATGACTACTTGCCTTCTCCAGGGTGGATGATGGGGATGTGACCCAGCATTTTCTGACTCCTGATGGAGGCTGGGGAAATGCAACGTGTCGGGTCCCGCTGACTTCGGGGCATGGTGAACATCAACGTACGCCTTGATGTTAGTGGCACGCCATGTCCCAAGGAGAAAAACAGGAAATTTGCTCCCTGGTCATCATGATGATGGTCACCAGCCCCTGCTGCCACAGAAGCCCTGGGATAGCCCAAAACCACCTCAGCAGCACCCGGGCCAAGACTGAGAGCACAGTCCGGTCCCCAATGGTGCCTTCTCCCTCGGAGTAGGGGCATCCATCCAGTGAAGAGTTACGCTGGGTTACTGGAGGGGGGCTGCAATGTGGGGTGGTGGTGGCTGATGTCAGAGCAGGGTGCCAGAAGGGTATCCAGCTGGCCTGAAGGAGTGGCCAGCCAGGGAGGAGCAAAAAAAACAAAAAACAAAAGCGTATGCCTAGTTCATTCTTTCCTACATATGTCTTGCAGTCACAATCTCTGATTGGACTGAGTTGCCATGCTGCAACCATGGATGTAGCAACATCTGCATTGATGATACTGCCAGAAAGTGTCACTGTGCTTCTATCAATCATGGGCATTCTCATGTAGGGACATGGACAAGCTGATAACAGTGAGCCAATCGAGACAAGGTTGTCTGACTGTTAATCTTGTCACTGAATAGTTTCTGCCTGAGGAGAACATATTTTTTAATAAATAATAAATAAATACCTAAACACATAAATAAATACATACATAACATGTTTATCATCTATGTGGAGTGATTTAATACAATTGACATGGATTTTTCAGAGGTAACCATTTTTTTTCTATTCAGCCAGTAAGAATCAATTGCTGCTTCATGTTCACTCATTTGATTACAATTACCATAGTAATCATTTCCCACTGTTCAAAAGATAGTTGCCTACAATGTACATTGAAACGACTGTGAGTGTAGTATATATAATATTACGTGTTTTGCATCTGCATTAATCAGTTACACCTGAACAGCCGTCAGTCACATGTGATGCAAGTTTTTAATTAACTGACTGCGGTATTCACTTTTTGTGAACAAGGACTGAGCAGCCTATTTCAGTAAGGTTCAGTGATATTACTTAACTTTTTAAATATGTTTTAAAGCCTAACACCACTAAGGAGGTTGAAGACAAGGGGCAGAGGTTGGAGAGGCATTGAAGGAAGACTGGGTCTCGGGAGGACAAGCTGGTTCTGAAGATGCATTATGATGAGAATCAGAATGCAATCATCCAGAAAAAGGCAGCTTTTATGTGTAGGATGATTACAGCCAGGAGGAATCGACTGGCTCAGCTCTTCCGGGTTATAGACAGGCTATCACATCCAGCCTGTCTGGAACCCATTAGAGCTTTTTCAATGCACAAATGTGAGGAGTTTTCTTGATTCTTCTCAGACAGAGTGTCCTCTGTGAGATCCAGGATTTCTCCAAGCAGAATTCAATCCTCCAGCAGTGGCGTTTCTCATGTGGGTGATTGCACTTGGTCGTCCTGGGGTGAGTTCCAGCTGGTGATGATGCAGGAGGTCTGTTGGATAGTCCTCAGGCTGAAACCAACATTCTGTGAGCTGGGGCCCGGGCCCGACGCAGCTTCTAGTTGACTGCATCGAATCCCTGGGCCTGGTCTTTGCTGAGATAGCTGGGAGTTCTGTGTCGATGGGGAAGGGTTACAGAGTCTTTAAAAGCCTCTGCTGAAGAAACCATCATTGGACCCTGATGTCCTGGCAAATTACTGGCGTATCTTGAACCTTCCCTTTTTGGTGAAGGTTCTTGAGAAGGTGGAAGCAGAAAAGCTATAGGGCCATCTCATAGACTTCCAAATTTATGAACCTTTCTAGTCTGGGTTTAGGGCCTTGCATAGCACAGAAACAGCATTAGACAGGGTGTTGAATGACCTACTCAGGGGCGAGGGATCGCAATCTCTTCTTAGTGTTTGCACTGTGAACCATGGGGTGTTATTGGACTGGTTGAGGGAGTATGTGGGACTCACCGGCAAGGTCATCAGCTGGTTTGAGTCCTTTCTCCAGGGCATGTCTCTGAGGGTAATGATGGGAACTTGTTCCTCAAACCTGAGAGACCTGCCCTGTGGAGTTCCCCAAGGTTCTGTCCTCTCCCCATGGTGTTTACAGTGTATATGCTGCCCCTGGGTGAGATCATAAGATGATAAGAGCTGAGTTTTCAATATTACGCTGATAATACTTAGCTCTACCTCCCTTTCACATCTGGCAGACCCGATGCTGTAGATGTGCTGAATAAATGCTTGGCCAAGATCCAGGCTTGGACAGAGTCAAACTGGCTGGGAATAAACCCTGGGAAGACTGAGGTACTGGTAATAGCTGGGTTGGAGGATTGGACTTGGAGCCTCTGGTAACAGGTTGGGCCTTTATGTAGGCCCAGCAGAACTAGAGGTTTCATCAATGGTGAAGAATCTGAATGTTGTGTTTCACAGGGAGCTGACATTTGATGCTCACATGTCGGCTGTTGTCTGGACCAGATTTACAATCTCTTGAACATCACCTGGATCAAGCCCTTTGTCCTGCCTGAAGACCTGGCCACACTGGTCCTTGCTTTCATGACCTCTAGACTGGATTACTTTAATGACCTCTTCCTCAGGGTCAGAGGTGTTGTGCTGCGGCACCAGTAGCTGATGCAGAATGCAGTGGCACAGGTATTGATTGGTCATTCCAGATTCAGTCATATCACTCTAGTGCTGTGTGAACTGCACTGCCTGCTGATGTGCTGCTGCATCACCTTCAAAGTAGGCCTTTTGACCTACAAGGCCCTACACCGTCTGGGTCCAGGTTTCCTGAAGGAACTCCTGCATCCCTACATCCTGTCATGCCTCCTTAAATCAGCTACCGGTGCTCTCCTGGAGATCCCCAGAGTAAGGTTAAATAGCTCTGGGAACTAAACATTTGAGGTCTCTACCCCCGGCGCTGTGGAATTCATTGCCAGGGCACCTCCAGGAGGCACTGTCTGCTGAAATTTTTAAACAACAACTAAAAGCTTTCTTGTTTGCACTAGCTCTTGGGGTGTAAAGTGGGCTGTTTAAGAATTTGAAAGGGTTCAGTTTGTTTTAATCATGTCTGAGATTTTATATTTCTATGCTTTTATTACTATTCCTGCTCTGTTATTTATGTTTGTATGTATTTGTAATCCTATTGTAGGGACACCCTGAGCCTTCGGGGAAAGGTGCCCTAAATAAATAAAAAATCTACTACTAGCTGCTATCTGATTCTAACACTCCTTTTTGCGGAGCAGGCAAAGGAGGGGGCATCTCTGCACAGCAGCATGCTCTGTAGTTGAGGAGGAGCTGCAGAAGCAGGAGCACTGACAAGCTAGCCTCTATTTTATTACAGGTATGCTATTGTTGCTTAAAATACAGAGAGAAAGCTGCATCTTTTAGGGTCAGTGCCTTCCAGATGGGCTTGTGCTGCAGGAAAAGAAAGTAAATGGATTCAGTAATGCACAGTTCTGCTAATCCTTGCCTCGGGGTGCTGGAGTCTGTGATAGCGAGAGCCTGCACCAGGTGCTAGGAGAACCGGGGCAGCCCTGCGGAGGGTCAGACGCTGTGGTTCCTGAGCCAATTTCTGAACACAGTGTGATGCTTTGTTCTGACTTTAAACTATTCAAAAGTTCATGTCCAACATTTTCCTTGGGTGCAGTCCTTTTACCTGGAATATTTTTAAACATTCTATAGCTTTTACAGTCTTTAACTATTTATGAGTACTTCATTTGTTATTTGGGCAATAGCCTGAGTGAAGTCAAATTTTGGGTGCATTCGCATATTTCTTTTTTTGTTTTTATTCTGATTTTTATTTTTTGAGTTCTGAAAGCACTATGATATATGTTAGGTGTTTTGAATTGTAACATATTGGTTAAAACTTTCAACAAAGATTATGCAATATCATTAAGAAACGTCACAGTTTCATAAGTAAATTGTGTTACTTCTATTAAGAATAAGTTAGTATATACTCATTTTGCAATCTGGTGACTCATGTATTCTCCCAAGAGATGTGTCAAAGCATTTAGGACACCTGTGTTTTAAATCTGGATGCCTTAGTGCTTATGTCCCTAATTAGTTAATTGGTAACCAATTAATTAATTGACTGTTTTAGCTCATGCCTGGTGAAACTAAAGGGTCCATTTTCTTGGTATTCAGAACCCGTGTTTAATTGCTCAATTGCTGAAATAGATTGGGCATTGATTTACCCGTGCATCACGAATCCAGTGTATTTCATACAGGAATAGTGTTGTTCATGGAGTTAAAACATTGAGGCCCAGATATTCAAAAGGGTTGCTCATGGTGCAACAGTGTTGCACCATGAACAATCACTGATGTGTCCCCAGTGCGATATTTAAAGGAAAGTGTGCCTGCACAAATCCCACGTCGCGGTGCATCTGTAATGTATGCAGGCACAGGGGAATGCCCATGCATAAACTGCACAGCCCGGAGCATTCAGCCAGGCCGTGCAGAGTTATGCAGGTGCAACCCCTACCTGTGCCTGCACAAAGTTGAGCCAAAAAAAAAAGGAACAAGTGGAGGGCCACCCACAGGTGAGCTGCCGCATTGCAGGGTGCAACACAGCAGCTGCCACCTGTGGGTGGTCCTCCACTTGTTCTCGCAGCACCTGGCAGCACCCCCCCAAGGCCCGATCGTGGGCAAGCGTGCCCCCACCCCCAGTAGCGATCATGGGCATAATGTTGTTCCCCGAGTAGCCCGATCGCTGGCATAACATTGTTACCCCCGAGTAGCCCGATTGTGGGCATCAGACCTCCTCCCCAAAAGTCAAACATCCCTGGTGGTCCAGCGGACCGCAAGTAACTAATCAAGGTGGCATTCCTCACTCCCCCACGTCCGAAATCCTGGTGATCTAGTTGGCCCCACCCCACCCGCCCACAGAGCCCCACCACCCCTCACCCCCGTCAGCGGCGGGCAGCAGCACCCCACCCACCTGCCGGCCCGCTGCCCACCAACTGACAGCTTGGTAGGGCTGCATGCCCATTGGTTCAGAGCATGAGCCAATGGGCGTGCAACCCATACCATATAAGTCAGTCCAGATATGTGAATGAATTCCAGCCCTCCTTGCCGCCCTCTCACATTCCTTTCCCACCTTTAGGTCATCTGATATGACTACCCCCAGGTCCCTTTCCATTTTTGTTGTTGTTGGTATCTCACCCCCCATGGTGTACTCTTCCCCTGGGTTTTTGTTTCCCAGATGCATTACCTTGCACTTCTTAGCATTGAATCTAAGCTGCCATACATTTGACCATTCCTCTAACTTTGCCAAGTCCCTTCTCATCCTTTCCACCCCACCTTGTGCATCAACTCTGTTGCAGATCTTTGTGTCATCTGCAAGAGACATACTTTTCCTTCAGTCCCTCTGCAATGTCGCTTATAAGGGTATTGAAGAGACCCGATCTAATACTGAACCTGCAGTACCCTGCTAACCCCCTTTTTCAGAGTGGACTCCATTTACTATTACTCTCTGTGTCCTATTCTCCAGCCAATTCTTTACCCAGGCTGTCATCTTGGGACCCACTCCCAGGCTGGCTAACTTGTATATTAATCTTTTGTGTGGGACTGTGTCAAATGCCTTGCTAAAGTCTAGGTAGGCCATGTCCACAGCCCTCCTGATCAACTACTTTGGTCACCCAGTCAAAGAAATCTATCAGATTTGTCTGGCATGACCTTCCTGCTGTGAATCCATGCTGCCTTGGGTCTGTGCCCTCTGGCCTCTAGATGCTAACAATTCTTTCCTTCAGAGTGATTCCATCATTTCCCTACCACTGAGGTTAAACTAACAGGTCTGTAATTTCCTGCTTCTGCCTTGCTCCCACTTTTGTGAAGGGGAATCACATCTGCCCTTCTCCAGTCCTCAGGTACCACCCCATCCTCCCATGATTTGTTAAAGAGGGTAGTCAGTGGTGTCACTAGTTCTACCTTTAGTTCTTTTAGAATTCTGGGATGAATCCCATCAGGCCCCATTGCTTTGTCCACCTTCAGTTTTAAGAGCTCTTTCAGAACCCTTTCTTCAGTAAATGGGCTGGTATCAACTTCTGTATCCAGAATGTTTCTACTGTTTGTTTTAGGTACCTCACCCTCTTCCTTTGTAAATACTGAGCAAAAATATTTGTTTAGTATCTCTGCCTTTTCACAGTCACCCTCTGCCCACCCTCCCTCCCTTTATTAAGCCTCCCTATCCCTCCCTTGGTCTTCCTTCGCTCCCTGATGTACCTATAAAAGGTTTTATCCCCCTTCTTAACTGAGTTGGCTATCTTTTCCTCGGTTTGGGCCTTTGCTGTTCTGACTGCCTTTCCAGCTTCCTTTTGCTTTAACTGATACAGTTCTCTGTCCTGTTCCTTCTGTGATTCCTTGTACTTCCTGAATGCTTTCTTTTCTCTTGAACCTTCACTGCCACTTCCTTTGAGAACCATAGTGGTTTCTTACCTCGTTTCATTTTTTTATTTGCTTTACACAAGGCTTGTTACCTCTGTTGTGGCAGTTTTTATTATTCCCATTGTTCTTCACCCTCCTTCCTGCCCATTTGCTAGTGCATTCCTTAGGCACTCACCCATTTTAGCAAAGTCAGCCCTCCTAAAATCCAGTACCTTTGTCTTTGTATGGCTTGACTCTATTGCTGTGTTTATTGTGAACCATACTGTTCGATGGTTGCTAGTTCCCAGATGGCTACCACTTCTACATCTGTGATCCTCTCTTCATCTCCATTTGAGAGAACCAGGTCTAAGATTGCTCCCTCTGAGTGGGCTCCAATACTAGTTGTCTAAGGCATGCCCCTGTAGGGCATCTAGAATAACCCACTCTTAGAAGTGGCTGCTGCAACTGCACTCCAGTTAACATCTGGCATATTCAGATCACCCATCAGCAATATCTCCCTTTATCTGCCATTCTAAGTATACTTTCTATCATTTCCTTGTCCATTTCCTCCCCTGAAAGGGGTCTGTCTCTAACCCTGTGCGGATTGTGGTGCCATTGCCTGCCTCCAAATTGACCCACAGTGCTTCTTCTCCTCCCTGTTTACCCTTCTGTTCTGTTGCTTTGATTTCTTCTCTTATGTAGAGAGCTACTTCTCCTCCTCTTTTACCCTCCCTGTCCCTCCTGTAGATAGTGTATCCTGGTATGTTTATGTCCCAGTCATGGTTCTGTGTGTACCATGTTTCTGTGACTGCCATGATATCCAGATCTTCCTCCTCTATCAAGGCCACTAATTCAGGAAGCTTGTTACCCAGACTACGGGCATTGGTACTCATTGCTCTCCATTTTTTGATGGCTTTACCTTCTGTAGCGGCAACCCCCACTGACCTTTCTACCTTGGTCTTTTTCTCATTTAGTACCCTGTTTTGTAGGGGGAGGCTGGGATTTTCCTGCTGCTTATCAGTGCCTCCCCCTTGACTAGTTTAAAGGCTTGCCAATGATGCATTTAAACCGATTGCCCAAAAGACTTGTTCCCTTCCTTCCTGGACAGATGCAGACCATCCTGCCAGTATAGGCTGGTGTCCCTGAAGTATTCGTATACCACCTGATTTCTTCTATTTAAAAATGTATTGTGGTAAAAATAAAAATAAAAAATACATCTGGTGTAGCCTGAGGAGACTACTACAGACCAACATTTCACACTCAAACTGAGTGCTTTGTCAGTTTGAATGTGAAATGTTAGGGCTGTGCTAGTCTCCTCAGACTATACCAGATGTATTGCTTATTTTCACCATAAAAAAGTTGCTGGTATATGAATACTTCATTTTGACAAAGAGTGTTGTGTCTTTTTTGTTTTGACTGAACTCTTTTTGGGACTTTACAAGCACCACTCTCCTAGTAGCGACCCTTCTTTACTTGCAATTAACATAATGTATTTCTAGGCTTCTGTCATGTATTTAAAGATAATGCCACAACACAACTGGCCACTGGGCTTCTCACAGTAACACACACCAGGTAATATGCAGTCAAAAGGCACACAGCCACAGAAATTCTGTTTTTTAAAAACTTGCTCCAGCCCACAACTTAAAAAGTCGCAGTAAGCCAGTGACGCAATCACTCTGAGAGCGCACAGGCTGTGCTCATTCCTTCTCCATTTTCCGCCAGTAACTGAATGAAGAGAGCCCCAGTGATGCAGCCACACTTCAGCCTCTTCTAAATCCCATGAGGCTCACTAACTCCACCAGACCATGACAGCCACCTGATCACATAGCAGATGGTCAGGTGGTACACTGTGACCGGGAGTGACTGTGCAAGCAACAATAATACTGTTACAGTAAGGATGTTGTGGGAGGGGGATGGAGTGACTCAGGGGCATAGCCAGGATTTGGTGTGAGGGGAGGATTTCCCAAACACTTCTATGGGGATCCAAGGGCATGCCCCCCTGGAATATTTTGAAGATTTAGGAGTTAAATGGTACAGTTTCATGCATTTTTGGCAGTAACTTGAGTTACAAAATGCATCAAAATTCCAGGTATTTTCAGTTGTACTCAAGTTTCTTTTCTCCCCTCACCTTTCCCTGCTGTAGATCTATCCAGATTCTGTTACCATGAACTCCTACAACACATTTGCTGTTTTGTTTTTAATCATATTCTATTATGATACACACAGCACATCAGCTCCCCTGTGTTGTATGTTGTTTTATAACATCATTCCCTCAACTGTGCTAAATTCAGCCACATTTCTCCCCCCCAAAAGATTAACCCCGTGTTTAATATTGTAGTCAAGTGATGGACCAGAAATTAGTCATTACTAATTTTATCCCCACTTGACTAAACCGTATTCAAGTTATGGCAGTTAATCTGAGCCATCAGTCTCAAAACACAGAAGTTGTAACTCCCACCAGGACATTTTCTGTTTTTATTTCCCCCTCATCACGATCATTTTTATTATGCCCCCTTGTCTAAGCTGCCTGCAGTTATCTTAAAATTACAGCAACCCTCAGTCAGACACAGTGACTATTTGAGTGTTGGCCTGCCTGCCGGTTTGTCACCCTCATGGCCTAGGCCACAGAATGAGAATGCTAGCCTCTTCTGCCCTGTTCAAATTTGCTGCTGCCTGCCCAAGCCCCTGAGTCCCCTACAGTCCCAAATGAGCTAGTGCCAAGGATGAGACATTGAACAGGCTTCCCACTGCCTGAAAAAAAATCTGCACAGCTTGACACACATCACCAGCCAGACACCCTCCAGCCTCTCATTCTGACCAATGCGGGAAAGTGCCTGGCTTCTGTGCTGTCTGCCCTTCTCCTTCGTGGCTCTGCATCACATGACCACTCCAAATGCAGTCATGTGATACAAAACCAAGGCTCCTCATGTATTCTCGGTGGCGTGGGAGGCAGGGCACTGATCCATAGTCAGCCAACTCCCCGCCCTGTCTCCCAGACATATTGATTGCCAGCCCCACTCCATTTAAAGTTTAAATGGTAACAGTTGCTGCCACTTGGAGGAGATAACAGTGCAGTGGGTTCCACTGGTGGCATGATCGGATCCTGATGTGGGTGAGAAAATTTCTTGGGGGGGCACTGGCAACACTGACTGGGAGAAATGTTAATTTTATTTGCACTGGACTTGGCAAGTGGGAGGGGTTCAGAACACCCAGGAACCCCCATGACTTCAGCTGCATTCTTCAGCTGGTGCAGAGATCAGGACAGGAATGTGAAGTTGGGAATGAGTCGGGATGGAATGGGACTCTCTCAGGTGAGTTGGGTTGGGATGGTAGTTGTGGGCAGCAATCATAGTGATTTGAACCCTTTTGTGAACCCTGTAGTGTTCAAGTTCTAACTTAGAACTTGAACACCAGGGTTCGAGAAGGGTTTGAATCTTTATCAAACTAGTTCTAACAACCCTACTGTTGACACGTTGTCAAATAATATGTGAGGAATGGTTACAACTTGACACAGCATATGATGACATTATAAATGCAACCAGGGTTTGAGACTGCATGGGTGAAGAATTAGTGGTAATGTTTATTTAACACCCTAGAGTAGCCAATTATATATGGAGAAACTAAACCTTGTTGCATTCAATTAATTTGAAAATGAATTACCCAGTCTTTGCCTCTTCCTTGTTAGATAAAGGAATAAGAACAGAATTAGATCTGATTTAAAAAATTGCAACTGTGTATTCATTGCAGGTTATTGTTTTTCTGACAATATACCGGCTGCTTGTTGAAATACTATAATCTCTATTTTTGGTTTAAATTTGAGAGGATCTGAAACACAGGAAAATCTGACCATGATTGTACAGCAGATGATGGTTAATGTTTTGAGACTTTAATTTTATACAGATGAGATTATCAATCTTTATAGTGTATATAAAAACAGGGAAGAAGGCAACCATATTGTCCTAACACTTAATAACCAACTGTTGGTAGAGAAATTACTGTGTGTTAGTGATAGACTGGATAGTCTAGGTATTCATGTTGTTGCTTTTGATTTGCTTGAAAATGGCAATGTAGGACAGGAAAAGCATATTTTAGTGAGTCCTACTGCTGTGTGTAATGTGGAGGTGGACAACAGATTTGAGGTACTGTATTGGATGAGGTAAATGATTGACCATTTTTGAATCTGCGGACAGTGAGGCCAGATTACTATTCTCTGTATTGGAGACATGCTTGTTTGGACACTTCAACAGCTGACCATATAAAACTGAACAAACATTCAATTGGTATACTATCATGGAATATTGCAGGTATCATTTCTAAATATGTGGATACTGAGTTTATGATGTTACTGAATCGTTGTGACATCATTATGTTTTAGGAAACCTGGCACTGTAAAGAAGATTTGGAGAAAACTGAACTTAATGGGTATACTTTAATACAGAGCCCAGGCCTAAAACAAAAAAAAAGAAGGGGCATTATATGAGGGGATTGATTATTCATGTCAGGATTACAGATATTAAGGTTATTACTACTGAAACAAAAACACATTATCTTCTTGTAGTCCTTAGACTAAGAGGTGATGTACTCTTAGTGGTAAATCTTTACAACCCCCCTTTTAATACATTCCAGTGCAATAAAAATGTATTAGATTAAATGTCACAAGATATAATATCTCTAATGCATGACAATTTCTGTTCACAGTTGTTGGTAATGGGCAATTTTAATGTTAGATTTCCAAATGAGGAATAAAGTGATGTTCTACGGGAAGTGGCTATACATTTGGGTATACCAGAAAGGAAATCTAAGGATAAAAAAACACAGATAAACATCAAAACATGGCAAGGTTAATAGATACACTGCAATTAGTTGTACTGAATGGAAGACTCCCATCTGACATTGAGGGAAAGACTACCTGCCTGAATGCATGGGGAACTTCAATAGTAGACTTTGCCTTGTGTACTGTATACAATGAGAAATATTCAGATATAAAAATATTACGGAGAGTAGAAAGTGATCACATGCCTTTATTGTTATATAGGACAACTAGTCAGCTTATTGCTCGCGTGGAGGAAGAAGTGATGCATATCAGAAATAATAGGATAAGGTGGGATAAAATACCTAAGGATAAACTGGATGCAGCATCTGCCCAGTTTAGGGAGATATTAACTTCAAATTTACAAGCTGACATGGGACCAGAGCAGATATACAATTTAATAATGCAAACATATTCTGTTTGTCAGGACCTGTTGACAGTGAATTCTGGGAAGTTTGGTGTAGTTCCTAAATATGAAAATTAGTTTTATAAGTTTTGCAGGCAGGATAAAAGGAAATTAAATAGACAATTAAGGATTACTATAAGGTATCCTAATATGAGAAATATAAAAGAGCTTAATTTGGTTAGGAGAAACTATAAAGTTGTTGTCAACAAGAAAAGAACAGAACATCAGGAATATCTTTGGAATGTAATGCATAAGGCCGTATTGAGCAGAGATGATAAGACATTCTGGTCACTAGTTGCTTCGGGAACAAAACAATCAAGACTAGGTTAGATATTTATATTACCTCTGATGTATGGGAGGACTATTTTACCAGAATGTTCTTTTCTAATGAAGCTCTAAGTGATCATATCAGTTATGAAATGACTGGAGATTTTACTTGGTTTACGGCTCAAGAAGTAGGACTGACTATTGATAGCTTTAAGAGAAATAAATCTCCTGGACTGGACACTTTTTCAATAGATTTTTGTAAGCAGAATACTGCCTGGTGGTCTCACCTTTTGACAGATTTATTTAATAAGATGATAATGTATGATTATTTTCATATGAATTGGCATGGTAGTCATATAATACCTATCCACAAAAAGGAGTTAAAACTGAACCAGAAGACTACAGGCCAATAAGTCTTCTCTATAATTTAGCAAAGTTATTTTCAAAAGTACTCTTGAATAGGTTGATTACTTGGTTAGAGCAGAATAAAACACTGTCACAACTTCAAGCTGTTTTTTCTCGCAATAAAGGAACACACACTCAGATATTCATATTAGAACATTTGAGAAAAAAATATTGTCATATTAGAAAATACACACTTTTTGTTGCCTTTGTAGAGTTCTCATCTGCCTTCAGTTATTTGATAAGAACTTTCTTATGGGATAAAATGCATAAATTGAGCATATATCATAATCTGATAAATCTAATTCGTAGATTGTATACTGGTACCTGGGTACAGGTTAAATGTACAAAAGCCTGGGATTTAACAGGCAAAATCAGAGCAAACCTAGGTGTTCACCAGGGTTGTGTTCTGGCCTCTACATTATTTAATATCTACATAAATTATATATTGTTGACATTTCAGGATAATGATCAACATGCACCTAAAATCAGGGCTCATAAGATCCTAGTTCTTGCCTATGCGGACGATCTTGCAATAATTTCTACAACTAGATTAGGCTTACAGAAGGCCTTAAATTTTCTGGACAAATTGAGTACTTTACTTAATTTAAAACCTAATGTTTCAAAAATGCAGGTTGAGGTTTTTGGTAGTAGGAAAAAGTACAGAGCCTTATATGTAGGAAATAAAAGACTCAAAAATGTTAATGAATACTAGTATTTGGGAGTGTGGTTCACCAGCAATTTAACATGGAATAAGCATATTAAATATTTACTTGGAAAAGTTAAATACAATAAAGGCTTTGGATAGGTTTAATTATTTCTATGTGGGCTGCACTGTAGTCTCTTTTATAGAAACCTTCAATGTCAAGGTCATTCCTCGGATATTGTATTTAGCGGAAGTTTGGGGTGGGGCAAATGTTACTCCTCTTGAGTCAACATTGAATACTGCAAAAAAAAATTACTTGGACTCCCAAGAGTATTTCAGCTGAGTTGGTTAGATCACAATTGGGTCAGCCAAGTCTTACTTCAACAATAGAAGCAAAACAAATTAATTTTTGGATTAAGACAAAAATGCAAATAACTGATAACCTTATCAAGATATGCATGAAGGAGAAAGAAAAGCTTGCACCCAATAAGAAGGATAGTTGGTTAAATAGGATAGAGAGATCACTTGAAAATAATGGACTATCATATCTGAATGTCTGGGTCAAGCAGAATATTAATTTAAGTAGTACATACAGTACATGTGTTATATTACTAAGAAACTTTATCAGATATCTAGGCAAATTGATTTAATAAGGTTAAAAAAATAAAAATATAAAATTGGTTATTGGGTAATACTAGAGAGCATAGTTTAAAACCATATTTGAATATAATTAAGACACACAAGCATAGGACAATTTTAACTAGGTTTAGGTTTGAAGTATTTCCCAGCATGGTACTGGAAGCTAGATATAACAAGGAATCCAATATCTCTGCACTTTACCATTGTAACTTACAGGAAATTGAAGTTCTTAAGCACGTAACACTAAAGTGTTCTTGGTAAAACAAGGAAAGAGTCTTCTGCTTGAAGCATTATCTGGGTATTTGTGGTATTCCTGACAGATATGTTAGATTTGTTGTATAATTCAGAAAATATGGAGTTACTGATAAACTTGGCTCAGTATTGGATAACAATTACTGACCTTAGAAAGAAAAGAATGGTTATGTGCCAAAACTTAATATAGAGCTCTTATACTGGATTATTTATTGAGATGTAAACAAAACTGTTGTATTTGTCTGACTTCCACTCTTTTGGGGGGAAGGGTTAGAGGTAGCTTCGGATTTTCTACTTGCACACATTACTGCTTTTTTCACTTGGCGCAGAAGACATTTAATGATGCGATTTTAATTATTTATGTTCTGTATTTTTTTTTTGTATGACATGTTTATGTATAACTGTAATGGCCATTTGCTGAACAATAAATTTCTAAATACTACTCATGGGAGGAAGAGGACAATTGGAGAAAAAAGGTGGCACTTTGCCAAGCTACTCCTGTGGTGCATGGGGTTCGAGCAGCAAGCAACTAGGGTTGTGAAGTATCCTGGAGACCAGAGTTCCATTCCCGGTCTCCTGTCTGTGATGCTTTTCTTCTCCCCCCTCCCAAGTTTTATTTCTTGCATGTTCCCCCTTGCAGTTTCACGCCCACCCTCACAAATGCAATCCCCAAGTCTGTCCCCATCCCTGAGCTGCAACCCCATAGAGTTTTTATATTGTTAGTTGTAGTAAAAGCACCCTGCAAAGTGGTGTGCAGGGATTAGTCTCCCCCCACAAAAACTAAAGTTAGTTGTTTGTTATTAGCCATGGTAGCAGTTGCTGTGTTTCTTGCCCATTACCATTGGCTTTGTCATTGTGGTGGGTGTTTTGTTCAGCACTACTTTCTAAAGCACTGTTTTTTGTACAAAGTTTTTGACTGCACTGTATTTCTTTTTGAGTTTATGACCTAGTGCCACACTCTAGTGGGATCAAATGCATATTGGCACTCAATTGACATCATCGGTGTCTCTGTGGCAGAGTCCATACACCACCCTCAGAATGCAAGTTGGCCCAGGCACTTGAATACTAATAGGGCCTTTTCTTGTTGATTTCCATCTGTCTCAAGGGGCACTCCCAGGAACAAAAGGGCTTTTTAGGGTCACAATACTCATCTTCACATTACTCAAATAGTCCATTATAAGCCATAATGTTAACAATGACTCGGGCTTTGAGGGACACAGTACTATCCTTCAGAACAGGGACCTCCATGAGGGTACCACTGATAAACAGGAGATACCAGTGGTGCCTCCAAAGATGTAATCTGGGCACCATGAACCAGCGAGCTACTACTTCTGCCTGTTGGACTCCAAAAAGGTTGAGGGGCCTGGGCTCTGTTCTGATGGTAGCTTGGTGGGGTGGGTTCTTTCCCAAAAAATTGAAAAACAGCACGGTGCCTCCACCCAGAGTAAAAATATAGTGGGTCAGATATTTGTGTAGTACAACCCCCTGGGATGCTGTACCTACCCACCTCCCCTTCCATTCTCCCCAAATCTGGAATATTTTAAACAGTTGCAATACTTTATCTTGCATGCAACTAATGACTTTAGCTAATAATAAGCTCACAGACAGTTTTAAATAATGAAATATTAAATAAAAGGGGGAAGGGAATGGGAGCTATAGAAATAGAACAGTTTCTTGTAATTTGTAAATTTGAATGGTATTAAAACACATTAATAGCTGTGCCCATCCCCCCAACAGCAACAACATTCAAATAACCCACCTCCCCACTGGTACTAGTGTCCTTTGTAAGTCTGTCTGGGTACCCAAGGAAGGAAAGGTGCAGGCCTGATCATTGTCGCATGTGGGCAGGCGTTGGTGCACTTAACTTGAACTAAGCACTTTTAAGATGCAGCTTTGAACAATTAAAATGAATCCCTAGCTCTGGACAAGCCGACTTACTCATGGTTCAGGAGTCACTCCCTGCAGGGTCTGATCATGCTCAGATGGTATTTGTGATGTTGAAGCCATGAATGGCAAGGCTGGCAGATGTTGAGGTTGGTTATGATGTCTGGCAGCTTGTCCACTTCATGTGGTTGCAGACTCTTGCAGCTTGTCACCTTTGGGAGGGATGTCCTTCCATGGATGCTGGATTATGTCAAACTCAGGGCACAGGGCCACACACTCACCCCACACATCAAGGCATCCAGCTTTCATGGGCAAATGTTCAGTACTGCTCATCATTGACAATACTAGGCTGATTCCCCAGACCAGCATGCAGTTCCTTCTCAGATGTCCCTCACCTTCTGTGGGCAGCAGATACAGTTTTGAGGCAGGTTTGAAGCACTTTCTGGCAAACAGTTCACACAGTCTCTGGGCAAATCTCCACACTGACAGTTACCTTCAATGCTTTAGGACTCTTCAGGCTATAGAAACCCAGCAGGCTTCTTTTGAGGCAGGCCTCTGTCACTGAACCAAACTAAAGTTTTGGAAACTCAATCCTAGCTCCATACTGACTGAGGGCTACTCTCAGGTTGATCCTAGGGAAAGACAGACATCAGACTCCATGGGAAATGCTGGTGACCAATGTCAACTGTAATCACCTCTATGCCATTGCTGAAGCCTTTAACTCCCTTTTTTACTAAGCTTCCTTCTAACCCTCAGGTCTCTCCTCAGGGCTCACTGCCCACACTTCAGGATACCTCTGATGCCCCAGCATCCTTGATGCTTGCACCTGTCATGAGGTCAGAGGTCCTAAAACTACTTAGATCAATTTCCATCCATGGTAGTTTGGGTCCTGATGGTCTTGAAGCAAGAATCCACTGTCTGGCTGCCTCCAATTTAGCAACCCCTGTAAATAGACTATTTAACCTCTCCATTTCCACCTTTCCTGTTCCTCTTGTATGGAAATCTGCCAGGATTATTCCCGTATTTAAAAAAGGTGACCCCAAGTTATTAACAAACTATAGGCCCATTGCCATACTGCCCACCCTTAGCAAGCTGCTGGAAAAATTAATCCATGGACAGACCTCTTCTCATCTGAGTTTAATCTTCTGTCTCCTATCCAGCATGGCTTACGCCTGGACATAGTACTACTATACTTCCAACATTGTTCACTAGTGAGGTTAAGACTAAAATGGACAATGGAAACACCGGGGCCATATTCATTGACCTCACTAAATCATTCGACCTGGTTAACCATCCTTTGCGACTAAGCAAACTGCAGAGTCTAGGTGCTATTTGGATCCATCTTGTCCTGGTTCAAAAGCTATCTCGACTGTCATTCACAATCTGTTTCCTTCTGTAAAGTCCTCTCATCCACTACTGCCATCACCTGTGGTATCCATCAGGGATCCATACTTTGCCACTTGCTCTTTTCCATTTTTGTTAACAATATTCCCACCTCCACCCCCTTCTATCAATCTATCTTGTATGCTGATGATCTGCTCCTCTATGCTGCTTCAACATCTGTCAATGACATCAGTGCTCACCTATCATCCTCCTTTCTTCAGATCAAATCCTGGCTCTCCTCAAACCAACTAATTCTTAATCTCTTTCAAGACTCAGGCCATGCTCTTTGGGTCCCTAAGTAAAGTAAAAACCGAGCTCCTCCATCTGCTGGTTCAATGCCCCGTTGGGTCTGCAATTACCAATACAAACTCCTTTAAATATCTGGGAGTGACTTTTGACCCCCAGCTCCACTTCACCTTACATAGCAATGAGGTTTGTAGACATGTCAACTCAAAGATTGGAGCCACATACATAGTAAATCACTCCCTCACCCCTTTGGCCAGGATCTCAGTAGCCCATGGTGTTCTGTTCTCTGGGCTTAAATATGCCCTACCTGTCTTCTCTCATGCCAAGGTTGCTGATCTACATAAATGAGAAACCACTTATAACAACATCTGTTGATTTGCCTGTCAGCCCCCTACCGCACCAACCACTGTCTGCTCTATTCATCCTTGAACTGGCTGTCTCCCAATAGCCTGCACTCCTACGCTCTTGGATGTTTCATTGATTCCTTAACCCATCTATCCTATCTTGAATCACTTGCAGCAATGTTAAACCCCATGATCCACTCTCACTCGTTAAGGTCTTCTGCCTCTCCCCTGCTCTCTATTCTTCTCTAATCTACCAAGATCGGTGAGAAAGTTTTCTCCCACTTCGCTCCCAAATTTTGGAATTCCCTTCCCCCAATCAAGTATTCTACTTCTCACAATTTTTTCAAAAAATCACTTTTGTCTTACTTGAGTGCACTTGGTGCTTGCAATTGTCCCTAATTTATTTTCTGTTTTTTCCTGGTTTTCTTTCATCTCCTTGTCTGCTTCATACTGCTGCTCCGTTTATTGCTTGACCCGTTTATTGTTTTATTACTCACTCCTGCATGGGTGTTAATTTCACCTGATACTGTGTTTGGACCCCTCTGCATGGGGTCCTGTATTCCTAGATTTAGTTATAACTGTTCTTGTCCCCTGTAAACTTGTTCCATTTTTGTTTTGTACACTCCCGGGTCGTGCTTGAAAATAGGCAGGTCTTTTGCATAATGTATTTACCTGGTTACCAAAAGCTAATAAATAAATTGTCTTCTTTCAGTGAAAAACTGTGAATGCTGGCTTTCCAGATGGTGAAAGATTTCAAGAGTCATGCTGCCTTTTTCAGTGGAAGCCATGGGATGGCTTCCCAAATTGCTTCTCTTGCAGAGAGCCTCTGTCACCAACTGCTCTGAGTTGTAACTGTCCCCAGTTCTTAAGGGAAAATGGCAGCATATGATTGATTGAAACTAGTTGTCCACCTTAAAAATTAGTATGTATTAAGTCCACACAGGGCCCCACTTTTTGCTTATTTGGGCCCCAAAGACATTGTCTATCCTTCCTTCCCAGGGGCAATTGTGGAGACCTCCAGGGTTCCTTGACTGGTGATTGGCAGGGCAGGGGTCATATACATCAAATATTGGGATGAGCAGAGTGCCTAAACTACACAATGCCTACTATTACATGAATTTCAGCTGCTTTGCATAATTTTTCGCCAAGGCGTAATGTGAATTTCACCTGTGGAAAGACAAAATTTCACCACTAGAGGCAAAAGGCACCTTTTAAATGTGAAATTGTGCTTTCCAAAGTGAAATTTCACCTTTCCACAGGCATAATTTTGCCTTCCAAGGCAAAATTATGCCTTTCCAAGATGAAATTTCACCTTGGTGAAAACAGTCAAAATTCACATAGCGTTACATACTAACATACTAAAATGCCAGCAGAATAGGCCTAACGGTCTTTCGTGTCTGCTCGTTTGGTCAGCACCCACCCTGCTTACATGGTGTGAAATTGGCCACTTCACCACAATTTCACTGGTGAATTTTAAATTCACTGCATCTCAAATCTAATATTGCTGCTGGCTGTAAACAGCTCATATAAGTCCCAACTTTAACTGTTTTTTCCAGTCAAACTACAAAACATTAACAATAACTATTCACAGCAATTTATAGACACTGTTGTGTCCAGTGGCAGAGTGGGGTTAGCATTGGTCTCTTTCTGTCTGTTGCTAGTGCCATAGTACTGACTCCCTAGGTGGCAGGCAGGGCTGTCCATTTTCCTAGCAGCGTCAGTTGTCCTTAAAGGTGTATGCACCCAATTTTAACATATAGCTCTTAACAGCGCTTTAACATATTTTATTTCTCTCCCCCAGGGTGAACCTTTGGATTCCCTTTATCATCTTTTATGCACACAAGGGTCAGAGCACACTAAAGGAGCTGAAAGAGAGCTACATCAGTGGCTTTAACACTTGAGCACCACAGCGCTTTCAAACACTTGAGCTGGCCAAAGCCAATTAACACATCAGAGCAGCAGCACTGACTCACATACACTGCATTTTGCAGTGTTTACCATATCACCGATTCTGAACTGATGGTTTACTTTTTTCAGTTTGCTTCTCTGGTCCTCCATTTCAGGACAACATTACCAGGGGCTAGCAGGAATGCACCTGAGGCATGGGGTCTGGTGGAACTTTGCAGTTGGGAGCAGAGCAGCACCTGGAGACAAACTAAGGTAAGCCCCACCCATGGGGGGTACATAATGGTATTCATAAGTTTTAATTGTTAAGGGATAAGACTCCTGTATATTTTCCCCAACTCCTTATGTGTAACTGTTGTGTGCCTCCTCCAGTTGCCAGCAGTCCTATTGCTGTCCAAATCTAGATTATAAATAAAAACATACAGCCCCCAGAAGTTATCAATGTGTTTGTCCTCCATTTTACCATCAATGCTGCTGGAGGATGATGTCATCAAAGCAGCAGATAATGGTGCTGCACTAAATGCAGTTCCACCAGTAAACCAACCCCACAATACTTGGTTCCTCACTTAAGTAATGGAGGAACCCTTTAAGTGTTGTGCACACCATGAAGTGAAGGTCAAATAGGGACTAGGACAATGTGAGTGTGATACAGCACTGATTTGTCATGTATATAAAGTATTCATATTAGGAAGTGACTGTATGTGTTGTGTTATGTTTCTGCTAGCAAAAAGGGTTTACCCAATAAATGACTCTGGGTACAACAAGAGTTTTAAGTGGTATTATACAGCTGTTGTATTATGTTCTGTGTGTGTTAGCATTATTTGTTTTAATTGACACCAGCAGTGAGAAAATCTTGCAAATATGCCCCTTTCCCTGTGTAACTAGGCAGTCAGTGATTGGATGGCTGCTGTAAGGCAATATAGAGTTTAGCTATAACAAGGAATAGGTTACCAGGACAGCATCAGCTGCAGCATATAGAAAAAAGGGTAATCTAGTGGTTAAAACATAGGTACAAGAACTGGTAGACTGTGGTTCAAATCCTACTAAAGTTCCTTACTCTCTAACCCTTAACAATGTCCCCTAACCTCCTTGGGAACTGTGATGGCCCCTCAGGTTCATGACTTTAAAAGTGCCCCCATTCCCATTACAAATCATTAGCAGTGATGTGTGAGCTACAGTACTTCACTTTGAAGGTACTTAATACAAGTTGTGGCAGCCCCCCCCATTTGTAATGACAGCATTTGAAGTAGGATGCCCCTCACACATCAGATGCTACTCTTAATCTGTTGTAGGTAAAGAAACAAATCTATCTCAGTGTTTGTAGTGCTCTGTATTTGCTTAGCTCATTCCTTCCATGTCATAAGCATTCTGTGTCTTGGTATTTCCAGTCAGAAACTCAGATTTAAGGAGCATTTGAAATGTAAAACAATACACTTTATAAAGTAAGTGATTTAGCTCTCCACTTTCAGGCTGCTGAAAGTGGGTGTATCATTTGTGCAAAGGAGGAATTCTGTCTTGTGTGATCCTTTGGGACACTGCCCAGGCCTACCTTGTAAATGAATCTTCTCCAGGGTATTCACCTGGTTCAATACAGATTGACCAATTGTCTGATTGATTGACTGATTCAGTCTACTGCTCTCCACAACAAGTAGCAACTGTCTCACAGAGAAATGAGCAGTACACATAAACAGATTCTGTTTCCTGTGAATGAAATACTGCTGGATGTATTATTTGCTCTACACGTACAGTATTAATGCTACAAGTACTACTCTTTGTGTGAGTTGCATGACAGAACTGTCTTAAGCCATTGCAAACTTAAATTAAATTCGGGATAGACAGCATTGATACCCTTATGTTTTTCTTCTGACTGTTTCTGCAGTGACATCAAGGAATGGGAGAGGCTGTATTTCGAGTAACCCATTTGCATGTAAATGGAGGCTTGCTTGACATTTTACTACCTTGTGTCAGAGCCTCAAACTATAGATATGTGTTGCAACAGCAGAAATGACTGATCTTTTATTGACATATGTACAGTAACTGATGTAATGTATAATAAATACATCAGACATATCCAAACAAGAAATATACAGTAGTCTTCTCCTTTAAGTTAAAACAGTGTTTGTAAAAATAAGTAAATTACCATGTGTCAACATGGGTAAGGAAAGGGTGGAATGTAAAGGTAATACCATCGCAACTGTAGATCTTACCATGTGGAAAAAAATTTACTAAATAACAGGACATCAGAACCATATCTCAGCACTATCTCCATTAAAAGCTAATGGATTTCATTCATTATTTGATGAGAGTTTTCATAATTCCTGGAGTACAAGAAGGAATATGCAACTTTGGCCAGTTATTTGGTAACTCAGATTAGATGTTTTTTTCACTGCTCCAGAACAAATTTGATCTAGAAAGCTCCCAACTATTTTAGTATTTTTGAATCAGATCTGTGCTATTAGAACTCTTGAGTAATCCTCCCCACATCCGAGTCTAAAGGGATTACCCAAATCAGATCCATGTTGGTAGAACTTCTGGCTAACCTCCTTAGACTTTGGGAAGAAACAGAAGTCCATAAAGTTCTTGATAACTCATCATCTAAGGGCAAGATAATATCATAAGTTTTTAATATTCTGACAGAACCAAGCTTAAGCAAACTAATACTGGGATGGCAAACATAATTAAATATTCAGATGTCTGAAAACAAATGGGCTGAGATCTGTGCTTCTTGTGTATAACAAAATCATTTAAATCAAATTCAATACTCCACATTACACAAAATGTATCACTCCCCATATTTGTTTAACAAATTTAATTTTTCACTATCTCCATTATGTAACAAATGCTTGAGTGAAACTGGAAACATCTCTCACATCATGGTTACCTGCAGATTCCTGAATACATTTTGGCAGCATCTGTTTAAAACAATTAGTTTACTGTTAGATTCTAATATGCAGCTACAAATGGAGCTACATATTCTGGGGACTTCCTCTTGTCAAGTCTTACCAAATGGGTCTAAGAAGAATGTTCTGGACATGGCATTGATAAATGCCAAAAGATATATTACTAGGGCATGGAAGGACTCTATTCTTCTAACATGCAGTCTCTGTTAGGAATTTCTACTAGTGTGTATGCTAATAGAAAAGACATACAGTATGACAAAATTAACAAATTTGATAAATTATATGAGCTGATTAAGAAACCATTGGATAAGCTAGTGAATGCCCATGCAATTTTAGTATATTTATTAAGCTGAATGGCAACCATACATGTCTGATTGCTAGCCTGAATTGCTCTAGTATAACAGTATTTATTTTTGCGACTGTTTGTCACTAACGCATTAATGAATAAATGCACTAATCAGAGCAGCTTTTAAGTACCTGTCAAAAGAGGCTGTACATTTTTCATAACACAGATGGGAGTTTTTCATTACTGACACATGCTCTGAGTCTTAGTTCTTTTGCCTGCTACTTCCAATAATAATGACTGAGACTGTCAGTTGTGACTGCTTCCAATAACCTTCCTTCTTGTGACCAGCACTTATTCTAACCTTATGCTATCCTGACCCTATGCATAACTGTTCTCAGCGTGAAAATAACTGTTCTAAGCTGCTAACCATTCTCCTTTCACATTTCTTCTTTGTCCCTTCCATTCTTTCCTCTCACCTCTCTGTGGCTTTCCCCCATCCCTTCTCCCCCTGTTGTATCTCCTGAGCTCCCTTGCTCACTTTAAAATGTTTTGTCCAATACCTTCTCACCTCTGATGAGGGCCCTGGACTGATGCCCATCCCTTACCTTGTTGATTATTAGATATTGGGCTGAGTCTGTTCTCATTTTCCTGTAAAAGGTCATTTCATAAGACCCCACCACCTCTAACATGACTCTTTGAATTCCAGGTTTTAATCAAATATGCACCTTGGCATACATTGTACAATGTCACATGTACTGGAACATTTCTAGTTATATACTGTCATAATGTTTTGTATAATTCCTTGTTTTGTTTGCTCTCCGTCTCATACTTTTCCAATATGTATTGTTAGTCTGACAATGAACCTATGAAATGAACTTGTTCTCAAAGGTGCTATCCACAATTTCAATAAATAAATAAATAAAAATGTTCAATTGATAGATACAGTGCACTTTTGCATGCACCTTTGACAAGTAAAGGCTGCAGGAAATGGTCATGTGCTTCCATGGAAGAGAGGAGAGCAAGAGGGGGACACGATTGAAACCATGAGTACCTCACAGGAGTGAACAAGGTGGAAACAGAGGGTTTACTTTAGAGAATAGAAGGCACTAGAACAAATAGCATATGATGAAGCTATGTGGAAAATTTAGTAGAGATGTGCAGAAATATGTCTTCATGGAAATGGTGGTGGATGTTTGGAGCCACCTGCCAGAGGAGGCAGTGGGAGAAAAGACTGTGCGGAACTTCAGGCATGCACGGGATAGGCACTGGGGCATAGTAGAGGAACTGGGGAAAGTGTGACACATGACTAAGTAGGTTAAGTGGTGATGAAACAGGCAGGGACATGGGGTAGACTGAATGGGCTTAAGGGTCATTTTTATGCCTTCAAAACCTATGTTTCTTTGTTTCTGTATGTCCACCATGCCTCTACTATATCCATGATATGCTTGAATTCAGTGAGCATTAGTTTTGAAAATCATCTGTCATTGCAATAATCAGGCATGCTTCCAACAATGCATGAATTTGCTATACTGAACCTTAGTCAGCTAGACAAGTAAAACATGGTCTAGGCTAACTGAGGCATATTTTGTAATTGGACACATGCTGAGTAAGAGAAGATGCTTTTTTCTATCAGTCATCACAGCCCTAAGATTACCCAATAATGCTGTTGAGGAAGGAGCATCAGAACAGAGGGCCTCCCCTACCCTTGCAGAACAGGGCATTGACAGCAAGAGCAGGAAAGGTGCAGACACTGCATGGGGGGAGCTGTTTTTCTCTTCATTCTGTTATGGGTGGGAAGGACTTGATACAGGCCCCAGGCCATATCTACCAACACAAACATTATAAAAAGATAGAGCCACACAGATAAATTGGGTTCTCTGAGACTCATAATCAGACAAATGTAAAAGTGACGGCACACCACTCACCACAATAAAAGTACATACACAAGGAACGCTGATAAACATATTTTACTCAGTACCTTGGCAGCAGTCAAAACTCAAGACAGGACATAGAATACTCCTCACATGTAACCCAATCCTGGACTTTGTCAAAGTTAATACCCCCTAGTGCTGTAAACCTTAAATAGCACATCAAAGTGATCACATGACAAATATTAAAGTGCTAGTGCTCATTTATAGCTACAAACACTATACACCATGTAAAAAAACTCTTTCTGTCATACAAAAAAACACCAAGTGATAATATCGTAATTGGAATCCCCAATTTTGCCCATTCATGTACTTATACTTTAGTAGCAAAACTACATTTTTCTCATTTTGTAACACATGTATAATAAAATGGGCTTAAATGGAGCTAAGCTGAAAGCCTATTAGTCCAGCACGAGAACAAATAAATACTTCAGATCCTACCATCTAAAAAAATCATACCTACACTGGACTTAGCTTAAAAGTTTTTTAAATTAATTACATGCACCTTCATAGTACACCACGAAGGCACTGGGCAAACTAATTAATCAATCATATTCTGTATCATTTAATAATACATCTCATCAAGTAAATAGTGACATATAATTGTACAAATATCACCAGAATAGAGGAAAGAAGTAAGAAGAAAGGTACTCAATAATACAAGATAGAAAGGGAATGGATTAGGAGATGATTTGGGGGTAAAGCTGCCAACAACGATATCCTGTAAAGACTCACATTTGTATTACACAGAAAGTTAAGTCCCTACATAAATAAGGGAATCACACATAAAATATAGATTGCAACAACACTCTTGCTTATGTGGAAAGTAGTACATGGGAAGAATATTGGAAAAATAAAGGGACAATCCAGTGCCCAAGGGAACAAGCTATTTCTCCAAAAAGGGTTTCAATTCTATGTGGTAATTAAGACCTTTGCCAAAATATTCTCCTAATGTATAGATTCAATAGTTTTCCCTTTGGCTCAGAAGTCCTTCAATATCCCCGGGTCCTAACATCACTTTCTCAATACCTATAAATTTTACTCCAAGTCTATCTTTATTTACCAATTCTCCTACATGTTCTGCCCAAATGTATTGCATGTTTCAATTTTTTATGGCATTCAGGTGTTCTCCCATTCTTTCTTTCTACTTCAATTTGGTCTTACCAACATAGTACTTTCCACAAGTACAGAATGAAAAATAAATGACGTTTGTCATCACAATTTATAAAATATGTGATATCGTACATCCTGTTACTGTACGGGTTCCTAAACATAATGCATTCATGCACATTTGGGAAGAATTTACATTTACCACACCTCCTACAACCCTTGGGTAGTGGGGACAGCCAGTTTCTAGGCATTTCCACCTTCATTGCACTGGATATTAAAATATCCCTTAGATTTTTAGCCCTCCTATAGGACATTCTTGACCAGACTGAGCTGTCTCCCTCAATCTACTGCCTGCTCCTAATATATGCCAGTGTTTATATAGGATATCCTTGATCTCATATGATCTAACACTTTATGTAGTAACAAAGTTAATTCTGTTACTCGAGTCCTCTGTTGTTTTGATTGTCTCCTCCATGGGTGTATCCCTACTTTCCTGGTCACAAGCTTCCCTTGCTTTGCAGATTATCTAATCTGGGTACCCTCTAACATTCAAATGTTCTTCCTAGAGTTGCAACTCCCTTTTCAGATCCTGGCTTTCACTACAGTTTATTTCCACCCTATACATTTGGCTCTTTGGGATATTTTCTTTTATGTGTTTGGGGTGGCTGCTTCTAGCCAGCAATGTGTTATCTGTCCCCCTGCCTAAACAGTGTTGTTGCTATCCTATTTTCATTTGTCACCTTGATCTTAAGGTCCAAAAAGGAAAGTTCTTCTCTACTTGCTGTATATACAAATCTAAGATGTTTGTTAGTGCTGTGTAAGTAACTAACAAATTCTTCCAATTCACTCTCATTACCCCTCCATATTAACAGTATATAGTCAATGAAATGCAACTAAAGTGCAATTCTATCCCTAAATTGGTTTGAACCCACATCCCAAACACCTTGTTCCCAAAAGCCAAGATATAAATTAACGTAATTGGGGGCAAAACTAGTCCCCATTGCTGTGCCCTTGACATGATGGTAACATTGGTCACCAAAGAAAAATAAATTGTCTTCCAGGACTCTCCTAGTTAGCTCTAACAAAAAGTCTGCATCTGACTTTTGCCTCTAACCCCCTGCAACTTAAATAGTAGTGCACCATTCTCAGCTCCCCATCATGGATCATCTTCATATACGGTGACTCTATGTCTAGAGTCGCTAGAATATTCCCTTCTTCCCTTACAAAATCCCTAAATATTCTCAGCACATCCCCATTATCTTTTGTATATGAAGGAAAGTCTTCACAAATTCACATATGTTATCATCCACTATCCTAGCCAGTGGTTCAGTCACTGACCCTACACTATAAATAATGGGATGCCTAGGTGAATGGCTCAGAGATTTATGCACCTTTGGAAGTGTGTAAAACTGTGGATGCAGGGGGTAGGGTGCTGTCATAGCCTTACTTTCTCTGTCATTGATCACACCCTCTTTTTCTGCACAAACCAGGAAATTATCAATATCCTGTTTAAGGTTATTGATAGCTTCTCTTTTTGCTGGTCTGTAGAACTCTTTGATAGCAACTGCCTTTCCGCTTCTTTCACATAATCCCCTGTATCCTGAATCACCACACTACTGCCTTTATCCGCTAGTTTTATGGTCATGGCTTTATTGTTTTTCAATACACTCAATGACTCCCTATCCTCTGAGGATAAATTATTAAATATAGGTACATAATCCACCTTTCTTATCTTTTCTATATCTTGTTCACACATTTTTTGAAAAGTCATAATCGCATAAGGCTATAGCTAAAGGAGCTTAAGATGTATAGCTTCGAGGAAAGGAGGGAGAGGGGGGACATGATAAAAACTTTCAAATACCTCAAGAGAAACAACAATGTCCAAGAGGGTAGCATCTTTCAGAAAAAGATGTGCAAGAAGAAGGGGGCATAATTGGAAGATAGAGGGGGGATGGCTCAGAGGTAATGTGAGAAAGTATTTCTTCACAGAGAGGGTTGTAGATGCATGGAACAGCCTTCATGAGGAGGTTGTAGAGTCAAAAACAGTGGGGGAATTCAAGAATGCATGGGACAGACATAAGGCAATTCTAGTGGGTGGTAGAAGGAAGTAGACTGTTGGTTTACTAGGATCTGCAGCTTATCCGTTAGGTAGGGAAATGGGCAGACTAGTTGGGCCAAGCGAGCCTTATCTGCCATCAAATTCTATCTGAGAAAAATGCAGACTGAATGTCCCCTTTACTTGTATTCCCAGTGTTAGCATTCGTATCTCCTTTAATAATAATAATAAACTTTATTTTTAAGCACCTTTCAAATACCAAGGCGCTTTACAATAATAAAACATAATTCCAAAAAATAACTATTAAAATAATACATAATATGACAATTACAGATACCAACAGTTCACTGGTACACCCAACTCCACTAAAAGTTTTAAGCACCCGTTTAAAGTCCCCCACGATCGCGCATTCCCGAAGTTGATGGGGTAGAGAATTTGAGAGGGTAGGGGCCGCAAACATAAATGCAGGGCCCCAGAAGATTTCAAAGTTACCCTCAGAATATCCAGCAACCCCTCATCAGCCAAACAGAGCTGTAGTTCTTGTTGCATTTGCTGATGTGGATACATGAAATGGATCCTCTGTTTGAAAATTTAAAAACAGGATCCTAATAATTCCAGCTATGTCACCCCCCATCTGAATTCTGTCCACTCGAGCTTGCTTTTGCTAATTCAGGTTGCTGCATGCTGCACATATACAGTACATGAATCACAAATGCCTTTGCTCCAGCACCACACAAATTCAGAAGCAGAACACTGAACCAGATGGCTCTGAGGTTAACAGACTGCTGCCTTTCCTCCTGTGGTTGTGTTATCTTGTGTGTAGCTCAACCTCCACAACAGAAAAAAGATAGAGCCACACAGAGAAATTGGGTCCTCTGAGACTCACAGAATCAGCCAAACGTAAAAATCATGGCACACCACTCACCACAATAAAAGTCCATATGCAGAGAATGCTGATAAAAATATTTTACTCAGTATTTTGACAGCAGTCAAAACTCAAGACAGGACATAGAAAACTCCTCACATTTCACCCAATCCTGGATATGACAAAGATTTTTTTTACATGGTGTATAGTATTTGTAGATATAAATGAGCACTAACACTTTAATATTTGTCATGTGATCACTTTGATGTGCTGTTTAAAGTTTACAACACTAGGGGGCATTACCTCTGACAAAGCCCAGGACTGGGTGAAACGTGAGGAGCTTTCTATGTTCTGTCTTGAGTTTTGACTGCTGCCAAGATACTGAGTAAAATATTTTTATCAGCATTCTCTCCATATGGACTTTTATTGTGGTGAGTGGTGTGCTGTGACTTTTACATTCAACACAAATACTACCTGGGTGCATCAGAGTTGGTGGAACACTTTTGAAAATATTAAAAATTGAATAACTTTCATTCACTAGCCCTCCCATAATGAGGTATATCCATAACATAGATATACCAATGCTGACAACTTAATATAGTCAAAGTTATTTATTTAAATATTTAGAGCAGGACTTTCATACAGCCAAATGCAACATTTGTGTCAGTATTGCCGACACATGCTGCATCCACGCAGATGTGTCCAGATGTCTGCATCCTACTCACAGATATCTGGATGCATTTGCAACGGTCCCAGCAGCTTCCAGTGATTTCTGCTGCAACTGTGGGAATTACATTAATTTTTCAGATGCAAGTGTATAATTCCATCCAGGGAGATATATCAATTTTTCATGGTATAACTCCAGCGATGGATTTTGGCACTAGCATCTGAAAAATGGAGTGAGTTTCTGAAAAACTTAACTTTTAATTACAAAACACCAAAAACCATTACCATGTACATCACAGTGGGAACAGAAGGCTTGTACCCTAGGTGCTGACCTAATACATTTCATGCAAAAGAGCCTTCTGTGCCCACCATGTTATACCTGCTGATGGTCTGTGAGAGTCTTTTTTTTAATAAAATTAAATTGGTATATCTGTTTCAGGGGTATATCCCATTATGAACAAAACAAGTTGGCTCCAAAGTTGCAAGAACCACAAAATTTCAAGATTCAACCTTGAAAATGAGTTTTTAATCCCCCATGTGAGAGCCCCATTATGGGAGGTTAAGTATGTTAAGTTTATACAATTTATGATTGCCTTGAGTACCAAACAGCACACTGACCCTTGAGTGATTTTGCTTTGTGATTGTCACTTTCAAAAATTGTCTAGGTGGTTGGGCTGGTGCTGTGCTTTGATGATCCTGCATAACGACTCTCATTGTTACTGGTATAAGACTGCATTTGCCAGAATGACCTAGCTATAACTTCATACCTGTTGTGTATGGAAAAGAGTCATAACCCATTCTTTCTAAACAAGATTATTTTATTATAGTAATAAGTCAACAGAAAAATACATAGTGACCTGCATTTTGGTCTTGCTTTATCTGATCACTTTTAACATAAAGATTGACATTTCTTAACTGAGAAACTCGATGTCCAAGGCAACTGTGCAGCATACAGGAATATAAATCTATGAAGACTCCAAAACATGTTAAATAAAGAAAATAGTTTGATAAACAACAGCATTGACTGTTTATAAACTCTACATTGTTCTAAATACAGAGGGCCTGATTTTCAAAATGCTGCAAGATCAGCGCACATTGTGCCAATGCACAGCTGCAGCAGACTCCAGGTATGTCAGGGATCCTGCTCCATATTCCATAAGAAAAGGGGTCCCTGTGCAAAGTTCCTGAGAGTTGCCACAGATACAAGGTTGCAGCAATCCTTTGGCACCCCACAAGAGTTTGACAGAGGTTCCTGCCAATCCCTCCCCAAGCGAGCACAACCCTGGCGCAGTCACAAAGGTGACTGGGGAGATGATGCCTGCAAGGTTGTGATCAGGGGCAGAGGAACCAGTGGAGGTGCCATAGTGGGCAACAGGGTCACAATGGCAGGGTTCAGAGCTGGCACTAGGCAGAGGTGTTATGGCCAGTGATACAGAACTGCTAGGCCTGTGTACACTGGTGAAGGTGCAGATAGACCCTGCCCTGGACCCTCCGATGGCAACAGCCCTAGCATCTGCCATGTAGCTGACACTGTGTGTCTGACCATTTAGCTGGGTATCAGCCTGCTCCACATGGTGGGCTGTTTAGCAGGGGACAGTTGTGCTGCCTGTGGGACATCCCCATTCAACAGCTGCATCTTGTACCCTCCAGCCAATCCCACCTATCACAAGTCGGGGACTGTGTCAACTTTAGGGCAGGTTCCAGGATTGTTGCCACCTGGGGGTCCGGGACAGGGTCCATTTTGCTATCCTCAGTGTACCTTGCCCTAGTGGCTCTGCCTTGCTGGCCACAGTACCTCTGCTGTGTGCCAATTCTGAACCCTGCCACTGTTGCCATTCCTTTGTCGCCCACTATGGCAGTTCTACTGCTCCCTCTGCCACTAGTCCTGACCTTACAGGCTCCCCTCCAACTCACCTCCCTTCTAGCCAGTGGTTCATTTCCCATAGACCAGCTGATGACTGTTTTAACCTCAGCCCACTCATCCGACAATGGCAAGGCTTCTAAATTCCCAACTATGTGGATGGTGCAATCTCATCGTGGTGCAAGTCCTCCTGCACCCTGGCACAGCAGCTCATCTGCTGCAGGAGTGGTGCAGGGTGGCTTTGGTGCATGGCATCCTGATTTTGATGCAGCCTGCATTCAAAAATCAGGATTGTCACAAAGTGCCTCTTGTGTCAAATCTTTTTGGCACTGGCACCTTGCAACAAATTTTGGCCTCTTAAAATCGGGCCCAAAATATCAATTCTCCTTTACTTTGAAACACACTGTAGGTTTTATTTCCACTGAATTGCCTTTTAATATTTCAGTCTGTCAGTGGGTTTCCTGACATACTGTGGTCATGTACTAATAGTACCTGGTTCATATTTTGGTTTAGGCTGATCTTGTCTTTGATCCTCAGACAAGTTGAAAGGAGTCTACATATCCTCCTCCTCTTATACATTATTACCTCCAGAGAAGATGGCAATCTTCTGATCAATGAACACACCATCTTCTGCATTAGAATTAAATTCATTGTGATTATAATCATTTGATTCATATGTTTTATGCCTTTCCCCTGTAAGTAAGCTGAGTAGGTTGCAGGCCCAGTATTCTTTTCCTGATGTCTAGTTCTGTCCACTCTCCCTTCCTCAGTAATTCTAAACTGGCACCTGTTGTTCTGGAATGAACTGCCAGAAAGAAAAGTTCTTAGAGCATGTTAATTTGAAATTGTGGTTTCCCATATGTTTATTCCATGCATACTCAAAGTCTGACACTGTTTTTGCCTCCACCACTTCACCAGGTGTCTACCACTCTCTCAGTGAAGAAGTACTTCCTCACATCCCTCCTGCACCCTTCACCACAGCTTCATCCCATGCTGTCTTGTCCTGGTGATCTTTCTCATTTGAAAGAGACTCTCCTCCTACACATTGTTGACCCCCCATGAAGTACAGTACTTGTTGGTCTGTATCAACTAGAGCCCAACAATTCACAAAATGATTACAGGTGAATAAATTAAACAGGAAAACCCTGCAATGGGTAATAAAAAAACATGAAACATTTTTGACAGCCAAATTATTGAGGCCTCTTGCTTAGTGTTTGCAAAGCCAAAAAAAAAACAACCAGCAACAAGCTTATATCCAGTACAGTTAAATGGAACAATCTAATGAGCATGACCTCATCAAAGGCCATGCACTAACTTATCAGGAAAACCCTAATATAACTCATAGTAACACTTCTGTTTTTTAAAGATAGTTGTAGGGTCAATGATATACTAAAACTGAAAGGCAGAAAAACAGCAAAGTGGAGCACCAGGCAATTTATTTCGGTGCTCATTTTGAACAAAAGTAACGAAGGAAGTAGTGAAGCACCGATAAAAATCAGAGCGCACAGGACTTTGATGAAAAAAAGTAAGTCCTTTTATTTAAATACAAAACTGCATGTTACATATGCACCAAGTCCCAAAAATGAGCAGTAAAAGCTGAACCAACACTAACGTTTCCCCTGACCACTGTCAGGCGTCATCAGAGTGAATCTAAAACATCACAACAGTGCCTCCACATAAATAGTAATATAACTACATGTTACTAATTAATTCTAACCAATCATGAACTAAAACAATTAAGATTTATTATTAAAATCAGCTTTCAATAAACAACATTAGTTACCATTAATTCAATCTTGAAATAGATGCAAGGTTTGTGTGAAACTTTAAACTGCAGGTTTAAATCACACTACAGGCATTTAAATCTGAAACTATTACCACGCTCATGCATTGCTAGTTGCAACACCTAATTTTATTGCATTTTATTACCTCATATTTAATTTAAATATTTATAACCTGTGATCCATATAAAGAACCAAATAAATCCATGAATAGAGGAAAAAGAGGGTGCAACTATAGCGAATGTCTTGAACTAACTTTTTATTATGAAGGTTAAATAGGAAACTGTGTTGGGCTCCAACCCATCTATTTTATGTATAATGTTCCACTAAGTTACCAATAAATAGTTTTATTTCCCTCAAGTACAACCCCATCTTATAAATCATGAAACCTTTAGAGTTACAATACACAAAAACAAGCTGCTATTACAGGCACTGCACTTACTATGTTAAGGATGTAACTTCGCTACACAAAATTAATGTGCAATATCCGCAAAATATTTGTTGTATTTATTAACCTTTTTGCCTTAAACCAAAATAAAAAGGTCACCATTACATTTCATTTTGCACCCTTAATCACAAAAGTACTGGACATGTATGAAACATTTTTTTTTATAAAAGCATTCTGGAATTATCAGAACTCATTTTATATGTTAGCCATTTCACCCCAACTTCATGGTATACATTATTTCTTCCTGAATTTCTTTAAAAATGATGCCAAATCAATGGCATCATTTAAACCTTTTCCATGTCTGCTCCCCAGTTTATAAATCCAAAAGCTTTCTTGTCTGCCAGTCATTTGTTCAGTACCCCCCCCAAATCAAGTCTAACCACTTCTATGCCAATAAAGTTAATCTTGTGGTTCACTCTATTATTTCCTTTTATGTGCTGAACTATGGCATAAGTCATGTCATTTTTACCTAGGGCACGAACATGCTCTCCTATTCTTATTGTGTTGGTTGCACGCATGTGTAAGAAACACATTACATCAGGTTTCCTTCACAAGGGGGTTGTGGAGGTTGGCAGTGTTGTGCCGAATGGCAGCAGCCCATTCAGGAGCTGGTCTCTGCCTCAGTCAATAGAGGAACATGCTGTCAATCACCGGCAGTTAATGAGCAGGCCACTAGATCAAAGAAACTGAGCCGCTGCAATCAGAGAGTGCCCCGTCACTACACAATCAGCTGTTTTTGCTGCAGGGCCTCCCTGACTGCAGCAGCTAATTACACAGCTCCATTGTGCTGAATCCCATGGCAAAGGCTTCTCTGTTGGCCTCTCACAGTCCCAAGGAAGCTGATGGAAAGCCGCCACCCACCGTTCAGTATGCCTTCTTGCTGAAACATTTCAATAAAAAAAGCAGATAGGGTGCCCAATGCCACTGTTTGCATGCCTTCTTCCAGTTCAATTTACCAACAGGGAGCCCAATCCCCATCAGCATAATGTCCCCCCTCCCAAATTTGTTGTGTGCCAAGGGGTGCCCAATCCCTCTTGGCTCTTGCCACCTTTCCCTGCACTTATATCTGCTGACAGGGGTGCCCAGTCCCCTTGTCGGCATGCCCCCTTCCTTGTAATTTGCTGATGGGGAGCCCACTCCCTGTCTGCATAATACTCCCCCCCCAATTTATTGTGTGCAGAGGGGAGTGCCCAATCCACCTTGGTTCTTGTTCCCCCTCCCAGCACTCGGTATGTGCCGGCTGGTGTCCAATCTCAGGCTACAGCCTCCCAAACACTCAGGTGGCGCAATGCAGCCCACTCCAGCATACCAAATTTAAATGTCCCTACAAAAAAGAAAATCTTCCAGTGAGTTTTTTTTTAAATAAACCTGTAAACTAGAAAATGGTCCCTCGTTGATTCTGGTGGTCCCTTTCCCAGAATTGTGGGGCAGGGTGTAAGGGTGGATCAGTGGCAGGAGGCTTACTACCAGAGGAGGGATTGAAGAAGTTGGGTGTGAGAACACTATTCAAGTTGGAGAACACATTGTTAAAGGTGCTGGTGATTGTATGCAGGTCAGATGTTGGAGTTCCATTAATGTTGAGCATGGTGGGTGGAGACTTAGGGTCCTTGCCTGTGAGGTCTTTGAAGTTACTTCAAAAATGTTTTCCATCTCCCCAGGAGTTGGAGAAAGCTTCCTTATAGTATTTGCTTTTGGTGCTCCTAATTGCCTGCATGTACTCATTTCTGTCAGCTTTATACTTATGAATATCACCAGGCTTGGATGTTGCATGGGCACAGTGCCAGAGATTGTCCCTATGCTTGAGTAAAGTGATTAGATCGGGGTTATCCAAGGGTTAGCTTTGACCCTGACTTTCAGTTTTTTTGAGAGGTGCAAAGATATTGCAGGCTGCAGTGAAGTGGCTGATGAAGAGGTCTAAGGCTTGGTTGACATCAGTGGTGGAGTCTATTGGTGCCCATTTCAGTTGGCTTAGGTGTGTTTTTAGTGGCTCGAGGTATCCCTGCTTTAACACTCTGGTGTGGATTATTTTGGGAGGAGGCTTAATGAATTTGTTTGTCCAGGTGTAGGTGACCAGAGAGTTGTCACTGATCCCATCAGGGAGCACTGAGACTTTTGAGATTCATTCTGGGTGATTAGTAAGGATCCAGTCCAGAAGAGTGTGGGATCCTGTCCTATAGTTGCATCTAGTGGGAGCGGTAACAAGTTGGATGAAGTTCTGGGCTGTGACCACATCCTTGTAGTATCCGGCCTCCAGAGATAGCCAATTTATGTTGAAATTGCCCAGTACTATGAGTTTGGAGTTATGGTGTACCCTGTAGGTTTTCCAATATGCTCCTAAATCCATTGGGCTGATCTTTAGGGGGTAGGTACATGGAGGCAATGGTGAGCTCCTTTTTGTGTGCCCCGAGTAGAACTTCAATAGCGAGAACCTGTGAGGGTGGATTAGGGTTTGAGAAAGGGAAGTCTTGACCAAGATAGGAGTTCCTCAGGTAGATAGCACAGCCCCCAGCTCATTTGGAGACCCTGTCCTGCCTGAATATGGAGTATCCAGGGATGGTGACTGCAGCGTCTGGTATCTTGGGGTTAAGCCAGGTTTCAACAACCAAAAGTACATCAGGGCTATGTTGCTGGACCCAGGTTTGCAAGATGTCAAGTTTGTTGAGGAGGCTGCAGACATTGATTGAGGCTAATGTGAGGGACCCCTCCAGCCTTTTTAGGGAGCAGTGTACTAGGCCGGTAGGCCCAGGGTTAGGATGAATTTTTCCAGATATCAGTAGTAGCATAAGTAGTATCCTTAGAAGGTATGCTTTAAACATTTTGCAGATTAGTTTTGTTGAAGGGCATCTAGTCCTTTTGGCCTTGACAGACTGCATATGTCCCGTGACATTGTAGAACACATTATATATTGCCATGTTCTCAGATGTGCCACATGCTTGAACACACAGAAGATAGCCAAGGAGCCTGATCGGGGTGAGGGGGAGCAAGTTACAGCTGGTATGGGTTCCACTAGTCATGCCCTGAGTGTATCGCATGCTATTTGCTATTACTTAGGGTGACGGTTTTGGCTGCTAGTGTTTACAAGACCACTGGGGCAGTGCAACATCATCACTCCCAGAATTAACATATGCAGATCTGGCTTATCAAAAGACATGGCTGAGTGTTTGTGGTGATACAGTAGTCTGGGGAAGGATGTTTATTAGAACAGGTCAGCATGCCTATGCTTTTTTTCAAGCCTAGTGGGAACTGCACTGATAGGAGGGTAAGGTTTGTGGCCGAGTCAGCTAGGCCAATTGGGTGATGGAGTAACTAGGAGGGAGGGGCAACAGTGTATTTAATGGAGGCCTGGGAGGGTGTGAGGGGGGCAGGAGAAAAAAACAGTCAATAATGCAGGCAGGCACGTAGCTGCGTACAAATGATAAGTCCAGAACAAAACACAGTTTTCCCCACATTCAACAGTGGCTAGGAAGTGCCCCAATAGAAAAGGAGCAAGAACAGTCAGATCCAATCACGGTCCACCAGGTGGGATACCGCTCCAATCAGGAGGCAGCTCAAGGCTTTTTGTTCTCTGGTAGTAGTAGCGGTCCGTACCTGTGGTGAGGGATCCAGCTGGGAGTTTCAGGAGGTCAGGCACAGTGGTCCCTGAAAGTCAGGGAGGCTGTCGTAGCATCTGATGGTGCCTGACAGTGGTCAGGGGAAAGGTTAGTGTTGGTACAGATTTTAAAACTCATTTTTGGGACTTGTTGTATATGTAACATGCAGTTTTGTATTTAATTAAAAGGACTTCATTTTTTTCATCAAAGTCCTGTGCGTTCTGATTTTTGTGGGTGTTTTCACTACTTCCTTTGTTAAAAGTAAAAGAGCAAATTGAAAAAAAATTAGTATAGAGAATAATGGATGGGTAGGTGGTTATAACAAGGATTTTACACCCCCCCCCAAAAAGTGGGATGCTACATAAACCTCGAGAGCAAAGCTTGAGGGGTTTATTAGGGCATCCCACCCCCGGGGGGGGAGTAAAATGCGAGTTTTACACACCTGCCCATCCTTTATTTTGTGTAATTACTGGGGACTGTTTTTTTTGGCCACAGCAATTATACAAAAGTGTAAAAAACATGTCAGGTTTAGTGGCTTAGTTCACTTTTCTGAGTTTTGGGAGAGAGAAAAAGCCGCCACGTGTAGAGACAGCAGAGTGAGTTGCTCAGCGGCTTGCAAAGACTCAAGCCAAGCATTAGCAAGTGTTGCTATGGCTATGCTCACTAATGCTTGTGTTGAAGCCACCAAGCTACTCGCTCTGCTGTCTCTACAAGCAGCGGCTTTTTCTCTCTTGAAAAACTCAGAAAAGTGAAATAAGCCAATAAACCAGACATGTTTTTTACACTCAGCACTGGTGTTTTTGAATAAATTCAACAGCATTGTTTATGACCCTGGATGCCACTTGGTCATGCTACAGGAATTGGGGGAAAAATGTACTTTGGAATGCCTTAATAACCAGATTTCAGGTTATAATGACTTCTTGGAGCATAATAACCCAAAATAAGGTTATTACGGCATTTGATCAGTAGCATAATCCAGTTGATAATTGGTGTCACCAGTAATTATAGCATGTTAACTAATAATGTCAGAGGCAGTTCCACAGAAATTACAAGGCTATGCTTATTAATATTGTCAGAGGCAGTTCCACAGAAATTACAAGGCTAATGTCTCAACTTCTTCAAAAGGACACAGATAGCTGGAAATCAGGTACGATCTGGAATTTCCCTATAAAAGCATTTAGTATTATAAACCTAAAATTGGTCTAATATAAAAGACTACATTATATAACACTCCAAATTATTTATTTAAAATGGGTCTCAGAGAAAATGACAAATGCAACAAATGTGGCACAGAGAAAAATAACATCATTCACATGTTCTGACATACAGTACTGTCAAATGCAGTCTCTATGGGACAAAGTAAAAGATTTCCTTAAAGACTCAGAAATGACAAAAAACCGCCTAAATGTTGAAACCTTGCATTATAGGTTAATTTGATGAAAAATATTACTAGAGCAAAGAACAAAAATGCACAATAGCATTAATAGGCAGCACAATGAGAAAGACTATTTTGAAAGTGTGGATAGAAGAAAGGGCACTGACACCAAAAGAATGGAAATTTGAGTTACTTGAGACTCTAACACTAGAGAAGCTAGCTCATGTGTATTTGAATATAGAGGAAGTTTTTACTCAAAATCGGGAACTCACTCACATTTTTATCAAAAGGACAAGATAGTTAATGCATGAATGTTTAAAATCTGACAAATGTGGTATAGATTGTTCATGCTACTATTACCATAGTCCTTTATTTTCAGTACTCATGTTATTTCTCCTGGTCTCTGCACACCATAAAGATCAATGACAAAAATAATGACCATATTTCCTTTTTACCTATTTTCTGGCAGGCTGTTTTATAAAACCAAACTTTTTTACATAATCAAACTGTCCACTGTGATTATTTCCAAATCTAATCTCAGAGTTATGCCTCTACATTACTCCCATTTTTCAAACCACACTCTTGACATATTTTCCCTGAGACAGCACTGTCTGATACAGCTTGTGAGTAAAAGATTGAGTGACATTGGACAAGATTCATGAAGCAATTTAGGACTAAGTCCCACTCCGCAACCCCAATTGCACTTCAAAATCACCGCAGCTGTGGAGCAGCCAATCCACAGCCGCAGCAGTTGCAGAGGGTGCTACAATGGGTCCCACTGCCCACAGCAGCCTCCCGCAGCTGTGGTACTGTCCCTGGCAATAGCACTGGCAAGCTGCCATAATCAGTTGATCTGGTCATACTCCGGCTCCACTTAGTGAATACCCGCAGCTGCGGGTGACTTGCGGTTTCACAAGTGGAAACCCACTAGTGCCAAGGTTTTCCCGCAGCTGCGGAACCTTCTCCAATGTTCTTGAATCCTGCACCTTGTGTTTCAAGAATGAACAACACTAAATGTCGACTCAAGCTGATATGTCGATACTGCAGTTTTATGATTGACTATCTTTAAACACTAAATGAGTCTGGATCAGTGTGATTTAGTTCTCTTTTGGATAATTTTGTTGCTAATTTAGATATATGCTAGATGTGCAGCTAGTACCCGGCACATATAACAGTCAGCTAACCAGTTATAAGTCAAGCTGATCTTCTGTGACACTTTTGGAATTTGTGACACTTTTGCACCCATTCTTTCACAAATTTTGTGAACGTGTCACAATTTACGACAGTACTGCACCAAAAAATACCATTTCATTGTCACCTCACTACAAATAAACAGTTGAGGCTTTTGGGCTGAAATTTGCAGGGTGGCAAGCCCTTGCACCAGAGATGTACATTTTACTGGTTTGGTGAAAAAATTACACCAGTTCCATAGTTATGGCATTCTGAGTTTGAGAAATTTCCCTTAGGATAACATTGTGGTGCCTGCGGTGCCTTTTGCCACCTGTATCTCAAACTAGTCAGGATATGGATATTTCGCTCTGGGCAGCTTAGTCCACCTTCAGGAGGACTAAGCATGTCTGGAGGTTTCCAAGTCATGATTTCAACTGCAGTGGAATTTTCTTATAGTTGCTATGATTTCTGAGATATTGCCAAATTAGTGTTACAAGGGTTCCTTTTCAAGACTCTAGGGCTGTGGTATGTCTCTGTACATATGTGTAAGTGGGAGCACAGGGCCCAGAAGGCCCATGCTCCCACATATGCATACTATTATACAAAAATGGGTAGCATGAAGGGAGTTTAGGGCCCAGAGGGTCTTGCATGCCCACAACCACATACCAGTTAGCAGTTACATTACACTTTCCCAGAAAGAAGGGAAATTGACTGCAAAAACTCCATTAATGAAGAAGAAGAAGAAGAATCAGCATTTATATAGCGTTTTTCATACATAGTATCCCAAAGTGCTTTACAAGCAATGCTAGACTGGTAGTGAAGTGACTGAATGTGTGGTGGTGGCCATATCGCACATCATCACCCACACACAGCCTGGATAATTGCATGAACCAGTTTATGGGAAGGGGAATGTTGACTAGGACACTGGGAATGTTCCTTGCTCTTTATGAAGAGTGCCCTGGGTTCTTTTACTTCCACCTGGACACCCACCAGAACAACACCAGGATGGGCAGAAGGGACCTCGGTTTAACATCTCACCTGAAGGACAGCACACCCCAGCAGTACAGCACCCCCCAATACTGCACTCAGATGCCAGCGATGTTTAGGTGCAAGTCCAATCCCGGTGTGGGACGAGAACCCATGATCTTCTGGTCCAGAGGCTGATGTGCTACCAACTGAGCCACGCTGACACCATCAGTTAGGGTTGATAGAACAGCAACAAAAGTTTGGAAATTCAATGTTATGGTTCCCACACCTACCACCTCACCCCCACCCTCCGCACACCAACAGGCGTCAGGGTTTATCATTGGGTTATCAGGCCTAACTCTCACACCATTCTACTATACTGTACCATGTCAGCTCATTTACACATGGTATGGGGTGAGAATTGGGCCTGATGACTCCATGGCACACCCCAATGCCTATTGGTCTATGAAGGTTGGGGGGTGGGAGCAGGGTGGAAGGGGTAGGAACCCTAACATAGAATTTCCAAACTTTTGTTGCTCTACTATTAACCCTAACTGATGCATTAACTGAGGGTTTTTTGCAATGAATATATATATATATATATATATGATAAGGGTACAGTCACACCCCTATAATTAAGGCTGAATTGGCACTTTAATGTTAAACCTCAAATTTTGCACTTCAATAACTTTTCTATCATTCAGCACATTTGCATGAAATTGTGTATGTGCAGTCTTGTGTGACAGCTTTCTTGATGTATCAAGTTTTGTTTCAGTCAGATTTCCAGATTTTGAGCTGTGCATAATGTAAAAATACTAAAATTTGCCTTTTTTTCAATTTTTTTTCATCACGCTGCACCTATTCGTTTGGAATTTTGGTCTGATCTTTTCAGGGTATAAAGGTCTTGTCCCACAGAAGTGCCTTTCACTCATTTGGTGAAAAAATATTAATCTGTTCCAAAGTTATTTACATTTAAAGTTTTGGGTTCTGAGCATGCAAAGTACAGTCTTTTGGATAACTTCCTGGAAAAACAAAGGAATTTGGTCTCATGAAAAATGATTCCTTTTCTTGAGGGTTTAATCCTTTTTCAAGAGAAAAAATTCCTTTTTTGTGAGCTGCCATTTTGTTTTCATTTTTTTCCACACAGTAAACTGTCATAACTCTGAATAGTGATGTCTTTCTCAGACATCTAAGCATGCATCTTGCTCATCCGGAGTTGATTAGCTTCATTTTGTAGTTTTTAATAGCTCCCATGTTCCTGAAACATTTTTTTCTGTATTTAAATCAATTTGGCAACTTTCTAAATTCCTTTTTCATGAATTCTTTTTTGTTCTCACTAAAAAGTAAATTGGATCGTATAAAAGGGTTTAAAAAAGTCTGAAATCCTTTTTCTCGAACCAATTCCTTTTTTGCAAGAACAAAAAAGGAAATGCAACAAAAAAATGTCTTGCAAAAAAGGATTTGTAAAAAAAAAAAAATATCGAAATCCTTTTTCATGAGACAGAATCCTTCTCCATGGCCATAGCAAAGAATTCCTTTTCAGTGGAAAAGGATTATTTTCCTGCAAACATGGCAAAACATTCATGGAAAAGGATTCTTTGTCATGAAAAAGGATTTCTGTGGCATTTTCCTGTCCCATATCCAAGATTTCTTTGTTGTCAGTAGTACCCCCCTTCCAATTTTGAGCCCTAGAAAAATGCACATTTTTATAGATTTTAAAAACAAAAATTCTGCCTGCAAACCTGTACTCAAGCCCTCTAATTGAAATAAATGAGTTGCACCCCCAAATGCATATCCATGGTTTCTAGAGGTACTCCCCGCCCTCTAATCCCCAATTCAGTAGTAATTGCATGCCCCATTTTTGGCAGTGCACCCCTCACCCTTCCATATAAGTGTGAACTGCAAATTTAAAAACAGTCCCTCACTGACTTGATTTTGTTTTTAACCTGAAAAAAAGTACACCAACAATTGCATCTCCACTCCCACCAAACCTCCCACTGTGCACCCACCTTCCCACACCCCCATTGAACCCCCATGCACCCCTACTCACTTGATCTGGCCTAACAATGAAGATCTACTCTACAATCAAGGACGTGACTTGCTGCTGGAACCTGTGACTGCTTTCTGACAAATAGAACAACTGCGCTTAGTTACTGTAGAACTTGAAATTTTCACTGTGAAATAATTTTCACTATTTTCGCTGAAGCATCAATTTGCGTGAAAATAAATTTGCACTAACTGTCACTTTTAGTATTTTTTCCATTATAAAGAATGTGGTGATTGTGACTTAGCGCTAAAATAAATTAGTTTAATTATGGTTGGATTTTTGCTTATGTTAAATTTACTTTGCATGAAAATAACTAGTTCTGCAGTACCTTATTTGTCATACAGCAGTCACCGGTTCTGGTAGCAAGATGTGTTCTCAATAAGAGACTGGATCTTCACTGTTGGGACAGTTCGAACATAAGGGTGTGTGGGGTCAAAGGTAGTAGTAAGGGAGATGAGTGCAGAGTGGGAGATTGGATGGGGTGCAGGTGTGATTATCAGTGGACTTTTTAGAAAACAAGTCCTTCACCAACTTGGTTTTGTTTTCAACCTGAAAAAAAAAATTCACTGACAATCAAGCCTGCACCTCAACCTCCACTGTCACCCACCTCCCCGCATCCTCCCTTGAACCCCCTATACACCTTCACTCAACTGAACTTGCCCAACAGTGAATATACACTCTCAGTTGAGGATGTGGCTTGCTGTTGGAACTGGCAACTGTTGTATGACAAATAATGTAACTGCACTTAGTTGCCTTATTTGTCATAGAGCATTTGCCAGTTCCAGCAGCAAGATGTGCCTTCAATCAGAGAGTGGATCTTCACTGTTGTGACAGTTCTGGTGAGTGATGGTGTGTGGGGATTCAAGGAGGGTGTGGAAAGGTGGGTGCACAGTGGAAGGTCTGATGGGGTTGTGGGTGCAATCATTGGTGGATTTTGTTTTTCAGGTTAAAAAAATCAAGTCAGTGAGGAACATTTTTCAAATTTGCAGGTTCAGACTAATATAAAAGGGTGGGGGAGGGGCCACTGCAACCAGTACAGGATATAATTACTACTGAATCTGAGATCGGTGAGGGGGGGGTGTGCCACTATACCCCGGGGATATACAACTGAGGGTGCTGCTCATTTATTTCAATTAGAGGGTGGGAGTACCAGTGTGTAGGCAGATTTTTTTTTATCTATAAAAAGTTACATTTTGCCAGGGCAGAACATTGGAGGGTGGGGGTACCACTGACACCAATGACAATTATTTTGTGCCAGTGAAAAAATGGCAGGGTATGGGGTGGGTGCCACTGGACATCAGGGCTAGTCTATTAAAATTACACACATGTGATATTTCCAAATTGCTTAATAGGGACATTAGGGTTAAATTAGTAGGAAGATTGGCCTGCTAGCAGGGAGATTTCGTAATGTCATGATTTTGTCCTTAAATGGCATCAAAAACAAGAAAAAAAGCATTTAAAAACATTAAAAATGTTTTATTTTGTCAAGAATAAGCACTAAAGAGAATTAACAACTAGCTATACAAAGTTATTGGTTACACTGTTCATTAATAATTTGCTATTTATGTGTCTTTATCTGTCAAAAAAAAATAAATAGTTTTTTTTTTTTGACAGAATTTTACTTAAGCAGGAGAAAATGTGTTTCCCAGGAGGGAGGGCTGGAGTTCAGTCAAAATAGCAGGAGTCTCCTGACAAATGCAGGAGATATCACATGTATGAAATTAATGGGGAACTGGCCACAGTTGTTGGGTAGGTAGTTCCATGAATACCAGAGAAGAGACAAATGTCTTTTCACAGCTGCAGTGGGTGTAGACCTGCAGACCTTTTCCAGTCAGAAAAGGGCTGATGTAATTTTTGCTACAAAACAACATGATAGAGTGTTAAAAAGAGTACCCTCCACTGAAGTTGGATTACTATGCTGCCTCTGTGTGTGTATAGGAGCTGGAGAGCACTATTTTATCTCTGGCTTGAGGAGGTTATTTAGCCCTTCCTTAGCAGAGTATGTTCAACCCATCCTTCCTATCTTACTTCCTTCCCCCATCCAGTTTGCCAGACCTTATCCACCTTCCTATTTTACTTTACAAAAAGTAAGTTAATTAGACTGCATTCTGCTTAGGTAGGTCACAGTTAGAGCATTTTCAACAGTGTGAACATATGAAGGAGCCTGCAAGGCATCGAAGGAGGTGGGACTTTGTCTGGGGTCATGACCAGGACACCTGGATGGACAGGTTGGGAGGAGGAGTGCAAGCAGGTGCCATACACAAGTGTTCCAAGAGGAAGAGAACTTGTAGCCAGGGATAGGGAGGAGATACCTCCTCATTTCTCCATATCCCTGGTTGCAAAAATGGCCTCAAAGAGAACATCAAGGGTTTTGTCAAAGAAGATGCCTTAAGGCAACAACAGAAAGTAGGCTTTTGAATCCTAGAACATTTTGATTAGTGTTTTGTTCTAACTTTTAGGCTAGGTCTGAATTTCACCTCCAACAAGCCTTTGTGTTACTGACTTGCTAGCCAGCTCCCCTTCCCCACTGCATTGTCTCACACCATGTGCTTTTATAATGCCACTAGAACTGTATAAAGTAGTCAGCTTGGCTGGCAATTTTAAGTGCCTTTTTTCCTTTGGCCTTGTGACTGCTTGCTGAAAATATTGACTCAGTAAATACAGTACATAGATTTAAAAAAATGCATGCAGCTCTTTTAGTTGTAGATCTATCTGAAAATGGAGACATTGCATACTGGAGGCATTAGGGAACAAAGTAGAAATATAAGTTCTGTGACTGGCAAAAGGATGTTTTCTTGGTGTGGAGGGAGGGAAGCTTTAAAATATGTAATTTGTAACTGTGATAAAATAAGTTCTGAATTATCAGAGGGGTTGTTGATATGCAGTTTATTAGCTACACCTATGTTTCTCTAGACATTGTTAAAGGAGAAGACTCCTGTATATTTCTGATTCGGATATGTCTGATGTATTTATTATACATTACATCAGTTACTGTACATATGTCAATAAGAGATCAGACATTTCTGCTGTTGCAACACATAACTGGAGTCTGAGGCTCTGACACAAGGTAGTAAAGTGTCAAGCAAGCCTCCATTTACATGCAAATGTATCACTTGTAATACAGCCCCTCCCACTCCTTGATGTCACTGCAGCAACAGTGCAGAAGAACACATAAGGGTATCAATGCTGTCTATCCTGATTGTAGTTTAAGTTTGCAATGGCTTAAGACAGTTCTGTCATGCAACTCACACAGGGAGTAGTACTTGTAGCTTTAATACTGTATGTGTAGAGCAAATAATACATCTAATAGTATTTCATTCACAGGAAACAGAATGTTTCTGTGTACTGCTCATTTCTCTCTGTGAGACAGTTGCAACATGTTGTGGAGAGCAGTAGAAAGGATCAGTCAATCAGACAATCAAGCAGTCAATGTAGCAGTCAATGAGTCAATCAGTATTGAACCAGGTGAACACCCTTGAGAAGATTAATTTATAAGGTAGGCCTGAACAGTTTTCCAAAGGATCACACAAGACTGAATTCCTCCTTTGCACAAATTATACACCACCCCCCCCTTCAGCAGCCTGAAAGTGGAGAACTAGAGCACTTACTTTATAAAGTGTATTGTTTTACATTTCAAATACTCCTTAAATCTAAGTTTCTGACTGGAAATACCAAGACACAGAATGCATATGACATGGGAGGAATGAGCTAAGCAAATACAGAGCACTACAAACATGGAGACTAATTAGTTTCTTTACCTACAACAGCTGAAGTGTAGCATCTGATTTGTGAGAGACATTCTACTTCAAATGCTGTCATTACAAAGGGGGAAGGGGGCTACCACAGCTTGTCTTCAGTACCTTCAAAGTGAAGTGTTGTAGCTCTCACATCACTGCTAATGATTTATAATGGGAATGGGGGCACTTTTAAAGTCATGGACCTGAGGGGCCATCACAGTTCCTAAGGAGGTATGGGGAACTTGTTAAGGGTTAGAGAGAAAGGGACTCTAGTAGGATTTGAACCAGCATTTTCCAGTTCTTGTGCCTGTGCTTTAACCACTAGATTACCCTTCTTCCATATGCTGCAGCGGATATCCTGGTAACCTATTCTTTGTTATAGCTGAACTCTGTATTGCTTACAGCACACATCCAATCACTGACTACCTAGTTAGAAAGGGAAAGGGGCATTTTTGCAAGATTGTGTCTCACTGCTGGTGTCAATCAAAACAGAGAATGCTAACACACACAGAACATAATACAACAGCTATATAATACCAATTAAAACTCTTGTTGTACCCAGAGTCATTTATTGGGTAAACTGTTTTTGCTAACAGAAACATTAACACAACACATACAGGCACTTCCTTATATGAATACTGTCTATACATGTCAAATCAGTGTTGCATCACACTCAAATTATCCTAGTTCCTATTAGACCTGCACTTCAGGATGTGTACAACACTTAAAGGGTTCCTCCATTACTCAAGTGGGACCAAACATTATGGGTTTGGTTTAGTGGTGGAACTGCATTTAGTGCAGTACTATTATCTGTTGCTCTGATGACATCACCCTCCAGCAGCATCGATGGTAAAAAGGAGGACAAACACATCGATAACTTCTGGGGGCTGTATATTTTTATTTATAATCTAGATTTGGATAGCAATAGGACTGCTGGCAACTGGAGGAGGCACACAACAGTTGGACATAAGGAGTTAGGAAAATATGGGTGTGAAACTATGTGAGACTTCCCCTTTAAGTATAGGTCAGTTGAGTGACTGAATCTTTGTGGTGTGGACTAATTCAGGGTTTCAGTCCATTGGGTTGCTCTTATGAGACTATAGTTAGTTAAACTGTGTATTAGTTAGTTCACATTTTAAAGCGTGGCTGGCAATTTTCAGTGCCTTTTTTCCTTTGGCCATGTGACTGCTTGCTGAAAATATTGAATCAGTAAATATCTAGATAAAAAAAATACATGCAGACCTTTTGGTTGTAGATCTATTTGAAAATGCAAGCATTGCATACTGGAGGCATTATGGAACAAAGCAGAAATATAAGATTTGTGACTGGGAAAATGATGTTTTCTTGGTGTGGAGAGAGGGAAACTTTAAAAAATGTGATTTGTAACTGTGATAAAAAAGTATTTTGAATTACTGAAGGGGTTTTTGATATGCGATTTATAAGCTACAGCTATGTTTCTTCAGACATTAAGAATAGGACCCTACAGTGATTGAGTCTTTGTGGTGTGGACTAATTGGGATTTTCAGCACTATGGGTTGTTGTTATGAGGCTATGGTTAGATATTTAACTATCTAAATGCAGCATCATAACAACAAACCAAAGGACTAAAACCCCAGTTACTGCACACCACAAAAACTTAATCACTTTAGGGTCCCATATTTAACAAAGCATTATGAAACATGTCTTTAGCTTGTACAATTCATAGTTAGTTATAGGGAACACTTCTCACAAGATAACATTCCTCCTTGGAACATCAGGCTACATTTAATTAGTTAATCTATGTATTAGAGCATCTTCAGCAGTTCCCCAGAATGGGATAGCTCTACAAAAAAACCAAAAAGTAAGTTACTTGTTATTGCTTTTAACCCTTATTGTTTTTAGGTGTCTTGTCTCCATTTTTTTAAAAGCGCACATTGTTATTGATGAATAGAGATGCAGCGAATTATTAATCCTGCCTCGAAGTGGACATGAAGTGGGCACTTCACATCTGCGGAGCACAACGTGAAGTGGACCCTGTAAAATGCTCATTTCATGTTATTATTATTACCACTTTGCATTGCCATTATGCCTTAACATGAAGTAAGGCGAAGGGAGAAGAAAATAGGCACATCACATGGCTTGGAGTACTGTAAGTCACATGCTTTAGACATGCAGGAAGGAAGTGAGTCACTGAAGCAGTTTCACTTTCTCCTTTGCATTTGTAGAGGAAGAAAGCATTTGTGAGAGGAGAGGAGTTGCTGCTTGCCTTTCATTGCTTTTCAGTGCCAGAACAAAACAAACAGCTTTTTTAAAAACTATTTTATTTAGTTTTTGTATTTGTGCTTTTTTGTTAGTGAAGTTTTTTGTATAAGTTTTGTTTTGTTTTGTGTGTGTGACTGACTGTGTGTGTGTGTGTGTGTGTGTGTGTGTGTGTGTGTCCACTGTCTGTGTGTGTATGTCAGCCCGTGGACTTCAGGAGGATGGACAGCCACATAAGAGAAGGTGAGTCACTGGCCCATGGGCACAGTAGGAGAGCAGGAGTGTGGACCCATGGGGGAGGGACTGTCGTGTGATGTTGGACTGCTCCTGACTCCTGGCCGGTGTTGCTTCCCCCATTGAAGCAACAGGAGCAGCAGCACCAGTGCCAACGGTGGCTGCTGCACGTCCACCTTCTGCGCCACTACCACCACTTCTACCACCACCACTAGCAGCAGCTGTTTGGGCTCAAGCAGCACCCCCTCCACCACCTCCACAGCCACAGGAGATGGCCACAGAAATTGTAGGTGGTGGTGGGACTCATGCTCGACATATGAGGACTGTGTCTTGTCCCCTCCCGCAGCTCCCCAGTGTAAGAGTTTTTTAATTGTGTGGGGGAAGACAGCACAGTGGTGGAATGCCATGTGTGTGGTGTGCTGGTGTGCCATGGCCCCCCGGGGCACATTTGGGGACTGGTGGCCAGTGCACCCATATACTAAACCACCAGAGGGAGAGTGGCAGGCTGCCATGGAAGGGGCCAGGCGTCCACCTGCTGGCCCTTCCGTGGCAGTGGCTGAGGGTGCTGCTGGGGTGAGAGATGTGTCTCACAGTCACTGCCACAGCAGGAGGAGGAGGGCTACTACAGCAGCTGCTCCACCACCACCACCACCACCAACACAGCCACCAGCACCACCCTGTCCACCACCAGCCCCACTACCTGGATTCCCCACTGCAGTGGACCCCACCACAGTCCCTGCAACCCAGTCTGACATCGGACTGGTGTGGGCAACACTCGAGGAAAATAATGAGTGGTTCAGTGCTTTGGAGCAGCAGGTGAACAGAGTGGAAGCACAGCAGCAGCAAATACTTTCAATGCTGCACCTGCTGATGGACCACCATGGCATCTCATGGCCATAGTAAGTGAGGGGATTGTTTTATAACCCCCATCCCCACCCCTGACACCCCCACTACTGTGTTGTATTTTTTTGTGTATTTTTTGTTTGTTATTGTTTAATCATACACACTTTCCCTTCCAGTGGAATCTTTCTTACACCACATAGTGCAATAAATTTTTGTGAAAACCACCTGTAATTTCATTACAGTGCGTCACATGATGGAGGAATTCCCATTCTGAAAATCTGCCCACATTTTGCTTCCCTTCTCAGCAACGTTAGGACATGATGGCAGGGCGAGCACGCGTGCATGCTCCTTACAGTGAATATCCGATTGTCTGGCAGGTTTCTGAATGTTTCTTAATGTTATAATGGTCAGTTTGTGGTGAAATGTGTGGGCACATTTCCAGTAAGAAGAGACTTGTTAGTGGAAACATCCCACATTTCACCACAAAGTGAACCTTATAACTACAAGAGAACATTGGGATAGCTGCCGAACATTCACTATAGCAGAGCATGCACCTGTGCTTCCCTTGGCATCATGTCCTAATGTTGCTGATAAAGGGTGGCAGAAAGTGGGTGGCTTTTCTGATCGGTAATTCCTCTGTCACGTGACTCACTGTAATGAAATTATGGGTAGTTTTTAAAGAAATATATTGCATTCTGTGGAGCAAGAAATATTCCAGTGGGAGTAATGCACCCACGTATTAGTTTATGTCCATCACCATAACTATGTAATGTGGTGAAAGTCTGTAAAGCAGCAGTATAACAATCTGTTGATAACTCTGACCTATATTTTTAAATGCTATGTTACAAGTTCCTTTACTTACATCCTGACTGACTGGACTGATACAAGAATTTACAGTAGTTGAGTCTGCTGTACTACCTTTTTTCTTGTGTGAAATAATGAAAAGAGCATTCCTTTTAAATTGATGCAGACCAGGTCTTTGTCATTGTTTTCCTCTGCTTTTCTCCATCACATTAAGTAGTTGTTATATACCACTCCTGTTGTTAATTAACAGTTATGCATCAGGCAGTGTTTTATGACACCACAGAACAGTAGTTATTGAAAAGCAGCTGCAAATAAATACAAACCTGGTCCAAACAATATTTGAAGATGTGCTCATCTTTTTTTCATACATGAAAAAAAGTAGTCAAGTAAGTAAAGCAGATATAAATTGTGAAAAGAATTGTATCATTCATGTCACAACTCGGATGTAAGAAGTTGTGGCTGTGGCAATGTAAAGTAGCATATCAAAGTACAGTTCAGAACTGTGAGGACATTATTACAATGCTGCTTTAATTGCAAAAATGTCAGTATGACATCATGAGCACACAGCAACAATCACAGAACATACAAAAGTGGCACAGAGTCCTCAGATTTTTCCTACCATCCTGCTTGTGTGCAGAACATTGACAAGTGGTAATGAAGTGAAATGGGATTGTTTCAGCAAATAAAAAGTCCACCAGAATTAATGGCGCACTCAGTCATGCATGCAGTGGTGGCACAGAGTCCCTAGATTTTTTCTGCTGGCCCAAAATGCATCCTGCTTGTGTGCAGAAAATTGACAAGTGGTTACACAGCAAAATGAGACTGTTTCAGCACATACAAAGTCCCCCAGAATTAGTGGCACACTCAGTCATGTGTGCAGTGGTGGCACAGAGTCCCCAGATTTTTTCTGCAGGCCCAAAATGCATCATCCTTGTGTGCAGAAAATTGACAAGTGGTAACTAAATGAAATGGGATTGTTTCAGCAGATGCAAAGTACCCCTGAATTAATGGCAAACTCAGTCATGCATGCAGTGGTGGTACAAAGTCCCCAGATATTTTCTGCTGGTCCAAAATGCATCCTGCTTGTGTACAGAATATTGACAAGTGGTAAGGAAGTGAAATGGGATTGTTTCAGCACATGCAAAGTACCCCAGAATTAATGGCACACTCAGTCATGCGCGCAGTGGTGGCACAGAGTTCCCAGATTTTCTCTGCCAGCCCAAAATGCATCCTACTTTTGTGCAGAAAATTGACAAGTGGTTACACAGCAAAATGAGACTGTTTCAGCACATACAAAGTCCCCCAGAATTAGTGGCACAATCAGTCATGCGTGCAGCGTTGGCACAGAGTCCCCAGATTTTTTCTGCAGGCCCAAAATGCATCCTCTTTGTGTGCAGAAAATTGACAAGTGGTAACACAATCAAATGGGATTGTTTCAGCACATACAAAGTCCCCCAAAATTAATGGCACACTCAGTCATGCATGTAGTGGTTTTACAGAGTCCCCAGATATTTTTCTGCTGGCCCAAAATGCATCCTCCTCGTGTGCAGAAAATTCACAAAGTGATTTACTACAGCGAAATTAGACTGCTTCAGCACCTTCAAGTCCCAAGTTAATGATTGCATTCAGTAATGCCACGGGTAATTCTACAGAGTCCCAGAATTCTTCTGCTGGCCCAAAATGCATCCTCCTTGTGTGCAGAAAATTGACAAGTGGTAACAAAGTGAAATGGGATTGTTTCCAGCACATTCAAAGTACCCAAAATTTATTACACAGTCACTCATGCATACAGTCTTTAGAATAAAATGATGACCATGAGCAAACTTTTGCTGGTCCAATGAGTGCTGCGATTCGAGCAAATGCAATGTGATCATCTCAACTGGATGGAAGGGTGCCCTTTGTCTGTTCACTAATAGTAGCCTTGGTGAGTTGATATATATATATAGATATACATTGTTGTATTTTGTAGGTGAGGGGGGTTGACATGGACATGTACTCATGGTATTGTTCAGTATCACAGGTCACAGATACTGTTAGTGTGCACATTCCAATGCTTGATTAGAACTTTTTGAGTTGAAATTTGCAATGGATAACTGTCAAGCACATGAAGGTAAGTTATTTTTTTGGGGGGGAGTGGGAAGCATATTTACAGGTTTGTCTGTAATGGTTTCTTATTTTCTTACTTCTTCACAGATTTCATTTGCATCCTTCTCAAGTCTGATTATTAATGATGGTCATGGTCATCTAATGAAACAACTTCTATGTGTTGCATGTGATCCCCAGCCCGGGGAGGGGAGGGCCTGATGTTGAAGAACTTGTTTGGATAAGGACACTTTGTCAGAACAACTAAGCATCTGGAAGTTTCCTAAAAATAGCAATGAATGACTTCTTACAACTTAATTGTTATGTTCCCCTCCCTGGTTCTCAAATCTCAATCCCTAAAGTCAAGTTATATTTCAAAGCCACATCTTGTCAACTAACACAACCTGTGTGCAATATTTGCTGCAGTCTTTACAAAACAATGAAACTGATCAAATAAAATCTTCTTACTTGCCAGAATGGATCTCACATGGATATTGCATTGCTTCCTCTCTGTACGGTACAGCTACAATACCATTCCCAATGAGTTTTAGCACAGAAACATAGAATTTGACGGCAGATAAGGACCACTTGGCCCACCCAGTCTGCCCATTTCCCTACCTACTGGATAAGCTGCAGATCCTAGATCAACCAGCAGCTTCACTTTTCCTACCTGAGCCCACTAGAATTTGCCTTTTATGACTGTCCCATGCATGCTTGAATTCCACCATTGTTTTTGGACTCCACAACCTCCTCTGGAGAGCTTGTTCCACATCCACAACCCTCTGTGGCATCTTCTTAATAAATTACCTCTGAGCCACCTCCCCTCTATCTTTAAATTGTGCCCCTTGTTCTTGCACAACTCTTTTTTGAAAGATGCTACCTCTTAGACTTTGTTGATTCACTTGGGGTACTTGAAAGTTTCTATCATGTCCCCCCTCTCCCTCCTTTCCTCTAGGCTATATATATTAAGCTCCTTAAGTCTCTCTTCATATGTCTTCCAGTGCAGACCCTGCAACATTTTAGTTGCCCTCCTCTGGACAGCTTCCATCCTGTCTATGTCTTTGAGGAGATTGGGTCTCCAGAACTGCATGCTGTCTCAGATGGGGTCTCACCAGCTGTCTGTACAGAGGATAATAACTTCCTGTTTTCTACTGGTGATGCCTCTCCCTATGCATCCCAGTATCCCCCAGCCTCCTTGCTTCCCTCACATTGTTTGCCCACCTTAAGGTCATCTGATATGACTACCCTAGGTCCCTTTCCATTTTGTTGTTGTTATTGTATCTCACCCTCCATTGTGTACTCTTCCCCTGGGTTTTGTTTCCCAGGTGCGTTACCTTGCACTTCTTAGCATTGAATCTAAGCTGCCATATTTGGCTCATTCCTCTAACCTTGCCAAAGTCCCTTATCATCCTTTCCATCCCACATACATGCATCAACTCAGTTGCAGATCTTTGTCATCTGCAAAGAGACCTCTCATCTTCTTCAGTCCCTCTGCAAAGTTTCGCTTATAAAGACATTGAAGAGGACCGATCCTAATACTGAACCCTGGGTACCCACTAGTAACCCCCCTTTCTTCAGAATGGACTCCATTTACTGTTACTCTCTGTGTATTCTATTCTCCAGCCAATTCTTTTACCCAGGCTGTCATCTTGGGACCCACTCCCAGGCTGGCTAACTTGCATATTAATCTTTGTGTGGAACTGTGTCAAATGCCTTGTTAAAATTCTGGGTAGGGCCATGTCCACGGCCTCCTGATCTACTTTGGTCACCCGTTAAAGATATCTATTCTTCTGACATGACCTTCCGCTGTGAATCTGTGCTGCCTTGGGTCCTGTGCCTCTCTGGCCTCTAGATATTCACGTATCTTTCTCTTCAGTGATTCCATCATTTTTCCCTATCACTGGGTTAAACTAACAGGTCTGTAGTTTCCTGCTTCTGCCTTGCTTGCACTTTTTTGAAGGGAATCCTCTGCCTCTCCAGTCCCCGGGCACCCATCCTCCCATGATTTGTTGAAGAGGGTAGTCAGTGGTGTCACTAGTTCTCTGTAGTTCTTTTAGAATTTGGGATGAATCATCAGGTCCATTGCTTTGTCACCTTCAGTTTAAGGTTCTTCATAACCCTTTCTTCTGTAATGGCTGTATTAACTTCTTATCCAGAGTGTTTCTACTGTTTGTTTAGGCCTCCCTCTTCATTTGTAAATACTGAGCAAAATGTTTGTTTAGTACTGCCTTTTTGACAGTCTCTGCCCTCCTTCCCTTTATTAAGCCTCACTATCCCTCCCTTGGTCTTCTTCACTCCCTATGTACCCAAAAGGTTTTCTCACCTTTCTTAACTGAATTGGCTATCTTTTCCTCGTTTTGGGCCTTTGCTGTTCTTGCTGCATTCTCAGCTTCCTTTGCTAACTGATACAGTTCTCTTGTCCCTGCTCCTTCTGTGATTCCTTGTACTTCCGAATGCTTTCATTTTCTTGAACCTTCACCACTTCCTTGAGAACCAGGTGTTTCTTACATCGTTTTGTTTTGTTTATTTGCTTCACACAAAGGCTTGTTACCTCCTGTGATGGCAGTTTTTTATTATTCTCATTGTTCTTCCACCTCCTTCCTGCCCATTTGCTAGTGCATTCCTTAGGCATCACCCATTTTGGCAAAGTCAGCCTTCCTAAAGTCCAGTACTTTTGCCTTTGTATGGTTGACTCTATTGCTCTGTTTATTGTGAACCATACTGTCGATGGTCACTAGTTCTGATGGCTACCTACTTCTACATCTGTGATCCTCTCTCCATCTCCATTTGAGAGAACCAGGTCTTAAGATTGCTTCTTCTCAAGTGGGCTCCAATACTTGTTGTCTAAGGCATGCCCCTGTAGGGTATTTGGACTAACCCACTCTTTGAAGTGGCTGCTGCAACTGCACTCCAGTTAACATCTGTATATTCAGATCACCCATCAGCAATATCTCCCCTTTTTCTGCACATTCTAAGTATTCTTTTCTATCATTTCCTTGTCCATTTCCCTCCCTGAGAAGGGGGTTCATATACAACCCCTGTGTGATTGTAGTGCCACGTTGCCTGTCTCCACATTTTACCCACAGTGCTTCTTCTCTCCCTGCTTACCCTTTGTTCTGTTGCTTTGATTCCTTCCTTATGTAAAGAGCTACTCCTCCTCCTCCTCTTTACTCTCCCTGTCCCTCCTGTAGATAGTGTGTGTATCCTGGTATGTTTATGTCCCAGCTGTGGTTTTGTATGTACCATGTTTCTGTGACTGCCATGATATGCAGATGTTCCTCCTCCATCAAGGCCACTAATTCAGGAAGCTTGTTACCCAGACTATGGGCATTGGTACTCATTGCTCTCCATTTTTTGATGGCTTTACCTTCTGTTGCAGCATCGCCCACTGACCTTTCTACCTCAATCTTTCTCATTTAGTACCTTGTTTTGTAGGAGAAGCTGGTATTTTCCTGCTGCTATCAGCGCCCCCTTGACTAGTTTAAAAAGCTTGCCAATGAAGCATTTAAACTTGAATTGCTCAAAAGACTTGTTCCTTCCTGGACAGATCAGCACCATCCTGCCAGTATAGGCTGGTGTCCCTCAGGTGAATCCCAGTCCCGATGAAGCCAAACCCTGTGCTCCACACTCATTTTTTCAACCATTCATTAAACTTCATGGTGCAAAGTATCCTCGCCTCACCCATGCCATTGACAGGCAGCACCTCTGAGAAGGATACTGTGTGCGCTACTTGTCTTAGGCCCCTCCCCAACTGTACAAAGTCCTCCTGCACTTCTCTAATCTCATGATGAGCCAAGTCATTTGTCCCTAGGTGGACAATGACGTCCAGCTCAGACTCCTGTGCAGCTGTTCTCGTGATCCTGAGGAAAGCAATGGAGCCTTTTTTTGTTACCCTGTAAAAGAAACAAAAGAAGTGTACTGTATGTCTTTTACCATTGTGGCTCTGAAAAGCTACAGAAAACAAAACATACAACTAAAGGAAGTGAAGCAGCATAACAAACATGAGTACATATACTCACTTTATGGTTAAAATAGTGAGAAGCTTTCTGTCTCTGGCTGATGGATGTGGTGGTCCAGACAGACTCATGGTGGCAGTGGTGGCAGTGGTTAACATCAGTCCAAGTGGCGGTGGTCTGGGGGACAGACAGACTCATGGTGGCAGACTTGCATAACATTAGTCACACTGGTTGTGGTCCAGGGGGGCAGACAGACTCATGGTGGCAGTGGATAACATCAGTCCCAGTGGTGGTACTCTGGGGGGCAGACAGACCCATGGTGACAGTGGATAACATCAGTCCCAGTGGTGGTGGTCCAGGGGGGTAGACAGACTCATGGTGGCAGTGGATAACATCAGTCCCAGTGGTGGTATTCTGGGGCAGACAGACTCATGGTGGAGTGGTGACAGTGGATAACATCAGTCCCAGTGGTGGTGGTCCAGGGGGCAGACAGACTTATGGTGGCAGTGGATAACATCAGTCCCAGTGGTGGTGGTCCAGGGGGGCATACAGGCTTATGGTGGCAGACTTGGATAACATCAGTCCCAGTAGTGGTGTTCCGGGGGGGCGGACAGACTCATGGTGGCAGTGGATAACATCAGTCCCGGTGGTGGTGGTCCAGTGGGTAGACAGACCCATGGTGGCAGGTGATAATATCAGTCCCGGTGGTGGTGGTCCAGGGGGGCAGACAGACTTATGGTGGCAGACTTGGATAACACCAGTCCCGTTGGTTGTGGTCCAGGGGGAAGACAGACTCATGGTGACAGACTTGGATAACATCAGTCCCGGTGGTGGTGGTCTGTGGGAAGCAGACAGACTCATGGTGGCAGTGGTGGCAGTGGATAACATCAGTCCTTGTGGCGGTGGTCCAGGGGGCAGACAAACTCATGGTGGCAGACTTGGATAACATCAGTCCCAGTGGTGGTTGTCCGGGGGGCAAACAGACTCATGGTGGCAGTGGATGACATCAGTCCTGGTGGTGATGTTCCAGGGGGGGCACACCGCCTTTTAAAAACTTCAGTTAAAACCTGCCAAAATTAACCACATCATCATCCTCATAAAGAAAACTGTCCTCACAGTCATCGATGTCTGAAGTCTGACCACTGGGAAATTCTTTCTCCATTGTGTCATCATCTATATCAGTGGTGGGCCATTTCAGGCAGCCACTGCCAGTGCCACCAGAATGCTCCATTTCCACATCAGCAAGACCACTATGACTGGCCGGGGTACGAATACCGAGGTTGCAGTCTGTGCTGGTATGTGCCTCTCATTCATTTTAATGAATGTTAGCAAACTAACATTTGCAGAAGACAGGTTTGTCCGACAATCCCTGACTATTGCACCTGCTGAGCTGAATACCCTCTCAACACTTACACTGGAGGGTGGGCATGCGAGGTACTTCAGTGCTACTGCAGTCAACTCTGGCCATTCACTGACCTTTCCACTCCAGTACAAAAGAGGATCTTCAGTTATTGTCAGATGCCTGTTTTCAGACAAATATGACTGAACCATTCTCTGTGCCGCAGTAAGTCCAATTGTTGATGCATCATCCTGTTCTCCCGAATCATTTATTTCACAAATACCCACTTGGGACAAAGTCTCCCAAAGCAGATAGATGCCAGCCACTTTAGATGACAGACCACCTGGAACTGCAGTCACCTTCCCCTTGCAGGATATGCTTGATGGTCCTCCAGGTACACCTTCAGCCGGATTATGCTGCTGAGGTTTGCTGACCTTGGCACGTGACATCTGTGCCCCATGAACCAAGCGCATGAGTTGACACTGATATTTTTTACCTGTTCAGGCCCTCCCTCCCTCCAGTACTGATGCAATTCCACGTTTGTGTCCTGGGTCCAGCATTGTTGCTATGGCAAAGTTGTCACTATGCTGAATGCTCACAATGTGACGATTCTGGTTGAATACTGTCAGCATGTGTTGCAGCAACATACTGCCACCACCGTTTCCGGCAACATCAAGGCTATGCTGTACATTTACCAATGTCTGCCTGAGCACCTGCAGCAGTGGAATTGATTGGCTAATGGAGGCAGACTCGCCCCTCACTGCCCATGTGACATGTTCAAAAGGCCGCAAAATTGTTATTACAGAGTCCCTGAGGCTCCACTGTTCAGTCATCATAGACATGGAGACCCCGGAATTGTCACGGCTAGTATGCATAACAAGATATTCTGAGATGGCTTTGTATTGTTCATACAACCTCTCTGCCATGTTCCATTGGGTGACAACTTCCAGCTTCAAGCGGTGCTGAGGCAGGCTGTTTTGTATCTGCAACTGCCGCAGTTGGTCACGGGCCTTTCCAGATCTTGAAAAGTCACAGCAGATACGTTGTGTAATGGTCAGCATTTACTTTATATCAGAGTGCTGCAGAAACTCCTGAACCACAAGATTTAAACAGTGGGCCATACATGGAGCACGATAAAAAACACCATTCGTGATGCATTTCACCACATTTGACCCATTGTCATTTGCTATGAACCCAGCTCTCAGGAACAGAGGGTTTAGCCATCTGTCAATTTCAGTTGGTACCATGTCCAACATGTTCTCACCAGTGTGTGAACAGGTCACACTGTGCATAGCAATTGTTGCATGCTGTCTAATTCCAGGAAGATTGCTACCACGACAATCCATCTTATTGCACTGATTATTCACACTACCAACATCACAAACAATCCCTGGCACCTGCGCTCAGTGTGCAGATATACACAGATATGAACTCCCCAACTGTTTTGCCACTTTTCCACATATCCATACTTAAATTGATGAGTGGAGAGAAGGAATGTTGAAGGGCATGTCTTACTGAGTCGAACACAGTGCGGAACAACTCGGGGACAGCACAGGTAGAAAAGTATGTCCTGGATGGGACTTTCCATTTTGGACAGGCACGGGCAGCAAACTGCCGGAACCCAGAATTCTCCACAAAGAAGAAGGGCAAAAGATGAATTGCCAGCATTTCTGCTACAGCAGCATTTCGTTCACGTGACACTGTATGATTCGGGGGGCGGGTTCTTCAGCTTATGCGTAAAAACACTCTGTAACTTGGGCTGACAAGCGTTTTACACATGGTGTATTGATCACAAATGGTTGTGCTCTGTGATGAATGGCATTGGCAGGGCATGGAGTGTGGACATTTGATGAAGACAATTGCACAGGTGATGATGACAAACCCAGAAATTATGTCATTTTGCCAGATTTGCCAACCGGGGTTGATGTACCACTTGCACTAGACAAACTGCATTCACCACCACCATCACCACCACAAAAACTGCTACTCTCATGAGCACTGGACAACATTTCAAAGTCTTTATGGTCCTCCACTTCATCATGCCTATAGTAATTCTCTGCCCTTATTACCGCACTACTTCACATGTTTAATTTCCTACTGGGTTTAACAGTCATGGAAAGGGATAACATGCTGGCTATGGCTGCCGGTGACACAGGTGAACACCTCACTGTGGTATTAGCTGCTAGCTTGTGATGGGTCCACAGTGCCAAGTGCCTATTCTTAAGATGCTTATTCTGTCCTCCTGTGTCCAGATGGCTCCCCTTTTTACCTCGACTCACACACACGACAAACCTGGCAGATTGCAACTGAATCATCATTTGCATCTTGAACAAAAAAAATCCCAAACAAGGGAGTGTGATGCTCTGCTTTTTACATGTCCATGTGTCCAAGATGATGTGTCTTATTTAAGTCTGTTATTTTAAGCACTGAAGTGGGGGGCACATGATGTTTTGGGCACTGCACACCTGAACTGCTACTGACCACCACGACTACCTATCATATTGATTACGGGGTCATCATCATCATCATCATCATCAACTAAAACTGGTAGATCACAAGTTTTTATGGGGGGGATTCCTGCAAACAGACTCAGACACAGCCACTTTTAATTTCTTTTTCTCTGGTTTCTAACTGGAGTCAATTGCATCATCATCATCATATTCATCAACGTCATACACATCCACATCTTCTGCTTGGATGCTGGCATGTGGACTGCATGTTGCAACAACAGCAACATCATCATCGTCACATTCATCATCAGCATCTACATCACCATCACCTGATATTTTTTCCCCACACTGTGAATCACTGCATGGAAAATGTGTGACGTTAAGTGCCATGGTGGATGGAATATCACATTGTATGCTATCATTGACATGATCATCAGAATCCTCAGGTTCAGTTACTGGGATGTTACTGGGAAGTATGACATAATCTATGCTGCCCCTCACTTGCACTGCTACACACTCAGTATTTTTGGAAACGATACACTGGTCGGAATTAGAACTTGACACAACAATAATACTATCTCCACCACCACTAACACCAGTAACATTAACACCACCAGCTGGGAAAACATCATCTCCTCAAACTATGAGTGAAGCTACTGATTGAGCTGTAAAAAACATTGCATGAGAAACACCTTTCCTCACATCAGCAATGCACTTCTGCGTCTGCATACTACTACCACGCCCACAGACCATCTTACTGCCAGCATTGCCATGGCGAGAAACAGCTTTGCTTGCACATCTCTTTTCAGGCATTTTGGGGGTTCAACCACAAATATTATAATCAAATTCATATTTTGATATGTTCACTCTCTGATTGGAGGGACGCTGGCTGGATGTGAAGCCAAATAAACATCTGGGGCTTCAGCAACAGATAAGAGACTACTCAGAGACTGTCACAGAATTAAAACAACTTCAGTAACCAGTGGTGCTGATGAGGTCACAAAAACAATCCAATCTGGTAAAAAATACCTTTTGAACATGGGGGTGGGTGGAGCACTGAATACAGACAGTGATGATTTTTACGGCACTACAAGCAGCAAAACTAAGAACAGATACCACGATTGCAGTATAAAATCATGCAGCTGCAGTGGATAGCAGGTTCACACTACTGCACTTGCAATTACACTAGTCTGTGACACAATAAAAGGTGTATTATTTGATGCATGCAACACTACACACACACTCAAACACAGAACAGTTTGTGTATGATGTTGAACTAGGAATGCGCCGCAAATGCAAAAGTTCAGTACTATGCCATGTTACGTATTGTAAATTTGTAATTTAAACAACCTGAACTTATGAACTGCTGCAACACATCCACACAACAAACAGCAAGCAAATTTATACTATTACTGACAATATTACTATGTGTACATAAACACGGTCAGTTATATAACAAAACTATAACCAAAAAACAGAAATCACTATTTCTCCAACTTAAATCTACCTACACCACAGATATGCCCCTCCACCAAAGCACACTTTCACTGACTTTCACCACACACACTCAATGTTGAAAATTAACATTCAAAATCCACACACAAAAAAACACTCAATGATATGAGCACAGGACGGTTTCCTACAATCGATGAACTAAAGTTGGATCCCAAAAAAACAGCAAAAATGCTTTTTTAAATAGCTTTTACAAGATTCCTATCACAGACAGATATCAGAGCAGACTGTTGCCTACTCATTCTTACTCATACTACCCTGAACTGAGACTGTGAAGATCAATATAGAGCCCATGTGACCTGAAATCCCATGAATCAATGCAAAATTCACCTTTGGAGCTCAAAAACAAGGCGAAGTGAGGTGAAGTGCACTGCTGGCAATGCACTTCCCCTTAAAATTGGCAGAGTAGTGGTCTGGGGATGCAGAGTAATGTGAAGTGATTGTTTCTAATGGACTTCGCATTCCTCATTGTAACGAGAAGTACTCCGCTTCGCGTTGCGGAGCAATCCGTGAATCCGCCTTTCCTCCACAAATCGCTTCACGGAGTGGATTAAGCCCACTTCACCCACCACTATTGATGAACTGCAAAAAAAATTTCAACAATAGAGTACTGAAGAGTAGTCAATCAGACATGCAATATCTAATTTGCAATAGGGTCTTGCTATATGTATGTTTATATCTGCGCCTATTGTAATACAGTTGTTGTAATACCCTACCTAATTTATATAATTCAGGACAGTTCTCCTGAGAAAACAATTGCTGTGGGCAGTTAAGATATTTTTTGTAACCCCCACACCCTTGTATTAACTGCATTTCTGAAGTGTCCAAGAGAAACCAGCGAGACAGAACTCATTTTCTGCGGGGTTCTGCTTTTACTCGAGATATTGCTAAATTGGTTAAATGATTTTGGCTCTGTGAAGTGCTGTTCCATGGAGGAATTTCATCTTGTGAGACTTATAACTAAATATGCACTTTATAAGCTACAGCTATGTTTCTCCAGACATTGTTAAATACAGAACCTCACAGTGACTGAGTCTTTGTGGTGTGGACTAATTAGGGATTTCAGCGCTTTGGGTTGTTGTTGTGAGGCTATAGTTTGATAGTTAATCTATGTATTAATTCACATTTTATTAACTACCTAAATGCATCATCATAACAAACTAAAGCACTAAAACCCTAGTTACTGCACACCACAAAAACTCAATCACTCTATGGTCCAATATTAACAAAGCATTGAGAAACATGTCTTTAGCTTGTACAGTTCATAGTTAGTTGTAAGTAACACTTCTCAGAAGAGAAAATTTCTACTTGGAACATCATTCTACATTTAGATAGTTAATCTTTGTATTAGAGCATCTTCAGCAGTTCCCCCCAATGGGGTAGCTCTACTAAACCCTCCCAAAAAGTAAGTTATTTGTTATTGTTTTTAACCCTTACTGCTTGTAGGTGTCTCATCTACATTTTTTTAAAAGCACAGTTTTGTTCTAACTCTTAAACTGGGTCTGAATTTCACTTCAAACAAGCCTTTGTGTGGCTGATTTGCAGGCCAGCTCCCTTCCCCACTGCATTGTCTCACACCATGTGCTTTCACAATGAGAGTCAAACTGCATAAATTAGTCAGCTTGGCTGGCAATTTTAAGTGCCGTTTTTCCCTTGGCCATGTGACTGCTTGCTGAAAATATTGAATCAGTAAATATATGGATTTTTAAAAAATGTATGCAAACATTTTTTTTGTAGATCTGTCCGAAAATGGAGACATTGCATACTGGAGGAATTAAGGAACAAAGTGGAAATATAAGTCCTGTGACTGGCAAAAGGTGGTTTTCTTGTTGTGGAGAGAGGTACGCTTTAAAATATGTGATTTGTAACTGTGATAAAATAAGTTTTGAATTATTGGAGGGGTTCTTGATATGCACTTTATAAGCTACACTTATGTATCTCTAGACATTAAGTACAGGACCCTACAGTGACTGAGTCTTTGTGGTGTGGACTAATTGGAGGTTTCAGTGCTTTGGGTTGCTTTTTTGAGGCTATAGTTAGTCAATCTGTGTTTTAGTACACATTTTATAGCTTGGCTGGCAATTTTCAGTGCCATTTTTCCTTTGGCCATGTGACTGCTTGCTGAAAATATTGAATCAGTAAATATATAGATAAAGAAAAACGCATGCAGGCCTTTTGGTTGTAGCTCTACCTGACAATGCAATTGTTACAAACGCACGAAGCAGGTCAGGCCCTCTGCTCCCACAGTGCCAATCTCTGAGCACTAGAGTGTGAACAGGTAACAGACAGGGTAACCCTTCTATCTGCTTGTGGGTCCAAATCACCTTTATTCTCAAGTTCTGAGGGGATTCAAACTGTGAACCTTATGCTAGCATACCTAAATGTACAGGTGCAGATTCGTACCCTCTTTGGGATTGCGTTACAATCTTACCCCGGGGCACCCAGCCAGATTTCCAAAATGAACCCTTAAAACTCTATAAAAGACCTTAGGTATATTCTTACCTTTTCACAGTTTAATAACACCATCAAGCTTTTGAACAGTTATTGTCAGTCTTAACTCTCTATATGTCACATGCAAGAAAAAGAACTTGGAAGAACCAGGTAGTATCTTTCAAATATAGATTTTACTAAAAATGGATAAAAATATGAAAAATGTAAACACAGAACACTATATCACAAAGCATACAATCTCTTACAAGAAAACAAAGAAAACTACAAACTCCCTCCAACATACAGTTAGATACTTTTCTATCCAATGTATTACCTCTAAGTGCTTATCAGAGAGTTGTGTGTTTCTCTCTCTCAAGTTGGAATATATCAAACAGCTCAGACACAGTATAGTTTAAACTGTGTCTCCCCACACCCCTTCTATTAGTCATGTAGCTCCTCCTTTAAGAATATAAAAAAATACAAACATGATGTGCTATCAGAAGATATTTTAAATGAGGTGACATCAGCAAAAACTCATTTCCCAAATTATAAGTCTTTGATTTCTCAGTTACTTCTCCCCAGGCATTTCAAAGGGGTTTTATAGCTTTTTAATACCTGTTGATATTAAATGTTCTTCCTCTTAAGACATCATAAAAGTTTATGATCTCCATCCTCTGGTAGACTCATAAAGTCCCATTTTGTTTCCACTTCAATGAAGCAACAGGTCATAAAAAAGGCCACAAAATGCAATGTCTGAAGGAAGTTAATTACATTACAGAGATCTCCTGGTTTAATATACATCCTGTCATTTTCACTGAAACTTGTGGGGGGGGGGACCCATGGAAGCACTGTGACAATCACACACTATACTTTTTATTATAAATATCATCCAGCAATCATAACCAGCTGGCCAAGCATTGCAGCAGGCATTGCATACTGAAGACATTATGGAACAAAGTAGAAATATAAGTCCTGTGACTGGGAAAAGGATGTTTTCTTGATGTGGAGAGAGGAAAGCTTTAAAAACTGTGATTTGTAACTGTGGTTAAAAAAAGAGTTTTGAATTAATGGAAGGGTTGTTGATATGCACTTTATAAGCTACAGCTATGTTTCTCCCGACATTGTTAAATACTGGACTCTGTAGTGATTGAGTCTTTGTGGTGTGGACTAATTAGGAGTTTCAGATCTTTGGGTTGCTGTTGTGAGGCTATAATTCAAAAGTTAATCTATGTAACAATTCACATTTTATTAACTATCTAAATGCAGCATCATATCACCAACCCAAAGGACTAAAACCCCAGTTACTGCACACCACAAAAACTCAATTATTTTACAGTCCCATATTTAACAAAGCATTATGAAACGTGTCTTTAGCTTGTAGAGTTCATAGTTAGTTGTAGGTAACACTTTTCACAAGATAACATTCCTCATCTGAACATCAGGCTACATTTAGTTAGTTAATTTATGTATTAGATCATCTTCAGCAGTTCCCCAGAATGGGGTAGCTCTACTAAAAACCAAAAAAAGTAAGATACTTGTTACTGTTTTTAGCCCTTATTGTTTTTACATTTTTTATCTACATTTTTCTTAAAAGCAACATTGTTATTGATGAGTTACAAATAAAATGTCAACAATAGAGTACTGAAAAGTAGCCAATCAGACATGCAATATCTAATTTGCAATAGCTATATCTATGTTAATATCTGTGCCTGTTGTGATACCGTTGTTGCAATACCCTGATTAATTAATGTAATTCAGGATAGTTCTCCTATAAAAGCATTTACCATTGGCATTTAGGACATTTTTATAGCCCCCCACAGTCTTGTATTAACTGCATTTCTGGAATGTCACAGGGAAACCAAAGAGACAGATCTCATTTTCAGTGAGGTTCTACTTTTACTCGAGATATTGCAAAATCGGTTAAATGTTTTTGGCTCTGTGAACTGTTGTTCCATGGAGGAATTTCATCTTGTGAGAAGTGGGACTTATAACTAAATATGCACTCTATAAGCTACAGCCATCTTTCTTTAATCATGGTTGAGTAGGGGACCCTACAGTGATTGAGTCTTTGTGGCGCAGACTAATTGGGGTTTTCAGTGCTTTGGGTTGCAGTTAAGAGGCTATAGTTAGATAGGTAATATATGTATTAGCTCACAATTTATTAGCAATCTAAATGCAGCATCATAAGAAACCAAAACACTAAAACACTAATTACTGCACAACACAGAAATGCAATCACTTTAGGGTCCCATGTTTAACAAAGCATTGAGAAACATGTATTTTTCTTGTAGAGTTGATAGCTGTAAGTAACATCAGGCTACATTTAGGAAGTTAATCTATGTATTAGCTAGTCCACATTGGAGTAACTATCTAGTAGCAGCTCTATTAAAAAAACATGAGATGGCATGTCATGCATAACCAAGAATTTTATGGAATTCTTAAGGCATTGCAACAACCAAAGAAGCAGGTAAGGTAACACAGTTACATTCACCAAGGTTTAATTAACAAACTAACAAACTAAGTTAATTAGTTTGAAGACTACTTAAACAGGTTACAGAGCATCTTCAGCAGATCCCTAGAATGGGGTAGCTGTACTAAAAAACAAAACAAAAAATTAGTAAGTTAGTCTGCAGACTACTTAGACAGGTCACTGATCATCTTCAGCAGGTTCCTAGTGGGGTAGATCTACTATAAAACAAAAAAAAAGTAAGTTAATTAATTTGCAGACTACTTAGGCAGGCCACAGTAAGAGTATCTTCATCAGATCCCTTGAATGGGGTAGCTCTACTTTGAAACCAAAAAAAAGTAAGTTAATTAGTCAGCAGATAACTTAAGCAGGTCACAAATAGAAAATATTCAGCAGTGCCAGTGTTGTGTAATAATTTGGGTTTCTGTAGATACTGGCAGCATAGTGAGTAATTTGGTCATCTGTAGATAGCAGCTGCTTTACTACAAAACAAAAAGTCAATTTGACTGCAGACTGCATAGGCAGGTCACAGAAAATATTGACCTCCCATGAAGAAAAAGGTTATATAGATAATATGAGAGTTCTTCATAAGTTATTGAACTGGTCAGAATGACAGAATTGTGCTGCACATTTTATTTCATTTTTTGAAGTAAAATTATCTTTTTTTCTGTGTCTTCTGTGTTATCTTCTGTGCATTGGCACATCACAATAAGTAGCCAACTTTCTTTATAATAAACTGAAAGTTTTGAGAGGAACGAAAGTTTTGCACCATTAATAAAGATGACAGCAAATGGAACAGTAACTACTTAAACAAATATGCATTCTTCTAAGTATTGATATGGGAAGAAAACTGCATAATACATTTCCATATTTGTTAGTCAAACCCTGCTACTGGTCCAGCCCGGTGACACTAAGGGTTGAGGTGCTGGATGCCACACCTCACACCACCTGTGCGACCAGGGTTCGATAATGGACAAGGGTGGCTGGGGGTCGGCAGGGGATGGAGAGGATGGAGCATCAGGATGATAGCTCTCCTCTTCCTGGGAAGGGATCCATGGATGCTCGGTGTCCTGGCAGCCCCCGATGGAGATCGTGGGCACTGCAGGAACACCAGCCAATGTAAGGGACAGAGAGCGGTAGATGCCAGCAGGACAGCCATGTGCAGATATCATTGCTCGCCGCACTCCTGGGGACCATGCCTACTAAGAAAAATCCTCATCCTCGGGGATAGTTGATGACATCTCTGCCCCACTGAGCCACACTCCAGCACTGGGCCTCTCTCCCCACTAGGGCCTACTGCCCAGCCGGCACATTAGATTGTAAATAGAGTGCCCTGGGCAGATAGGGCTGCCCCACCTCAGGGCTGCAGAGCCTGTGGATCTGCCAGGCTGGTGCAGGGTGGGAAGTGAGCTTCAGGTGGGAGGTAGAGCTTGTAGTACGGGAGGCAGTTGGAGAGAGTTCCCCAGTGGTACGATGCAGAAAAAAGAATGTACAAAAAAAAACCCTGCTGCTGAAAAGGGGACAAAATGTGCAACTGAAAATGAAACTCTTTACTTTTCCTGAAAACTGAGAGGACAGTAGATTGAAGGTATGCAGAACTGACTTGAATAAGAAGTACGGCTTCCACTATCTCTTACCTATCCTTAGTTTAAATTAAGTTCTGTGCTTAAAAACACTTGTGAAAGAACCTTTAAGGAGATTGTTTTGTATGTAAGGATTAGGAGCTATAGAAGAAGCCGCGATTGCCCAGTATTAATGCAGTATGTTGTAATGGTAGTTACTGCATTACATACAAACATATGAAACTGCAGGCAGAGAAAAGCCCACAGGTCTACCAAGTCTGCCAGATTGTGCAACTCTTAGTTTCATGTCACTAAAGCTGCCCCACCTCCACACAAACCCCTCCCTTCTTCCTCTTCCCCTTTGTGTTCTTGTCTGTACTAACCTTACCCTAGAAACATAGAAACATAGACGTTGACATAGGCTTTGATGGTAGATGAGGACTGCTTGGCCCACCTAGTCTGCCCATTTCCTACCTACTGGATAAGCTGCAGATCCTAGTTAACCAACAGCCTATTTCTTCCTACCCCCCACAAGAATTACCTTATGTCTGGCCCATGCAGTCTTGAATTCTTCCACAGTTTTAGACCCCACAAAATTCTCAGAAAGGCGGTTCCATGCATCCACCACCCTGCCTGTGAAAAAACACTTCCTCACATTGCCACTGAGCTGTCCCCCTTCTATCTTCCAATTGTGTCCCATTTTTCATGCACATCTCTTTTTCTGAAATATGCTACCCTCTTGGACTTTGTTGATTCCACTGAGGTACTTAAAAGTTTCCATCATGCCCCCCCTCTCCCTCCTTTCTTCAAGGGTATACATATTAAGCTCCTTTAGTCTCACCTCATATGGCTTCTCTTGCAGATCCTGCACCATTTTAGTTGCCCTCCTCTGGACTGCCTCCATCCTGTCTATGTCCTTGCAGAGATGGGGTATCCAGAACTGGATGCAGTACTCCAGATGGGGTCTCGCAACTGTCTGTACAGAGGGATAACAACTTCTTGTTTTCTACTGGTGATGCCTCTCCCATACATTCCAGTATCCCCCAGCCCTCCCGACTGCCTTATCACATTGCTTGCCAACCTTAAGGTCATCTGATATGATTACCCCCAGTTTTCCTTTCTTTTTTATTGTTGTTACTACCTCCCCCATGGTATACTCTTCCCTGGGTTTTTGTTTCCTAGGTGCATTATTTTGTACTTCTTTGCATTGAATCCAAACTGCCATACTTCTGAGCATTCCTCCAACCTTGCCAAGTCCCTTCTCATCCTTTCCATGCCCCCTTGTGCATCAACCCTGTTGCAGATCTTTGTGTCATCTGCAAAGAGGCATACTTTTCCTTCCAGTCCATCTGCAATGTCACTTATAAATACATTAAAAAGGACTGGACCAAGTACTGAACCCTGCGGTACCCTACTAGTAACCCACCTTTCTTCAGAGTAGACTCCGTTTACTATTACCTTCTGTGTCCTGTTGTCCAGCCAATGTTTTACCCAGGCTACCACCCTGGGACCCACTCCCAGGATGGCTAATTTGTTTATTAATCTTTTGTGTTGGGCTGTGTCAAATGCCTTGCTAAAATCTAGGTAGGCCATGTCCTCAGCCCCTTCCTGGTCTACTACTTTGGTCACCCAGTCAAAGAAATTGATTAGATTCATCTGACATGACCTTCCCTCTGTGAATCTGTGCTGCCTTGGGTCCTGTGTCACACTGGCCTCTAGGTACTCAAAAATTCTTTCCTTCAGAAGTGATTCCATCATTTTCCCTACCACAGAGGACAAACTGACAGATCTATAGTTTTCTGTCTCTGTCTTGTTCCCACTTTTGTGAAGGAGAATCACATCTGCTCTCCTCCAGTCCTCAGGTACCACACCATCCTCCCATGATTTGTTAAAAAAGGGTAGTCAGTGGTGTCACTAGTTCTTCCCTTAATTCTTTTAGAATTCTGGGGTGAATCCCATCAGGACCCATTGCTTTGTCCACCTTCAGTTTTAGGAGTTCTTTCAGAACCCTTTCTTTTGTGAAAGGACTGGGATTGACCCCCCTATCCAGAGTGCTTCTGTTTACTGGATTAGGTACCTCCCCTTCCTCCTCTTTTGTGAATACTGAGCAGAAGTATTCATTCAGTATCCCTGCTTTTTCACTGTCCCTCTCTGCCCACCCACCTTCCATTCTATTCAGCCTGACTATCCCTCCCTTTGTCTTTCTACACTTCGTAATGTACCTATAAAAGGTGTTATTCCTCTTCTTAACCAACTTGGCTATCTTTTGCTCAGTTTGGGCCTTTGCTATTCTAACTGCCTTTCCTGTTTTCTTCTGCCTTAACTGGTACAGTTCTCTGTCCTGCCCCTTCTGTGTTTCCTTATACTTCCTAAATGCTATCTTCTTCTCCCTAACCTTCCCTACCACCTCTTTTGAGAACCATAGTGTCTTTTTTTTTATTTTGATTTGTTTATTTGCTTCACACAAAGGCCTGTTGCCTCTATGATGGCAGTTTTGATGTTTCCCATTTGTTGCTCCACTCCTCCTTCTTGTCTGTTTGCTAGTGCATTTCTAAAGCACTCTCCCATTGTGCCAAAGTCAGCCCTCCTGAAGTCCAGTAGACTTACTTTTGTATGGCTTGACTCTGCAGCTCAGTTTATCATGAACCACATTGTTTGGTGGTCACTTGTTCCCAGATGGCTACCAACTTCTAGATCTGAGATAGTCTCACTGTCCCCATTTGAGAGTACAAGGTCTAAGATTGTTCCCTCCAGAGTGGGTTCCAACACTAGCTGTCTGAGACATGCCCCCTGTAGGGCATTGAGAATGGCCCAACTCTTCGATGTGGCTGAAGCAAAGGTGCTCCAGTTAATATCTGGCATATTCAGATCCCCCATCAACAGTATCTACCCTTTTTCTGCCATCCTAAGGATGTCTTCTATCATATCCTTGTCCATTCCCTCTCCCTGAGACAGGGGTCTGTACACAACCCCTGTGCGGATTGTGGTGCCATTTCCCGTCTCTAAGGTGACTCACAGTGCCTCCTCTCCTCCCTATTTACTCTTTTGTTCAGTTGCTTTTATCCCTTACCTTACATAGGGAGCTACTCCTCGTCCTCTTCTACCCTCCCTGTCTCTCCTGTAGGTTGTGTACCCTGGTATGTTAACATCCCAGTCATGGTTCTCTGTGTACCATGTTTCTGTGACTGCCATGATATCTAGGCATCTCTCTTCCTTCAATGCCACCAGTTCATGGAGCTTGTTACCCAGACTATGGGCATTGGTACTCATTACCCTCCATTCCTTGATGGCCTTACCCCTTTTTGCCCCATCTCTGTCCATATTGCCTTTGTCATTTTATCTATTTACCCATGCCCTTCTCCCTATTGTTGTCTCTATCTTGGTGTTTACCTCACCAACTACCTTGATTTTTTGGGGGTAGTAATTACCTGCTCCTTTCCAGTGCCTCTCCCCTTGGCTAGTTTAAATGCTTGCCCAATGAAGCATTTAAACCTATCACCTAGGATCCTGGTTCCCCTCCTGGACAGATGCAGACCGTCATGCCAATATAGGACTGCATCACTCCAGGTGGATTCCCAGTCACCAATGAAGCCAAACCCCTGAGCTGTGCACCAGTTTTTCAACCACTGATTGAATCCCATGGCTTGGAGCACCCTATCCTCACCCATGCCATAGACAGGCAGCACCTCTGAGAAGGTTACTGTGTGTGCTACTTGTCTAAGGTGCTTCCCCAACTCCACAGACTCTTTCTGCACTACTCTGATCCTTTCCCAGCCAGGTCATTTGTCCCTAGGTGGACAATGAAATCCAGCTCCCTGTCCCGTGCAACTGCTCCCACAATCCTGAGGATTCACAACCTGTCCCTCTAATCCATAGTGCCAGGCAGGCACCTTACCGCCCTCTCCCCATCCTTCCCAAGATCTACCCTCCTAACACTGGAGTCCCCCACCAGGAGATGTTTCCTTCCCCTGTGGAGTCCCATGCCACCCTCCTGTGGGTCTCCTTTGTGGAGGTTCCAAGCATCCTCCTTGGTCCCCACTGCAGGTGCCTCCATAGAGAAACCACACTTTGCTGGAATGGCATATGAACTGTTGAGTGGTACAACTGGAGGGATGCACCTCTGTTCCACCACCCTCATCCTCCCTGAGCCCACTGTGGTTCAACCACTCCTCTTGCTTGGCAACCTCTGAGGCAATGACTGTGGCACTGGTGGTCCCTGGGTGGGAGAGGAGGTCCCCAAAATCCTGGCCAACTAAGCCTGGAGATGAGCAACCTCCTCCCTCAGTCCAGAGAGGTACCTGCAGATGGGAAAACACTGCATCCTCCAGAATGTCTCCCCTTACTCTGTCCTAACCCTGCTTAAAGCTACCCCCTGTCCTTTGAGCAATTAACTCCTCTGGCAGTGTGTTCCAACCCACCACCACTCTCTCTCTCTCTCTCTATAGTAGTGTCTCCTTATCACCCTCCTAAACCTTCCACCTTCCAACTTCAGATTGTGCCCTGTAGACCCTTCACCCCTTTAAGCAGACCAATCCTCCTTCCCTGAATTAGCTTATTTCTTGAAGCACTTAAAGGTCTCTATCATGTCCACTCTTTCCCTAGTCTCTTCCAGTGAATACATCTTGAGTTCCTTCAACCTTTCTTCATATTACAAATCCCTAGTCACATGATCATTTTTGTAGCCCTACACTGCACCCCCTTCAGTAATCTCACATCATTCTTGAGGTATGGAAATACTGTACACAGTACTCCAAGTGTGGCCTCACCAGTGATTTACAAAATTGCAGGATGACCTCCCCCTTTCTACAGGTGATCCCTCTGGCAGTGCACTCCAGCATCCTATTCACACTTGCTGCTGCCCTCCTACACTGTGCTGATACCTTCATGTCCTCTGTTACTATTACCCCCAGGTTTCTTTCCTGCTCTGAAGCTCTTACCTGCACTGCCTCTATCCAGTAGCTGTTCCTGGGATTTCTGGCTCAGAGGTGCATGACCTTGCACTTCTTAGTGTTAAACCCCAACTGCCACTCACTGTTTAAGTTTAGCTAGATTCTCTCTGAGTGACTAGCTCCCTTCCTTGTCATCCACTTTTGCACAAATTTTAGTGTCGTCAGCGAGCAGGCTGACATTACTCTTGACCCCCCCCGCTGCAATATCTCCAGTGAAGACATTGAACAAAATGGGGCCCAGCTCTGAACCCTGCTGTGGTACCCTACTCATTACTGGCTTTGGCTTGGATGCCTCCCCTTACAACTACCATCTGTTTTCTGCCCTGTAGCCAGTTATCATCCGACCTCACCAGTTTTTCTCCCACTCCAATGTCCCTCAGCTTTCTCATTATCCTCCTGTATGACACTGAGTTGAATGCCTTGCTGAATTCAAGATATAGGACATCCACAGCATGGCCTTTATCAATTGCCCTAGTGACCCAGTCAAAGAAGTCAATCAGGTTAGTTTGGCAAGATCTTCCCAAGACAAACCCATGCTGTTTCTCATCCTTCAGACCATTGCTATCGAGAAAGGTTATCAACCTCTCCTTCAGAATGGTCTCCATCAACTTCCTTACTATGGAAGTCAAGCTCACCAGCCTGTAGTTGCCCAGTTGGTCCTTGGGTCCACTCTTGTGAAGGAGGACAACGTGAGCCATCCTCCAGTCCCTGGGTACATACCCATCTTAAAGGAGGTGTTAAACAGGTCTTCTAGAGGGCATGCCAACACCTCTGCCAGATTCTTCAAGATCCTTGGGTGTACACCATCCTGTCCTGGTTTCTTGTCCACCTGCAAGGCTTTAAGGCCCTTCAGAACTCTATCCTCTTTGATAACCCCATCTTTTATCTCTGCCCCCCTTCACCCTTGCCCTTTTTCTCCTGTGGTATTGGGCTATCCCTTTCTTTCTTGAACACCAAGCAGAAATACTCATTGAGTGCCTCTTCCTGATCTTCCTCTTGCCCTGCCCATCCCCCTCTGTCTTGATTCTAACAATGTCCTACCTACAACTCCTCTTCTCCCTGATTTATGTAAAGAACCCCTTTTCCCCATTTCTGATCCCCTAAGCAAACTTCAGCTCCTTTGCTGTCTTGGCTGCCCTGAATGACCTGGTCACCTCCCTAGATGCCTTTGTGAACACCTGTCTAGCCTCCTGATGCCCAGATTTTTGGAACTTAATGAAGGCCAATCTTTTTCCCTCTCTTTCCTCTCTACTTCCTTGATAAGCCAGACAGTTTTTTTTTTACCTGGACTGCTTACTCTTAGATTTGGTGCATGTGTTTGTGTCCTCATTCAGCCCCTTTCCTATTGATTGCCCACTTCTGTTCAGCATCCATTCCTGGGTTAATTTCAGGTACATACATCTCTAGGATGCTGCCCATTCTGGCAAAATTTGCCTCCCCGAAGTCAAAACTCTTGTCCTATTCTTAGCTGACTCCCTCCCTGTGTTGAGGAGGGACCAAAATGAGTGGCAGTTACTTCCTGCTCCAGGATCCTGTACTACCACATCCTGAACTTAGTCCCCATTTGTTAGAACCATATCCAGTATGATTCCCTCACTATTAGAATCCATCAACCCTTGCACTACACAGCTGTCTTGGATAGTGTCCAGCAGGACCTGTTCCCTGTGGTGTGCTGTAGTTACTGTCTGCCTGTCAACCCCAGGTAGGTTGACATCTCCCACTCTAACTGTATTCCCTTTGCAACTGACCTTCCTGACTTGCTCCCCCAACGCCTTATCCACCTCCTTGCACTGTGAGGGTGTCCTGTACTCCCCCCCATCCTAAGCTTCTTACCTTTAGGGCTTTGGAGCAATGGCTTCTGCCCTTCCCTCATCCCCCTCCTCCCTGATACACATTATCCCCTCCCTGGCATAAATAGCCACCCCTTCCCCCTTCCTCCTGGGATTGTGAGATCCCAGTCATGGTATTGGGTAGCCCAGGTCTCTGAGATGGAGGCAATATCTACCTCTCCCTCCACAATTATTGCCTGGAGCTCTGCCACCTTGTTTGCTAAGCTTCTTGATTTCAAGGATATTACAGTCCACCTTGTGTCCTGCCCCTCCTCTTCCTTTCTCTTCCCCTTCTACTTTTGTCTTGGTAACTTCTCCTAATGCTCCTTCTCCCTCCCTGGGGGGTCCTTCTGGTCTCCCCTGGAAGGTGCCTCCTCCCTGCTATCCAACTCAGCTCCCCCATCTCAGTTTAAATCTATGTTGTTTTTAATGTACTTCTCCAGCCGCTATCTCAATGTCCTTGTAACCATGATGTTGAGATGCAGCCTATCCCTGGCACAAAGTCCCTTATTGTTCCATGCCTCACCCCACTCCCCTACTATGCTGCTACATTTAGTGAGGTCTGAAGGGTTGACACATGCCAGATAGGGAGCAAAGTCTTCAAAAACACAAATCATGTTCCTTGCATCCTATAAACAGATTTTCATAGAAAAGTTAAAAGATAATTGACTTTCTTCTTAAGTTTTATAACAAAGGGCTCTGTAGGAAAGTGCTCTAATAAGCAAAAGAGATTAAACAGCTGTGTGGCATGTTCAAAGCTGCAAATTTTCAGAAGTCACAGGCTTCAGCTAATGGGAGGTCACAGAGGTCAACATGAAGTAATATGGTCCTGAAGTAACTGTATGGTTTTAGTATACATGCAATGAAAACTGCAGCAGGATTGGAGTTGTTAATGAACTTGCTTCATTAACACATTAGCTCCTTGTGGCCTCTCATACCTCCCATTAGGTGAAGACTGTGATGCTCAAAATTATTCAGCTCAGAGCATAACACAGTATTATTTTTGTCACTCTGGTTGGTGCAACCCACTCATTTCCCCATTGCCTGTGCCCCACCCCCTTATCTTCACAGGTTATTCTCTGAGGTGTGGAATGTAGAGTATAAATTATGTAAGGATAGAAAGTTCTGAGGGGTTTGCTCATGTAACACAAGGACCAAACTCCTCTACAAATTAAAAATATATTGATGTTCATTTAGCCCCTTAATCAGTTACAAAAAATTCACTTTCTTCTGTCTTCTCGATGTAGCAAGGTAGAAAATGTTTCATAGCTGCTACAAAAAAGATTTAAAACATATTTTGCATTTGGATGCTACCTTATGTTATGCATGAATGCCTATTTTGAGGTAATATAGGAATGGAATGCACTCTATAAGGCTACAGTTTATAGTTATGGAAGGCACCAGTTATGTCTCATAACAGCCAAATACATATTGACAGTTGGGTAACATCTGCAGGGAGCAGTATTTATTTAGTTTCCATTTACCGGGTAGGCGCACTAGACACATAATTGACTATTTTCTGACACGACCCAGAAGGTTACAACATAACAGTAAGAAAAGCAAAGAAAATACAGCAAGTATCTGAGTACAATGGATACAGCAAGCTCAGAAGTTTAGCAGTGTTGCAACTGGGGGGAGAAAACAGAAGCCAACAGTGTTAAGGGTCTTTCAACACTTCCTACTGTAATATATTGTTTCACTCTACCTGCATTATGCAGCATAACCCAAACAAGTGGTGACAGTAACAGAGTATAACTGAAACAGTCAGGTAATATCTGTAGAGTGCTTGCCCGTGTAATTGAGGAAGACGTTTCAAAAATCAGTAACATATAAAGTTCCGGTGGAATTAGGATGATAAAAAAAGTGCCTCAAGGGCATGGTACTTGCATTTGATCTCTTCCAACCCCAAAACTCTCCCACCCCAGACCTTCAGATGGCACATTTTGCTGGTTGCAGGAAACACTGATTTGTGAATTATAACTAGGGTTTCCAGTTTAAGGGGTTTATTTTTCTAAAAAAAAAGTTGTTTATTTTTCACCTTTTCTCATAAGTTTTTCAAGTGTTAAAATTCTGTTTTCCAGTGTAAATAAATAAGTCATTACACATTTTCATTATTTATCAGTGTTTATTCAGATGTATATATATTTTTAAAAAAACACTGTGTACTGTGTTGTTGCAGTTATATAAATAATTAAAGGATCCCTTACCTTGAGCATGGCCTGTCTTTGTGTGTATGCATTGCCCCCTCTGTGAATGAACCCTAAAAGACTAACATACAAAATGTACTCTAGACCCAGTGTCAAAAACCCAACCCTGAAACTGTATGATCCATTTGTCCTAAAAAGGGAAACAAAAAGGCAATTATAGTAAGGTATGAAAGTTGCATCAACCATAACCCATATAAAGTACTAAATGTACTGTTGAATCAGCTACATGAACAAGAAAATCCACTTACTGTAACAGTCATAACAACCGCCCCCCATTAAATCCTGTAATAAAAAGGAGAGCACACTGCTACTCTAAAGCTTGACATGATTTGAGCCAAAAATAACAGACCTAAAAAAAAGAAAGAAAACAAGAAAATGGGGGTAACAGGGGTTCGAAAGAGATTATGGCATAAACGTCTGTGACAGAACATAGTGTATCCAAAAGTCCCAATTGATTAATGAATCAGTGAAAAAAGGGTACCTGAAGCAAATCAGCATTGTCTGAAAATCAGTTGAATACAGTTCAGCTGAAAGAGAGTAACAGAACCTGATAAGTGGTCCAGGATAATCAGAATGGCTGGGGGGTGACAGGTAGCAAGTCGATAGAAGCAGCAGTTGAATCCTTGTGGTGGTGGGTTCTTTGTGCAGTGGAGATCATGGCAAGATTATTGCACGATAGAGGCACCAACTGAGAATCCTCATGCAACGCATACCCAAGATCTTCAAAGCAGGCACAGACAGAGCTAAGGAGGCCAGCAAACTGGGAGAAACTGGCAAGGAGGGAAAGCAGGACATGGCAGTACCATAGACCCAGCCATAGCAGGACCTATTTGGGAAGCAGTTAACATCACCAGGTCAATAAATGCAGGGACAACCAGCTAAGCATGTAATCAATTAATTCGGTGCTTATCGGTTTTAACCAAAATCATGAAAAAACACATTGGTGGTGTTTTATCGGTGATTATCGGTTAAAATCAAAAACTGGAAATCCTAAATACAACACATCTGTACAAATGGAAACCTTTGGAATTTCAGGGCTGAAGGAAACTGTGCCATGTCTGTTGACACTGGAATGATAAATCATTGGTTTTGTTTTGGTGCACCTTGAATTGAGTTCTATGTTATGTATTTGTTATGTATTGATAACATCACAGAACAGCAGAATTGTGTGTCATAACAACCAGTCCTGTCATTGTTATTTTGATGAGGCACCTAGGTGTTATTGAAGTAAGATGAGTACCCCTTCTAAACTGAAATGAAATTTACTGGAGAGACAGAATGTCTGACAGTTCGACATTGCAAATGTTTCAATAGTACCTTTAGCATTGTCCTGAAAAGTGCCCATACGGCTTACTGTTTTAAGTTGTATTTGACTAGCACTGTGCTGTGAATTGTGCTAAAAGATCATGTGCAACAATTTTTACATATTTTTTATAAAAGCTTGTGAAGCTGAAATTCAAGTCCCTGTGTCATGACTAGTGTTTCCTGAAAATTTTATGCTGTCTGGTTATGTGGTTTTCTTTAAATCAGCATTTGTTAACATGCTCTACAGTGGCTGAAAACAGTGGAGTTATTTCTGTCCTCTCAGTCAAACTTAGAGTGTGATGACATCATTTTGGAGTAGCTTGTTGTTTCAGATTCTAAATCAGAGCAGTAGTTGTAGGGTTAATGGCTTGCTGAGCTCTCCAAGTTTCTTACAAACCCAGTCTCTAGTTTGTGTTTAGATAGATCAGCTTAAAATGAAGCATGAATTGAAGAAACAGAAATATTTCTCTGTGAGAAATCAGCATGTGTGTATCACAGCTCTCAGTTTTTCCTTTTTTATCAAATAATATTTTATTGTGTGATTATGTATATTCGATGCAACAAATGGTGAGCCGTACAGCCAGCCACCTAATGACAGCAATATAGTTGCAAGTAACACAGGTACAAGTAGTACGACATCAATAACTGAGTATCATCGGGTGTACAAACTGTCTCATACCCATTATTCATTACAAAACAGTCATGGTGCATCTAATCTAAGAGATTAATGCTAGCTAGAAAGGTATTCTAAATAGATAAAAGGGAATATGAGCAATGGAAACTGATGCTTACATCTGAATTCCAGAATCTATGTTAGGGCAGTACTAGTCCAAGTCCCAGCTGGAAAAATGGCAGGACAGCCCAGTCAAAGGGGGGGGGGGTTGGAAGGTGGTGCTGGGAGTTTGCAAAAAGACAACTTGAGGTATGGTTCCCTCTCTTATAGTAGAGGTGCATATTGCCCTTCTGGAGATGGGAGAGTCTCTCAAAGATGGAGAGTTTGGCCAAGGCCACATGCCAAGCAGAGCAAGTGGGGGTGATTGTCTGGCGCCAGTATCTAAGAAGAAGGCATTTGGCCTCCAAGATAGCTATCATGCTCCAGTCTCTGTGAGGTTTGTTTAGCTGTCCCAAAGTGGTAGTGTCTCCTATACACAGTCTGGGGTCCAAGAGAACTATAGGGTGATTAAGTACTAATGAAATATCAGAAGTATGGGGTCAAGTTGTGGCAGGACCAAAGTACATGGTGGATGTGTGCCTCTGGTTGTGCAAAACACCAACACTTACTGTGGCTAAGTAAACCACGTGTAAAAAGGGCTGCCAGGGTATGGTGCCACAACAGCAGTATTTTAAGCTGCAAGAAACAACTGGTGGTGTCCACATATGTATAGTGTATGCCTTTAAGATATGAATTCCATTAGTCTTCAGAAATGGGTGCACCAACGTAGGACTCCCATTTCCTTTTGCAGGCTAAAGTTGCATTAGGTTGTAAGTCTCTCCATAAATTGTAGAATTGGTCTATGACCCCTTGAGTGGTAGGGAGCTGGTACAAGTTATCCAGCCAGGACCATTGAGTAATTTCTTGGTGCATAGGGAGAAGGGTCTGCAAAGCACTTTTAATTCATAAGAATCTCCAGAAGTCTTTATGTGGTAGTGAGAATTGCCTCTGTAACTGATCAAAGGGGAGCATAGGGTACATGCCTGAGGGAGAAAGATCTTGCACTCTATGGATTCCTGAGTTGTGCCATGAAGGCCAATATATAGGTGCCATACCAATTTTAATAAGGCTATTGCACCATAAGGGAGCATACTGTATGGGGGTGTTCAGGGCTTCACTCGGGGGCATGATTTATTCTTAAGAAGCTTCCAAGAGTGAGCTGTATGGGACACTATTGGTAGTAGGGAGTGCGATAAACCTACAGCCGGGGTAAGGAGTGTGTAGAGGGGTATATCTCCTGCCAAGTCGGATTCCAACTGGACCCAAAGTGGAGGAGCCACTGTGGTAGGGCTGAACCATTTAGTCACCTGTGCCACTGTACAGGACATATGATAGCCAGCAAACCAGGGGATACACAGGTCACCGTGCGACCGGTGTGCCCTCATCTTGTGCCTGCTCCACCCTGGTGTTTTAGAATCCCAAAGGAAGTTAGGCATTATTTTTTTAAAGTATTGAATAGCTTTGGTGATAGAGCTATAGGGAGGTTATTGAGGAAGTACATGACATGAGGGAGCATCAGCAAACGGTTGGCTGCTACTCGTCCTGGCAGGGAGAGTTGTACCTTCCACCATCTCTCTATTTCTATTTTCAGTTGCATCACTAGAGGAGAAAAATTTGCGGTTTAAGTGTCACCCAGCTCGCTGGTATGCAAATTCCAGGGTAGCTGAACCCATTATCTGCCCAGCTCTCAGTTTTTCTAATCAAAACTCTAATTCCTTTTCTAACTATATAACAGGGCTATTTAATGAATACAAAATAAATCAACATTTTGTTCGTTCACAGAAACAGTTTGTCTTTGATGTAGCCTTCATAAATTCATGTAAGAACTTCCTTTTTCTTGTTAGATTGACAAACAGTATACATGCTTGAAATACTGTAGCAGAGTGTGACAAGCACCTGTCTAAACTCGAACGTTTCATTTCTTTGGTGGTTTCTATGTGAGAATACATAATGTATGTGTATGACTAGAAACACTATGTGGCATCCTGATGCACTGTGTCTCTGCCCAACAGTTGAGGCAGCTGCAGTCTACTCCACCTGTCCCTGCCCCACAAGCCCCCTGCCTTCTGCTCCTCTTTCGAGGCTGCTACATCCTGCTGCCCACTGTCTTCTCCCACACAGTCAGGGATTGTACACCCTTCTGACTCCATCCTCTACCTAAAGAATCAAGTCTTCTGCACCCTGTCACCCCCCCACCCTCATAATTAGTGATGCTGCACCTGTTGCTCCCTGTTCTTGTCCCCATAGTTAGGGCTGCTGCGTTATGCTAAGCCCTAAAGTGCCAAGTTCCTTGCCTCCACAGCTGAGGTTGTTGTACCATGCTGCCCTGGCCACCAGAGGTGGGGCTTTTGTTACACCCTGCTACCCACTTCCCTTGCCCCAAATGGTCAGGGCTGCTGCACCACATGTACCCCATCTCACAGTCAGGGCTGCTGTACCCTAATTCCCCCTGTGTTCTGCACCACAGTCGAGACTTCTGCATCATGCTGTCCTTTATCCCCAGTCACCAGAGACAGGGCTGCTGCACCCTTCTTCTTTCTACACAAGTGGGGTCACTATGGCCTGCTGTGCTCTAGAGTCCCATGTCTCTGCAGTTTGGGTTGCTGCACCATGCTGCCACTTTTGAAAAGATTCAGGGCATTTGCTGCACCTTGTTACATGCCTCCACTGTTGAGGCAGTTGCGCTGCTCCCCTGCCACCAGAGTCAGATCCTTTGGTACACCCTTCTGCTCACATCCATTGTCCCAAACAGGCATGGCAGCTACACCCTGTCCCACAGTTTGGGCTACTGTATCCTGATGCCATCCCTGTCTCCTGACTGAACATTCAGGGCTGCTGCACCCTGCTGCTCTCTATCCCCACCCCCACAGTCAGGGCCACAACATCCTGTTACCCCTGTTCCTGTCTCCACAGTCAGGACTGCTGTGCTGTGCTACACCCTTGAGTCTCATGCTGCCTGCATCCACAGTTGGGGCAGCTGAACCCTACTATGCACTTCCATTGCCCCAAATGGACTGGACTGCTGCACAATATGCACCCTGTGCTATTGTCAGGGCTGCTTTACCCTGATGCCCACCTGTGTCCTGCCCACAGTCAGGGCTTCTGCACCATGTTGTCCTTTGCCCCCTGCCACCTCAGAGCCCCTTGCCTCCACAGGCAGGGGACCGGGTGCAGCAAATGCCCTTGTTCTTGTGCTACACCCTTCCTGAACAGTTGGGGTTGCTGCACCCTGCTACCCTTTCTCTCTCTCTCACCCTCACAGTCAGCGACACTGCACATGTTGACACCCCCAATTTCTGTCTCAGCAGGGTCTAGCAAAGGATCTGACTCTGGTGGCAGGGGGGGAGCAGGGTGCAACTGCCTCAACTGTGGAGGCATACAGCAGCAGTGCAACAAATGCCCTGAATCTTGTGGCAGGAGCAGAGTGCAGCAGCCCTTTCTGTGGTGATGGGATAGAAGACAGCATGGTGCAGAAGCCTCGACTGTGGAGCAGAACACATGGGGCATCAGGGTACAGCAGCCCTGACTGTGAGATGGGATACACGTGGTGCAGCAGCCCAGACCATTTGTGGCAATGGAAGTGGGTAGCAGGGTGCAGCAAAAGTCCCACCTCTGGTGGCTAGAGCAGCATGGTGCAGCAGCCCCAGCTGTGGAGGCAGGGAACCTGACACTGTAGGGCTTAGCACTGCAGCCCTGACTGTGGAGACAGGAATAGGGGGAAACAGGTGCAGCATCCCTAACTGTGAGGGTGGGGGAGAGAGCGCAGCAGGGTGCAGCTACCTCAGTTGTTTGGGCAGGAGGCGGCAGGGTGCAGTAGTCCTGATTCTTTAGGCATGGGATGGAGGCAGCAGGGTGCACGATCCTTGACTGTGTGGGAGAAGACAGTGGGCAGCAAGGTGCAGCAGCCTTGAATGTGGATCAGGAGGCAGAGGCTTGTGGGGCAGGGGACTGGTGGCAGTAGACTGCAGCTTCCTCAACTGTGGGGCAGAGACATGGTGTATCGGGATGCCACACAGTGTTTCTAGTTATATACGTACATAATGTATTTTCACACAGACACCACCAAAGAACTGAAATTTGTGAGTTCCAACAGTACATGTGCTTGAAATACTGTAGCAGAGTGTGACAAGCACCTGTTTGTCAATCTGACATGAAAAAAAAATGTTCCTACATGATTGCATTTATGAAGGCTACATCAAAGACAAACTTTCTGTGAATGAATAAAATTTAGATTTATTTTATATTCATTAAACAGCCTGTGTTATATAGTTAGAAAAAAATAAGGTTTAATTAGAAAGAACAGAGCTGAGATACAGACAAGCTGATTTCTCACAGAAAAAGATTTCTACTACTTCAATTTAGCATTGAAAATTAAATGATCAGCTTTTTAAAGGAAGAGAATGATGTACAGTATGTTAAGCTGATCTATCTAAACACAAACCAGAGACTGGGTTTGTAAGAAACCTGGAGAGCTCAGCAAACCATAAACTCTACAGAGTGCTGCTCTGATTGGGAATCTGAAACAGCAAGCTACTCCAAAATGATGTCATCGCACTCTAAGTTTGACTGAGAGGACAGAAATAACTCTACTGTTTTAGCCACTGTAGAGCAACTTAACGAATGCTGATTTAAAGAAAATTACAAAACCAAACAGCATGAATTTTTTAGGAAACACTAATCATGACACAGTGACTTGAATTTCAGTTTTTTAAGCTTTTATTAAAAATATGTAAAAACCGCTGCACATGATCGTTAATGGGTAGTCTGTGCTAAAGACATGAAAGATTCAGGAAGGCCAACAAGAGTTTGTGTGGCTGATTTGAATATTGACACACTAACATGCTAAAATGCCAGCAGAATAGGCCTAACGGTCTTTCGTATCTGCTCTTTTGGTCAGCCCCCACCCTGGGAGCTGACCTTGCTGCCCCCCTCTCACTCTCTGGCTTCTCCCTTCCCAGTCCCGGATATTCTCGCTGCGCTGGTTTTTGCTTCCAGAACCCTTCCCCTGTACCTGTCCCACCCGCTCTTGAACCCCTCCATGGTCTCTGCCTCCACTAGCCCCCTTGGCAGCGCATTCCATGGCTCCACTACCCTCTCAGTGAGGTAGCACCTCCTTCTTTCTACCATGAATCTCCCCCCTCCAGCTCCCACCCATGCTCTCTAGTTGCCCCTTTCCTTCCTTTGAAGCACCCTGACTGCTCCTCCCCTATTTACTTCCTTCATGTACTTGAAGACCTCTATCATGTCTCCCCGGTCCCTTCTTTCTTCAATGTGTACATATTTAGCTCTTTGAGCCTCTCCCCATAGGTCCTATCCCCAAGCCCCAAATCATTTTGGTTGCCCTCTTCTGGACCCTCTCCAGGAGTTCAATGTCCCTCTTTAAATGTGGTCTACAAAACTGCATGCAGTACTCGAGGTGTTGCCTCACCAAGCAGTTCTACAGTGGGAGTATCACTTCCCTCCTTCTGGAGGTGATCCCCCTAGCGATGCATCCGAGCATCCTGTTGGCCTTTGCCACTGCCCTCCTACAAGTCTCTGAGTTGTTCATCTTGACATCCACCAACACCCCCCTCAGGTCCCTCTCAGCCATCAAGACTTGTAGCATTCCCTCCCCCAGGGTGTACACTTGGCCCAGGTTTCTGACTCCCAGGTGCAGTACCTTGCATTTCCCTGCATTGAACCTCAGCTTCCACTTTCTAGACCAACTTTCCAGAGCCTCCAGGTCCCCCTGTAGGGCCACCCTCCCCTCCTCCCTAACCACCACTGCCCCCAGTTTTGAGTCATCTGCAAAGAGACTCATCTCACTCCTGATACCCTTCCTTACATAGAAACATAGAAACATAAAATTTGAAGGCAGATAAGGACCGCTTGGCCCACCCAGTCTGCCCATTTCCCTACCTAATGGATAAGCTGCAGATCCTAGTTAACCAGCAGCCTACTTCTTTCTACCCCACCCCTAGAATTGCCTTATGACTGTCCCATGCATGCTTGAATTCAACCACTGTTTTTGACTCCACAACCTCCTCCTCCTCCTATGTCAGAGATGTAGGCATTAAACAGGAGGGGCCCAAGAACCGATCCCTGAGGGACTCCACTAATGACCCTCCTTGGGGATGAGACTATCCCACAAACCACGACCCTCTGGGTCTGGTCCTGGAGCTAATTGCCTATTCATCTGATCATCTGGTTCCCCACCCCATTTCTCCCAGCTTATCCAACAGACCTCCATGAGGAACAGAGTCAAACGCCTTGCTGAAGTCAAGAAAGAGGACATCCGCTGGTCTACTCAGGTCCAAGGCACTCGTCACCCAGTCATAGAACTCCACAAGGTTTGTCTAACACAATTTCCCCATGACGAATCCATGCTGTTTACCATCCAGGCACCCCAACTTTTCCAGGTTCCCCCTAGTCTCTTCTTGACAATGCCCTCCATCACCTTGCCCACCATTGATGTCAGGCTGATGGGCCTGTACTTCTCTGACACCTCCCTTGATCCCCGCTTGTGGATAGGCACCATATGCGCCACCTTCCAGTTCTGAGGCACTCATCCTGTCCTCAGAGAGATGCTGAAGAGCTCCACCAGGGGGTTTTCCAGGACATCCACAAGTTACTTCAGCACTCTGGGATGTAATTTATCCAGCCCTGGTGCTTTCTCCATATTAAGGGACCTGAGGGCTTCCCTCACTCTCTCTGCCATGATTTCCACCTCTGCTACCTCATCCCCCTGCTTTGCCTTCCCCCCACCTGCCAGTGATGCCCCCCCTCCAGATCCGCCGATCGGTAAGGGTCCCCCTCCTCAGTTTCACTGTCTCCTCCCATGTATGATGCAGTCCACCCATTTTCATTGGTGAAAACTGAGGCGAAGTACTCATTTAGTACTTCAGCCTGCTCCCCCGGGTCTTGTGCCCATCCCTTCCCTGTTTTTATCCTGCTAATCTGCCCCTTTACCTTTCGTTTTTCCCCAATGTATCTAAAGAACCCCTTGTTCCTCTGCTAATTTCCCTGGCTAGGTTCTGCTCCTTCCTTGCCTTAGCAGCCCTCACTACTCTAGTGGCCCTTCTGGCCATCAGCTATTAATCCACTCAGTCTCTTTCACTCCTTGAACACTTGAATTGCCTATAGGCCACCTTCTTGCCCTTCACCTTCTCCTGAACCTCCATGGTCCACCAGCAGGGTTTTTGGGCCCTACCGCATTTTCGTCTTACTCTTGCGCAGGTGCTGATAGCATCCTGCACCCCCCTCCTGATGATTTCCCACCTACTGTCAGTGTCCATGTCTGTCCCAATCCCATCTAAGTGCTCCTTAAGGATCCTTCCCATTTCCTTGAAATCCTCCCCCCGAACTCAGTTACCTCTGTCTTTGTGCAGCCTTCTAACCCTCCTAGGTCCAGGCAGAACCAGACCGTGGCATGGTCGCTCCCCGGCAATGGGTTCCTTACCTCAAGGCCCCAAATCTGGTCACTGTCTGCCAGGACCACATCCAGTATCCGGTCCTCCCTGTTAGGTTCCCCCACCTGCTGAGTTAGGAACGCATCCTGAAAGACATCCAACAACCTCTGTTCCCTGGCAACTGAGGATGTCATAGTCTCCCAGTCTGTTCCTGGCATGTTTAAGTCCCCCAACACCACCACCCTTCCCAATCTGCCGTGTCTCCCAACATCTACCATAGACTCTCCTCCATCTCCTCCACCAGCGTAAGGGGTCTATACACCACTCCTATTTTTACTCTCTTACCCTCCTTGTTATCAAGGTGACCCAAATCACCTCCACAGTTCCCTCCACCTCATCCACTCCTCCTATGGCAATGCAGTTTTTTTTTTTGCCGTTATTACTTTTCTCCTCCTACTGCTGGCTTGTATCAGGAGGGTGTCCCCAGCCCCGTCCCCCGGCATCCACCAGCTTACGCTGACCTAGCTACAGGGCTTACCCCCCCAGTGGGGTCAGCGACGGGTCAAACTCCCCCACCGAGGACTGGATTAGGTGGCCAGCACCATTGCTAGCCAGGGGCAGAGTCTGTGAGGGGCCCTCCACCATCCTTCATGGTGGTATCCTTTTTCTCCTGTTCTCCCAGGAGTCAGGAATGTGCCATGACATCAGCAGAGTGGAGCGCATACGCATCCGCATGTGCTCCCTCCAGATGTCTGGCCCAACTCCTCCCCTACTTGTGGTGTGGCGCCCTGTCCTCCAGCCTCCACCAGGGGGTGAGTTAGTGCCGATCACCAAGAACCCCCTCCCCTGAGAAGGACAGCAGTCCATCGGACACTCAATCCTTCTCCTCCCCTGCCGACCCCAGACGGCTCATGCTCATTCCCCACAATGCAGTTTTTGACTATTACTGCTACCCCTCATCCCCTTCCCTCCCTCCGTCCTTCCTGAACATTGTGTAACCCTACAGGTTCAGGTCCCAGTCGTGCCCTATGGTGGCCTAGGTCTCAGTGACCACTACCACATCCACCTCTCCCTTAGTTAGCATCACCTGGAGCTCAGGGATTTTATTGCACAAGCTCCTGGCATTTTGCAGGACTACCTTCCACCCTTTCCCTATACTTCCATTTCCCCTGCTCATGTTCCCATGAGGATTCTGTCTTCCCCTGGTCAGCACCTTACCAGTCAGCCTTTTCCTGCATTCCTCCAGCTCCCCAGGGGGGTGGAGACAGAGACCATCCTTTATCAGACCCCCCCTTGATAGCCTTTTCTCCCATCCCTCCCCCTTCACAAGTTTAAACCCCACCTTTCACCAATGAACCCCTCTATTTTCAACTTAAGGATTTCCTTCCCCTCCAAACTGAGATGGAGCATATCTCTAGCATACAGTCCCTTATCCTCCCTGGTCTCCCCCAATCCCCCATCAACCCATACCCTCTGGCCCCACACCACTCCCTGAGACTCTGGTTTATCACCGTAATCTTCCTCTTGTGTTCCCCACCAGCTCTTGGCACCAGCAGGATTTCCAAGATGGAAATTGCACATCCTATATTATGACAGACCCTGGCAAGCTCCCTGAACCGTGCCTGTATCTCTTGCTCACTATTTCCCTCAATGTCATTGGTACCCAGGTGGACCAGTATGTCCAGGGAACCTCCACAATCCTTTGCCATCTGATATACCTCATGCTTGGCCCTATGCGCCATTAGTCCAGGGAAGCATTTTGCTCTAACCAGGCAGGCTTCTCCCTCCCTATCCCATTTGATCCCCCTGATCATTGAATCACCCAACAGGAGCACTATGGCCACCCTTTTTTCCTCCATTTCCCCCCCTTCCATGTCCTTCATCCTTTCTACTGGCCCCTCCCCCAGCTGGCTCCTTGCTCCTCTGTCATCTGGGTGCCACCTGCCATCCCCTTCTTATTTACCCTGGCCACCCCCTCCCATCTGATCCTATGCCTCTCATCCTCCTGAGTATCCTTCTGTATCTTTCTACCCCCACTGTTACTGCTTGCGACTGGTCCTTTTCCCCCCATCTGCTAAACTAGCCTGACTCATCCTCCCTTCCTTCCCATCTCTCTTCAGCCCCTTCTTGCCTGTCATGCTCCCCTGGCCTAAACCCTCAGCTCCCTTTACTGTATCCTCCTTGTACTTCTGGTCCTTCTCCTTGCCCTTTCCTCACAACTGGTCCTTCTCCTTGCTCTTTCCTCCCTCTACCAACTCCTTCTCCTGCTCTGATCCCCTGCTCCCCCCATATTCCCGCATTCCAAGTTCCCCCCCTGTTCCTCCTGCTATCCGTCCCCTGCCTCCTGCCCCCTTCTCCCTTTCCATCTCTAACCGTCCCTGTCATGGCTACATCCCCCCCCTCATCCTCAAGCAGAAGAAGAGAATTGAAGCTGTTACTGAGCTTAAGGTCTGATCCACCTCCCCCAATTGCTTCCTTTGTCCAGCCCCAGCCATCTGCCTACTTCCCTGAGAATGTCCTCCCTTTGGCCCCCATCTGGAAGGGTCCCCAGTTACCTGCCTGCTTCCTTGGTAGTATCTTCCTTTTGGGCCCCATAAGCCAGGGTCCCTATGTGACCCCAGAGTACTCTTCTGCACTCCTTTCCCTTTGCCCCCACCCCTAGTGCTTGGTGCAACCCTGTGGGAGAGACCTGCCCTATTTCCCAATCATACCTCCCCCATTCTCCCAGCTGTCTCCTAATCCCCTCAACCTCTTCCCTTAGCTGTGCCAGCTGGTAGCACACTGGGCAACCACTGAACTTCCAAGCCCAGTCCAGTATCATGGCTGCCCCACACCCTGTGCACCTCACCACCCTCCCAAAGATGCTGGCCCTAATGACATGTGGTCCCCTTCCTCTCCAAGTAGGTTTCCTTGGGTGAACCACCAGGTTCCCCACTAGTCCAAGATACACCCCTACCCACTAATCAGGTCACCGACTAATCCTAGATACAGTACCCCTGTTACTAGGTACAGTACAACACAGTAAACTTATAAGGGAAGTGAACAACTCCCTAAGCTCCTCTCTCCCAGCCTTTAAATCCAACCCCCAGTGGCTATAACTACATGCACTGCACCTGAAACCTTTTCCTCCAATTGCAGGGCAGGTGTCCCCCTATAAATCAGCCAAGCTCTGGGGAGGGAGGGAAGGGTGTAGGAGGGTGAGATTAGGGCATACACCCAACTTTCTCTCTCGAGAGAGTGTATCAGCCCTGTGTCTGCCCCTCCAAGCACTGCAAACAAAGAAACAGCCCCAATTAAATCCCACCAAATAGATTTTAAATCAGACAAATTAGGCCTCCACAAACGCAGCCTGCAACACAGTGAAACATCAAAAAAAAAATGAGCACACTTATAGCCACCAAAAACTGTTTTCAAACTTCCAACAGCCCCAAAAACAATACCCTGCTGGCCCCTTAGAAGTAGTAAGAAAGAAAAGAAATAACCTACCAAGTAAAATCCACAAGAAACCATGTAAAAACAACAAGAAGGAGCTACTGTACTGGAACAGATCTGCCCCCTTCCCCTTCCAGTTACTTCTGAGAAGCCAAAGCAACTGACACCACAAACCTGATTCAGCTCTGCCTCTAGTTAGTTAGCTGAGTGAGACCTGGCCAGACCATTAGCACCTTTCTCCCACTATGCACTAAACTTTGCAGCTAGTGAAGCCAGCAAAAAGGAATCAAAATTCCACTCAAAGCCCCCCAAAATAGGTTTGCTATCAAAGGAAACAGGTCTCCAATTCAAGCAGCTTCACTAACAACACATCAAAATAGTTTTGAAATTAACAGATATAGGTTTCCAATTCAAAGAAACTGCCCCAATTAAATCCCACTGAACAGGTTTTAAATCAGAAGAAACAGGCCTCCACAAACGCAGCCTGCTACACAGTGAAACATCAAACAAATGAGCCCACTTGTAGCCACCAAAAACAGTTTTCAAACTTCCAACAGCCCAAAAACAATACCATGCTAGCCCCTTAGAAGTAGTAAGAAAGAAAAGAAATAACCTACCAAGTAAAATCCACAAGAAACCATGTAAAAACAACAAGAAGGAGCTACTGTACTGGAACAGATCTGCACCCTTTCCTTTCCAGTTACTTCTCACTACAAGAGGGAGCTACTGTACTGGAACAGATATTGAATCAGTAAATATATACATATAAAAGAAATGCTTGCAGGCTGTTTGGTTGTAGATCTATCTGAAAATGGAGGCACTGCATACTGAAGGCATTAGGGAACAAATTAGAAATATAAGTTCTATGACTGGCAAAAGATGGTTTTCTTGGTGTGGAGAGAGGGACGCTTTAACATATGTGATTTGTGACTGTGAAAAAAAAGAGTTTTGAATTACTGGAGTAATTGCTGATATGCACTTTATAAGCTACAGATATGTTTCTCCAGCCATTGTTAAGTACAGGAACCTAGAGTGATTGAGTCTTTGTGGTGTGGAATAATTGGGGGTTTCAGCACTTTGGGTTGTTGTTATGACACTATAGTTAGATAGTTAATCTATGTATTAATTAGTTAGTTCACATTTTATTAACTATCTAAATGTAGCACCATAACACTAGCCCAAAGCACTAAAACCCCAGTCACTGCACACCACAAAAGTGCAATTACTTTAGGGTCCCATATTTAACAAAGCATTGAGAAACATGTCTTTAGCTTGCAGAGTTCATAGTTAGTTGTAAGTAGCACTTCTCACAAGATAACAATCCTCCCTGGAACATCAGGCTACATTTAATTAATCTATTAGATCATCTTCAGCAGTTCCCCAGAATGGGGTAGCTCTACTAACAAGCATTTGTCAATGCCGAATGTTGCTTGCTTGTATGTGCTTTTTAGGTATTTGGAAGTCATTGGAGTGCAAATATTGAAAATTCGCTAACTTATGAGTGTGCGTAGGAACTGTGCAATGCACGCTCGTAAAACAGTCATTTTTAGGAATTTTTTCACCAAATTTTCAACACAGCCATTTTAAGACCTGTGCTCATGAACAGTGTCACTGTGATTTTCCTAATGTGTCCCATACATTGATTTCGCACACCGACTGTGCCATTGTGCGCTACATGGGCGGAAACACGTTTTGGGCAAGATGTGAAAAATGACAGCTGTACTGCTCATAAGAGGTGTGGTAAAATGGCAATGTTGGAAATCTGGAATGAAAATATTGAAAATTTGCGAACTTACAAGCGTGCGTAGGAACTGCTCAACGCACGCTCGAAAAACAGTCATTTTTAGGATTTTTTTCACCAAATTATCAACATAGGCTTTTTGAGAGCCCACCTTATGAACACTGGTAATGTTGTTTCATTAATTGGCCCCAAAAGCTTATTTCACGCAGTGGCCGTGAAATCACCCTTCGGGCCCGATTAACGCCATGACAGTGCAAGAATTCATGAGGAGGGGTCCCAAAAAACCCCATGTTGAAAATGTGGGCCCAAAATTCCCAAAAATGCCTGAGATATGCAACAAAGTTGAAAAAACCCTATTTATTACATTATACAACTTACCAGCATTTCCTCAGTTCGCCGTTGGCTTTGAAGAGTGCAGACGTGTTCCCGGCCCACCGATGATCATTGAGCTGAGCTCCGGAGGTAAGTATGGGGTGAGGGGGGGTGGGAGGCAGGGTGCACAGTGGTGGTGCGGTGGGGTAGAGAGACTGCGAGGGACTTTTTTTTATTTACAGGGGTTTTTTGTTAATTAAGATGTCGTTGGATGTTTGCCATGCTGGTGTGGGGCCCCAGCATGGCAGTTGAAAAGGCTGTTTGGGGGGCTGGAGCTGATGGGGATTGGGCACCCCATCGGCTATAACATTTTTGCCATGCTGGGGGTGGGCTCCCAGCATGGCACCTGGACAGCAACTTTGTGGGGGTGTTGAGCCGGCGAGGATTGGGCACCCCGTCGACCACACCAGTGTGTGTGGGGGGAGCATCATCACACAATATGCGTGCTTGCATGCATGCGTAGGTGGGTTAGAGGAGAGTTCTGCTAACTGAAGCAGAGCTCTCCCTTTCAACTGTATGCCACTGCATTTTGACTGCTGTGATAGACAGCTGCAGCAGTCATTGGAGAACTGTGGCTGCGCCTGCAAACTCACTGACTGAATTGGAAGATGGGGTGCCACACCTCCGAAAACTCGGATGATGGCACTAGGTTTCTTGCACATGTGTGCAAGCAACATAAAAGCCAAAATAAGTAAGTTACTTGTTATTGTTTTTAACCCTTATTGTTTGTAGGTGTCTTATCAACATTTTTTTTAGAAAACGCACATTGTTATTGATGAACTACTACAAAAATTCAGCTCAGAGTACAAAGAAATCCTGCAGCATGGATAAACATGCCTAGTATGAGTCTGTAATACAACAAAGTAAAATACAATTTATGGAGCATTGAGTAGCCAGTGCCTAAAAAAATGTGGAGCATATTGATCAGGAAGAAAATGAAGAAGAAGAGTGAGAATATTGGTATAAGGGGGGTAAAAAGGGTATGAAGACAGGTGAAATTAATACAGTCACTTTAAGCTGGAGAAAGTTTCATATAATGTTCTGAGAACTGATTATAAATAATGTGACATGCGCATAGCAGACATATCCTTCAATCTGGGCATGAACAGTTTAATCCCAGGTTTCTACAGTTGTGTTTTTCACTTAATAAAATTGGATATCATTTTGTAGACATTTACCTTGTCATGACTGCTTCTGTAGCACCTACTCTGCATGCCAGGAAAATACAACTACTAAGTATTAAAAAGGTGCAATTCCAGCTAGCTATGGCATAACTTATGTAGCCAGCCTTAGGATTTAATGTAGTCTTTTAAAATGCTTGCAATAGAGAAGGCCAATTTCATTTCATTTCATTACTTATGAAATTCCTGTAGCTGACAAAAGAACCATTTCATGCTTCTCAGACTGACACACTGTAGGGTATAGTATTATGTGGCTGATAAGAGTGAAGGATTGCCTTTAGATGTTATATTAGTGAATCCAAGATCAGGAATTTAAGGCAGCAGTCTTGCTGGCATCAGCTAAGCACTTCCATTCCTTATACTGTACTTTGGACATTTATCTGGTACTGAACTTATGCATCTTCACCAGTATTTGACTATGCTGCTTCTACAGCTGGTATTTTGCTGAGAGGATTCTGTTACAGAAAGACAACTTTTCTGGGGCATTACTGCAGTTACAAGGGGCTCTAAACCCACAACAAATGTACAGTAATCTTTCAAAAGATGGTGACTTTACCAAATGATTTATTTGCTAATGTGATTTTTTGGTTTGTCAAGGAAAAATCATGGTTCTTATTAACAGAACTCAGTTAAAGTCTCCCTAAATTTGAATTTCAAGACATTTGATGTTTTTTTTTAGGTTTTTGTATACAGAAGCAGTTTCTACTGAGACAAGATCTCTTCTATGTAGACTTTATTTGTTCCCATTGCTTATTCCTGCCTTGATATCTGGTTACATTACAATGTCCATAACATCATTATATTCTGGCAATCACACTATTTTTAACTCAAGACGCCAGTCAGCAAAGTCCAATTAAAATACTGTTTAATGAACAAGAAGCCACAAAGAAACATCTTGCCTGATGCATTTCAGACCTGTGTAGGTCCTTTATCAAAGGCTGGGATACAAACATTAAACATACATTTAAATACTGGAACAAAATGATGTGATGTCATGACGTCAAAGTTGGATATTATTCTAATTGGTTCAACATATTTTTGAATTTAAATTAGATAATTAGTTCACTGGGACTAGTATTTGACTGAAAACATGTACAAACATATACTTGTCATAAGATGAAAATTCATTATTAAGATTCCAAAATTGTAATCAGCATAAAGGAAAAAAGAGGGGAGAGAGAAAGAAAGAGATGGGAATACACACAGAATAGCCACAAATATAGAACAACAGTTGTTCCCCACTGAAAACACAACCACAATACCTCCAACTTAATTTAAAGTGCCTAGTGCATGCTACATGAGTGCTTAATAAGTAATAAATATGAAGTAAATTGTTAGTTCATCAAGGTATACAACTTAGCATAGATATAAAAGGATCCTTATCATCTGTTTTCCAAATATGGGTGCATGTCAAAACTCATATTTAGCCCCATGTTTTTTTTTTGCTTTTAATTGTAAAATCCAAATGTTTTCTCTTTTTAACAAAATATTGTCGTAGTTTCTACCCCTAGGGTTGTGGCTTACTCAATCTATAGCAATGTATTTAAAAGTATGTGGAACCTCATTACTCCCTTCTATGACATGGGCTGCCTGGAAATAGCTCAGATGTGTTCAACCATTTGTATTTTGAAGCATCTTTTCATTTTGCCAATGTAGAACACTTGACAGATGCATTTCATAAGATAGAGTACTCCCTTGATACTGCAAGTTGTAAACTGTCTGATTGTGAACTCCTTCTTTGTGTTCCAGGAGCTGAATGTTTTTCCTGCTTGTAATGATTCACAATAAATACAGTGTTTATATTGATAACAATCATGTGGCTGTGTAAGCATTTTGTGTAAGCATGTGGTGGAGTATTTTTCAACATAATGGCTGTGCATCAAGCTGTCTTTCAGGGTAGGGGCTCATTTGAAGCACATATGGGGTACAGCCTGGTTAAAATCTTTTAAGCCTGCATCTACTGCTAATACATGCCAATGTTTATTTACAATCTGTTCAAGCACTCAGGATTCTGAGGAGTAAGAGGTAATAAAGTTAAACATGTCATCCAGCTGATCATTATTATCCTTTGGTAGTAATAATGTCTCTCTCTCTCACTTTGTTTTTCACTATATCTCTGGCTATCTAGATTTTATTATAACTATATCCTCTTTTCTCCAGTTTGTATGTCAGCTCATCTGTTCCTTTCTCAAAAGGCACTTCTTTACTGCAATTGTGTCTGACCCTCAAGAACTGTCACTTGGGGATATTCCTGGCTAAATGTGAGGGGTGGCAACTTGATGCTAACAGCAGTGTGTTACTGTCTACCTCTTTTCTAAATATCTCACTGTCCACCATCCCCCTTTTATTCTTGGTCAGTGTCTAGTCTAGAAATTGTATTTTTTCTTTGTTGTACTGGTATGTAAATTTAAGATGTGGGTTCGAGGTGTGTAGATATATAATGAATTCTTCTAATTCTTCAAGTGTCCCTCTCCATATAAGCAATATATCATCTATATATCAGTTCCACAAAATAAGTTTGTCTAAGTATACATTTTTCTGTGGGTCAGAAATAACCTCCTCTTCCAATTTTCCAACATAGATATTTGCAGTGGAGGGGGCGCATGTCACCCCCATTGCTGTTCCATTCATCTGCAGGTACATCTCTTTATTAAACATAAAAACATTACATTTGGTACAAACTCTAAAAGTTTAATGACAAAATCTGTTGGGGGATCCCATTCTTTCATTTTCTTGTTCAGACAAAATACTGTGGCATTGAGTGCACCCCCTGATAGAGGGGATCTCAGGCATTGCAGAAACCATTTTAAAACCACTTGTCATGGAAAGGGACAGCTACTGTATATTCAGGACACTACAACTGTCTAGCATAAACTTTCTGTTTTTAAGGACTTAACAACTAATACCATTTATGTTAGCCACGATGGATGTAAACTTGCTCTGAACTAATATTACACATACTGATGGCATTTGGGCCTGTCTTAAACACCTACAAAAGAAAGGAAAGCACCACAACATCCACCCAAAATTCACTGGGAGACTTACTGAATTAATTCTGGCCCACAACAACTTACTGTAAGTTTTAAAGATAAACATTATGTTCAAACTATGGGAACAGCAATGGGCACTAGGATGGCTCCACAGTACGCCAATCTTTTCATGAAAAATTTGGAGGAAGATCTACAGAAACAATGTACACCTAAACCACTTGCTAATTTCCATTATATTGATGATTTATTTATAATTTTGACAGTGGGCACCTCCACACTCAAAGAATTCCATCAGTAACTTAACAACTGCATCCCATCCATTAAACTTTCCCTGGAGTATTCTGACACTAGTAAGCTTTTTTTCTGTAGATCACTGTAGCTAGGTGGCCAGAACAGCAAAAGGAATGATTAAAAGACTCAAGCATACTTTTGTTTGCAAAAATTAGCAGTGTATTGCCCCTTTGTATAGAAGCTAATTTAGACCAGTTCTAGACTATGGGTCCCCTGTCTAGTCAGCATATTTGATCAGGGACATTGAGAAGTTGGAAAGGGTCCAAATATCTGCTACCAAGATGATCCTTAGATTAAGAGGTAAGAGCTACTGTATCATGAAAGGCTGCAGGAAACACGCATCTTTCCTTTAGAGAACAGACACCAGAGGGGTGACCTATTATTACTTTATAAAATATTGCAGTCTCCAAGTTTTAGTGTGGTTTAAAATTCTGTACCAAAAGAGAAAATCTTCAATCCTACAACAAGAAACTTGTGGTACATAGGGCCAAAACAAACAAAAAGGGCAATTACTTTACAGTAAAAGTGGTCAAAGCATGGAATAGACTGCCGCAGGAGGTAATAGATATGAACTCAATTTCTAGTTTTAACAAATTATATTACTTGAAACAAATATTGGTATAAAAGGTCCCACATGTGTGGGGGGCAGTCATGATGGGCAACAATGGTTTTACCTATAGAGCTTCAACAGCGCTACTGCTGACATCCCCTACAGCGATAGCTGTAATGCCAATTGTCAGCATTGTAGCCACAAGGATATAGGTGCACACAATCAGGGGTCAGTACCCCCAAAACCCCCCTTGTGGGGGGCAGCATCCTCCCCACACACCTCTGGTCTCTAGGATTCTAACTCCAAGTCGGAGTTGGACAGGGGGCAAACTCCCAATGAGGCAGTCCCAATTGAGGCACAGACCATCACAGCAATGGGTGGGTTCTTCCCAATTCCTGTCTCTGTGATGGTCTTCACAGTGCTGAAGTCACTGCGGTGATGGCATACCACAACAATGCCTTCTTTTGTCCAATAAAACTAAATAAACCTAGTGTTTTCCTGAACACCACAGTTACCATCAAAGATGGAACCTTGCAGACCTGTATTTATGGAAAACCAACAGAGAGACAAAGATACTTACATGGAAATGGCAATCACTCTAGGCTCACTAAAAAATTTGTAATGTACAGTTAAGCGCTTCAGTACCAGCATATCTGTTTGACTGAGGAACAGAGTTATAAACACCTGGCCACACTGAAAAATACACTTATTGGTCAGGGGCATTCCTCTAGAGAAATTGACAGAGTGGTGGAATGTGCTACTCAGATACCAAGAGAACAACTACTACAGTACAGAAACAAGCATTTGTCAATGCCAAATGTTGTCTTGCTGGCATTGCATTGGTAGCGCCAGAGTTAGAGACGCATATTAGGAATGGCAGTGAAGTATTAAAATGACGCCAACCCCAACCCCACCCTGTAGAGACCAACAGGCATTGGGTTGTGCCTTTGGGTCATCAGCTATAACATTCATGCCATTTCACTTCACCCTACCCTGTAGATGCTGACAAGTGTCATGGTGTGCTTCGGGGTCTTTGGGTGTTATACTTACCCCATTCCAAAAGGAAATATACTGAGGTGGGTGCAGTATAGGAGAATGGGGTGAACTTTGAGGCTGAACAGTGCAAGGCACACCATAATGCCTGTCACTGGCTGCAGGGGGGGGGGGGTGGAATGGCATGAGCATTATAGCCGATGATCTCAAATCACACCCTGACACCTGTCAGTCTCTACAGGGTGAAGTGCTACAGTTGGAAACCCTAACACCGTAGGCGTGTGTTGGTATTTTCACTCCATATTTTCAACATGGACTTTCTGTGAGCCCACCTCATGAAAAGCAGCACTATCAGTTTGTTATCTGAAAGGTGGTTTTCCACAGCGGCTATGGGACTGATTACAAATGTCAAGTCACGATGATGGAAAGTGGGCAAATCGTCCTGTGCTTCTAACCACTACCTTGCACTGGGACCCTAGACGCCTGTGCTGGATAAAGCCACACAAGCTGCAGAGGTGTTATTCCATATACTATGAATTATGACAAATGACTCTCAAACTCCTGCTCCTCCTCCTCTTGATGTCAGGAAGTGTCCACCCAAATCCTGGCCCTGTCTCTCCAGTACAACAAAGCCTGCCAAAACGGAGGGGGGTCTCACCATCGCCACCCTAAATATCTGCAGTCTCCGCCCAAAATTGGCCTCCCTTCAAATCTTTGCCAGCCAACACAACCCTGATATCCTAGCCATTGATGAAACTTGGCTGACACCTAACACTCCCCGACCATGCCATCTCTCTACAAGGCTACAAGGTACTCAGACTGGATAGGACTACTAAAAGGGGTGGGGGTTGTGCAATTTACATAAAGGACTATCTCACCAGTCTCCCTGTTAGTTATACCACCACAGAAACCTCAGTGCAACTCCTTCCTATCAAATTACTCCTTGGTGCCCAAAACAAAGTCCTCACTGTTGCTGCTGTCTATATCCCACCTACAGATCATGGGTCCGGCCTCCAGACTGTCCTCGAATTCATAAGATCACAACCTTCTGACATCGAGCTCCTTCTCCTTGGTGACTTTAATATCAATTGGCTTACACCTGATGCAGGGTCAAACAAGTATGCTATCCTAGCAGCAAACTTAACGCAGGTGGTTAGCTCACCTACCAGGGAAAAACTACAAATCGGGGACTAGCACCCTCATAGACTGGATCCTCACCAGCAACCCTGCCCGTATAAATAATGTAGTTGTTCTCCTGGACTGTCTCAGTGACCACTCCCCTATAATATGTACCTGGACAAATAAGTTCCGAAAGCTGCCTCCAAAAACCATCTCAAGCAGAGTACTACCTTATGGCAACCTTACTCATCTCAAGGCCTGTCTCAGGCAGAAAGACTGGTCCCTAATTTACAATACTCAAGATGTTGATTTAGCCCTTGATTACTTTATCACTACTTTCAATGCTGCCTGCGACACCTATGCATCAGAAAAAAAGTGCAAAATCAAAGCGCTCTCAAATCCCTGGCTCACGGCAAAGCTATTGGCACAACTGAAAGGTAGGGACCACCTCTGGGCTATTGCAAGAGCCACAGGTTCTCTGACAGACATTCAAAAGTATAAACAGGCCCGAAACCACTGTACTAAACAAATCCGCTTGATGAAGAGCTCCTATTTCAAGAATGCCCTCTCCAACTCCTGGGGTGAAGGGAAATCCTTCTGGGACACTATAAGAAATATCACGGTAAGCAGTCCAAGTCCTCTCCTACAATAATGACTGTGGATGGAACCACTACCCTAGACCCAATGGTCATGGCAAAGACCCTAAATGAAACCTTCACAGATCTGAGTGGTGTCCACCCTTCGGATTTCTTCTCTGATGCCGACTCTCCAAATTCTACATCTCCTACTGCCTCTCCAACCAAACCATCCTTCCATTTCAAAATATTCAAGGCACATGAAGTCTATAAATATATAAAGAAGGCTATTTCTAAGTCCCGAGCAAGTAGCGACACTATTGACCTTAAACTTCTGTCCCTCACTCTGGAGGAGGTGCTGCTCCCACTCACCAAACTTTTCAATCTCTCCCTCTGCTACAGTCAATTTCCTAGTAAATGGAAGTCTGCAATTGTCATTCCTGTGCACAAAAGTGGTGATAAGTCACTGCCTGGTAATTATCGACCTATATCAATACTCCCACCCCTCTCAAAGGCCCTTGAATGCATAGTGGCGGACCAACTCACAGACTACCTGCAAAAGTATAACATCCTCTGCACTCAGCAACATGGATTCAGGAAAGGGCACAGCACATCGACTGCCCTACTTGAATTCACAGGAGCAATCCACAATGCTATGGACAAAGGATACCTAACTGGAGCTGTTTACATTGACCTAACTAAGGCATTTGATACTGTTCACCATGGCCTACTCGTCAAACAACTACAGTCTCTTGGGCTCTCTCAGGGTCCTGGTGCCTGGGTAAAAAGTTACCTCGCTCAGCGCTCTCAAGCTGTAAAAATAGCTGGAGTTCTCTCAGACTCAAAACCGGTTCTCTCAGGAGTTCTGCAGGGATCCATCTTAGGCCCTCTCCTTTTCAGCCTTTTCCTAAACTCTCTCCCCAAATCCTGCCCTGAACAAATAATATTCTATGCTGACGATGCCGTGATTCTTTCCTCTCATAAAGATCCGAACCCCTTACACCTTAGCCTTCAGCATGCTTTTTCCAAGGTCGAGATGTGGTTCCTTGAACTTGAGCTGGTTCTAAACCACAAAAAAAACTAAATCCATGCTCTTCTCCAGCCCGCAAAACAAAAAACGGCAATTACCACTTACTATCAATACATACCTGGGAAATACCCTCGAACAAGTGTCGATATTTAAATATCTTGGAATCACCTTTGATCAAGGCCTAACCTTTACAACCCATATCGACAGTACAGCGAAAGCTGTTAGTCAGCGGATTGGGATCCCGTACTGGAACCAACAGTTCCTTACCCAATCTGCACTGAGGATTGCTATTCAAAGCTCTGTCATCTCAATCATTGACTATGACTTAATTATCTATGGGTCTGCCTCTACCACCACACTTAGTCGCATTACAACCTCCCTAAACAAGGCCTGTCGACTGCTCACTGGTGCTCATCGACATACTCACACATGTGAACTCTACACAGAAACAGGTTGGTTGCAACTCTCAAACTGCTTAAAGTACCTTACCTGCCTGATGGTGAAAAAATCCACCATGGGCCTCACTCCACCTTGTATCCAAGACCTGTTATGCCCGAACACTAGTATCCATTTCACCAGAAGATCAGAACATCAGCCTCTTCAGGTCCCCCGATGCCAGACTACTCAGGGTCAAAGATCATTTGCCTATCATGCCCCCAGCTGGCTAAATGCCCTCAACAGTCTTATTACCTCCTCCACCTCTCTAGGTGCTTTCAAATTTAGGCTATACTCTCACCTCGCCACCTCCAGCTCCTGTTTAAATATTTTTCTATCATTTACCCACTCTGCTCCATTTCTTGACAAAGGCATGTTCAAGAATCTTTTCTCTTGCTATTGTCTGCTCCCCTCACCTTCTCTTACCCTCTCTATCTGTACATTTCTCTAATGATTTTTCCCTCAACTGGCTTGATTTTTTTGTATGATAAGTATTTATTGTTTTTACCTGACTTGCACAAAAGTTTGTTATTAATGGATTGTGTTTTACTGGCTATTGACACAACACAAATTGTTTTGCCATTCTATGTAACCTGATTTGTCTGTACTTAATTGATGTGGAACCTTTGTAAAAGAGCCTTTGGTTCAAAGGTAATAATTCCTAGAACAATAAACTAAACTAAACTAAACAGTGGCTATGCCATTTGGCGACACAGGGACGAAAACACATGTTGGGCAGTATGTGGAAAATGACAACTGTATTGTTCATGAGGAGATGAAAAAAATGGCACCGTTGAAAATCTGGAGTGAAAATATGAAAAATTGGTGAAATTATGAGCATGCATAGAAACTGTGCAACACACATCTGTAACCCAATGATTTTTGGGATTTTTTTAACCACATCTCTAACATAGGCATTTTGGGACCTCCCTTCATGAACAGTAGCAGTGTGATTCTGTTAATGTGTCTGAAATGTTGATTTTACACAGTGACCACGTCATTGTGCGCCACAGGTGTGAAAACATTTAGGGCAGGATGTGAAAAATGACAGCTGTACTGTTCATAATGAGGTGTAAAAAATGCTAGCGTTGAAAATTTGGCAAATTTACGCACGCTTGTAACACAGTCATTTTATAGAATTTTGTCACCAAATTTTCAGCATAGGCATTTTAGGACTTCTGCTCATGAACAGTGTCACCATCATTTCCTGAAACTGTCCTGAAAACTGATTTCGTGCAGCAACCATGCTATTCTGCTTTGGATGTTAAAAAACACATTTCGGCCAGGATATGTAAAATGACAGCTGTACTGTTCATAGGGAGGTGTGGAAAAATGCCAGTTTTGAAAATCTGGAGTGAAAATATTACAAATTCACAAAGTTTTGAGGGTGCATGGAAACTGTGCATCGCACACTTGTAAAACAGACATTTTGGGGATTTTTTTCCACCAAATTTGCAACATATGCTTTTTGAGAGCCCCCCCCTCATGAACAGTGTCACTGTCATTTCCTTAATCAGTCCCAAAAGGTGATTCCAAGCAGTGACCATGAAATCACCTTTTGGGACTGAATAATGCCATGACAGTGACAGAATTCATGAGGAGAAGGAGGAGGAGTCCCAATAACCTCATGATGAAAATTTGGTGGCAAAATTCCCACAAATGCCCGAGATATGCACCAAAGTTGAAAAAACCTTATTTATGCCATTATTCAGCTTACCAGCATTTCTTCAGTTCACGGTCGGCTTTGAAGAGTGCAGATGTGTTCCTGGTCCATCAAAGATTGTTGCGCTGGACTCCGGAGGTAAGTATGGGGTGAGGGGGGGGAGGTAGGGTGCACAGAGGGTGGGACGCGGGTTTCGGGAGGGGGCAGGGAGACTGTGAGGGACCGTTTTCTTTGTTACAGGTTTAGAAAAAACATTGTGGGACTTTTTTTTTTACAGGGTATTTGGCATGCTGGGGTGGGCTCCCAGCATGCCACCTATTTTAAGGGGGTGCTGTAGCTGACAGGGTTGGGCACCCCCGACAGCACATTCTGAAGGGGGGTCACAAGCCGAGGGGGATTGGGCACCCCCCTCGGCACACAACAAAAGTGGGGGGTAGACATTATGCCAATGAGGATTGGGCCCCCCATCAGCAAAGAAAAACTGTTGGTGGGCGCATGATGCTGAGGGGGACTGGGTACCCCTCGGCATACATTGTAAATGGGAGGGGGGTTATTATACCAACAGGGAGTGGGCTCCCCCATTGGCATTCTGACAGGAGGTGTTGGCAGTGTTGTGTGTACTTTGGGAGGTGTGTTGTGGTCACTCTGCATGAGAGCTCTACTCTCGTTGTAGTGGACCTTTCGTTAGATCTGGAGGCCACATTCCAAATTGCTGATGTGGCGCCTGCATGCTGCCTGATTGGGGAAAGAGGGATGCACCTACTGATGAATGCCATGCATTCGCTCAACAATGAATGCGCCTCCAAATCTGCTACTACCGCAATATGTTGGCTGTGCATGCGCAAGCCAACATAAAAAGACTACCACCAACCTGATAACCTTGGTTGTCACATACAACCCTGATCTGGAGCATCTACATATAATTATTAAGGACTGTCAGCCAATATTCAGTGAGGATGACACCTTGAAATGTATTTTGCCAATAGCTACCTGTACTGTCTTTCAAACAACCATCAAATGTATCTAACCTGCTTGTCAGGAGCAAACTTACACCTCACCAAAACAACAGAACACTAGGTGGCATGAGATCCAGCAATCATTCTAGATATAAGTCACGTGAGCACATTTCCACTTCACACTTTATCAACACCTCCCCAAAACAAACAAATCATGATACAGGGAAATTATGTATGTACATCTAACAAAGCTGTTTGTTTCATTCAATGCAAGAAATGTCCACAAATAGGTTTTGTGGAGGAGACCGGACAACCTCTTTGAACCCAAATCAACTCACACAGACATTAAAATGAAGAAGACTGAAAAGCCTGTGGGGCAAATTTCTTTTAGTCTGATAATTCCATCTCTGACATCTCTGTCTTGGTTCTCAAAGGACATTTCAAAATACACAACAGAGATGAGCATTTGAGGTAAAACCTATTTTTCTTTTGAATATGTTAGATGATGGTATGAATGTAGATACTAGTTTCATGTCCCATTACACTATTTAAAGTGCTCCTGCATTTCTTTTATTTCAGGTACAACACATGGACATGTATGTGTTTTTGCATCGTTCTAATATGGTTATACATAAAATCATTCTATTTATATGTTTGTTTTTAATTGGTACTTGGTTACTTGTTTTTTTGGACAAAAGGAGGCCAACGGCCTATTGGGATTGTCCTCCACATTGGTGGATCATTTACCTATATCCCATTCATTCATCCATTTATCAAGTTTGTATTTATATGCTGTAATATTTTTAGAATCGATGATTTCTTGAGGCAGTTTATTCCATAGTCTAGGTGATCTAATGGTAAAGAAGTTTAACCTTTTATTATTTTTAACTTTCTGTACTTCAAGTTGTCTATTATGGAGCCTTGGTACAATTTTTCTTTCAGAATAAATGATGCCGCATTGTTCCATTTGTTCCGGAGTGTTGAGAATTTTGAATAGTTGTAAAATGTCTCCTCTGGCTCGCCTACGCTCAAGAGAGTGTAATCCGGTTTCCCTCAGCCTGCTATTATAATCCAAGTGTGTTAAGTGAGGTATTAATTTAGTAACTCTATGTTGAATTTGTTCGATTTTATCTATATCTGTTTTTAAATAAGGATTCCAGTATGGAGAACCGTAGTCCAAATATGGTCTAATATGAGACCTATACAGAGTTAGAAGACATTCTTCTGTTTTGGAGATGAATGTTTTATTTATTCTTCTCAGTAATGCATTTGTTTGATTCGCAATTTTTGAGCAGTGTGAAGATGAAGATAATTTGTCATTAATCATAATTCCCAGGTCTTTTGCCACTGAGGATAACCTAATAATACTGTTGTTCAAGTGATATGTTTGCTTGGGATTATTCTTTCCAAAATGGAGGACTGCGCACTTGGCCACATTGAAGTGCATTTTGTTCACCCTGGCCCATTGTTCAATTTGTGCAAGATCCTGTACCAAGTTATGACAGTTTTCAAGAGTGTTAACCTTACCTCCAATTTTGGTATCGTCCGCAAATTTGACCATTATATTATTTGGTGAAACATACATATCACTGATAAATAAATTAAACTGCACTGGGCCCAGAACAGTACTCTGCGGCACACCACTGGTCACAGCTCCCACCTCCGACAGTTCGCTATTTACCCTAACCCTCTGTGTTCTATTACTCAGCCAACTCCCTATCCAAGATATAATGAGTGCAGAAAAGCCAAGATAGTTAAGTTTATTGATCAAGATACTATGTGACACCTTGTCGAATGCTTTGCTATAGTCCAACAGTATAACATCAGTAGGTATTTTATTATCCAAATTAAGACTAATGTAGTTGTAAAAAGTGATCAGGTTAGTTGTGCATGAGAAACCTGTTCAAAAGCCGTGTTGATACTTGTCGTTAATTTTTAATGATGTCATTTCTTTTTCCAACTGATTTTTTATTATTTTTTCCATGAGTTTACATGGTATTGAAGTGATTCTAATAGGTCTGTAGTTTTTGATTTTAGAATGAGAACCTTGTTTAAAGATTGGTGTGATAATGGCAGTACGCCAGTCCATTGGAACTGTGGATTCATAAAGTGATTTCTTAAAAATGATGGTTAGAGGGGGAATTATTGTGTCTTTTGTTTCCATAAGAAATCTAGAGCTAATGTTAGCCGCCGCTCGAGACCACCGCCCCGGACTCCTCCTGCTAGACAGGTATTGCAAAGCCGCAGCCTATCGGAGCGTGAGTGCCATTCTCTGGGGGCTTCCGATTGGCTTGCCCTTCTACCTCTGCTTTGAAATGAAATTTTGCAAGAAAGGAGCTGTTCTCTTGTTTTTTGGGAAAACTTTAATTTTGTAAACATGTCAGAATGAATGTAAAAGCCTAATTTGTGTGTAAACTACTGTTGCAAGTGTTAGAGGAGGGTACAAGTTAAAGCCATCACAGCCCTTCTTTTGAATACGAGCAGACCCAAGCTAGACATAGGGGCGCCCAAGAAATCGCTTCTTTGTCCTGCTAATTTTACTCTGCAACACCTCTGGTCTGCCCGACCTCAGCCGACTGGGACTATTACTAATAGTCCCTCCTTCTGTCTCCCTTAGGGACTCCTGGATCGTCGGCCGTAGGACGAGCGGCCACCGGGCGGACGGCACTTCTCTAGCCACCGCTCGAGACCACCGCCCCAGACTCCTCCTGCTAGACAGATATGGCAAAGCTGCAGCCTATCGGAGGGCGAGTGCCATTCCCTGGTGGCTTCCGATTGGCTTGCCCTTCTACCTCTGCTTTGAAATGAAATTTTGCAAAAAAGGAGCCTGTTCTCTTGTTTTTTGGGAAAACTTTAATTTTGTAAACGTGTCAGAATGAATGTAAAATCCTAATTTGTGTGTAAACTACTGTTGCAAGTGTTAGAGGATGGTACAAGTTAAAGCCATCACAGCCCTTCTTTTGAATACGAGCAGACCCAAGCTAGACATTGGGGTGCCCAGGAAATCGCTTCTTTTGTCCTGCTAATTTTGCTCTGCAACACCTCTGGTCTGCCAGCCCTCAGCCGACTGGGACTATTACTAATAGTCCCTCCTTCTGTCTCCCTTAGGGACTCCTGGATCGTTGGCCGTAGTTCGAGCGGCCACCGGGCGGATGGCGCTTCTCTAGCCACCGCTCGAGACCACCGCCCTGGACTCCTCCTGCTAGAGAGGTACAGCAAAGCCGCAATTTTTTGCCCATCCCCCTTTCCGAGCGTTATCTTTAATAGCCCACTAGCTCTGCCCACAGTTTTCCATTGGCCCGGCCCATTCTGAACAGGCATTGTTACCAGCCTTTAGTGAAAGCAATACTTCTCTTGCTTTCTAGATGCGCTTCTTCGTTCTCCTTATTCCCCCTCCTCTCAGTAAGATTCAGCATTAATTAAACGTGGCTTTGAGATGTGTCTCTGCTAGGACTATAATCAACTGCTTTCACTGAATATTGTCTACCAAGATCCTGCTGTAGTAGCATCTGTTGCAACAAACTTGGGGATTCAAAGACCCTGTCAACAGTTCCGTGTGTTACACCTGACTTTGTGTAAAACAAACATGGGAGGTCTTGACCGGCTTTGCCTATTAGCCAACTTTTTCTGTTATGCAATATGGCTGGCTCCCTGACAGCTATGATTTCATTATAGAGAAATGTCCTCATGCCACCAGTCTCCCCACATAACAAAAGTATCTATTTAATATGCTGCCTTGTCTGCCCCTAATTCACTCAAAGCATGTTGAATCTACCAGTAGTGGCACAGCAATCAACACTACTAAGCATGTCCCCAAACCTCAGGCACCTAAACAATGCACAGGCTGCTACTACCCTGCTTGGATCCTAAGTTATGCATCTATAGGGCAAAACAAGAGGACGACTCGATCCCTGGATCCATGCGCTCTAGTTTGTAACAAATGCAGAAAGACTCGTGCTTTTAAAAATCTTCTCCCCAATCTGAGAAGAATTCTCCTCCTTTTGCTACTGTGCTCAGGAGACATCGAACTTAATCCTGGTCCCCCAAGGTTGCTCTCATCACCATCCGAAATTACTCATCTGAAAGGAATCAGTTTCCTGCATGCCAATGTCTGTAGCCTGTTAAAGAAGCTGGAGTCTGTCCAGGCCTGGATTATCCACACTGCCCCAGATATTCTTGTGATTTTGAATCCTGGCTTCGAGCATCCACACCGGACAGTGAGGTCAATATCCCCAATTACCTACTTTTCAGAGTAGACAGAAGGACTGGGGGGGGGAGTAGCCATTTATGTTAAAAACATATTCACAGTATCTGTACTAGATGCTACATCCGTTGCTGGAGGATTCGAATGCCTGTCCCTCAAAGTTGAGCCATCTCACTCTGTGGCTTTTCATGTAATAGGCTGCTATAGACCACCTGCAGCAGGACCACAGCTCCTGACTCATCTGTCAGCACTAATGGATGCAACACCTACGGAGACAATCTTACTAGGTGACCTAAACTATGACTGGCTAACTAGCGGATCACTACCCTTAAAACAATTCTTTGATTCACATGGATTCAGCCAACTTATATCTGAACCAACTCGCATCAACAATAAGAATCCAACGAGAAGCAGCCTCCTGGATGTGCTTCTTGCCAATGAACCCCACTACTTTTCACATGCCGGTATCCTCCCAGCTGATGTTAGTGACCACTGCCTCATAGCTGGCATCAGAACCATCCCCAAACGTTATCCACATCAAAGTTCTCTACTAAAAGATCCAGACGGAACTTTGATCCTCTGGCCTATTTCAATGATCTAAAAAACTCTATGCATTGGCAGAGTTTCTACCTAGCTAAATCAGTAAGTGATGCCTATGATGTTTTGTATGAAATCATAGCCAGTGCCCTAAATACCCATGCTCCTCTGATCAAAGCTCGAATAAAAACCAGGACCTGCCGATGGTTTTCACCAGACCTGAAGAAAGCTTTACTCAAAAGAGACCAGCTATGGAAAAAGGCCCGGAAGTCACATGCCAATTCTGACTGGTGTCTATTTAGGTCAGCTAGAAATGCCTGTACAAAAATGACCAGGGAGGCTAAGGCTACTTTTTATCAAAATGAATTGTTCTCTGCATCCAATAACCCTACCAAGTTCTGGTCCACTATAAAGGAAGTGTCTGGCTACTCAGCGGGTAGTGTGCTCCCATCCAAAATTACCATCGACAATGTCTCTGTCTCTGATAAATCTGAGTTTCTCCAAGCCTTTCAATAACCACTTTGCTACCACAGGCTTGGCATTCGATAAAGCACCAGTAAGTAGCCTTTGGCCACTGCTCAGAGCCCAGCCACCCAAAACAAATAACAAAAGTATGACCTTCTCCTTTTCTTCAGTCACCATAAAAGAAGTTGAAGACCTTCTGCTACAGCTAGACATTAGAAAAAGCGCAGGAGCTGATTCATTTGACCCATACTTTCTGAAAATAGCATATCACATACTATCAGCACCTATAACACACTTATTCAACCTGTCTCTAACCCAAGGCTCTCTCCCCGCGGAGTGGAAAACTGCTCATGTTATTCCGCTATTTAAAGCAGGGGACCCAAGTGACCTGAACAATTATAGGCCAATCTCTCTACTACCTATACTTTCGAAAATGCTGGAAAAAAAATTGTGGATACACAGTTGAGATCTTTCCTAGACAGCTCTGAATTGCTTAACCCCATGCAGTCTGGATTTAGAACTAAGCACAGCACTATTACGGCACTGGCCAAAGTCACTGATGACTGGCAATGGGACCTGGACAATAAAAAATTTGTTTGTGCGGTGTTTTTAGATCTTAGCAAGGCTTTCGACACCATCGACCATTGTCTACTTCTCTCCAATCTAAATACCATAGGCATGGACTCAATCTCACTGGATTGGTTCCAGAACTACCTCACTGATAGGCAGCAACAAATCAAGGCCGAAGGAGAGCTTTCTCCACTCAAACCAATGAAAAGAGGAGTCCCACAGGGATCCATATTGTGGGCCCACTACTGTTCACCATCTATATTAACAACTTGGACTTAGGAATCAAGGAAGCCAGTATCCACTTGTTTGCCGATGATACAGTGCTCTACCTAAGTCATGACTCTCCTGGAGCCGCATGCTCTGCATTTCAAGCCGAATTCAATAAGCTGCAAAACCAGCTCATCATCAAAAAGTTATTGCTAAATGCAAAAAAAACCAAGGCCATACTGTTTGCACCATCCAGCTCTGGGGCCAACACTGCAGCCGTTGGTACAGCTCCTCCTATAACCACCCTACTTGGTGAAAAACTTGAGTTCGTGCCGAAATTCAAATACCTGGGTATATGGCTGGATAACAAACTCTCCTTTAAGGAACACACTGAAGAATTGTTGAAAAAGCTTAGGCAGAGGCTTGGCCTCTTTTACAGAATTAAACATCTCCTGACTGAGACTGCAAAAAGACAGCTTGTTCATTCTACATTCCTCTCATTAATTGATTACGCTGACATAATCTATGGCCAATGCTCTGTCTCACAACTTGCAAAACTGGATGTACTGTACCACAGAACCTTAAGATTCATAACTGGCCTTCCATTTTCCACACACCACTGCTTGTTATACGCTGCAGTAGGGTGGCCTTCTCTGCAATACAGACGGCATAGAAATGCAGCCATTTGGACATTTCGAGCACTCACCAACAAACTCCCGGATTACATTGCTGCTTGCCTCCCCCTAAGTCCACCAAGTACCTATGCCATAAGAAGCCACTCGCTAATTTCCCTAAAGATTCCCAGGATCAGTAACCACTTTGGTAGGGCAGCCATAAACCACGCTCTGCCCTCACTTTGGAAAAGGATTCAAAGCTCACTGAAACTTAGCTCTCCTGTCAGTATTGTGATGTTTAGGACTCTTTATGACAAAACATTTGCCGAAATCTGTAAATGTTTCCATAGTTCCTAGTGGTCCTGTTAATGGCTCCCTTTCTAGCCCTACCACATGCGGCCATGAACATAACCCCTCTCTTCCCTACCTAACTTGTTCAATAGTCAGCTGCCATGTTGGCCTTCAGAACCCTTGGCACTTTTTTTCTTTACCTACTCCCTCATGCCACTCTAATAGTTGTTACAGTTGTTAACATGGGCCCTATTGAAGCCTTGGCCACCCTCCAAGCTAAAATTAGTTTCTGAGGGATGAAATGATCATAATTTGTACCCTTCTATAGAGGCCTGGATAAATGTGTTACTTTAACTTCCATGTATATGAAGGTTGAATATGCCACAATAATGTCATGTGTTGCTTGCATGTTCCCACATGTGTACTTGGAATGTATGTATTGTACCTTTTATTTGTAAGTCTGTTTTTTTACTTAAAATATTCTGTGTATTGCACCACTAATCTATGTATGTATAACTATCCTTGACAACAGCAGGTCCACCTTGTAAATGAGCTTGCTCAATGGTGATCGCCTGGATAAATAAAGTTTTGATTTGATTTGATTTGATGTTATCAGGTCCAGAACTAGTGTGTTGTTTTAATGTGTTGAAGACCCATTGTATTTCTTGAAAGAGAATATCAAATCGTTAAAAATTGCAGTCTGCTATGATGGGTACGGTATTTATAATTTCAGGTGAAAAAACAGATGAGAAATACTTGTTTAGTTCAGAAGCCATTTCCATATCAGATGTTATGGTCTTACTGTTGCAGACTAAGGGGCCTATTGTGTTATTGTTGCCTTTTTTACCATTTAGGTAATTATATAGTGCTTTATGACTGTCCTTAGTGTGTACCAATTTAAATTCAAGATTACGTTTAGCCAGTGTTATACTTTTTTTTAGTTGTCTTACTACCTCTCTGTACTTAAGCAGAGTGTAGTTCTTTTGTTCAGGTAAGCATTTTTTTAGAGCTGAAAAAAGTGTTTTTTTTTTTATTAATTAATGTTTTAATGTTGCCATTAAACCATGGTGGAATTTTTCCTTTGTTATTGTATTTGAATTTGTCTGGAACATGTTTTTTTTCAAGGTCCAAGATTTTAGTTTTCAGAAAGCCCCAAGCAGTCTCAGTGTTCACTGGATTCATCATTTGTTCCCAGATGATGGATTTAATCTGGTGGTTGATGGTTTCAAAGTCAGCATTATTATATTGTTTTATTTTTAGTTTGTTAATACAGGTAATTGAATGGAAAAGTGGAGAATTAAGTGATCACTATTACCCAAGGGGCTGAGAAATTGAATATCTGATATGTGGACTTCTGGGTTGGTTATGACTAAGTCCAGTATGTTGCTTCCCCTTGTCGGTGCTTAAACACACTGCACCAATCTCATGTTAATTATGGCGGACAAGAAAAGTTTGTCATGTTTATTGATTCCTGAGAGTGTATCCCAGTTTATGGTGGGAAAATTAAAATCCCCTAGAATGAGTACTGGCTCTTTACTGAGAATTTGAGTAATTTCATTACATAGTTGTTTAGTATGATCAGTGGCAGATGAAGGGGCATGATAACAAGTGCCTACAATAAGTTTAAAATCATTTGTGGGTCAAATACAGACCCAAACACTTTCAGAGTGTATAGTGGTTGTTAAGATGTATGATGGAATGTCATTACAGACATACAAACTAACCCTACCACCAATTTTTGTATCCGATCTATTTTTGAAGTAATGCTTAAAGCCAGGAATATTTACTCTCCATTCTTTATCAGTATTACCCCACGTTTCGGTTATTGCTATTATTGCCAAATTTAGAGTTTTGATTAAGATTTCTAGTTCAGCAAGTTTGGTAATAGTTAGTGGTAGGTGGTAATTTCCTGGGTTTTTGTTTCACATATGCAGAACTGCTATTTAGTAGTATAAGATTTTAGTTTTATACAGGCATTGACTCCATTAGGGCAACTGAGCCCTATTTACAAGGTGGTCCTGTTTCAGGTTGCAGTTTAAATGTTCACTAATAGCATTGGCAAATGAACACAAAGTTACAGTCTGAAACATGCTTTAACAGTGCCAGAGTTGAAAATATGTGGTAAAAAGCATGTGAAGGCTCATTGTATGCTAGTCTAGTGTGTCCATCAAGTGCTTAGTACCCAGTTACATCTTTTTTATTGTAACATTTTATTGATTTCCAAAAACAAAAGTGGACAAAGCATACATCAAGTAAGGCCGAGGCCTCAAGTAAGCAGTCATTGTACAGGTGCTTGAAACCAGTAAGCAAAGATGAGAAACAGGAGGGGGAAAGGGAAGGTATGGAAGGGGAAGGGGGAAAACAAAAGTGGTTCAGAGGAGGGAAGGGAAAAGGGGAGGAGTCAACAGACTACATTCATAAATGTGTACAGGTGAGTCCAACTGTGTTTTGCATACGTTCAAGACTGCCAGATAGGGAAGATATAAGACTTACTAACATACTAAAATGCCAGCAGAATAGGCCTAATGGTCTTTCGAGTCTGCTCGATTGGTTAGCCCCCACCCTGGGTGCTGACCTTGCTGCCCCCCCCTCACCTTCTCTGGCTTCTCCCTTCCCAGTTCCGGATATTCTTGCTGCATTGGATTTTGCTTCCAGAACCCTTCCCCTGTACCTGTCCCAGCTCCTCTTGAACCCCTCCACCATCTCTGCCTCCACCAGCCCCCTAGGCAGTGCATTCCATGGCTCCACCACCCTCTCAGTGAAGTAGCACCTCCTCCTTTCTCCCCTGAATCTTCCCCCCTCCAGCTTCCAACCATGCCCCAGTGGCCCCTTCTCCTTCAAGCACCCTGACTGTTCCTCCTATTTACCCTCTTCATGTACTTGAAGACCTCTATCATGTCCCCCTGGTCCCTTCTCTCTCCAGTGTGTACATATTTAGCTCTTTGAGCTCTCCTCATGGTCCTGTCCCCAAGCCCCAAATCATTTTGGTTGCCTCCTCTGGACCCTCTCCAGGAGTTTAATGTCCCTCTTTAGTGTGGCCTCCAAACTGCAGGCAGTACTCAGTGTGGCCTCACCAAGCAGTTATACAGAGGGAGCATCACTTCCCTCCTTCTGAGTGATCCCCTAGTGATGTATCCCAGTATCCTGTTGGCCTTGGCTGCTGCCCTCCTACAAGTCTCTGAGTTGTTCATTTGACATCCACCACCACCCCAGGTCCTTCTCAGCCATCGAGACTTGTAGCATTTCCCCCAGGGTGTACACTTGGCCTGGGTTTCTGGCCCCAGGTGGGTACCTTGCATTTCCTGCATTGAACCTCAGCTTTCACTTTCTAGACCATCTTCCAGAGCCTCCAGGTCCCCTGTAGGGCCACCTCCCTCCTCCCCATCCACCACTGCCCCAGTTTTGAGTCATCCGCAAAGAGACTCATCTCACTCCTGATTCCTGTCCTTATGTCAGAGACATAGGCGTTGAACAGGAGGGCCCAAGACTGATCCCTGTGGGACCCCACTAATGACCCTCTTTGGGGATGAGACTATCCCGCCAACTATGACCCTCTGGGTCCGGTCCTGAGCTAATTGCCTACCATCTGATCATCTGGTTCCCCATCCCCATTTCTCCCAGCTTATCCAACAGGCCCATGTGAGGAACAGAGTCAAATGCCTTGCTGAAGTCTAGAAAGAGGACGTCCCACTGGTTCACCAAGGTCCAAGGCACCTCCACCCAGTCATAGAACTCCACAAGGTTTGTCTGACACGATTTCCGAGATGAATCCATGCTGTCTATCGTCCAGGCACCCTGACTTTTCCAGGTCCCCCTAGCCTCTCCTTGACAATGCCCTCCATCACCTTGCCCACCACCGATGTCAGGCTGACAGACCTGTAGTTCTCTGCCACCTCCCTTGATCCCCCCTTGTGGATAGGCACTATATGCGCCACCTTCCAGTCCTGGGGCACCCACCCTGTCCTCAGAGAGATGGTGAAAAGCTCCACCAGGGGTTTTGCCAGGACATCCGCAAGTTCCTTCAGCACTCTGGGATGTAATTTATCCTGCCCCGGTGCTTTCTCCATCTTAGGGGAGCCAAGGGCTTCCCTCACTCTCTCTGCTGTGATTTCCACTTCCAGTACCTCTTCTCCCTGCTTAGCCCTCCCCCCTCCTGCCAGTGATGCCTCCCCCTCTCCCCAGACCCGCCGATCGGTTTTGCCAGATGCAGACTTGCATGACACCTATCCGCAACTACCAAGAAGGAGGTGACAATGAATGGTGATGAGTATTGTGGGAGGGTCAGTGAAGGGAAGGGGGCCCTGAAGCAGTCCAACCATACAGCAGGATTTATGCCAAGTAATTATAAGTGTACTCACCAAAGAGCAGATTCTGTTGACAGTTTTTGCTGGACATAAGCACACCAGATATATCCTCTGTGTCTAGTCATGCCAATCAAGTCTCTTTTCACGGTTTCAAGAGAAGAGTTGAACTATGAGTGTGTGTATGCTCTGCAAATTCCATCTTTAATCTAGAACATGAACAAATATCCCAAAGAATCTAGTTCTTAACGTGAATAATATATATATATATATATATACTTTTCTTTTTTCCTCCTGGTTTTTCCTACCCTCTTGGTTCTGTCCTTCAGGCCTCTCAATGTTCACTGCCAGATCCTGGGCCCATGATCTGCCCCTAGAGTGCCTCCTCCCCTTCTCTGCACAGTGGGGTCTGTCTGGTGTCGGTGGTCTGAGGCGAGCAGAGAGGTCGTCATCCAGGACTGCGAGGGTGATTTTTCTTGTTTCTGTTTTTGTCCCCCATCCCATCCCCTGGGGATGCCGGTGCTTGGGACTCAGTCCTGAGAGGTGATGTGCTGATGCACGTCTAGCCTCTCATGTGCCATATGACATCCCCCCTCCCTGACCCCTAGTATCAGAGCCGCCCACCCCTTCAAGGACTGGGGCTTCCACTGACTCTCTATGGGAGTGTCAGATGCTGATGCATCCTGGGTATCCCATCCCTGAGGGAGGAGAGCATCTGGAGGGACGCTCAATCCTCCCCCCGCCAGCCCCCGGCTACCTGGGTCTGTTTCCAAACCCGGGTTACTGGCATAGTGTGAGGTGTGGCATCTAGTGCCTCAACCCACAGCACCACTGGGCCAAAACATGAATAATATTTGTAGTGTAAGTACAACAATCAAGCACATACATCAATAAATTTTGAAAAACTGCAGATATGTGTACCTAAGAAATATGGGGATGGAAGCAATACTGAACAAAGTGAGAGTGTTTGGCTAGTAACTGCCCAGTGAACACTGAGCTTCAATTCAGTTGGGGTGGTAAGATGACGACCTAACTGCATCCAGCAGGGAAGGAGGTTATTCATTCTATGCCTGTCTGGAGGTGAACATAACTTAGGTAGGGAGCCCAGCAGTGTCTGAATGTGGAAATTTGGTATGTTTGGAGGTGAGAAATTCTGTCTAGTTTGGCAAGAGCTGAAAGAGATACTAACACTTCTGTTGTTGAAGGGACCAATGGAGACCTCCATTTACAGAGCAAGGCTCTCTTGGTTTGCAATGTCAGTAGGGCAAACCACCTGTACTCAGGCGGGGATAACTTGTGGAGGTCACAACTGATTCCCAGGAGGTAGAAGAGGGGGGCTAAGGGGAATTTGGTGGTTTAGTACTTTGGAGGCTACACCATGTATTTCTTGCCATAGGGGTTGGTCTCCCCCAGCTCCTTGACATCTCCAACATTTGTCTGATTCTAGAAGTTTAGCTCTATGGAGAATTGCAGAGGTTCTGTACAATGAGTGTGCAATTTTGTTCTGGATAAATCTTGATCTAGCATCCCTCAACCAGTTATGTGTGTCTTTCCAAGCCTGGTTCCAGGCCTCAGATGAAATAAGGAGTTGTAGCATTGTTTTCCATTTATCTTTCACGTCCTCAGATTGGTAGGGTATGGTGTCCCAGAGCATAGCATAAATGCACTCTGCTAGACCCTTAGGAAGTTGGGTCTGGGTATAAAGAGCTGACAGGGTGCATTGTGTCGAAGGGGGGACTCAGGAAGTGGCATAGGGCATCTCTGAGCTGTAGTTATCTCCAAATATCCAACTGGGGATACCCCACATGTGTCGAAGGGATTGAAACGTAAGAAGAGCCTTGTGGTTGAGATCCATTAGATCTCCAATTTTGGAAATGCCCAATGTAGCCCAGTGTTTCCAACATATCCAATATCCCCCCGATAATAATGGAGGGGTTCTGCCACAGAGAAATATGAGACAGCGGGATGGGGTCCATCTTCATCTTCCGATGGGTAGCAAACCAGCTAGTTCTGGATGCCTCTTTCATGGGTGAGGTATGACCCAGACTAGGTCTGTTGGGAGGTCTGAGTTTGTTGTTGTTAAATGAAAAAAGTAGTGAAGAGGGGTGCATGGTCCCTGTGATTTCTCGCTCAATTTGAAGCCACTGTGGGGAAAGAGATGGGGGGTACATCCATGTAACAGTCTGGGCCAGGAGGAAGGCCTGGTGGTATCCCACTAGCCAGGTGAGGTTCCAGACCCCATGCTTCCAGTGGGCCCTGAGCTTAGACCGGCTGTCTCTGGGTTTGGAGCTTTCCCAGAGGAAGTCCCCTATTAGGTTATCGATGATCATATACCAGTGTTTGGGGAAGGAGATGGGCATGTGCATGAGTAGATAAAAGAGTTTCAGAGCTGAGACCATTTTTATGGATGCAATTGTCCCTGCCAGGGTAAGTTTAAGGAGTTTCCATCTGTCAAATTCTGTCTCGATAGAGGAGAGAAGAGGATGTATGTTAGTTTGCCAGAGTGTATCAAGAGAGGGAGTTAGCAGAATCTCCAGGTAGGTGATTCCTTTAGGGGCCCAGAGGAGGCCAGCTGAATCTGCCATGTGCTGGGTACAGTTGGTGTTCAGGGGCATTAATTTGGTCTTGGTCTGGTTCCGTTTTAGGCCAGAGTATGTATAGAAAGTGACTAGGAGATGGAGCAAGGGGGGGTATGGAGTGTTGGGCATCTGCCAGGGGAAGGAGGAGGTCATCAGCATACATGAGATTTGTGTATGTTGTGTTTCCCACTGTTAGGCCAACAATGTCAGATTGACTTCGTATAGCACTGATCAGAGGTTCCATGGCCAGAAAAAACAGGAGGGGAGAGAAGGGGCAGCCCTGTCTTGTCCCATGCTTGAGTAGAAATGTGGGGACAGTGTAGAATTTGTGTTGACTCTGGCAAATAAATTTTTCACCCACTCCAAAGTGTGCAAGGACTAGGTATAGGTAGTCCCATTCGACAGAATCAAATGCTTTCTCAAAATCCACTGCAATAGCAGCAGCTGGGGTGGAAAGGGATCTAGAGAAATGCATAATATTCATAAGGGTCCTCAGGTGGTCCGAACTATGTCGGCCAGCAATAAAGCCCATTTGTGAGGGACGTATAAGTCCAGGGAGTAAAGGGCTAAGCCTAGTTGCCAGGATTTTTGCATGCAATTTACTGTCCAGGTTGATAAGAGAAATTGGGTGGTAATTTCCGGAGTTTGTGGTGTCTTTGCCCTTTTTGGGGATAACTATAATGGTATCTTCTCACATGGAAGGAGGAAGGGTATTCTTAAGCTCTATCTCTTGGAATACTTCCGTTAGAAGAGGCGAAATGGTTGGAGCTAGAGCCTGATAAAAATCTGCTGTACAGCCATCTGTTCCTGATGATTTCCCCAATTTCAAACCTTGGATGGCTGAGCTCACCTCCTTCTGAGAGATAGGGAGATCGAGGAGTCGCACCTGCTCAACATTAAGTGTGGGTAAATGGAGAGTGTCCAGAAATGACTGGGTCTCTATTTTAGGTTCTTTGTGTTAGGAGGCATAAAGGGATCTATAGAAGGAGGCCATGATGGTATTAATGGCCTCTGGGGTAGTACCCAGTCCCCATTGTTTATCCTTCAGTCCAGAAATATATCTACTGGCTTGCTGTTTAAGAAGCTGGTAAGCAAGTAGTTTGCCCCACTTATCACCTCCTTCCCAGAAGGTGTGTCTGTGGCAGAGGATGACCACTTCCGCCTTTCTGTTAAGCAGCTGGTTAATTTCAAAGCAGAGGCCTAAAATGGTTCTTCCTATTGTGGACTGGGTGGAGGGGGAGTGCATGGCCTTGAAGATAACTTCAGCTGCAGCCAGTTTCTGCTTGAGAGCAGCCAGTTGATGTTCCCTTTCCCTTCATTTAGCATCCGCAAAACCCATGATGTTACCTTGCATTTTAGCCTTGAGTGCCTCCCAGGTGGTACCTGCTGAGGTATCTGAGATGGGATTTTTGGGTATAAAAAGGGAGGCCTCATTTCAGGCCCAGGGGATAAAGTCTGGTTCCCTCATTAGAAGGGGATCCAATCTCCAGTGTTGAGATGGAGGGGCTACAGAGTCCCATTGATCAAGGAGCTGCACCAGGGCATGATTAGATATGATACATGGGAGAATTGAGACATCTAGGGCTTTTGAAGTTAGCGTAGGGGAGCCAAGCCAAAAGTCTAGCCTACTAGGGGAAGCATTTGGTGCCTAGTGGAAGGTGTAGTCCCTCATTCTGGGATGGAAGAGTCTCCAAATATCTGTGAAACCCTGATCTATAATCAATTGATGCAGTGCCTTCCACTACTAAGGTGTGATTCCTTTCCTCTGTCATTCCTATCTAAGGATGGAACCAGTGTCAAATTGAAGTCACCATCCATAAGGATGGGGCAATCTGAAGGGTAAAACTCCAGTATTACTTCAACAATATTGTGGAAGAATTGTGGGGTATCTTCATTACGGGTGTATATATTGCAGAGGGTAATCAGGCCTGAGGGGGTGTCATATGTCACTATCACCCACCTACCATCTGGGTCAGAAAGTGTCTTGATGAGTGTCCAGGGTAGGGACTTGTGCAGAAGAATAAGGACCCCATGCTTTCTGGCTGGGGCATTGGAGTGCACCTGCTGGCCCACCCAGTCTTTGGACGTGCAAATATGATCCTCTCCTGTTAGTTTAGTCTCTTGTTGAAATGCCACTTTAGAATGTAGGCTTTTCAAGTGGGCCAGTAATTTCTCACATTTCACAGGAGAGTTCAGCCCTCTGACATTCTATGCGTGGAATGCAATATCAGACATTCTGCACTGAGGGGTTAGTCTATTAAGGAGAAGTTTTAACCACCAAAGCACATACAGGTAGGGGAATATTCTCTTTAGAAAGAGCATAGTGTCCCTCCCTTCCTAAAACACTGAGGAGCATCTACAATCTCTAGTGTATTAAGGCATTCATCACTTATCCACATGTAGCAGTCGGTAAATATCTGGGTACATTTAGATTATAGCAGTAAGCAGGAAGAAATTGTACTTACACCTGCACTCTGAACAAAAAACACTATATCTAATTAATCTTATTTAACAAAATATCAATAAAGAATGAGAAAGGACTTAACCGGCTGGGTCTCCAGCTAGTGGTATGCCCGATCTCATCTGCGCCACTGCCAAGAGCAATACAGAGGGATTCTGGTCTGTGAACCCCTCGAGCTGAAAATGGGAGAAGTCCATTAAGCAGCCATATTGGAGATTCAGGGCTGGTATCTGGGGACCACTAGAACTTTAGTGACCCACAATTGGGGGGAAATTTTTATTTAGTAAGAAGGGGGGGATCAGTCTCGGAGTTATGGGAGCTTGCTGTGGTTAATAACGCTGCAGTTGTTGGTATTAGCTCCCTCCTATCACTGTGTGCTGACTGGGGTCTGGGGAGGTCCGAAGTATATAACAAGCCGATCTCATTTAATTGGTTTCCCCAATTGGAAGGCACCGGGCCTTCCCATTTTGTCATGCAGGATAATTCATTGTCCTCTTCCACTGACATATTAAAACATTTCAACATTCTCACTAAATTTACTTTTAAAGTTTTTCAGTTAAGGCACCTAATAGTGAAAGTCTTTGGCGTGACACCTCCCCAAAAGGGAATTAAAACTTTCCTGGAAGAGTTGACCTTTATGGCCAACTCGGCATATTCTGTATCTAATATTTACAAGATCTTATATAACTGGGTATATGCAAACTGTTTAGCACCTGTGAGGTATTGGAGTTTGTTTTTTCCCAATCAGGAAGTTGATTGGATAACTTTATGGCACAATTGTCATAAATATATTACTCAGGATAGGCTATAGGTTACTCAGTTCCACATATTGCACAATATATATTACACCTCTCAAAAATTATATAAATATGGGCTTATTGATTCACCCACCTGCTCTCGTTGCCAACAGGCAGAGGGTTCTATGTTTCATATATTTTGGACTTGTCCTAAAACCTCTACCCTCTAGACTGATATCCAGCAAAAGACAGATCCCTTGTTAGGTTTGTCGGACATTTTTACCCGAGAAGTATGCCTTTTAGGTGATTAAGCCACAATGTCAGCAACCACCAGGCGATATCATATAGCCCTGATAGCCCTGTCTGTCAAAAAGGTTGTTCTCTGTCATTGGAAGGATAGTGCTGATATCTCTTATTCTGAATGGCAAAAGGAATTACTTGCTAATCTCAGGACGGAAAAAATGGTGGCAAGTCTCAATAATAGAATGGACAGATACAGAAAGATACGGGAGCCTCTTCACATGCTGTTCTCCATTTAATACATCGGACTTGATATTTGTTTAATAGCTTGATGATTATGTTTACGGGAACTGACTGTGCTGAATGGGGGGGTTCTTTTATGGGGAGGGGGAAGGATAGGGCTGGGAGGGGGGAGAAGGGGGAGCAATTCCAGTGTATATTGTTTTTTCTGGTTTCATGTATAACATAGATTGTTTTTACTGGACCTGTTCTCGTTATTCAAAAAATTAATAAACTTTGATTTGAAAAAAAAATGAAAGCCTTGAAGGCTGGAACAGTAAGGTGAAGAGTATGGAATGACAATGTATGATAATGAAAATAAGCCTGGAAAGCTGGAACAGTAAAGGTGAGATATGAAATGGACAATGTATGGTAATGAAGTGAAGCCTTGAAGGCTGGTCCAGGCAAGATGAGATATGAAGGGGATGATGTGTGATAATGGTGGAGTAGAGGACTTGAAGGCCAGTATGGTTAAGGATAGGTACAATGTCAAGTAGGGCATAGAAAGGATGAAGTAAGGTAACAATGGAGGTTTAACATGGAGTGGAGGAAATGAGAGTAGAGGGGACGAAAGCATAGGACTAGGATAGGAGGAGGAGGATATGAACAGGTATGGTGATGGCAGGATAGGGAAATACCTGCAGCAAAGATGATATGTGGAGAGGTGGAGGGTAGGAATGGAGTGGCAAAAGGGGCGGTGGGCAGACTATGGTGAGCCCAAAAGACAGAACAATGACAGAGAGCCAGGGGAAGAGAGAAGATTCGAGAACAAAACACATGATATGACAAAGGTATGGTGCAGAAGGTTGGTACCAAAGTTATGAAATAAGTGATGTATGATGATGGGGTGAAAGCTCTGAAGGCCAGTATGAGCGAGCCAAAGTGTGATGGCAGGTAGAGTATAGGAAGGATGAGATTCAAGAACAAATGGAGGTTGACGTGAAGTAAAGAGAGATACAGGCAAGTGGTCTGAAATGTAGGACTAGGGGAAGAGAAGAGACAAACAGGTATAATGGTGGCAGGATAGGGAAACACTCCCAAAAGAAAAGATTAGACAAGAAAGAAGAGGAGGTGAGGGACCACTGACACCGAGTACCAGCAGAGCCGAGCAATATAAAGTATGCTATGAAAAATATGCGGCAAGCAGAATGAAAGGCACCTGGAGGAGAAACATATCATGACAGGAAGCCTGGGCAATTTACCTCCAAGGGATGTACCCCAAATAGGGTCATGACGTACTTCCCCAGGCTGACTCTCCCACATCTAGGAGCCTTCCTTGATCAGCAGTCCTGGACGAGCAAGGCAAGAGCAAGCGTGGTGGGGTAGCAGTGCGATGGGACTTAAGATTGGGATCTAGGGTTTGACTCACTGCACAGGGCATGGAGAAGTGACAGCAGAGGAGTCAGGAAGCATGGCAAAACATATGGTAGATGAGAAATGCCAAGGGAGGAGAAGCAGAAACATGCGACTGGCCATGGAAAACAAGCCAGAAAGGTGAGCTGGTGCATCGGGGATGATGTTGCACCCCTAAAGGGGGGTGGCCTCAGTGAGAGCTGCAGGGAAGAGGCAGGAGTGATGTGGGTCACAGGAGTGAGGAAGACGGGGCCACACAGAACCCCCCAATGAGGCCAAGGAGGAACAAGCCACATAGGCAGTGAGGTGTGGGGCAGAGGGAGGCAAGATCAAGGGAAGTAGAATGAAAACAGCCAGGGCAACAAGTGAGAAAAGCAAGCTGGAAAACTCAGAGCTCGGAGGAGCCGCAGCAGAAGAGATGTGAGAACAGCAGGAAGAGTGAGGGGAGAGAGAGTGATGCAAAAGGAAATGGTTGTGGAACGATGTGATCAATGCGGAGAGATAGGAGCTCTGAGGAGGCCAGAAACCAGAGGTGGGAATGAGTGGCCAGAAGTGCAAACGAAATGGGACTAGTGCAGAGAGAAGGATGATGGCACCTCCCACCACAATGAAAGAAATGAATCCCCAGGAGCAGTGGCCTTTAAAGGCCAGATGAGGGAGTGGTTTGTTGCTCCACCCATTGAACTACAGGCACAGCCTTTGCAAAAACAAATCCAGTGCCCTTCCCAGGTAGCACCCCATTCTCTCTACTTCTGTCCAATCTTTCTGGTAACTGGTAATAAATCCATTATCCCCCTAAACATGCAGCACCCTACCCCACCCCACTCTTCTCCTACCAGTAAACAGTAAAAAAAAAACCTTACCACCAACCCAAGTCACATCCAATCCCACCTTGTGCTCCTCCCACGGCTGTAAAATTTTGCAGCATGCTTAAAAAAACATAATAGACATCATAACTTTTTAAATCATGGGCTTTGCACTAATTAATTCTTGTGTAGTGACAAAGCACTTCTGAAACTTTGCAAAGAATTTTGCCAAGCAATGTTTCAGTACTTTACCAGCCTCTACTTTACAGAAGAATCCTATGAAGAGTGACAGGTATACAGTGACTAAGCCAGAGAGATAAAGAATAGTACGTTGAAAAAAAAAATCAAAAGTATGTATATATATATATATATATATATATATATATATATATATATATATTTCACTGTTATGTGTTGGAAAAATTGTGGGATTTTTGTTTCTGTGAATATCCACAGTGGGATGCAAAAATACATTAGATTCCATTGAATTCCAGCAACATGACCTATGGAGTTTGCTGGAGTGTTCTATGTCATATTTGTGAGGACTGTAATGCTATCATTTGCACATTCATACAATATTACTGGTACCACAGAAATAAATTTTGCAATGCTAATAAACTGATTGTAAAGAAATGTAAAAAATAAAATACTGCTTGTTAAAACAAAATTCTACAGAGCAGAATCCATGGACAATATACCTGGCACAATGGGCATAATTTCTCCAAAAAGTAAATTTGGCTGAATTTTAATTTCTTGTCATTTCCACATGCAGAAAAACGTCACGCTGCTTTAGTCACTCTGTGTAATTCTACTTATGGACAGGCATGAACATTTATGGGATAAAAAAGTCACTTGATCCACAAGGTTTATCCCTTGTCAGATTAGAAGCTATACCATGAGGTTTTGAATTGTGAAATGAGCATTTTCAGGTTTGTTGCAAATGTTAGCATTGATCCTGCCTTGATTAGAGAAACTAATAAGTTCTTCTACAGCTTGTCTAATTTTGTAAAAAAAAAAAAAGTTGCGCTTTCTAAAATACCTCTTGAATACACAGTCCTCCTTTTTTGAGTGTGCCACCTGGTGCACCTACTCTCTCCTGAATAGGTTTGAACAAACCCCCTTTACAGACATTAATAATATTGCTCATAGACCTCTTTTCAGACATTGATCATATTGCTCATAGTTCCAGATATTCGTAAAGTTAGAGATGTGGTAAAAGGATTTGTGTACATTGTATCTGACTAGCATGACGGATAGCCTGTTAGCCAGGCTGTAGCTTCTGTATATAAAGACAGGCTCAGCTAATCTGATGGTGTGTGTTTACTAACCTATGTCTGCCATGTATGCAAATGCCAAATAGTGCAGTCATGCAAGGTGCACAGGTGTGGTATATTAAAGGGGTTCTGGAAGTGCTAAAAGGCTGCATGGCAGCTCTGTTTATTGCTTTCAAAACCCTACCTTTAACAACAAAGCCACTGGTACATGACTCCCCCACCCTATCCACCCAGCAGAACTTGTGGAAAGTGATTTACTTAAAAAAAAGTATAAAACAGCATTTCCTACCTTCACCCAATCTCTATAAGAATGAGTTTGCTGCAGTCCGGTTGCATTTCCCCACCCTCACCTTATCTCAGTGGGAAAATACAAAAAATATTTTGTGGTATTTAGTGTTACCCCCCCACCCTCATCCAATTCCAACTGGCACATAGAAGACATTACCTGGCATCCAGTTGTCTCTTCCACCTCCTGGCTGCCTTCTATTCCATATGCACACCACCAACACTCCTGCAGCTCTGAAATGGCAGCCAATACTCACCCTCCTCTAACCTCCCTTGTTGGCCACCATCTGCCATGCAGAAGTCCTGAGCATTACATAGTGAACTATAGAGATGCCGGACTTTTTGCAGGGAAAAAAAAATATCTGCTTAAAGTTGCACTGTGCAAGAATGCAGATTTAGTGTACCTTCTATGACATTTTAATTCAGTCATAACTTTATCAGTTGCCAACCTTTTTGAACCAAACATGGGTGATGTCTTCTGGCCACACTCATGATGACAATAGTGGCAACTGATAATTCCAACCCAAAATTAATGTTCAGTAGGCTAGTGCCAAAGACACATTTGGGGACTGAGTTACCATTATTGTGGTCTTCAGCTGGGGGTCAGAAAGTCCCCATCCAGGTTTGGTGCAAAAAGGATGACAATTGACAAATGTATGATTAATGTTTAGAGCAAATTAACATAACAGGACTTGTGTGTTACAGATGGCAATGGGCCATGGAGGTGAAAGGGTGGAAGTGATATTGCTAAATAAAAGAATGCAATATATCATATTGTTCTTACAGTAAATGAAAATGGACTACAGATATATACTGTAGCTTGGATATTGTTAATTTATCTGCTTTGCTGTGTTTTTGTGCCTCTATTATCACATTACCCGACTTAATTCATGCCCATTTTTCCCATCCTTTCCCCACCCTCTTCAGTTTTATCCCTGCACTGTCCCACACCATACCATGTTTTTCTCTTTCTTTGCCCTCTCAACCTTCCTGCACCTTTTTTCTTATTCTGCTACCTTTTAAGAATGAGTATGTGTTTATGATTGTGCTGTAACATCATACTTAATATGACCTAGGTTCTTCCTAAAATGTTTCCTTTGTAGTGACAATTAGTCTATATACAGCAGTTGCCAGTGACTAAATTTTAAAAAGCAAAGATTAGATTATTTTGCATAGCTACATAGGGAACTATGATTGTTCATCAACAAAAATCTTGTCGAACAATCGTACAGCAAAACTGTTGTTGACCGCATTTGTGGTTGGCATAAAGTTTCTTACTGCCTACCATGTTTTCTTCGGGGAGCTTTGCCCCTGTACCCCCCCACTAAATATAATTAACTCTGAGTCAGAGCTGATTAGGGGAGGGGGTTCAAGATCCCCAGAAAACAGTGCTGGGCTTCAGCGCCGATACTACAGCGATCTGGCACTGTAGTCGCTGTAGTGTTGGTCACTGTTGAAATGTCACTGTCGGAGCGGTATACTGCTACATAGTTACATTAAGCCTGATCTGTATATAATTGCCAGTCTGTAGCACTGTTTCAACCATTGCAAACTTGTAGTGTGATAAAAGAACATTTGAGCACTGTAGCTACTGTATCGTTTTAAGGATTTCATCTAAGAAAACTAAAAAGTTATAATATGTCTCTATTATATAGAGTGAACAACCTCTGTTTCTATTTTGGAGTTATAGTGTTCCAAATTGTCAGTAGAAATATTGAATCCAGTAACATGCAGGTTTAGCATCATTTTAAACATACTGTTTGTTCTTTGGTGGTTAGTAAATAGTATGGTTTAATTGATAGGTATGTTCATATAGTCACACTGTCACTTCAAACCTTCGTGTATGAAACACTCGTGGCTACCAGGGGAATTCATCATTGACAAAGTGAGGAGTCTCCTCAAAATGCGCAGTGTTTTTTTCGGGTGTATGTTTTGCAGTTCAACCTTAAATAAAATTATAAATAAAAGGCAATACATGGCCAGCTTGAGACATATACCCTTTCAGTGAGTTGTTTGCCTGATTGTTTTGCATACATACTGTATATAAACTATTCCTTGATATCCAGTGTTACTCCACCTTTACCCAATCCCTCCTTCACACTAGCCTTCTGCCCTCTAACCAACCCCCCTCTGCGCACACACACATATGGCTCCAAGATTGCATCCATCACTTTCCCTCCATTAATATCCTTAGTTGGGCACCATCTACATCACACAAGTCCTGTGTCACTATATGGTAAGCTTCAGAGGTACAGGACATGTAGTAGGAAAATCCTAAATCTGCTTAAAGCTGTACTGTGCATGCATGCAGACTTAAGGTTTTTTACTCTATTTTTAATTTTCATCATAGTTTTGTCGGTTACCATCCTTTATGCACCAAACATAGGTGATGCCTTAGAGATCCCTCATGACTACATCAGTGGTGACTGGTAACTTTCACCCAAAATGGGTGTAGGTGATCATGTGCAAAACATCCATTTTTGTATTGTGGTCTTCGAGGGAGGGTCACTAAGTCCTCACTCAAATTTTATGCAAAATGGATGACATCAGACAAGTGTATGACTAAACTAAGAAGCATTGTCAATGTCAAATATTTGCTTTCTTAAAGAGTCTGTTTGGCAGACTGTCTGGGACACACATGCAATACATGTATATTGCGTGATTGTATTATGCATGTTGACAATAACCAAAGTTATGAGAGAATTTTGAAAATTTGCAATGTACTTTTTTAACTTCTGTGGTTTTTTTTTAGATTTTGACCCCATATTTTTGACATAGTTTTTTAATGGCCCTACTTCACAAACCTGGAGGTGTGACTGCTAAATTACCTTAATGCTGGATTTGAACATGTTCACCTGTCACATTTGGGTTCAATGCAGTCTCAGCTACATTCAACCTGACAGAGACACTCCTCTGTTTACTGTGCATACACGAAAACATAAACATTTTGTGGAAAATAACCTATGTAGAGTTGCATGTGGTGAAGTACTTTACAGGAACTTAAGTTTTTTTTATACTACCGTAAGTCCTGTATTGCTATAGGTCAATATAGAGCAAATTAGCCAAACAGGACTTGTTTATGACAGATGGCGATGTCCAGGGAGGTAAAGGGATGGAAGGGATAACTCTAGATAAAAGAATACAATAGGTTGTAGTGTTCTTAAATGAGAATGGACTACTGATATAGATCTGGATATTGTTAACTTATCTACTTTGCTCTGTTTTTAGGCCCCCATTATCATATTCCCCTACCTATTTCATGAGCATTTTTACCATCCTTTCCCCACCCCCTACTATTTTATCACTGCTCTACCCCCCACCATAACCTGTTTTCCTATTTCCTTACTATTTCCATATTCCCTCCCTCTTGCTTATTACTCTCCTATCTTTAAAAATGAATAAGCATGTATATTTATTTATTTTATTAAAAAGTTGGTAACCCGGAAAAGCACATTGAGCCGAAGCTCATTTCCAGGTGTGACCCAGGGGTACAAACAGGGTGCTAATACAAATACAGGTAATAATGCATTATACAGATAAGTACAACAAAAATAAGAGAACAGGCAATAAAATAGAAGGGTAGCAGGACAAGTATGAGTTAACACATTGCAAGGCAGTAAGTGCACAGGAGAACATACAATGAAGTCAGATTCACCCAGGACATTGAGATTAGTGAAGGGGCAGGAGGCTGGGGGTAAGTGGGAGGAGGAATGAGGTGTAGGAGTGGCATGAGCAATTTGTGCTGAGTCATAGAAGGGATTTGAAGGAGGTGATTGAAGCATTGTGTTTGTGATGGCATTGTGACATTGTGTTTAATATAATCTAGATATTTCCTATATTTTTTCCTTTGTAGTGACAATAAGTCTACATACAGTGTTGCCAGTGTCTGAAAAAATTAAAAAGTAAAGTTTAAATTATTTAGATAGTAACATAGTTACTTTAAACCTGATATGTATATAATTACCTGTCTGCAGCATTGTTCAATCTGTTACAAACATTGTAGTATAAGAGAACATTTGGGCACTGCAGCTGTCATGTTAAGGACTCATCTAAGAAAACTAAAAAGTTAGCCATTCATAACATGTCTATATTATACACAAGGCCCCTGGAATTCTGCACTTCTGTGGCTGCAGAATTTTCCGCACAGTTTGCATCATGCCACATGATATACATACTACCATAGAATTCATTGTTCATTGTGAATTTTCATTCAAATGTAGTTTTTCCATAGTACCCAGCTGCCTTCTCCATCTCATTTTCCCTGAAGCCCCTCCTCTATGCTCAAGTAAAGTAAGTAAAAATTTTATTTATATAAGGAGCCCTTTCCAAGTTGAGAGCACCTTTACAAAATTACATAAGCAGCATTAAAACCATAATAATAAATAACATTTATATATATATATATATATATATATATATATATATATATATATATATGTGTGATGTCATTAATGTTATTACATCATATTTTAACCAATGATAGGACTGTATTCTGCCACAGAAATTAATGAATCATGTTGCGCAAATCAGAAAATGCTGCTACAGAAACCTAGGAGCACTGACTCAGAAATCAGCACAAAATGCCACAAAGCACTACTGGCCTTATTATACAGGTAAATAATCTTTGTTTATTATTTTAGGATTACAGTGTTCCAAATTGTCAGTGGAAATATTGAGTCCAGTAACCTGAGGCTTACCACCATTTTAAATGTATTGTTTATTCTTTGGTGCTCAGACTAAATAGTAAGGTTGTATTGATATGTATATTCAAATATTCAAACTGTCACTTTAAGTCTACGTGTATAAAACACTTGTGGCTACCAAGGACAGTCAGCATAGACAAAGTGCATGGAGTCTGCACAAAATATTGAATGTTCTGTCATGGTGTGTGTTTGTCAATTCAGCTTTGATTAATGACATATAAAAAAGAACACAATACATGGCCAGCTTGAGATGTATACCCTTTTGGTGAGTTGTTTGCTCTTTTTTTTGTTTTTGTGTATATGTGATTCCTTGGTTTCCAGTGTTACCACCACCTTCACGAAATCCATATTGGCATATAGAAATATTCACTTGTGTTCAGTGGTTTCTCTCCTCTCCTCCTACTAGCCTTCTGCCACTCATGCAACCTCTCACCCCCAGTCCTGACATGGTGATCAGCAGATTCCCTCCTATAACTGCTCTGGCTGGCCACCATCTACCTCACAACAAGTTCTGTGTCACTATTAAGTGAGTGATAGAAATATGGGACATATAGTAGGAACATCCAGTGTCTGCTTAATGCTGTACTGTGCATGTATGCAGTCTTAGTTTTTTTGGTTTTCCACACCACATTTATGGCTGCAGGGGCAGAGCCATGCTGGTGTCTTGCCAAGATGAAGGAGAAAAAAATTACTGTGGTAGCATGTGACAGTAATGTGAGGCAGTTGTTGCCCGCTAAGTGTTTTGAGTGGTGCTGCGGCACATACTGTATCTCTGTCACATGCTTAAAGCAGCACTACTACAGAAAAACAAGCATTTGTCAATGCCCAATGTTTGCTTGCTGGCATTGGCATTGGTAGTGTAGAAGTTACAGAGCTGCGTAATAGGAATGGCAGTGAAGTATTGAACTGAAGCCAACCCCACCACCACCCTGCAGAGAGTGACAGGCATTGGGGTGTGCCTTTGGGTCGTCAGGCATAACGGCCACACCATTTCACCACACCCCACCCTGCAGACACTGACAAGTGTCACGGTGTGCCTTGGGGTCTTTGGCCCTTATGCGCACCCCATTCCATCAGGAAATATGGTGAGATGGGTGCTGTATAGGAGAATGGGGTGAACTTTGGGGCCAAAGAGTCCAAGGCATACCTCGATGCCTCTCACTGGCTGCAGGGTGTGGAATGGTATGAGCACTGCAGGCAAGAATCCCAAGTCACATCCCTGATGCCTGTCATTCTCTACGGGGTTGGGCATTATGGTTGGAAACCGTAATACCTCAGGCATTCGTTGGTATTTTCACTCCAAATTTTCAACATGTTTTTTTTGTGACCCCACCTCATGAACAGTGGCAATATCAGTTTGTTAGCAGAAAGCTGCTTATGCACAGCGACTATGGCATTTAGCACCACAGGTGCAAACACGTTCCGAACAGGATGTAAAAAATGACAGCTGGGAGGTGTAAAAAATGGCAATGTTGCAAATGTGTAGTAAAAATATTAAAAAAACTGGTGAAGTCACAAGCGTGCATAGAAACTGTGCAACGCACACCCGTAATGTAATTAGTTTGGGGATTTTTTTACAGCAGATTGTCAACAGAGGCATTTTGGGACCTCCGATCATGAACAGTGTCACTGTGCTTTTCTTTATCTGTCCCGAACAATGATTTCCGACAGTGACCATGCATGTCTGCGCTGAAAGTGTGAAAACACATTTTGGCCATGTTGTGAAAAATGACAGCTGTACTGTTCATAAGGAAGTGTGGAAAAATGCCACTGGTGAAAATCTGGACTGAAAATATTACAAAGTCATGAACTTACGAGGGTGCGTGGAAACTGTGCAATGATCACTCATAACACAGTCATTTTATGGACTTTTGTCACCAAATTTTCAACATAGCCATTTTAAGACCTCTGTTCATGAACAGTGTAACTGTAATTTTCTTAATCTGTCCCAAACATTGCTTTCGCACACTGACTGCACCATTGTGTGCTACATGTGCGAAAACACATTTTGGGCAATATGTGAAAAATGGCAGCTGTACTGTTCATAAGGAAGTGTTATAAAATGGCAATGTTGAAAATCTGGATTGAAAATATTGAAAATTCGCACACTTACGAGCGTGCGTAGGAACTGCGCAATGCATGCTTGTAAAACAGTCATATTTAGGATTTTTCACCAAATTTTCAACATAGCCATTTTAAGATGTCTGCTCATGAACAGAGTCACTGTGATTTTCTTAACGTGTCCCATACATTGATTTCGCACACCGAATGCGCCATTGTGCGCTACATGGGCAGAAATACATTTTGGGCAAGATGTGAAAAATGACAGCTGTACTGCTCATAAGGAGGTGTAATAAAATGGCAATGTTGAAAATCTGGAGTGAAAATATTGAAAATTCACACACTTACGAGCGCGCGTAGGAACTGCACAACGCACTCTTGTAAAACAGTCATTTTTAGGGATTATTTCACCAAATTTTCAACATAGCCATTTTAAGATCTCTGCTCATGAACAGTGTCACTGTAATTTTCTTAATGTGTCCCAAACATTGATTTCACACACCAAGTGCACTATTGTGCGCTACATGGGGGGAAACACATTTTTGGCAAAATGTGAAATTTGACAGCTGTACTTCTCATAAGGAGGCATAATAAAATGGAAATGTTAAAAATCTAGACTGAAAATATTGAAAATTCGTGAACTTATGAGCGTGCGTAGGAACTGCACAATGCACGCTACTAAAGCAGTCATTTTTAGGGAATTTTTCACCAAATTTTCAACATAGCCATTTTAAGACCTCTGCTCATGAACAGTGTCACTGTGATTTTCTTAATGTGTCCCATACATTGATTTCGCACACCGACTGTGCCATTGTGCACTACATGGGTGGAAACATGTTTTGGGCAGGATGTGTAAAAATGACAGCTGCACTGCTCATAAGGAGGTGTGGAAAAATGGCAATGCTGAAAATCTGGAGTGAAAATATTGAAAATTTGCGAACTTATGAGCATGCGTAGGAACTGCACAATGCACACTCGTAAAACAGTCATTTTTAGGAATTTTTCCACCAAATGTTCAACGTAGCCATTTTAAGACCTCTGCTCATGAACAGTGTCACTGTGATTTTCTTAATTTGTTCCGTACATTGATTTTCAACACACCGACTGCGCCATTGTGTGCTACATGGGCAGAAACATGTTTTGGGTGAGATGTGAAAAATGACAGCTGTACTACTCTTAAGAAGGTGTGGTAAAATGGCAATGTTGAAAATCTGGAGTGAAAATATTGAAAATTCATGAACTTACGAAACCATGTAGGAACCGCGCAATGGCCTTTGTAAACAGTTTTTGGGACGCCCACCACCAAAATAGGCTCGAGAGTCCACCTTATGAACGCTGGCAGTGTCTTTCATTAATCGGCTCCAAAAGGTGATTTCGCACAGTGACTGCGAAATCACCCTCCAGGCCCAAATAATGCCATGACAGTGATATCATTCACAAGAAGTGGTCCCAAAAACCCTATGCTGAAAATTTGGTGCAAAAATTCCAAAAAATACCTGAAATATGCAACAAAGTTGAAAACAAAACATATCTGTCCCATTATACAGCTTACCAGCATTTCTCAGTTCGCGGTCGGCTTTGAAGAGTGCAGATGTGTTCCAGTCCACGATGATCGTCGCGCGAGCCCGGAGGTAAGTATGGGGTGAGGGGGTGTGGGAGGCAGGGTGCACAGTGGATGGGTGCGGGTTGTGGGGGGCAGGAAACTGCATGGGACCGTTTTTAATTTACAGGTGGTTGTTTTTTAAAATTGTGACGTGGGACGTTGCCACGCTGGGTGGGCTCCCAGCGTGGCACAAGAATGGCTGGTTGGGGGCATGGAGCCGGCGGGAGATGGGCATCCCCATCGGCCATAGCATCAGTTGCCACACTGGGGTGGCTCAGCGTGGCACCCAGTACTGGGGAGGACAGTGGAGCCAATGGGGATTGGGCACCCCTGTCTGCTATACCATGACTTGCCACGCTGGGGTGGGCACCCAGCGTGGCATGTGAAGGCTTTTGAGGGGAGCTGAGCACAGCCAACGGGGATTGGGCACCCCCGTTGGCTATACAGTCTGTGCATGGGGGGGGCAGCATGCAGTATGCGTGCGTGTGTTTGTGTGTGTGTGTAGGGGGAGCTGTGCATGAGCAGGCGATATCTGCTCACTGCTCACTGAAGTGTAGCTCCCCCTTTCAACTGTACGCCACTGCATTTTGGAGCTGTCATAGACAGCTCCAGCATGCATTGGCAGACTGGGGCCGCGCCTGCCAACACACTGACTGAATTGGAAGAGGGGGTGACACACCTCAGAAAACTCGGATGATGGCACTATATTTCTTGCACATGCGTGCAAGCAAACACAAAAAAAAAGTCAGTACCACATAGATGTCTTCCTTCTGATCTGTTGAGCATGTAGCTGTTTAAAGTTCTGTTGTGCAATGCTGCATTTGGCTAAAAAGAGACCAGTTTCTTCTCCGTTTTTGTTTACATTTGTATGCCTGTCATGTTGTTCAGCCAACCTGTGCTGCCTCGTGCACATGCACAAAATACATTCTGCTTTGTTTACAACTGGTTAGGCTTCCTGTGTGGTGCATGCTCCTTTCTGTGCTGCTGGAAAGTTTTCTGTTAATTCCCACAAGAAAGTATACTAAAGTCAGTGTACAATGGGTTAATTTACAAAGGAATGTAGTTAACAGTGGGAGGTAACTTGGGACAGGAGCAGCTGCAAGGCTGAGAGACAAGCTCCATTTTCCTGCAGCAGATGTATGCCTGAGAGATGAGCTCAATTCTCATGGGCCATACCTGAAAACAGGCAGTCTCTATCTAGTATTCCTACCTAGTCAACAAAAACTAAATACATTTCTTTATGCTCCAGTGTCATTTTAATGAGGCCCGTGGCTCCTACTGTACCTTTTGCCAGCACTTGTTCATCACATTAATTCAAGAACCATTGGTTAAATGAGTTCCTTTATGGAACATTTTACTGCTCTTTGCTACCAGCATGTGTCCACAAAAGCAAATCAATGTTTATTTTGCAACATACCTCAAAAACAGGAATAGGGCAGAGGCAGAAAGAATACTCAAGATACTGGAAGATTTCACAGACAATACTCTGTTTTTAGTAAAATCCCCAGTAACACACTGACCTGAAACTGCATTTCCTCAATTTGTAAAGGAGCACTGCAAGCACAGAACAGAAATATGACACAGAGAAAATGTGATACCTAGGGGTCAAGCAGCTGAAAACAAGGAGGGAGTCATATACCACTCATCCTGTTTATTACTGTTTTACTATTTACTATGACAGGTACTAATATTGTTTTATGTAGCAGTACTGCAAACATGAAGAAAGTGTCATGGGTTCTAATCCCACCACATGATTGCTGTACAATGTGTCAACAAACTTTGAATGTGGCAGTACTGCGAACATGCAAAAAGTGGCATAGGTTCTAATCTCATCACATGATTACTGCTCAGTGTGTCAACAAGCTTTACAGTTTGTTTGTTTTTTGACAAGGCAAACAATATCTGTCCTCAGACAGACACAGGAAATGCAAACAAATAAAAAGTTAGCACAGCAAAGAAGAGTAAGAAAATGAACACTGTTATGCGAAGTGTCAGATAGATATGCTTTCTATATGAATAGCACCCTGTGGGATGATGAAGGAGAACTTGGTATTTTTAGTCAGCTGAATGTCTACAGATTGGAAACATTCAACATTTCTCACTAGTGAGATTCTTGGTCCTTGAACTTTAGACAGTAAAATACCCCAATCACAAAATGTTATTCTGTTTGCATGACAAAACCAGCATAGGTACAGTAGTCACTTTATAACAGTGGCAACACGTAAAGAACACATACTGCGTATCATACTAGAAGTCTCCGTGGAAGATTTTTTTTAGCAGAAGTGTCATAAAAAAAAACAAATCTAGTAAAATAATAAATCTTGTAGACCAGGGAGTGGCTGTCAACATGGTCTACCTAGACTTTAGCATGGCATTTGACACAGACCCACACAAAATATTAAAAAACAAGCTAGCCAGCCTGGGAGTGGGTCCCAAGGTGGTAGCCTAGGTAAAAAATTGACTGGACAACAGGACGCAGAGAGTAATAATCAATGGAGTTCACTCCAAAGAAAGGGGATTTACTATAGGGTACCACAGGGTTCAGTACTGTGACCAGTCCTCTTTAATGTCTTTATAGGTGACACGGAAGAGGGACTGGAAGGAAAAGTATGCCTCTTTGCAGACAACACAAAGATCTGCAGCTGGGTTGATACACAAGGAAGGGGTGAAAAGGATGAGAAGTGACTTGGCAAGGTTGGAAGAATGATCAAAGGAATGGCAGCTTAGATTTAATGCAAAGAAGTGCAACATAATGCACATGGGAAACAAAACCCAGGAGAAGAATACCTAAGGGGAAGGGGTGGGAGGGTGGGAGTTACTAGCATCAACAAAATGGAAAGGGACTTAGGGGTAGTCATATTAGACTACTTAAAGGTAGGCAATCAATGTGAGAAGGCAGTAAGGAGGGCTGGGAGGATACTGAGATGTATAGGGAGAGACATTGCCAATAGAAAACAGGAAGTTGTTATCCCTGTGTGCAGACAGTTGGTGAGAACCCATCTGGAGTACTGCACAGAGTTCTGGAGACCCCATCTCCACAAGGACATAGACAGGATGGAGGAAGTCCAGAGGAGGGCAACTAAAATAATACAGGGTCTGCATCAGAAGCCATACGAAAAGAGACTAAACGAGCTTAATATGTATAGCCTCAAGGAAAAGAAGGAGAGAGGGGATATAATAGAAACTTTCAAGTATCTCAAGGGAATCAACAAAGTTCAAGAGAGTAGCCTCTTTCAGAAAAAGAGATGTGCAAGAAGAAGGGGGCACAATTTGAAGATAGAGGTTGGATGGCTCAGGGGCAATGTGAGGATTTTTTTTTCATGAAGAGAGTATTGGACACATGCAATGGCCTTCCTGATGGGGTCGTGGTGTCAACAACAGAGGGGGAATTCAAGAATGCATGGGACAGACATAAGGCAATTCTAGAGGGGGAAGGAGAAATAGGCTGTTGGTTAACTAGAATCTGCAGCTTATCCAATAGGTAGGGAAATGGACAGACTAGGTGGGCCAAGCGGTCCTTATCTGCTGTCAAAGTCCATGTTTCTGTATTTCTAAGCATAAACCCAGGCTTGAACCCTTACAAACTGAAATGGCAGGCTGTTCAAAGTTAACCTAAGACTATTGCATCTAATGCTACAGGAAGTAATTCATTTCAGAATGGGGAGTCTTACCATAAGTGAAACTTAACTGGCATTTAATTAAAAAGTATGATCCTGTGAAAAGAAACAGTAATCTTTATTCATGTTTAGGAAAATGGTTTAAACAAGTACTACAGCTATGGAGTAGCCAACATCTGTTATCTGTTTACGGCTGTGTGGGCGGAGCTCTGCAGATGTTTTGAAATCACTGTAGGAGAAAAAGGGTCTGTGAATGAAACACAACCCTGTGTTCTCCTCCAGTAATGCACCATCTGTACAACTCTGACTCCATTGGTGCTGTACTCCACTGATGAAGCTCCCCTCCATGGAACAGTCACCCCCACCCTCACAGGCACGATACTTTAGTTCTGCACTTCCATCAGCACTGTGTATGTGTGAGTATCATGCATGCACAGTTCCATTACCACTGCCATCTTGCAAATGGCAAACCACCTCCACTTGACAGTTGTGCCATCAGCTCTGAAACCACCACCACCACCACTCAAAAAGTGCCACCACTCTGATAGCTGTGTGCCACCACTCTGATACCCATGACCCACCACCACCACAGGTAAAAGCTCTGTGTAGCCGTATCAGCTCTGACCAGAATTTGTTAATTCAGTCATAACTTTGTCAGTTATCAACCTTTTTAGCACCAAACTCAGATGATGTCTTGCAGATCCCTGCAGTAAGTCATCACCTACGTTTGGTGCAAAAAGATTGACAACTAAAAAATGTAGGACTAAATTAAACATTTTTTTTGAAAATATACTAAGCTCATGTGCATGAAGAGTACATTTTTAAGGTGACTTAATTTGTATTTTCCTACTGTTAGTCGTGTATTGCTATATCTCAGTAAATAGCAATACAGTACTTGTGTATGGTAGACCATGACCGATCAGGGAGGTGGGTAGAGGGTAAGTTCTAGCTGCCATCTTGAGTCCACAAGGGGTGGCATGGGGGGGCAGAAGGTTACTAAATGGGAAATGGGACCATTAAACACTGAGGAATAATATTTGTATTCCAACAGGGATCAGCTGAGGGTGGAGGGGTGAACCACTGCACTCCAAGCCACAACATTAAATAAGTTCATTCATATTGTTATTGTACTGCGCCTCCCCGTGTCTGTGGTACCTGAAGCTGACTCAGTTCAGGTATGCAGTCTGATAGTTGGTGACTTTGTATACATTTTGTCTTGTACATTTGATGACTTGGTGACTTTGTATATTTATAGATCTTTGAACATTTTTAACACTGAATTGTTTGTACTGTATTTTCTGAATTTTCCTGGTTCACCATGTCACAACTGGAAGCAAGCCTATTTGGACTCTATTTGCTCACCTGGTAAAATATGTTACAAATAAATAAATAAATATAATGGGGATTGGGTGCTGGGGACTATGTTTTTTGGTGTATGTGTTTACAACAGCGCCATAGCAGACCACAGGGTATAGTGTGGCGCCTACGGCCAGCAATCAGTCCTAGGAACAAAAGATAGTGCCTCAAATTGTAATGAGGCTATTATGAGATGCAGATTACCTCTTAGTCAGCTGTATGGGCAAAGAGGTCATTTGCATGGACCACTGGATTATAGCAAATTAGTACAAGAGCACTAACTGGTTTAGGATGCTATAACTCAGCATGCTCTTTGCAAGCTCTATCTATTCAGTGGGACAATAATTCTCAGTGACCAGTAGGGGGTTGTGCTTCTTGCCAAACCCACCATTTAGTGTTTTGGTTTTGCTTTTGTAGTTATATTCAAATATGTTTAGGACACTCACAATTTACTCCTTGCATGTTTAATTATAGCAACTTTAGGGCTATGCACGAATTTGCAGTCAGGACTAGGACTCTGCAAGGAGCAAACTGATGGCTTTGAATATGAGACTCAAATATTTATAAACTATTACCATGTCTCTGTCAGTCACCTAATTTCAATTAGAAGAAAACTAAATTCATTTTATTCGTTCTTTTCACACACATTGTATCCCAAAGCTATTCTTGCCTGAACCTGATTTGTGAGAAGGGGAATGTTGGCTAGGACATCATGGAAAGTCCCTTACTCTTTCAAAAAGTGTCTTGGGTTCTTTGACCTCCACTTGGGAACCCAATAAGACAACATCATTGACTGAGCAAAGGGAGTTTAGTTTAAAACAGAATAACAGTGAAACTGGGCAAGAACTTTGACCCTACCTTTGTTTCACTATAACATATTTCAGAGAACTTCAAGATTTATTTTGTGGCAGAATTTCTAGTTCTATTGAAAAACACATGATGTGAGGCATAGGAGGTACCTAGAGAGGTAAGTTTGACAGATATGCCAATTTTGTTATTAACTGTAACTGAAATCAGATTTTTGGAAAAATCATTTGTCATTGCATTGCTGCTTTAACATCTCATGTGAAGGATGACACACTCTGACAATACAACATCCCCTAGTAGTACACTTGAGTGTCAGCATTTTTATGCTACAATATGGGCACAAGTCCTTGAGTGGGACTACTGGACAATTATTAGCTCCTTTGGCATATCCTTAGACTGCAGAATGTCTCACCATCTTTGTATAGCTCCTCTGTACCTTTCTTATTCCTCTATATATTTGAGATTATAATGTACTGTAGTCCTCAGAACTGGATGCAGTACGCAAGATGAGGCCTAAGAAAGGTTTTTGTCAATAAAAACAATGATCTCTGTAGTACTAGCAGTAAAGTTATTCTTATAATGAGTGACTATTCTGAGAATCTTGGTACTTTATCTGCTGTCATACACTGCTGACTACAACTTAAGATAAAGTATGTCAGATACTGATAGAATCAAGCAGTCTTTTTTTGGTTCTGAAGGGACCAGAATTGTCTCATATCAATCAATCAATCAATCAAATCTTTATTTATCCAGGCTGACATCATTGAGCACAGCTCCTTTGCATGATGGACCTGGTAAGGTCAAGGTTCAATTTACATAGTTACAACAGTTATACAAACGCATACAAAATGATCTATTATATACAGAGTTCAAAAAACACCCTGTCTAAACATACATCCTAAGCATAGTGTTCAGTACTTCATTGTTTAATATAGAATAACAGAGGCCAAGAGGAGGAGGAGCAGGAGTGGATTGCCTAGTTGATGGGGAACGTAGAAGGTGATATTAGTTTATAAAGTGGATGGATAAGTGATGCCTGAGGAAGGGCTGGGGCCTGTACTGGGGGTTGAATGAAAGGGGTATAGGGCTATGATGTATGTAACTAAGTGATGGGAGATGGATGAAGGGTGGGGTGTAATGCATCTGAAGGGTGGAGGCACTTGATAAGGGTGGATTCATTCCATGGAATGACTGTCTGAGGAGGGGGAAGGATAAGATTAGCACTACTATTATAACACTCTAGTACTTGTGGAAACAGTTACATTTTTCTTGGACAAGCCTCGAATGCAGATGATTGAAGGATGTAACTGTCATGTAGCTGCTCAATTTCAGGGTCTTCTGCATCATATTCCATAATGTAGATAGTATGTAGCTGATAGCAGATCTCCCATGTCGAGTATTGAAATTGGGCACTTTAAGCATGATGAAGTTGAGGCTTCTTAGGGCATATTTACTTGCTGTGACTTGTGTGAAGCAGTCTGAAATACAGTTTGGGAGCTTCTTAGATAATGCTCTATATGTCCATAGTATGGCATTCCTGTTTCTTCTGAAATGGAGTGAAGTCCATCCAACTGCAGCATAGAGCGAGCAGTGGTGAGTGCTGAGGGGAAGATCTGTAATGAACCTCAGTGCTCTATGGTAAAGTGTGTCCAGTTTGTACAGATAAGAGTTAGGGCAGCGACCGTATAGGAAGTCTGCATAGTCCAATACTGAGAGAAATGTGGTCTGTACCAACTTCTTTTTAGAATCCCTATTTAGGAAGTGCTTTATTCTGTGAAAGAGACCAAGCCTCTGTCAGAGTTTTTTCAGTAGCTCTTCCAAGTGGGTTAGGTAGTCGAGTCTACAACCTAACCAGACCCCAGATATTTGAATTTTTTAACAAATTCAAGATTTTCACCCATAACAGTGGAAAGTTGGGGGAGATTGTTTGGAAAGGAGTTACCGGTTTGATTTTGGGGGGAGAAAAACATTGCCTTTGTTTTTTTTTGCATTTAGGAGAAGTTTTTTTTTCCAGTAATTGATGTTGAAGTATATTGAAATCTGCTTGTAACTCTTCACATGCTGAGACAGGTGAGGGGTAACTGACATATAATACAGTGTCATCCACAAACGGGTGTACAGTGGCTTTGGTGAGAGTAATGTTGATGTTATTGATGTAGATGGCAAATAGGATTGGGCCTAGGATGGATCCTTGGGGAACTCCGCTTTGCAGAGGTTTAAGTGGAGATAGGTCTCCTTCAGATTTCACTTGCTGAGTCCTTCCCATGAGGTAGCTATTAAACCATCTAAGGAAAGATGAGTCTAGACCTATGGAGTACAAGGAAGAGAGGAGTAGATCATGGTCGACCATATCGAATGCCTTACTCAGGTCTAGGAATACAGCACATACACAATTTTTTTTGTCCAGTTCAATTTGCTAATCATTTGTTACTTTGGCCAGGGCTGAGATGGTGCTATGTTTGGCTCTAAATCCAGATTGCGTGGGGTTTAGCAGATTAGCCTCTTCAAGATATCCTCTTAGTTGAGTACTCACTATTTTTTTCTAGCAGCTTGGATAGCACAGGTAGGATAGAAATTGGTCTGTAGTTATTGAGGTCCATGGGGTCCCCTGCTTTCAGTAGTTCATATGGTATATAAACAACTAACTGTATGGTGAAAAGGCTTTTCTGTACATGGCTCTACATTGAACCACATATGCAGTTGCTCAGCTCAAGTGTCCAGCTTTTCAGATCCTTTTGATGCCCAGTTATGTTCTCTATAGTACCTATTTCTTCCTATCTCAGTTTGGTCTCTACATTCAGACACCAGTCTTCTGTACATCTTAGGTCTCTTGGTAATTTTTGAGCATGAAAAGGCAATTTGCCCTTTTCTGCTAACCATTTCTTAAAGGTTATATCCATTTCCCAGGCAATATTCATTGAATTTAGTGTTAAACTCTAGTATATTTCCACTTCCAAGCACTTTCAAAGATAGACCATTCCAAATTTTCACAACTCTTTGGGAGAATCACTTGCCTCTTTCTTGTGTTGTTAATTTCAGTACTTAGTTTAAGTATATGAGATCTAGTTTCATATGTCACGTTTTTCATTTCCATACCTATAAGATCCTATAATCATGATTTTCAAATGCACACTACACTAAGCATGCTACCTCTCATCCTTCAGTATTCTAGTGAATAAAGTCCTAGTCTACTAAATTTACACTCATATCCCAGTGCCTGTCTCCCTGCTATCCTCTTTGTTGCTCTTCTCTGAACTACCTCTAGGAACCTAATCCCTTCTTCAGAATATGGTGCCCAAATCTGGCTATAGTAGTCCAAATGGGATCTTACAAATGATGTACATAGTGACATTAGAACTTTCCTATCCCTACTGTTTGTGTCTTCTAATGCAGCCCAGGATACTGTAACTTTTTTTGCTGTTAAACTACATTGTTTTTTAAAGGAAAAGTCTTCTGTGATGGTGATATCTACCTCCCTTTCCTAGCATGTTTCTGCCAACACCTTTCCTTTCAATTCATATTTTGCTTTTTTGTTTGTTTCACACAGGTGCATTAAATTGCATTTTTTCCTATGTTAAAATCTAACTTATGTTCCTCTGTGCATCTTTCCAGTTTGGATAATTTCATCTTTAGATTTTCTGTTTCAATACTGTTACTGACTACCGATCCTATTTTAGTGCCATGAGTGAATGTGGATAGCCTAACTGTCTCATTGCAAGTCATGGAAGAAAAAATGTAAATGTTGCTCATTGGGAAGCTCCATGAAATTCAGTTACCTTGAAGGTCCCAGAAACAGCAGGCAATCAGTATAAAGATAATTCCATGCAGAGAAGACAAATTCAATGAAATGTAATAATAATAATAATAATAATAATAATAATAATAATAATAATAGCCTGGAGTATAGCTTAGAGGTTAGAGGAACGAGGTGTGAATGAGCTTGGTACAGCCAGCAGCCCAGACCTGAGTCTGAGTCTCACAACCTCCACTTGCATACTGTGTGACTTTGAGCAAGTCACTTAACCGCGCAGTGCTCCCAGGTCGCCCCTGAAAACAGGCACTTGTGCCTAGTGGGCCTTACCCGGTTACCAAAACTTTATTTTTATGGTGCCTTTCCAAAACTAAGGTGCCTAACAACATTTTAAAACATATCAAATATCACAAATATCACAGCAGTTTAGTTACTGTAAAAAGACAAAGAGCATTTGAAATTAAAGAAATACATCCAATCAGTCACCAAATGCTTGATACCAGAGATGGGTTATCAAAGCTCATTTAAATCCCTCCACAGTCGCACACTCAGGTAACTGGTGGGGTAGAGAATTCCAGAGGGATGGGACCACGTGCATAAATGCCTGGGTCCCAGAAGATTTCAAACACACCCTTGGAATCTCTAGCAACCCCTTGCCAGTTGAGTGGAGTGATCACCCAGGGTGGTAAGGTACCAGAATCTCTTTCAAGTAGTCTAGGCCCTGTCCGTGTAGAGCTTTATAAGTCAAAAGACTGACTTTAAAGGTAATCTGCCGTTGTACCAGTAGCCAGTGCAGAAGGCGCAGCACTGGAGAATATAGCAAGACCGGGAGGTTCCTGTCAGAAACTGGGTCACCGCATTCTGCATTAGTTGCAAACAGCAGATTTCCACCCCAGGTAGCCCTAGGTACAGGGAGTTGCAATAATCCAAGTGTGAGGACACAAAGGCATGAACCATCGTGGGAAGGTCACAAGATGGAATAAGGTGCTTAATCCTGGCGATATTACTCAGATGGTAAAAAGAGGTCTTGATAATGGCTGACACCTGAGACTGCAGCTTCAGCCCTACATCAAAAACTACACCCAGGTTTCGCACTTGAATCACTTCGCAGAGCGAATTGGGGCCACTTCGACCATCACTATTTATAACTGCATAGCTAGATATTTGAAACGTATTCTAGTAGTTTGTACTAGGGTATCCTAGTGCGGAGTAGTGCAGACAGTAAGATTATTAAGGAATATCAGAAGTGCAGATAGTCTAATTACAAATAGAGATTAGGAGTAGACTTGAAAGGGCTAGGTGAATGGAGGGGGGGAAAGGGAGAGGTGTGGAGGGAAGGGAGGTGAGAAGCATGACAAGTTTCAACCCTTACAGGGCAATTTACAACCCTGTCAGGGGGTCATTTCAGGGCTAGGATAGAGGTGATGATTGTGACCCTTGGACAGCTGGTTCTGATCACTGTTTCATTTTTTGTAATATAAAAATCGGCTATGGACTGTCTTTCATGAGAAATGCTGAAACAGCATGTGAGAACACACACACACACACACACACAGGTTTCAGATACAAGGTGTTACATGGAAGGCTAGAAGCTAATTACAGACCAGGCCTTAATCAAGGATATCCTGTTTGTCTGAGTTAATTATAGCTGTAGTTGCTAAGAGGGAAATCATAAACATTTACGATGTTCAGAGGAAACACAGTTACATTTTCACATGGTGATACAAAGCATGTTGCACCTCCATGAGATCTGGCAGAAAGACATAAGTGCTTTAATGTCTGTGTGAGAGAGGATACTGCTTGTAGATGAAATGAGTTTCTACTGATGTAACCTTAATTATCTTATCTTCTAATATTGATAAAATATCCTGGGTGTATGTTTTTTCATAAACAGTGGAGGAGCTAGGTGACCTCATGCAAAGAGGTGGGCAAAGCCAGCTTTAAAACATAATTCTGTTTTCCTTCAGAGACTTTTATCTAGACTCTGACAAAGAAACATCTTTGAGCACTTTAAGCAGGTATTTAGAGAGAGAGACAAATCTAAGTACTATAGTAGGAATTGCACTGCTAAAACCTTGTCATTTTAATATATGTGTATGTCTTGTGATATAATAGTTCTGTATTTTATGTTATACATATTTTTTATCTATTTTAGTAAAACTCTGTTTTTAGAGCCTACTTGTTCTGTCTTTGAATTTCTCTCCTTTACAAGTGAAGTATATATGGTTAAAGCAGACACTGCACATAAGCTTGAATGGTGATACCAAACTGGAAAAGCTAAGCATTTTAATCTGAGGTCTTTATTAAAGTTTTTAAGGGTTAATTTCTGTATACCTGGTTAGGTGTCCGTAGACAAAGATATGTGGCCCCCGAAGACAGATTTACCCGAGCCTGTGCTTTGGGTATGCTAGCAAGAGGTTCACAGTTGAATCCCTCCAGAACTGAGACCAAAGGTTGATCCGAACCCACAAAACAGACAGGAGGGTTACCCTGTTTCTGTTAACTGTTCACAAGACTGCGCTCAGAGGTTGGCACTTTGGGAGTAGATGGCTGACCTGCTGAGTGGGTTTGTGACAATGATGAGTTATGAGTAGAGAGAGATGAGGAGGAAGGCAGGGAGGGAGGGGTGGATAGAAGGAGGATTGGGGTGGTGAGGAGCTTGTCCAGTTCAGGCTCCTATACAGACAGAGGTGGATGAAGGAGGAGGGAGGGAGGTTGGGGACTAGTCCAGTTTTGACCCCTACAGGATGCTTAGAACGCTGCCAGGAGATGGATCAAGACAAGGGTAATAGCAGAGAGAAGTAGAAGGGAGTGAGAGGGGTAGTAAAGAAAGGGGGGAGTGAGGCAAAGGCTTTCCAAGAACTAAAACCCTATTGAAACATAGAAACATAGAAGTTGACGGCAGATAAGGACCGCAAGGCCCATCCAGTCTGCCCATTTCTTTTTCTACCTTATAAATGTGCCATCGGCCTTTGCTCTGTCAGTGACCTATCTATTCATAGTCATTTGTATTGCTCCCTTATGCCTATCCCATGCCTGTTTGAAGCCCTGCACTGTATTCATAGCCACCACTTCTTGTGGTAAGCCATTCCATGCATCTACCACCCTTTCTGTGAAAAGAATTTCCTCACATTCCCCCTTAATCGGCCTCCCTCTAATCTCATGCTGTGTCCTCTTGTCCTGCTATTTTTCTTATATTTAAACATGTTAGACTCTTTCACCTTGTTTATGCCCTTAAGGTGTTTAAATGTCTCGATCATATCACCTCTCTCCCTCCTTTGCTCAAGGGTATACATATTGGAGCTGAGGGCCCTCTTCAGGGGTCAGGATAGGCAATGAAGGAGGAGGGGTGTGAAGAGGGAGGAGGGGAGAGAGCTGCTGGGGCCTTATTCCTCCAGGATGCTGAGAACCCTGCCTGCACAAGGCAGAGGTAGAGCATGACAGGCAGGAGGCCGGTTGAATTAGTGAGGCAGAGTAAGCTTCAGGGTACTTGTAACACTGTGTGGGGCCTAGAGGGGGCAGAGAGGAGGTAAAGTTGAGAAAGAAGAGAGGCCAGGTCCCAGAAGGACCCCCTCATTCAGAAAAGCAGAGGAACCCTGCAAGGGGACTGGGATGTAGGAGAGTAGAGGGGAGACAGGTTATGGGAGTAGGGAGAGGATAGAGACAACCCCATTTGTACAACCTTGGTTGTTTAGAATCACAGGAGGGGTGCAAGTGAATGCCAGTAGGGGATAGAGAAAAAAGGGAGGAAAGGGAAGGAGTGCTGGTAAGTAGGGAGGAGGAGGAGGGGGTGCTTAAGGGTGAGGCAGGGTGTGGGTACTAATAAAGAGTTCTGATATGTAAGGGAGAGGTGCAGGTACATCAGGGAGTATGGCTGGCAGTGTGTGGGTACAATTTAGGAGTGCTGGAATTTAGGGGAAGGGAGGTGGAGGTGTGTCAGGGAGGAGCAGTGTGTGGGTAATATTTAGGAGGGTCCTAGCAGGAGAAGCAAGTTGCCAAGTAGTTACTGAAGGCAGTGCTGATGGAGTAGTAGGAGGGTGAGAGACAAATTTTTTTGGGGGGAGTGAATTCCAGATTATAGGGAAGCTGTAAGCATAACCTGATTGGCCAATGAGGGTGGATCTGTGGGGCACAGCCAGAATACAGGAGTCTGTAGATCAAAGGAACTGAGGGGGGGGCGTAATAAATGAAGAGGAGAGGAAGGAAGGGAGTTCTCCTAACCAGTGTTTGGAGGTGAATTTATCACAGTGGGAGAGTTGTCTATTTGTAAGTGAGGGGAAGGATAGGGCATGGTAAAGATCACAATGATGGGTGCGAGAGGAAGCATCAAGGGCAAAGCTGTAGAAGAAATTGAAGAGGGTATCCACTCTGGCCAGGGAGGACTTGGGAGCAGCACCATAGACTACAACACAGTAGTCAACAAGCATTTGTCAATGCCGAATGTATGCTTGCTGGCATTGGCATTGGTGGGGTGTTCCTTTGGGTTGTCAGGCATAAGGTCCACGCCATTTCACCGCAGTCTACCCTGCAGACACCGACATGTGTTACGGTGTGCCTTGGTGTCTTTGGCCCTTATGGCTCATCCCATTCTATCAGGAAATACAGTGAGATGGGTGCAGTATAGGAGAATGGGGTGAACTTTGGGGCCGAAGAATCCAAGGCACACCTCGATGCCTCTCACTGGCTGCAGGGTATGGGTGAGGGTGGAATGGTATGAGCATTACAGGTGACAATCCCAAGTCACACCCATGATGCCTGTCAGTCTCTACAGGGTGGGACTTTATGGTCAGAAACCCTAATGCCTCAGGCATTTGTTGGTATTTTCAACATGGGTTTTTTGTGACCCCCACATTATGAACAGTGGTAATATCAGTTTGTTAGCCGAAAGCTGATTTTGTGCAGTGACTATGGCATTTGGCACCACAGGTGTGAAAACACATTTCAAACAGGATGTGAAAAATGACAGCTGTACTGTTCATGGGGAGGTGTAAAAAATGGCAATGTTGAAAATCTGCAGTGAAAATAGCAAAAAACCTGGTGAAGTCATGAGCATGCGTAGAAACTGAGCAACGCAGACCCTTAATGTAATTACTTTAGGGATTTTTTACAGCCGACTGTCAACACAGATATTTTGGGACCTCCGGTCATGAACAGTTTCACTGTCATTTTCTTAATCTGTTCCGAACAGTGATTTCCCACAGCGATCACGCATTTCTGCGCAGAAAGTGTGAAAACACATTTTGGCCATGTTGTGAAAAATTAGAGCTGTACTGTTCATAAGGAAGTGTGGAAAAATGCCAGTGGTGAAAATCTGGATTGAAAATATTACAAATTCATGAATTTATGAGGGTGCGTGGAAACAGCGCAATGCTCGCTCATAACACAGTCATTTTTTTGACTTTTGTCACCAAATTTTCCACATAGCCATTTTAAGACCTCTGCTCATGAACAGTGCCACTGTGATTTTCTTAATGTGCCCCAAACATTGATTTCACACACCAACAGAGTCATTGTGTGCTACATGCGCGGAAACACATTTTGGACAAGATGTGAAGAATGACAGCTGTACTGCTCATAAGGAGGTGTGGTAAAATGGCAATGTTGAAAATCTGGAGTGCAAATATTAAAAATTTGTGAACTCATGAGTGTGTGTGTAGGAACTGCACAATGCACACTTGTAAAACAGTAGTTTTTTGGAATTTTTTCCCCAACTTTTCATCATAGGGTTTTTGGGGGTCTACCTCATGAACTGTTACACTGTTGTTTAGTACATTGGTCCCGAAAGGTGGTTTCATGCAGAGACTGCAAAAATCACCTTTCGGGACCGAATAACAAAATGACAGTGCAATAATTCATGAGGTGGGGTCCCAAAAAACCCCATGTTGAAAATTTGGTGAACAAATTCCCCAAAATGCCTGAGATATGCATCAAAGTTGAAAAAACCCTATTCATTCCATTATACAGCTGATCCGGCATTTTCTAAGTTTGCGGTCGGCTTTGAAGAGTGCAGACGTGCTCCCGGTCCACCAAAGATCATCGCGCTGGACTACAGAGGAAAGTATGGGGTGAAGGGGGGTGTGGGGAGGCAGGGTGCGCAGAGGGCGGGCGCAGGTGGGGACGAGGTCAAGGCAATCAGCGAGGGAACGTTTTTTCGTTGTAGGTTTTTCTTTTCTTTTAGAAGACGATGAGGGATGTTTGCCATGCTGGGGTGGGCTCCCAGCATGGCAACAGGAAGTGTTTTTGGGGGGGCAGTGGAGCAGACAGGGGATTGGGCACCCCTATCGGCCATAGAGAGGTTTGCCACGCTGGAGTGGGCTCCCAGCGTGGCACCTGGAAGTGTGTTGGGGGCAGCAGACGTACATTTGCCATGCTGGTAGGGGCTCCCAGTGTGGCACCTGGAAGGCTGTTGGGGGGAGCACAGTGCAACCGATGGGGGATTGGGCACCCCTGTCAGATATACTGTGTGTGTGTGGGAGGGGAGCTCGTGTGCATGCTGGGATGGGCTCCCAGTGTGTTACTTGTTTGGGGGGGAAGGGAGCTGTCTATGACAGTTCTTTCACTGCAGTGCTGACATGTAGGCACTTTGCATACTGCCGACACAGTATGCAAATTGCCATACATGCTGCAGTGCCTTTCTTTGAACTGTATGCCGCTGCATTTGCAAAAGCTGTCATAGACAGCTCCTACATTCATTGGCGCAGTGGGACCGCGCCTGCAAAAGGCAGCAGGGCATTTTAAGTAGGGAGGCACACCTATGAATTCTTGTATGGTGGCACTATGTTTCTTGCACATGCGTGCAAGCAAAAATAAAAATGGGGAGGATCATCTTTTGAACAAGTTCATGCCAGCCATAGGAGGGATGCAACTATGGTTCCTGAATGGGGCACCAAGCTTGGGGCACAGTTTTTACTGGATGGCGTCAATATGTCCAGAGAAGTTTAGGTGTTGGTCCAGCCAGACACCTAGGTACCTGAATGTGGATGTGTTCTCAAGTAAAGTCCCACTGAGGCTGTGGAAAGTGGGCAGGGAAACAACAGTTTCTGGTCAGTGCACCATGCCAAGAGCTGGCACCATCTTTTCACTTAGGTCTCCTCTCTAGTCCAGCTCATCACAAGCCCCAAAAGTGCCATTTATCACAAGTGGACCCTCTTTCTAACTCCTGATCCATGTTTTGGGGTTCAAATTGTAGTCTAATTACAGACTAAGTTAATGGATCCCCCCAAATCCATAATATGCTATTCATAAGTCATAGTGACTTGTGACATTCATAGTACATGTGCTGGAAAGGAGGAGAGGAATGGTCTTAAGTCATTGATGTAGCTGGGGATACTGATAGCAACACTGATCTATTGAATGGGTCAGTTTCAAATGTAAAAATATATTTTACCTGCAGGGAATTGCCTTAGGACCATGGTTTTATATCTAACAATTTTTGGTCAAGTACAAACATTTTGAAATTCAACATGATGGATTTTGAGACACCCCTCTGCATACCAAAAATGAAGTTAGCCATAAATATCATACATTATTTGAAAAGCTGACTATGAAGCATTAGATAAGTATAGACAACAAAGTGGTTCAATTCTGTCATGGAAATAAGTGGGCACAGTGTACAGTTGGAGAGGAGCCCAGAACAAAATTGATTTGTTATAATGATAGCAAGAGGTGTGCAAATACATATTGTAAATTATGTACAGTATCTACTGAATATCCATCAAATGCACCCTGGGTATTCGCCTGTATTCTTGTATTTCAGTAGTTGGATATTATTTTTATGCATTTACTTATTGGGAACTAGGAATGAAAATACCTTTGTGCTAAAACTCATTTACAAAAGTTCCATGACAGAAAAAGTCAAGACATACATTGAGTAACACAGTGAGCATAACACATTGTGGAACAAAATGGCAACATTACATGAAGTACAAAAAAATGAGGGTAACAGGGAATGCATAGTCAGTGGTTAACAGGCAAATATTAACTAAGAATACAGCAGTTCAGGGCTTCATACAGCCAATAAGCAAGAGAAGTAGTTGTGGTCAGAGAGGTGAAGGAGAAAATAGAGCAGAAAATTAAGGTAGTAAGCAGAAATGGGGAGTGTAAGAAGCGGGGCAGAAGAGCAGCAGATACAAAGGGAGGCATGGGCAAGGAGCAACTCAAGTAAGCCTTATCGATATACAGGTTAAGATAGGGGCATGGGTTGGGGGTAAGGGGTAGTAATGTAGTAGAAGGAGTATTAATCAAGTGATGGGGGGAGGTCTAGGTAGAGGAGAAGCTCCAAAGAGAAATAACTGAGGATGTTTGACTATAATGTAAAAATGTTGTGGCTGTGTGAAACACACCCCAATACAGACAAAATGGATGTTTGCTGCTCATTAAAGTCGAAAACATTGTCCCCTATGCACTACTGGGTGGGATTTATATGCCAGAGGTGTGTATCCTGCCTGTGTAGCTCCGCACTTGCAGACCGGTGCACACCAGCTGAATTCATCAATGACCACCACCTGTCCATGGTTCCACCACCTCAGCACACAAGACTCTGCAAGGTGTCTGGGGGCGGAGTTGCAGGCCCAGGTGGCCATCCAATCAGATGACAGCCCCGGGCACCATAGTAGATCCCTTGTGCATTAGGGCGAGGCTCCAGGTGCCTGAATTGCCACATGCACACCCAGACCCACATGGTCAGGCCCTGTCACACAGTGCATCCCTCGGCAGTGCCCACAATGAGCACCCACACCTCCAATGACAACCCCACCCCATTACTGGATGCCCACACTCACCCACAGCACAGCCCCATCACAATGATCCCCCCCACACACATGTCACTGCCCCATCCCCAGGCACATATAGTCACAAACCCCCCCTCCCACTCACACACCCATGTCCCTGCCCCTTTCTCTGGTGTGCATCCCGCCCAGCAACCCTGACACTGATGCCGCTGCCCCATCCATGGCTCTAGATGTCCTTGCACAGTTGGGTTGTTATGAAGAGTGATGTGTCCCCCCACCATGCACCAGTGGTCCGTCCCTGGTAGGCATTGACCCCCCCCACTCTCTTACATGTCCATAGGTGCCATGGGATGGCCAGTAGCACATCCCTCAACACACCTCCCTGGTCTCTGGCTGTCCATGTGCTGCTGGGAACACGTCACCTATATATGGGCAGTGCACTCTCAGTATCATGTGGATAGCCAGCAGCCAAGGAGCTGTGTGGAGGGCTGTGCCGTTGACTGTTCCATGATGCAGCACCAACTGTGAATGTACAGGTGGGGGGGTTGTTGGTGCTGCAGGGGGTTGGGGTGCCACTGACTGCCAATGTATGCAGGGGGACAGGATCGGGGTGGGGGGTTTATGGTGACTGCTGCTCTGTGCCCACCTCAAGTGACTTGTGGGCAGATGGATAAGCCAGACAGGGGGTACGTAGGGCAGAGTTGTCCACATGACCACAGCCCCCATTGTGTGGGGAATCCATCAAGTATGTCGGGATCACCACTGCAATGGTTTCCTTGTACTGGTTGGGGGGTTGATGTGTATGGGTCTGGACATGGGGGTGTACCTTAGTCACAGGGCTGGTGCCACTTTGTGTGTGTGTGGGGGGCTGCTGTGCTGTGGGCAGCTAAAGTGGTATGCTGGGGTAGGCCGTGGGATGGGGGGTTGGGTGATGGGGTAGCAATTGGGTGGACTGGGTCAGTCCTCGTTGGAAGGGTGGATGTCAGTGTGCGTGGCCGCATGTACATCAGTTATGGCAGGGTCCCCCCTGCTGTAACCTGCCATCAGTTGTGTCCCCCTGTGGAAGGCACTATGCGACTTGTGCATGGTGCATATTGTTGGCATGTCCCCCAGCAGCCCCAGCACATTGCGGTCTGCATGGCCAGGGGATCAGGTGCAAAGGAGCTGCATGCCCCATTTTGTGGATCCTGAGTGGGGGACACAGTGGGTGTGGAGTGGCTATGCATCCCAGATACACAGTGCATAGCCATTCCATTGATTCTTGCAGGAGGGACAATAGTAGGGATGGAAACTGAGTATATTGAAAAGCAGTTGCACAGTAGAATATGTATTATTCGATTATTAGACGTGTCTATTCATTTTTTTTTTTTTAATTTGTTTGTTTACTTTTGTTCTTTGGTCTAATAGGCCTGCCAAAAACAAAATAATAGCACCATCTGTTTTGGCGACTAGGGTGGAGGCACAGAATTAGACAATTGTAGTGAAAGTGTGGACACTGGAAGAAGCAGATGTTTGAGGCAAGTTATTTGTAGTGGTGTTGGTGGATGGCAACTGCAGTACTATCCACAGCACTAAAAGCTATGGACTGGACAACTCTATTACTTGTGGCAGTAGCAGCCATAGTTAAGGCTGTAACTATTTCACTTTGGTCACAGATTTCATGATTACCGTAAAATCAATAGTCATCTGTGAAACCTGAGCACCTCTTCCTAACTGGCATTTAAATTTAGACATGTTCCCTCCTCCATAATCCCAGCGCACCCCTGTCAGAGTATCTCCACATCCCCCAACTCAGGACACCGACTTAGGCAGGTGCTATGTATCCCAGCTCGCCTCAGGCAGGATCCCCACTTCTTCAGCTCCCCTCACTTACCTCCAATAATGACACAAGCACTGGTGAGCCCAATTACTCCACCTCTGCCCACTGCAGCCTTGTCTGTACCCTCCATGACCCCAGTGTTAGGATAGGAATCCATTACTGCTGGCGCTGCTGGTCCCTCATTGTCTCACCTCCTATTCCATGCCCTGGCAAGTTCCAATCATAAAGGAAGAAGATCCAGGCACACACAACTGGGAGCTAGTGCTCTGAGCTTCTGGAAGGGCTGTCACCAGGAATAGGCTCAGCAGGGATGATCGATCAGGCAGGTACAATAACAGCAGGCTCATATTCTCAAGAGCAAGCCAAAGGTTGTTCTCTGCAGTTAGAGCTGGGGCAGAGGTGGGTCATCTCTCGGATTGGATCGGGTGCTGCTGAGCTTCCACTAACTGTGGTTTTAGGCCCGTGCTTGGGTCAGGAGCACTTCTGAGCATGATTTTTTTTTAAATAAATATCTACTTTTGGGACCTTGAAGTGCCGTGAAATTTGTCAAATTTCACCTTGAAAAAATGACAGCCCTTGCCATAGTCAACACAACAATAATAGTAGAAGTGGTGATGCTGGCTGTTGGTGTGGCAATAACACTAGTTACAGAGGCTGACATTTGAAAAAGGAACAGTGGTGGTGGCACTGGTTCCTGTAGAGCTGCTATGAGTAGCATCAGTTCTGCAGGGAATGTAGGGGAAAGCAGGATGGGAGAATGTGTTGAATGACAACCACAGTAACCATAACTTGTGGGTGGGCTGAATCACAGATATTTCTTTTACTGATGACTTGTCTGACATTTTTACTCATCAGATAAATTGTCAGTTGTCATATTTTTTTTAATTAAGTCTAGCTAACAGAAAGCAAAAACTATTAACAGTCAACCATCGTGCAAAACAAACAAAAAAAAATCAACCCTCAGTTGCAGCATGCCTAGATGAGAAGAGTATGTATCATGCAGACAGTGGGAGTCAGGAGAAAAAATACCATAAAAGATTAATATTTTAATTTTATGCAAGAGCTACTGAATAAGAGATACTAAATAAAATAGAACTGGAGGCAGCTGGAAGGCAGATGTACCGAACACCAACATTTGTCTAATTTCTAAGCAAATCCTCAACTTATTTTATGCATGCAGACAATAATTCTGAGAACAACGTGATACTTCTTATTTATATTTTTTTAGTTTCAGTTGAGCTTTACAACAGTCAAAGACTTGCATAAAAACAGTCAATCCATTACAGTGAGCCAAGATTAGAGTAGCAACTATGGTTCTCAAAAGAGGTGGCTGTGAAAGTCGGGAAGAAAAAGATAGCATTCCGGAAGTATAAGGAAACACACAAAGAGCAGGACAGACAGCTATACCAGATAAGGCAGAAGGAATCAGGGAGGGAAGTCAGAATAGCAAAGACTCAAACTGAGGAAAATATAGCTAACTCAGTTAAGAAGGGGGATAAAACCTTTTATAGGTACATCAGCGAGCGTAGAAAGACAAAGGGAGGGATAGTGAGGCTGAATAGAATGAACGGTGGGTGGGCAGAGGGGGACAGTGAAAAAGCAGGGATATACTAAATATTTCTGCTCAGTATTCACAAAAGAGGAGGGGAAGTGCCTAATCCAATTAACAGAAGCACTCTTGATAGGGGGTCGATCCCAGTCCTTTCACAGAAGAAAGGGTTCTGCAAGAACTCCTAAAACTGAAGGTGGACAAAGCAATGGGGCCTGATGGAATTCACCTCAGAATTCTAAAAGAATTAAGGGGGGAACTAGTGAAACCACTGGCAACTCTTTTAATAAATCATGGGAGGATGGTGTGGTACCCGAGGACTGGAGGAAGGCGGATGTGATTCCCTTCACAAAAGTGGGACCAAGACAGAGGCGAAAACTACAGACCTGTCAGTCTGACCTCTGTGGTAGGGAAAGTGATGGAGTCACTTCTGAAGGAAAGAGTAGTTGAGTACCTAGAGGCCAGTGGGGCACAGGACCCAAGGCAGCATGGGTTCACAGCGGGAGGTCATGTCACTAATCTAATAGATTTCTTTGACTGGGTGAATAAAAGTAGAGACCAGGAGGGTCTGGACATGGCCTACCTAGACTTAGTAGCAAGGCATTTGACACAGTCCCACAAAAGATTAATAGTCAAATTAACCAGCCTGGGAGTGGGTCCCAGGGTGGTAGCCTGTAAAACATTGGCTGGACAACAGGGCACAGAAGGTAACTGTAAATGGAGTCCACTCAAGAAAGAGGGGTTACTAGTGGGGTACTTAAGGGTTCAGTATTGGGTCCAGTCCTTTTAATGTCTTCATAAGTGACATTGCAGAGGGACTGAAGGAAAAGAATGCCTTCTTGCAGATGACACAAAGATCTGCAACAGGGTTGATACACAAGGAGGCATGGAAAGGATGAGAAGGGACTTGGTAAGGTTGGAGGAATGGTCAGAAGTATGGCAGCTAGGATTCAATGCAAAGAAGTGCAAAATAATGCACCTGGAAAACAAGAACCCAGGAGAAGAATACACAATGTTGGGTAGGTAGTAACAATAACAAAAAAGGAAAGGGACCTGGGCGTAATCATATCAGATGACCTTAAGGTTAGCAAGCAATGTGAGAAGGCAGTAGGGAGGGCTGGGGTATACTGGGATGCATAGGGAGAGGCATCAGCAGCAGAAAACAGGAAGTTGTTATCCCTCTGTACAGACAGTTGGTGAGACCCCATCTGGAGTACTGTGTCCAGTTCTGGAGACCCCATCTCCACAAGGACATAGACAGGATAGAGGCATTCCAGAGAAGGGCAACTAAAATGGTGCAGGGTCTGCAAGAGAAGCCGTATGAGGAGAGACTAAAGGAGCTTAATATGTATACCCTTGAGGAAAGAAGGGAGAGGGGGGGCATGATAGAAAGTTTTAAGTACCTCAGTGGAATCAACAAAGTCCAAGAGGGTAGCATCTTTAAGAAAAAGAGACGCAAGAACAAGGGAACACAATTTAAAGATAATGGGGGCGGGCGGTGTCTAGGGGCAATGTGAGGAAGTATTATTTCACAGAGAGGGTAGTGGATGCATGGAACAGCCTTCCTGAGGAGGTTGTGGGGTCTAAAACTGTGGGAGAATTCAAGAATGCATGGGACAGACATAAGGAAATTCTTGTGGGGGGTAGGAAGAAATAGGCTGTTGGTTAACTAGGATCGGCGGCCTATCCTGTAGGTAGGGAAATGGGCAAACTAGATGGGCCAAGCGGTCCTTATCGGCTGTCAAAGTCTATGTTTCTATGTAGCACAGTATGCAGCATGTAGACTTCAGAAGTAGGAATAAAACTATCACTATACTGTACTACCACTCTTGAAAGGTTTTTGATAATGACAGAAAATGGAATCCTCTGTGATCAGAATGGTGTTCCACAGTGTTCGGTTTAGGGTTCAGTTTTTTTTTGTTTTTTTTTGTATTTACTTGAATTATGTAGGTGATGCAAATGAAATGATTATTTCTCTGATTTCTCAACTAATTATGTGCAACATTTATATCACAGCACTTTCAACAGTTTACAGTATTATCAATGTTACTGAAAGTGGGCTTTGCATTCTTGCAAACTAGAACTGTGTTGTTTGTCCTCGCTCATGAATTATTATAATGTTTTCATTCTCAATAGCAAATCAATCTATTTGATGGGAGTGTATTGAAGCATACTACATCATATAATTACATCTTGGATTTTGGATGGATAAACATGTTCTGGCAACATACAAAATATTTTGAACCATTCTGTTTAAAACCTAGGTCTAAGATTGGTTTCTTATTCTGTATAGGCATCATTCTCTTTTACATTATTATATCAGGAAAATTATGGTACAGACCAAACTGTCTCTTGTTTTTGATTATGCCAGTCTATTTTATGGCTATGCTTTTCATGAACTATTGTCAAATCTGAATAGTATGTATAATTGTTTGGCTAGATATACTCTAAACTGTATATACAACACCCATCATTTCTTCAGTAAAAGAAACCATAGTGACTTTCTTTCAGTGGTAGGTGTTCTTTAAATAGGCTTTCGTTTTCTGTAAAAATGATCTTTCATTTTGTTCACTCATATCTTTTTGCTTGTAATATGAAGGCATGTTCAGGTTCACTGGAAAGATGGCCACTGAGCTGAACGGTACATTAGGTCAGCTCTGCTGAGCTAGGCACTCTGTTAACTTGATTTCTACTTACTAACTGCCCTTTTAAAGTTTTTATGCCCAACATTAGACTAATGTAAATTAGGGTTGTGTTTAGTAAGTTAATTTGTTCTGTGAGCCAGGTTAGGTATAGTTAGATTTAAATTTTTAGTTGAGGACCAGTACTGCTCTGAGTGCTTCTATTGTTGAATTCTACACTACACTAAGAACCACAAATCACTGTAAGAAACAAATCACTTACTCTTTCATTTTCAGGGATGCCAGGAGTGTTTGTTGAAAAGTTTATTTATTTCCATTTCTCACCATTCAGGTGAGGAAACTACCATATGCAATTGTTGCTGAGGCTGGTAGTGTCTGAGGATGCCTTTGGTTTCCCTCCCTAACCTCCAGCTGGTGTTACTGATCAGTCAACACCGACAATGTGTGTACTAAAGAAATGAAGTGGGGTTTCTAACTCCCCCCCACTTCTCTGGCATGTGGGTATTTCAGAGACAGTCGGGATTACTGGGGGCCATATTGGGAGATCACTGAGTGCTGGACACTGAGGAACTGTGGAATGCAGCCAGAAGAATTGTAAGTTTTGAGTAGGACAGTACGCCAGCAGAGAAGCAACCTACTCAGCAGCTAAATTGCTTCCAAATAAGTTTTATTTTAACCTGCAGTGAGAGAATGGGCCTAGGAGAGAATGGCTGCAGGAGTTATATAGCTGATTTTCAGTTAGAGGGGTATGGTGAGTGAGTGTCCCCAACTTGTTTTCCTAATCTTGCCTGAACTTCTGCAAGACCTAGTGTGAACAGGCTGAAATCAACTTTTAGGACTGGGAGTTTGTGTCTTGCTCCCCTTCCTTAGCATTACCTGCCTCAATACTTTGTTTCTGCACTATACCTGGTTATTACCCCTCTTAGTGATAGAAATAAGAGTCAAATAGATTTTTTATTTTAGGACTGAAGTTAACTGGCTTACTGAATAGTACATTTTTAATAACTGTAGTGTTTTTGTGGACCTTTTGGACTGTCTTTTGGGCAAATAGTTTAGGTAAGTGATTGGTCTGGAATATCTGTTTTTATAGACTAATGGTGGTGTGGGTGCTGGTTACTTAGTAGGTTCTTCTGCTGACTGGGGTTTATTGTTAATAATAGGTGTGCACTTTATTTAGTTAGTGAGGTACGATATGTGTTTTGGTCAGGTGGCTCCAATGTGCTCCTACTCTCCAGAACTGCTCCACTTGCTCTGTCCTTTTCACCCACCAGCCTCTTCAATGGTAGTCTTGGACTGCTGCTTGAAGTTGCAGAGCTTGAGAAAGCAGAGCACAAGGTGAAGCATGATCTGGAGATGTTGGGGAGATCAAGGTTGAGAGTGTCGGGCTGAACAAGTTCACTGGGTTTAGGAGGATCATGGAACAGGGTCCTCCCTGCCATGTTCCAATCCCCAAGGAGTCCCCTAGGATTGGGGGGGTAGAAAGGCTGGCTGCTCTGCCTCCTTCTGTTTGTGGCATGCTGTGCAATGCCAGGTTTCTGAGCAATAAAATAGCAGGGTGTTAGATTTCATCACAGATTCCTATGGAGACCTGGTTTGTTTTACCAAGATCTAGCTTTGTGATGATTCTGGGCCAGTACTAGAAGTGGCAATCCCAGTTGAATTATTGAGGGGGGAGCACAGGTGTAGCAGGGTGGCCATCTGTTTTAGATCCATTAAGTCTCTCCTGTCTGCATCCTCTGCCTCCCACCCCAGGATTACAGTGTCTACTATCCTATATACTTTCTAAACAGCCTTATTTTGTATAGCTTCTCTGATATTGGGTCATATTGTCTCTAAAGGCAGAATACATATATTTCTTCTCCCTTCTGTTAATCCTAATATTCTTCTCAGACTGCTTCACATACAGTATATTCTTGTTAAGGATCTCTTTCCTAAAAACACCTACTTGTCCTCCACTTGTCTGAATTACCCCCCCAACCCCACTTCTGCCAACTACACTGACCCATGCAATCCTAACATCTGCTTACATGAAAAAGAGACAATGGTACCAACTAGGGGACTTTATAGTCCCGTTGGAGACCCATCCAGTGTTGGCCATCAGATGCCTCAAAAACTACCCTTGGGTTTCAATGCTATCACTCCTGCTAGGTGGTGACATTGAGTCAAACCCTGGACCTGGATCAATTGCAAACACAAGCATTTGTTCTGCCACAAATGTTCAATATGTTAATGCAAGGGGGCTAAAAATAACCCATATACATATCAATAGCCTGAGAAACAAAATGCACAAGTTGGAGGACTGGGTAAACTTATACACTCCCAATATAGTCTACATATCTGAAACTTAGCTTAAACCCACCATCTTACCACACAAGGTGGCTCTCCCCTGGATATCAAACCTTCAGGCAGGACAGATGGGTCAAAATGGGAGGTGGGGTTCTTATTTATGCCAAATCTTCATTAAATGCCTCCATAATCTGTTTAGCAATCCAAAAATAATTCTAAAAATGAGGTAATCATTATTAATCTCTCACTGGGAGGTACTAGGCCTCTCCTGATAGGATGTGTATGTTTACAACCCCTCTATGGTAGCAGAGTCAACCCTTGAGTCACTTATTGAGGCACCCTCATCGCCGTCAGCAGGAGAAAAGATAATCCTAAGGAATTTCAACCTGCACTGGTCTCAGTCTACAACTGCAGACTTAAAAGTTCAAATGGACAATACCCCACCTCAGCCAACTTATTACTTAACATACACGAATGAATATGAAATCAGGAAATCACACCACCCTTGACTGGATCCTTGCTTTGAGACCCAATTGAGTCAAACTTAGTGGGGTCTTTTCTGATGCCTTAAGTGAAAATGCCCCCAATTTTTGTATCTGGAGAAACAACCACCCATTACCACCCCCCCCTCAGAATTTTCTAGGCTAGGGACTTCTGTAAATTTAACCCAAGATCCCTCCTCAAATATTTATCCAAGGTGCACTGGTCACAAATTAATGCTGCTCAATGCTTTGACTCTGCCCTAGACTTCTTTATAAATAAATTTTTATCAATAGCAAATACATTTGCCCCATTTAAGCAGCTAAGAGTCAAAGGGCAGGAAACCCGATGGCTATACCAACCACTTAAAAAACTCATGAAGACTAGAGATATAGCTTGGAAAACCTTTAAGGTCTCAGGCCTGTCCACTGAATGACTCAAATATAGAGAGCAGTGGAACAAATGTAAACAGAACGTAAAGGCCACAAAACAAACCTACCTCAAAAACATGCAAACTAAAAATCTTTCCAACCCCAACATTTTCTGGGCACAAATCAATGTACTAGTAAAAGGAAGTGCTAGCCCTCATACATGTTATATCTTGGCAAATGGTGTGTGCCTCACAAATCCAATGGATTCGGATATGACTATCAGTGAGTACTTTACTGACTTGAACAAATTCAAAAGCTCTCTCCCACCTCCTCAACACCCCAACAAGATTACCCTAGCAAATGTCCCCCATACCACAACTTCCATCTTAAACTAGTGACCAGAACAAAGCTTCTCAAACTACTAAGAAAAAACAAAATGACTTGGTCCGCAGGTCATGACGAACTAGATGCAAGGCTGCTAAACATCATAGCCCCAGTCATAGCCGCCCCAATAACTTGGCTGTTTAATAGGTAGATACTTGAAGGGAAAGTCCTGACAGTATGGAAAGTTGTAACTCCAATCCACAAGGGTGGGTCACAGGAGTTAGCTGAGAACTACCGCTCCATATCTATTCTCTGCAGTCTTAGCAAAATACTGGAAATGATTGTTTACAACCGATTCCAGCACTACATTGAAAAACATAATCTTCTCACTGCCCATCAGCATGGCTTCAGGAAACATCATGAAACAGACACAGCCCAGCTTCATCTAACTACAGGTATCTTCTCCACCCTTGATGCTAGTCAGCTGACAGGAGCAATTTTCACAGACCTTACCAAGTCTTTTGATTTAGTGAATCAGCAGCTCTTTATATCAAAACTAAGGTCCCTTGGCCTAGATTCCTTGGCTCTGCAGCGGTTCTCTAGCTAGCTCTCTAATAGGTCACAAAAAGTAAAATGGAAAATGGCACTATCTGATGCACACCCTATCATGGACCGTGGCATCCAGGGATCAATTTTGGGTCTCCTGTCCTTCTCCCTACTTTTAAATGACTTGCCCAAGAACTGAGGGAGCATGATCCTGATCTTGTATGCTGATGATGCAGTTCTTCTGATCCCCTCAAACTGACCAACTTACTCACAAGAGATATACAGTCCTTAGAGTCCTGGTTCCACACCAACAAAATGGTACTAAGCACTAGAAAGACAAAGGCCATCCTCTTCTTCCCCCAAAGCACTGGTTCTAAAAGACCAGATATCTTCACCCCTACATTCTTAAATGGGACAGAACTCTAGGTAATTGAATCCATTAAGTAACTAGGGATTCATCTTCACCAGTCCTGAACATTCAAAGCTCATACTGACAACTTAATCAAATCTCTGAATCAAAAGTTAGGTCTCTTGTATTGCCTTCTTCTCTTCCTTATTATGGATTCTCAGCCTGGCATTGCTAACAGCATCCTTCTCTCTACCCTGCTCTATGGTTTTACAGTTCTGTGCTCCCTCAGGAATACAGAGTTGTGTAAGCTAAACTCTCTTTACCATAGACTCAGTCATGTCACTGATGCAGCCCCTCCCAAGGAGCACCACTACAAGGTCCTATACTCACTAAAGTGGCCAACACTTAAAGAGAAGTTAGCTTATCATATCTTATGTCTAGTATACAAACTTCCACTAAACAGCTCTCCCCCCACCTCAAAGATCTGTTAACAGCCAAACCAAGTAGGTGGTCCCTCAGATCTGCCAACCAACCCCAGCTATTTGTCCTATCAGCTAAGACTACTGCAGGTGATAGGTCATTTTTCACTTTCATTCCAACACTATGGAATGCCTTCCCAAACAGTCTAAAGGAATGCTTATATCTTGGTGGCTTTAAAAAAAAGACCCAAAGGCTCATCTATTAGAACTAAGCCTCTGCAACTATTATCACTGATATACTTCCATCTGAGCCTCATTACAAATCTACCTGGCCTTTATAGTTTCCATTTTTTAAAATACCTTATGAACTTACTAGTTTATAACTCACAATTTTGTCACTGTATGTATAAACATTATTCAATAAAAATACATGTAAAGTGTGTACGAATATTTTTGTAACTGTCCATGTTATTACCCCTGAGTTACTCCTGAAAAAGGGACTCTTCAGTCTCAGTGGGTCCACCCGGGTAACAAAATTTACATAAATAAATAAATAATCAAAGCTAACTGCTTACAGCATACCACCCATTGAAGGAGGTGGGATCATTTGAATGTGTGGGTAGGAAGGGTGATGTGGCTCTGAGATAAAGGATTCTACTGGTGCACTACCCTCAAGGTTGGGAACAGGAGCTCTTACTGATATTTGTGATTTCATCATCAACCTATTGTGAAACACCACCAGCTTTATTATACTGGGGGATTTCAATGTATGTGTCGGAAATTGCTCAGCACTTCCTCCAGCTGATGGAATCACTTGGCCTCCATCATGTTATTGTCTCTGCAACCCATGAACATGGCCACACTTTGGACCTTATCTTTTCTTTGGGGATGCACATATCTGATGTCATGGTTGATCCAGTAGGGTAGTTGGATTACCATGCTGTTAGCTTTTTATGCAGTGGTCTCCCAAAAGCCACCCCCGGTAGAGATGATCCCAAAACATCCCAGATGTACTTTAATAAAAAATAGGCTTTAACAGAGGAAAATCTGGTGATTTTAGATATGTATACATGGAAGCAGTATGTGATGGTGTATAGAGGTAGTCATTGATGGCTATAATTCAACCATTACAGTGGCACTCAACTCCATTGCACTGATCTATGTCCACCCACTAACCTCTCACTGCATTTTGCCATGGTGTAATGACAAACTGAGGTGGTTGAAGGCAACTGAGCAGAGGTTGGAGTGTCTCTGGAAGAGATCTGGCTTAGTGGATGGCTGGGTGGCTCTAATGACTCAATAGAAGAGCTGCCAGAGGTCAATAACTCTGAGAAAGGCAGAGATCCTGTCAAGGGTTTTTATATCAGGAGGAAATACAGTAGGCCTGCTCAAAGTCTCAGGACTCTGGACAGGCATATTAATCCCGACTGTGCAATCTGGAGAAGTTTTGTCTCAAGAAATGTGTGAGGGGATTTGCATTATTTCTGGACAGAGTGTCCTCCATTCAAGCTGGGATCTTGACAGGTGATCTGTGAGGGACCATCAGTGGTCCTAGGGAGAGATGTGAAGGCATTCTTGGGTATGGAGTGAATTCCAGATAGTTATTATGGAGGAGGTGCTAAATGTGATAGCAGCACTGTGCCCTGCTTATGGCATGGTTGGTCTGGGACCTACCTCTTTGTTAGTAGTCTGCTTGGTGGCCTGGGGTCCACTATTTGTAGGCATTGTCTAGGGTTCATTAGTGGAGGGTTGTTTCCCACTGGTAGTGAGAAAAGCTGCAGTGAGACCTAAAAAATATCTTTGGACCTGGATATGTTGGTAAACTATAGGCTTGTCTCAGACTATCCTTTTTTAGAGAAGATTATCATGAAGGTGATGATGGCACAGTTGGAGGCTCATCTCAAAATGATGACATCTATGAGCCAGTGTAATTGGGTTTCAGACCTTGCCAACATACGGAGATTATGCTCATCAAGATGTTTGATGATGTGTTCTTAGCGAGAGATGGAGGGAGAGCTTAATTGTCATTCTCCTAGATCTCCCATCAGCATTTGACACTGTGAATGATGGACTATTTTATTTTGGTAGAATGCCTCGGGGGATATTGGTGACTCTCTGAAACAACGTTAAAGTGGTTTGAGTCTTATCTGACTGGCAGGCTGCAGTTGGTTGTGGTGGGAACTTTCTTATAATGACCAGTTGTGATCAGCTGTGGCATTCCTCAGGGTTCAGTTCTGTCACCCATGTTGTCCATGGTGTATATGCTGTCACTGAAGCAGATTATCATGCAGTAGATTCCCTTTTAGAGACCTAAATTGAATGTATGATGTGTGAGAGCATCTAGTTCCTCTCCTCTCTCCTATCTTTATTTTTTCTATCTTTTAAGCAAGTCTCCTCTTTGAAGGCCTGAATCCCCTGACCCCTGTTTCTCAGAGGACACCCTTAGAGGCTGCACTGGATGGTCTGAATGCTGTTGAAAGCCACAAGGGCTGGTGTTGGGAGCCATGGATTTGAAGCAATGCAACAGGGAACTGGTGGAAATTGACATACTAGATGGTCTGAACCCTGACAGAAGTCAATACAGATGGGGTTGGGAGCTGTGGACTTGGAGCAAGAACTGGGAACTGGTGCAACCTGACACCTGGGAGACAGACTTTTTGGGTGAGAATTAAATGGCTGTGCTGTGGCTGAGGAGGTAATCCAGAAAGATAGAATCCTCCCCAGTGGTAATTAGGAGACCAGATGCTTTTGGCCTTCGGTGAAAGCATTAAACTTGCTAAAAACAGTCACTCATTATTGTGAAGTCAAAGGGTACTTATCTAAGGGGGATGTTCTGGTTCGGCACAGCACAACTTTACGTTGACATTTAAATGACTTTTAATCTAGGCAACTTTATGCAGCTGGGATAGTGTTTTGATTTTTAAATTCTGACACAGAACATTGTTGCAATACAGGGCCTCCTTAAGTAACAAACTGTTGCATTTTGTCTTAAGCAAATTGTTAGGGTAGTTCAGCTGCATAGGGAGTCTGGAACCTTACACGGGCTCTGTGTCAGACCTGTTTTGATCTCTTAATTCTCATTACATTTTATTTTGATGATTTGTTTGCTTCTTTTACTGTTTTAAGTATCATCTAGTATACAGTAATTGTTTCAAAGTTGTTTTAATCAAGCTTAAGGAGGCCAGATATGCTAAAAAGCCTACAGGATGCTTGCTCAATTACATCCCATTTACAGCTTATTTAGCAAATCTGCAGTACAGTATTTAATTTTACAGTTTGCTGCTGCTTTGGCTAGTCATTTAGTTGTTATTGCCATCTTGGCCAACTATCTTGTTGCTATGTAGATTTGGAAGTGCTGTTTTCTATCATCGAATTTGAACTACCCAAAACGACCTTATTGGCTAACTTAGACAACTTTTCTTATTCACTGTAACTAATTGTTTATCATTACTGCTTTTTTCTGTCAGTATTCTTTGGTATTTTTACTTCAGCACTTTAGAACCACTTTGGAGCACTTTGGTATTGGTGCCTTCAGCCTGCAGTAGATAAGAAGCTGAGAAGCAGTTAAGCAGCCAAGCTGCTGTAATTGTACAAGGCATGCATCTTAACTATCCACTATTTATTTAATTAGGGAATAATCTAGCTAATACTTATTTAGCTTACTCATTCAGTCTTTTTTAGCCTTTATAAATTACTCTTTCATTTGTTTTAGCCTTTATAGATGTGCTTACCTGTGGTATCTGTTTATTTACTGTGGCATACTGATTAATTTTGTTAATTCTTGTTAATTCTTGTGAGACAATTGAGCCATTTCTCCTGACTGATATTATACTCATAATTAACTGATATTAGGGGTAACTACTCCCAGTAGTATATGTATTGATTTTTGTTATATTGCACTCTATATATTTATGTTTAATTTTGCACTGGATCACACATTTCTGCACTTTTTTTGCATTTTTGCACTTTGTATTCTTGCTCATTGCACATTGTACTTTGTATATATTTAGATAGTGATTATGTGCAATATAGATATACTGTAATTGTAGGTATACACCTGGGGCAGGATTCTCAAAGAACAGTAAAAATCCTGCAGCTGCGGGAAAAAGGCTTGCAGCACTGCAGAAATGCAGTTGCATGACATTTTTAAAGAAAATCCTGCAGCTGAGGTAATCCTGCAAAAAGTCCTGCAGCTGCAGAATTTCAGCAGCTGCTAGAATTCTGCAAGTGCTGCGAATCCACAGCTACGGATCCACAGCTGTGGAAATGGCTGAGGAGGTACAGCAATAGTACAACAAGTAGCTGAAGCAGCAGAGATTAACATTGCTGCCATAGTATGAGGCTGACAGCACCCACAAAGATACCAGCAACCAGTACCTCAACTGGGACCACTGCAATACCACAGGTACCAGAAATACCATGGCACCACAGTGGCTGACTGTCACCACTTGTTGTCCCTCCCTGGGGCGTTCCTGTTGCCTGCAGGGGTAGCACTTGCTGCAGGCTGGTCAGGCTCTACTGCCTATGGGGCTCCGTCATGGGCTGCACTGGGTCTGGTGGTTGTTACCCATTGCCATAGCAAGGCAATGAGTGGTTTTGTTGCTGTAACATCAGCCACTGCTATACTATCTTGGATTCTATTACCTGTGCCTCACCTCCACCTCAATTGATTCCAACTGTTGGGGCACTTCTGAGTTTGCTGAAGGAAACTTACATCTCATTCCACTGTGTGTAGCATTTTTTCCACAACTGTGGAAAAAACATGGCTGAGAACAACCCTTCAGGGGATGTGCCTTACTTATCTAACACCTTTTTTTCCTTAGGGACTTCAGCAGCTGCACTTTTTTCCACAGTGTTTTCTTCTGCAGCTGTGGAGGTTTTTGTAATAGCACATAGAGCAATCTCCCCTTTTTTTGTAGTTATGGCAGTTTTGGGAGCTTAGGGAAGGTTTTGCACCTTCTGAAAGCTTTGTGAATCCAGACCCTACTCTGGGCTTCTCCCAGTGATTAACCTATGAGTCTAAACTCTTACTGAATAAACCTATAATTCATAAATTGCAATTGCAAACAGTTAAAGTACTGACTGGACTGGCTTCTCCTGAAGCCTTGGAAGTTATATTGTTGTGTTAGTAGCTATTTCTAACTGCACACAGATGTTGTTAGCTATAAACATCCCCCTCCCCAAACAAAAAATCGAGCAAGGACTCATTGTTAATAATGGTGGCCACTAGAAGTGGAAAAATTAGTTCCCTCATATTAATAACTGACTCTGTGCCTACTATTTCAAAAGCAAAAAAGATGCCAAATAAGAAAAGTAAATCACTAGAAATAACATAGGGAAAACCTACTTTTAACACAAAATGTTTAAAGAGAGAAGTGACCAAGAAGAACAGTAATAAATCAAAAATAACTAAATTTCTCCTAAATCCAAAACCCAATCCCAGTAGATTTATCTACATCAACCCATAGAAACATAGAAACATAGAACTTGACGGCAGATGAGGACCTCTTGGCCCAACCAGTCTGCCCATTTCCCTACCTGACAGATAAGCTGCAGATTCTAGTTAATCAACAGCTTACTTCCTCATGCCCCCCACTAGAATTGCCTTATGCCTGTCCCATGCATTCTTGAATTCTCCCACTATTCCTGACTCCACAACCTCTTCAGGAAGGCTGTTCCATGCATCCACAACTCTCTCTGTGAAAAAATACTTTGTAACATTACCTCTGAGCCATCCCCCCTCTATCTTCAAATTGTGACCCCTTGTTCTTGCACATCTCTTCTTCTGAAAGATACTAACCTCTTGTATCTTGTTTATTCCCTTGAGATACTTGAACGTTTCTATCATGTCTCCCCTCTCCCTCCTTTCCTCAAGGGTATACATATTAAGCTGCTTTAGTCTCTCCTCATATGTCTTCTAGTGCAGACCTTGCACCATTTTGGTTGCCCTCCTCTGAACAGCCTCCACTGTGTCTATGTCTTTGCGGAGATGGGGTTTCCAGAATTGCACACAGTACTCCAGATGGGGTCTCACTAACTGTCTGTAGAGAGGGATAACAACTTCCTGTTTTCTACTGTTGATGCCTCTCCCTATGCATCCCAGTATCCCCCCAGCCCTCCGTACTGCCTTCTCACATTGCTTGCCCACCTTTAGATCATCTGATATAATTACTCCTAGGTCTCTTTTGATTTTTGTTGTTGTTATTAACTCTCCCCCCATTGTGTACTCTTTCCCTGGGTTTTTGTTTCCCAGATGCATTACCTTTCACTTCTTTGCATTGAATCTGAGCTGCCATGTATTTGACCATTCCTCCAACCTTGCCAAGTCCCTTTTCATTCTTTCCACCCCACCTTGTGTATCAACCCTGTTGCAGATCTTTGTGTAATCTGCAAAGAGGCATACCTTTCCTTCCAGGTGCTCTCCAATGTCATTTATAAAGATATTAAAGAGGACCGGTCCCTGTACCGAACCCTGCGATACCCTACTAGTTACCCTCCTTTCTTCACTGTGGACTCCGGTTACTATTACCTTTTGTGTCCTGTTGTCCAGCCAGTTTTTTATCCAGGCTACCACATTGGGACCCACTCCAAGGCTGGCTAACTTGTATATTAATCTTTTGTGTGAGACTGTGTCGAATGCCTTGCTAAAATCTGTGTAGGCCATATCTACAGCCCCTCCCTGGTCTACTACTTTGGTCACCCAGTCAAAGAAATCTACTAGGTTCATCTGACATGACCTTCCTGCTGTGAAACCATGCTGCCTCGGGTCCTGTGCCCCACTGGCCTCTAGGTCCTCAATAATTCTTTCCTTCAGAAGTGATTCCATCATTTTCCCTACCACTGAAGTCAAACTAACTGGTCTGTAGTTTCCTGCCTCTGCCCTGCTCCCACTTTTGTGAAGTGGAATCACATTTGCCTTCCTCCAGTCCTCAGGTACCACTCCATCCTCCCGTGATTTGTTAAAGAGAGTAGTCAGTGGTGTTACTAGTTCTACCCTTAGTTCTTTTAGTATGCTTGGGTGAATCCCATCAGGCCCCATTGCTTTGTCCACCCTCAGTTTCAAGAGTTCTTTCAAAACCCTTTCTTCTGTGAATGGACTGATATCGACGCCCCCTATTCAGAGTTTCCCCCCTTGTTTGGTTTAGGCATCTCCTCCTCCTCATCTGTTGTGAATACTGAGCAGAAATATTTGTTCAGCATCCCTGCTTTTTCACTGTCACCCTCTGCCCACATTCCCTCCCCTTTATTAAGTCTCTGTATTCCTCCCTTGGTCTTTCTTCGCTCCCTAATGTACCTATAAAAAGTTTTATCCCCCTTCTTAACAGAGTTGGCTATCTTTTCCTCAGTTTATGCCTTTGCTATTCTGACTGCCTTCCCTGCTTCCTTCTGCTTTATCTGATAAAGTTATCTGTCCTGGTCCTTCTGTGTTTCCTTATATTTCCTGAATGCTATCCTTTTCTCCTTAACCGTCCCTGCCACCTCTTTTGAGAACCATACTGTTTTTTTCCTTCATTTTGTTTCATTGATTTGCTTCACACAAAGGCTTGTTGCCTCTGCAATGGCTGTTTTGATTATTCCCCATTGTTCCTCCACCCCTCCCTCTTGCCCATTTGCTAGTGCTTTTCTAAGGCACTCTCTCATTTTCCCAAAGTCAGCCTTCCTAAAGTCCAATACTCTTGTTTTTGTATGGCTTGACTCTATGGCTGTGTTTATTGTGAACCACACTGTTTGGTGGTCACTTGTTCCCAGATGGCTACCCACTTCTAAATCTGAGATCCTTTCTCCTTCCCCATTTGAGAGTACCAGATCTAAGATTGCTCCCTCCCAAGTGGGTTCCAACACTAGCTGTCTGAGGCATGCACCCTGTAGGGCATCAAGAATGACTCTGCTCTTGGATGTGCCTGCAGCAAAGGTACTCCAGTTAACATCTGGCATATGCAGGTCCCCCATCAACAATATCTCACCTTTTTCTGCCATTTTAAGGATGCTTTCTATCATTTCCTTGTCCATTTCCTCCCCTGAGATGGGGGTCTGTACACAACCCCCATGCGGATTGTGTTGCCATTTCCTGTCTCCAGGGTGACCCATAGTGACTCATCAACTTCCTGTTTACTCTTTAGTTCTGTTGATTTAATCCCTTCCCTTATATAGAGAGAGCTACTCCTCCTCCTCTTTTACCCACCCTGTCCCTCCTGTAGACTGTGTATCCTGGTATGTTGACTTCCCACTCATGGTTCTCTGTGTACCATGTGTCAGTGACTGCCACAATATCCAGGCACCCCTCTTCCATTAAGGTCACTAGTTCAGGGAGCTTGTTGCACAGACTATGGGCATTTGTACTCATCCCCTTCCATTTATTTTTTATGGCCTTACCCCTTTTAGCCCCATCCCTGTCCTTAACACCTTTTTCTGCATTTATCCCTGTCCTGCTCCCTACTGACTTCTCTGCCTTGGTGTTTACCTCTCTAACTACTGCGCTTTGTGGGGGGAGGCTGGGATTTCCCTGCTCCTTTTCAGTGTCTCCCTTCCCTTGGCTAGTTTAAATGCTTGCCAATGAAGCATTTAAACCTGTCACCTAGGCTCCTGGATCCCCCCTGGACAGATGCAGACCATCGTGCCAGTATAAGTCTGCATCCCTCCAGGTGGCTCCCCAGTCCCCTATGAAGCCAAAACCCTGAGCTCCACATCAGTATTTCAACCATTCATTGAATCCCATGATGCAGAATACCCTAGCATCATCCTTGCCATAGACAGGCAGCACCTCCGAGAAGGTTACCATACATGCTACTTGTCTAAGGCCTCTCCCCAACTCCACAAACTCCTCTTGCACTGCTCTGATCCCATTTACAGCCAGGTCATTTGTCCCTAGGTGGACAATGACATCCAGCTCCCTCCCTCATGCAGCTGCTCTGGTGATCCTGAGGTTTTGCTTCCTGTCCCTCCAAGCCATGGTTCCAGGCAGGCACCTTATCTCCCTATCCCCTTCCTCCCCCACGTCTACCCCCCTAATGATTGAATCCCCCACCAGGAGTTGTTTCCTTCTCCTGTGGGGTCTCGTCCCACCCTCCTGTGGGTCTCCTTTGTGGAGGTTCCCAGTATCCTCCTTGGTCTCCACTGCAGGTGCCTCCATAGAGGAACCACTTTTTGCCAGAACAGCATATGAATTATGGAGAGCTACAACCAGAAAACCCCCAATATTCAAGAGAGGGGTGTGATTGCAATGGGTGATTCTCAGGTTACAGCATACAGAGGAAAGAGCTTCTTGAATAACTCTTATGTTCTCCCACTGGAGGGCATTTCTATGACAGCCTATCATTTGGAAATGCTATATCCATCAGTATCTGAGAGTAGTTTACTCTGACAAGGCACTACAGGCATCTTTTCCCCGGAAAATCCTTTCATGTTATTGAAAATAGCTATATTAACTGTAATGGACTACACCCTTCAGAGAAGATAGTAAATATCCCGAATCTTTATCCACAAGATGATATAACATCTGTTATACATGACTTAAGTATAGCTATTGATGGTTTAAAGAATCTAGTCCCTAACTTCCAGGAAATAAATTGCAGTAAGAACAAAAAGGGATCTGTCTGAACTATAAACAAAGAAGTGGCTGTAAATCAAATGAAAAACAATAAATTTGAAAACAAAATTCATTAAGAAGAAAAGTTAATCTCAGGAACTATATTCCCCAACCACACCTTAGCATTCATAAAAAAAAACGTATCTTGCATACATAGCAATAGTGGAAAACTTGGTCATGTTAAGAGAAGAGATAGCCACTCTTAAAACTGAAGTATATTACAATCAATCTATTATTAAAAAGTTGTTGAAAATTGAAAAAGGGAAAATGGAAGACAAGAACTTTGATACTGAGTCAGTAGATATCAATGCAGTAGGGAAAAGTAACAAAGCAAATCAAACAAATCTGCTACCTCCATTCCATAAGGATACTTTAGAATGTACTAGAAATCAAATTAGATGTCAGCATAATAAATGTCCTAAATGTAATAAAGAAACAAAAAAAAAAAACAGAACAAAAAAGAAAAAGAAGCCTATACAAATTTCAAAAGAGAAAACTTCTGATTTCAAAGTCAGTAGGGCTGCTCAAAATAAAACTGAAAGTTATTCCCTGCCCCACAGAACATAAAATCAACTTTTACTGTGGGCAGCTCTGTAAAGATTTCTGCAGTGAGCTCAGGGATAGCCAGGGAAAATCTTAAGGACTCTGGTAATGTGGATGAAATGTGTGAAATCTCATGTGCTAATAAAGGCAATTCAAATGCTGAACAAATTCATCAATTGGAGGGGGAAAGCCAAGATCTCAAAAGTTAAAGGGCATTCTTCTGTTCAGTTTATGCCCTTGTCATGCCCAGATGCCGAACATTTTGCTCATGGTAACCTACTGGTCCCCAACAAAGAGAAGGACCAGATAACAGAATTTCTAATTGGGCTTTATGGCATCAGAAAATTAGAAAATGAATCCACTGAATCACTTCTTGAATGTGCCAGTCTTCTGTTCAATATTCCAGATAAAAAAATTACATTTTTGTATTACACCCCCCCACACCTAACCCTAACATTACTGATTGTATGTTGGTTTATATAAGTATGCAAAATGTGGCCCTTGATATTTGGAAGAGATCCAGTTTAGTCCTACTTCTTGGTATTCAAATTACCTTCCCTCTAATGGTACCTAGGTTTGGTCCCTCAAACAAACATTCAGTCAATAATAGAGATAGAATACAGTCCAACTGTAATCCTGAAGATATTTCTCGAGCTGAAAGAATAAAAAATATATATATATATATATATATATATATATATGTTTGAATCAAGTCAAGCTGATGCCTCGGAAAGAAAAAAAGTTTTAATATTTGGTTGGAAACCTCTGAATGGAACTTCAATTGGCAGAATTTAATATAATATTTCAGTATTTCTTTCTCAGATTTTAGATATTAATATAGCCACAAGTTCCCTGGAGTGGATAACCTTGCATGAGGCAATTTCTGACACTCCTCAAATAGACATCACATTCAAGACAATGGAATTTGGCCTTTAAGGGGGCAGACCAAGTTGTCCTGGTGCACCCCTTCCCCCTACTTGAAGATGGTGTGCTTAGAGGGGAAGGGGTAAGAAAGGGGGAGGAGCAAGGGGAACAGAACAATAGGATGGCAACAGGAAGGGGAAGGGCTAAAGGAGGTACATAATGGACAGGACAGGAGTGGTTCAGCCACTTTTTTCTGAAGTTTTAATTATCCTGAAATACAGCACATCAGATTGGCATCAGAGCAAAGGTTGGGGATTTAGTCAGGTAAGCAGCAACATATTTTCCTGATGCAGACTATATATAAAAAAAAGGTGAAAAAGGGAGCTTTAATTATATGAATGATAAGTGACAAGTATAGCATGGCTTTAGGCAGTAGGTCATTTGTAACAGTTGTCAAAAATAGCCCTTTGTTGTAAAAAAAAAAAGAGAAAAACCTCAGATTTTGTACTGTTTATGCCAGCATTTGTGAGAAAAAAGCATTATGGAGCTAGATAAAACATTGCTAGGGGACACGATTTGTGCCCGTTTGTTTAAAAGGTGTGGTGGCTGGTTTGAATGCAGAAGGTAGCTCCTGGGGCTGAGAAGCAGACCAAATAAGAGGTCAATGGGGAAGGGCGAGAGCACCAAGTGGTTTTATGGCTGTTTTCGGTCAGCAGGACAGATGCCGGTTTGTTTAAGAGGATTTTGTGGCTAGTTGGGGAAGGGCGAGAGCACCACACGGTTTATGGCTGTTTTCGTTGGCAAGGCAGATGCCCGCTTGTTGAGAGGCATTGTGGCGAGTGGAATGTGGCCACAGGAATATATGCTTAACTCTACAGGAGAGAACAAGGGCTTGTTTGTGACTGGTGCCAGCAGCTGGGCCTGTCGCAGGACTTGAGGACATTTTGGGGCCTGCAAGGCAGATGCCTTGAACATGGCTAAAGACTGGTAGCTGAACAAAAAAAGTAAGAATGTTGCACGATTAGGATGCTGTTGCATGGTCTGCAAGGAGAACAATGGGTATGGGGGGCAGTTCAGATGATGAGCCAGCAAAGTCAGGCCATGCGGCGTGACATCACATGCCATGGGGGAAGGCTGGAAGAGAACAGGGGAGCCAAAGGGGGAGCAAGGGAAACAAGGACAAAGGGGAGCCAAGGTAGTTTTAACAGCCATCAGGCTGAATCGCAAGGTGAGGAGGAGGAACAGCAGCAGAAACATGATTGGGGTGGGGGGAATACCATGGGGGGCCATCATGGTGGCTGCAGGGGATGACGGTCATGCTGCTGGGCAAGGTATGAGAACCAGGGGAAGGGAGCAAGGCCAAAAAGAAGGGCATCAACTGGGAAAGATGGGGGGGAGGCAATGACCCACAGAGACCAGCGGGACTTAAAAAAAAAAAAGAAGCCAGTGCATGGATGAAGGGCAGCAGGGGAATAAGGAGGATGGCTCAGAGCCAGCTAGGGTGGCCACGTGGGCCAGAGGACATGCCATGGGATGAAGGAAAACTGGGCAGAGCCAAAAAAGATGCTCAAAGTGACTAGGGGAGGCCTACAAGTAGGAAGCCTTTGGGGAGGGAGGGAGAGAGCTTCACCATGTGGAGACCACAGGAGCAATTCTCCCAGAAAAGGGGAGGTACCAAAGAAGGGCCCGGGGGTGACATGAGCTCTACTGCAGCCAGGAAGCTTGGATGGCAATGCAGGGAGGCTAGAAGGCTGGAATGGGGCAACAAGGTCCAGAAGAGGCCTTCAGAGATTGGGGGTGTTATGGGGTAGGCATAAAAAAAAGGGGGGGAGGCCAGCAAGGTCATGCAAGGGGACGTGAGGCCTAAGGGGACACATGGAAAGACACCACCAGACAAGAGGTTATTTCAAAATAGATACATATAGATATGATGATGATTAACATGGCCTTAATTTTTGTGGTTTTTGGGCAGCATCTTTACAGCTTACATGGACCAACATGAGGAGATGGCACCGAGGAAGAGCAAACCATCTAAGGAGGTCTCCTACAAAGCCATAATGGAACTCGCAGAGAAGGTCAACAGAGTGTGGCAGATGGTAGAAGAAGAGGAGCCAGGGAGATCCGGAGAGAAATGGAAAGTAGGAAAGAGAAAAGGGGGCAATGAGAAGAGGCAGGCAGGAAGGCCGTGCAGCCTTACCAGGGTGCGACCCCAAGCAGGGATACCTTCCAGAACGGCCAGTCCAGTACCGTCTTAGCTCCAGATCCCTGTCCCGTCAGTACCGCCCCAAGACCAGGTGGAGGTTCCCCCCAGTGGAACCTAGACTGGATCCCCCATGCATACCAGCCCTCCCACAGCCAATAATACAACCAGCTAACCCAGGGTATCCGGAGGCCAACAGGCTGCAGAAAACTTATAAGGCCGCAGGTAAGGTAGCTGGGGCAGTAGAAGAAAGCATAAAAGAGTACATAGGACAAATTATAGCAGCACTTGGGACAAGAGGGTTGGGTCAAATGGAGTCTGCCATGGCAGAGATTAGGTCAGAGTCAGCGGTAACAGAAGGGGAGGAGAAAGGGTCAGAAAAGGAGGGAAAAGGATCGAGGGATATAGGAAGCCCGGGAATGCGAATAGGGGAACACGTTATCATTGGCCACTAAGGAGAAAATTTTGAAGGATGAACACATGGACATATTTGATCTGGTGAGCCAGGAGGCAGCAGCAAAATACGAGGAGGCAGACAGCATAGGGAAGAGTGAGATGGCGGCAGCCATGGTTTTGCTGGGCAAAAAAGAGGAAGATAAATTTACCAAAGGCAAGACGTGGGATGGATGGTTCATAGGTTTTGCTACATACTCAGCTATAGTGCTGGAAAAGAAACCTGAGCTGGGTATACCATTGATCATGTATTCCTTGATAATAAGACAAGCGAAGACAAAAGGGGGGGTAGGCTGGATATATTATGATGAATTATTCTGGCAAAGGTTGGCAACTTATGGGGATGTACGCTGGGACACAAAACAGTTAGATCTGTGGACAGATTATGTAACCGACCAGTCCACACCGGAAGGGGAGATGGGAAAAAGGGGAGGGGCACATCAGAGGAGCTGTTGGGCTTACAATAGGGCATTCTGTTCTTGGCCCCAATGCCATTTCCGGCATGCCTGCTCAAAATGTGGGGGTTCACACCCAGAGAGTAGATGCAGAGTGACATGGGCACAAGGGGCACAAGGTGCAGAGGGGCAAGGCACAGACCAGCAGTTTTTTCAAGAGGGACAGGGATATAGGGGGCACACCTGGAGTAAAGAGGGGAGGGGTAGAGGACTTGCAAGTAGAGGGAGCCAGACCTACTAGAAACAGGGAACCAGAAAGGGAAAAAGAAAGGGGGGGATAATAAAGATGAAGGGGAAATGACAAGGGATCAGTTCTGAGCAGCAAGAACACCCATCAAGATGGAAGCGTGGAGAAAGTGGCTACTGGAATATCCTGATAGGAGGGTGGTGGAGTCACTTAGGGCAGGTTTTGAGTCGGACTTTCCGCTAAAATGTGAAGGCCCGAGGCAAGTGAGAGAGGCAAATAATCTGGGTTCAGTAAGGGGAAAGGAGGACATTTTAAGACAAAAAATAGAAAAAGAAAAGGTGGCTGGTAGGATAGAAGGACCCTACACAAAACCACCACTGCAGAACTTGAGAATATCTCCATTGGGGTTAGATCCCAAAAAACAGCTGGGGGAATACAGAGTGATTCACCACCTATCATAGCCAGAGGGGGAATCAGTGAACGATTTCATAAGCGAAGAGCACAGTAAAGTGAGCTATGCCACATTAGAAGAGGTGGTGCAGATCATCCTGGCAACCAAGGATGCCTGGATGGTGAAAACAGACATAGAATCTGCATTCAGATTGCTTCCAGCCAGGAGGGAAGATTGATACCTACTGGGGTTTAAGGTGGGGAGTAATACTATTTTGATAAGGCAATGCCCATAGGGTGCTCCATAGCATGTGCGACATTTGAGGAATTTAGCACCTGTCTACAGTGGATATTCCAGGAGCACAGCAGGTATAAAGTGGTAATACACTACTTGGATGATTTCCTTCTAATAGGTAGCGGGAAGAGGGAGACAGAGAACATGTTAGCCAGCTTTCAAGACTTGTGTGGGGAGCTGGGGGTCCCACTGGCTCCGGAAAAAAACAGAAGGGCCCAGTAAGTTCTTAGAGTTCTTAGGCATAGAAATAGATGCCCGGAATGAAATATTTAGGTTGCCAGATAACAAAGTAGTGAAACTGAGGAAGCTGATTAGAGGGATCATGGGAAGGAGAAGGGTGCAGGTAAAACAGGTGCAGCAGGTCATGGGACATTTGAACTTTGCATGCAGAGCAATTGGACCGGGTAGGGCCTTCACAAAACAACTAGTGAGGGCAACAGCGGGAGTAAAAAACTGCACCACTGGGTGGACATAAAAAAGGGAGTAAAAGAGGATTTCAAGGTATGGGAAACGTTCCTCAATACTTATAATGGCTGTTCCTTTTGGCAAGATGAGTGGGTGTATAACACGGATTTGGAGCTCTACACGGATGCTGCAGGGGGGTTGAGTATGGGAGGCTATTTAAAAGGAAAATGGTTTGCAGAACCATGGCTGGCAAGCTAGGTGAAAGACGGGAAAGTGAGGGATATCAAACTGCTGGAAATCATGCCAATATGGACCTGTACCCTGTTATGGGAAGAAGAATTGCATAACCAGAAGGTCACATTTTGGTGTGACAACAAGGCAGTGGTGGACGTTTTGAATAACAGGGGAGCCAGATTGAACACAGTCATGGGGTGTTGAGACAGTTAGTTTTAAGGGCCCTGCAATTGAATATGTCATTCAGGGCAAAACACATAGTAGGGGTACAAAACACCCTAGCTGACAGCCTTTCCCATCTGCAGCTGGCCATTTCCAGATGCTGGCACAAACAGCAGAGGATTGGAAAACACCAGTACCAATGAACATCTGGGACATTGGCGAGAGGGAGCAGAACTGCTATTCCACAGCTCCTGGGCACCACGGACTTTGAGGGCCTATGAAGGGGCATGGCGGGTGTTCCAAATATTCAGGGCAACACACCGCATGGAGGTAAGTGGGCCAATCACAGAGGAGCAGTTTGGGATATTTACAGTGAATCAGTGGGAAAAAGGCACAGCTCACAACACGGTGGGGGTGTACTAGCGGGAATAAGCTTAATCTGCAGCCTTAAAAAATGGAGGGACCCAACGAAGTCTATGTTGATCTGGAGAATGATGCAAGGATGGGGAAGATTGTAGCACAGACCCACGGATAGTAGACGACCCATAGGAGAACATTGGCTGGAAAAATTAAAAGGGGCATTGCAGGTGGTCTGCAGATCAAAAGATGAGGCACGGTTGTTTCACACAATCTTCCTGGTAATGTTTGCAAGGGCCTTGAGAGTGAGCGAAGTGGTGGGGCATGGGAAAAAAAAAGGGAGAAGGGGAACTGGAATGGAAAGACATAAGTTGGGGGACAAAGGAGATACATATACTAATAATGAAATCAAAGACAGATCAAAGGGGGACAGGTTGCACAGTGATCCTGAAGTCACAAGAGGAAGACTCAGTGTGCCCAGTAAAAGCTTTGTGGGCTTACGCCGCAGAGTGAGGAGATAAAATAGGGAGTTTATTTATTCATGTGGATGGAAAAAGTGTCACCAGTTACCAGGTTACAGCCATGCTTAAAAAAGGCATGATATTTCAGGGGGAGGACCCAGGCAATTATTCCTCTCACTCTTTTCAGATAGGAACTACATCACAGTGGGCAGCTGCAGGGGAGACAGTGACCAAGATGTTGGAAAATGGGCCTTGGCGGTCTGCCGGCTACAAAAGGTATATTCAGGCATTGCAGTACGGAGACTAACATGTCATCTGATTGGTGGCAGATGATAGAATGAAAAGGGGAAGGGGGAAGGAAGGCCTAGAAAATAAAGATTTTTCGTATATACAGTATATATTAAAAAAAAGGGGAAAACTTGCCTTGAATAATATATTCTGCTTAACTCCCATAGGAAAAGGGAGGATCAAGGAAATATGGATCTGTGGTCACTCATACATTTATTGGGTGGAAAAAAGAGTGGAGTAAAAGCCCTGGGGAAAGCAGTTATACCAGGATGTGAGACAATGTAGGTTGGTGTGGCATGGCATCCGAGGGATGAGGTGGGTGCAGCTACTTCCCACGCTGACAGAGATGAAAGAGCGGTGGCCAATTCCAGACCTAATTATCTTATAACTAGGGGGCAATGACATTGTGGGATAACCATGGGTGGATACATATATGCAGGTAAAAAGGGATTTAGAAAAAATCCAACAATGGTGGCTGGGGGTTTGCCTAGCCTGGTCAGACATAATCTCGAGAAGGGACTGGAGACATGAGCATAGCCATAGAGCTTTAGACAGGGCTAGGAGAAAAATGAATCTGAGAGTAAGGACATTGATAAAGAAAATCGGAGGGAAAGTAATATGGCAGGGGTGGAAGAGTGGGGGGATGATTTCTACAGGTCAGATGGAGTGCACCTGTCAGATCTAGCCATAAATATGTTTAATACAGAGATGATGGGCTTTGTAGAGGCATGTAGAAGGCATGCAGATGGTACAAGGTAAAAAAGGGGGTCTCCAAGCTGGTCTTGAAGGGGAAAGCCAGCCATCCAATGCAAGCTGGAGATTGGCTAATGGGAAAAAGGGGGGGGGAGGGATGGGGAAAAGAAAAAGGAAGAGGATGGAAAGAAGGAGAAGCTGAAGGAGAAAAAGCGGTCTCGGTGCTCACCATTACCTAACAGAAAAAGAGGAGAAGAAGGCACCCAGGTTTTCACCTGGGGGAGTGAGGATCAAAAATTGATATATGGATGCAATAAAATGCAATGGAGGAAATATAATAATAAAGAAATGAGAAGGAAATGGAAGCATGGTATATATAATAAATTGATTGCCAATCTGAGCACAACAACATACAGTGGTCTGTGTTTTTTGTGGAGGAAAGAGTGGGGAATCCGGGACAAATAAGTTGGTAGACACAATTCTTCAAGCATCTCACAAGTTGGATACAATTGGTGTACACCTGGTAACCCTAGATTTAGTAAGCTCTTTGTCTAATAAAAAGGCTCAAGAAAGTATTGAAAATCATGTTAATAGCAATGTTTCAGACATCATTATTTTAATGAATAAGTACAGAATATTGGATCAAGATATTAAATTATGACCTCTGAATATAAATAAAGAAAAGAAGATAGACCATAAGTTATACTCAAACATTACAATCATGTCCTGGAACATTGAAGGGTTAAGCTTCAAGTTGGCAGATTCTGAAATAAAAACTTTCTTAACTAAGTGGGACATTTTGTGTCTCCATGGGACATGGTCCAACACTTCTCTCCTAATTCCAGATTACATTGCCTGTTTTATTATGGGAAAAAATATAAAACATATGGTCAAAACAAAGCAGGCCTAGCCACATATGTCACAATATCTCAACTTGAAGGGATATTTGATTCCTACAGCTTCAGACTATATGCTTGCATTGAAGTTGACTAAGAAAGATTTCTCGGTAATTATAGTTAATATGTATTTTCCACCTGCAGTTAAAATTTTTATGGAGATATAGCCTAAATTTCTAGCCCTCCTTTTGGATTTAAAAAATAATTTTGGAATCATGCAGTGATCAATCTTGGTGACTTTAATGTGAGAGTAAATCCAGATTTGTCTATATTTGATAGCTTTTTGGATTTATATAGCTGTTTCATTGAGGTAAATCCTAAAATTATGAGATAAAGAAGTTCCTGTGACAAAAAATAATAAAAGGGGAACTAATCTCTTTAACTTGCTAACAACTGAGAATTTCTGTCTATTAAATGAAAGGCTCCCAGGTGATCTCCATGGTAATTTAACATATGCAAATAATAGAGATTCATCTACTATAAATCTAATTTGGGCCAGTCTGGTAACAATTAACTCAGTAAAGGATATGGCTATTTTAGACAACTTAGACACTGCTCATTGTCCGCTTATACTTCATTTGATGGTAGTATCTCAAAAACTGGCTCATAATTCCCTTGATACCCTCAGTAACACTGGAATATTTGAGATTCTGGATAGTAAAAGAATTAGATAGAATGCTTATCATACATCTCTTATGGAGAACCTTTTTCAGGATTATGAAGTTCTTCACTGAAAGAATGTGTTAGAGAACCCAGAAGACCATACTGACATTGTGGGTTTGTGGGATTTACTAATTTCTCACATAAGACCTTTGATGACTTCCAGAGCTATAGTAAGAAAAACTCAAACTACTTGGTTCAATCAAGTATGCAGGGATGCCAAGAAGAGATTTCATAGGTTAGTGAAACATTGCAAAATACAAAAATCAAGAGTTAATTTCAACAGGATTAATAAAGCTCGTAAAGAATATAAGAATATCTTTGAAAAAGAAAGTAGGAAATAATTTAAGAGGCTGTGGAATAAGCTGAGAGTTGCGGTGTTTAAAAAAGACTCAAACAAATTTTGGACTCTGTTCAGCAATGGGTACAACTTGTACTCTCAAGACCTAAAGACCTATATTCCTTCTAATGTTTGGGAGGAATAGTATAACCTCTTATATTTCTCAAAGTCTGACGAAGTAGAACTTAAATATTTTTTTCTCAGCCAGAAATAATGCTCAATTCATAAAACCAAATTCTATGCTAATCACACTCAATGATATTACTAATGCCATAGACACAATTAAAATAAACTTGGCCCCTGGACCAGACAAGATTATCCTGGATCCCTTCAAGTTTATGAAAGAGAATTGGATACGCATTTTAGTAACACTATTTAATTCCATTATTTAAGATGGTCCTATACCATCAAGTTGGAAAGGAAGTCTAATTTAGCCACTTTATAAAAAACATGATGCTTGAGATCCAAAGATGTATCGACCCATAAGTTTAATAGACACGGCATATAAACTTTTTACGAGCATTATTCTGGATAAATTACAAAAATAGTTAGATACAGAATAGATTCTTTTGGAATATCAAACTGGTTTTAGACCCAATAGATGAACAATTCAACACTGCTTTCTACTTGCTAATTTGATCTGGAAGTACATCAAGATAAAAAAGCCAAAATTGTTCTGCTATTTCATGGACTTCAGCTCCACTTTTGATAATGTTAATGGATTTATTCTTTGGAATAGATCGTTAGAGCTTGGAATTGAGTCTACTTTATTAAGTACACTTATAAGACTACATAATGACAATTGGATAGAAGTGCAATATAATAAAAAAAGGTGGTTTAACTAAACCGATAAAAGTCAATAGGGGCATTAGGCAGGGCTGCCTTTTAGCCCCTTCCCTCTTCAATGTATACATTAATAGTATCTTACAAAATTTGAAGGATTCTAACTTTCACTCACCTTCCCTACGAAATGGAAATGTCTCTTATCTGGCCTATGCCAATTATATTGCACTCCTGTCAGCTTCCTGTCTCGGATGACAATGAAAAATAAATAAATTTGTCATTCTTTGCAAAAATTATAAACTTCAAATAATTAGAGAGTAGATTAAAATGGTAGTCTTTGGCAATAATAACAACATTGCCAGATGTAAGAATCTTTATCTTGATAAAGAGCCTCTTGAAACCATTGATTTCTATGACTACCTGGGGGTCAATTTTTCTGCAAATCGTACTTGGAAACAACACAGGAATCTACTCATAACGAAGATAAAAACTGCTTTCAACGCATTCAAGATATTTAATTCAAAATTAGGTAAGGCTTCCATTCTGGGTGTTCTTAGCGTATTAATTGTGAATGTTGGTTCAAGTGTTTTATATGGGCTGAAATTTTTTCTCAGACCTTATTAGATATACACTGTAGATCCCTGGAGCAACAAATGAATAAGTTTTACCAATATATCCTTATGACACCTCAATTTGTACGAGCAGCAGTACTGCGATTAGAACTGAATCAGATGTTCCTTCAGTTGTTAATTTTGGAAATGCATTTACATTTTTTGCTGTCACCTTTCCTTCTTAAAAAAATTTGCTTGCCACGATTATGCCTGGAGAAAAAAAAAATTATTCATCTAGAGCAGGGGTTCTCAAATGGTGAGGCCAGCCTCCCTTGGGAGGCCCCAACCTGTTCCAGGGGAGGATCAAGCAAGTCTGCAAAAGTACTGTATTTAAATTTTGAGTTTTATGTATTTTGTGTGAAGAGATAAAGCAAACTGAAAGAGGATAATAGTAGGTGAATTTTATGTATTTATTTACTAATAGGTGACGAGGGAAGGTGAATGAACCAAGGTTCATTTCAGGTGTAGCCAGGGAAGGGTAGGGAGTGAATACATTTCAAAAGGTAACTGCAAAACAATCAAGAAATACACAATGAACAATAGTGCAAACAAATATGAACAATAAATTAATAATGACTTGTGGTAATTGATCAGTTTGTAGACTGATGTCAGAACAGCCCAAATACAAGTGTTGAGTATACAAGTGCCAAGAGCAATAGCAGGAAGGAGCAAAGTAATCCCAGAGAAGTTGCTTAGGAGCAGGGAAAGATGGGGAGAGGCAAAGTATTTAGGAAGGTTATTTCACATAGAGTGGAAACAGAGAAAGTAGTCTGACCCATGAAGGTACTGCAACAAGGGGTAACAATGGTTCAAGAATGAAAATAGTGGAACAAGTAGGCTGGCCGGGGGGGCACAAAAAGCTGAACAATAATATTTGTTTATTTTATTTATTTATTATTCAGATAACACCTTTGAGCACAGGAGCTCTTTTTCAAAGGTTCCACTTCAGTATAAGACAAAGAACTGAAAGTGAGCCAAGTACTCAAAGGGGTTTCAATTTATTCATGGTGTACTGCGCAAAGTACAGTATGTTATTTTTCTTGGGGGAGGCCCACAATTCTTTCAGTTTTTGGGGGAGGCTCAAAATCTTTTCCATGGATTTGGGGAGACTCACTGTGACAAAGTCTAAGAACTATTGATCTAGAGCTTTTGTTTTTCCATATTTAATAATTATTAAACATCATATGTACCCATTGAATCTAAGACAGATTCTACATGAAATGTATCTAAGACCTAGAAAAGAAATTAAATAAATAATTCATAGTAGATGACAGAATCAATCAGGCAGGTTAGATTTAGAAAGAATGTCTTTATTAAATTATTATAAATGGTACAAAATTGTTTTTTATTTATTTATTTCTCCTCAGCTGGGGGGGGGGTTGTACCTCTGGTCCCCCCATCCAGCTATCTCTTCAGTCCTGCCCCAGCCACAGCCAGAGCTCTAACCCCTTCTAGCCACATCATGGTGGATACTTACCCCGCACACTGTGGAAGACCAGGGGGAAAACACCAGGGGAAGTAACTTGAGCACATCTGAATCGATGCCGATGGACCACCTTCACTGTGCACATAGATGCTTTCTGTGTTCGGTCCCCCCACAGCATGGGCATTCAATGACACCAAGGATGCTTCCATGTTCATATCCATGAACAGCACATCTGGTATTAGCCCACACCAACCCACAGCTGACCATGGCATGCACCATCCCCCAGCCACTGCCAGGAGCCAGTGCATCTGTGGTAATTCCCTTCCCACCCTCCCCAGAGGAGGAGAGCAGTCACTGGGATGCTCTATCCTATTCCCTCCTGGCTGACTCTCCAGCACTTGAGGTAGCTCCTGACCCTGGGTCACTGGTGTGGCATGAGGTGTGGCGTCCAGCACATCAACCCTCAGCACACACCGGGTCAGCCCTTTAAAAAAGACCATCAATTAGAACCTTATTTACAGATTATATCTGATCCTGACCAGAGGAGATTGCTAACTCGATACCATATGGAACTGTACAAAGCAAATTACATATCATATAACCAGGGTAGGCCTCATTATATTTCCTCATATTGTAGTTACAATAATAATACCATTGATGATCTGAAGCACATATTATTGCTGTGCCCCTTATGTGAATCTAGACAAAGTGAATGGTTGGGCTGTATCTTGAGAGAACTGTCCCCCCCCCACCCGATTACATTCTCAAATTGCTTTTTACATCAGAAAATCTTATGAATCTGCATAAATTAAATGGTTTCTTGGCAGCAATGCATCTCTGATTATGACACTTCAAAGGAATCTCATACTGTCACTTCATATGTTACTGTATATTACTCTGTTTTGCTGTGCTGGAAACTAATGAATGTGCAATAACTTAATTTTAAATTTTAATTTTAATCCATTTTAATTTTTCTTTTTCTTCATTGCAAAGACTTGTAGTCGATCATCTAATAAACTTCTGTACTTCTTATCAGACAGTACTGGTTGATTTTTCATGCTATTCGGATAGTACATGTCCATTTCAGTGGATGGGTACTAGTTGGGGGCATTGTTTTAAAGAAATTTCAATCTAGCAAAGATGGATCTGTTGCTGGTGAAACCAGGTCCTCAAAGGTTGGCTAAAAAATATGATGCTGTCATAATTTCATCTCTGAATGGCACATATCTGACAACAGCAGATAGGGCTAAAAATCTGGTAGTCATTGTGGATTCACAGATGACACTACAGTATCAGCTATTGGATTGGTTTGCAATGGCAATTAAAGGAGAAGTCCACCCACAATGTGCAAAACATATGTTATGTAGAGTGTTTTGATAAGTATGTTAAGTCCTAGCATGTCCTTCCCTCTGTCTGCTATTAGGAGTTTTTCCTAAATTAGCCTGCTAGCTGTAAGGTAGTTTTCAACCCCTGGGGATCTCCATCATAAATTGGTTTATTGGCATTCTTTCTCCTATGATGCACCCTGACTCATGTGACAGAGATGTAGCTATGCCCTTATATTTAGCAGGGTCTGTCACAGCTCAGCCACAAAGATAATACTTCTTTCAGAGAAGTCACACTGCTAGATTTTGGGTGAAAATAATCATTATTATTTTTTGATATTAGTACCTTGTCCTGCTATGTTACAACCTATAAGGTGATGTTCAAATGTTGCTACTTAGTACTGGTGCAAAACCTGAAAGTGACTGAGAGGAATAGAGTAAACAGTGACATGATCCAAACACACACACACACACACACACACACACACACACACACACACACACACACACACACACACACACAGCAGAACATAGCAGGACAAGGTACTAATATCAAAAAATAATGATTACACTCACCCAAAATCTAGCAGCATGTCTTCTCTGGAAGTAGTATTTTCTCTGTGGCTGAGCTGTGACAGACCCTGTAACAAGTCACTGGCTTCCTGCTGGGGCAATTAGACATCACACCAAAGGGCACTCTGGGAAGACTGTCTGGGAGAAGAGGCCATAAAAGAAAACAGAATGGCAACCTCCAAGGGCAATAAAACAGTCAGGGAAAGTTAGAAAAAACAATTCTCACAGCCAGAAGAAAAGAAAACACTGGGAACTGGTTATAACATAGAAAAAAAGACTGCTCCATATCTTTTTCTGATTTTAACATGGAGTTTTCCTTTAATGAATATCTCCTGGATTAGACTCTATCTAGTGCAAGAGGACCTAGTTTCCCTAATACCTATCTTTGTGAACTTGACACCAGATTACTGCAGTGCTCTATTCCTAGGGCTATCTGGAGGTTTTGTGCACTGCCTGCACTGGTGTAGAATGCTGTAGCCAGGTAATTGGCTGGTGTGTCATATAGAGATCATATTACAACTGTGCTGTGGCAGCTGCACTGGCTCTCAATTAGGTGGTGCACCACCTTTAAGATTGCTTTGTTAACGAAAAAAGTCCTGGCAACCTAACAGACTGATTGGCCTTGTATGCTTCCAGAGGTCATCATAAGTGCCGCCATTGGGCTCCAGATAGCCGGGTAAGGACATCCCTGGGCTGGGGAAGCTGTGATCGGCTGCTATTGGCTGACCACGCTCCACGCCACTCACTGATTGGCCTCTGATTCTGACCACTGCCTCCTGATTGGTGTTTCTCTGACTGTACTTTACTGGGCTTGGTACCCAATCAGTTGCATTGCTCAGTGCCGAATTTTACGCCGGCACCCCCTCCCGCCTCTGACCTTAACTAAATAGTATCTGGCTCTGCCCCCTGCCCTCAGGACCCACCCCTGATCCTTTTCTCCTCCTATCACCTAGCTATACCACTCACCCACCACCTGCATTTTCTGCTTGTTTCTTTTGCCCTAAGCCTGCTCCACAGCCCTCAGAGCTCTCCGCTCCTATTTTCCCTTTCTGCACTTCACCATCTACTAAAACACATCCATGTTTTCAGACCTCTCCTCTTCTCCTCCTATTGCTGTCCCTGACCATGCCTCTCCCCAACCACTTCCTCCTCCCTCTTCTAGCCCTTTCTTTTTTTCTTCCCCTCTGCTATCTTCCTAGTGTCTGCTACTCCTCTCCACCCTCCACACTACTTACACCCTCTCACTACCATCAGTTTGGAACCATGGCCATTCCTCCTTGCCCACATTTGGGCCACTCCCCTGCAAAGGACTGGCCGCTTATGGCAAATCATGCAGCTGGAACTTGGGCAAACCGACCTTTGCTGCTAGCCATTGCCCTGCACTGGGACCCTAGATGTCTATGCTGCAGTCAGGCAAACAAGCATCGGAGACAACATTTCACCTACTATGAGCAACGTCAGATGGCTCTAAAACTCCTGCTCCTCCTTCTCCTGATGTCAGGAAGTGTTCATCCGAATCCAGGACCTTCATACTTCAGCTCAACAAATCTTGCCAAAACAGAGGGAGGTCTCACCATTGCCACACTCAACATGTGCAACCTCCTTCCAAAGCTGGCTTCCCTTCAAATCTTTGCCATCCAATATAACCCTGACATCCTGGCCATTGTTGAAACCAGGCTGACACCCAATACTCCGGACCATGCCATCTCACTGTAGGGCTACAGCATCTTCAGACTTGATAGGATTACTAAAAGGGTAGATGTGCAAAATAAAGTCCTCACTGTAGTTGCTGTCTACATCCCACCAAATGACCCAGGGACTGGTTTCCAATCCGTGCTTGAATTTGTAAGAGCACAACCTCCTGGCACTGAGCTCTTTCTCCTGGCGACTTAAATATCAACTGACTCGCACCTGATGTAGGGTACCACAAGGATGCTATCTTGTCAGCTAACCTAACACAGATGGTAAGCTCTCCTACTAGGAAGAATTACAAATTGGGCACTGGCACCCTCCTAGACTGGATCCTTGCCAGCCATCCAGCCACATAAATAACACCTCCATCCTCCCAGACTCCCTCAGTGACCATTCCCTGTTATCTGTACCTGAACAAATAAGTTCCATAAGCCACCTCCAAAAACCATCTCAAGCAGAGTACTACCCTATGGCAATCTGACTCATCTCAAGGCCTGTCTCAGATGGCAAGACTGGTCCCCAATATACAATTCACAAGATGTTGACACAGCCATTGATTACTTCATCACTACTTTCAATGCCGCCTGTGACTCCTACGCATCAGTAAAAAAGCACAAAATCAAAGATCTTTCCAATCCCTGGCTCACTGCTAAGCTATTGGAACAACTAAAAACAAGGGACCATCTCAGGGCAATAGCTAGAGCCACAGGCTCCCTGCCGGACTTCCAAAGGTATAAACAGTCTTGTAACTACTGCACTAAACAAATCCGAATGATGAAGAGTTCCTATTTCAAGAATGGCCTCACCAACACCTGGGGTGATGGGAGATCCTCCTGGGACAATATCAGAAATATCACAGGTAAGCAGTTCAAATCCTCTCCTACTCTACTGAATGTCGATGGAGCCACTACCCTAGACCCAATGGTCATGGCAAAGACCCTAAATGCAACATTCACTGACCTTAGTGGGGTCCTCCTCCAGAACTTCTTTTCAGATATAGACCCCTCGGAACCAACTTCGCCTCCTGTTTCTCCAAATCAATCGCCCTTCCATTTCAAACAAATTAGGGAACATGAAGTCTACAAATACATAAAAAAGGCTATCTCTAAGTCCAGAGCAAGCAGCGATACTATAGACCTTAAACTACTGTCCCTTACCCTGGAAGAGGTATTGCTCCCACTCACCAGAATTTTCAATCTCTCCCTCTGCCTTAGTCAATTCCCCATCAAATGGAAGTCTGCAGTAGTCACTCCGGTGTTCAAAAGTGGTGACAAGTCCATACCTGGTAACTATCAACCAATATCGATACTCCCACCCCTCTCCAAGGCCCTTGAGCGCATAGTGGTGGACCAACTTACAGACTACCTGCAAAAGTATAACATCATCAGCGCACAGCAACATGGTTTCAGGCAAGAGCACAGCACATCAACCACCCTCCTGGAATTCTCTAGTGCAATCCACAATGCTATGGACAAAGGATACCAAACTGGAGCTGTTTTCATTGACCTAACAAAGGTGCTTGACACTGTTCACCATGGCTTGCTTGTCAAACAGCTACAGGATATTGGGCTTTCTCAGGGCCCCAGTGCCTGGGTAAAAACCTACCTGGCCCAACGCTCACAAAGAGTAAAAATCTCAGGAGTTCTCTCAGACTCAAATCCGGTTCTCTCAGGCATTCCCCAGGGATCCACCCTGGGCCCTCTTTTCTTCAGCTTATTCCTCAACTCCCTCCCTCAATCTTGCCCGGAACAAATAATCCTCTATGCTGACAATGCCATGATTCTCTCCTCACATAAGGATCCAAAACCCTTACTCCTTAGCCTACAGCTTGCTTTTTCCAAGGTTGAGAACTGGTTCTTAGAGCACAAACTGTTCCTAAACCACAAACAAACAAAATCCATGCTTTTCTCAAGCACGCAAAACAAGAACAGGCAATTTCCACTTGCTATCAATACTTAGCAGGAAATACCCTCGAACAAGTGACATCAATTAAATACCTTGGAATCTCCCTCAATCCCTGCCTAACCTTTGGGACCCACATTGATAGTACTGCGAAAACGGTGAATCAACGCATTGGTATCCTATACTGAAACAGACAGTTCCTTACCCAATCTGCACCGAAGATTGCTATCCAAAGCTCTGTCATCTCTGTCATAGACTATGGTTTAATTATCTATAGCTCTGCCTCAACTACCACACTCAGGTGCATAAAAACCTCCCTTAACAAGGCCTGTCGGCTGCTCACTGGTGCCCAAAGATGCACTCAAACATGTGAGCTCTACACTGAAACAGGTTGGTTATAGCTCTCAAATCACATAAAGTACCTTTCCTGGCTGATGGTGAAAAAATCTACCATGGGCCTCACTCCACTGTGCATCCAAGACCTACTATGCCCTAATACCAACCCCCGCTTCACCAGAAGTTCGGAACACCAGCTTCTTCAGATCCCCCAATGCCACACCACCCAGGGCCAAAGATCCTTTGCATACTGTGCACCCAGCTGGTATAATGCCCTCAGCACTCACATTACCTCCTCCACCTCTCTAGGAGTTTTCAAATCTAGGCTACAGCTTCACCTTAGCCTCCAGCTCCTGTGACTGCTTCAATTAATTTTCCCTCTTTGACTATTTGCTTAGCCTTCCATCTCTGATTCATTTTGACAAAGACATTTGAGTTGTACTAGTCTCCCTATGTCTGCCTCTCCTTGCTCCTCTTCCCCCTCAAATGTTCTTTCTCTATTGTATTCCTCCAGTCAGTCAGTACGTGTTACTCAAGTGTTTTTGTTTCAAGCTGCCATTACTGTACTGCTTTATACTGCTTAATGCTGCTTCATAATTTGTTTGCTTTTTTTTTTTGGTGTAATTTTGCCTTGATTGTACCCTACTGACGTGGAACCTTTATAAAAGAGCCATGGCTCAAAGTTAATAATTCCTAGATTCAATAAATAAATAAATAAAGGCATCCTAAGATAGACTGATGCACAAACAGAAACTCTGAATCTGATCCTGTCCCCATAAATTCCTGCTGGATCTTCCTCAGTATGAAACTTTCAAAGCTACATCTCCTGGAAACAAGTTAATGAATTCACAAGAGAAAAGAAGCATAATGGAGTAAAAAGGAATGCGAGTAAGGACAAGTAAAGATGTATTCAGTAGACTTTATCATCAGCACCATTAAGACACATTTTGTGAACAGAGAAACACCTTACTAAACAAAGAAAAAAAATCAGACTTCAACCACAGAAGATTGCATAGATATCTATTCTATTATAAGATAAAGACATTAAATATATAGTGATCAAACTATCGCATTCAACTGGATCAAAGTGCACACAGATCAAAATACATATTCCTTATGGTGGAGAGGGTCATGGAGTGCTGTAATAGGTGCTCCTACAATCTCCTTTACCAGGTGAGTAAATGTCCTATATCTATCATACCTTTCACAGCACTCTGAAGTCATCAAAAGCGTACGATCTAAGTAAAACTGACAAAAGAAAGCGGGGTGAGACAATGAGGAAATTACTTAAGAATTTACTGAAGAACCATATAACCAAATGTTGCTTTGTTGCAGTCCCAGGCATCAAGTCTATATTGTCAAGAGAACATGTGCATAGATGACCAGTTATTCTCAAGCAGATGTTTGAGATTGAGGATACATTTCTTTTTGCCCAGGAGGTGGCCACTGCTGTGAAGGAATGTACCTTCACTCGGAGGGGGAAAGCAGGGCAGATGATTTTTCGACCTTTGGAATGTCCAATTTCAGCTATCTATTATGGGCAGACCTTGAAGCAAGCAGTCCCCACTTAAGTTCATTGATCAGGAGACTCAGGGATTGATTTCCAAAGACCTCTAACTGATGCACTGTGCTTGCATCAAACAGAACTGATACAAGGTGCCCCCTGCTCCACACCATTCATCAGTCCCAATTTCGAAATGGTGCCTGCACCATCAGGAGATCTGCCTGCATCGCTGAGGTATGCACCATGCTTATGCCATCAACAAGGCTACACCATGGTGGAAAGGGGGCTTGTGGCAGAAACTGGCTGCAGCATCCTTTACAGTGATATTCTAGAAGCCCTGACAATGCCATAGGATGCAACGATACTTAGACCAACCAGGGCTGGTCTCACAGCTGATGCACCACACCTTCAGACAGGTCTGGGTGGGTGGTGATTCCATGCCCCCCCCCATTATGGGTGGATGCTCATTGGATAACAAGCCAGCAGAACTGCAGTGTTGCATGCCACAGCAACTGTTTCAACTGCAGAGCACCATGCCATATGAGAGGGGTCTTGGAACAGCAACAACAGGACATCAAGTCTGGGAACACTCTCAAGAGTGTGCAGCATGGTACAAGCTTGTCTTGGAATATATCTGACATCTGCATTACAGTAGGGCACAGTGAAGGCTATGCCTATGTGCAGCACTGAGAGACTATCAAACTCTAGGACATATGTTCTGATATAGATATATTTATTTATTTATTTAAAATTGGTGACCGTGAAAGGCACACTGAGCCGAGGCTCATTTCCAGGTGTGACCCAGGTACAAGTAATACAAGGTGGGAGACAGAGAAATACAGCAAATATCAAGTAGCAGATGAATAATACAGTATAGTACATTACATGGAGTTTGGTGGTGAGGTTACACTTTTTGTTTGAACAGCAGAATGGAAAAAAATTGATTCATTACATTTCTATATCTCCCTTCCAAGAATAGGTTCTGTACATCTGTTCATCCCACTAGGTGAATACACTGCCTTAGTACTGTCAGCCACTGGATAAGCTACTGCTGTGCCAGTTATGTGCCATTTGGACTTGTACAGGTACCCCCTCCACCTCTGTTGTACTGTTGGTTGTACTCCACTAGTGTATGGCAGTCTTTGTCTGCTAATTGCATTCTTCCTGGCCTCATCTCCTGCACAGATTTGCAGGGCATGCCCACAGATGGTAGCCTTTTTAAAACCCCTCCTTTACACCATATGCTTGTCACATGGGAGCAGTTGCAGCCACTGTGGGGACATTGGCACCTGGATCCCACCAGTACCAAATTTAGGTGCAGAGTCCCTGGTACACTGACCATTTGCTGCAGCTTGTGTCAGTCTACTGACCCTGAAAATCTAGCCCACAATCTCTCAGGCTTTCTGAGGGAAGATTGTTTTGCAAAGAAAAAGCTTAACAGTCCTAATAATCTCCAAGTTCAGGACAGCATCCCTGTAATGGTTGCTTGGTCCTGGAACAAAGGAAGGAAGTGAGATCTCTTGGGCATGATGGAATGGAGAGGGCACCCTGGGCAAAATACAAGGGAAAAGTCTTCAGAATTAATGTATCTTTGTGAAATGTCAGAAAAGGTTCAGTACAAAATAAGACCTTCTGCTCACTCATTCTTTGGGCAGAGAAAATGACAATTAGAAATACAGTTTTGAGAGTCAAAAAAATATGGCGCGACTGAATCCAGAGGCTCTAATTTCATTCTGGTTAAGGCATTGAGTACAACATTCAGCTGCCATGGTGCTATAGTTGTTTTCCTTTTGGGACCAGTATTGTTTGTGACTTCGAAGAAAGTTAACACCTGTGGGTTAACTCAAGGAAGTGGCCCATTGATTTCCCCTAGTATTTCCCTGACTGCAGTGACTTGTACCACAGAGATGCTGTGTTCAGTTCTGTTTTAGTCCATCTTCTAAAAATTCTAATAATTGTGGAATTTGTATTTTTATTTATTTTATTTAACCTTTTGGTAACCGGGAAAGGTACACTGAGCCAGGGCTTGTTTCCAGGTGTGACCCATGGTACAGGGTACAAAAGAACAATATTTATCATAAAACATGAACATAATATAACACATCCAGATGTTACATAAAATGGAATGGAATGGAACAAGATGTGGTAGTGATGGATTTGGATTCACACAATTTGGTGAAAATGGACCAGTGTCTATAGTAGGTGGAGTTTGTTGATTGTCTACGAGACTGTAACATTGTATTCTCCACCTTTTGTGAAAGTTCTGATGCTAGCAGTTTGTCCCGCTGAGCAACCATGCCCTCACCTTGAGGGTGTGCAGTGCTAGATGTATTTATTTTATTTATTTGTTTATTTATTTCAGTTCTCAGATAAGACCATTTGAGCTCAGAGCTCTTTACAAAGGTTCCACTTTGAAAACATTTCAGACATCTGGTATACAAGGAAACATGGTACAACAGTGTAAGAAGAAACATTTCAGTAAAACAAGATTTATACAAGGATTCCAAAATACAGTGTACAAAACAGGATAAGTTACAACCACAGTTCGGTACACAACAGAAACAGGCAATTTATTAAGCCTGAAAGTAGATTGTCAGAAAGACATATGGCCTTTTAACTGCCATGGAGAGGATGTGGCATCTACACCTGCCATTTCATGCTCCATGTATCTCTAGAAGAAGTTTGTGACCTGCCTGTTTGTTCTTGTGGCCATAATGTCTAGTTGAAAAGGTCCCCACCAAGCCTGAATCTTCTGATATACTCATTGGTTGAGCTGCCACACCCCGGGTTGAGTGTCTGCCTGCTGATCCAATCTGCTTGTGTGTTTAGTTCACCAGTTAGGTGGAGTGCTGATAGACTCGCTAGGCAAACCTCTGAACATGTTAAGAGATTAGTTGCCACTCTAGCCATTTGTCAGCTCATTGTTCCCCCTTGTTTGTTTATATATGACATTGTCACTTTGTTGACGGTTCATATTTTTTTGTCAACTATTTCTGGCACATAACCCCACTGGGCTCTCTCCAGCATGGTCATTTGGCTCCAGTGTCTCTCATCCTCCTGAAGCCTCCAGTCTCCCTGGTCTGTGTCTCCTCTTTGTCATGACCCCAGAGCCCACCCAGATCTAAACCACCTGGGATCAAGGGCCACCACTCCACCTAATGCTCTATCTACAGTGTCTGGTGGGGGATGAGCAAGAGGAGAACCGGAGGGCTAGTAATCCCAGAATTGGATGTGGTGCTGGGTTACACCCACTTTTGCCAACCAAGGGGAAGGGGGTACTTCTGTTTACTTCCCCCCATTTGCCCAGCAGTCCAAAATTTTATGGAAGTGAAAGTCTGACTTTCATGGAAATTCCACCAGCAGAAGTTTGTTTTTGCACAGCTCTAACTGGAACCCACCTTGAATTCCTCAGGGGCAGGGGATCTATGGACCAACAACAATAACAACACAAATTTGATCTAAGAAATCCAGAAAAAAGTCTCAGCCAAATGAATAAATACAACTGAATAGTGAAAATATAAGCTGTGAACAATTTCTCAATAAAATACATAAGTAGGGAAAAAGACAGAGTGCAAGAATAACATACTAGTATTTTTCCCCTAGTAGTATGTGCAACAACTGTGAAGGCTGCCAACTGTGCCAACACAAATTGGCTACCTAGAAGGAGCACACAAAATGGAACTCTAGCACTATCCCGGCCAAGAAAGATAACAGTCTCACAAAATGGCCACTGAGATCTCGAGCTATTATGAGTTCTCAGCACCTAGATTGTGCCAGTCTGTATTATTCTCTTCTAAGTTGGCCATCCAGAACCAGGATCTCCTGAGATCTCAGCACCATGTTGAATGTCAATCAGTGCCAGTCTCCACAAAGATGGCAGCTTAGAACTCAAGGGATGTGAGAGCTCAGCCAGGGTGAGTAATCTCCAACAATAGTCAGTTTCTTCAAATGAGACAGAGCTTTCAAAATGGCTTGTGAGATCATCTAACTAGCAAGATATTGGCTGGTGAAGACAGTCACATTGGCAGTCACATGGTCCCAAGCAACATGGTAGTCACACCAAATGAAAGGTAAAACAGAACAGTGTAGTCATCCTGGGTATCCATGACCTAACCAGTTCAGTGGGTGAATTTAGTGTGGTAGTGCAAGTGCTAGGGAGCAGCCAGGAATGCAAGCTGCATTGCATTACCAAGCCTGCAAAACAGAGCAAGTGTGAATGTAACAGTATCTGGAACTCCTTTAAATCAGCTAGAGGGGGAGCAATGTGGCGCCCTGTATCATCCAGCTAACAGAGGCTTCAGGCATAGCAGAACTGATAAAAAAACTCCTGGATATAGACAAAACCATCCAGCTGCCATTAAACAGATAAGCAACATGGAAACTCCATAGTGAGGAGAAGGCACTATATCTAACCACACCAATGCCCCTGGTTTCTCAAGTGAAGGAGGGTAGAATCAGAATTGGTGGGGACCAAATGTACAACTGGCATCAGAGAAAGCAGAGCTACAGCATGCACAAATCCCACCACTCTGGACTGAGGAAAAAAAAACTGCAAGCACACAGCGCTAACAATAACTGCTAAGGACACTACTTAGCAAAAACTGCACAACCCCAAACAAAATACCAAGGACAAGCAAATAATTTCAGAAATTAGAGAGAAATCAGAAAAATAGCAAAAATAGTCTGTAACCACCATTAAACCTCCAGAAGAAGAAACAAACAAAGCAGAAAATGTAATTATAATACAACAATCTATAGCCTAAAAGCATAGGAAAAGAAACTGTACTGGTTGGGGGGGGAAGGGTGGCTCTAACCAGACAGCTCAAGACAAACGATTACATTACAGAATATATTATTCCAGTCAACACAAAGTGGTAAATAATGCAAGAAACAGCTATTTGCCAGAAAGAGTACTTAAAAACGGCAATTAAACATTGAAGGAAGCTAAAAATTTGTCTTTATGACTTAGAAAAGAGGCAAATATCAGAAAAAAATATGTAGCCTAGAATATTAGGAACAAAAACTATTGGTTGGGGGCAGTTCCATCCAGAGATTGAGCAAGACAAACAAAGACAGAAATATATTATTTGAACCAACAAAAAGTGGCCAGCTATGCAAAACACAGTTTACCAGAAAAAGAACACTAAAATGCAATTAAACATTGAAAGAAGCTAAAAGATGTCTATTTAAAAAACAAATGGCAAAGAGCCCATATCAATGTGGCCAGCCTAGAGAGATACACAAACTAAACTGAGGAGGATCCAGCAGGAAGGGATGAAGATAGGATCAGATTTAGAGTTTTAGTTTGTGCATTAGTCTATTAGGGGATGCCCTTTTAACCCACATGTGATGACTTTGGAGTCCTATAAAAAGGTGTGGTAGATAATGTCTGATGCTAAACAAATCCAGGTCAAATTCAACTTTAATTGTTTTTATAATTTCTTGTTGAATTCTCTTTCTAATTATTTGAAACCTTTAAATTTAAAGTTTTTGGGTCACCTGTGAACCTAAAGGAATATGGCCACTTAAACTCTCTGCTCCCTTGAAATAGTGTTGTCATTCTTCTAAATCAGCTGCAGACTTTGGTCCAGAGACTCCAGACCTCTGAATGGTAATCCATGTTTTTTAATGTAAATGATACTACTGTAGGTGTAGAGCATACCCCTGTGCCCTATAGATACTGTAAATGTCAGGCACCTGAAGCATACAATGGGCAGAGTACAGTAATTAAAGCAGATTGCATTACAGAGAGCAAATGGCATTCTTTGTTCAGATACTACAGTACTGGTGGAAAACCACACAGATATCCTTCTGATAGAATTATGCATTACACAGCATTAAAATGGGAATAGTATGATTTAGACTTGTTTATTGAAGGATTGTAAAGTAATCCTTTATAAGTAAGACTACTGTCTGTTCTTCTGGCTACTGCTGGCACATGTATTGTGTGGAATACTCCTACTTGGTTCTATGTCATAATGGTGATCGTGGAATAGCGATCGCAATTACAGAGAGTATACATCACCGAAAAAAGAAAAAGATGATAGACACTCACGTGAGAAAACACCAGCAAACACAGAAAAGGTTGTGCTGTGGGGGGCTAGACCCCCTGTGCCCTCCTTACTTAGGATTATTAACTACAGGTGGGTGCATGTCTGAGAGGGGGAGAAACTTCAAAAAACAAATTACACACTGAGCAAACAAAAAGGCAAAATGCTCTCTACATCCCCAGCCCCAAACCCTGCACCCTCCTCATTGCAGCCTGCCACCCTCACCACTCGACCATGATGGCAGCTTGGCAGCTTTACGGCATACTACCCCTTACATACCATCTCTCCTCTTCTTGTCTCCCTGCATTCTTCCTGTCACTCTGTTCCTTGCTTGTCGCTAGCCTTGCAGGGTAGCTCACATAACAGGCAATGAAAATTCGCTTTCAGTTGCCATTATGATGGTATACCCTCATTTCCCTGTTTCCTATTAATATAATGACGCCAGTTGGCAGTTTTAAAGCTCTTATGTCATTATTATTTAGTATTGTACAGAATACATTCTGTGGCAATAGATTCAGATATTAGCAATGTAATGGTCTCTGTCTGGTGGACAAGAATGCTATTAATACATTCTATATGCTGAGGAGTCTAATGTCAGCATATTAGACATTTGCACATTATTGTTAATCAACTGCATGTAGTCATGTATAATTTCATAAGAAGGGTGAAGTTTTGTCCTGTAATGTCAGGATTCTAATGCTGTCAGTCCTTATAGCTCAAATCTCACACAGCAATTTTAAATGCACAACACAATAAAGTCCTATCGAAATTCTAGCCACACAAACTACATAAACATGAACTAAGCTGTGACTGCATAAATGTAAAACAACCAAAAAAAAAAGATAATACCACAAGGTTTGAATATAAATTTAAACTTATTTCCAGAGTTCTACTAACTGACTAGATGAGATTGCTGCTGCTGAGGTTTGTGAAAGGCACTCATACTGATCGAATAAGTAGCAACTGTGCAACAGCCTTGCAATCAGTAGTTGGTTGGGGGGGGTGCAATTATATGAGAATAGAGCTGTGCAAATGTCAGGTGATGTTCTGGACCTAAAAAAGAACTCCTTCAAGAGTATGAAGAATTATTCCATCATAAATTCAATTATAAGTGGCCCTATTGGGCTGCAATATTGGAGCAAAAGGCTTATTTCTGTACAAAACGGGTATTCCAGTAGGACTGAACAAACCCACAATTTACCAGCTCACATTTAAAAAAAAAGGCAACCAAGACAGCTATGAACTGAAAAGGTAGGAATCAAAATGGTTATCTAAATAGACAGCAAGCAAACAAGAATCCTTCTGATTGTACCGCGAAGTATAAACTAACAAATATTGAATTTAAGGAAAAAGATCAAATACCATAGTTCACATGTACGAACACACTATAAGATAACCACCAATCATGAAGGAACAAGGGAGTGGTTGCATTTCAGCACTATGAATAATTATAATTCAGAACTATAATCCACACTGTAAAAGTGATCACTAGGCAGTAGCAGCTAGGTGCCACACAAAGTTGGCCAGCCATGATCATTAGCTGACTTCATGTTAAATCTGTCTTGAGAATCAGTTCCATTGATTAGAATGGCAGGAGGAATCAAAAATTACAGTCAGTCTTGCCCATCGGTGATCAACAAATCAGCCCTTGCATGAACACAACAAGTTGCACTGCCTCCCAAACCCAGAGGAAAGAGAAAAAGGAAGGCAGATACTTAAATATGAATACAAATCAATGTCAAGCAATCATAGTAAATGTCAGTATCAAGTTGCAACACTGGCACTACAGCTAAATTGTGCCATGAAACTCTGGGTCATCTCTACCAGAAGTGCTGCCCAGTTCGACTCCTGGACCCCTCTCCCCCCCTCACTCACAAGCTCCATATTAATTTCAGGTAGTCGCAAAACACACTGTACAGCAACTGTATCATAAAGTGCATTGCACATGATCTAATCTGTCAAACCATTTGCAAGCTGCAGAGTTCTTCTAAGCAGCAAAAGTGCTAAGCAGCCATCACCATTCTTAGCAATCTGATCAGCTTTTAGTTTATTTAATCTTTGTCAAGTATGTGTCTTTACAGAGCTGGCCCGGTGGTGCTGTGAGCTGAGGTGCTGGATGCCATACCTCTTGCCACGCTGATAACACATGTTCAGGAACATGTGAGGGTCATCGGAGGTCGGCACACAGGGGAGGGTGCGGTGAAGGATTGAGCTGCCAACTGGAATCTCTTTTCTCTGGGGAGGGGTCTGTGCTTCCCTCAGCTCTTGGGTGCCTCACGATGGAGCCCAGGAGGCAGCACAGCCAAGGAAGCCAGGGCAATAGGCTAATGGGGTGGGGGAAGAGGCCATCACTACAGCAAGAGGGCACATGCATGCCTCCACTCACATGCATCTCTGTCTGGGGCCTTGGGTTATACAGAAAGAAAACCAGGTGGAAAAAAGTTGAGGGTCATGGAAGGATGAAGCCTCCAAGCTGGCTCTGTGGGGTCCCCTGGGGCATGCATAGTGTTTGAAGTTCCCAAAAGACCCCCGGAGTTTGGTAGGTTGGTGGACACACAGCTGTGGCTCACCAAAGGAGTACAAGAGTACTGATAAGCAGTAGGAAAATCCCAGCCTCCCCCTACAAAACAGGGTACTAAATGAGAAAAAGACCAAGGTAGAAAGGTCAGTGGGGGTTGCTGCTACAGAAGGTAAAGCCATCAAAAAATGGAGAGCAATGAGTATCAATGCCCGTAGTCTGGGTAACAAGCTTCCTGAATTAGTGGCCTTGATGGAGGAGGAAGATCTGGATATCGTGGCAGTCACAGAAACATGGTACACACAGAACCATGACTGGGATGTAAACATACCAGGATACACTATCTACAGGAGGGACAGGAGGGTAAAGAGGAGGAGGAGTAGCTCTCTACTAGAGAAGAAATCAAAGCAACAGAACAAAAGGGTAAACAGGGAGGAAAGAAGCACTGTGGGTCAATTTGGGCAGGCAATGGCACCACAATCTGCACAGGGTTGTATACGACCCCCCTCTCAGGGGAGGAAATGGACAAGAAATGATAGAAAGTATACTTAGAATGGCAGATAAAGGGAGATATTGCTGATGGGTGATCTGATTATGCCAGATGTTAACTGGGTGCAGTTGCAGCAGCCACTTCTAAGAGTGGGGTTATTCTAGATGCCCTACAGGGGCATGCCTTAGACAACTAGTATTGAGCCCACTCAAGGAGAGCAATCTTAGACCTGGTTCTCTCAAATGGAGATGAAGAGAGGATCACAGATGTAGAAGTGGGTAGCCATCTTGGAACTAGCGACCATCGAACAGTATGGTTCACAATAAACACAGCAATAGAGTCAAGCCATACAAAGACAAAGGTACTGGATTTTAGGAGGGCTGACTTTGCCAAAATGGGTGAGTGCCTAAGGAATGCACTAGCAAATGGGCAGGAAGGAGGGGTGGAAGAACAATGGGGAATAATAAAAACTGCCATCACAGAGGTAACAAGCCTTTGTGTAAAGCAAATAAACAAAATGAAACAAGGTAAGAAACCACTATGGTTCTCAAAGGAAGTGGCAGTGAAGGTTCAAGAGAAAAAGAAAGCATTCAGGAAGTACAAGGAATCACAGAAGAAACAGGACAGAGAACTGTATCAGTTAAAGCAAAGGAAGCTGGAAGGCAGTCAGAACAGCAAAGGCCCAAACCGAGGAAAAGATAGCCAACTCAGTAAAGAAGGGGATAAAACCTTTTATAGGTACATCAGGAGCCAAAGGAAGACCAAGGGAGGGATAGTGAGGCTTAATAAAGGGGAGGGAGGGTGGGCAGAGGGTGACTGTGAAAACGCAGAGATACTAAACAAATATTTTGCTCAGTATTTACAAAGGAAGAGGGGGAGGTACCTAAAACAAACAGTAGAAACACTCTGGATACAGAAGTTGATACCAGCCCATTTACAGAAGAAAGGGTTCTGAAAGAGCTCTTAAAACTGAAGGTGGACAAATCAATGGGGCCTGATGGGATTCATCCCAGAATTCTAAAAGAACTAAGGGTAGAACTAGTGACACCACTGACTACCCTCTTTAACAAATCATGGGAGGATGGGGTGGTACCTGAGGACTGGAGGAGGGCAGATGTGATTCCCCTTCACAAAAGTGGGAGCAAGGCAGAAGCAGGAAACTACAGACCTGTTAGTTTAACCTCAGTGGTAGGGAAAATGATGGAATCACTTCTGAAGGAAAGAATTGTTGCGTATCTAGCGGCCAGAGGGGCACAGGACCCAAGGCAGCATGGATTCACAGCGGAAGGTCATGCCAGACAAATCTGATAGATTTCTTTGACTGGGTGACCAAAGTAGTTGATCAGGGAGGGGCTGTGGACATGGCCTACCTAGAACTTTAGCAAGGCATTTGACACAGTCCCACAAAAGATTAATATACAAGTTAGACAGCCTGGGAGTGGGTCCCAAGATGACAGCCTGAAAGAATTGGCTGGAGAATAGGACACAGAGAGTAATAGTTAAATGGAGTCCACTCTGAAAAAGGGGTTAGGTGGGGTACCTCAGGGTTCAGTATTAGGACCGGTCCTCTTCAATGTCTTTATAGCGACATTGCAGAGGGACTGGAAGAAGAAATATGTCTCTTGCAGATGACACAAAGATCTGCAACAGAGTTGATGCACAAGGTGGGGTGGAAAGGATGAGAAGGGACTTGGCAAGGTTAGAGGAATGGTCAAATGTATGGCAGCTTAGATTCAATGCTAAGAAGTGCAAGGGTAATGCACCTGGGAAACAAAAACCCAGGGGAAGAGTACACAATGCGGGGTGAGATACTAACAACAACAAAAATGGAAAGGGACCTGGGGGTAGTCATATCAGATGACCTAAAGGTGGGCAAGCAATGTGAGAGGGCAGCAAGGAGGGCTGGGGGGATACTGGGATGCATAGGGAGAGGCATCACCAGTAGAAAACAAGAAGTTATTGTCCCTCTGTACAGACAGCTGGTGAGACCACATCTGGAGTACTGCGTGCAGTTCTGGTGACCCAATCTCCGCAAAGACATAGACAGGATGGAAGCTGTCCAGAAGAGGGCAACTAAAATGGTGCAGGGTCTGCACCAGAAGACATATGAAGAGAGACTTAAGGAGCTTAATATGTATAGCCTCGAAGAAAGGAGGAGAGGGGGACATGATAGAAACTTTCAAGTACCTCAAGGAATCAACAAAGTCCAAGAGGTAGCATCTTTCAAAAAAGAGGTGTGCAAGAACAAGGGGCACAATTTGAAGATAGAAGAGGGCGGCTCAGAGGTAATTTAAGGAAGTATTTTTCACAGAGGGTTGTGGATGTATGGAACAGCCTACCAGAGGAGGTTTTGGAGTCAAAAACAGTGGTGGAATTCAAGCATGTATGGGACAGTCATAAGGCAATTCTAGGGGGTGGGGGTAGGAAGAAGTAGGCTGCTGGTTAACTAGGATCTGCAGCTTATCCATCAGGTAGGGAAATGGGCAGACTGGGTGGGCCAAGCGGTCCTTATCTGCCATCAAATTCTATGTTTCTATGTTTCTATGTTAAGTAAATAATGGAAAAGAAAGAATGTGTCTATATGGGAATATTGTGACTGTTTAATTTATTTTTAATTACTGTTGTTTTTTGCATGTATCACTTGTGCCAGACCACTTAGCATTTTCACTACTTAGAACACTGGCTATGCCATGATCTTATGTTTATGAATGAAGGTCCTTTTCATACTTATTGAAGGCTCAGACTCATTAATTGCAATTATAGAGAGTCAATGATGTTGATGCTATACTTGGCAAGATAACTGGCATTCTAATAAATCAGGACTGCTACTATGGGAAGAAAGGCCTACCACCATGGTGTCTTAAACAAGCAGTCATCCTGATTATCAGAATGTGATTTTTACTTTCCTATCACTAACTTGCCCACTCATTAGCCCACAGTGGTCCTAGCTTTCCTTTTCTTGATTCTGGTTTTTTAGGACCTGATACTTAAAAGCAGCTTTGTAATCCATGATAAAACTTTGGGCAGCCCTGTGGTTGGTTGATTGGTCATGTTTCTTGCTCTAGAAACACTGTAAAGGCTGCACTGGCCTGCTCACCCTGTAGCTTCCAACAGCAGTCTACAGCATTGGTCAGGGGTATCAGCTGTGGACAACAGGAAAAAGTTCACCTCTCCTTCCAGATTATACTTGTTTGTCCCTTTTCTAACTTTCTTATAGTTTGGCATGCCTGTTAATGGGATCCTGATGCTGGCTGGCAGGGGGGTTAGCTTGATTTTGCAGAATTTGAAGCTGGTTTGGAGTGCATTAAGTACACATTTGCACACAGAGAGTTGCCAGGTCAGAGGTCCTGGTCATCAGCTCCCTAGTCTTCTTGCAGAAGCTAGTGTAGAAGAAATTCATGGTATGCAGTGCCTATGTCTTACATTTCTTCTTTCTCTTTTCCTCTTGGGAGTCAGTGCTCTGCAGGATGTGCACAGGACCTTCAGGTCCTTCTTGGAGATGAGGGAACACTTCATGACCTGGCCGGGAACCAAGTTTATTGCCTTGAGGCTCTGCAGCTCTGTAAGGTTGCATAGTGGCTTTTGATCTGCAGCACCTCCATCTTCTTACTGACTGTGGCCTGCAGAATCTCCTTGAACAGGTCACTGACAACTTCAGCACCCCAGAATGATGCCTTCAGTTCCTTGGTAGACTTTCTGTAAGACCTCTGCTCTCACCTCATTGCTGCAATTATAATTTGTCTTGTTGCCTAAGATGACATCGAAACTCTCGTCTGTCATAACTGTCCATAGGGCTCCAGACAGTGTTACAGCAATTGATTTAAAAAGTTATGTCAACAGCCATGTCACTACCATTGGTATAAAGTCCCTAAGGAAATACATCTGAAAAATTGCTTCCTTAAAATAATCAGTATCCATTGTCATATTGTCAGTGTCAGTGGCTCAGTAGGTAGCACACTTGTCTCTGAGGCCGGGAGATCAGAGGGCTGTGGGTTCAGTTCCCACATCTGGCACTTGGGTTAATATCCCAGTACTGACACTGCAGTGCAGCATGAGAGGGGTGCTGCACTTCTGAGGTGCTGTCTTTCGGATGAGACGTTAAACCGAGGTCCCATCTGCCTGGATTGGTGGTAGTTCAGATGGATGTTAAAGATCCCATGGCACTTAATGAAAAGAGTAGGGAATTTCCGGTGTCCTGGCCAAATTTCCCTCATTCACTAAAAATACCACCAACAGCTTAATCTGGTTCAAAGTCAGTTGCCATCATCTGTATCCCCCTCCCCCGGGTCGTGCCTGAAAATAGGCAGGATTTGTCTAGTGCACTTACCCAGTCAACAAAAGCTAATTAAATATTATATTTTGCTTCTCCCTCAGGCAATCAGTCCTTCATCATTTTTTTTTAAATTCAAGATAGTATCAGAATCAGACAATTGGCTACTATGAATACACATTCCTTAAATGTTCTCACATCTTTTGCAGTCTCTGTCAGTATATTTATAAGATGGGGTGATATGTGTACCTTTAAGGGTTACTCTTTGTGATCCTTATCGGTATTTTTATGAGAAGTGTTAATTTTTTGTTTCACTTTTTTCCAAGATATACAGCCCAAACTACAATATATTTAAGTTCTAATAAACTGTATTCATTCACAATACTGTATTTGATGCCTGGCATTTTAAACAGCAATTTATGCTAATCTGGCTCTTTATAAATTTGCAAGTTAAAATTAATTACAAATTATTAGCATTCAATCTCATGTTCAGACATAATTATTTTTAAGTGTTACTTTTCCTGTCTTTGCTGTGTGAGATCAGTAGTGGTTTAGTTGAGTCAGTAGTGTGTTTCCAGCTTTAGAGTTACACGGTGCTAAATAGTAACATTATTTAAGAGTCAGTTCCATCCCAGCCTGCTTTCTGCTTTTTCAGGCTGGATAGAGAGCATGTAATGTGAAAACCTATTACTTTTACACTGAGTAAAACAATGTAAAAGTAATTGGGGAAAGAGTTTCAGAGACCATATTACTTTTGACTGAACATTTCACCAATTTGGTCTTAGAGCACACAATATCTGCAGAAGCAAGGTAATGGAGATATGCTTCTCTGTGAAATTGTGGTTCTACAGGATAACATAAAATAATGAAATAATCAAATCACTGCAGTTGCCACAATATTGTTAGTTTTATGATCATTTGTGGGTCACTGTTGTTATTTTCAACAAAAAGATGGCATTTGATTTGCATCATTTACAAAAGTCATTTTATTTGACTACTGAATGGTCTTTGATGAGTTACTGCTATGACTCCTGATGTACAGAGTGTAAAATTATAGTTTAATGTTAAACAAATCTATAACTTTAAAATATTGCAGAACAACATTTTCTACCCTTGGTGTGTGGTTCAGGGGATGCTGTGGGTCTGCATCAGTTCATGCAGATTTTGAAGGAACCTGCATGAATAAGGATTTCATTCTACTTGGAAAAAAACCCTGTGTTAAGGCACCCTTAATGCCACAAAAGTAAGGAAATGTGGTGTTAGGGTTTCCAACCCTAACTTCTCACCCCCACCTCACTCCCCCCCCAAGCAGCAAAATGATAAGACCACACAAGCCACCACAAACAGCCATCATCAGGTAAGACAAAGAACATACAACTGTTTCCAAAAGACACAGATGGCATGAATGCAGTAGCACTGAGGTGCTGCCTTCATGGATTTGTATTTGCAGCTGCATAAGCAAAGGCCTCAGAGGGGCCTGTGCTTCTGCAGCCACAACTATGTGTGTATGACATGCAGAATACATGAGAATGTGTGGCTGCAGAAGCACAGGCCCCATGGGGGCCTGTGTTTCTGCAGACAGAATGCTCCATGGGTCTTGCACCTCTGCAGCCAAATGTACTCATGCAGGCTATACAAATTACCTCACTGGATAGCATGATACACTAGTGCATGGATTTCTTTATGCAGCTTAGTAAGTGAAAAACTGCTACCCCTTTGAGCAAGCTATAGATCTGCTACTGAAACCAATATGCCAACATTGGAACAATACTTCCTTCTGCATAACTGCAGGCCCCACAGACACCTGCTCTTCTGCAGTCAGACATCAGTGTGTATGTCTCATACCTGTAGCTGAGGAGTTTTAGACACCTCAGGGGTCTACACTTGTGTACTCAGAAGTACTGTTGCAATTTTGGTGTCATGGATTTTGTGGCACCTGTGCTTTTGCTGCCACAGGTCAACATGCATATCTTACTCCTGCAGCTGCAGAAGTGCAGGCCCATGAAGTGTGTGTATTTCTTACAGTGTTCATGAGTTCTTGAGGCTATAGAAGTGCTGGTCCCAAGAGGGCCTTTACTTTTGCAGACAAAGGAACTCTTCTAATTTGGGTATCATGGATTTGTATTTCTAGTGGCAAGTGAATATGTCTTGCAGTGTGCATGCTCCAGATACAATTCTACTAAGACAGCACATTAGTACTACTTAATTTGTGTCATCTGGAAACAGTTATATGTTATTTGCCTTACCTGATGATGTCTGTTTGTGGTTGCTTATGTGGTCTTTGCCCCATAATAACTATGGCAGTGTTTGACAAAATTGCCCCAAATTCAGCATGTGTTGTCCAAGTGGCAAGTTCTCAAGATGTGGGAAGTTATGAGATGGGCAATTACCAAGTTTCTGTGACTGGATGTGTCACATTTCCAGAAAAGTCTCTACTTTTTATGACTTTTTTACTCATTTCTTTCTCTCACTTATCATCTAGATGGTACAGAATTTAGTTCTGAAACTTTCAGGATTAATGAGGCTTCTGCCAAGGTTATGCATTTTAAAAATTTTGTGAAAACAAAAATTATTCCATGGATAAAAGGACTTGAGGTTTTTCTTTTGAGCATGCTCAGTAGGCTTTTAGGATAACAACTGGATATGACAATAAAATGTTGCTTCCATGAGTGTTTTCCTTTTGTGAAATTACTGTTTTTCATGTCACAGGAATAATATTTTGGTTTGTGATGAGCAATGTCAAGTTTTTGTTAAAAAAATATGGAAAAATACATAAAATTATCATTTTTGAAAAAACACGCACCTAACCCTAGGTAAACATAATGTGTTTTGTTAGATTCTGGAGTTTTTTTTTTTTTTTAATTAGGCTCTGAAAACCCACTGTGCTTCTAGCAGGTCTCTGTCTACAGCTGTTATGTTTTTTTTTTATTTATTTGTCTAATGTTTGGTGTAGAGTCACACTCCCTTTGACTGCCCTGATTGTTTTTAATCAGCGGGAGAAGCTGCTGCAACTGTCCCACTGTTTGAATAAGACACTGATCCTCAGATCATGCACACAGACAAGCAGTATACTCTCAGACTGTATATCACAGATGGATGCATGCTGCTGAGTCAGAATCAGTGCAGCCTTAGTCATGGAACCAGTTTGGCTACTACATTGTGTTGCAATTTATATTGTCTCAAACAACAACTTGAAGAAGTGAGAAGATACAGCCATCTGCCACAGTACTATTCCCCCTCAACTCCAGATTGACCACCCCAAACAGATGGGGGTGAAACCATGTGCCCACTCTCAATGACATAAAAGATTGTGCCATTTAAAGCAGACCAGGGTGCCCACTCCTATACCACTTAATACCAAACTTCTCCCCTCCAGATCACCCCCCAAAAGATAGGTAGTGACACTTGCATGCCCATTCCTGATGCTACAGAAGAGTACACCAACACTGGGTGCCCAGTCCCCAGTGTCAGTCTGGTTCCCTTGCAAAAAAAGAAAACTGTCCATCATAGAACCTTTTATCTTTTTAAACCTGAAAATAAGGTAACAGACCTTTATCAATCTCTGCCCCCACACCCCCACCCACCCCACCGACCCCTTACTCAGTACCCATCACCCACACCCCACACATCCTCACTGACCTAAGGAGATCCCCAACATAGATCTGCTCTCTCTGATCTGAAAGACATCCTCCTCCAGGAACCATGACTATGAAATTAGGAAATAAGGTAGTGTATTAATATATTTCAATGTGGTATGAACTTTCATTCATAGCTTTGTCATTTTTAGATCTTTTTCCAGTATTTTTCTCAACATGGCCTTTTTCAGAAACTACATCATGAACAAGATTGGTGAAATTGTTAAAATTCAACCCAACAGGTGATTTTGTAGTGCCTGTGTGAAATCACCATTTGGGTGGGATTTGAACATTTTTTAACTATTACATTCAGAAGGTGGGGTATGAGAAGGCTATATTGAATATTTAGTGGAAAATATGGTAAAATTACCAAGTTGTGAATGAATAATAAAATAATTCAATGCTCACTCATAATTCTGCTAATTTTCAATACTTTTTTATCAAACATTCAATATGTCTTTTTTGGGATCCCACCTCACGAACGAGGCAGTTGAAATTTTCATATCTGGGCTGAAAGGTGACTTCACAGTTCCACAAATTCACCTTTTGGGCATGATCTGAAAATTGTCACCTACCAGGATCATGAAATGGGTTCATAAGAAGATTATATTAAAATGCAAGGCCAAAATAATAATAATAATAATAATAATAAAAATAATAATAATAATAATACAAAAATATGAATATACATTAAAATGTTTCCATGCTCAGTCATAACTTTGATAATTTTCAATATTCAGACCACAGACTTTCAGCCTAGCAGTTTGTTCACATGACCTTATAAACTTGGCAGGGGTCTTTTTGCAAATCCTTGCCAACATTTGTTTTTGCACTTGTGGAATGAAAGTATGTTTCAGTCACTATTCTATAAATGCCATATGCCATGTTTATTGGGAGGAGTCATAAAATGACTATGTTGAAAATTTGGGGTCAAACAGTGTCTACCCATTGGTTTCAGGTGGCAGTGTCTTGCCGGCCATCCCAAAGATTAGAACACTAACTGGTGGATCATCCTACACCTATGCAGCCCCTAGGCTATGCAATTCCATACAACCTGAAATTTGCCTTTGTCCCTCAGTGCCTATTTTTCATCATTGATACCTTATCTTCTTAAGGATGTGACATTAAACCGAGGTCCCATCTGCTTGGATTGGTGGTAGTTCAAGCGGATGCTAAAGATCCCAAGGCACTTATTGAAAAAAAGTAGGGGGAATTTTTATTCAGTACTAAAGAAAACCATATCACAACACAAACACATATTACATCATAGAAACATGAACAAAAATAACTGAAAACACCCTACAAACTGTATAGAATTGCTTGAACCCCCAAACTCCTCATAAAACAGGTATGGACAGCATACCATAACATTTGATTAAATGCCGAAACAAAAAGGAGGGAAAATGAAGAGGGACAGAAAAAAGTAGAATGAAAAAGAAAAGGGAAAGAAAAAAACAGAAAAATGCACACACTTTATACTCTTATTTAAACTTTTGAAATCCTGCATTAACTTCATGCCTTGTATAAAAGGTACAAAAATAATTTAAATAAAATGTAGCCATGTCTCTAGTAGGATATTCTACTCATTACTGTGCTTTAACCTTTAATACAAGTGGGCCAGTCTTTCCACCAGACTTCATGCATCTACAGTGGAAAATGTCAACCTTTCCTTTTTGTAAATTCCTTTCACTTCTGTATTTATTCTCCCAATCAACCCTGCCACATCTATATTTTTTTGCTGCAATACGTATTGGCATCTGACTTGCCATATGACTCATTTAATTGTTGCCATAACCACTTGAAATGTCACTTTATGGAACTTCTTCCACTCTCTCCCTATTGCCCCATAAATCAGGGTATCATAATTAATTTTCCTCAGTTGTGGTATTTCCCATTCTAATGCCAAAGAGTCCCGTATTTTATCAATATATATATATATATATATATATATATATATATATATATATATACAGTGTATATATATATGTATTTTTTATTTTATTTTATTTAGTTTTTGTTGACCGGGTAAGTGCACTAGACAAATCCTGCCTATTTTCAGAGCACGACCGGGAGGGGGATACAGATGAATGCCAACTGACCTTGAACCAGCTTAAGCTGTTGGTGGTATTTTTAGTGAATGAGAGAAATTTGGCCAGGACACCGGGAAATTCCCTACTTTTTTGATAAGTACCATGGGATCTTTAACATCCACCTGAACTACCACCAATCCAGGCAGATGGGACCGCAGTTTAATGTCTCATCCAAAAGATGGCACCTCAGAAGTGCAGCACCCCTCTAATGCTGCACTACAGTGTCAGCATTGGGATATTAACCCAAGTACCAGATGTGGGAACTGAACCCACAGCCCTCTGATCTCCCAGCCTCAGAGGCGAGTGTGCTACCTACTGAGCCACTGACACTGATCTGACTGATTGGACTATACTCAAAGTATAAATGACACATGGTTTCAATTTGATTTATACAACCATCCCTCAGGCACACTCTGTCTGCTACCACTTTATGGTGGCGATTACCTCTAACACTGAGTTGGTCAAGGCAGCACATCCACAGTGTGCCCACATTTTGGGGGAAACCCTAACTTCTGTGACCTGAGATGTGACCTCCAGGCTGAAATATTATTTGGGAGAGTAAAACAAGGAACTTTATCTTAACTTTCTTTGTAGTATATTTCATGTCCTGTGTTGTTAAGTTCCATTCCTTCAATTTTTTGAATACCTCCTTGGAATATACAGCATCCCCTACCAAAGAGGTTCTACAAGGACCCCACTTTTGGGTCTCCCAGTTATGAAAAAATTGATGACATCTATCCTTAAAAAAATTTACCCACTCCATTATTTTACCAACTATCAATGGAAGAAGGTTGGAGTATACATATATTGAAAAGAAAAAAATTATAGGGTGCAACATATCTAACCCCCCCTCCTGAATTGACCTATAAGTTATTTGGTGTCTAACTGGGTTTAACCTACTACCCCACAGGAATCTAAAAGCAGTACTATAAATTTTGTTTTCTAACTTAACTGGTAAAGGAAACATACTACTTACAGTTAGGAAGAAAGGAATAATGAAAGTTTTATACATGAAAACCATTGTTTTTCTTGACATGGGAAAGGCTTTCCATCGGTTCATTTTTTCCTCCACTTTCTTAATACAGTTTTCCCAATTTAACACAGCAGAATCCCTGGTACCTAAGGGAATCCCCAATATTTTTATTGGAGGTTCTGATAACTGAATACCACCTATTACCTCTCTATCCATGTCCCTTAGCTCACTAAGCATCACACACCCACTTTTGGTCTTGTTAATTTGAGAACCTGATACCTTGGAGAATGCCTTTACAATTTCAAGTGCTCTCTCCCCTGATGTCTTGTTAGCCACCAACAGTGTGACATCATCTGCATATGCCATTACTACTAGGAACAAATGCCTGTTTGACCCCTCAATATACAGTATTTCCCCACTGAATTCTAATTTTCTCAAGTGGGGGTCAATAGCCAGTACATATAACAGTGGGCTTAATCAGCACCCCTGTCTTATGTCTCTTAAAATTTGAATGTGCCTCCCCATTCTGCCATTCACTACTGGACTAGTAGAGGCATGTGCATACAGTATTTCCACCCACTTCACAAACATCTCAGGAATGCCATATTTCTTTAATACCACAAAAAGGTATTCACAGGGAACAGCATCAAATGCCTGTGACTTACGGAGGGTAAAAAGAATGCCCGAGGCTCCTTGTTGATTGAACAGTTACCTAATTAACTTTAAATTGTGCATCATTGAATGCTGGGGTATACCACGAGTTTGAGCTGTAGAAACCACATATTGTGCAACTTTAGCTAGCCTGGCACATAAGATATTACTTAAAATTTTCCAGTCAGAATTCATTAAGCTGATTGGTCTCCAATTTGAGATGTGGGCCCTTTCCCCTTTTATATAAATAAAAATCAAGAGACTGCCAGCTAACGCTTTAAGGAAGGGTGCTTCCCCCCCTAAAATGTCATTAAATACCAATGGTAGATGGTCTCCTAAAAGTTCTACTATTTCTTTGTAAAACTCGCCTGGAAGACCATCAGGTCCAGGGGATGTGCCCAGTTTTGCTGCTGAGATTGCCATTAGTAGCTCTGCTTTTGTAATTGGGGTAGTCAAAATCTTGCATCACCTCTAGGAATTTTTGGGACTCCAATGTTATTTAAGAAGTCATTTAGGGAGTCTGAATATGGTACAGACTGTCCAAATGATTTCCTCACATGTATCTCCACTACCTGCATCATGCCAACCCCTTATTTTATATTATGTCCATTCTCTGTTTGTAGTTCAGTCATGAATCTTGCTTCTATTCACTGATGGCAACTATCGTATGGGTTTAGTTGTTGTGCTTTCCCCATGGTCCCATATTTTTGTTCAAAAAAACAGGGTTTGGGCCCTTTAATATTGAAATTCTTTCATATCAGTTTTACCAAAAGAATCTGTTCTAAAAGATCCTCCCCCATTTCAACCAAGTGAGACAGTAAGATTCGTAATTTATGTCAAAGTTTGAGGTAGTTTAAGTATTTAGCATTAGCCACCTGTTTTGCCCTCTTACTACAGTACTCCTGTATGTCATTGTTTGTGTACTGCCACCAAAGCAGGGGGTTATCATATATCTGAAACACTGAAAGACAGGCCATGATTTCCTACTGCAGTCCTGTCATAAAGTCTGGTTCCTCCAAGGAGGATACATTGAATCTCCAAATCATGTTTAATAATGGCTTATTACTAGGAGTTCCAAAGTGTACCCGAAGTAAAGAATGATCTGTAGTTTCAATGGGAAGAGTGTCACATGCAGTAATAGGTACCCAGTGTGATACAAAAATCATATAAATTCTAGTTGATAATCTGCCTTTATAAAAAGTGAGTGCTGGAGTAATGGATTTTTCAGCTGCGCAATCTATTAACTTTGTGCTTTTGTACATTCTGTTCAGGAAATTGGAATCATTATTTAATTTATTAGTCAGACCTGTTTTATCTTGTAAAGACAAAATACAATTAAAATCTCCCCAAAAATCACTGTTTATGTTGTATATAAATAGGGCTGGAGTTGTTTAAATACATCAATATGTTTATATTTTGTTTGGGGATTGTACAAATTCAGAAGCCTAAGATCCTGCCCCTTAAACCTCATGCCTAAAATTAGGACCCGACCTGGAATCAAATCAATTAACCTGGATATTGTTGCACCAACACCTGATATTAAAATACCCAGGCCAGAACATGCCTCCTTCCCAATGACCAAAAGGAGGGGCCACTATGCCATTCTTTTTTTGCCAGGTATTGCTCCCTTACTGTGTATATTCTAGAGTCTTGTAGGAACACAATGTCCAGCCATAATTCCCTTAATACAAAGAAGGTAGTGTGTCTTCTTTGGGGATTTTTGATACTGTCAGTGTTGAGTGACCCTACAGTAAGGTTCCAGGGCAGTTTCAAATTCCTTCTGGTATTAGCACTCTGCTTTCTTCCACCTTAGGAGACCTGCTGTTTGATGTCTTCATTTTTTTCTTCTTTTTTTCTTTGCTGTTTTAAAATCACCTGAGGTTCTTTCATTATCAGTTGTAAGATTTGTCAAGGATGATGTGATAGAAGAAGCATCTGATTCTTCTTCATCCTCTGCCCATTGTTTTCACTTTGTCAAAGTTGAGAATCTGTTACTTGTTGGTACTAGGTACTCCTGAATAGTTTCTTGCAGAGCCTCAGCTTTCCGCAGCTGACTTCTCATGACTCTTCTGGCATTTTGCAGTTCCCAGTTCTCAGTGAGTGGAGGGGGTAGAAACACTTCTTGTGATGTTGACTGGCCTTGTTTGCCAGAGGGGGTGGCATCTCCATTCCCACTGTCCCATCCATCCTTTGTGCACTATGTTCCCTTTCTTCACCTTCTACAATTGCATCACCCTCGGAATGCATAGATACTTCTTGGATTGGATTGGGACAGTGCACTTGTGGTTCAGACCCAGTTCTGTCTTGGTTAGGCCTACACTGTTTCTGATCTGTGTTGCAGTTTCTGTCAGGGTGATTCCTCTCATATCCTTCTTCATCTTCAGCATTATAAGGGCTATTGTGTGCCACCCTCAGGCAATTTCTAAAGGAATGCTTTGTTTCATCACAGAGATTGCAGTGCAAAGGGGAAGGACAGTTGATGGAAACATGTCCTAGGCCATTACATAGTGTACACTTCAATTGGTCACAGGCACTGCTAAGGTGTGTGTATGCCCCACACTGAAAACAGGATCTTGGCTGTCCTGCATAGAACACAAATCCACGGTCATGACCTAGATAAAAACAACTTGGGAGTTGTTGAATTATTCCATGTGTCTGGTTTAATCGAACTTTAATCCACCAACCATCTGTCCATATGTCTTCAGAGTCAATGATTGGGTCAGGAAGTCCCAACACATTACATTTTGTCTTCAGCCAGTATAGAATGTCCCCAATAGCCACACCCTCATTCTTAAATAACATTGTGATGGTGCAGTAAGTAGGTCTAGATAGTGGGATAACCATGAATGCTTTCCACTCAGGTGTTTGTCTCAGACCCTGGTGTCTCTGCCAGAAATGTTCCAATCCTTCAGCAGTTTTAAAACTAACATCAAATATGGGGTCACCAGATGTGTGGATGAGTGCATAGATTTCTTGTGCTGAAAAACCCATACTATCTTTTATTAGAGTTTTCCCGAAATATAATCTATCTGGGTAAACCTCTAGGCCTCATTTATATTTGATCCGTGCAGCATTTTTCCATTTAGCCAGCTCAGATGGAGTATGAAACAGCCAAGCAAATGTTCTTTGTTTTGGGCCCTGTGGACGTGCTTCTGGCCTTGCATTACCTGAAGGCTCATTTCTGGAGCTGCCCTCTTCTTTAAGTTGGGCCTGTGAAACTGTAAGAGCAATACTTGGCTAGTGTGAGGCAGCCTGGGTGTGGGGGTCTGGTTTCGGGTTGGGGTCTGATCTTCAATCCCAATCCCAGACATCTGTTGCTGTACGGCACCTTCTGTGTTTCTAGTAGCCTGGACAAGGTGATTAATAAATGGTGCATGCAGGTGAGGTGGGGAGAATCTCTTAATTCAAAAGTGGAGGGGACCTCCAGAGGATCATTTGATACATCATGCGTTCTTTCTGGCGAGGCTCGTGGTTGGTCCTTAGAGTATCGAACCCAACCTGCCTGCCTTCCTAAGTGCTTCTTCTACTGTCAGTCCAGTAACCAAGATATTATTATCATAATCTGGTGACATGTCCCCATTTCCTAGGGTCGTGCTTTGTGTATGTTCCTGATGTTGGGTTGAAACTTCACTCATTTAATTTATCTGTCCAAACTCAATGCTGACCTTATGCATTTGCCCCTTGTCCTTATCTGCTGCCCCTTCATCTTTTGATATTGCAATCTCATGGTTTTGCTCAGGTATGCTATTAGAATCACAGTGTGTCTCAGTAACTTTTTTCCCCGCACCACTCTCCTGGGCCTGAATACTCTATTCCTTTTCAAGTACATTGATTGATGTGTCTTCCATTTATAAAACCTTATCTTTTGTCTGTACACTGTTTTTAGTACTGTATTGTGTACTCACTTTATCATCAAACTCCTGTTGAAGTGCTTCTCTGTTTGGATCTGTTGCCTCAGTAACCCTTGGTTTCACACACAGACCTGCAGGTATTGCATCTCTCTGCCTTTTTGGCATAAAAAGTTCTTGTTTTTTGCATTCAGTTAAATCCTATTTGTTTGCCACCTTTAATATCTCCTTTTGCAAAGCATTCCTTTGCATTTTACATTTCTCCTCTGCCAATAATAACTCTTTGAGTTTTTCTTTGTTTTGCAACTGTTCTGAACCAGGTATTAAAGGGGACTGTACCTTAACTGAGTTTGTAGCTTCTTCCACAGTTTGTGACCAATCCATGTCAGATTCTGGAAAGCAAACAGGAACATCATTTTCATTTTCCTTATCTGTAGCAAATTGCAAGTCCACATTGCCCACAAGAGATATTGGAACAGAAAGGAATTCCTTGTCTTCTGTCTCTCCTGTATGCAGTCCTCCTCTACCAGGATCCATGGGAGCTGCCATCTTGGTCCCACAGGAAAATGCATCCCACCTGCTCACAGGAAGCAAGAGCAGGGGGAATTTCCCTGGTGTAATGGCCAAATTTCTCCCATTCACTAGAAATACCATCAACAGCCTAATCTAGTTCAATTTCAGATGTTTACCATCTGTTCCCCCCCTCCACCACTGAAAAACTGAGAAAGGGACTCCTAGGCCCAGTGGTCTTACCGGGTCAACAAAATTCAATAAACAAGTCAATAAACAATAAACTATCTCCTCAGCTTGGCTCACTACTTTTGTTGATGAAGCTGAGCACTCTTTATACAGCTCTCATAAACATTTACATGCACTCAGTGTTGATCTGTGACCATAGTACTTACACATCCTTTGAAACATAGAAACATAGAACCGTATAGAAACATAGACGTTGATGGCAGAAAAGGACCGCAAGGCCCATCCAGTCTGCCCATTTCTTTTTCTGCCTTATGAATGTGCCATAGGCCTTTACTTTGTCAATGGCCTATCTATTGGTCCTCATCTATATTGCTATCTTTTGCCTATCTCATACCCGTTTGAAGCCCTGCACTGTATTCATATCCACCACTTCCTTAGGTAGGCTGTTCCATGCATCTGTGATGCTTGGCCAGCTGGTTATGACTGTTGTATGATATTTGTAATATAAAAATATAGTATGTGAGCCTGTCTTTCCATGACTCCCCCCCCCCAGGTTTCAGGGAAGCTACAGGATATGTAAACTGACCAGGAGATCTCTGTAATGTAATTAACTTCCTTGAGAAATTGCATTTTATGGCCTTTTCATGACCTCTTGCTTTGAAGTTAGGAACCTAAAATATACATTTCATTACAGGACAGGACATCATTTAGCTGATTCCTGTTGGCTATATCGCACCTAGGTGATGGACTGCAGGGTTGTAAACCACATAAGAACTGGGGGATCAAAGACTCATAAATCTGGGAAATGAGTTTTTGCTGTTGTCACCTTATATAATATACCTCCTGATAGGACATCATGTTTGTATTTTTTTTTATATTCTTAAGGGAGGAGCTAGATGACTCACAGAAGGGATGTGGGGAGACTGAGTTAATTTATTCATTTATTTATTAGCTTTTGTTGACTAGGTAGGCACCCTAGACAAAGTGATTGCCTATATTCAGGTACATCCTGGGAGAGTACAATGAAGGACAAGACCCTACAGTGAGCAATAAGATACAATCATACATTACACAGGATCAAGCAGAGTAGTCAGGTGACATTGAACAAGTAGTCATGAATTAACATAGTTGAGCAGTAGAAACAACTTTGCATAGGCTAAAGATAAGCACAGTGCAACAGACAAAGACTCACAACCCGGAGGCATAGGGTCAACACATTTCTATTCAGTAACAGAACCATCAAACAGTGCAATAGACAGAACTCTGCCAGGGTCAGAGAGTAGTTAGATTATAATATGAAGCAGAATCCTAAGCAAGTGGGATACACCCTCATGCAAGGGCCACCATAACTGCAGGTACATGAGAGTCTGGTGCAAGGACCTAAATTAATTAAGGTGGTTTGGGACAGCCACATGCAGAGGTGAGCTTCAGATGGATCCAGAGGGAGCTTCAGAGGCAAGAGTGAGAGGGAGAGAAGTGAACCTGGGGGGGAGTTCCAGACTTTGGGTGCACCAGCAGCAAAGCCCCTATCCCCCATCTGTGTTAAGGTGGCAGGAACATTGAGAATAGCAGAGCCCAGGGACCGGAGGGAGTATGAAAAGGATGCAGGTATGAGGAGTTCTGCCAGACCCTGTGGGGTGCCAGTTCTGAGCACCTTACCTGTGAAACTACCTAGGACAAAAATCATGTGATTAAGTGGGGAGAGCCAGCCAAGCCTGCTGTACAGGTTACAATGGTGGGTGAGATGGGGGCAGCAAGTGCAAAACAACAAATGTTGTTATATGCAACTTTCCACCTAGCGAGGTGAGCTTTGGAAGTATACACATACAGGATGAGGCCATAGCAGAGGGTAGAAGAAACACACCGCTGGCCAGAGCACATCAATCAACAAGTGTTAGGTTGTTCTTCGCTCAGTAGGCAAGACCCAGCTTGCAATTGACATCCCTACATGTATTCTGTATATGACGACCAAGATCAAACTGGGGGTCAAGTGTCACCCCCAGGTATTTAAAGGTATCAGTAACCAGGACAAGAGAGCCGTCAATTCCCTTGATGGACAGGTTTTAAACGAATACTTGTGTCTGAACTGTTTGAGAGACATACCATCTTGGCACTCTAGATCAACACAATCCTCTGATTTAACTATGCGCGAACAGAGATAATACATTAGATCGAAAAGGTCTAAATGTATGGTGGTAGGAGGTTATGTTTTGTACTTTTCTCATTCTTTTATGTGATTGTGAGCTCTTTGATATATTGTTCTGTGTTTATTTTTTTTTCATATTTTTATCTTCTTTTAGTAAAGTACATTTTATTGAAAAGACTGCCTGGGTGTCTGTCAGTTCTTTTTGCATGTGATGCATAGAAGGTTAAGTATGACAGAACTGTTCAATAGCTTGATGGTGTTAGTGAGCTTGAGTAAAAAGGTAAGAATATACTTAAGGTCTCTTATAGAGTTTTAAGGGTTCATTTTGGAAGTCTGGCTTGGTGACCCCGGCAAAAGATTGTACCACTATCCCCTAAGAGGGTATGTATATGAGCCTGTGCACTGGGTACACCAGCATATGATTCACAGTTTGAATCCCCCCAGAACTTGAGACTAAAGGTGATTCGGACCCAAAAGCAGAAAGGAGGGTTACCCTGTCTGTTACCTGTTCACTATTGCGCTCTGAGTTTGGCACTGTGGGAGCAGAGGGCCTGACCTGCTGAGTGCGTTTGTGATCCACCACCCTTTCTGTTAAAAAGAACTTCCTCACATTACCTCCTAATTGGCCTCACTCTAATCTCATGCTGTGTCCTCTTGTCCTGATATTTTTCTTATACTAAAACATGTTAGACTCTTTCACCTTGTTAATGCCCTTAAGGTGTTTGAATGTTTCAATCATATCACCTCTCTCCCTCCTTTGCTCAAGGGTATACATAAGGAGCTCCATTAATCTGTCCTCATATGCTTTCTGATGTAGTCCCTGCACCATTTTGGTTGCCCTTCTCTGGACTGCCTCCATTTTGTTAATATCCTTGTGAAAGTGCAGCCTCCAGTACTGCATGCAGTGCTCCAGATGAGGCCTAACCAGTGTCTTGTAAAGAGGGATTATTACCTCCGTCTTCTGACTTGTGATACCCCTAATAATACTTTCCAACATCTCCCTAGCCATACCTACTGCTTTAGTGATCTGCTTGGATGATTTCAGGTCCTCTGTGATGAAGATGCTCAAGTCTCTTTCTTCCCTTGTGATTGCCAGCAACTCCCCTCCCAACCTATATTTGGCTTCAGGGTTTCTCTTCCTTATGTGCATGATTTTGCACTTCTCTATGTTAAACCCTAATTGCCACTCTTCTGACCATTTTGCCAGTTTATCCAGATCCCTTCTCATTCTGCTCACCCCATCTGGATCATCTACTCTGTTGCAGATTTTGTTGTCATCTGCAAACAGACGAACCTTACCCTCCAGTCCATCTGTAATGTCACTGATGAAGATATTGAAGAGGACTGGCCCCAGCACTGATCCCTTAAGTACCCTACTTGTGACTTGCATCTCTTCTGACTGTATACCATTTACCACTAGTCTCTGTTTTCTGCCCACCAGCCACTTTGCCACCCAGTTGACCAACTTTTGACCCACCCCAAGCCTACCCAGCTTATTAATCAATCTTCTATGTGGAACAGTATCAAAAGCTTTGCTTAAATCAAGGTATGTAACCTCAACTGCACCGTCTTTGTCCACCACTCTGATTACCCTGTCAAAGAAATATATAAGATTAGTCTGACAGCACCTTACTGTCATAAACCCTTGCTGTCTTGGATCCTGTGCTCCTGTGGATTCCAGGTGTTGCACTATCCTTTCCCAAAGGAGTACCTGCATAATCTTGCCCACTACTGAGGTAAGACTGGCTGGTCTCTAGTTCCCTGCCTCCTCCCTGCTACCACTCTTAAAGAGTGGGATCACATGAGCCCTTCTCCAGTCTTCTGGGACCTCTTCTGTGCTTAGAGACTCACTAAACAGTTCTGATAATGGCTATTCTAGTTCCACCCTAAGCTCCTTTAGTACCCTGGGATGTGTGCCATCCGGTACCATTGCCTTTTTCACCCTGAGCTTAGCAAGCTCTTGTAGGACCCTTTTTGTTGTGAAGGGACTTGTGCACATCTCCTCCCCCCATGTCCATGGTGCTTTTTGTAGTTTTACATGGATAGTTACTTGCCCTTAAATTTTCCTACCTATGACATGATGTTTAAATATTCCTTCCTTTTCTTGATCATTGTACTACAATGTATTTTTATGCTATTCTACTTTGCACAAGTTTCTGCATATTTTATATGCCATTTACCTTACTGATGAATCTGACTAATTGCCTCACCATGATATTACCCTTCAATGATGCAATGCCATAATTCATGGTTCCTCCTCTCACTGCCTATTGCATCACTTTGTATTTCTACTATATGTATTGCCTTGCATGGAATCTTTTATGTACCTGAAAATAGGCATTGATTGCCTAGTGTACTTATCAGGTTAGCAAAAGCAAAATCAATCTATCTGTCTATCTATCTATCTATCTATCTATCTATCTATCTATCTATCTATCTATCTAATCTATCTATCAAGGAGGCAGTATAGAGCAGTGGGTTAAGGCTCTGAGCTGCAGATCTGGAGACCTGGTTTGCATCCCACAGTCACCTAGGTGCATACCGTGTGATCCTGAGCAAGTCACTTAATTTTCTTGAGCTACCAGGTCGCATCTGGAAATAAGCTTTGGTTCAGTGTGCTACTCCTAGTAAAACAATTTTCCCTTCCCTATCAGGTTTGACTGAAGTTCAATGTTAAACCATAATCTTTGCACCTTAATTACTTGGATGGCATTCAACAAAATTCCACAAATGCATGGTCCAGGTGGCAAGTTCTTGACACCTGGGAAGTTTTGTGATGGCCGCTTAACTGTATTTCAAGATCCAGAAACATCAAAAATACATAAAAATGCAAATTATTTGTCTGCTGTTTGCTCTCACCTATAGAAAGATGACATGGAATTTTGTTCTAAACTATCAGGACAGAAGGGGCTTGTCCAAAGGGCCAGCCTTTTGAAAGTTTTATGAAATAAATATTAATCAGTTCTAGAGACATACGAATTTGAAATTTTGCTTCTGAGAATGCTCATTAGGTTTTGAGGATAAACCTGTGATTCAACCAAAAAATTCTTCTTTGTGAGTCATGAGAAAAAATATTAGGTGGTGACAGTGCCCATCTTTTTTGTTTCTTTGTTTGTTTTTTGTTTACTGTGCCAAAAAAAAAAATAAGATACATTTAAACTAGTTATTAAAAAAAACACATGGATATTGCCAATTAAGCATAATTCTGGTGTCTGTTTAAAAAAAAAAAGGCCAGAAATACTTTTTTTTTGGACTTTGGTTGTCTGCTAACTGAGATGGCTGCTTCTTTTGTCATAACCCAAGAATTCCTGTGTTTCACATTTAAATGCAATGAAATAATTTTTAAAATGCACCAAAAATTATTGTTTGGTACTTCAGTGTGCAACACAGGAAATCCAGTTTTTGGTGAGTACAAAAAATCTTTCATGTCTCAAATCCTTTACCTCATAACTTGGCTGTTTTACAATAGTTTAGTCCTCAATTTTGAATATACTGTTTACACAACTCTATCTCATGAGCAAGCATGGTAGGAATTTTCAAAGGCAGGTCAATAAGTGATTTGGAAGTCACTTTGTGAAACTGACTTTTCAGTGAGATGTAACATATTTTATCAACCAAGTTTATGACATGTAGTTAATGATCCAGATATTCAGACTTCACCATGCAGTGGCGCAAGCCTGGGTGCACCGCAACTGGGATGTGCCAGTGCCAGAGTCCGGTGATATTCAACGGTGATGCACCATGGCACCGCACCATTGAATATGGCATGCACTGTGCACAGCACAGTGGCACTGCACCAGAGCAAGCCACAGATAGGGAGCACGGGGATGCACCAACGCAAGTGCCATTACACTAGGTGCATCACTCGCAATATTCAGAAAGGATCATGCAAATGAGGCCATAAAATATGCATGGTACAAAAGGGGCCATTTTCATGTCATTATGGCCCCATTTGCATGACTTGCTCAGGGCAGCCTGGCGACTTACACCTGGCACCCTGCACAGCATGATGTGTGCAATGGGGATCCCAGGACATCCTCTGGCCCATAGCAGAACACACATCACTGGTAGTCTAGTGCCCCCATCCCCTATAACTGTAAGAAAAGACCATCCCTGGTGGGCTAGTGGTCCCCCCCAACCGATTCCCCAAGATATGTACAAATGATCATCCGTGATGGTCTAGGGTACCCTCTCCCACCTGATTCCCTGAGAAATTTACAAATGACTATCCCTGGTGGTCTAGTGGAACCCCCACCCATTTCTGTGATCCCAGTAAGACCCCGCAATACAATTCCCTGGTGATCCAGTGGTGCCCACCCCTCTCACCCACACAGACCCCCATGCCCACCCCACCCCCATCATCGGCGGGTGGCTGCATCCCTCCCACATAATGCCTGGCCCAGCCATGGAATGACAGGTACAGTATGGACTGCAAGCCAATCGTCCCCACTGTGGACCAATGGGCTTGCAGGGCATACTTCACTAGACAGTTCCAAATATGTGAATTATTTCTTTCACAAATTTGGGACTGTCTAGTACAGTATGCCCTGCAAGTCCATTGGTCCACACTGGGGACCAATGGGCTTACAGCCCATACTGTGCCTGTCATTCAGCTGGTGGCCGGGCAGTATGCAAGCGGTTGCAGCCACCTGCTGATGATGGGGGGAAGCAGGGTGGGAACAGGGGTCTGTGTGGGCGGGAGGGGTGGAGGGTGCCACTGGATCACCAGGGAAGTTTATTACGGGGTCTTACCATGATCACGGCAAGGGGTGGGGGTTCCTAGACCACCAGGGATGGTCATTTGTACATTTCTCGGGGAATAGGGTGGGGAGACCACGAGACCACCAGGGATGGTCATTTCATACAGTTATCAGGGAATTGGGGACTCAGGGGGGCCACTAGTCTATCAGGGAGATGACTGTCTGTCATCTACCAGCAATCTGGGACTTGTGCGGGAGGGGGGTCCACTAGCCCACCAGGGTGTGTTCACATGTTTGGTTCATGGCATTGGGAGGGAGGGGGTACCACTAGACTGCCAATAGACTGTGGGTGCTTGTGGATGGTGTGCTGGGTGAGAAGATGGCCACCCACGGCTGGTGGCTGCTGTGTTGCACCCTGCAATTCTGTAGCCCACCTGTGGGTGGCCGGGATTTGTTCCCACATTTCATGGGCTCAACTTTGAGCCCCCCTATGTGGTGCAATGCAGGGCTGTGCCAGCATATGCACCGCACATGCTGGACTAAATATCAGGATGTGCCACATATGCATGGGAACACCCCCTGCATCTGCACTGCATATGATTACATTGTGCCCCAGGACATCGGGATTTAAGCTGCACCAGGCAGCCTTCTCAATATCCCACCGGAACAATCCCTTTGAATATTCAGGCCAATATGTCAAAACAAAGTTCTCTGACCTTCACTTTAGTGATATGGTCAATTCCTGTGTCTTGTTCTGGGAATTCTTGGGTCACACATTTAAGTGAAACAAAATAATTTTTCACATGGACCAAAAATGAAATTCTTGAGTTACATATTTAAATGCTACCCACAAATTTTTCATTTGTACCAAAAATGGAATTCTTGGGTCACACATTTAGTGTAACCCACAAATTTTTCACAAGCACCAAAACTGGAATTCTTGATTCATACATTTAAGTGTGACCTAATAATTTTCATGTTCACCAAAAATGGAACTCTTGGGTAACACATTGAAGTGAGACTAGCGAGTTTTTCATGCAAACCAAAAATGCTTATTTTTTCTGTTGGATTAGTTTTTTGGTCACACATTTAACTTGAACCAAGAATGTTGGGTATGCAATAATAATTCTTGATTTTTTCTGTTGGATTTGGTAGCACATTTAATGCAACCCAAGAAGTTTTCATGGAAACTAAAACAATGTTTTGGGATAGTGTGAGATTTTGATATATGGATAATGAATTCCTTGTTTGCACATTAAGTTTGTCACAAGAATTTTTGTGAAAACTAAGTTGCATATTAGGTGCTACCCAGGAAGTTTTTCATTCCAACTTAAAATTATTTTTTGAATGAATATTTATGCCTTTACTCATAACTTGGCCATTGTTCAATATTACAGTCACACATGTTGAATATACTGCTTACATGACCCTACCTCATGAACATGGATGGTGATAAATGTGATTTCATAGTCCCTCTGTGAAGCCACCTTTCATGTGGCATTTATCACATTCTAACAACCAAGTTCATGATGTGGGGTCAAAATGTAAAAAAAAGTTATTTAGCCATCAGCTTAGTGAGATGGCTGATTATTGAATCATGAAATGTAAATTCTTGGATTGTACAATTAAGTGCAACTAAAGAATTTTTGCTGTAAACCGAAAGTGCAATTCTTGGGTCACACAATTTAAGTTTGACCAAATAATTTTTTATGTGAACCTAAAAACTGAATTCTTGGGTCACACATTTAAGATTAACCAAAGAACATTTTGTTTTGCACCAAAACTGGAATTCTTAGGTTTCACATTTTATTATAACATAATAATTTTTCATGCACACCAACAAATTGAATTCTTGGGTTGCACATTTAATGGTGAATGAAGAATTTTTTATGTACACAAAAATGTTTGCTTTTCTGCTGGATTAATTGTTTGGGCCACACATTTGAGTGTGACCAGATAAATTTTGTCCACACCAAAAAAAGCTTATTTTTCTACTGGATTGTTCGTTTGGTTGCACATGAAAGAGTGACAGAAGAATTTTTCATACAAACTAAAAAAAAAAAATTCTTGGACCAGACAGAGATTTTTGTCTGCAGATGAAGGATTATTTGGTCACACAGTAAATGTGATCCAATAATATTTTTATGCAGACTTTAATTTTTTGTGTTTTGAATGGTTCAATATTTTTATGCGTGATCAAAGAATGTTTATGCTGCACATTAAATACAGTAGTGCAATACCAGCTCTCAATATAAAATTGTGATTTTGTTTTGTATCTCACATGCTTTTACTCATAACCTGGCAATTGACAATGTTTTATTGCCAAAGTTTGAATGAATTGATGTTCAGTTGAGCTCAGTTAGCCAGCTACATGGCTGAGACTGGGGCAGCATGACCCCCAGCCTGGGGAGAGATAGTGCACTGTTGGCTATATGGGCAACAAGTAATTGTATAGTGAAAAGACATCTTCTTTTGGCATAGAGCCCTACATCTCTACATTTGTAACTGCATGTAGTGCTGGGCCCAGTAGGCCTTGTGGTTCTGCAGCCAAATGGACTTTGTGCATTTACATCGTTAATCACATGGAAGTGCAGGGTTCAGAGAGGTCAGAAATTCTACAGCCCATCAAATAGCACAACAATTTATTTGCTTACATAGCCACATGAAAGTGTAAGGTCAGAAGGCCCTGCACTTAAGCAGGTAGATTCACTCTTTTCTTAGCACTGGACATGGAGGGATTCATGAATCTACATTTTGTCATGCAGGTTCTGAAGGCTATTAGGGTTGATAATCCCAAATAAGTTTCTACCACTGATTTTCAAGTATTCTGGAGACCCCAAACCATAATGTTTTGCATTTCCCTACTTTGTGTGCTTTGCATTTTTCAACCTTGATGTCTGCACTAACATTTTTTTTCAGTTAATATATATATATATATATATATATATAGATAGGGGATACATGATGGGCGACTGTGGAATATGGAAAATATTTTCATGAGTGCAGACTGAACTGTGATAATATCATGAGTGCTGAAGGCACGAGTGATATTATTGCAGTTCACTCTGCACGAGTGCAAATGTTTGCCATATTCCACAAGTCGCACATCATGTGTGCGATTTACACAGAAGGGCTAGTATCCTTTGCGAACATTGTTTTCTCTGTTTTTTTTTTTTTTATTTTGGCAACTGGGTTAGTTTTTAAGGGGACCTGGGACCACTGGGCAGTTAAGTGATTTGTTCAGAGCCACACAGTATTGAAATGGAAGTTGTGAGAATCAAACACTGGTCTGGGCTGCTGGATATAGGAAGTTTGTTCATTGCTTGTTACTCTAAACCCTAGGCTATGCTGATAGCACTGTTTGTGGTCTGAGTGTGTGTAAGTGTTTCTGAATGGGCTGAGACTGTTAGACACTATGAGAAACAGGTGCATGTGATTTGCAATGATAATTGTGTTACCTGCAGCTAGGAGTGAGAAACATACTGTTTATTCAGTAAGTTGCAGGCTTCACTGAGACAGAGAAACTGTTGCAGTCAGCACTCAGAAAGAGAAACTGGTTTATGAAGAAGGCTGGTTTGAAGATTAGAGCAGCACAGTAATGGGCTAGGATTGTCAGAATAACTATGGGACACACGTGATTGTCTTTTACAATGCTATTTGAATTATGAACATATGAACATACAAAATATGCCAGCAGATAAAGGCCTAGAGGTCTATCAAGTCTGCTCGAATGTGCAGCTAGCAACCCTTATTCTGCAGCTGCTCCTCCCTTCCACCCTTCCCCTTCATTGACCCTCCCCCTTGTCCTGTCCCATCCCCTTTTGAAGCAGTCCACTGTTCTACTGGGTACCACTTCTGCAGGTAATACATTCCACCCTGCCAGTTAGTTGCAGGATTCAGTGAGAAAAAGAAACTGTGAAGCTATAAAATGCAGGCTGCAGTGTAGATGGTCTCACTCTGGCGACATCACCATTGTTGTATATTTGCTGGCGATGTAGACACTGTGGGTTTACCAGGAAATAAATCCACAGTGGTGATGTCATCACAGTGGTTATACAATGGCTGTGAAAATAACACCATTTACTTCATAGCATATCACCTCACCCCATTGTATAAATATATATATGTTGTATTGGCATGGTAGAGCTAGAAGTGGATTGCTCAGTATAAACACAATTTTTGTACCTTAACTTAGGTGACATTCGACAGAATAGCTCAACATTTTGCATATGCCGTCTGGGTGCTCAAGCTTCAAGATGTGAAAAGTTTTATGACAGCAACTTGGTTGTTTTCATAGATGTGGAATATCTATTTTTGGATAAATGAAGATTTTTTTTTTTTACGATAATTAATGCACCATTTTTTGCTATCACCAACTGCCTAGATGATGCAAACTTTTTCATAAGCTTTCAGGACACAAGCAGCCTTTGCTGAGGTAGTGCCTTTTGATGTCTTTGTGAAAAAATATTTAATAGTTTCAGAGTTACAATGATTTAAAGTTTTTTTTTTCCTTTTGCACGTATTCAACAGGGTCTTTGGATAACATTCTGATTATGAATGATTAAAAAACACTGATAGTGAGGGTTGAGATGGCTGCAATCACATTTTTTTTTACTTTTCATCTAAAAAAGAAAAAAAATATCTAAAAATGATCAGTTTATTAACAAAAAAAACTGAACCTAGCGAAACAGGACTCATTTAGCTAGATTCCAGTTTTTAACAACAACAACAAAAAAGAGCCTTATCTGTGCACCACAAAATCCAGGTTGCTCAGCTTAGTGAGAGGAGCCATTTAACTACATTCTTTGTATGAGAATAGTGGGACAATCTTCACACCTGCGGATTCAGATGGAGACATGCTGCCTGCTTCCTTTGCTGTAGTGAGCCAGTGATCTAAGTCTTTGTCTCTATCTTGTCTGTCTGTCTAGCTGTCTATCTGTCTGTCTACCTACTTACCTATTCTGTCTTAAGCGGATTGGGGTACTCACCCCTGGTACTGCTACTTTGTAACCCCCTCACCTCCAGGTCACCCCCCCTTCCAAACGCATACATAGAAAACAAGTAATGTCATAGTGGACTGGGGTGCCCACCCTGATACTTATTGCCAAGCCTCTCACGTCCAGGTCACAAGCCCCCACCATGAATAGTGGCGACACTAGGATGCCCACCCCTGATGCTACCATAGGCTAAAGATAACACTGGGGTGCCCAATCCCAGTGTCAGATTGAGTAATAGTAAACCTGAACTTGCAAAAAAGAAAGCAGTCTGTCACTGTATTTTATTTTAAGAACCTGTAAAAATGGTCCCTCATGAAATTGTCCCCCCTCACACACACCTAACACATCCCAACCCCCTGCTCATCACCCACCACCTTACTCCCCTACACTCACACCCTCACTTACCTGAACATGTCCCATAAAGTAGAGCCACTCCCTGATTGAAGACACATTTTGCTGCTGGAACCAACAACTGCAATATTAGAATATAAGATAAGCGTAATTAAATGTATTTCAATGGCTTTTGAACTTTTACTCACAATGTTGTAATTTTTAAATATTTTTGCACCAAGTTCTCAATATGGCCTTTCTTGGACCCCACCTCTTGACCAAGGTAGGTGGAATTTTTCAAACCCATCTCAAAAGGTGACTTTGTGGTTACTGTATGAAATCACCTTTCAGGCGAGATTTGAAAATTTGCACCTATCTGGTTCATGATGTGGGAGTCACAAAACGGATGTATTCAGGCCAGGTATTCAAAAATTTGACAAAGGCTGGCGCAAGTCCGGTGCAGCACAAATCCGATGTGCCACGGTGCAACAGGAACCATATTCAGAGGTTGCGCTGGCCACACTGCACCAGCGCAACCTGGCTGAATATGGTACAGTTGCACCATGCTGCAACCAGAGTTGTGCCATGGTGCAGAAAGAGATGTTCCAGCGCAACTGTGGGAGCAGAGCAGCAGAGCAACAGAGGGGGGCATGGCACAGAGAAGTGGCCCAGGGACAAAGCCAGGGAAGCACAGTGACAGGCCACAGGACACCACCATCAGCAAGGAACAGCAGGGCGCACACAGGCACCCAGATCCCCCCAAGAACACAACAGTGGCACAGATAGTAGGCAACAGGAGGTGCCAATGGCCAGTGGAGGACCAGTAAGGGAGCCTCCCTGCAGGCTGCAGGCCATGCCCCCCCACACCCAGACCAGAGCAGGCCACACCCAGGACCACGCAGCCAAGCACACACACACAGGTGGCCCACACAGCTTGCACAGAATGTGCCAGGAGCCACGTAGCATGGCAGACCACATGAGCCAAGCCACACAATGCTAAGCAGGGGCCCCAACACAGCATGCAGCCAGTACCTGACCAAAGACCATGGCTGTGTGCCAGCACCATGCACACATCCACCACACACCCCTGACAGCTACCCCCATTGGCACACCAAGGCACAGCCACTGATTGACAGGAGGGACACCAACACAGGGGGACACACCACAGCACACAGCAGTGAACCACAGAAGCACAACATGCACCCCGACCTATGCACACCACACGAACAGACACTGGGGCACTGCAGCATGGCTCCTTATGCCACCTGCAAAGCAGACACTGACACAGACAGATAAGTCAAAATAGATATATTTCCAAAACACTATATACAGCAAAAAGGGGTGGAAAAGGGTAGGAAAGTGAGGGAAGGGGACAAGGAACAGGGACTGTACAGTGGGATGAGGGACTGAAGGGGCAGGCACAGCAGAGAAAACAGGCAATGCTGGGGCCCATTCACTGGCATCCACAGCCTGCCACCCCTTGGCACCTCGCCACCTCTGATCCTCCAGCAGCATGCGGTGTATTAGAAGCACACCCTCAATTGTAATGGAAGTGATCAAAATCAGCTGCCAGAGCAGCCAGCAGTACATGAGCCTCCATCTTCAATGCTGGACACCTATGACAAGGGACAGGACAGGTGATCAGTGCAATGTCCCAAGGAACCATGCCCATCCACAGTGTGCAATGGACAGTGGGAACCCCCCAGAGGGCCTGTATCAGCCACCCACAGGGGGGTGGGCCAATGCCTGCCAACAATGCAGCACACCATGACAGTGCACAGAGGTGGTCCCTACTGCACAATGGCTATCTGATTGCACAATGACAGTTACATGGCACAGCGCACCAGCAGCACCACAGCAACATCAGTGGCAGCCGGGTGCACACCCACTCCACCAACAGCTGGCACACATGTCCAATGGATGTGCCACAGTGGCAAGCACCAGACACAGTGTAACACACACAGCTGCCAAGGCACACAGCACAGGCGGCCATGCCTGCACCCACACCCACACCCCCGCCATCCCCCATGTAAAGTGCAAAGGACTATGACAGTGCCTACCTGCCCTCCATGGCCTCGTTGGTGCTGGAGCCACACCTGCACTGCCTCCATGTCCCGCTATGGCCTGATGACCTGCTGCTGCTGCTGCTGCTGCCACCACCCTCTGGTGATTCTCAGGCCCTGGGAATGGAACAGAGACAGGTATACATCAGTAAACATCTGCAACAGCTGTGCACCACCTCCACCCCTGTGCACAGGGTGAGCCCCTGCCTGACATGTCCTGCACAGCTACATTGCAATGCAAGTGGCAGCTGGCACTGCCTCCCCACGATGTGCACAATGGCAGTGTGCTGCTCTGCAGGGCATGCCAGGCAACCTAGACAATACCACAGAACAGCACCAGGTCACACATGCAATATGGGCCTACTCAACAGGCTGTGGTACAGCCCCAGCACTTGACATGTGTCTCCAGCCTCCTCAGGTGTTCTGGGTCCCTCCTCATGAGGGTTCCATATATATGGTGGCACTGATCCCCCATCCTGGCAACCCTGGTTCTCTGCTGCAGTGTAGCAGCAATTCCCTGCCACACCATGACCCTGTGCTGCTACAGGGGCACCTGACCAAACAGTTGAGGGATGGGAGGGCTGGACACAGGCGACCAGGTTCACCAGCTAAACCTGCATCCAGTTTTCTGCCTTGGTGCCCTTCACTGTGCCATGCTGCGAGTTGTAGCCAGTGAGCAAAATGGTAGTAGTTAGTGCACATGGCCACAACATGTGCCAGATTCGCGATGCGAGGTAACATGCACCGTGTCCACCCATCGTGCAGTCTCGGAGAGGCACAGCATGGGTGTGGCTAGGTGGGGTCATGGGTGAGGGGGTGACCCAGGGGTCAGGGGTCACAACAGCCATGCTCCCTCTTCATGCAGTCAGGGTACAGTGAGCAACTGACACCATGTTACCATTTGGCACATGTGCACTGTGGGCCTGCACACCGCACATGCGTGAGCATTGCACCGCAACTTGCTCCAGAGCAATCTCTTTGTGCATGAGGCAAAACTGCAATATTCAGATGACACATGCAAATTAGCTCATCAGCCAATGTGTGGCACACTGGGGGCATTAGCATGTCATTACAATTGCACCAAAGCTCATTTGCATGCGTTGCACTACATAAGTGCCACTGAAGAGCACAGGCCATGAGCCAGTATTGCATCCTTTCCGGGTAAGTTGTGACTGCTGCTGCAGCTCACTGGAAGCAGCCAGCACAGCAGGGTAGGACAGAACAGGGTGATGCTGCCACTGACACACTGTGCAGTCCATGTCCACAGGAAGTGACATGTCAGAACATGAAGAGGGTGAGGAGCATGGGCCTGCTCACAAGCACAGGTCCAATTTCACAAAGGTGGAGACAGAGGCCCTGTTTGATGCCTACCTTGACAAGGAGCCCCTGTTAAGTGATGCCATGGGCACACCACAGGCCAGGACTGAGGCCTGGGAGGAGGTGGTGGCATGTGTCAACCAGCAGGGCAGCCACCAGATGTCAGCACAGGAGTACAGGAAGAAGGTGGGCATGGACAAGAGATGCATCAAAGAGAAGGTGGCAGCCATCCGTGTATCCTGGAATGCCACCGGAAGGGGGTCTGCAGATACACCACCACTTGTGGCACAGGAGGAGATGGTGGCAGCCACCCTGCACTGCAGCACGGTGGAGGGTGTGCCTGGCAGTGGATTCCAGATGGGTGGCCACTCATCACTGCATGGTGAGTATGTCAGCCATGCACAGCTGGGGGCGTGGAGGGTGTGTACACAGCCATGCTGGTGTGCATGCAGCTGGCATGCATGTCATGTGCATGTGTGTGCACCCATGCACATGCCATGCTGCAGAACATATGCAATGGCAGTTGGGGAAGGCAAATGTAGACAATGCATCACTAACATTCCTCTCTTTCTCTTGCAGTACCAGCATGCCTCTGTGTAGATGATGGGGCACCAGCGGTGGCAGCAGCTGTGGCCACTGGACTGGCCCCGGAGGACCAGCCTTCCAGCTCCATGGGCATCCGGGGGCCTGACAGGCTGCAGCTCACTACCACTGTGCAGGCAGATGTCCTGGACCTGGGGTCAGATGAGGTCCTGGATGTGTTCCTGCAGGATGCCAGCCTTGGGGTCCTGTGTGCAGAGACACAGATTGGGGAGGGGTGTGACACTGATGACAATGTAACATTCCTCCCAGACAGCATGACCACCACTGTGAAGGAGACACCACTTCAGGCCACTGCCACAGGCAGCACACCCAGCACTTTGCTAGCGGTGGAACAGCTGCCTGCCACCACTGTAGGTGCAGCAGTGTGTGCTGCCCTGGCTCTGCCCTGTGGTGGATGTGATGTGGACGCACAGGTGCTGGGTGGCATGCAGTGGCCGGATGGGTGACAGCAGCAGACTGTGAGTGCCACCAGGCAGCCAGACACAGGGACCATCACCCGTGCTCTGCTGTACCCAATCCCCCTGCAGACCCCACTGTGCAGCATCCACCAGAGAGGGGGTCTGTGCAGCATGGCCGGTCGCCACATGGGGATCGATCCAGCTCGGGAGCTCCAGGATGCCAACCTGCTTTCTAAGCACACCTATTTGCTGTGGAAGTCCATTCAGCAACAGGTGCTGCTCACTACTGGAGTGCATGCACTATGCGCACAGGTGTACCAGTTAGCCGAGCAGCAGGAGAGGGGCACTGCGCAGATCCTGGTGGGGATGCAGCACATGTAGGAGGCCATGACTGTATCCCTGGATTGCATTGCCAGTGTGATCTTGGATGGCTTTGCACTGCTGGTTGCCACAGGGCATGTCTGGGCACAGTTGACCCCCTGCAGTGTGCGGTTCACTCCCCGTACCCAGTGTCAGTTAACCCCTACACAGCCAATGCCAGGCTCTGATGTTGGCATCCCAGGCACACCAGGGCTGGGCTGTTTGGGTGCTTTGACACCCCCACACAGACACGGTCATGGTCCCGCGCTTCCAGCCCTGGGGGGGCTGTTGGATACCCTCCCATAGCTGATGCACAGCCTGTGGCTGCTGATCAGCTTAGGCATAGTTGCCCCATGGCTGTGGTGGCCATGGGTCTGTGCAGTGAACCTCATGTGTGGGCCGCCCCACCTGCAGTCTGCAGCTGCTGTCCAGTGTGCACATGGATGATGTGTGTGTGCTTACCACAGGTGTGGCACCTGTGTGTCAGACCACACGCTGCCTATGTGGATGCTTACCCAGCCGCTGGGCCATGTGGCATGGCCATGATGACAGCAGTCTTGCACCAGTTGTGCCTGTGCACCGGTGCGATCTGATCCATGCCTGTGTGTGTGGGTGTGTGTGAGTATGTGTGGGGGGCTGTGAGGGGTGCTGTGTGAGGTTTTTTGTGGGTGTGTGCCCCTGTCACACTTACCCCTGCTTCCTACCTCAGTGTGTGCATGCCCATTGCCATGCATGCCCCTGCATGTATGCTATACCTGTTTCTGTGGCCTATGCATGTGTATCACACAACCTACCTGTGTGTACCATAGTGCTCCCATGCTATGGTGTCCTGGTGATGTCTCGCCTGCTGGATCAGCAGGGAATCCCTCCACCCAGGGGGTGGCTTTCCACCTCCCTCCAGCCCATTGCTTCCATCGTCCCCACTACTGTCACCCTCATCAGTCTCAACAACTAATGCATTGTCAATGGCCATGTTGTGCACTAAGCAGCAGGCCAGGAATAGGTCACAGGCTTTTGAGGGGCTGTACTGTAGGGCACCGCCTGACTTGTCTAGCCAACAGAACTGTGCTTTCAGCATGCCAAAGACTTGCACTATGATGTTGCGTGTGCTGGCATGTGCCTCGTTGTAGCGTTCCTCTGCTGGGGATACCAGGCAACAGTAGGGGGTTAGCAGCCTGAGCTGCAGTGGATAGGCACTGTCCCCTGTGTGGATAATGACATGGTTAGCCCTCTGCTATGCTATGCTATGCTGCACCCCTTGCCTGTCCTTGGCACCCATGCCAACTTGCACACCCTGACTTTCCCCATCCCAAGGTATGCTCTGCCCATTGCCCCTTCCCCATGCCATACTCACCAGCTAGGTGGCCTGTGGGGATGTTCCCACATTTGAACCTGAGGTTCAAAGCAGAGCTGTGCCAGATGAATGCATCATGTGCACTCCCAGGGTGTCTGAAGCAGACATTGGTTATGTGCCCCATGGCATCGCACACCACCTGGCAGTTGACACTCAGACTCCCCTTCCTGTTGATGTATGCCACACCCTCAGGGACAGGTGGCATGCTGATGCCCATGTGGCTGCAGTCAATGGCCCCAATCACACCAGGCATACGTGCTACCCTGTGGAAGTCCTGCATGATTGCTGTACTCTCTGCCTGTGTGCTGGGGAAATGGATATATTCTGACGCATGTGGCAGCAGAGTGTTGAGGAACTGTGTGAGGAGGCAGGACATGGCTGACTGGGTTATGCCTGTGGTGTCCCCTGTTGGTCTCTGGAAGGTGTCCGTGGCAAGCAGGCACAAGACAGCTGTCACCTTCATCTCCACAGACATGGCATGGCTCCGTCTGGTGGGTGCCTGCATCTCCTCACTGCACAGCTCACATAGCTGCCTCAGAATGGCCCTGTTCAGGCGGTACCGGCCCACAATCTCTGTGTCACTATGCTGCTTAAATGAGATGCGGGCACGGTACCACCTGTGTTGGGCATACCACTGACAGGCCCTTCCATGACCACGTCGCTGTTCTTTCTGCCCCCCCACACCCCTCATTATAGCCTCCGTCATGAAGGGTACACTATCCATGGCCCTTGCTGTCCAAACTCCCCCTGGGCTGTTGGCTGCTGCTGGCTTTGTGCCACCCTAGTGCATTGCCTGGCAGTGTGTCTGCCTGTCTCTCACACTCTCTTTGCCCGTCTCCTTCTTCACTGGCACCTCTGTCCCTCTCCCTCTGTGTTTTTCTTTCTTTCTTTCTTTCTTTCTTTCTTTCTTTCTTTCTTTCTTTCTTTCTTTCTTTCTTTCTTTCTTTCTTTCTTTCTCTCTCACTCCCTCTCACCTGGCACAATTGCTTTCTGTGTGCTTGCACCCTGTATTTATAGGAACAAGTCTGCTTGGCACATCTCTGATTTGCTCCTCACTTGCGCCATGGTTTCAAAGTTGAATATCGCACTGTGCTGGATGTTAATGGGCACGCCCCCTGCAGATGCACCTGCATTCATTATAGTTGTGCATTGCCGCAATGGGATTTGTGCTGTGCACTGGCTCCCACTGAATATCGCTCCTTGGCGCAAGTCAACACTTGCCCCTGTGCAACTGAGTTATGCCATGTGCAACTGCTTTGAGTATCTGGGCCTCAGAGTAAAAATATACTAAAATTACCCAACCTCAGGAACAAAGAAAGTGAAATTTACAAATCTATATTGAAAGGTGATTTTGCAGTCATCCTGCAAAATAATTTTTCAGGTGGGATTAGAAAATGTTCACCTACCAGGTTCATGAGGTAATGTCATTAGAAGACTATGTGGACAATCTGGTGTAAACATATAGTAAAAAAACAAGTTTGTCAATGCCGAATGTTTGCTTGCTGGTATTGGCATTGGTAGTGTAGAAGTTACAGAGCTGCATAATAGAAATGGCAGTGAAGTATTGAACTGAAGCCAACCCCACCACCACCCTGCAGAGAGTGACAGGCATTGGGGAGTGCCTTTGGGTCGTCAGGCATAACGGCTATGCCATTTCACCACACCCTACCCTGCAGACACCAACAAGTGTCTCGGTGTGCCTTAGGGTCTTTAGCCCTTATGTGCACCCCATTCCATCAGGAAATACAATGAGATGGGTGCGGTACAGGAGAATGGGGTGAACTTTGGGGCCGAAGAGTCCAAGGCATACCTCGATGCCTCTCACTGGCTGCAGGATGTGGAATGGTATGAGCATTACAGGCAAGAATCCCAAGTCACACCCCTGATGCCTTTCTTTCTCTACAGGGTGGGGCATTATGGTTGGAAACTCTAACATCTCAGGCATTCGTTAGTATTTTCACTCCAAATTTTCAACATGTTTTTTTTGTGACCCCCACCTCATGAACAGTGGCGATATCAGTTTGTTAGCCAAAAGCTGCTTATGCACAGCGACTACGGCATTTAGAACCACAGGTGCAAAAACACATTCCGAACAGGATGTGAAAAATGACAGCTGTACTGTTCATGGGGAGGTGTAAAAAATTGCAATGTTGCAAATCTGCAGTAAAAATATTAAAAAAACTGGTGAAGTCATGAGTATGCATAGAAACTGTGCAATGCACACCCGTAATGCAATTAGGTTGGGGATTTTTTACAGCAGATTGTCAACACAGGCATTTTGAGACCTCCTATCATGAACAGTGTCACTGTGATTTTCTTTATCTGTCCCGAACAATGATTTCCCACAGCGACCACGCATCTCTGAGCAGAAAGTGTGAAAACACATTTTGGCCATGTTGTGAAAAATGACAGCTGTACTGTTCATAAGGAAGTGTGGAAAAATGCCACTGGTGAAAATCTGGACTGAAAATATTACAAAGTCATGAACTTACGAGGATGCGCGGAAACTGCACAATGCTCACTCATAACACAGTCATTTTATGGACTTTTGTCACCAAATTTTCAACATAGGCATTGTAAGACCTCTGCTCATGAACAGTGTAACTGTGATTTTCTTAATCTGTCCCAATCATTGCTTTTGCACACCGACTGCACCATTGTGCGCTACATGTGCGGAAACACATTTGGGGTGACATGTGAAAAATGGCAGCTGTATTGTTCATAAGGAAGTGTAATAAAATGGCAATGTAGAAAATCTGGAGTGAAAATATAGAAAATTCGCAAACTTACTAGCCTGTGTAGGAACTGCACAACACACGCTCGTGAAACAGACATTTTTAAGAATTTTTTCACCAACTTTTCAACATAGCCATTTTAAGACCTCTGCTCATGAACAGTGTCACTGTGATTTTCTTAATGTGTCCCATACATTGATTTCCCACACCAACTGCGCCATTGTGCGCTGCATGGGCAGAAACACGTTTTGGGCAAGATGTGAAAAATGACAGCTGTACTGCTCATAAGGAGGTGTGGTAAAATAGCAATGTTGAAAATCTGGAGTGAAAATATTGAAAATTTGCTAACTTACGAGCGTGCGTAGGACCTGCACAATGCACGGTCATAAAACAGTCATTTTTAGGAATTTGTCCACCAAATTTTCAACATAGGCTTTTTAAGAGCCCACCTTATGAACATTGGCAGTGTCATTTCGTTACTCGGTCCCGAAAGGTGATTTCGTGCAGTGACTGTGAAATCACCCTTCAGGCCTGATTAATGCCATGACAGTGAGAGCATTCATGAGAAGGGGTCCCAAAAACCCCATGTTGAAAATTTGGTGCAAAAATTCCAAAAAATGGCTGAGATATGCAGCAAAGTTGAAAAAACCCTACCTATCCCATTATACAGCTTACTGGCATTTCCTCAGTTCGCGTTCGACTTTGAAGAGTGCAGACGTGTTCCTGGTCCACCGAAGATCATCGTGCTGGAGTCCGGAGGTAAGTATGGGGTGAGGGGGGGTGTGGGGAGGTGGGGTTTGCAATGGGTGGGCGCGGTTGGGGGCAGAGACAATGAGGGACCATTTTTAAGTTTCAGGGGTTTTTTTTTTTGAAATGACGCGGGACATTTGCCACGCTGGTGTGGGCTTCCAGTGTGGCACAAGGACGGCTGGTGGGGGGGCATGGAGCCGACGGGGGATTGGGCACCCCCATCAGCAATAGCATCTGTTGCCACACTGGGGTGGGCTTCCAGCATGGCACACTGTACTGGGGGGAACAGTGGAGCCAATGGGGGATTGGGCACACCCATCAGCTATATGATATGCAGCCACACTGCAGTATGAGTGTGTGTGTGTGTGTGTGTGTGTGTGTAGGGGGAGTGCACATGAGCAGGCGATATCTTATTGCTGCTCACTGAAGTGTAGCTCCCCCTTTCAACTGTATGCCACTAAATTTTTAAGCTGTTATAGACAGCTCCAGCAGGCATTGGAGAACTGCGGCTGTGCCTGCAAACACACTGACTGAATTGGAAGAGGGCTGCCACACCTCTGAAAACTCGGATGATGGCACTATGTTTCTTGCACTTGCGTGCAAGCAAACATAATGAACATTGTAATATTTCAAGGTTCACTCATAACTTTGCTAATTTTCAATATTTTGACTCCAAACTTTCAACATGGTAGGTAGGCAGGTAAAACTTTATTATTAGACAGGAATAAACATCATGTCATTTGGACTGCTCGGTCCAGTTTGCAAGACAGTCCTGTATTTGAATATCAAAAGTTTCACATAAAACAACAACACTCAAAGTATAGAATAAAACAGAGTACAAGTACGATAGTTAGAGAATATAAATAATGTAAGCTTTAGTGGTAGAGTGCTAAGTACAGTGATGAGAGACAAAAGAGATCATTTACTGATATTAGGAAAACCCTATGTATAGTTTCTGCACGTAATAATGGTGGTAATTTGTTCCAATATACAGCTGCTCTAGAAGTTAGGGTTCAATCCCCATATTTGTTGATACTTTTACACCATTGAATTTTGTTTAAGTGAACAGACCTGGTTAGTTCTTTCTTTTTATCAATAACAGTAGGAAAAAGAATTTGTGATATATTATGTTCAGGGTAGTATAATTTAAATTTATGAATTAATTTAACCTAATTTCTGGAAAACTCAGTGTCAAGTGATTGCCATCCCAAGTTCTTTAATAGCAGACAGTGATGCGTCCTATGACTACACTGCAGGAAATACCTCACTATGTTATTTTGTAATTTATCAAGCCTATCCAGCAAACCTTTGATTGCTGTCCGGTAAATTTGTTCACCGTATTTTAAAGTACGCAGTATAAGTTGTTCAGCTATTCTTCTCCAGTCTTGGAGTTTTAGTCCTCTGGTTGTTCTCCTTAACATCTCTAATTTCTTGATTGCTCTTTCAACAATCAAAGAAATATGATCTTTATAGGTTAGTTGAGAGTCAATAGTTACTCCTAGATAGCAATAACTGGATACTAACTCAATCTGAGTTTGGCTACTAGTAAACATCTGTAATATACTGTAGGCATTTTTTCACACCACCTAATGAACATGACAGGTGTAAGTTTTCAAATCCTGGACAAGACATGTTTTTGCATGTGTGGTGTGAAATGATGTGTCGGCCAGTATTCTATAAATGCCACGTGTCATATTTATAAGGGCAAGTCATAAAATAACTATCTTGAAAATGTGTGGGTACTGTTTTGTGATCCCGTGGTAGTGAGCTGAGTTTAGGGGTGAGCTGAGTGACCGAGTGGACTGTGCCAATTCTAGGGGATGGCACTTGCATGCAACACCATCCCCAGCTTGTATAGGGTATGTGCAGGGTTGCCCACATGGTCCAAATAACATTTAGTGAAGATAACTCTTTACTTAGCATGGGGCACTGCACATCTGTACCTGTGGGTGCCAGAGGGCCCTGTGTTTTGGCTTAGAAATAGATTTTTTACACTGCAAATGTTTCTGTGGTCACATGGAAGCACAGGGCCTAGAGGGCCCTGCACTTCTGCAGTCCACCACACAGTTCCATGAATTTTTGGCATCCATTGCTGCATTTCCATAGGCAGCAATCTTTCCTTGGCACAAGGCCCAGAGGGCCTTGCATGTCTGAATCTGTTATGCAGGTCCTGAAGGGACCTGAGTGAATGAGGATGTAATTCTACCATCTCAAAAAGAAAGGAAATTATTTGCAAAAACTGTGTTAATGCACCACTTAGGGTTCAACTTGATGACACAACTGTAGGTAAATGTGGCGTTGTGGTTTTCAACCCCAATTTCCCATCCCTTTTCAGGCTGCAAAGGAAAAAAAACATTAGGATCTTGGGAATACAGATTCTTGGCAAATATGTTGTGGCATCTTTCTTGTGATTGTCAACCCTAATGCACACACCCTTCCCCTGAGCATACAAGATCAGATACTGTATGAGCTCTTTTCTGCATGAAGAAAGCTACAACAGATTCTGTTGGCAACATGTGGAGAAACATACTTCTCTACCTTTGAAAAGTGTATCACTATTAAGCCCTGATATGAAGGTGTACTTAGTACTTCAGGCAAGAGGATATGGGCAGGAGAGAGGGGTGAGCATTAGAGTTGACAACCCCATGGAAGACCCCACCACTGATTCACCAAGGCTCTGGAGGCCAAAACCCTAATGTCTTTATCCTTTTGCTGCTTTGGGGAATTGGAAACCCTAACACCACTTATTTTTCTATTTCTGTGGCACTAATTTGAACTCTAATAGGTGCATTAATACAGTATTTTTTGCAATATATATAAGTGGTGCGGTAGAGCCACTACAGTTAGGGCTGAGTAATCAGTTTAATGTTAAACCCTATATTTTGCACCTTAATAACATTGCAACCGTTCAACAGATTTACATGAAATTTGGTAAGCACTGTCCTGTGGTGTAGTTCTCTTGATGTGCTAAGTTTTGTTTTCAATCCGATGTGCGTATTCTATGAAGTAGACAGTGAAAAAGTGTTTTTTTTTCACTTTTTTTGCCTATTTTGCTGATTTTCCTGAGCACACTCTTTGGAATTTTGGCCTGAAATATTCAGGGTAGAACAAGTTTGCCCCAAAGAACAAGCCAGCACTGGTTGGGTGAAAAGATATTAATCCATGCCAAAATTATTCAATTTTGAAATGTCAGGTTCTGAACAGTCAAAATTCTTGTTTGTGAGATGACGACCAGTTGGCCAAATCTCACAAACAAGGATTTCCCACGAATGGGGATTTTGACACCTCACGAACAGAGATTCAGCTTATCACCAGGGATTTTGACAGCTCACAAACAAGGACTATAAATAAAATCCTTGTTCGTGAGCTTTGTATGTTATTCTATCCAGTTTTAAGTATGTTAGGTCAAGTTTAAAGTATTCTTTCTTGAGATTAACTTTTTTTTTTTCTCTTTTCTCTATGGGCTCAATGGGATCTGTAATCGTATTGTTAAATCAAGGAAAGATTTGGACCATATGGGCAACATGTCCAAATAATTATGTCTTGCATCTGCATTGAACCATTATTATATGTTTTCACATTAGCATTTTCTACTTTGTGTTAAATTGTATGACCGTGAGTCGCTGTTGTCTTTGCTGTAATATAACTTCTGTTTGCTCTCCCGGGACTGTCTTGTAAATGAGCTTTGCTCAATAGTGTATTTGCCTGGTTAAATAAAAAAACGAATTGAATTGCATTGAATTGAGCTGTCAAAATCCCTGTCTATGAGCCATCAAAATCCACATTCATGAGCCATCAAAATCCCTGTTCATGAGATGACGAGCAGATGGCCCTATCTCACGAATAGAGATTGGCTAGCAAACAAGGATTCTGACATCTCACAAATGGTGATTTGGCATGCAATTGGAGATATGGACAGCTCACAAACAAGTCTTTTAAAACTCTGCCAGTTCACTGCTAAGAAATGGTTAGGATTTTTGGCTTGAAATATGCAGGGTACAAAGGGGGTGTCTCACAGATGTGATGTATGCTAGTTTGGTGTTAAAATTTGCATCAGTTCCATAGTTATGCCATTTTGAAGTGAAATTTCCCAGGGATAACATTGTGGCATATTTGGCATCTTTCGGTGCCTATATCTCAAAAACGCTCCGAGATACAGATTTTTCACTAAATGCAGCTTAGTACACCTTCGGAGTGTACTAAACATGCATGCAGGTTATCGGTCCATGATGACAACTGCAGTGGATTTTTCCTAAGGTTGCACAGTTACTGAGATATTCTATCTTTTGCAGCACAGAGGTTACTAGGAATGTGCATAGGCCTGTGCTATGTGTCTATAATGATAGATAGGTGGGTGCCCTGCACTCCCACATATTGATAACATTATGCAGTAGTGGGACTGCTGGACCAGCCCCTATGCAATAATGGGAGCACAGGGCCCAAAACTATATAAGGGTAAGATTACACTTTCTCAAAAAGCGAGGACATTCTTTGCAAAAAAAAAAGTTGTTCATTGGGTCTAATTCTCACCCCATTCTCCTATATTTTACCATGTCAGCTTTCTTGCACATGGAATGGGTTGATAGTTTGTCCCGAAAACACCAAGGCACATCCCATGCCCTGTTGGTCAGTGGATGGTGCGGTTGGAGTAGGGTAGTATAGTGAGGGGGATAGGGTCTCAATCCCAATGCCTCATTTGTCTAAATTTGTTGCTTCAACCCTAACTGATGCATTAACAATGTTTTTTGCAATGAAGATGATATATATATATCTTACACCAGTACAGTAGAAACATAGAAACATAGACTTTGATGGCAGATAAGGACCGCTAGGCCCATCTAGTCTGGCCATTTCCCTACCTACAGGATAGGCCGCAGATCCTAGTTAACCAACAGCCTATATCTTCCTGCCAGTGTCAGTATAGTCAGAGTTAACCAACAGGTTCTATGCTAAACCCTTAACTTTACACCTTTTCAATTTTCAATTTCAACTTTATTTTAAAAGGCGCTTTTCTTAAATCAAAGCGCCTGTACAAATAAATATGACAATAAATATAATAAATCAAATCAACAGAAATCCTTAAAAGCAATATTAAAAAGGTGGGTCTTCAACTCCCTTTTAAAACTAAGGACGGTCGGGCAGTCTCGCACCTGACGAGGTAGAGAGTTCCACAGGGTAGGTGCCATAAAACTAAATGATCTAGCACCAGATGTTTTCAAACGTACCCTGGGAATCTCTAGCAATCCCTCGTCAGTGGATCGGAGGGGGCGAGAGGGACTATAGGGGCACAGGAGCTCTTTCAGGTAGGCAGGTCCCAGATCATGTAGGGCTTTATAGGTCAGCAAACCGACCTTGAAGGTGATTCGCCAGAACACCGGCAGCCAGTGCAGTCCGTGGAGCACAGGCGTCATGTGACTGGATCTAGAAACTCCAGTCAGCAGCCTGGCTGCCGCATTCTGCACCAGCTGCAGACGGCGAAGTTCAAGCCCCGATAGCCCTAGGTATAGAGAATTACAGTAGTCAAGTCGGGAGGTAACAAAGGCGTGGATTAATGTTGGAAGGTCCTCTGGAGGAACCAAGTGCTTCACCCTGGCAATATTCCTCAGATGAAAAAAGGAAATCTTCACAACCGCTGACACCTGGGATTTGAGTGTCAAATGGTCATCAAGTATTATGCCAAGGTTTCGCACCTGGTCTGAGGTCGTCAGCTGGACACCTCCAAGCCACAGGTCTGAGGGTGATCCTTCTGGCAGACCTGCCTCACAGCGACCTAAATCCACAACCAACACCTCAGTTTTCTCCGGATTTAACCTCAGCCAACTCCCATTCATCCATTCTTGGATTTCTTCAAGGCAGTTATTAAATACCGACAAGGCAGCATCCTGACCGGGCACAAAAGACATATACAGCTGGGTATCATCAGCATAGCAGTGAAAACCCAGACTGTACCGTCTAATAATCACCCCTAATGGTAGCATATACACTGAAAACAACATGGGTGCTAAAATGGAGCCCTGCAGTACCCCACAGGGCAGGGAGAATGATGTTCAGGAAAAAATTCCCGACACCACTCTCTGAGTCCTACCTTCGAGGTAAGATTGAAACCATCTGAGGACCGTACCAGACAGTCCACAGACTAACCGCAAGTGCTCCAATAACACACCATGGTCAATAGTGTCAAATGCTGCCGAGAGATCAAGTAGTACCAAGATGGATCGGGTCCTACGATCTCTAGCTCTTAGGAGGTCATTTAGTACCCGTACGAGCGCTGTCTCGATACTATGCTTTTTCTAAATCCAGACTGGAGCGAATCGTAGATATTGTTGTTGGCCAGATGATCCTCCAACTGCACTGCGACCACTTTCTCAATAACTTTACCCACAAAGGGTAAGTTAGAGACTGGCCTGTAATTTGCTAGACAGTATGGGTCTAAGGAGGGTTTCTTTAAAGGGCTTAATTATAGCCTCTTTGAGGGATCTGGAAAAATCCTCCTCTCCAAAGACTTCCATACGATCAGAGCTAGGACTAGGCCAATCTTATCCATGCAACCCACTAAGAGGCGTGTGGGACCAGGGTCCAAATTACAGCAGGTCGGTCGCAGTGCTCGAATGATCATCACAACATCCTCGATTATGGGAAGGCTGAAGTCAGACCATTCCAACTGGGTGCTTGACCTCTCCTGACGACCACCGCTGCTCTCATTAGGAGGGGAAGAACGAATGTCCGATCTGATTTTGGCAACCTTATCTGCAAAGAAGAGAGCGAGCTCCTCACACCATTCTTGAGATAAGGCTCTTCTGGGCTGAAGACAGACTGGATTGCACAGTCTGTCCACAGTCCGAAAGAGCTGAGCCGGTCTATTCTGTGCAGCCACTATCTCTCTGGACAGAATTCTGCCTTCTTACGAGAGATTGTGGATTGATAGACCAATAATGGTCCGTCAAACTAAGCTTGTCATCATCACGACGGACTTTTCATGCCCTCTCCGTATGCCTAACTCTCCTCAATTCCCTCATGGTCTCATCAAACCAAGGAGACCTGGGGTGAGGAGTAAGAGGACTAATATGAATGGTGTAATAGAATCCAGGGCCCCTGCTACTGCCTCATTATAGGCACGTAGCAGAACACCTGATCCATTCAATCCATCGGTAGGCTCGATAGGTCCAATACTGCCATCAGGTCCTCTGGGGATACACCCCTCAAAGGGCGGTATCGAACCATCTCCGTAGGGGCAGACCTAACAGGGGTGGCCTCAAAAGTGAATCTAATGGAGTGATGGTCTGACCATCCAACCGGTTCCACCACCAAGTCAGATATCCCCATCCCCAGAAGGAACACCAGGTCCAATGAGTGTCCACCCACATGGGTCGAGGAGGAAACCACCTGTGTGAAGTCCAGTGATATCATCAACTGGAGGAAATCTTGACCAAACCAAGAGAATTCATCGTTGACCCAAGCATTGAAATCCCCCAGTACCAACCATCTGGGGGACCCCAATGTTAGGTTGACAATGAAGTCTACGATTTCCTGCAGAAAAACATTCTCGTCATCTGGTGGACTGTATAACGAGAAGTATCCTGCACCCACACCTTGCCTACTACCGTATTCAAAGGATCTTGGTGACTCCCGCTGGCACCTCCACCAGACCCAGTTCTGACCTAAAACACATGGCAACACCCCGCCCCTACAATCCTGCCTCGAGGCGGTGTATCACAGAGCACCAGCCGGGTGCTGCTGCTAATACAGGCCCAGCATTTTCATCAACCAGGTCTCCGTTGATGCATGCTAGGTCAGATGACTCGACAAGATCAGCTATAATAGCTGTCTTGTTTTTAATAGACCTGGCATTGCATAACACCGCCCGAGTAGGACAAACCTCCAATAGTGACCGGCCTACCTGCTGGTCCAATCCAGGGCCCTTGGGTATGGGCACAAGACAGGAAGGCCCTCTCTCCCATGCCCATTAATAGCATTGGAAGCCTTTGATGAAATTATGTGAAGGTTTGTGTGCATTGTCTAGTTGGGAAGGTCTAAATATGCGAAAAGTTTCATAATAGCAGCTTCTGTAGTTTCCAAAATCTGCATATGTCATGTTTGTGAGACATCCGATTTTTCCCTTTACTTTTTTCGTTGTCACATAATGCATACACTGAATGGATTTTTTTTCCTTAATGTTTCAGGGTAGAAGAGTTTTTTTGCCAAGGTAGTGCCTTTTGAAGGTTTTGTGAAAAATGATATTAAACAGTTCCATTGTCATAAGGATTTAAAGTTTTGTTCTTTTGGGGTTCTGAGCATGTTTACTAGGGTTTTTTGAATACAATTCTGATATGACATGAACAATTCCACATTGCAGACCATTTTTGTTTCCAGATCACTTGCTTCTCACAACACACACAAAAATAGATGTGTCATGACAGCTGTCATCTTTTCTACTGACTAAAAGACGTGGAATAAAAGACACATTACATTTGTGTAATTTAAAAAACACAAACATCTGAACCTAACTAAACAGTACCAGTTTAGCTAAATTGCTGTGTTTGTATTTTTTTAATGGAATGTCCAGAGGTACCTTTCCTGGGCACTCCAAAATCTAGGGTTTAGCAAGAAGAACCGTTGACTCACATTCTGTGTTGGAGAACAGTGGGCCATTGGGACATTCTTGAATGCCAAAGTCACAGCTGGAGTTGTGTCACTGACTTCAGTTGAAGAAGTGAACTGACAATCCCTTGTTCTTGCTTTCTCTGTCTCTTTACCTTCCTTCCTACCTACCTACCTACCCACCTATCTATCTATCTATCTATCTATCTATCTATCTATCTATCTATCTATCCATTTACCTACCTGTGTAGCCAACCACTACCACATACTTCTCCCCATCCAATCCAAGTCACTGATCCCCACTTCCCAGTATTTATGTTAGCAGACTGGGGTCCCCTCCTATGGTTCCGCTGATCAGTAGCCTGAGACTGGGGTGCCCAATCCCCAGTGTTAGAATGAGACTGTCCCAGGAAATAAAAAAAAATGTCCCTCAATGAATTTTTTAACCTGTATAAAAGAAAACAGTCCCTCACTGGCCTGACCCCCACACCCACCCCACCCTGACCTCTCACTTTTTATAATCTAACTCATATACGTTGGTTACCTTTTGCGCACCCCGCCATCAACCATTCCTTACTTGTTAATAAGGAAATATAAGTTATTACCTACTAATCACACTTTTTGTATGTATTCTGATTTTGAGATTTTATTTTATGGGACTTAACTAAAGAGAGTTAATGTAAAAATATCTTATATATCATTTGATAGGTCCCTATTGGCTGCTTAGCTATGGGTCTCGACCTGTGGCAGTTGAAATTCAATATTTAAGAATGGCAAAACAATTTATTTGGTGCTGATTTGTGGACTGATCCCCCTTTCTGCAGTGGCTGCAATTTTATTTTTACAGTTTTCCTATGCTGGGGCAGAAAGCGTGCCTCAAATATACAATGTTTCTTTAGCCCACCCCTAAGGAATCTGAGTTCTGTTCAGCAGCATGCCGTTGCTTAACAAAGGATAGATGTGCCGATTGGGATAGCCACATGGATGCAGCAGTACCATTATAACAGTGTGCTTCCTTTAGTGGCAACTGGCCATTAACAGGTTCTGCCCAAAGCAGGTACTTAAATTAAGCAGTCTAATCAGCATACAGCATGAAACAGATTGAATGCTGATGCTGACACTTTGCTTGGTGAGTGAAGCCTTGAGTCACATTATTATATTTTTAATGCCTTTGGCATATTACACATGGAAAATTCTATTACTATTCTAACAACTATACAATTTGATTTACTCATAATTTGATTAATTGCAGCCTACTTTTTGGGGATTTCACTAGCCAACTCATATAGAAATTGTATTTTAAACACCCCCATTACAGGTGTGATTTGTAACTTTCTATTCTGACATGATAGATCTTGAATTAATTTACAGTGGTTTTACCTCATGTTTATTTGCACATTTTCATACTCATTTGAAGAATTAAAAAAAAATTCTTAAAATTGTTTTAGATACTGTATATTTACTGTCCATTGCAAACACCTGTGAATAACAATTTCACTAAAAATACCACCAACAGTTTAATCTGGTTCAAGGTCAGTTGACATTCATCTGTATCTCCCCTTCCCCAGGTAGTGCCTGAAAATAGGCAGGTTTGTCTAGTGCACTTACCCGGTCTACAAAAAATAAATAAACAAAAATAAAAAAATGAAATAATAGAGTACAGTGATTAAGTCATCATAGGAATTGATGTTTTTTCAGTACCTCTCTTAACCCTTGGGCTGCCAAGAGAATTAGAATGTATAGGAGTTCTGGACTGACATCAGTCCACAATGCATCAAGGGTTAATGCAAATCACCTTGGCAATCTCTTTGAAAAATGAATGGTTACTGATACTGAACATACAGCCATAAATATAGATTACATTAATTACAGCAATATTGACACTGGTTTGTTGACTATAGGTTACATGATACAAAAAGTTTTTTATTCAAAAGCTCATTTGAGAGATATGGGATGTATCTGGCTTCATTTAAAAATGTGAACCCCCTATTCAAACTTACTTTTATGAAAAAAGGTTTAATATATGGTCTCAGTATTAGTCATGTAGTTTGATAATAATTTATGTAAGTGAGAATTGTACAGATTGACCAACCAGATTAATTGACCCCCTGGGAGCATAGTGAGTATTGATGAAAAAATATAGGGACATAACCTAACCTACTTTTATTCAATGTTATGGTATGTTTATTTTTATTCTAAGTTACCAAATAGAAATTTATAATAGAATGTAATGAAGAATTGTTAGTCTATCTTGCTTGTGTGAAACATGGCTAGCTGTAGGTTTTTTTTTAGGTTCTGCTGTTATTTATTTTGGGGGATTAATAATTTTAAAAGATTTGTACTATTTTTGTGCAGATCCTCTCCCTGAGAGGGCAAAATGTTGGGCATCATTCAGAGGACCACTGTTGACTAAGGATTAAATAATACATTGGAGTCTGTAAATACAGAGGCCTGGGATATTCCAACTGAACCGGGCAGGGGTGCAAGCCTAGGTGCAGCACAACTGGGCTGTACCAGGACATGGACCATGCGATATTCAACGGCACCACCCCATGGCACAGCACAGTTCAATATCGCACTGTGGCACATCCACTGCATATGGTGCAGTGGCACTGCACCAGCACAAGTGGCAGAATGGGAGCAGGGGATGTGCCAGTGCAAGTTCACTTGTGCTAGGTGCATCTACCATGATATTCAGCACTGGGCATGCAAATGAGGCCATTATGCATGCAAGGCACAAATGGGGCTATTTGCATGTCATTATGGCCCCATTTGTTTGAGGTGCGCTGATCTCTGGTGACTTGTGCCTGGTGTCCTGTCAGGCTGCAGCCATTAGGGACCAATGCCCTGCAGTCTTATGGTGGTCCTCCACTCCCTTACACCTGATCATGGGCATAAGTGATTATAAATTGCCTTGTGGTCCAATGGAAACCTCTACATCACCCGAACATGGGCATATGTAATTTGAAAGTCCCTGGTGGTCCAGTGGAACCCCCCTATTGCTAATGCGCAGACAAATAGACTATATACCCTGGTGGTCCAGTGGTACCTCTCCCCACCTCACACTGAGGTCCCCACCACCCAGCACCCCCGTCATCAGCTGGCAGTGTGGGGTGGCATGGACGGGGTGCTGCTGCCTGCCGATGAAATGGGGCATGCTGGGTGGCAGGGGACCTCAGTGAGTGCATGAGGAGGGGGTACCACTTGACCACCAGGGTATCTAGTGCTATTTCTGCCTGCAGTCGGATGAAAGGGGGGTTTCCACTGGAACACCAGGGACTTTAATGTTACATATGCCTGCGATCGGGTGATGGGGCGATTTCCACTGCACCACCAGGGACTTTAATTTTACATATGCCCACGATTGGGCAATGGAGTGGGGGCACAATTCGCCCAGGGCAGAGGGCTTATGGACAGTGCTCTGGATGGGCGGGTGGTCACCCACAGCTGGCGTCTGCTGTGTTGCACCCTGCAATACAGCAGCTCACCTGTGGGTGGCCAGGACTTGTTCCTGGTTTTACCAGGCATATCTTTTTGCACCCCCTAAGCAGCACAAGGTAGAGTTGTGCCAGATAAGTGCCGCACATCCCAGGTTGAATATCGGGATGTGCCATATATGCATGGTCATGCCCCCTGCACTAGCGCTAGATACATTAGCGATGCGCCTTCAGACATCGAGTTGTGCATCGCAACTCGCCCCTTTGAATATCGTGCTGGGTTATTATTAGGGGTTGTGTATGGCGCATCCCTATTGCACCATGCACATCCCTTTTGAATTTCCAGAACAGAGTGTATGGCTGGTCTTCTATGTTTTGCATTCTTGGACTTCACTTCCCCAGCCCTGAATTACTATGTTTAGTGCACTTGAACAGAAGAGTACCCACCCAGGACTTGCTTTTGCTATTTGATGCCAAACCCCTAAAGTTTCACTTTAATAACTTTGGTGCCATTCAATGGAATAGCCTACAAATGTCCATGTGCTGTCAGGGTGTCAAGGTCTAAAGACATGAAAGTTTTGTGCCAGCATGTTTTGCAGTGTCTAAGATCTAGAATGCTGATCTTCTTAGAAATGTGAATATGTTTTCCCATTGGCTAACCTGTTTTTGTTTTGTTTTGTTTCTTTTAATTTTACTGTCACACACAGGCTAGATGGAGAGGATTTTTTTATGACACTTTCATGCTAGAAGCAGCTTGTGACAAGGCAATGCCATTTGATGTGTTTGTGAAAAAAATATAATTAAACAGTTCCAGAGTTGTAAGGACTTAGTTTGATTTTGGAAAACCATTTGATACAAACAGTGATCATGAGGGCTTATTTTTCATGATTTACTTATGAGAAATGCTACTTGTCATGAGAAAAAAGTACTGATCATGATGGTTGCCATTTTACTGTTTTATGTAGAAAACATTGCAAACACATACAAATGATGTAGTTTGAAAAAATAAACACCTGAATCTAGGTAAACAGTAACTGATTAGCTATATTTGGGTGTTACTTTATTGAAAATATATCTGTATGTAAGATTCTAGGTATCCAACAAATCCTGGGTGTTTATTAAAAATATATACTGTATGTATGTAAGGTTCTGGGTATCCAACAAATCTTGGGTGTTTATTGAAAATATATCTGTATGTAAGGTTCTGGGTATCCAACAAATCCTGGGTGTTTAGCTTAGCAAGCTTAGCAGTTCACATGTAGTCTCAGTATGAGAACAGAGAGACTTTCTTGAATTTTGAAGTTGCAGATAGAGTTGTTCTTCCTGCTTCAGTTGAAACAGTTAGCCAGCTACCCCTTATCTATCTGTCTGTCTGTCTGGCTATCTATCTATCTATCTATCTATCTATCTATCTATCTATCTATCTATCTATCTATCTATCTATCTATATACCTGTCTTTCTTTCTGTCTACCTACCTGTCTGTCTGTCTGTAAGTCTACTCTGTACCCCCTTCCCTCCAGGTTTCCCACTCCCTATACTGAGATATAATAGATGACCAGGGTGGCCACCCCAGGTGCCTCTTCCTTCAAACCCTCCTATAGGTCATTCTCCACAACATAGAAACATAGAAGCTGATGGCAGATAAGGACTGCAAGTCCCATCCAGTCTGCTAATTTTTCCTACCTTATGAATGTGCCATTGGCCTGTACTCTGTCACTGGCCAATCTATTCATAGTCATATTTATAGCTACCTTAAGCATATACCATGCTTGTTTGAAGTCCTGCATTTTATTCATATCCACCATTTCCTGAGGTAGGCTGTTCCATGCATTCACCACCCTTCCTGTGAAAAATAACTTCCTCATATTCCCCCTTAATCGGCCTCCCTCAAGTCTCATGCTGTGTCCTCTTGTCCTGCTATTTTTCTTGTATTAAAACATGTTAGACTCTTTCACCTCGTTAATGACCTTAAGATGTTTGAATGTTTCAATTATATCATCTCTCTCCCTCCTTTTTTGTAGGCTATACATATTGAACTCTGTTAATCTGTCCTCATATGTTTTCTGATGCAGTCGCTGCATCATTTTGGATGCCCTTCTCTGGATTGCCTCCATTTTGTTCATGTCCTTCTGCAGGTGTGGCCTCCAGTACTTCATGCAGTACTCCAGATGGAGCCTAACCAGTGTCTTGTAAAGAGGGATTATTACCTCCCTTTTATGACTTGCGATACCCTACTAATACACCCAAACATTCCCCTAGCCTTATTTACAGCTTTAGTGGTCTGCTAGGATGATTTCAGATCATCTGTGATGATGATGTCCAAGTCTCTTTCTTTCCTTGTGATTGCCAGCAACTCTCCTCCCAACCTACAGGTGGCTTCAGGGTTTCTCTTCCCTATGTGCATGATCTTGCACTTCCTTGCATTAAACCCCAGTTGCCACTCTTCCCATCATTTTACCAGTTTATCATGAACTCTTCTCATTCTGCCCACCCCTTGGATCATCTATATTGTTGCAGATCTTGGTGTCATCAGCAAACAGACAAACCTTACCATCCAGTCCATCTGCAATGTCACTGATGAAGATATTGAAGAGGACTTGCCTCAGCACTGATCCCTGAGGTACCCCACTTGTGACTTGCATCTCTTCGAACTGTATACCATTTACCACCACTCTCTGTTTTCTGCCCACCAACCATTTTGCTAGCTAGTTGACCAATTTCTGACCCACCCTGGGACTACCTAGCTTATTAATCAATCTTCTGTGTGGAACAGTATCGACAGCTTTGCTGAAGTCAATGTAGGTGACACTAACTGATCCCCCTTTGTCCACCACTCTGGTTTCCCAGTCAAAAAATTCTGTGAGATTAGTTTGACAGGATCTTCCTGTTGTAAACCCATGCTGTCTTGGATCCTGTGCTCCTATGGATTCCAAGTGTTGCACTATAATTTCCTTAAAGAGTGCCTCCATAATCTTGCCCACTACTGAGGTAAGACTAACTGGTCTGCATTTCCCTGCCTCCTCCCTGCTGCCACTTTTGTGGAGCGGATCACATGAGCCCTTTTCCAGTCTTCTGGGACCTCTCCTGTGCTCAGAGACCCACTAAACAGTTCCAATAATGGCTGTGCTAGTTCCACCTTTAGCTATTTTAGTACCCTGGGATGTAAGCCATCAGGTCCCATTGCTTTGTCCACTCTGAGCTTAGTGAGCTCTTGTAAGACCCTTTCTTTTTTTTATCTTTCTTTTTATCCCTCCTAACCAGCCCTCATTGGGTCACTCATACCATCCCTGCACCACTCGCAGAGTCTGTCCTACAGCACCACCACTACTCTACTGTTCCCTTAACTGTACAGATGACCCCCGGGTGGGGCAAGGAAGGACCAACCTTCCTCCACCTCAGTGGAGCACCTGCACAGCAGGGTCTGCCTGTGGATCAGTGGCTGGATGGCATGGAGCGGTCATTGTCTAGGACAACCAAGGGGTGTTTTCCACTTTTTCTAGGGATCCTCCCTTCCCAATCCCCTTGAACGCCAGCACAAGGACGTACATTCAGAGAGGTGACATGCTGATGCATGTCTCCTGCCAAGCACCTAACAGCATGCCCCCCTCGCTAACTCCACCAAATGGAGCCGCCAAGCCCTCGGGAGCTTGTGCTTCCACTGGCTCTCTCAGGATGTCGGGTGCTTAGGGCACCCCTGGTATCCCTCTCCAGAGGGAGGAGAGCATTTGTTGGGATGATCAATCCTCCCTCGCGCCTCTGACCCCTGACAACCTGAGTCCATTCCCAAACTCTGGTCACCAGTGCAGCACAAGGTGAGGAGTCCAGTGTCTCAACCCTCAGCACCACTGGGTTGACTGAGGACCATTTCTTTTGTGAAGAGATTAGTGCATACCTCGCTCCCCCCTATGTCCATGGTGCTGTGCTGTAGGCCCTGCCCTTCCTTCTCCTCAGTAAATACTGAGCAGAAGCATCTATTTAGGAAAAATGCTTTTCCTTGGTCCTCCTCTTCACACTACCCCTTATTCCCTTTCATATTAGCAATACCCCCTCAGGACTTTCTCCTTTCACTAATGTATCTATAGAAAGTCTTGTCCCCTTCTTTTGCTGTTCATGCTAGTTTTCCTCGGTTTGGGCTTTTGCCTGCCTTACTGTCTTACTGCTTTCCTTAGGGAAGTTTGGTATGCCTCCCTAGCTTCGTCCCGCTGCGTTTCCTTACATTTCCTGAAGGCCAGTCTTTTGGCACTGACCTCTTCTGCTACTATTTTTGAGAACCAAAGTGGTTTCCTTTTTCTTTTGCTCTTACTTTTCTCTCTAACACAATGGGATGTTGTATCCTTAATGCTTGCCTACTTTGCCTGTACCCCCATACCTGTATTTCTTCTTGCCAGGGCTAGCTTAACTCTATTGGCCATCTTATCAAAGTCAGCTCCTCTGAAGTCCCATATTTTTGCCTTGGAATGGGATGATTTAGTTCTAGTGGCCAAACTGAACCATACCATGTGATGGTCGCTGGCCCCCAGGTGACCTTTTACCTGGAGATCTGTGATCCTTTCTCCGTTAGTCAGTACTAGATCTAGGATAGCCCTGTCTCTTGTGAGTTGTTCTACCAGTTGTTTGAGGCCCTTCCCCTGCAGGGAATCCACTATGCGTCTAGTTCTGGAAGATGTTCCTGTTGGAATTGACCAATTTGCATCTTGCATGTTGAAGTCTCCCACTATCAGAACCTCCCCTTTTGCCATGATGTTTTTTACATCTTCTAACAGTGATGTGTCTATGTCCTCCCCCTGGTCTCGAGGCCTGTAGACATCTCAGTTTGTATGGCTGTCCCATTTCTTGTTTCCAGGGTGACCCACAGTCCTTCTGGCTCTTTATGTGTGTTCTGAATTTCTGTAGCTTTGATATTTTCATTGACATAAAGGGCCATGCCACTCCCCTTTTTGCACCTCAGTCTCTTTTGAACTGCACATAGCCAGGTACTGAAGTCTCCCAAGTGTGGTTACTGGTGAACCATGTCTCGCTAATGGCTACCATGTCTAGTTTAGCCTCTGTCATTGTTGCCTGCAGATCAGGATTCTTGTTTCCCAGACTGCAAGCATTTGTGTACATGACTTTCCATTGGCCAGATTTCAGTGTGTTAGTTATTGGGTGAGGTCCAGCTTTTCCCCTCTGCATCGTATGGGAAGCCTGACCTTTTTCCTTACCTGGTGATGTAAATGAACTATAAACATGCTGAACTCCTGTTTGGTCACTCGCTGGGGGGGAGGGGTGTTCTTTCCATTAGACATATTGGGTGCTGCACCCCTCTCCCCATTTGCTAGTTTAAATATTCTGCAAAGACATCAAACTTCTGCCCCAATGCACTGACTCCCTCCTTAGTCAGATGCAGTCCATCAAATTTAAAAAAAATTTTGCTCCCAAAACTGTTGCCAGTTACCTACAAATTTGTGTCCTTTTTCCTGGCACCAGCCCTTGAGCAACATGTTTAGCTCCCCTATCTCCCCTTCTCTTACGTTCCATCCATCTGCCACCCTCTCCCAGACTGGCAGGATCTCAGAGAAGGAGATACAGGACGAAAAGGATGGCAGTTTGTTACCCAGCCTGGTCAGGCGTTCCTTGGTCTCCATAACTGACCAGCTGGTGAGAACATTAGTTCCTCTGTGTACCAGGAAGTTGATGTTTTCTCCTGCTTCCTGCATGATTTTAACATGCAGTCAGTGTCTCTCATGCCGATGTACATGGGAGACATCTGACCATTACCCCCTGCTGGAGGTACATATCAACTCCCCGAATCATGGAGTCTCCTATGATCAGAAGTGTTTGGGATTTCCTTTTTTGCTGTTTTTGTTTTGGTCTCTGTTTTGGGTGTTTTGTTGTCCTAGCTCCTGTACTGCAGTGTCCTGCTCTGCAGTGTCCTCTTCCCCTTTCAATGATTTCAGAGATAGAGGCAGATAACTGTTTGTAGTTTTTATATGGTTTGTGGAAGTGATACATTGGGGACCACTGAGTGATGGGACACCCGATTTGCCCTTACTAACCACCTGTCAATCTCCCAGACCAGCTACCCTCTGTGATCGAGGTGCTCTGTTAGATGTTGGGGAAATGGCGGGCGGTTCTTATGATATATTTCCTCCTGAATATGTGATTTGGGACTCTCAATCTCTGCCCATGTTGCCTGGAGCTGAGCCCTTAGAGCTCCAATGGTCTAGCATGTATGATAGTGTCCTAAATCCTGTACAACTGCCATTTTTAAAAGTGTTCCACAGTTTCTGCAGTTAATAATATCCATTACAGATAAGTTGCTGGGTTTGTAACCTGGTCAGAGTAATTAGCAGTAGGAAAATGAAGACAGAAGTTTGATTTTGTGTTTTGTTTGTTTGTTTTTGTATCACTTGTTGTAACAAGTTAAATTACTTGTGCCCCTGGTGCCAACAAAGATCATCCTGACACTGTGGTGCCCGATTCCTAGGGTCAGCTTCCTGGTAAAATAAGAAAACCATACCTCATTGATATTTTTTTTTTACAGTTACACTTGTATAAAAGGAAACAATCCCTTGCTGATCTGACAGCTATTGACCTCCACCCACCCCACACCAAACCCCACTAAGCACCCCACTCCCTACACCCATACTCACACTACTCACACCGCCATGAATCTAAACTCACCTAAAACTGTCACAGATAATAGCTCCACTCCCCATCTTGGTGCTGGAACCAGCAATAAGGAATTGAACACATAAGATAAGTCTGGTTTAATGTACTGTATTTCAGTGGAGTTTCAAATGTTATTCATAATGTCATTTTAAAAAATATTTTTACACCAAATTTTCATCATGGGACTCATCCTCATGAACAAGGGTGGTGAAAGTTTTAAAATGTGCTGCAATTTTACAGTTGCTGTGCCAAATCACCTTGTGGGTGGAATTTGAAAACTTTTCCTATGAGGTACAAGATGTAGTGTCCTTAGACACTTATGTTGAAAATTTGGGGTAAGAATATTAAATATATATATATATATATATATATATATATATATATGTATTCATAAAATGGGGGGCAAATCAATATCCAAATCTAAAGTTCGGATTATATACAACAATTCACATCACCGTGCATATATCAGAGCACAACCTAACACCTGCACTTTTACCCCCTCCAAAACAATTTTACCATTTTATAAGATAGATAACCCACTCTACAGAGTGCTGTTGTGCTCTAATAAATGCACGCTTTGTGTGGTTGACACACTCGGCCTATGGCCTCGTGCATACAACACACATCAAGGCATGCGTATATCAGAGCACAACTGCACACCTAAGAGTGGGTCATCTATTACTGTGTGTGTGTGTGTGTGTGTGTATATATATATATATATATATATATATATATATATATATATATATATATATATATATTATAGTGGCAAAAGAAGTGCCACTAAAGTTAGGGTTGAGGAGTCATTCATCCTGTATGTTAAACCCAAACTTGTGCACCTCAATAACTTTGCAACCATTTGATGGATTTGTCTGAAATTTGGCATACAAGATCTAGACCTGTACGCCTTCAAATCTGCCAAGTTTTGCACTGGTCACATATACGGCTGTGGAGTTATTAAGCATGATCTGTGCACACGTTTTCGCTTTTCTGAAATTTTACTGTCTCACGTACAGGTCGCATGGTTTGTGCGACCGGTCTGAAATCTTCCAGGAACGTGTGACCGGGATCCCCAATGTGCCTTTTGAAGATTTTGTGAAAAAATATTAAACAGTTCAAAAGTTATTCAAAAAACAAATTCCCATTACAAGTCAATGGGAAAATTTAACAAAAAGTTTGACAGTGTCACAAATGCAGTTTTTACTTTCGCGAATTGCCCTTTTGCTGTCGCAGATCCACCATTTTGTTTTCAGTTAGTGATCAGAAAAATGCTTGGCATTTAAAATTGGGACCCTCTAGCAACCTAATTCTTTTGTATTCACCTTGTCGGACCCTGAGGATGCTAGCCATGTCTTTATTTTGGGGTAAAACACCCCAGAAATATGTTTTTCAAATTTCTGGAAAAAGTTCTTTCACAAAGTATTGTTGCACTTGAGATACTGCCGAATGAATTTGCGAAAGCTTTTGCAGACGTCGACAGTACTTTTCTAGGCTATGGGAAAATGACAGCAATTTTTGTCACCCTGCTGCAAAAGAACAGTTTGGTGTTTTGGCCTGAAATTTGGAGGGAATGCAGCTAGGCATCTCACAGATGTGCCTTTCAGTGTTTTGTTGAAAAAATATTACATGGTGGCAAAGTTATGGGACTCCAAAGTTGACACTTTTCCCCTTAGGATAACATTACGGCGTCCGACGCATTACAGGAATCTTTTGGCACCCTGCTGCAAAATAACGGTTTGGTCTTTTGGGCTGCAATTTGGAGGCAACACAGCCAACATCCCACAGATTTCCCTTTTTGTGGTTTGGTGACAAAATTTTACAGGAAGCCAAAGTTATGGCACACTGAACTTCTCTTTTTTTTCCCATAGGATAACATTACAGTGGAGGAATGAACCAGCCACCCCAAGATAGTCCATCTGTGCCATGTTGTGGTGAACCCAATTAAAACAAAAAACAATTTAAAATTTAAAAAACAAAGACCCTCTTTGAGACTTGGCTTCCCGGCCAAATGCCCTTTGGGGTAACCATTGCCTCGGTGCTTATACACAGAGGTTCTTTGTGATATATATATATTATAGTGGTGCAATAGCACCATTATAGTTAGGGTCCAATGGTCACTTCTATGTTAAACCCCACAATTTTGCACTCTAATAACTTTGCTACTGTTTCAATGATTTGCATGAAATTTTGCATGCACCTGTTGGGCATGGGGACTAAAGATCTCTTGATGTGGCAAATTTTGTACCAGTTGATTATGTGGGTGTGGAGATGTGGAGTGTCTCAAAATGTGAAAATTACTCTTTTTGTGTAAATCCTTTGTCACACCATTTCACAGAAATGGCTAGGGTTTTTTTTCTGAAATATTTAAAGTATATTGGGCTTGGGTCACAGATGTCTCTTTTGAAGTTTTGATGAAAAAAGTATTAATCCATTCAAAAGTTATTAAAGTTTCCATTTTCCCATTATTTCCTAAGGGAAAAATTAGATGTGCTGTGTAAAACAAATGTTTTGCTGCTGGATATGTGTTTTTTTTATTGTCACAAATGTGAATGTAGTGTCAAGATTCTTCCATTTTGTTTTTCAGTTAGCAAGGCAAACAAATTTATATATTTCAAAAATTAATGACAGATGGTAAACACCAGCAGTTGTGTTTATCTAATCGAGGCCCAAAGAATCCGATTCTGGGGTCAGTTTGCCCCACAAATGCCCACAAATTTGTTAATTTTGTCTGTGGACATATTTGTGCAGCAAATTGGGGCAGTTGTTTTACAAAACAAGGGAAGTTTGTACCACAAATTGAGGAAATATCCCATTGTTTCAAGAAAACAAGTAAGGCTGTGTCACGCAAACAGCAGCAGCAATTTATGGCACAAATACAGCCGCACAAACAAATAACATTTCTGGCCATTTTGTGAATCAGGGGTGTGTGTGTGTGTGTGTGTGTGTGTGTGTATATATATATATATATATATATATATACATATTTATATATATTTATAGAATGGAGATGATAATATCCTTCAGATTTAAAACTTCTGATTGTATAAAACACATCACATGACCGTGTGTATATCAGAGCGCAACCACACACCTCCACTTTGAACCCACTCCAAAACAATTTTGACATTTTATAAGATAGATAAAACACTCTGAGGTGTGCGGTCATGCTCTGATATGCACACGCCTTGAGTGGATGATGCACACCAAGGCGTGTGTATATACTGCACACCTCAGAGTGGTTTATCTATTACATATATATAGATATATATATATATATAGTCTTTGCAAAACAGTGAGTTAATGCACCACTTAGGATTTGGATTTAAGTGAAAAATTTTGGGAAACATGGTAGTAGGGAACCTTTCCCTAACTATCCACCTCATCCACAAACAGGAAAGTGAAAAAAAATTATGCTTTTATTGTCCTGACTGTTTGCAAATCAGGGGTGGGAGGGCTCTTCGCTCCCTCAGACAAATAAGAATATGATTATACTATCTGAAAAAGTAAGGAAATTCATTGCAAAAAATGTTGTTACTGTATCAGTTAGGGTTCATACCAATGTGACAAAAGCAGGGAAATGTGATGTCAGAATTTCCAAACCTAACACCCAAACTCCACCCTGCAGACACTGACAGGAGTCAGGCATCTGCCTTGGGGTCATCAGCCCTATTGCTCACCCCATTGTCCTGTACAGTGTACATCTGAGCTTATTTACTTAAGGAATGGGGTGAGCATTAAGGATGATGACCCCAAGGCACCCCCCTAATGCATGTCAGTGTCTGCAGTGTGGGGTGGGAGCTAGGTTCACATTTTCCTCCTTTTGTCACTTTAGTAAGAACCTTAAATGATGCATTAACAACATTTGCAATGAATATATATATATATATATAATATATATATATATATATATATATATATATAATATATATATATATATATATATATATACATACACATATATATATATATATATATATATATATATATATATGTATCTGAATATTCAAAGCAGTTGCACATGGAGCAACTGAGATGCATCGGCGCAAGTGCGGACTTGTGCCAAGGAGCTATATTCAGTGAGAGTCATTGCACAGTACAAATCCCATCGTGCCAATGCACAACTATAATGAATGCAGGTGCAAGAGCAGGGGTCATGCTCATGAGTATTCAGTGCAGTGTGATATTCAATCGTGGAACCATGGCGGAAGTGCAGAGCAAAATCTGGATGCGCCGTGCAAACTTCAGCCTATAAAGAAAGGGTGCAAGCACACAGACAGCACTTGCACCAGGCAAGAGGGAGAGAGAGAGAGAGAGAGAGAGAGAGAGAGGCAAGAGATGTGGGACAGACAGACAAAAAGACAGAGCAAGGGAGGAGAGGGACAGAGGTGGCAGCGGAGTGTGATCCAGAGGCAGAGAAAGTGAGAGGGACAGTCAGTTACAGTGCCACACAGTGCATCAGGGTGGTATACTGCCTGTAGTAGCAGACTGCCCAGGGGGAGACAGGACATCACAGGACATTGATAGTGCACCCTTCCTTATGGAGGCCATAATGAGGGGTGTGAGGGGGCAGGATGAACAGCGATGTGGCCGAGAGACAGCCCATCAGCGGTACACATGGAACAGGTGGTACTGTGCTCACACCACCTTTGAGAACTACACAGACACAGAGATTGGGAGATATTAATGCCTGAACAGGGCCATTCTGAGGCAGCTCTGTGAGCTGTGCAATGAGGAGATGCAGGCACCCACAAGACGGAGCCACACAGTGTCTGTGGAGACAAAAGTGACAGCTGTCATGTGCCTGCTCACCATGGGCACCTTCCAGAGACCAACAAGGGACACCACAGATATAACCCAGTCAGCCACATCATGCCTCCTCACACAGTTCCTCAATGCTCTGCTGCCACATGCTTTGGAATGTATCCATTTCCCCAGCACACAGGCTGAGCATACAGCAACCATGCAGGATTTCGACAGGGTAGCACGTATGCCTGGCATGCTTGGGACCATTGACTGCACCCACGTGGGCATCTGCATGCCACCTGGCCCTGAGGGTGTGGCCTATATGAATAGGAAGGGGACCCCTTGTGTGAACTGCCATGTGGTGTTCAATGCCAAGGGGTGCATTACCAATGTCTGTGCCACACAATCCCTCGGAGTGCACATAATGCTTTCATCTGGCACTGCTCTGCACTGTGCCACAGGTTCGAGCATGGGGACATCCCCATTGGCCAACTAGTGTGTGAGTATGGGATGGGCAAGGGGTGCCAGGTGGAGCAGACCATGGGATGGGGGAGGGCAGGGTTGGTGTTCTGGTGAGGGCACCAGGAACAGGCAAGGGACACAGCAAAGGATGACACAGGGCTAACCATGTCATTAGCCACACAGGAGACAGCACCTATCAATACCCATCACCCCCAGCAGAGGAATACTACAATGAGGCACATGCAGCATGCGGAACATCATTGAGATTGTATTTGGGATGCTGAAGGCACAGTTCTGTTGCTTAGACAGGTCTGACAGTGTCCTACAGTATGGCCCCTCAAAAGCCTGTGGCCTATTCCTGGCCTGCTGCATACTGCACAACATGGCCATTGACCGTGGGATAACTGTTGAGGCTGATGAGGGTGATGGTAGTGGGATGATGAAGACAATGGGCCAGAGAGTGGTGGACAGCCTCCCCCAGGGTTGAAGTATCCCTGACTGCAAAGGATGGTGCTGCAGCATCGAGACACCATCGCACAGGAGCACTGTGGTGCATGCAGGCAGGTGGTGTCAAACCCACGCAAAGGCCACACACACAGGTACAGCATACAGGCAGGGGTATGCATGGCAATGGGCATGCACACACAGAGGCATGGTGCTGAGGTAGGAGTAGCAGTGGCACATATCCACACACAACTGCCCACAGTATTATATAGCAACACACACAGGCACCCACACACCCAGGCACTGGCAAGTGGCGGGGATCAGATGCATTGCACTGGTGCACAACTGCCATCATTATGCCCAAGCCACATGGGCCAGTGGATGGGCAATCACACACACAGGCAGCATGTGGCACAACACACAGGTGCCACACCAGTGGTATGCACACTCACACACCGCACATGCACATACAGGGCAGCGGCTGCAGACTGCGGTCAGTGCAGCATGCACATCAGTGCTGCCATGTGGAACCATGGCTATCACACCATGAGAGTGGAAGTGCCAGGCCAATCGTCAACCACAGGCTGCTCATCAGTCACAGGGGGTGTTTGCAACAGCCCCACAGGGGTTGAACTGCTGGACCATGACTGGGTGCACCCAGGGTTATGTAGGCACCCAAAGAGGCCTGCCCCAGGTGTTCCTGGGATGCCAACAGCAAAGCTGGGTCATCGACAGTGAGGGTGTCACCAATTCCAGGATTGTGTGGTAGACAGTGTGCTGTGTGGGATCTGTGGTGGCTGGCCACCCCCTTTCGGCAGCCAGCAGTGCAAGGCCATCTGTGATCGCATTGACTATGCAATCTTGGGATGTGGTCATGTCCTCCTGCAAGTGCTGTATAGCCACCAGGGGCTACGCAGTGCCCCTCTCATGCTGCTCAGCTGCCTGGCACACCTCCACATGCAGTGCATGCACCCCAGTAGCAAGCAGCACCTGTTGTTCCAAGGAGACCCGCAGCAAACGGGTGTGATCTGCCAATGGTTCAGCACCCTGGGGAACCTGGGCGGGGCACTGACCCTCCTGCGGTGATCAACCACTCTGTACAGCCCCCGCTGAGGTGGACACTGCACAGCGGGGTCCTCATGTGGTATGTCCCTATCCAGCACCATTGCAGTGGACCCCACTTTTGGCTACCCTGTGGCCCCTGCTGCCTGCTGCCATTGCCCATCCAGCTGCTGAATGCTGCCCAGCACCTGTGTTTCTGTACCACCACCACCACAAGGCACAGCTGTGGCAGTGCACATAGCAGCACCCACAGTGGCAGCGGGCAGCTGTTCCACTGCTGTCAGGCCTCTGGGTGTGCTGCCTATGTTGGTGTCTGATATGGGCGTCTCTCCCACAACACCACCCATGCTGTCCAGAATTATGGTCAGGTCATCATCAGTGTCAGACCCTACCCTGATCTGTGTCTCCACATAGAGGATGCCAAAACTGTCATGCTGTAGAAACACATCCAGGGCCTAATCTGACCCCATGCCTAGGACATCCAGCTGGATTGTGGTTGTGTGCTGCAGTCTATTAGGCCCCCAGATGCCCATGGAGGTGGATGGCTGGTCATCTGGGGCTGGGCCTGTCTCCATGGCTGCTTCTGGTGCCCCATCCTCTGCATGCAGGAGTGCTGGTGCTGAAAGAGAAAACAGGTGTGTGTCAGTGATGCAAGGCCCTCTTTCCACCCCAACACAGCTACTGCATGCTGTGCATGCCTGACATATGTACCATGCAGTGATGGGCTGCCACCCATCTGGAATCCTCCACCTGGCACACCCTCCATGGTGCTGCTGCCCATGGTGGCTGCCACCAACTTCTCCTGCGCCATGAGCTGTGGCGCATCTGCAGGTCCCCCTCCGGTGGCTTTCTGGGCTGCACAGATGGCCGTGACCTTCTCTTTGATGCACCACTTATCTGTAACTACCTTCTTGCAGCACTCCTGCACAGACCACTTGCAGCTGCCCTGCTGGTTCATACATGCTGCCACCTCCTCCCAGGCCCCAGCACTGGCCTGTTGTGTGGCTGTGGCACCACTCAACAGTGGATCCCTGTTGAGGTAGGCCTGAAATGGGGCCTCTGTCTTTGTGAAATTGGACCTGCACTTGTGAGCAGGACTACGCTCCTCACAATCCTCACATTCCGACATGTTGCTACCTGTAGACATGGACAGCACAGTGTGTCAGTGTCAGTGCCAGTGACACCCTACTGTGCTGGCTGGTATCAGTGTGGCCCAGCAGCATGTGCAACTTAACTCAGATGGTTGCAATACTGGTCCATGGCCTTTGCCGGTCCATGGCGCTTTTATAGTGCAATGCATGCAAATAAGCATTGGCACAATGATAATGACATGCTAATTTACCCAGTGCACCACGCATTGGCTGATGAGCTCATTTACATGTGGCGGCTGAACATCACGAATTTGATCCATGCCACTGAGATTGCTCCGGATCAAGTTGCGGTGCAATGCCCAGGTATGCACACTTCACAGGACCGCAGTGCACATGCACCAGTCAGTGTGCTGCCGACTATTGCCCACTGTGCACCCACTGCACAATAGGGACCATGGTGCACTGTGTGCCATGCCTGCTATTGCACATGTGCGCCTTGCGTGGTGGCAAATCCATGACCCCTGGCATGATCCCCTGACACCTTGTCACTCCTCTGCCACATGCCATGTCTGGCCACACCCATGTCACGCATCTCTGGCATTGCCCGATGGGTGGACACAGTGCATGTACCCTTGCATCATGCATCTGGCACATGTTCTGCACAAGTTCACCTCCGGCTGCCATTTTGCTTCCCCACATTGTGGTTGGCACTATGGAGCAGCATGGTGTTCAGCGGGCAAGAAACTGGTCCCAGGTCAAACTTGTAAACCTGGTGGTGTGCGTCCAACCACATGCCCCACAGCTCTTTGCACAGGTGCCCCTGCAGCAGCCAAGGGTCGCGGTGTGACAGGGGATTACTGACAGTCTGCTGCAATGCACTGGGGTGGCCAGAATAGGGAGGCAATGCCACCATAGGTATGAGGACCTCGTGCGGTGGGACCCATAGCACCTGTGATGGCTGCAGGCACGAGTCCGGTGAGGGGCTGTGCCATGGCCAGGTAAGTCAGCCCATTTTGCATGTGTACCCTAGTGCTGTACCGTGGTGTTGGCTAGGCTGCCTGGCATGCCCTGCTGTTGCATTGTGGAGTGACATTGCCAGCCACAGCTTGCAATGCAATACAGCCATGTGGGCCGTGTTGGGCAGGGGCACACCCTGTGTACAGGGGTTGGGGTGGTGGGCAGATCATGTCTACCTGTCTTTGTTCCATTCCAAGGACCTGAGGATCACCACCATGTTAGGGCAGCAGGAGTGGCCAGAGCAGCACAGCAGGCCACAGTGGGCCACAGAGGCAGTGCAGAAGCTGGACCAGCACCAGTAGTGCCACAGAGGGCAGGTATGCACTGTCTTGGTCCTTCACACTTTACATGGAGGGAGCAGCAGGGGATTGGGAGCAGGCATGGCCACCTATGCCATAAGCCATGGCAGCTGTGCATGTTGGATTGTGCATGGTGCATGCCACTGTGGAGTTGCCATTGCACATGTGTGCCAGCTGTTGTTGGGGTGGGTGTGCACTCAGCTGACACGGTTGTTGCTGTGGTGCTGCTGGTGCAATGTGCCATGTGACTGTCATTGTGCAGTCAGGTGGCCATTGTGCAGCAGGGACCATGTCTGTGCAATGTAATGGTGTGCCAAGTTGCTGGCATGCTTTGGCCCATCCCCTGTGGGTGGCCATGGCAGGCACTCCAGGGGTGTGTGGTCCCACTACCTATTGCACACGTGTGGGCATGGTGCCTTGGGACATTGCACTGATCACCTGTCCTATCCCTTGTCTTAGGTGTTAAGAGGAGAAGGTGAATACCACTGTATTACCGGCTGCTCCACCAGCTGATACTTATCGCAACCACCACCATGGAGGCAGTCCTGCAGATGTGCTGGATGATGTTAGCAGACCGGAGGCAGAGAGGGTGCCAAGGGGTGGCAGAGCATGGCTGCTGTTAGTTTTTGCCACAGCATTCCCATTTCCCCTGCTGTACCTCCCCATCAGTCCCCCTTCCCACTGTACATTCCCTGCCCCTTCCCTCACTTTCCTACCCTTACCCACCCTCTTGTTCACGTACATAGTTATATTGTTAAATATGTATTTTTTGATGTACCTGCCTGTGTCAGTGTCTGATCTGCAGGTGGCATGTGGAGCCATGCTGCAGTGGCATGGTGTATGTCCGCATGGTGTGCGTGTGTCAGTGCAAATGTTGTGCATCTGTGCTTCACTGCTGTGTGCTGTGGTGTGTCCCACTGTGGTGGTGTCCTGCACCTTGGTCAGTGACTGTGCCTTGAGGTGCCCATGGGGTGGCTCACAGGGGTGTGTGGCATGTGTGTGCTTGGCTGCTTGGTCCTGTGTGTGGATTGCTGTGGTCTGGGAGGGTGGGGGAATGCCCTGCAGCCTGTGGGAAGGGGACTCCATTGGTGGCCATCCATTGGCCTTGGTGCCACCTGTTGCCTGCTATCTGTGTCACTGTTGTGTTCTGGGGTGGGGTGTCTGGGTGCTTGTATGTGCCCTGCTGGTGGCAGCCTCTTCTGTCCCGACACTGTGCCTCTCTGGCTCTGTGCCTGGGTCTGTTTGCTGTGCCATGCCCCCCTCTCTTGCTCTGCTGTTCTGCTCCCACAGTTGCCTGGGGCAGATCATTCTGTGCCATGGCACAGCTTTGTTTGTAACTATGAAACAAAACAAACTTCGAGGTGCTCAAGTTCACTCAATGTGAGAACAATTTGACCCGGTGCTAATTCGGACACAGAGAAATCAAATGCAAAACCCACGCACTTAAAAAAGCAATCCGAATGCACAGACTGAAACAGTTGTGAGATAAAACATATGTGGCACAGCTTACCATGTCTTCAACCTTTTATTTTGGTCACAACTCATTTTCAAACAGCAACATACGAAGTGCGGCTGCAACTCACCGGACAGAAATAAATACATAAAACTTATTTTCACAACTAGTGCATATTGTTTCCTTGACCGGGTCAGCTGAGCAGACCAGCCCACGTGCGTGATGACGCATGGGAATCAGCTGACGTTTCGGCTAACGCCTTCCTCAGAGCTAATTGGTCAACGAAACCCATCAATCATTTATAGTGCTACAACATACATATTAAATACCCAACACCCAATTAAAAACAGCGATAGCTCATGAATATTCAAAAATGCCCCGACTCAATTCATAAATAACAATGTAATGACAGCTCCTCATTCAAACCTTTCGGTTGTAATGTATCCAATTTATAAATCCAAAACATTCTCTCTGATCCAACTTTTCTAAATTCCACCACAATTCCAAATTTCATTTTTCAATGCCAATAAATTTTAAATTAGCTGGCGAACCATGACCCGCAGAAACAAAATGTCGTGCCATTGCATTAGTTAAAACATTGTTTCTAATTGCTGATTTATGCTCACTTATTCTTTCCCTAAGCTGGCATTTTGTTTGCCCCACATAATTTAAACCGCATGGACACATAAGCATATATACTACTCCAGTACTCCTGCAATTAATAAATTCATTTATTTCGAATTTTTGATTAGTATGTGGTGTAAAAATTTATGCTATTGTAGGTATTGTTACACTGTGCGTAATTCCACACTTGTAGTTTCCTTTGGGAGGTTGGAATCAAGTTGCTCTTGGTTTTCGGATTCTGCACACTATGCACTAACAACTCTTTTAAATTACTCCCTCTTATATGTAATTCTGGGTCTCTTGTATATATCCTTCCTAAGATGGGATCCTTTGTAAAACCTTCCAATGTTTTCTGACCACGCTTGAAATTTCCTCTGCCTGATTTGAAAACTCTGTTACAAAATAAATATAGCCCTGAGATTCCTCATTTACACTTTTTGGTTTTAACAACTCATGTCTATTGGTTTTAACAGCTTTTTCCATTCCTTTGTAAATACAATCATTACCATACCCCCGTGCCTTAAAATGCCTTGCAGTCTCCTGATCATTTTTTCTAAAAAGACTGTCATTGCTGCAAATCCGTTTTAAACGCAGCATCTGACCACCTGGGATATTTTCTTTTAAATTTCTGGGGTGACTACTTTCAAAGTGCAACAATGTATTCCTACTCATAGGCTTCCTGTACAATGTTGTTTCCAGCTTATGTCCATCCTCATATATAAGTAAATCCAAAAATGGCACTTTTACAGCATCAACCTGCATAGTGAAATGTAAATTTGTATCAAAAGTATTAATCAAATTCACAAAATCATGTAACCCTGCTAAATTAGATGTCCAAATAAAAAAGCAATCATCAATGTAACGTTTCCAAAAACGAACAAACTTATTAAAACTTTCACATTTGTATAAATGAATCATTTCCCATTGACCTACATACAAACAAGCAATACTAGGGGCAAATGTAGTGCCCATCACTGTACCTTTTTGTTGTTTGTAAAATTGATCTTTGTAAACAAAATAATTTGATGCTATAACCATGTTTGCCATATCAAAAATCAAATCCAAATCTGGAATAACATCAGGCTGTGCTTGTGAAAAGAACTCAATTGCCTGAACCCCCCCATCATGTGATACATTTGAATATAGACTTTTTATATCCAAAGTAACTAACCACTCATCAGAAGTAATCACCATATTTTGAATTTGTCTAATCATATCTCCACTGTCCAAAATAAAAGATGGTAAACACTTAACAAATGGCTTTAAGTAACAGTCAACCATTTGTGAAAAAGGTTCCATAGATGACCCAATACTAGACACAATTGGACGTCCAGGAGGTTTCTGAGCATTCTTGTGAATTTAGGTAGTAGATAAATTACTGGCCTTATTGGTACGACCACCTTTAAAAATTCAGCTTCTTGCTTACTCAGGCATCCATTTAATTCATTTAGCTTGATAAATTCTTCAGGTCTCAATTTAATTTCATTTGTCGGGTCATACGCTAATTTCTGATAGTATACTGTATTATTTAACTGCCGGAACATCTCATTTTCATATTCTATCACATCCCATAACACAATTGCTCCACCTTTATCAGCCGGATTTATAATAATATTCATATCTTCCTTCAATGCTTTCAAAGCCAAATGTTCCTGAAAAGTCAGATTATACTTTGTTTCTTTCTTTCTTTTAAATATTGCTTCCACATCATGGTCTACTAATGCAGAAAATGTATTTACAACATGATGATTTAATGTAGGGGGGCAAAAGGCACTCTTCTTTTTAAGATGTTTCGTCAATTCATTTTCAATCATTTTACCATCCTGCTGGATCACACCAACATGTTTGTTATTCGATGTCACTTCTTGATTTTCAAAAAAACATTTTAAATGAAGTTGTCTATAAAGTTTAAATAAATCAATCCTAGTTTGGAAAGGATTCACATTTTTACTGGGTACAAATGATAGACCTTTCTGTAATACTGCCACCTCATGAACTGTAAGATGCCTCTTAGTAAGGTTTACGATTGCCATTTGTTCTGCGTGTTCGACTGCCTGGGGGGGGCTGAATATTGCCATCTCCCTCTGTTTCTCCCGCGTCCTCCTCGCCCTCTTTCCACGTCCCCTTCTGATCTTATATTTTCTCTGTACAGGGGCATATGGGGTCCCGGAGTATCCCCTGGAAAAATAGAGGGCTGAAAATCCTGCCTCTGCTGGGCCAAATTGATTTTACCAGATTCACTTTCTGGGGAGGACACAAAACCATCCACACCCAAATGGGTCAGATTCTTTCTATACAAAAATGGTTCACGGCAAGTTTTACTTTGCCAATTATAAACTTGCCCGCGTGCATAGTCTCTGTCATCCCTTTCATGTTTTTGTAATTTATATTCTTTCAGCTCAGCCTGATATTTCAAAATACTGACATGAATTTTCTCAAACATAGCCTGAGTTTCCACTTGAGGGAACCCAGCTATAAAATCATTCTCCATTTTTTTAATCTGTTCTTCTACAAGCGCAATGTCTCTCCTTGCCTTTTTAATCAGGGCCAGAATTAAATCATTAGAAACTTTATTTAAAATTCATTCCCAGTCCTGCATCAATAACTTATCATCCAGGCCATTTGCTGGTGGCTTTTGTATCCGCAATCCCCTAGGAATCTTTTTATCTTGCCAGTATTGTGATAGGGAGAATGCATGCAGCTGATATCCAGTTAGTTTTTTCTTTAAACTCTCCAAATCGCTACCATCTGGTCTTAGAGTCATTGTACTTGTTTTTGGATTTATAAATTGGATACATTACAACCGAAAGGTTTGAATGAGGAGCTGTCATTACATTGTTATTTATGAATTGAGTCGGGTCATTTTTGAATATTCATGAGCTATCTCTGTTTTTAATTGGGTGTTGGGTATTTAATATGTATGTTGTAGCACTATAAATGATTGATGGGTTTCGTTGACCAATTAGCTCTGAGGAAGGCGTTAGCCGAAACGTCAGCTGATTCCCGTGCGTCATCACACACGTGGGCTGGTCTGCTCAGCTGACCCGGTCAAGGAAACAATATGCACTAATTGTGAAAATAAGTTTTATGTATTTATTTCTCTCGGTGAGTTGCCGCCATATATGTTGCTGTTTGAAAATGAGTTGTGACCAGAATAAAGGTTGAAGACATGATAAGCTGTACCACATATGTTTTATCTCACAACTGTTTCAGTCTGTGCATTGGTTGCTTTTTAAGCAGCGTGGGTTTTGCATTTGATTTCTCTGTGTCCGAATTAGCACGGGTCAAATTGTTCTCACATTGAGTGAACTTGAGCACCTCGAAGTTTGTTTTGTTTCATAGTTTGAAACGCGGTTACTCAGAGGACTGCAGGTGTGCGAGGTTGGCTCTTTGACCTGAAGTGACCCTGACAACGTGTAGCGAGGGCAGTTCCATTGGAATTTAAAAGTGAAAGTATGGCGACTGGCTTAGAAGGTGGAGTTTTTAAGGAAAGTCCATTTGTGCAAACGGCATTATTAAGCTTTTCTGACTCTGAAGGGGCTGAAATAATCTTTGACCGGGCAGCATGTGAAGTTCTTTTTGCCCCGACACCTAGTACAAGTACAATGACTCTAAGACCAGATGGTAGCGATTTGGAGAGTTTAAAGAAAAAACTATCTAGATATCAGCTGCATGCATTCTCCCTATCACAATACTGGCGAGATAAAAAGATTCCTAGGGGATCAATGTGGAGAATAGTTCCTTCTGCATACTGTACCATTCATAAACCAGCCTTTCCCAGCAGCCCACACTTAGTGTGTTTGGAACTGCTGTTCCCTGCTGTTCTCTGCTCTCTTTTCTCTGGCTGCCCCTTCCCCATCTACCTCCATTTGTTTTTTCTCTGTTGTTTGCCCCCCCATCCTCTCCATGGCCACCCCCCATTCTCTCCTCACTTTGTTTTATTTTTCCCAACCATCCTACCTTGTCTTTGCTTTTGTTGTCCTGTGTTGTTTGTCTCTTTTTGAGACTTCTCTTCATGCCTGCCTTCTCCAATCATTGTTTTTATTTCCCTTCTAGAGTTGTGGCTTCATTATCAAGTGTACATCCACAGCATTCCATTTTGCACACTACTCTTCAGTTTAAGTGTATATTCACACTCTGAGTCCTGTTTATTCCTTTTGTTTTCCATATGTAGTTTTTCTCTCTCTGCTGCAGACCTGACAGGGGCTATGACCCCTCCCTTGGAGGTGTACATCCTCTGGCTCATGATCACCCTATTCATCCATCCCCTGGAGTTCCCCCACAGATTCTTCCTCTGAGGCAGAGCCAGGATGAGGAGTGCCATTGTGCCCCCCCGGTACATCAAATCTGGCATTGGGGTGGACTTACTGGAACTGTTAGGCCATCCTGCTTCCTGTCAAGTCCTGGATTTGTCTGACATTTTTCTCCCACACGTACATTTGTGCAATGGCCAGGGAGGCTGTGTCCACCTCGACAGAGGCAGCCAATCACCCAGGATGTGGATCAACCTCTCTACATGGCTGCATGCCTGTGCTGAACTCTGGCCACTGCTGGGTGTCAGTTGACGGCATGCAGTGCAAATGTCTCCACCTTGAGGAAGGAAAGCAGTCCTCTGGATGCTATATCCTTCCTCCCCCAGCTGACCTCCGCATGACTCGAGTCTATGCCCGAACCTGGGTTGCTGGCATGGTGTCCAGTGCCTCTGGGCTGGCTATGCTTATTTCTTTTGAAGGCATCAGGGGGCTCCATGGAATAACCTTTTAAGAGTGCAACTCCACTCCTGACATGCACTTCCTAGTTGAGAGTGCTGTCGGAGCTCTTAAAGTGGTAGGTACCTCAGGTTCTCCAGACCATTAATTTATTTCTCCTGTATTGGGAACCTATTTCTTTTAATTGCAGAGTGTGGTGAACCTTCATCAATCTCATATCTCTTTAGTCATACCAATTGATGTACCATGATCATCATTGGACTGTTTGATTCATTGGCTCCTGCTTGTTTATTTGTTGTCAGTACCTTGTCAGTTTTGTTTCCCTTGCCCTAATCTTATCTGCCTTCATTATTATTTCTCTTCAAGTATCCCTATGCCCTCCATTTGCTCATAATCATTTTTGTCTCTATTTTCAGTACTGCAGCTCCTGCCGCTCTGTCTTTGGTTAACACACACCAGCAACCTCACAGGTTCCATCCATAACTCTACCTAGTGGGGTATTGAGTGCAGGTAGGATTGCCCTGTCAACTGGATATGGGAGTCCTGTTCCATCAGCCTCCAATCTATATCATCATTCTGCCAGTCTCTGTCCTTAATTCTACCTAGCAAGGTATTGAATGAAGGTGGACTTGCCCTGTCAGCTGAGGATAGGAGCCTGAGTCATTCAATTCATCCTATTCCTTCACTCTGACAGTCTCCATCCCTATCTCATACCTTGGTGATATTCGAGTGCAGGTTGACTTATTACATCTAATGGGGATGGAAGTTCTGTTTCATCCATTCTACCCCTACTACCAACTGACTCCAAACTATTCCAGTGTTTCGCAATCTCCTTCTCTAAAGCATATGGCAGGGGGTATTTGATTGCTGGTGGACTTGCCATATCTACCAGGAATGGGAGCTCTGTTTCATTCACTTCTATGATTCTAGGTTTTATCAGTCAACTATCTCTGTCCTTAATTGAAATTCAAAGTATCAATTCCCATTCTCTTGCCATGTCAATCTGGGATGGAAGTCTTTTCATTATACTGCTTCTTCCAGTTCCTGTCTTCTACTAATTTTATTATCTTAATTCTACATGACCTACTGACCAACATGGCTTCTCCTATTCCATTGGACATCGTGCCTCCACAACTTGAAGTTAATCCTCCTCAATCTCCTCAGACTCCTTCGCATGCTCCCCCAGCCTGTAAGTGAACATCCAAGACCAGCCTTTCCATCAAAGATTTGAGTGTACCCTGCCTAGCGGTCAAACTTGCTAAATAAGGTATCCACTATTTGGCTTCTACTCACAAGCAGGAACTATGTGACTTATTTCTGGCTTCTCAGCCTCACATGGTCAGGACCCCCAGTCCCAGCCAACCTGTTCCTCAACTGGAATTCTCTCTGATATCCATAATTAAGGATTTCATGGCCCAACTTGCATCATCAGTTTTAGATCTGCGATCAGGTATGATGGCATTTGAGCCCCGAATTCTAATACAGCCAACTAAACCCTCTGATCTATAAATTCCTGTTACCAATCCAACTAACAGCAGTGCTGCAGGCCTTCCTTCTCCTCAGGGTATTATTTTTTGTATCAACATACCAACTCCTTTGATACCATCTACACTCCTCATCGCCAATCATTTCTTCCATTCTCCTTATTCAAGCTCACCTCCACAAAGACATTATTGATGGAAATGACATCAACTTAGTCTCTCTCTTCTCATGTCTTCTCATGATATCATGTGCAATAGAATTGTCTTCTGTGGAGATGTGTCAGTAATATTGAAATCTAAAGATACTTGCCTCCTCCCGAAATATGACAGTGTCTGAATTTGTCTTGGCTTTTAGCCTCCTTCCTGACATCATTTGTTCAGCATTTCCAGAATGACATGAAGAATTGGACTCTTATTTATATTTTTTAGTTAACTTAAAGGAGAACTGCCTTGAATCTGTGAGCCTGTGTTTTTTTTAAAGTTGTGTTTCTAATACTGGTTCACATTGTGTTTTTGTTCCATCTATACTGGCCTTTTAGTAAATTCACTGGGTGTTTCTACTTTAAACTTTGGTGGACAGTACCATTTTAGAACTATATGATGTACTTTATGTTGTTGTAAAGGAATGTACATTGTTTTCACAATGCATTCATGTTCACCTATCCAACCAGAATGACTTGACCATTGAGCTCACCTTCTGCTTCTTTCTCAGGATTAACTCACACAAACTCCAATCCTCATGCTTGCCTGGATGTTTGTGGCTGTCCCATTAAAAGTATTGGGGACAAATCAATTTGTAATAATTTCAATGAAAAGGGCTACCCTATTTCCAGCTATTTATTTCTGCATCTGCAGTTTCTGTAATGAAGCCCATGCTCACTATATCTGACTGAAAGCTCCCAGAACTCTTTAATACAGACTGTTCATCCTTCAACAATAGTCAACATAACTGCCCTCGTTAAGGGCCTAGCTTTCCATCATTCTCATTTGGTCATGCAGCATCTCCTCCTTGGGTTTGTCCATGGTTTTCACACTGGTATCTCTGTGCTTCTCTCTGCCACTTTTCACTGTGGTGATCTTCAGTATGCAATAAAAGAACCGGATGTTGTTCATCAACTACTGTAGAAAGAACTTCAAAAGGGATTCCTCCTGAGTCCCTTTCAATACCTGCCATTTCCTACCTATCACATCAATCCCATGGGCATCAAAACTAGAAAATGTTCTGGCAAAAAGCATTTCATTGTTGACTTATCATCAGCTCCCCAGTCCTCCTCCATGCCTAGAAATAATTCATTCAGTCCCACTGATGAGTATTAGTTGTCATATCCTTATACTGATGATGGTATTATGATCATAAAACAATTCGGTCCCAGATCCTGGTTCTCAAAAGCTGATATAACAGATGCCATTAAACTGTTACCCATTCAACCATCTCTCTGGCATCTATATGGAGTATTTTTGGAAGACCGTTATTTATTTATTGAAATATTTCACCAGGATGGCGCACTGAGCAACAGGTTGCTCATCTCCCGGTGCAACCTGGGGAGAAGGGGTACAATTGGGATGAGGCATTTGACATTCGAGTTACAAAGATAAATATAACATACAGTTAATTAAGGCAGCTGTTATAAACAGTGTTGCATACATATGTAATGTGTGAGAACAATTAATAAGTGCAATGGTAATATGTGAACAAGGGCTACCATGAAATAAGGGGTGACTGAGAGAGAGAGAGGATGAGATGACAGATAGTTCAGAGTCATGTCCTGGAGTGATCCCTTCAGGATGTGGGGAACCCTGCAAGGGGGCAAGGGACTGGAGTAGGGATTAGAGAGGGAGGGGGAGAGAGAGAGAGAGAGAGAGAGAGAGAGAGAGAGAGGATTAAGTGTGATTAACATGTAGGAGGGGAAATAAGGCCTGACCAAAAAAGAGAACCCTTCAGGATGCAATGAACCCTGCAAGGGGGCAGGGAAGTTCAGGCAATTGTAAACCTTCCTGCAGTTAGGCATTATAATTCTAGAGGGATAGTGAGAGGTAGGGAATATGAAATAACACCTGTGAGGAGATGAGGCCTGATCCAAGGAACCCTCCAGGATGCTGGGGACCCTGAAACTGCAAGGGAACCTGGAAGACCAAGGATAAGTAGATGGGGAAGAAAAGGTAGCAAGCCTAGGCACTAAAGGACCCCTTCAGGATGCTGAGAACCCTCTGATGGGAGTGTAAAAGCTAGGGAAAAAGGGGGAGTAGGGGAAGTGAGAAAGGTATGAGAAATAGCACATAGGAGGGGCTAGGATCAGAGGCAGTAGAGTTGATAGTAGCATTGGATAAATTCCAAAGGGAGATGAACTGTAAGGAGCAAGATGAAGGAAATTAAGGAGGGTCATAACAGGAACAGTTAGGTGCAAGATAGTTGGAGAAGGCAGTGTTGATGGAATAGAGGTAGGAGTAGTTTTGGATTTGAGGAGATAGAGAGTTCCTAATTTTAGGGAAACAGTGAGAATACTCAGACTGTCTGGAGAGGGTGGAGTAGTAGGAGCCAGTTAGTGTGTGAGTGTTGGTAGATCTGAGGGAGCAGGAAGGAGGAGGGGGTGTTATAAATGAGGGGGTGAGGTAGGAAGGGAGTTCACCCAGCCAGTATTTAGCAGTGAATTTAGCACACTGTGAGAGGCATCTGTTTGTAAGTTAGGGGAAGGAAAGGGCTTGATAGAGGCCACAGTGGTGGGTGTGAGAAGCAGCATCAGGGGCAAAGTGGCAGAAGGAGTTGAAGAGAGTGTCCTATCTAATCATAGAGGATCTAGAAGCAGCACCATAGACTATGTCACAGTAGTCAAAAATTGGGAGGATCATTTTGTGGACAAGCTCACACCTAGCTGCAGGACAGATGCAACTGCATTTCCTGAGCAAGGCACCGATCTTGGGCACAATTTTTTTCTGGATGGCGTCAATCCATCCAGAGAAGTTGAGGTGTTGGTCTAACTAAATCCTAAGAAATCTGAAAGACAAGGTGCCCTCAAGTAAAGTCCCGTCAAGAGTGCAGAAAGTAGACAGGGAGAGAAGCCTAGAGAGTCTCTGCCTTGCGCCAAAGGTTATGGAGATGGTCTTCCTGGTGTTGAGGAATAATTGGTGGTTTGCAAGACAGAGCTGGACCATGTTGAAGCTGTGCTGCAAGCTGGATGTAATCTCAGTTGGGCATGAGCCAGATGCATACAGGACAGTATCATCAGTGTACATGTATATGGCAGAGGAGAGGGAGCAGACAAATGGCAGGTTATTAAGGAAGATGGAGAATATAAGGGGAACAAGCACAGGCCCTGAGGCACACCAGTGCAGATGGGGAGGGGTGGCGAGATGGCATCTGTGATCTTAACTGACCGGGTTGTACAAGTAAGGTAGGCCATAAACCAGTTAGTGGCAGAAGAGGTAAGACCAGCAGATGAGAGGGAACCAAGGAGAAGGGAGTGGGAAACAGTGCCAAAATCCTTGGCAAGGTCAACAAATATGGCTGAGGTGATTTAGCCATTGTCCATCTCAGAGAGGATGGAGTCAGTGAGACAAAGTAGGGAGGTGGCGAGAGAGTGTTTTTTCCTGAAATCAGACTGGAATGGGGTGAAGAAGCTGGTATCAGAAAGGAGGTACGCTGAGAGAAATGTCCTTGTAGTTTGGCTAGGGTAGGGAGTAGCGAGATGGGATGATAGTTGACAGGGGATGAGGGGTCTCCACCTTTAGGTAGGGGGAAGACCACTGCATGCTTCCATGCGGTAGGGACAACAGCGGTTGAGAAGGAGATATTTAAGATTAAGGTGAGGGGGTAGGTAATGGCTAGGGCTAAGATAGAGGAGTTTAGGGTCAAGGTCATCGAGGAAGATCCTTTTGAGGGGTTGATGGCGAAGAAGTCATTTAGAGTATTGGTGGGGGAGACTGAAAAGAATGAGAAGGAGGGGTGTGGGAAATAGAAAGAGTAGCAACTTTTTGAGGGGTTAGAGGGCAGTCGTGACAGTTTAGGGAAAGGGAGGGGTAGTGGGAGGACTTCAACGGTTGGTTGCACTGGAGGTATAATAGGGGTTAAATTCCAAAGCTACAGCATATGAGTCAGCTACAGGATTGTCATTTACCTTTAGCACTGGGAAACGGGGTGGGACTGAGGGGTAAAGAGGGCATGAACCACCTTCCAAAACTTGGAAGGGGAATTTATGTTAGTGAGGAAAGCATTTTTGAAGTAATCAGACTTGGCTAGCCTTGTTGGCCTGGTACTGGTGTTTTGGAGCTTACAGTAGTCTGTGAGGTTGTTAGAAAGCTGGGTAGATTTGTGGTGCTTCCAGGCATGATCTCTGGCCCTTAGACAGGCTAAGAGCTCTGGAGCAATCCACAGTAGGTGGTTACCCCTAACCCTGATTTGTTTGAGAGGGCAAATGAGTTCAAGTTTGCAAGGAATATTTCTTTGAAGTAGGCTAGAGCCTAAGCATCTGAGAGGGAGGAGCCTAAGGGAGACCAGTAAGAGACAGATAGATTGTGCAGGAGAGGTTCAAGGTCTAGGGATTTGAAGGAATGAAACTGCGAGGTTTTATGTGGAGATTTTGGTCTGTGCATTTTCCTGACAATAAATGTTGGGTTATGGTTATTGAGAGCATCTGGGAGGATGCCAGAACTAATTATTCTGTGGGGGTGAGTGGTAAGAGCCCAGTTGATCAGGGAGTGGTTTCGTGTCTTATGGTTAGGGCGAGTGGGTTCCGAGATGAGTTGCAAGAGGTTCAGGTCTCCAAGATCATTACATATTTTGGATGTCTTGGGAGACAGCCAGTTTAAGTTAAGGTCACCTTAGATGTATAGTTCACCTGAATGAGAAAGGGCAGTGATGGAGGCTATGAGATCGACAGCAATAGAGGGCTGGACATTTGGGTGACGGTGAATGCCTGCTATAAAGATGGGGAGGGTGAAGGGTAGAGATAAATGAATAACCAGTGCATCATCAAATGCTGGGCTACTGGATGAATAAATAATAGAATATTGGAGGGAGGTAAGAAAGTACATGGCGATGCCACTACCTTTACCTGCTCGGTCTTGCGTCAGGAGGGAGTAGCCAGGAATGGAGACTGACAGATCCTGGATCATGCTCTTTAGCCAAGCTTCTGTGATAATCGGTATGTCATGTTTTAGAGTGGCCACCATGTTTTGTAGGAGGTTGATTTTTTGCAACAAACTACATATATTTAGATGAAGGATCTTGAAAACTTTCATGAGGACAGCGGAAGCAATAGAAGGGACTGTGGTAGATAATGGAGCATTCAGGCCATGAGACACAGATGGACCAGAGTTGGAGTGGATATCTCCACATGAGAACAAGAGTAGAGCTAAGATGAGGAAGTGAAGCTTGGGGCAATTAGAGATTGATTTTGAGGAACCAGTGAAAGAGGCAGGGTAGTGCGCATGAGAATAGGGGAGTAGGAGATGTAGAGCAGCAAAGAAGGGTGGGACAGTTAGTAATGAAGCATGAGGGACAGAGGGAGAATATGAGCATAGTTCAAAGGTTGGGGAGGGAGTGATAGTGAGTATGTAGGTAGGGGACTGTAGATATAATGGTGCAGAAGGCGAGTTATTCAGCATTTGCGAGTAGAGACCAATCGGATGGGTTAGAGAAAGTACTAGGAATGGAGAAAGAGGGAGACAGGAGAGGAGTTTCATGTTGGTGGGGCATGATATATGTATCATCATGATAATCTCTACATAAAAGCATCAATTCTGCAAGTAGTGGTAAGAAAAAAGGAAAAAAAATGATCTAAAACATTTGATAAAATTACTGACTGAGCTGAGAATTCAAGATATTAAATATTTCATACTACAACAGTTGCTAAGTGAACTGCTGGGCTGTGAATGCAAATAAAAAAAATATAGGCAGTAGTTACAGCTGAAAGCAGAGCTAGATAGAAGGAGAGAAGTCAGTCCAATCAGTCAGCAGAGACAAGGTGTTAGTGTCCAATGAAGGGCGATCTTCTGCCAGAGAGCACCAATCAATTGTACAGCTTAGGATTCAAGCAGTAAGCTGAAGCAGTTACCTAGAATGATTTCAGGGCAGGCAGGCAGAGATGGTGACTGTGGGCAGCCGGTAGGAATGCTGGAGCCACCACCATAGCAGTGATACCTGCTCAGGCCAGTCCTGGAAAGACTTCGGGGCAGGTGAGCAGAGATGGTAACTGTGGCTGGCCGGTAGAACGCTGGAGCTACAGCAGTAGCAGTGATGCCCAAAAGTCCTGGAAAAGAGACTTTGCTTTATATCCCACATTTACTGCTGAAGCAGCCCCAAACTCTTTGACATGTTTACTGATGTACTTTGAGGTTATTACTTATTGTCTGTCACCAACCAGTAGTTATCCATCTGCTTGATGACTTTCTCCTGATCAATCTTCCCAATTCTCCTCCAACTGGTATTTCTGTTTCTGTCCAGCTCTTCCATGAACCATCAGTTTCTTAGTCTGAAGAGAAAACCATAGGAACAGTGACATCCTTCAACTGTTTGCGTATACTTTTGAATACTGACCATATGGAGGCCCGTTTACTTCTAGATAAACTATCTAGGATCCATGTCTTGGTAAAGTCCTTCTTGACTCGATCCTCCAGTATGAAACATGAACTCCTTTTTCTCCTGGGTTACCTCAGTTTCGTTATGAGAATAATCCTGCAAAGTCAATCCTTCATTTCTTCCTTCTTGATCACTGCTCTATCAGTTTCTACATTACATCATGACGTCCAAATCACAGCCACAGAGATATCAGATCTTGCTATGTGGTCTCTATTTATAGCTCTTTGGAATGGCCATTCAATGTTCCACTAGTGTCCTTCTCTTAACTTGCATTCCACAATATACACCAGTGCTTCTCCAACTCATGGCTATGCTGCCATATTTGAACAATCCTGGATTGCCACTCCATGGCCTTTGGATAGTCTGTCACTTTCTAACATTTTCTCTACATCTGTCTTTGAGATATACCCAGTAGTGGCAGCCACTTTCCTATGGGGTAATCTTTGGTCCCTTCAATCAGTATCTATCTTTTCTGGCAATCAAACTACCATGGCTATCATCAGCAAAGGGCAGTCATGGTCCCATTCCATCATGCTGTTCATGCAGAGGCTAACATGGCTATTGCTTATTCATAATTTTACATTTCAATGTTTTCACATACCGGGCTATGCAAATGAAGCTGCTGATGCATTATTTCAGTTTCATTTTCAGACCTTACATTGTCTCCATCCTTTGGCAGATCCAGTAATTACTCCTTCACCTTCCGTCAGTGACTTAATAATGAGCTAGAATTTTATTGCTAGCAAGCTACCTCCATCATGTGGGCTACTCTAGCTCTGCCTACTAGAGCTACTTATACAACAGCATGGAAAAAGTATTTCTGATTTTGTGCTTTGCTGTCCTCCCATTCTACTTTCATTTCTGTGGATCATGTTTTAGCATTTTGATGTTTTGCCATCAAGCATTACACTTATCCTCTGGAAATATAAAGCAATACATATCCTGTTCTTTTACTCACAGTCTGCTACATGCTTGCTGCCACTGTTTTCTTGTTCATCAGTTAAATGTCTTCTACTGGGTTTTCAAAGTGTGTCAATAACAAATATGCCTTGTTGTCTTCCTATAGACGGATCCACAATAAGAAACATGTTGGATCTACTGGATTTAGGGCCACTCGAATCTACCTCCGACCTTATGGTTTCATCTGCTATTTATTTTGCTTTTTATAGATTCCTACATCCTGGAGAATTCAGAGTCATCATCCTACTCCACCTACTTTTGTAAAATCAGCAATCTTCAGAAAAAGGCTGACCATTATATCCTGTCATTACCTTCCTCAAAAATCTACAGATTACATAAGGAAGTTCTTATTACCTATTACCCTTCATCGAACATTTAGTGGATAATAGCTAGATTAGGAAAACGTATGCTTTTCCACTCAGACTCAAATCTGTCATCTCCCCTGTTAACATCAGACAATTAATCTTCTATGACTACAAAACAGTTCTTGGATCATATCACAACCTTTTTTTCCAAAGCTTGGACTTAATTCACATTTGGTAACACTTTATTTTAAGTGTACTGTGTAGTTACATGTAACTACAATATAGTGGTAATTAGTTTCATATTTGCATAGTATGTAGTTAGACACACATTTCTGTGAAGTAACTACACTGATTTGAATTGTAAATACAATGTAGTTAATTACTTTCACATTTGACTGGTGTGTAGTTATACAATTTGCATGAAGTGGTAGTTACACATGGAACCACGACCATTTCTCTTTTGGCACAAATTGATTTATACTGGAAGTGTAAATACACATGTAATAACTGTTACAAAGTGCAAAAGAAAAATGAATTTATGCTGGAAGTGTAACTTCACATGTAACAGCTGTTGCAAAGTGCAACAGAAAAATTGATTTATGCTGGAAGTGTAACTACACATGTAACAGCTGTTGCAAAGTGCAACATACATAGTTACATTTGCCAGAATTATTTGAGGCAGAAGGGAGGCAACAGTAATTGCAGTAACTACCACTTCATGCAAATTGTGTAACTACAGCAAGGAACTACCAATCTTCTCTGTGTCAATCTTCACCATTCATCACTGTCTTGGTGACAACTGGAGGCACAGCACCCCACGGGAGCTTTTTTTTTGTAAGGGTAGGAGCCGGCATTGGAGCAGTGCCGCCTCGAGGCTGACGCATTATGTGGCTCTCATGGATCAGCCAGCAATGGTTGCTGGCTCCTCCTCTTCCCCAGTTCTGCTTCTCCCTCCACTGATAGTGCAGCATTTTTTCTGCAGCTGTTTTCTGCAGGAATTTGGTAAGACCTTTCCTTTTTCTTTCTTGAAGTGGTGCAGAGTCTGTTTCTTATTATTATTTTAGTTACTGCAAGTCATGTTGGGTTTATCCTGGGACAAAAAATGCTCTTTCAAGGTGGGCCAGCATCCTGTACATTGGCGTTCCTTTGCTGGCAGATGTCCATCATAGACCAGCATGATCTGCCGGGTCCGTCTCACGATATGGATAGTTGTGATGCTTACTTCTCCATGGACTCTGGAGTAGCGGAGCATCGCACATGGAAAATCCACCATGATCCACTGACTTTCGGAGGGTGTCGTCATACAAGGGACTTCAAGTGCAGGTCTCTCCATCCTTTCTCTGGGTCCCCTCCCTGTTCTATACAAACTGGAGAGGAGGGGTCCTCCTCCCCTTCTAGCCTTGCCAGGCAGGAGGTCTCTTCTGTGGTGCTTAAGCAACAGTCTGGCCATCTTGGGGCCAGGCTGAGAGCACTGCACAGGCAGTCACCTCCTCAGTACAGGCTCCCCCAGTATCATAACCCACGCCTGCTGGACCCGGCATGGGTGGCTCCTCAGTGCCACCCACCAGTGCCATTCTAAATCCTGGGGCAATTCACAGCTCTGTTGATCAGCACAGCAGTGTGAGTGGTACAGGTCCATCCTGTGGAGCTGCAAGTAGCACTGTAGGTGGGAAAATCTCTGGGGCCACTCATCCAGAGGTCTTCTGGATCTCCTCCTCTCCAGAGCCAGTTGATTGGGAGACTCATCTGGACTGGCTGCCCAACTCCTCAGAGTCGGAGGGTTCTCTGGTGCCCAGTATCTCTACACCCTCCCAGGCATCCCTTCCCTTGGCACCAGCGATTATGATCAGTGCCGGCTCCCACACCTATGGTGACATTGGAAGCAGGCCCGCCAATGGTGGCCTCCAGTCTGAGGGGATGGTGGTTTGGGTCTCGGGGGCCTGGACAGCTGCTGGTTCAGTGCTGGTGCTGTTTGTTCCCCCGGTCCAGAACAGGGACTCCCTGTAGTTGACAGGGTTGAGGGGGCAGGGCGTAGGGCAGCGACTTTCCCTGGGTACCCTTCAGGATTCAGAGAGGAGTCGCAGTGCCGAGCTCTTGTTCTCTCCCTTGTCTCCTTTGAGGAAAGCTTTTTTCGTGGGGTTGGGGTCTGCCCTTCTGGTACTATGCAGCCCCTGTCTCATCACACGGAAGTTCCCCCTTCAGGGCTCAGTCTTGATCACTTTGGGCCGGTTGAATGACCAGTAACTGTGAGGAACAATGGATCCCCAGGAGGTCCGAGATCACTAGTGATGTCTTCTAGCCCTGGCAGAGGTCACTCACATAAGGTGAAGTGTGTCTCCACATTGCCTTTGCAGCCCCCACTCATTTTCCAGGCCACACAGGTCCTTTGGGGCCCTTGACCTGGGAGCAGTTCAGAGTCACTGTTGCCACCAACAGACCATCTACAGGTTCTGAACTGAATTTGGTATTTAATAATAAACAATATATTCCCAAAATAAATAAATACAACTATCTAAGGCGGTAATAAATTGGAGGCTAATGTATGAAGAGCATGTAAACTTGGCAGTAAAAAAATGTAATCAAAACCTGGGTGCCTTGAGAAGAATTTCTTCTTCTCTTGGAAAATCAACAAGAACCAAGTTAGTAAAGCAATTAATACTCCCTGTATTAAATTATGGGGTACTGGTGTATAGAAATACCTCAAAAAATACAATTAGGAAAATTGATCAAACATATTATAGGCTAGTGAGATTTGCTAGCTCCAGTAGATTTTGAGAACACCATTGCAAAGTCTATGATAAATTACAGTGGATAGGTCCAGAGTTAAGAAGGAATATACAATGGTCTAACTGGTGTTATAATCTTATGAAACCCAAAAACAATCATCCCTTGAAATATCTGTTAAATTTGAGTATTTGAGAAAATAAATATCACCTGAGAGAAACCTCGTTAGGAATGGATTGGCCAAAAATTTACAACAGATTTGGTGACATAGCACTGCAAGCTGCTGTAGCCCATACATGGAATGCTATACCCAACCATATTAAATTTTTAAAAAAATGGTCCAAAAGTTCCAGATTGCAATGATAAATAATTATAGGATGCAATTGCTATGATTCACTATAGCAGTAATTGCACTCAAGTTGGTTGTAAATATTATATTAACCATAATGGCTTTTAATCAGTTTTTTGATACATTGGATATATGATTCTGGTACTTTTGAGTTGTTAGCTATGTATTCATGTATCACTGTTGTATGTCTTATGTAATATATACAGGCCATTCTTTGTAATCATTGACACTGGTTGGCGATCTGCACCTATCCCACATCATAAGATGCAATACTGAGTGGATGACATGTGTCTTCCTTAGTGAATTCAGTACGATCACCTGGTTATCTAGTCCTGACTGATTCCCTTCCAGGAGGAATCATCCTGCACCTGGCAGTGCCCATCTGCCCCAACTCCAACCTCTATGGACTGCCAGTGCAATATTGCATGGCACAGGGTTCTACAGGGACCTTGCCTCATCCCAATTTGGGAGTGAGGGTACTGGATACCCCTTCTGGGCATAGGAACCTAGTGTATGACCAACACCGAGATGCAGACTCTGCAGAGTTTGACCGCTGGTGATGGAGAGTGTTCTCCTCAGTGCGTATCATGCTCAGCATTGCTGCTCATCAGGCACACCATGCTACTTACAACCAGCATCTGTGGTCAATGCTAGGTCAGGTGCTGGCATTGCTGTCTGGAATGTAGGCAACCAGACAGGCCATTGCCCTCTCCATCAGGACCTGAAGCTTGTAAGGCACCAGGCAAGGCCATTTTAAGATGCCAGCGAGGTAGCTTCAAGGCTAGCAGTGACAGGGATCGTCATTAGGAGGATGGCATGGCTTCATCTATCAAGGTTGTCAACCTTGGCCTGGGGTAGGGTGCTTACCTCCGCTTTATGGGGGATCCACTTTTCCTCCTGTAGGGTGAGGTGGTAACTACAGGTGCAATTTCTGTCTCCCAGGCAATGGGAGCCCTACTTCACCTTGACCAGTCTCAGGCCTAACTGGCCTGTAATGGGCCTCCCTCTTTCATGGTCCTCCTGCACAAGAGGCTAAAGGACTCATGTCCCTCAGGGAAGTGCTGGGCCCCCTTCGGGGGGCTCGGTACTCACCCATAAGGAGGCTGTCAAGCTCAGTACCCTCCAGATGGTGAGTCACTTCACACCCCTTGAAGAGGTTCAGGCTCCTGAATACATTGGGGGGGGGGACTCTGGGTCAGTCAAGGGGAAAGGGCAGGACATCACATTGGCACCCAAGGGGAGCAAGGCTAACAGAAATGTCCTAGTGGTCGGGGACTCAATGAAAAAAGGTATATATAGGGTAATAGGAGAGAGAGACTGGATGGGAGGCGCTGGTCCAATGCTTATCTGGAGCATCATCCAACCTGGATTTATACAGAATAGGGAGGATGCTAGAAAGGGAGGCAGAGGATCTGAGGATGCTGGCACACCTTTGTACCAATGATCAGACCAACCAGTCAGTACAAATAGTGAAGTGGAACTTCCAGAAACTGGGTCATGGATTGGCAGCACACTCAGCCTTCCTGGCCTTTTCCAAGGTCCCCCTAGTGTGGAGCAGGGAGGGTGGGCAGGACAGAATTAGGAGTAATGAAATAGAAGAGTTTAACAGTTGACTTAATGGTTGGTGTCGGGGCATGGGGTACCACTTTGTTTGGGACTTGGGGGATTTCTGTGACAGGAAACTCTTTCAGGGAGATGGACTTCACTTGATAGGAGATGGGGTCATGTGTACTAGGGCAGAAGTTTGAAGTCTGCATTAGACATTTAAATTGATTGTCAGGATCTAGGGTTTCCATGGTGGATGGCGAGCAGAAGGGGATCCTAGATAGAACTCCCCCACATCCAGGGGGCAGTAACTACAAAGAGGGTAAAGGGAATGCAGTAGTGTTTAGAGGACCTAGGGGATGAATACCAGTAAGGAGGAAAGTAAAAGTCATAAGCATAAACAAGGGAGAAAGAAAATGTGAAAGCAAAATACAGTAGCAGAGTTTGAGCAGGAGTCAAATGGAGAGGGGTATGCATTAATGCCAGAAGCATTGGCAGCAAATGTAGTGAGCTCCAGGTGCTGATGGCAGACAGAAACGTTGGACCTGGTGGGACACAGATAAAACTGACTGGAAGATGATGGTCCCTGTGTATTTACTGATCAAGAGGAATAGAAGAATCGTTGGAGGGGAGGAGTTGCCCTTTTTTGACAAGGAGTGCATAGAAGTGGCATAAGATGGAATATTAGAGGTACCAGTGGGGAGGATGAGTCAGAATGGGTGCAACTCATTGCAGCCTCAAGCAGAAAGGTGCACATGGGGTGATCTATAGGCCTCCAGGGCAGGGAGGAAAGGGACAGAAAACTCAAAGAACTTAAAAAAGGGGAAGCAAAGGGGGAAGCAGAGGTGTTGGGTTGTACCTGGTCATAATGTTGTACGCTTAATAGCGTACATCATTATGCATGAACCTCGGACCTGTGCACATTCCTTGTTGGAACCCCCTATGGAATTAGAATCCTAAGTGGGGGGATCCAGGGGGCACAGCCCCCATAGGAGGGGGCATGGGGGGGCAGAGCTCCCCACAGATCAATAGAAATAAATAAATCACACAACGTGATTAAGTTGCATGGCATTCTGCTATGTGACATTTTGATCCTGTGCTGTGTTGGGTGACCTGAACCTGCTTAATGTTGATTGGAGGTCCCGGAGTCTATGAGTACCAGGTGTCAGACATTAGTGGATGCCTCCCAAGGCTGACTATTGGTGCAGCTTGTTATGGAGCCTACCAGGTTGAATGCAATCCTTGATATGTTACACATCAACTTACAGATGGTGGGTGCTGTGGGAGGTGGGGAGCCACTAGTGAACAGCAACCCCAACTCCATGTGGCTTGAATTGACCCTTGGGGCCAGCAACCCACAATCAAGAACCAAAGTCCTTGACTTCAGAGGGGTGGACTTTGACAGGTTGAGTGAACTAGTCAGGGATAAGTTAGTAGGGGTGGAGGACACAAAGGGCAGTAGACGAGAGATGGGGTCAATAAAAAGAGTGATTTTCAAGGCATTAAAGGTAAGCATAAGTATGGTATCTAACAACAACAACAAAAACAGGTTTAAGAGACCACTATGGTTCTCAGCTAGGGTCATGGAAGTGGTCAGGGCCATAATGAAGACCTTCTATAAATACGAGGAAAAGCAGGGGGAAGCAGAAAGGGAAGATTATCTACAGAAAAATAGGGAGGCAAAGAGGGCCTTCAGGAAGGTGAAAACAGACACAGAGCTACATATTGCAGGGAGGGTAAAGAACAGAAACAAGAGACTTCTGATGTATCAGTGAAAAAGGAAAGAAGGAGGGCATCGCATAGCTAGTTGAGGGGTGGCAGAGTGATAGAGCAAGATGTGCAAAAGGCCACCATCCTGAATGAGTACTTTTGCTCAGTATTCACTAAGGAGGATGGTAGTGCCATGCTGAAAAGTGGCATCAATGCAGTCACTAAGGGAGTCCCGCAAATGAGGCAACCAATACTTATTAGTAAGAGGGTCCTGAAAGGGCAGGCAGCCCTTAACAATAGATAAGGTCCTATGAACAGATGGGTTGCATCCAAGGTTACTGAGGGAATTAGCAGCAGAACTGGCAGAACCACTGACTGGACTGTTCAACAGATCACTTTCGTCCTGGAAGTTCCATGGGATTGAAGAATGGCAGATGTTGTACAACTTCAGAAGGGGGGGAAGCAACCAGGGAACTACAAACCTCTCAGTCTGACCTCAATCATGGGGAAGCTGATGGAATCACCAATCAAAGAGGACCTCGTGGACTACCTAGAGAGCAATGGGCTCCAGGATAGTAAACAACATGGTTTCATGATGGGAAGATTTTGTCTGACTACCTGATTTTCTTTTCTTTGCCTGGATGACCAATGAAGTAGATATGGGCCACATTGTGAATCTGTTGTACTTTGACTTCAGCAAGGCTTTTGATTCGATACAGCACAAAAGATTGCTCAAAAAGATTGAAGACCTGGGTGCAGCTCAACCCATAAAGATCTGGGTGGGTAGTTAGCTAAAAGGGAGGCAGCAGAGGGTGGTGATCATAGGGATTAAATCACAGTAAAGGGAGGCTGTGAGCAGAGTTCCACAGGGTTGTGTCCTGGGTCTGGTCCTCTTCAATATGTTCATTAGTGACATTGGTGACAGAATCCAGGGCAGGCAGTGTCTCTTCACAGATGATACAAAACTATTTGGGAGAGTGAATAGTGATGAGGGAATATGGGACATACACAGGGACCTACAAAAACTAGAGGGGTGGTCAAAGGTCTTGCAGTTAAAATTCAATGCCAAAAAGTGCAAGGTTATGCATTTAGGGAAAAGGAACCACAAAACGGAGTACTGGATGAGTGGGGTAATTCTTAGCACTACAGAAGACGGATGGGATCTAGGAGTCATCATCAACAACTCCCATAAACAAATGAGCCAGTGTAATAAGGACTACATCAAGGCTGACTGAATGCTGGGATGTATTGGGAGGGTACTGATACAGTAGCAGAAGAAAAGAGTGAGATAATACTTCCCCCATACAGATCCCTGGTGAGGCCTCACATAGAGTGCTTTATCCAGTTCTGGGGCCTTCATCTCAGAAAGAATGGGATAGGTTATAAACAGTGGAGCAAAGAGTAACAAAAATGATCCAGGGTCAGCAGGGCAGATCCTATGAGGATAGCCTCATGGCACTAAATATGCTTTCACTGGAAACCAGAAGGGAAAGGGAGATATCATACAGACATTCAACTTCCTTAAAGGAATTAACAAAGTAAACTCTGGGAAATTATTTACCCTGAATACCAACCTGAGGTCACATGGTCATGAGTGGAAACTAACACGGGGGAGGTTCAGGAGGATGTGAGGAAGTACTTCTTTGGGGAAATGGTTGTTGAACCTTGGAACAGTCTGTCAGCCAAGGTGGTGGGTGCAAACACAGTCAGGAGATTCAAGCAAGGGTGGAACAAAATGAAGGGAATAACGGTTGCCCAGGATGACAAGACCAGTAAGGTGAGTGGGAAAAGACTGATGAAGGTTAGTCCCTTTGAGGAACAATATGTCCCAGAGACTTTAGGGAGTATGGGCAGACTACATGGACCTGTTTTTTTTTCATCATAGTCTGTTTTCATATTTCTGTGCTAGGACTATATCACCTCTGCTAGGTTCTCTGACCTTTCCCATATGGTCTAGTGAGACTTCATTTTTCAATCAATCCCATTTACTTCTAACAAAAAAGTTGACAAGCTAACAGCATCTCTTCCTGTATTGCCATGGAATGTTATTATTATTATTTTTTAACTCAGCTATCTCTTCTGATGTTTGCTGCACTTTCTCACATATCTCATCTGGCAACCCTGAGTGTTTTGATTTCCACAAAATAGTGGTCTCCCCTTTGGGGACCACTATTTCAGCATCCCAATTTCTGTTTCTTACAATACCCTGAAAGATGACATCTGAGTGGCTAACTATTCTTGTTTTTGCAGCACTTCCTCTTCAATTATCCTGAGTATATATCAATTTATATTGCTAATCTGACTATATACAGTAAACTCTTATCTACTTGGGCATCCATGTTGAAACCATGCAGATGGTACTTCAATCTGAATCCTGAAGATACCCAAATTCTATTATTCATAGATTCTGTTGACAGATGAAGACCTCCTGTCCCACCTATGGGAAGTCTGCCCATAACACCCCAACCCCCCAATAGGGCTACCAAAGTCAGTACTGTGGGGCTGTCATCCACTCCCCTCCATTATCCAGTATACCCATGTGCTTATTTATACCATGCACACCTAAAACCTGTGACTGTACTTGCCCCCACCACCTCTGCCTTGAGGCTGTTCCAGTCATCCACCCCCCCATTCCATGAAGAAGAACTTCCTTTTCTTACCCTGAACCTACCCCCTTCCAGCATCATATTATGACCCTTAGTCCAAGATCCAAGAGCATCTCTTCCTATGGAAGATTCTCTCCTCCTACACCTTGTTAATTCACTTGAGATATTTGAACATCTCAATCATATTCCCCACCTCCTCCTGTCCCCCAGTAAGTACAAGTTTAGTTCCATAAGCATCTCCTCATAGGTCTTCCAATGCTGACCCTGCACCATTTTGGTTGCTCTTCTCTGCACCCTCTCCAATCTGTCCCTGTCCTTTTGAAGATGGAGCCTCCAGAACTGCTCACAATACTCAAGGTGACATTAACAAAGTGTAAAGTGGAAATATTTCCTCCCTCCTTCTGTTGATGATGCCCTTCCCTATGCAACAAAGTATTTAGTAAGCCTTTCTCACTGTTTTCCCACACTGCTTCACCACCTTCAGGTCATCAGTAATAATTCCCAAGTTTCTCTTCTGCCTTGTGACCTCTAGGTCCTCTCCCCCAAGTGGTTACTCCAACCCCAGGTTCCCAGGTTCCAAGGGCATAACCCTGCACTTCTTTAGATTGACTCAAAGCTGCCAACTTCTTGACCACTTCTCTATCTGTTCTAGGCTCTCCCTCATCCTTTCCACACACCTCTGTGTGTCCACCCTGTTGCAGATCTTTGTGCCATCTGCAAACAGGCATGCCCTCCCCCAGTCCAACTGCCATGTCACTTACATAGATGTTGAAGAGTACAGAGCCAAACACCGACCCCTGTTGTACCCTGCTAATCACCCTTCCCTTCCCGGAGTGCACCCAATTTGCCAGCCCTCTTTGGTTCCTGTCCCTAAGCCAGTTTTTCACCCATTTTACAATTTTGGCCCCACCCCCAGTCTGTTCAGTTTCATTACAAGTCTTTTATGTGAGATGGTGTCGAAGGCCTTGTTGACATCTAACTAGGCCATGTCCACTGCCTCAACCTAGTCCACTACCATGGTCATTTCACTGAAAAACTCTATCAGGTCGGACTGACAGGACCTCCCCCCTGTGAACCCATGCTATCTCTGGTCCCACAGCCCACTGATCTCAAGGTAATCTTCAATTCTTTCCTTTAGGAGTGATTCCATTACCTTGTCAAACACTGACATCAGGTTGACTGTCCTGTAATTTCCTGGCTCCTCCCTACCACCCCCTTTGTGGAGTGGAACAACACCAGCCCTCTTCCAGTCCATTGGCACCTCTCCAGTTTCCAGAGAACAGTTGAACAGTGTTGCCAGGGGCTCAGCCAGTACCTCTCTGAGCTCCCCCAACAGCCTGGGGTGCACTGCATCAGGGCCCATTGCCCTGTCCACTTTCAACTTGAACAATGCCCTTAGGACCCTCACCACAGTGAAGGGTATAGCGTCTACTTCCCTACCCTCCATGCCCCTGTTGTGTAATTCAGACCCATTTTCTTCTTCCTCCTCTGTGAAGATAGAAAGGAAATACTTGTTCAATATGGTAGCCTTTTGACCATCCTCCTCCACGGAGGCCTCTCCTTTCCCGCGGTAGTCTTACAATCCCCCACCTAGTTTTCTTCCTTTTCCCAATATGTCTAAAAAATGCTTTATCCCTCCTCTTCACCAGCAGAGTTATCCTTTCCTTTGTTGCCATCCTTGCCCTCCTTACTTCCCTCCCCACCTCCCTTTGCCTCTAAAGGTAAGTTCTCCTATCCTCCTTCTTTTGTATTTTTTTGTGCTGCCTAAAGGCTACTTTCTTTGCCCTCACACTTTCCACCATCCTCCGAGTGAACCAAAGTGGTCCCCTCCTTCTCTTGCCTTTGCTGACTTGTCTGGCACAAAGACTCACAGCCCTATCATCCCCCCCCCCCTTATAGCCACCCACTGTTCTTCTTTGCATTCTATTTCTTTTAAACCAACCAGGGTGACCTTGGAGAATATTGCCATTTGTTCAGAATCAGCCCTCCTGAAGTCTACTACCCAGATTCTCATGTGGCTAGACTCTATCCCAGTCCATATACTGAACCAAACCTCCCAATGGTCACTGGTCCCTAGGTGGTCCTCTACAGTCACATCAGTCACACTGTCTCCATTAGTCAGTACAAGGCCCAGCGCCACCCCTTCCCAAGTGGATTCCCTTGCCAGTTGTTTGAGAAACACCCTTTGCAGGGAGTCCAGGATGTCACTACTCCTAGATGATGCTTCAACTGGGAGACTCCAATCCACATCCAGAAAAGTGAAGACCCCCATCAGCAGCAGCTCCCCCTTTTGAGTCATCCTTTGGATCACTTGCATCAGCTCCCTATCATCTTCCTCTCCCTGTGTTTGAGGTCTGTATACCGCCCCTGCTCTTATAACTGTCCCATTCCTTTTCTCAATCTCTAAACCTCTGCTACACTGTCTTGACCTCATTTCCTGCTAGGTCATTCATCCCCAAGTGAATGATCATATGAGATTTGCCCCCCGCAGCTCTCATCTCTTCCCAATTTTAGATCCCACCCTCCCCACTTCCATTCCTGGCATACAGATAACCACCATTCTTTTTTTTGGATCCCACTTCAAACCCCAGTGAATACCCTTGACAATGGAGTCCCCCACTACTGTCACCTTTTCTTCCTCCTCTGCTTGAGCTCACATCCCCCTTCCTGCTCCTTGTGATCTTGCCACCTTCCCTCATTTCTTCCCTTTTTGCCTTCCCATCTGTGCTCCTACTTCTCTCTTCCTGCCTTCCTTTGCCTCCTCCAGTCCACTTCCCTCCTGCTGCCTCCACAATCCATTACAGTCCCCCCCCCATGGATCTTTTCTATACTTCCCAGCCTCCTTGAATCTGCTCCTTCCTGCCTATGGGTCTTTACTTGCTCTCCTCTCACAACTCTACCTTTGTTGCCTATGCTTCTGAGATCCCCAGTCCCTCCCTGTACCCCTAGTATTTCCCTCCATTTCCCCCTCCTTTGATTTCATCCTCTTCACCTGAGCTGCCCCAAGGCTCTATCCTCCCTTGCGTTCCCTGGCCCTCTATGCCCTCCAGAACCATATATCTGTTTCACAACCTTGCTCCAGCAGCAGTACAGCCCTCTGTGCCACCATCCATCCCTGTAGTGCCACCTACTAGCTCAGTTTTCCCTCCTCCCTTCCATGTATACTTATCTCCTATCACTCTTCAGACCTAGCATTGACTGGTCTGTGTGGAATCTGCTCGCTAGCCACCATTCATCCTCTGAGGATCTCCTTTGCTGGCTCTGCTCATTTGACCCTCACCCTTTCCTTCCTGTTTCTTTCTCCTCTATTCCCCTCCCCATCACCCCATCCTTCTCTCTATGTCCCTCCTTAACCAGATGATCTCTGCCCTTAACTGTCCCAGGTATCTGCATTTTTGAGAGACCCCTACTCTCCACATAACATCAAGGAATACAGATGCCATGCATCCATTACAGTTTACTGCCCTTCCCCTTCCTTCCCTTCTGCCCTGTGTACCCCATCTTCTGATCCCATCTGCTCCACTTCTCCCTTCTACTCCTCATATTATGCCTCCAGCCTGGTCCCCACATCATCTCAAGAGTTTTGGATACGATTTTTGCTATACCCCTTTCTCTAGTGGCAGACATCTACCAAATTAGTTTACAAGTGAACACCCACAACAATTGCAGACTGACTCTGAACCCTTTTTCTGGCTGATTTAGTTAATCTGTGACCCACATACCCCCTCTATTAAATTCATTTCTTAGCCAATTGTCTGCTCTGTGAACTCTTACTTTCTCCACATAATTCCAATCAATACAGCTTAATTACAATCATTAAACCAATTGTCTGCTCAGTGAACTGTTCCTTGCTCAACATAATTTACAACAATATAGATTAATACCAACTGACTATATAGCAAAAGGCTGACTAAATAGTGTTTTAAGCAAGAGAATAAAAACTGTAGTTAACTGCACCACCGTGCAAGCAAATAGCTGGAATTGTTCAACCTGACCAGTTTTGGAGCACAAGATGGTGCAAGTGCACTATAAATCAATCAGCATCTCAATCTCTCCTCTCCCACTTACATTCTGCCTTCCTGCTAGGCTTAATGTTGATTTGTTCTCTGTTTCTGTCAATCAACTTGGATGCTCCTTTGTTAGTTGGGCAGGTGGGGGGTGAGAGGGAGGGCAGAAATTTCCAGGAGGGCTCAGCGACTTGCTTACTCCGGTGGCCAAACAGTAAAGTCAGGACACAATTTCAGCTGCTCCAGTGAGAGTAGAGAGAGTTCCAACAGTGGGACAAAGCCTCCAGCTGCCCCAGTAGCAAGTCCTGTGTGAAAAAAAATCAGGAGCTCTCTGATGGGCTTTTATGAACTTTGCTTATTTTATTGTTTAATCTGCCTTTTTATCATTCAGCGACTTGACATTCAAAAGGCGCTCTATAAACTAAGCTTATTATTATTATATCCTACGTTCCTCATATAAAACTTGGTGCCAAATGAGGTTCAGGAACTGATTGGCTCCATGGGAAGGATCAGTTGCTCATTAGCTCCAGTGGCCAAACAGTCGAGTCAGGACAAAAATTTCAGCTGCTCTGGTGAGGAGAAAGGGGGTCCTGATGGTGGGACAAAGCCTTCTCTTGCCCCTAGTGGCAAGTCGTGTGAGAAAAAATTGAAAGCTCTCTGATGGGCTTTTATGAGCTTCAAGTCCTTTGTTCTCCATTTAAAATTTGGTGCCAGATGAATTTCAGGAACTGACTAGCTGCATGGAAGGGCTCAACAGCTTGTTAGCTCCAGTGACCAAACAGTTGAATCAGGACAAAAATTTCAGCTGCTCCAGTGAGGGGAGAGGGGCTTCCACCCTTTTTGCTTGCCTTTTCTGACTACAAGATTTTTGTGGCTTAACCTCAGGACCAAACATTCATGGTCAAACTTAGGTAATATTTGTTCTAGTCATTCCATTTCAGTACAAACTTCCTGGAATGATTTTTCAAGCATTGCAAAGTCACTCCCTCTCTCTTTAGGGATACATTTGTTATGGGAATACTATATCTTTACCGTTAGGAAACCCTTTATTCTGTAACTAACATCTCCTGGATCTGGGTTCCTTCTAGACATCTGGATCAATTCTTACATGTCTGAGAGCACGCTCACTAGTAATTTGTAGGGCTGCAGAAGACAGAGTCCTGCAAACCACTTGCTTTGTGATAAAATCACTCCTGAATTCCTTGCGAATGCGCAACATGTTGGAGTGACAAAAAAAGTCACCTCTGTGTCTGATCACTGTGTGCTTGCACTTTAGGACTGCAAAACAATATCACAAAATCTACTGTCAACTCAAATTTGAACACTCCATTTGCACACTTTTTTTTTTTTCAGCTTTCGGACCCAACCAAATTTTTTGTAGAAATTCTTACATTCTTAGTTAGAGTACAAACTCCAAATCACCAAAATCTACTTCCAGAATGATTTGCCCTATTCAACTATCCCCCTTCCCCACCAAGTAACAGCACTTAGATGCCAAAGTTTTCAACATATTAAGATTTTAGGTCGGCTTGTTGCCGTTTGTTTTTTCCTTTTTAGAAACAAACAGATAGTCCCAACCTTTGATCTGTTGAAACACACCCTCATAACCACCATAGATCAGCACATATCTCATCTGTTCAAAGGGACTGAAAGTTACAAAGTGCCACGTCTTCCTGCACAAGAAAGTAAATAGTGGAACTTCGCACAAGGACTGCAGAACAACATCACAAAATCTACTGTCAACTCCAATTTTAACACATGCCCTGTACAAGCATCCACTGATTCATTGATTGCTCAGTTGAGCCTCCAGTCATGGAGGAGAGTGGAGGGCTGTGCCGGTGACCTGCTTGGGGTCCATGTGGGAGCAGGGTGGGAGGGCAGTACATACAGCGGTCAGAGGTGGGGGTCCACTAGATATCAGGGAGTGGGCATCTCATCATGGGGATAGGGAGGAGTGTCCACTAGACACCAGGAAAATGTGTCGCTTCTCTGTGGCACCTGGTGATCGGGGGGGTACCTTCATTATTTCACAATGGGTGGGCGATCAGCTGGGGTGGGAAGACCACTAGACACCATGGATGTTACAATTTATTTGACAGACTGATGGGCAATTCGCTGGGGGACTGGGGACCACTAGACACCAGGGATGTTAAAATGTATTCAACAGTCAGATAGGCGATTGGCGGGGGGGGGATTTAATTTAATATTACAGTGCCTGAGATGGGAAGGGGGCAATTTTATTTGACATGTGGGGGGCTATCGGGGAGGATGCTAGATACTAGGGAATAGAATGGTAGAGGGGTTCCATCTATGCCATTTCCTACTTCTCTATGCTTTGAGTTTTTTTAAGTGCAATTTGCACTTGAAAGAAAACCAAAGCAAGGCAAAGTTACAAATGGCGAATTTTAACATAAACAGGAAAACTCTGTGAAGGAGCTAATGGAAATGAAGTTGGTGAATTCATGGGAAATTCACTTGCAAATTAAAACTTCTCTGACTTTCTAGTAGTGGGATTGTTATTTCTAGGTGGTGGAGCACTCCTATAGTAGTCAATGGATAAAGATGACAGAGGTGGTGGAGCTGTCATAAGATTTTTTAAGATGTGGTGGAACTGAGTTCCTGACTGATCCTGCCCAATTTAACCCTGATGGAGACTCACTAGCAATAGTTGTGGTGTCTGAGGACTGGCCAGTGAAAATTGTGGTCCCTTACACAAAGGAAGTGGTTGAGAAATTTCCTGAAACTACAGACCAGTGAGTCGTATAGCTAGAGTGGGAATATTTTAAAGGCAATTAATAAGGAGGGGTTGCTTACATTCTTAGAGTAAAGGTGCTTAATAGATTAGAACTAGAAGAAGTTTGCAGTAGGCTAGTCACATCAGACTAACTTAAAACACTTCCTTTCCTATATGATTTTTACATGTCTGAACATACAGTCATTTACCCTTGAAATAAAATGGGCACCTCAAAGGGATTGAGTTAATAAACTTTTTTTAAAGTAGTGACACAAATGGTGGACATGGGTCAGGTTGTGGGTGTACTGTTCCAGGATTGTATCAAGACCTTTGAGTTTATATTACATAGAAGACTGGTTAAGAAGCTAAACAACCTGGGACTAGAGGAAGAAATAACAGATTGGATCAAAAACTAACTACTGGATTGAACCCTCAGGGTGGTCCTAGATGGTAATTCTCTGAGGACAGAGAAAAACTATTGGGGTACCACAGGGATCAGTCCTGTGCCTATTTCTGTTTAATATATACAATATATCATTGACTTACTGTACAGTAGGAGAGCATACTCAGGACAAAAAGAGTCTGCTTACAGATAATACAAGCTCTTTAGCAGGATGGACAGTGAGGAAGGGCTTAACATTATGCATAGGACAAAATCATACATACTTCAATAATTAAAAGAATCATGAGCTGTGTATACAAATCACTATGAATTAATTTAGACTGGTTCTGCTTTATGCAGGAGTACATGGTGACAAATGGCCTGTCTCACACACACTATAAGCATTGAATATGGAAGGCACAGACATGTGATTCAACCTTCTCAGAACACATCAGTGTGCCTCATCAATATCATCCATATCTCAGTCCAGCAGAAAATGAACCAACCTTTTACAACATGTGAAGTTCCTGCTGATCCTCTACCTGCCCCTGCTGTCCCTCCCTCTTCCCAATCACTTGGAGGATACCATTTCCCCTCATCTCCCATCAGGAAGTCTACAATATTTTAATGTTCCCAAACCCTGCTAAGTCTAGCCCAGAAGGACTTGAACCCAAGCTTCAACACATCTACGCTCCAGCTATTGTACTCCCCCTCTCGCATATTCTAAACCTCTCCTTCTCCTCCAGCATGGTTCCCCTGGACTGAAAGGTCACAAATGTTCTGCCCCATACAAAAGTGGAGACCCGTCTTCCCTGGAAATAACTAGCCAATATCTCTTCTTCCCTCCCTAGCTAAGTTCCAGGAGTCCATTGTCTACTCCAAGCATGTTGATTTCCTAACTTCCTCCATTTTTCTCTCTCCCCCATCCAATCAGGCTTCAGAAAATGTCACTCCACAACTTCCTTCCTATTATGGATGATTGATTTCAACCTCTCCAGAATGGACCATGATCATATCACTGCCGCCATCTTCATAGAACTGGCAAGGCCTTTGATTTTGTGCCCCACTCTCTCCTCCTAAACAAGTTGCATTATGTAGGCTTTGCTGCTCATGCCGTAAAATGGTTCAGCTCCTACCTTACAGGTAGACTCCAGTCGATTCAGGTGGCAAATGTCCTAGCGTATCCTCTACAGATCTTTGCTGGTGTACCATAAGGATCAATCCTTGGCCTGATCATCTTTTCTCTGTTCATAAATGACCTTCCCACCATCTGCTCAAACTCTTGAATGGACATGTATGCAGATGACATTGTTATCTACACCTCTGGCCTGTCCACATCCAATGTCCTGGCCCATCTCCAGCAAGATTCCCACAACATGTTAAACTGGTTTCATGCTCAACAACTCAGGATAAATACCAACAAAAAAAGAACATTTCAGTGACCTTTGGCAACAGGTGCAAACTGGCCAGGCTTCCCATGTTGCCAGTCTTCACCTCACTGGAAGGCATCGCCCTCAGTGTGGTCCATACTTTCAAATACTGTACCTTGGGTTCTGGCGTGATTCTTTTTTTTTTTTTCAATTTAATATACTTTATTAAATTTGACAAAAATATAAACAGTACACAGTTACTACATCAAACAAGTCAGAGTCAATATCACAAGTTCACAAAAAAAAAAGAAAGAAAAAAACAAACACAACCCTCCCCCCAACAAATAAAACACTAAGTCATAAAAATGGAGGGTGCCCTAGACCAGCTGGTCCAACCTGCACCAAACTAAGTACCCACAAAGCTAGGTAAAGTAAAAGAGGCACTCAGCATGACACAAATTTATCATATTTGTCCCATCGGTTAGCTATATGTTTTTCTGTTTCCAGAGTTTGCATTATTTCCATATGCCATTCTGTGAGTGAGGGTACGGATTCATAAGCCCTGTGCCAGACAATAATCATCTTGGCTGTGATAGAAATCAATGACATACTGTATAAGCTCTTTGAGGGCCAAACAATTCCACCAAATGATAACCCACTAGGCATACCTGCATTGTAAAAAAGGGGTCCAATCTCAAATATTTATCCAAGGAATTGCTGTGAATGGCCTGCCAAAAAGGAACCACTTTAGAACATTCCCACAGAATGTGTTTTAGAGTCCACTCAGTCAGTCCACAGCAGGTGCAAGTTGGAGATCCAGATTTGCCAATTCTATAGAATCTAAAGGGGGCATGAAATAGAGATTATGCAAGATGTGAAATTGTAATAGCCAGTATTGGTCCTGTTTAAGATACTTATTCAAACTCTGCCAAATAAACTGCCAGACCTTGACCTCCAGGTTAAAATCCAATTCCTGGTGCCAATAGAAACAAATCCATCTCGGGCTTCTCATGTCTAATCTCAGGAGCTGTGCATAAAACCCAGAAGTCTGGATCGATTTGAATCTTGACTTCTTGACCCACATAGACACTATTCACTCTAAACTCTGCCTCAAGCTTGGAGTGCTATACCATAATAAAGATTTCCTCTCCCTCCCTGTCCTCCATGAGTAGCTAACAAAAATGATTCTTCCAGTATTTGATTATACCAACATTGTCTATGGCCCCAGTCCTGCTACGTTCTTTGCTAGACTTGACACTCCCTTTAATGCTTTCTGTCCTTTTGCCACCAACTCACCTTTCCCCACACATCACTACCTTCTCTGCTCTCTCTCTCTCTCTCTCTCCATTCCTCCCTACCACAAAGGCACCTGGCCCACAGTCTAGCCTTTATATCAAACTACTGGTTCAGGACACTCCTATCCTATCTTTACTCTCTTCTCTCCACTACTACACCCACCTCTCACTTTGTGTGCTCCAGTTATTCCTGCTCCTTTACCCTCCCCTATCCCCACTCCTCTGCTGGCCAGTCAGCCTTCTCCTATCTCCTTCTCTCCCTCTGGAATCAAGTCTCTGCTTTCATTCAGCTTACCACTTTGTTCCCTGCCCTTAAGTGCTTGCTCAGACCCCTATAGGGCACTACTTGCTACTGTCCCCCATTCTCCTACCCTCCAGATCCCTATTGTTTAGTACCAGTCAGTAATCTCTTCTATTTTGCTGTGTGATGCAGTAATCCATTTAGACTGCTGCTTTTGTCTTCCTAACCATTTTATACTAGCTGCTTTATTATCTTTGCTGCAATTGATATTGTAACCAAACTATTGTTAATTTTTCTTACAAATTGTACTGTATATAAGTTTCATATTGTATACACTTTGTCTCCCTTTGTTTGTATCTGTTTTCCTTTTCCCTGGGTCACTTGTGGAAATGAACCTCAGCTCTTGTGTGTGTTTCCTGGTTACTAAATTTTAAATAAATAAATGATGATGGTCTTACAGGTTTGGCCCATGGTGAGCCCAAAATAAAAATGTAATCTAAAAAGACAAAGAACTGCAGTGCAAAAGCACAATGGTAAGGAAAGCCACTGACAACAAGAATAGGTTTAAAGAAATACAAATTATACAATGGAAAGGATCATCCTACAAATCTGATTGTTTGCTATGCCCTACAACCAATTAAATTATCTGACAATAGCATCAATAGATCTAGGGCAGGAAGGAACATACATTACCATATCACCAGTATTAAAATCCCTCCTTGTTCAGTCCATTGTGAAGTGGGCTCTTTATTCCCCAGCTAGCAACCACAAACACTGAAAAATATTGAAACCATCACGATGTGTGCAAATCCATAAGAAATTCACCCTTCATCCCCTGAAGAAACCACACCAACCTTCCTTTTTTAGTTTAAAATCAAGAGCCGTGCGAAGCACCTTCTCATCACTCTAAGGTGCATTCCCAAACATCTTCCACTTCCTGATCTGTGTCAGCTTCTGACATGTCTCAAGTTACCAGTGCCATTGAACTTCTTCACCACAGTCTTGTAGTCTTCTCCTATAAATCACAACTCTTACAAACTGTACTGGAAGAATATATCAAATAGTAAATAGAACAAGCAGCCCTCATGTTAGCGCAGCAGCTAGGACATTACTGTGTGTTCAAAAGTGCCACACTCTCCTCTCAGCATCTGTGCTGAACTGCAAACTACAGGCTAATTGTTATTTTCATAGAAAAGAAAACACATAACTTAGCAATAGTAGTTACAGTAAGAGAAGGGAAGGGGTAAGAGAGATAGTAAGCTGACAACAACAGTGGGAGACAATGCAGGGGGTTGAAGGTCAGAGAGAATCACAATGGCACAAACATCAAAGAAAACAGTGCCACCTGCTGGAGAAGAACAAAGGGGAAATTCTGATTTTTTTTAAATAGCCTTCCACAATAATAAATAACGGAGACATTTTTAATGTGTATTTATTGTATCTATTTTATTGTTAATATAATGAGCCACTGTGTAATAGCAATATGACACTCCAGGGTGTGTTATTGTGCAATAACATCACTTCTCAAGTGTTGAATGCACTCTGCCTGTGGCCTTATGCTTCAGTCACCCAAAGCATGATGTTATTTTGCAATAATGCACACACTGTCATGCCTTATTGCTTAAATCACTTATACCCCAATAATTCAAAGCATCAAATCTCAGATTCAGTAGGGAAGCATTGATTTCCTAGCTTCAACTTTATAGTTGGTCAATATAGGTACAGCTCACCCTCATATGATTGCTAACATTGTTGAGTTTCATGTACTCTGTATTCATCACTGTCAACTTAGTGCTGTCCTGCAAGCTAATTTTATGGTCCCTCCATTTGTCATGGCATTGGTGACCTGCATGTTCTGTATCTGTTATAGCACTTTGTAATTTGTCATTGCAATCACATGTTATGGCTTGATGCAGTTTTGTTATTCTGTATTCCCTTTTCACTGTGTCCTGGGTTGCACCTGGAAATAAGCCTCAGCTCAGTGAGCTTTTCCTGATTACTAATTTTCAAATAAATAAAGTGACTCCAAGGCACTATCAACCCAGGCTAGTAATTCCCTGTGTTATTATTCTTACTATGAACTAAGCTGTATTTTAAAATTGGAAACTTATGAAATTTAAAAACTGATAATGAAAAGCATAATAGAATGTGTATGCAAATCACCAAGAAATAATTTGGACTGGTTCTGCTTTAAACAGAAGCACATGATATCAAATGACCACTCACACCTACTGCAAAGGTTTAAAGCAGAATATACTGTGCAAGCATGTTTCGTCCTCATCATGACTCATCATTGTGCCTCATCCGTAACTCAACACAATGGAAATGAGCCAGCCTTGATGATGGTCCTGCAGGGTGCATAGGCATCCCATGCTTCTTGGAGAACACCTAAACCTCTTCCATTTAAACTTGTAAGTTCTGGGAATTGACTTCTGAGATGCTTGTAGCACTCTGAGGATGACATTAGAAAGCCCCAAGGCCTTAAAATCTAATTGCTTAGAAATCCAGCTATCAGGTGCAGAGACAGATTGTCTGGGGTCTTCCCTGTCCCCTCAGATCTCATTGGGAAGTCTGGCTGTGTGTACTGTAGCTGAAGTAGTTTGCTACTGATCCTAAGAAGGTCTGTGTAAAGAAGTGCTCTGGCAAATCCAGAGCAAGTAGAATAAGTGTTGTGCAGTCCCTGTGATCCTTAACAAGCACCTTTCAATCAGGGGAATGTATGAATGGCATACATGATGCCCCTCCTTATGAGCAAGTGAATACATCCTTTCACAGAGAACGGTACTGACAGGGATGAACACAAAACACATCAGCTTCCTGTTTTCTCAGGAACTTAACAGGCCCACAACACAGGGACCACGTTTGATGCCATCTGCAAGTGTGGCTGACATACTCCATTTGTTGCTCCTGCCTTGTTTTCTCATTTTGCACTTACTCCTGTATTAATCTTGTTCTCTGATTGCACTTTATTGTAATAGTGAACTGTGTCTCTGCTTTGTATTTTGGATCCACTAGTCCTGTCACTTGGGTTGCACCTGGAAAGGAGCCTCAGCTCAGTGTGCCTTTCCCAGTCACCAATTTTCTCAAATAAATAAATATGCACATACATACATACATACATACATACTGTAAATCTGCAGTTGCAGGAACCAATCAGAGGATGCCACTGCACATGGCTGATGGCATCTCTCAGCTGATTATTCAAGCCCACTGCAGTTATCACCACTAGATTCTCCTGGTGTTAGTGATCCAGTGATCTTGCCCACAGAGCCTCCAAAAAAATAAGCTGGAGTAGAGATCGTGTTGTTCAGGTGGAACATGCTGGTCATATTGTTGATGTTGACCTGGACAACTTTGCACCTGACTAGTGGAACAAACTCCAAGAGTACCAGGTGAACTGCTTGGAGCTGAAGAAAGTTGAAGTACTTCCTGGACACTCAAGGTGACCAACTGTCATGCACCTTGCAGTACTGCATGTGCGTGATCCCAACATATTACGGACGTCTTCATTTGTAGAGACACTGAGGGGACTGGCTGGAAAAATAGAATCCCTCTGAAAGGTTGAGTGGGAATAGCCACAAATGCCAGGAATTCAGCATAGGCTTAGTCTCCCAGAGAAGATGATACAGGTCTGATTGCATCTTGGACCATTGGTAAGCCAGCTCTAGCTGAATAGTTTCCATACACCAGTGGGTCTAAAAGAACATGGCCATGGTAGGTTCCATGAAGACGAGGAACATGGAGAAATACTAGGCCTTAGTGACTTTTCAGTGACAAATGATTAGGCAAAGGACAAAAGATCATTGGCCTTGTCCATCAGAAAGTGAGCTGTTGCTTGTTGAAACTAATTCGGACCCCATGAATGAAACTAACTGTTTCAGTCTCATCCAAGAGTTTGCAAGGATTATTAAAAATCTGTACTTCTGCAACATCTGGACAGGCACCTCCCTGGTAGCCATGCCATGTCCAGCAACCAAGGGTCTGCTGAGGAGTTAGTTTTTTGAAGTAAGGGAACAGTTTGATGCCCCTGCACATGAGGAACATTTCCATTTATCACTTGGTGAAAGCGCTCAAGGCTGATTACAGGAAGAACTGCATGGCTCAAAATAGATAAAGTCTTTCTTGCATCTGAAAGTTGAGGAACCATCAACCTTGGCTAGTAGAGTGGATAGGAAAATCCCTATAAATTGATATATATTTGCGCAAAATGAAGTTAGAGTCCTGTCCAGACTTAAATTATTGTTATTAATATAACATACTAACATACTAAAATGCCAGCAGAGTAGGCCCCATGGTCTATCAAGTCTGCTTGAGAGTCAATACCCTTAATGGGTATCGCATCCATCCTCCTGACTTCTCTCCCCACCCCCTTCCCCCAACCAGGTTTCCCCTCCCCCAAACAGCTAGCCCTCCTATTCATCCACCTCCTGTACATATCCCAGTCTCTTTTGAACCCTTCCACCATAGATATCTCCACCAGTTCCTCAGGCAGTGTATTCCATGGTTCCACCACCCTTTCAGTGAAGTATCGCTTCCTCCTTTCCCCTCTAAGTCTCCCTTCCTCCAGCCTCCAATCATGCCCCCTGGTGGCCCCTCCCACCTTCCTCTGTAAGACCCCATGTAGGCATACCTTATTTATCCCTTTTAAGATACGTGAAGACCTCAATCATATCCCTCTGTCTCTCCTCTCCTCTCCTCTCCTCCAGTGAGAACAGGTCAGGCTCCTCAAGTCTCCCTCATAGGTCCTATCCCTCAGCCCCCAGATCATCCTGGTTACCTTCCTCTGAACTCTCTCCAGGAGTTGAATATCCTTCCTGAGGTGCGAGCAGCAAAACTGCATGCAGTACTCGAGGTGCGGTCTGACCTGGCAATTGTACAGTGGCATAATCACCTCCCTGCTTCTTGAGGTGATCCCCCTGGTGATACAGTCCAGCATTTTATTTGCCCTGGCTGCGGGCTTCCTACACTGTTCTGAGTTATTCATTTTGGCACTCCCAAGTCCCTCTCCCCACTTGAGACCTGCAATATGTCCCCTTTTAGGGTGTACTCCTGACCCGGGTTTTCTTGACCCAGGTGAAGCACCTTGCATTTGGCAGTGTTGAATCCTAGCTTCCAAGTACATGGCCATCCCCGTAGAACATCCAGATCCACCTGCAGGGCAACCCTACCCTCCTCCCCATCCACCACTGCCCCAGCTTAGAGTCATCCAGAAAGAGACTCATTTCACTCCTGATGCTTTCCCTGATGTTTGAGATGTAGGTGTTAAACAGGAGAGGTCCCAGAACTGATCCCTGTGGGACCTCACTCATGACACCCCCCCAGAGGATGTGACTACCCCTCCAACCACCACCCACTGGGTCCTACCCGATAGGCAGCTTCCAGTCCACCTGGCCATCCATGCCCTCACCCCCATCCTTCCCAACTTATTCAGAAGACCAGTGTGGGGGACCTAGTCAAATGCCTTGCTGAATCTAGGAAGATGACATCAACTGGCCTACCCTGGTTGAGCACTGCTGTCACCCATTAGTAGAATTCCACAAGGTTAGTTTGACATGATCTGCCGGGGATGAAGCCATGCTGGCAATCATCCAGGAATCCCCGTTCTGCCATGAACACCCCCAGCCTCTCCTTTACTATGGTCTCCATCAGTTTGCCCACCACTGATGTCAGGCTGACTGGTCTGTAGTTCACCCACTCTTCCCTCGATCCTCCTTTATGGATGGGCACAATATGTGCCTCCCTCCAATCCTTCGGTACCTTCCTTGTCTGTAAAGAAGCATTAAAAAGGGCTGACAGGGGTTCGACCAGGTCATCAGCCAATTCGCATAGCACCCTCAGATGGATTCCATCAGGACCCAAGGATTTATCCTTTTTTTAGGGACTGGAGGGCTTCCCACATCCTACCAATGGGATTTCCCCATCCGTGCTTCGATCCCCCACAGCCAAACTCATGCTCCCCCCTCCTGAATGAATCAGTTCCCTCAGCCCCCACCTTAACAAGGGATACTCTATCCTGAAATGGCCCTGCCTCATCCTCGCCATGCAACCTCTTTGCCTGTATCTCTCCCTCCTCCTCCCTAGTGAAAACCAATGCAAAGTATTAGTTGAGCACTGCTGCCTGTTCACCCACCTCCTCCATCCACCCCCTCCCCAACCTTAATCTACTGAACCACCCTTTAACCCTCCTCATCTCCCCAATATACCTAAAAAACCCTTGTCATCCCTGCCTGACCCCTGCACCAATTTCTATTCCATCCCCGCCTTGGCTTCCCTCACCACCCTGGTAACCTGACTGGTCATGCGAAGACACTCATCTCTATCCAAGACCCCACATGATTTCTTGAATCTCCTGTAGGCTGCTCTCTTTTCTCTAACTGTCTTCTGGACCTCCCTGGTCCACCAGCATGGCCTCCTAGATCTACCGTCTTTGTGTCTTACACTCAAACATGACCTGATAGCCTTCTGTAGTCCTCTACATATGATTTCCCACCTACTTTCTACGTCCATGCCCTGCCTTATCCCATCCAAGTGGTCCCTAAGGATGTTTCCCATGTGCCCGAATTCCGCCCTTCTAAAGTCAGCAAGCCTCATCCTTGTGTGGTCTATGGAAGAAAAAACTTGTTTCTAACTATTGCTGTCAAAGGTTAAAATGGACCTTGAGTCACAGGATATTGAAGACCGAGTGCAGGCCACCACAAGAGGAGCTCCATCAGAATTGAAATAACAGTGTTTTCCTCATGATTATATTTTTGCAGTGCTGTGAACTGCTAAAAGTGTAATATGCTGTGATTGTACCTGTCCTGACTTTACAATTTATGGATACCAGCTGCTAAATAATGAAATGGTTAATATCAACATAATGAAAATTTAGTTTGATTCTTACAGTTTCATTTGGAATCTGTAGCCAGGGCCATGTTTAAAATCTGCCAATAGACAGATAGTTTGGTGAGGCTAAGAGACATGGAGGTGCTGCAGAGCTTGAGGGCTATCTTGGCCAATGGACTGCACCTTGGAGTGCTACGTGCAATGTTTAAATTATAAAAAGTATTTTAAAATTGCCTGGGGGGTTACCAGGGGTTTGTAGACCCCGGAGTCAGTTGAAAAACCAATTATGACTGACTCACTACACATTCCGACTGATTTTTTCAACTAGTTTGAAATTTCTGACTTCAACTAAATAAAGAAAATCCAACCAATTTTTCCAACTTTCGCCATCGTTGAATTCTATTATGTTGTAGTTTGTCATACTTTAACTTCATTATTTGGCATATGTTACATAATACATCTGTAGACAGTAACATAAGGCTTTTAGGACCTGCAATACATACAGCAATCACCAGCAATTCAGCAAAATGTATACAAACATACTAGTGAGAGGTTCCATCAAACCCAGTGTCCCACGAAGAATATAGTGAAGTTCCACCACATGAGCAACCGCACGTATATATGATTATGTAAACCTGCAAGAAATAGGTTCACGCTATGTATTAAAGAGGAACTGTCACCAATAATAATCTGACAGCTAACTGACACCCAAGTATGAGGCTGAGGCTTATCCTAATTATGCTTTGTGTGCAAACACTTTTATTTACTTTATAGATTACTGCAGTGTAATAAATCAGGCTAAGTAACGTCATTGACTTGTAAGATGCCATTTCATGCAACCAGACATCCCAGAATCCCATGATGCTGACCTCAGAGAGAACTGTAGAGCTGGGAGATTCAACTGTATTTAATAGCCAGCCTGTAGTGAATGTTAATGTTTTGTATGCTGAAATCTTCAATTCACTGGACAGCTGTTCTTGTGGGGCTTGGGCTGGCTACAGTGATGTCAGAAAGGATTATACTAAGCACCGTGAGCACAACTGTACCAGCAAAATTTGATTTTAGCTTACAAAATTATTCACATGTATACTGCAGGGTGTATGCTACTGAAGAATGCATCTCCCATCTCAGCAGTTCTTCTCTGATGTAAGCATCAGGGATTCCAGTATGTGTAGTCACATGAAACTGCATCTTACAAGTCAACGTCAGTCAAATTAGCCCAGTACATACTACTATCATGCAGTAAGCAGTAATTAAAAATGTTTTGTACACCAAGTGCAAGTGTGATCAGCATCACACTTGGGTGTGAGGCTTTACTGACTGTTCCACTTTTAGCTATCCTACTTCCATTAAGGCAGAGTAGTTTCAGTTGTCCACCAGGCCAATAAGGAAAAGTATACTCCTCTCCTCTTGACTTCTTGTGACTGCCAAAGTTCAGTACTGTTTTTTAGCAGAAAGCAGATCAATAACAAGTCAATATGCTTTATATTCCAAGTTGATGTGCTGCTGTTTAAAGCTCAGAATTTGGTCATAAACAGCCTATCAAATGCAACAGGAAAGTCATAAAAATATGTATATAATTATATAAGTAACACCTAGGGGTACTTCCTGTGCTAATGAATACACACACACACACACACACACACACACACACACACACACACACAGAAAACATACAAGACAGAATAAAAAACTACTCTTGAGCTGACACTCAAAAAGCATGTCATCACAGACACATGCCAACCACTGACTTTTCTTGTTTATGTTGGCTTGCTGCGTTGCGTGGCAGTCAACATATTGGAAAGTGGAGATTTGGGCGCAGCTGCTGTTGGGCGAATGCAGAGACGCATCAGTAGGTGTGTCCTCATTACCAATAAGCTAGCAGCTGCTGCAATCAGAGACAAGCTTGTCATGCAGCAGCACTTTGTTTACAAGTTACAACCACTTTACATAATGTGCCGTTCCCCAGTACAGAGTGCCATGCTGGGAGCCCACCCCAGCGTGGCAACTGATGCCATGGCCGACGGGGGTGCCCAATCCCCATCGGCTCCACTGTCCTCCCCAGTACAGGGTGCCATGCTGAGGCCCATCCCAGCATGGCAGCTGTTCCATTGCCAGCAGGGGTGCCCAATCATCATCGGCTCCACTGCCCCAGTGGGGTGCCACGCTGGGAGCCCACACCAGCGTGGCAACTGATGCCATTGCCGACGGGTGCCTAATCCCCGTCAGCTTCCGTCCCCACCAGCCATTCTTCTGCCATGCTGGAGCCCACTAACATGGCAAATGTCCATGTCAGTCAATTTAAAAAAAAACCTGTAAATTAAAAGCGGTTCCTGAGCTTCTCCTTGCCTCCCTCACAACCCACACCCACCTACTGTGCCCTTCCTCCCCACCACCCTCACACCATACTTACCTCCAGAGTTTGGCGCGACAATCTGCAGTTGACCAGGAACACGTCTGCACTCTTCAAAGCCGACCGCGAACTGAGGAAATGCCGGTAAGCTGTATAATGGGCTAGATAGGGTTTTTCAACTTTGTTGCATATCTCAGGCATTTTTTGGAATTTATGCACCAAATTTTCAACATGGGGTTTTTGGGACTCCTGCTCATGAATGCTGTCAGTGTCATGGCGTTATTCGGGCCCGAAGGGTGATTTCGCAGTCACTGCGCTAAATCACCCTTCGGGACCGATCAACTTCTTACTGCCAGTGTTCATAAAGTTGAGCTCTCAAAGAAGCCTATTTTAAAATTTGGTGGAAAAACTCAAAAAATGACTGTTTGCTTGGCGATGCATTGCGCGGTTCAGCCCGCTCGTAAGTTTGTAGATTTTGAATATTTTCCTCCAGATTTTCAGCAGACACCATTATACCACACCTTCTTATGAGCAGTACAGCTATCATTTTACACATCTCACCCAAAACATGTTTCCGCCCATGTAGCGCACAATGGCGCAGTCGGTGTGCAAAATCAATGTATGGGACAAATTAAGAAAATCAAAGTGACACTGTTCATGAGCAGAGGTCTTAAAATGGCTATGTTGAAAATTTGGTGAAAAATTTAAAAAATGACATTTTATGAAGCGTCGGTTGCGCAGTTCCGCACACTAAATGAGATTCATAAATTTTCAATATTTTGACTCAGATTTTCAATATTGCCATTTTACCACACCTCCTTATGAGCAGTACAGCTGTAATTTTCACATCTTGCCCAAAATGTGTTTCCGCCCATGTAGCGCACAATGGCGCAGTCGATGTGGAAATCAATGTATGGCACACATTAAGAAAATCACAGTGACACTGTTCATGAGCAGAGGTCTTAAAATGGCTATGTTGAAAATTTGGTGAAAAAAATCCTAAAAATGACTCTTTTACGAGTGTGCATTGCGCAGTTCCTATGCATGCTCATAAGTTTGTGAATTTAATATTTTCACTCCAGATTTTCAACATTGCCATTTTATTACACTTCGTTATGAACAGTACAGCTGCCATTTTTCATATGTCCCCCAAAATGTGTTTTCGCACATGTAGTGCACAATGTTGGTGTGCAAAAGCAATGTTTGGGACAGATTACGAAAATCACAGTTACACTGTTTATGAGCAGAGGTCTTAAAATGGCTATGTTGAAAATTTGGTGACAAACGTCCATAAAATGACTGTGTTATGAGTGAGCATTGCGCAGTTTCCACACACCCTCGTAAGTTCATGACTTTGTAATATTTTCAGTCCAGATTTTCACCAGTGGCATTTTTCCAAACTGCCTTATTTACAGTACAGCTGTAATTTTTCACAACATGGCTGAAGTGTGTTTTCACACTTCCAGTGCAGAGATGCGTGGTCGCTGTGGGAAATCATTGTTCGGGACAGATAAAGAAAATCACAGTGACTGTTCATGATCGGAGGCACCAAAATGCCTGACTTGACAATCTGCTGTAAAAAATCCCCAACCTAATTATATTACGGGTGTGCGTTGCACAGTTTCTATGTATGCTCGTGACTTCACCAGTTTTTTAAATATTTTTGCTGCAGAATTGCAACATTGCCATTTCTTACAGCTCCCCATGAACAGTACAGCTGTCATTTTTTACATCCTGTTCAGAATGTTTTGCACCTGTGATTGCTAAATGCCGTAGTCGCTGTGCATAAGCAGTTTTCGCTAACAAACTGATATTGCCACTGTTCATGAGGTGGGGTGACAAAAAACATGTTGAAAATTTGGAGTGAAAATACCAGCGAATGCCTGAGGTATTGGGGTTTCCAACCATAACGCCCAACCCTAGAGAATGACAGGCATCAGGGTGTGACATGATATTCTTGCCTGTAATGCTCATACCATTCCACACCCTGCAGCCAGTGAGAGGCATCAGGTATGCCCTGGACTCTTGACCCCAAGTTCACCCCATTCTCCTATATCGCACCCATCTCAACGTATTTCCTAATGGAATGGGGTGTGCATAAGGGCCAAAGACCCCAAGGAACACCGTGACACTTGTCAATGTCTGCAGGGTGGGGTGGTGAGAAATGGTGTGGCGTTATGCCTGATGACACAAGGCACACCCAATGCCTGTCCTCTCTGCAGCGTAGTGTTGGGGTGGGCTTCAGTTCAGTCTTCACTGCCATTCCTATTATGCTGCTCTGTAACTTCTACACTACCACTGCCAATGCCAGCAAGCCAACATTCAGCATTGACAAATGCTTGTTTATGCTTTGGTAACCAGGTAAGACCCGACTGCCTGTTTTCAGGGGCAACCAGGAGCACTGGTGAGATTAAGTGATTTGTTCAGAGTCAAACAGTATGCAATTGGAAGTTGTGGGAATCACACCAGGTCTGTCTGCTAGATGTACCAAGCTCATTCACAGCTCATTACTCTAACCTCTAGGCCATACTGCCAGCTCCATGAAACAATGCAATGTCGGTTAAACAATGGTTCACGTAGTCTTTGAAAATCCTGCCTTTTTTTCTACTGGATCCATTTTATAATCACAACAAGGCACTCAATGGTGTGTGTAAAGCTGGATAATGTCACTTATTAGGTGGTTAAAAGGTACTCACAAACACTTCATGGGGAGAGGAAGCAATACACTTCTAGTTGGGTTGAACCAGAATCCTGCATCTGAGGAGGAGCCAATAGCAACACCTGTGGGGAGGTGGGGTGGGACAGTACCCATAACATGGGGTTGGGAAGTGCCAAGTACCACACACCTGGGAGACCAGAACCGTGCACATGGGGAGAATGGGGGGTAACCAGTACACAGCAAGTGGAGGTGGAGTGGTGCCAGTAACCTGACACTGAGGTGGGGATCAGTACACACTACTGGGGATGATGAAGCAGGGGAGGTGGGGGTCGATCACTTTCCCTAATGGGGTCCCAGTACCCTGCATCATGATGGACAATTTCCCAGTGCACCATTGGGGTTGGCACCAGACACCTACACACCCAGGGAGGGGGACCTGTCACCTGGGGGGACCGTTACCAGTACATGGGAAGGGGAAGCAATACCCTGCTCGATGGGTTGATCCAGAACTCTGCCACTGGGTGGGGTGGCAGATACCAGCACCTGTGGGGAGGTGGGGTGGGACAGTACCCTGAACATGATGGGGTGGGGAAGGGACCAGAATCATGCACTGTGGGAGGGATCAGAACCGTGCACATGGGGAGATGGAGGGGGGAACCAGTGTGCTGCACATGAGGGTGGGGGGCCAGTTCACTAACACTGAGTTGGAAACTAGTACACAGTACATGGTGGTGGGGGGGCCAGTAGCCTGACAATGGGGTTGGAACCAGTACACACTACTTGAAGGATGATTGGCCAGTCTCTGAACCTGGGGGTGGGGCAATCAATGCCCCTGATGGGGGGCCAGTACTCTGCATCTTAGGGGACCATTTCCCCATGCACCTGGGGGGGTGACCAAACCTGAACACCTGAGGGGGCCGATTACCCATCACATTGGGGACTGGTACCAGTACTGGTGGGGAGAAGAGAGTATCACGCTGCTCGTGTGGGAACTGGGAATAAAGTGCACAGGGTTAATTGCAGGCATCTTCACTTCAGGAAACATTCTTGATGAGAATTCTACAACTGCTGCTATCCCGAATGTTTAAAACCTGACAACCAGTCTATCTGCAGTACATATGCTGGCCTGGTTTACATGCAGCAATATACACCACAATGCAGTACTGGTCCCAGACAAACTGTATAAGCAGACACATTCAGAAATGCATATGACAGTATTGTGAACTGGTAAGTGTAATTAAAACCTCTTGGAACCACATTACTGCCTTAAGTGCCAACACATTTATCATACCCATAAAGCAGGAATTGTGTTTACTGTATTCACTAACCATGGTTCATCCTGCCTTGCTCCCCAACTTCTTTATTCCCCTTTTTAATATCCATCATTTTCCCACTGTTGCACTTTGCAGCAGCATATTAATGATTTGTTTGTAATGACAGCTGACATTACATCATGGTTAAAGACTCACCAAGATACTGTCCTGCACCATGCCCATCGGGTGCCCCCGCCATGAAGACCCAAGAAGTCAACCGTCCCCAAATTTTGAAGCCATTAAAAGTTCTGTCCCTTGTAAAATATACAGACAGGGTCCCAAGGACTTCCCGTTTTCTCCGCACTCAGCTCTGCCCCACGCTCACTAGCATGATGGCGAATGCCCGTGAGGCGTGGGGCGTGCTCACTGTATGTAATGGGCGGCAGCTTTTCCTATGATTCAAATGACACAGTGGCCATCTGGCAATGAAGCGTGGGCACGTTCAACTAACAGGGCCTTGTTACTGACGGTACCCAGTTTCATTACCAATCTACATCACTCAAAATCAATGAAAGCTGCTGCTCGTAGTCAACATCTCGTCATCATGCCAGTGAGCATGGGGTGGAGCTCGGGTGGAAGCAAGCAACTGGGAAGTCCCTGGAACCCGGTCTGTATAGTCCCATGAGGACAGAACTTTCAACGGATTAAAATTGTGGGATATTAACTTTCTTTGGGTCCTCCGGCAACAAGGCACCAATGGGCATGGTGCAGAACCAACTCAGTTATCTTGGTGAGTCTCTTAACTTTATAACTCAGCCACATAGATAATATTTTAAGTTATCAGTCTACATCAGAAAATGACCTTTACCAACTTGTGCACAATAACCTATAGCACTGCATCATACTCACAATGAAAATAGAATTTTCTATTTTTGATCCTTGTACACAATGGTTTAAGGAAACAGCTTTCTATTTGCAGCTCTGCATGCCTTTGTTTATGGCAAGAATAAGCATCCAGAAACATAACAAACACAAAACAAGCAATATCCCCACCCCTTTTAAAATCAATTAGCAGAGCACATAGCTGACACTTGACTTGAGTGAAATGGTATTCTCTGTGTCTCTCCCCCCAATCTATCCTCTCTCCTGTTCTTTTCTCTCTGCCCAATCTTGGCAGTATTAAGCAACATTCTGGACAGCTAACTAAAGCTCTTTCTCTGCAGAAAAACTCTAGCAGCAATCTTTGCCATTTTATTTCTTTTTTTGTAGGGGACCAAACCATCAATAGTCTTAGTAATTTCGTCCCCTCACCACATTTACAAATTTGGTCCGTCACTTCTTCACAACCTCACCCTCCATCTCACCCACCCCACATGGGAGACTAGCCCAAAGAGGAGAGCAGGGGCTTAAGATTGAAAGTCATTACTGATCAAGAACAATGATATAGCACGATGAAAAATTGAATGGGGCAGACCCCCAATAATACAGCCAGGTTTCTTGTGCAGTACATTCCTTTTCTCTCTTGTGTTTTTTCAATGTTATTTCATTCTGTTATGCACTTAGCAACCTCACCTCCCAACACTCAGCTAACTGTGCCACCCCCCTCCCCATTCCTTTACACAGAAACACACAACTTTAAGCTTGGTAGATGTACTGTACCAGGAGTCTCTCACCTCCAGTAGCACACATGAAGAGTGCAAGGCCAAAGAAGAGGGGGCAGCGGGACTCTCATGACAGTTTGGTTTCTAGAGCTTTGAAACCTAGGTTATTGGTGGTTCATCTATTTATTTGAAACCCTGTCCAATTCCTGATCAGTTCGCATTTCACCTCAGTGGGGGTGGGAGGGGGAGAGTTAGCTGTTAATCTCTTTTCACCTCACCTTGACGCTCCCTTGCCTTTCCTCATTTTGTTGAACACCTGCCTCCAGAGATACACTCTGGTGACCCTTTTGATCATAGCATCCCCCCCTCTGCCCTCCCCTTCTCATTACAACCCCGGCACCTCCTCTTAATGCCAGCAGCCCTGATTCACTCAAAACACCCAGCTAATTCCTAAGTGGTTTGGTATTTGCTCTGGGGGGAGTTAGCCACTAGTCTTTTTGTTTTTTTCCCTCCTCCCGCTAGCACCCCTGACAGACCGATCAACATCTGACTCACCATCAGAATTATGACAGTGTTGAAAAACATGTGGCCATCCGTTTCTCACTCAGCCCTCACTCCTCCTCGTCACCAGAAATGTATTTTTCTCCTACTGCCCACACGAACAAATGGAGTGCGCGTCGGATAAATTCCTCGTGGTGCAGCGCTGCCTCCTCAGGGCACTCAATCCTGGCTCCTCCTCCTTCTCTTACTCATTGGATGAGTTTTAAAGCTGAGGAGCCAGGGACACATTTGGTTGGTGGTTGAGTTTCTCCACCAAAGTTTGAAACAGCGAGATGCAACGATGTTAAAAAAATTACATAAAAGAAAGCTAATTGTGCTGCTGTACAGTCTCCGAGATGACTTGGGGAGGGTGTGAGAAAATGTCAGGCAAGCAAGCCAGCTGGAGTTTGAGTCGTCGATGTTTGATAAATACGACTCCCCAGAATTATGGCTGCAATTCAAGGCAATTGCAACTAATTCCAACTGCCTTGAATTGCGGTCCATGATTCCGACAGCTGACGGCGGCTCCGGGGTCTAGGGGTTTGGCCATAAGCTCATCTTTTATTACACCCAGATTAAGCATTGTATTTTTTATATTTTTCTGAAAGGCAAAGCAACAGGTGGATTGAATAGTACATAAGGAAGAAAAAAGGAAGGCTCAGGTTCATTGGTAGAATCGTCACTTTCAACGATTTTGTGCCATGGTGCCAGGCATTGGATTTGCATTGTCTTTTTTTCTGTTTCATTCTGACATTGGAATTTCTTAGGCAATGGTCCATGTTGCAAGACAGCGAAGGGAGAAGAGTTAATCTGGGTATGGTCTACAGGCCACCCATGCAGTCAGAGAGCATGGATGGAGAACTAATAGATAACCTGAGGAGGAATTGCAGAAGGGGAAGGGAAGGAATGTGATCCTATGAGACTTCAACATGCCAGGACCAGAATGGAGCTCCATGGTGTCAGCGTCAGGAAAAGAACAAAGAGTGCTCTATGCACTCCAGGATGAATTCCTTACTGAGCTTGTTGAAGAGCCAACAAATAAGAGGAAACATATTGGACTTGGCCCTAGCCAATGGGGAACAGGTCAGGAAAGTGGCAGTAGAAGCCCCATTGGCTGGTAGGGACCATTCCACAGTATGTTTTACCATAGACTTGGGGAAGGAGAGGAAGCTAACAAAGACCACAGTAGTGGACTTTAGCAGGGCAGACTTCAGGGAGATGGCAGATATACTCAGGGATCATATAAGCAACATCAGGTTAGGGATGGACATGGAGGGACAATGGAAAATCCTGAAGCAGGGTATCCTAGAAGCCACAAATACCTGTGCCAGGGAACTAAATTAGATGGCCAGAGCCAGGAATCCCTGCTGGTTGAAAAGAGGTACAGGAGGAAGTAAGGAATAAGAGGCTGGCCTTTAGAAAGTATAAATGGTCCCACAGTCTTGCTGACCTTGAGGAATATCAGAGGAATTCCAGGGAGGCTAGCAAAAAGGTTAGAAAGGCCAAGGTGGATAAAGAGCTTAGATAAGCAAGAGTGATCAGGGAGGAGGAGAAGGAATTATTTAAATATATTAGGGAGAGAAGGATGGGAGGGCGGCAGATTAGTAAGCTGAGAAAGGAGGGTGGCTGGGTAAAGGGGGGTTTAGAGCAGGCAGAAGTGTTAAATGACTTCTTCAGCTCCATCTTCACATGGGAAAGGGCTGGACCATTGCCTCAGGTAGGGGATAGGAAAGGGACAATGGGGAGGACCTCACGGATGGTGAGATCCAGGTAGGGTGGGTAAGGGAGGCTCTCAAGTCCTTAAGAAGAGATAACGCTCCAGGACCAGACAGTGTCCATCTGAGGGTTCTGAAGGAACTGGTGGATGTCCTGCAAACTCCATTGATGAAACTATTCAATTCAACCCTCCAATTGGGATGGGTCACTCTGGTTTGGAGATTGGCAAATGCAGTGCCCCTCCACAAAAGTGGACCTCAGAATGATCCATAAAAATACAGACCGGTCAGCATGACATCCATAGTGTAGAAAATGTTGGAGGCCATCTTGAAAGAACAGATGATGGAGTTCCTTGAGGTAAATGGTTTTCAGAATGAAAACCAAAATGGGTTTGTCAGGGGGAATCATGTCAAACAATCTGGTCTAATTCTTTGACTGAATGACTAGGTCCCTAGACGGAGGACAGTTGGTTGATGTTCTGTACCTGGACTTCAGCAAGGCTTTCAATTCAGTCCCACATACAAGGCTAATTTTGAAATTTAGGGGACTTGGGGTGGGAGATAAGTTGGTGGGGTGGGAAGCAATTTGGCTTGGGAATAGACAACAGAGGGTGGTGGCAAGAAGTGAAGTCTTGGCTCCCTGGGAGGTCATCAGTAGGGTCCCACAAGGCTCAGTCTTGGGCTCTATCCTTTTTAATCTGTATGCCTCAGACATCAGGGAGGAGATAGGTATTAAAATGAGCTTATTTGCTGATGTTATCAAACTGGGGGTGGTGGTGAAAAGGGAGGAGGGAAGGAAGGCACTACAGGGCGACCTTCAGTAACTAGAATACTGGGCCCATACATGGCAGTTGGGGTTCAATGCACATAAATACAGTGTTCTGCATCTTGGTAGTAGGAACCCTGTGTATATATGCCATCGTTGTTACAGCCAGCCCGTATCCCCCATAAGTGGTAAAGGACCTAGGGGTTATGACTGCTGATACAGGAACCACTCAGAGCAATGCAGGATGTCTGCGGCCAAAGCAAACAAAATGCTTGGGTGTATAGCTTAGGGGATAATGTCCAGGAGAAAGGAGGTTATACTTCCCCTATACACTTCATTGGTGAGGCCACATTTGGAGTACTGTGGGCAATTCTGGTGACCACGCCCTTAAAAGAACATCACACTTCTGGAGATGGTCCAGAGAAGGGCAACAAGGATGATCAGTGGTGTGGACAGGTTGACATATGAAGACAGGCTCAGAAAGCTGAATATGTACTCCCTGGAGGACAGGAGGAATGGAGGGATATGATAGAGACCTTCAAATACCTGAAGGGGTTCAACAGACAGAACAGGTAAGGTTTGCTCAAGCTGAGGGAAGATGGGACTACAAGAGGTCATAGTCTAAAGCTAGCAGGGGGATGTTCGGGGGGAGGTGAGTTGTCACTATTTCACAGAGTGGGTGGTGGTGCCCTGGAATGCTCTGCCAGATGATCTAGTAAAAATGGGAACACTGGGGGGTTTCGAGAAGGGATGGGACAGGCACAGGGTCATGGTATGGAGTTAGGCAAGGAGATCACAGGAAGTAGTACAGGGAGGAGATGGGGGGGGGATGAAATGGTGGGTGGTAGAGCAGCTGAGGTGCACTACCAGAGAGCTGCGTCGGGCAGACAAGATAGACCGATAGGCCTAATCTGTTGGCAACTACGTATATATGCATTTATATATGTATGTAACACTGTCCCTGCAGTGGCCTTCAGATTCCTATATTTGGCATTCATACTGCACATGCATCACCCTCGAACATGGTCTGAGGACAGCAGTATATAGGAGCACCAGGTAATAGGTGAGCTATGTCAATAAAGCTACTAGTGTCTAGTCGCAGGTTATAAAGGGGGCCCCATCTCAAATTTCCTGCCTTAATTGCTGACTCCCTTAGCACTTTCATAGGCATGTTTCTATTGTGCTTGGATGCAGTTGCTAATACACACTTTGTAACCATGCATTAATATCCTATGCTTTAGTAGTACTAATGTTTATCCACATGTTATACAGGAGGCCCATCTCTTGTGTTCTGCCTTAAATGCTTAGTTGCTTAGCCTTTTTATGGGCATGTTTCAATCATGCTTTGGTATAGTTGCTACAGTTCCTGATCGGGGGCATCACCAGAGGTATAAAGTCATGGGAGGGGGGATAATGCCCCAAAGATAAAATCTTAACAGTGCTAGAGGGGTATGGGGGCATGCTCCCTAGAAACTTTTGAAATTTCAACCTTCAAATGGTGACTTTTCCTGCATTTTAATAGTGAAACAAGTGTTTGAAAAGACTGGTTATCACCTATATTTCTTACACGTGGAAATATCTGGTTACTATTACTGTAGTGGTGCTCAGAGAACTGGGTTTCACTCCTTTACTCGGACACACACAGACTCAGGTCAAAGAAAAATATTATGCTCAGGCAATTTCAGTTTCAGCCCTCACAGCCTGCTTGCCTGCCGTAATTCACCCTGTAAGGTTACCTTACTAGACAGTAATATGTAAGTAACACTAAAGTGGATATTTATTTAGCTGAGCTTTAAAAAAAATCCTTCTTTTTTTTCAATTATAGCCCCTCTTAGGCTATCTGAGCTGCTTGCTTAAGCATCGCTTAATGCTTGCCAGTTGCCACAACCCCGTCTATTTCTCTGAAATGGCCTGTCTGAGAGACATGAGGGTAAAGCACTTTCAAAGTGCTGGTATTTCTTAGTGCTGTCCTCTCAGTGACTCTAGCTGTTTCTATGTAGGTATTAGAGTATGACTTAGTGAGAGGTGAGCCATGAGTGATTTTAATTATTTAAGTAACGACAGTTAAGTGTACTAGTAGTCCTGCTGATTGACTTTAATGCAGCAGATTCAGAACAGATGAACAAGTGCACGTGTGCCAAGCACAGACTAAACAACTACCTTAGTCTCTTGCATGCACAGCCATTTGGACTATGTACCGCATGTATGTCTGAAAAACACACCATGTGTTTGTACACTGATTGGTTGTGCAAGTGCAAGCAGTGCTGTTGGTGGTCAGAAAGAAAGGCAGTTGCCATGAACCCCCCCACCGTCGATCACTGTGTCCGCTCCCACAATGCAGATGCCCACCTACACCCACCCCTCGCACTGCATTACTGAGTGCATCTTACATTTATAACCCCCCTACCCCCACCCCAGGCTTGCTGCTGGCTATCAAATCAAAAACTAACCTGAGAGTGACAATCATTGAAAGAAATCCCCACCGCAAGCTCTCCCATGCTGATCTCAGATTCTCCGTTGGACAGCACAGTACTGCAGCCAGTTGCTGCATGAAGCTCCCTTTTCATTTTTCTCAGCTGAACTTGGTGAGCACTCGGCACTCACAAGTCCAATAGAGAACAATGTAAGTGCACTGCATACAGTGGCACTGTGAAGTGCTGCATCTTTAAAAAAAAAAAAAAAGAATCATGGCTTCTTTAGTATTTTTATCAGCTCACCACTCAAGCAGTGGAGCTGGGATTCTTTAATCTGATGAGAAAAATGATGCGGGGGGGGCTTTCACTTACATTAGGGGGGCTGCAGCCTCCCCAAAAACAGTCTGATGATGCCACTGTTCCTGATAACATAATTTTAATGTAGTCAATATTTATTTCTATCTCATTTTTGTGATGACAGTTATTAATTAGGGGCACTGCTACATTTGCCTGGTTTAAAATATGTCATTGACTACACTTCCCTGTCCTAAAATGTATTGTTTAATAATGCAGTTATTACTCCATATTTATTCCTTGCTTACTTTTGTGACAGTCTCTTATTCATTATTAAGTACATCAAGTACAATTATTGTTTTTATTTTTATTGTTATCATCCCACTCCAGTACTGGTTCTCCCTTGCTGTCTACATCTGCATGTTCAGTCCACTTGCATATGGCATATGGTGGGGTGGGGAGACTCAGGGGCAATGTGAGGAAGTATTTTTTCACACAGTGAGTGGTGGATGCATGCAATGGCCTTCCTATGGAGGTTGTGGGGTCAAAAACAGTGGGGAAATTCAAGAATGCATGGGACAGACATAAAGCAATTCTAATGGGAGGTAGGAGGAAGTAGGCTGTTGGTAAAACTAGGATCTGCTGCTTATCCAGTAGGTAGGGAAATGGACAGATTGGGTGGGCCAAATGGTCGTTATCTGATGCCAAAATTTATGTTTCTATATAATCACAAGGGGGTTGGGACAGGAGACTGATTTGGAGGACATCAAGGGACAATGGTGCAGCTCCCCCTGCTGACAGTCCCAGCAGGCAACATGACATTGCCAACTGTAATAATAATGAGACAGGTGTAGTCCCAAACTATTTATTTGCTGCATCAAAGCCATACAGAACAGCAAACACAATCCCTGTCAATGAACTGGTGTCACAGTACATGCTTAACTGTGCTCTATATGGGGCCTAGTCCTGCTCCTCCTCTGATTCACCACTGGACCCCTTTGGGTGGTTGTGGTGTACCCCCTGTAAACCAGCACCATATGCCAGAGATGCCCATGATACCCCTGAAGTGACAAGAACATAAAGGATAATCATGAGCAGACTGTGTATGCAAGGACATAGCTGTACACAGATGGCACACTGTTATGGCCCCCACCACCACACAGTGTGGCCACTGAAACCTACCTTCAAGAGTTCCTCCAGGGCCCACAACTCCCCCAAATCATCTTTGTAGTGGGCATCTGTACTGCCAACCCTCCAGGAGAGAAACTCTTGGATGTGAAGTGGCCATCACTGCTTACAGACCACCATCAATGCTATTACACCAGCCAACTGCTCCATCTGTTCCAGGACTGTGTGTCCTGGACATCCACAGAAGTTATGTAGAGATATTAGGAGGGGAACAATATCACTGACACAGCACTCACAACACAGGGCATGCATGCATCAATGACCCATGACAGGTGATTACTTACCTCTGCAGGCTTCGTCACCTGCCAGATCACTCTACACTCCAGAGCATCCAGACAGGTTGAAAGGGACACCCTCCACAACTTGTGTGGGTATATACCCACCCTCACCTTAGTCACTGAGGACGCACTCCCAAGTTTTTGCCATTGTCAGTGATTCAGGACAGTAATGGCCTGTTGATTTCCATGCATGCTGCAGCATCCCACTGAGGGCTGGATACACAACCCTTTAACGGGCCTCCCAGGAGCATGTGATGCCCAAGCAGGTTCCCTATTTTGTATACTGTATATCATAGCACATATCCCCTACCTCCATTGTCACCCCCTTAAGGCCTTGTTGTTATCCAGCTGTAGCTGTAGGCGGTCACATTCCAGCTGCAACACTGGTGTATACTCCAGGGGCTATCCTCCTTGGTGTGTGTACTGAGGAAATGTTTGCCCCTTTCCCCCATACACATACCTATCCACATGGTGCCCCTGCACCTTGGCCCTCCACCCCCAACTAGGGACAGATGAGAAACTTGGTACACACCACTGCTCCCCCTCCACCAGTTGTATGCACCATGATCCCCATTAGCCTTCTACCTTGGGCAAGTGGCATGCATGGTGAGGGGATCTTTTCCCCCTTGCCCTATATCCCCAACCTCCATTATACAATGGCAAAAATGAATGCTGGACTCTGATTGGTCAGACTGGGACTGGACCCGTGATGTTATCCCAGTACACCATCAAGGGTCTAGTCCCAGCACACAGATGACTGCATCTACTGCCATCTGAATCACTCCATGCAGCACCCTTCACTGATCCCCCTAAGCACCCCCTACTGCTTAATTTTACAGTACTCATATTCTGCTCTCCACTAATGCCAGACTAATTTAAAATTATATTTTTCAAAGGCAGAATTTACAGCACAGACTAAAAACTGAATTTTCATGGCAGCTTTTTTCCAGGGACTCGAGCAGCTTCAGTGAAGCACAGAGACTGTAACTGCTGATCATGAGGTTCACTGAAGCAGCTCGTCTAACAGATAAAAAGCTCTCACAAAAATGAAATATTTTTTATGAGTATTAAGTTCCAGAAATCCTCCATCCTTGTCCTGTACCTCTAATCAGTTTTTTCCCACTACTCACAATCCGCTCAGCCGCCGCAATCCTCGTGATCAGGATGGCAGCTACGTACCTTACCTGACACAACTTATTCTGCCATCACCACCCACCCAACATCAAAGACTAAAATCTCAGCAATCATCAGTCAGGAGCCCAATGCAACCTCGTTCATAGAGCTATAAACATTACCACACAATGACAGCAGACACATGGGGGTGGTGGTCACCATGTACTAGGAGGCACAAAACACAAACAACAGACAGCCAGCAGAGGAAAGTTGAAACAATGACACATAGAAATAGGCATATAATGGCACTGCCACCTTGTGGCCATGGCTAACAGCAGTAACAATGGACTTTTTTTATAAATGTACAGCTACACCATGGAAAAAATGCTAAACATAATTTTAAAACAGTTTTTATAACATTTTATTTCTTTTTAACAAAAGAGCCATTGTATAATAGTAATAATGCACTCCGGGGTGTGTGTTGTGCTGGGATAACATCACTTCTGGGGTATTAGACACACTCGGCCTGCAGACTCATGCCCAACCACCCCAGGTGTGACGCTATCCCAGCACAACATACACCCTGTTGTGCATTATTGCTTAATTATATCAAGCAATTGAAGTGAAGAGTGCTTTTATTTTCTAGTCTATGTAAGGTCCTGACAGTATCTTAGGCCGCCTGTCATTTTTCATGCTCACATATCTCAAGGTAAAAAAAAAAAAACAGAACATGATAACAATGCATTACATGACTATGGTACAGTATTGATAAATTGGAATCAGTCTGTATGAAAATAGGCAATATCCAATGTCTTATTGCTTTCTTCACTTTTCACCAGTAATGTCAACATTTCCATGCCATAGGCAGCTGGCAATGCCTCCCACTCTGCGTTATCAAGAAGAACTCTCAGTGGGTGGTCATCCAGGTGTATTTCCTCCACTCCCTGAGTATAAAAAGATTTTAAAAACAACCATGAAACTGTCAATCATCTAAGGTTTATTTTCAGACTGATAACATGCAAGACTGATATGAAACCAGATGTTTCTGTTAGGAAAAGCAACCCAAGAGAGATTAATAACACTTTTTAATGACACCAGTCTGAGATGTGCTTTACAGCCTTGGATTTCTGCAACACCCCACCCCCACAGTCAGGATTATCAAACCTGAAATCACACCTCAGGATATTGCCCAGTAGGTGTTGGAATTTGACACTGCAGTGATGTGAGATGCAACACAACCTGTGGCACTCTACAGTACTTCTTCAGAATTTAAAACCACTCTTGGATGTCTTTGACATCCATCCCCCACAGCTGCAGTTAGCAAACTTGAGATCATACCTCAGGATGCTGCCAGGCTAGGTGTTAGTTCCTGACACATCAAAGATGTGGAATACAAAAACAAATAACAGAACATTTAATGTAGGAATTAAGAATGTTTCATTTTATTAACTGGTCAAACTGAAAACATACTGTGTTCAATACTCATTATTTTTACATTGCAGTCATGCAGCTGTTGACACAAACAATGGCTGGCATTACTTTATCCATTTGATCAATATATTTATTAGAGTCTTCATCTGTTAGCACCCTCCAAAAAAATTGTCTTATGCCCCATATTAGCATGGTTCCTTGGTTTAACATGCCTCTGAATATAATGGTTCTCCTGATGCCATACCATTTTCCTTGGGTTCAGGTCTGGTGATTCAGGTGGCATCCTGACACAATTCATTCCCGTCTCCTTCATGTACACCCCCAGATGCTGCATGCTTTGGGTTATTATCAGTACAAGAGAAAGAATACATGTGTAATTAAACACATAGAATACTGGGTTGTATATCCCCATGATGAACACAGAGAAACTGTCAACCAAAATATTGTAGGAGTATGACACACAGTGCCATCTAGTGTAAATTTCTCTACCAGTATCAAACCTTGGAAAAGCCAATGCCCATCTGCAAACACTCCCTCAATAAAAGGCACCAGCATATTAGACACTACCTCCTCTCTGAGGAAATCACCCTTCTTGACGCTACTGAATATTAGTATCAGCCATTGCCAGCAGCAGGAGATGGCACCCCAGACATGAATTTTTGGGGGGTGTTTAGGCTATAGATTCAATACAAGGAATCTTCTTTTGTGGAAAGTCAAGTGGCAAAAAGATTGCATTGTTGTGGTACTTTCATTAGTAAAAGTAATATCTGAAAATGTTTCTTTTTTTTTGTTCCATCCATGCCTTAACTTGTTTCTGCCACTTATGTTTATTAGCTTCACAAATGAGTAGGTATATACTGTTGGGTGAAAATTAGAGGTGTGCAAAGTCAACAAAATTCACTCCGTGAAATACTTCTTAACTAGCACTCAATTTGTGGAGTACAATTCACAAAATTCATGGAGTGTGGATCAAGGGCAAAAGTGTGGAGAAAAGCTGCTGTTTGCCCCACCCCCCTGCTGACTTCCACTGGTCCCCAATAATAAATACATTTTAAAAATCCAGTGATCCCAGGTGTCTAGTGGACTCCCCACTCCACCGATCAGCAGCCTTAATAATAAATAAATAAATAAAAGTCCTGTAATCCCTGGTGTCTACTGTCTAGTGGACCCCCCATTCCACTGATCGCTGACCTCAGTAATAAATTAATTTTAAAAATCCAGTAATACCTGGTGTCTAGTGGACCCCCCACCCAACCGATCAATGGCCCCAATAAGAAATAAATAAATAAAAGTGCTGTCCTGTGATCCCTGGCGTCAGTGGATCCACTAATCGCCGACCCTAGTAATAAATACATTTTTAAAATCCAGTGATCTCTGGGGTCTTGTGGAATCCCACCCCCCACAGCCACCACTCCTCTCTCCCACTTCCGACCTGGTCCCCAGGTTGGTCAGTAGCACAGCCCTCCATTCACCTCTGCAAGTTAGCAGGCTCAACTATTGTGTTTGAATAATGAGCGTGTACTTGTACAAGCACATGCTCATTCATTCGGTCAATCAGCCAGCTCATTGCTGTAACCGGACATTATTCCTGGGATAGAGAAGAGATGGGAGCTGCTCTGGTCTTCCATGGGAGGCAGACTGGGAGGGAGGTATCCACAACACTGTTCCCCCCATCCAGCCCCCGAGGAAGACCAGAGTAACTCCCCCTCTTCTCTAGCCCCAGAAAAAACATCCAGTTACAACAATGAACTGGCTGACTGACTGGATTAATGAGTGCGTGCTTGTAAAAGCATACAGATCACATCATTTGGGCTGCCTGCCATGTAGGTGAGTGGAGGGCTGTGCCAGTGACCAGCTCAGGGACTGGGTCGGGGGCAGGGGACAGGAGTGGTGGCAGTGGAGGGGAGCAGGGGGTTCCACTAGACAGCAGGGATCACTGGATTTTTAAAATGTATTTATTATTGGGGCCAGTGATTGGCAGGTCCACTGACACCAGGAATCACAGAACAGGACTTTATTTATTTCTTATTGGGGTTGGTGATTGACAGGGTGGAGGGGTCCACTAGACACCAGAGATCATTGGATTTTTTTTTAATTTATTTATTATTGGAGCTGACAGTTGATGAGGTGGGGGGTCCACTAGATATCAGGGATCACAGGACTTTTATTTGTTTATTTATTTTTTGGGCCTGCGATCAGTGGGGTGGGGGTCCACTAGACACCAGGAATAGATCGGGGGTGGTGTTGGAGGATTCCCATTCGAAACCTCTACTTGCTTTGTGGTTTCTAAGTGCAATTTGCACTTAAAACTCCAAAAGCAAGGCAAAGTCACAAATGGTGAATTTTGGGTAATTTGGCAAAATTATGCTAAGTGCACAGTGGAGGCAAATTTGGTGACTTCGTCTCATATTCGCCCACAGAGTGAAGCTTTGTTGCATCTCTAGCAAAAATAAATGGTCATTATCATCCAGTTCTTTTCAAGTACAGTACATTACATGCAGTACATCTGCCACCTACATTATTATACATTTTATACAATAGGTAACGGTCAGCATGATGGACTAAACAAAACATATGTAGTTCAGTGTGCACTGTTCTTACCATGCTGTGCCATAACTTCATCTGTGTTGGTGTCACAGTTATCTGACTGAAAATTCAGATACTGAGTACCTCCTTTCTGTGAGAGTCTGAAGGACCGCTCCTGCACTATTCTCATCATCCTCCATTTCTAGGTGATCGACAGTTTGGGAAACTTAACTGCAAAAAAACATTAAAACACATTATTTACCTTTTCACTGTCTTGTAATGTGGCTTGCCTAAGGTCACAGAGTCAATACCGAACTATCTCATTGCGCTGTGGTATAGCTTGCTCAAGGTCACAGAGGCAGTACCAGGCCATCTCATTGAATTGTAATGTGGCTTGCTCAAGGTCACAGAGGCAGCACTAGAACATCTCACTGTCTTGTGATGTGGCTTGCTCAAGTCAACAGAGGCAGCACTGGGCCATCTCTCTGTATTGAAATGTAGCTTGCTCAATGTCACATAGGCAATGCCGGAGCATCTCACTGCCTTGTAATTTTCTTGCTCAAGCCACAGAGGCAGTACCAGGCCATCTCACTGTCCTTCATATGGTGTCAAAGATGCCCACCTTATGCAAACTGTTGGCTTGTGTGGATATTCTTTGCATAATCAAAGGTGCTTGTAGAGGACAGAGAGAGAAACCAAGATTATGGCCACTGCAACATAGTTCTGTAATGCCATAACTGGAGTCCCATTTTTGCATATTTCACAGACAGTTTTGTTATGTCTTACCGGCAACACAGAATTCAGCTATACAGTTTCCATTGCAAGAAAACACGCTGTGTTGCAGGATAGAAATTACTTTATTTTGAAAGCCGTGACAAAGCCCGAGAGCTGGGCAAAAACATTTGGCCATATTTGGGGTGGTGTGTATGATAACGAACCACTGCTGTTTTTATTATTTTCAAAATAAAATCATTTTTATCCTGCAACACAGCATGTGTTTTCTCAAAGTGGAAACTGTGTAGCCAGGCTCTGTGATGTCAGTGTATAATTGCATGCTTTGGGCTCCAGTCCTAGCTGTTTGATAGCTGCCTGTGGTGGAACATTGCTGTGTCTTGCATCCAGCTTCTTGATCATAATGATAATGTAAAGGTGGTGGTTGCCAGATATTCAAATCTCCTCCAAAAGGTGTGATTAAATGCTAGAAAAATGCACAGTATTTAGACAGTAGATGGACATCTACAAAATATGTTCGCATGAATTGTGACAGCTGGAGATTAAGTAACAGACAAATCAGATGTTGGGGAGTAGGGAGACATGATGCAGCTGTGACGTGAAAAAGTATGACCTAATCTATGTCTGTGTGATGGCTGTCTTAAAGTTGGGGTACAGTATATACAGTAAGTGGGGCTTTGCGCAGCTTGAAAAATGTAATTACAGACATCAGACTGAAAGGCAATATACTGTACCATTGTATACTGGATTGAAGATGACTCGTTTAGAACTAGGGCTGTGCAAATACCTTTTTTTGAATATTCGCTGTTCGGTTTCAAAATATTCGGTATTCGTATTCGGGTGGCTGGGATGGGGGTATTTAAAAATTAAAGAGCACCTCCTCCTGGCCAGCATTAAATAAATGTTTTTAGCCCTGGTGTCTAGTGGTCCCAACCCAACCCCCTGGCTGATCATTGGTCTAAAATAAAGAATCCCTCCCCCGGCCAGACTCTCAGCCATATACCCAGTCCCCTGTCCCCAAATGTATAAAAATAAAAATAATTCCCTAATTTCCCTGGTGTCTAGTGGACTCCCACCCCCCATCCTGTCATGTAGTGCCCTCCTCCCCTCCCCCGCACATGATCCCAAGCATGCTACTGGCACAGCCCTCCACTCACCTCCATGGCCAGCAGCCTAACTGAATTTTCAATTTTCAATGAATGAGCGCGTGCTTGTACAGGCACATGCTCATTCACTGACACTCACATTCAGCCACCAACAGCAAGTAGGACTACCAGAGGCTGGAGGGGAGGGAGGAACTGCTCTGGTCACCAGCGGGGATGGGATGGGGGAAATGGCGCTGTGGACCCCCATCCCGCCCCACACCGGTGACCGGAGCAGCTCCATTTCCCCTCCAGCTCCTGGCAGTGCTAGTTCCTAATTTGCTGGTGGCTGAATCTGTCAATGAATGAGCACGTGCTTGTACAAGCATGCACTCATTTATTGAAAACTCAGTCAGGCTGCCGGCCTTGGAGGTGAATGTAGGGCTGTGCCGGTGGCCTGCTTAGGGTCATGGGTTGGGGGGAGAGGGGTGGGGACACTACCTGACAGGGTGAGTGGGTGGCAGGTCTACTAAATACAAGGGAAATTAGGGAATTATTTTTATTTTTATATATTTGGGGACTGGGGATATTGCTGAGAGTCTAGGCAGGATTCTTTATTTTGGACTGGCGATCGACCAGGGGTGGGATCACTAGACACCAGGGCAAAAATATTTATTTATTTATGGCCAGGAGGGTGGGAAACACATTTGTATCCTTGCACACAGTCGAATATTGAATACCAGTCGAATAGTGGACTTTTCAGTATTTGGTTCTGAATATTCGGATAGTCCATTATTCGTGGTATTTGGAAATTAATATTCGGTATTCGCACAACACTATTTGGAACCACAAACTTTTATGGGACCCCAAATGTAAACAGATCTGTCAGGAAGAGAAGAGCAGTAATGCAACTGAAGAGCACTATACCTGTATGCAGAAAGAGAGGGGGAAAGGAAAATGCCATACCACCAGTAAAATGCCAAGTTTTCAGAAAGGAGCTCAAAACATACATAGTAAGGCAATATTCATTTTGTATTATTATTTTGAATAATAGCTATTCCAACTGTAATTTGAAGAGAAACCTCTATTTCAATACTGCACTATCAAACATAACTGTAGTTCCCATGCAATATTCTGTTTTAATTATTTTGATTCAGACTGCATTTCTGTCTTTTAAACAGTGTGATATCATCACCAGGGATAATAAACCCCTCTTTTTATAAAAAGCATGAAGAAAACCTTATGTCAGCATCCCAGGAATAAGAGGAGGCACCAGGAGAGAACAGGGAAGCACCCAAACAGCTGGCTCATCCCATGGAGAGCCACTGGCACAGCTGGCCTGTCCACAGACAAGAAAATACCCAAGCAGGAGGCCCATCCCAAGGACAAGGAAGCATCCAAGCAGCCAGCCTGTCTCTAGAACAAGAAAGCACCTGAGCAGCAGGCTAATCCAGAGGACAAGGTAGCACCCAAGCAGCAGGTGGAGAACACATGAGGGAAAAGGGCAGTTACAGAGCTCCAATAGACAGAAGCTGATGTAAAAACAGCTAGAAGACCAAACAGAATGTGAGAGGGAACCAAATTTTAGTGTTTTATGTAGAAGAGCATAACAGAATAGAAGCAGGAATGCCAACAGATTAGGGATACAATGGAACATCTAAAGGCAAGGCAACTCCATCTGCAAGCAATTAATCTAGACGTGAACAGGAAAATGAGGGAGACAGCGCAGCAAATGTCAATTCCATGGACATCAACATCATTGGAGAGGCACAGTACAGTTAGTCTTTCTAAAGATCATATAGAGGAGGAGAAAATGCAACACTCAGTCCAAGACAGTGACGCAGTATCAGACTACTGGCAGATGAAGGGGTAGCTGTGTCAGTTTAGGAACATGTTTTCTGGGCCTGCTGAGCATGCACCACTGCGACCAGGCCATAAGAACACCACGCATAGCATGAACATGCTGCAGGAAATGGACACGGTGCCCCTTACAAGCAAAACTAAAAGGATCTGAGGTGCTAGAGCCCAAACAAACTGTAACACTTTAGCAGAAAATGATATTTTCATACAGGTAAAAGTTGGTACGAAACACCTCTAGTTCTACAGATCCCTATATACAAGGTGACCCTGCTTAAGTATACATTTACATAAGCATACATACTTTGCAGCCCTGATTTTTCATACGCTTGTGCCATACAACATATATGTGCAATGGGCAAATAAAGTAATCTATGATGGCACAAAAAGCAAAACAAGTCTTCCCAGGAACCTGAAAAATGTTATACTAACCTATGTCAGATGGAACTTTGATTTAACACCACCAGTGCTAGCAAAAGTAAGGTACGGAATAAATAACCAGCTAAGAAGAGTGCAGGAAGGTGAAGCACACCCACTGATATAGCAATGCACCTTCTCACCCTGACATGAATGTTGTTATATTGCTGCCTTTGAAATATTTCTTTTTACATTGCATACTGTGCTGTCCTGTATAAATTACAAAACGTGTAGCATTTGTGTGTGTTTTTTTTGATTTTGCCCCATAATGTGTGTTTGCATATTACTGCCTTAAAAATGCTATTTTTGCATTGCAATCTCATCAAAGTAAAAAAGAGCTGTGCTATGCTTATAATGTTCTGCTGTCTCTTGCAGTTTGCTCCTAACAATTAAAGTCTTTGTGTATGTGTGTGTGTGTGTGTGTGTGTGTTTTCTTGGATGTGTCCATGCTGTATACTGAAATATATTGGTTGCCCATCAATATGCAATACAGTTCAGTTTACTTGTACAGTAGTGTTTGGTTGTTTGAAAATTAAAGTTATTAACGGAATCTGACTCCTCAGTTACTGTGTGAACATACTCTGAAGATATTGACTTGCCACACCACAACTTAAAAAGTGAGGGGGTAGAAATATAGTAGTAGCAACAACAGAGGTGGTGTCACATGGGATAAATGTTAATTAATGCAGCTGTTGTTTTTTTGACTTGGCATTCTAGCTAGACATGTGGGGGAGGGTCCTGGGGAGATGAGGAAGGTTGCAAAGGGAGACCTTACACTAAGTACAAAATCGAGTGCTGTCAGTCACAAATGTATATTGTTCTTTAGGTGGTGCATCTTAAATGTGTACTCAACATCACCAGTGGCTATGCAACTGTACCAGACTGAACAATGGATCACAAAACACCTAGTGGCAGACTAAAGAATTACAAAATTTGGCAATGGTGCCTCTGACATTGGACAGCATGTTCACAGTCTGGTAGAACACTGTGGTGAACGATAACATTCAATATCACTGAAAGTGGTGATGGCTTCCACATTAGATTCCCTGGAGATAGAGGGATCAAAGCCCAAAAGTGGGTCAGTACTGCACGACTACATGCTTTAGCAGGATTGCAAATACTGAGTTTCTCGAGGGATGTGATACTATCAGTGAAGCTATTTCATTATTTTTGGAGATAACTGAACTAAGTGAACATATGGGAAGTAACTGGCAAGGACTAAGTCAAATCTGAACTCAATGTTGTAAATTGTCTCCTTTTGATGGCTCTGAGCAATTTCAGTAACAACTGTACACTTCACTTGGATGCTTCTAACAAACTATTTAAGTTGGCTTCAAAAACATCTATAAGTATCCTTGTTACTCGAATGGACTGCACAATATAAAACTGTTAAAGATGTCTTCTGAACATGAACAAGAGAGGCATATTTATTTATTTTTTATTTATTTATCTTTTATTGACCAGGTAAGCATACTAGACAAATATATGGCTATTTTCAGGTATGACCCAGGAGGTTACAAAAATATGCAGACATTGCAAAAACTTTAACAGTGAGAAGACAGCAACATAATAGATGAGGTTAACAATGGATAGCAATCACAGCAAATTAAAACAGAATATACAAAGATTATAATTACACACATGCATAGATCTGAACAGTACTAGGCTGACCAATAAAGTACCCAACTCATTAGAGGAGTGCAGATACCAGAATTAAGTGCAAATACAGGCAGAGTTAGATTTCAAGTGATACCATAGGGACCATCTAAAACTGTGGTGGGAGGTGGCACAATGAGTATGTCCTGGCAGAGAGTTCCATAACCAAGGTGCTTAGACAGCAATGGCCCCATCCCCCTTTGCCAAATCTGTTTTAGGAACAAAGAACACAGATGAGTCATTAGACCTGAGGGGGTAAGTTGGCTTGATAGTTCTTAATTACTCTGCCAAGACTGGTAGAGTGGCAGTTCTGATGACTTTATCGATGAAGTAGCTCCAAGCAAGTGTATAATAGTTCCATGGAGACAACCAATCTAGGTTGTCATATGGATGACAGTGATGGCAAGGAGGGCAAACCAACATATGCTGTTGTAAGCAACATCCCATTTAGACAGATTGGACTTGGATGGGTAAACATAAGGAAACCATAACTAAGTCTTCAAGTGAGTGGAACAAAAAGTCACGACCTAGGGCTGTTTATGGCCAAAGGGTTCGAATGTGGAATGAAATGAATGGACACATTGCAGCAGGTACAGATCACTAAGCACCATAACTGAAGTCCAGTATGTGACTAATATGTATGCCTTCCATGTTGATTAACATTGGGAGCATGGAGCAATATGTACTGCATGTTCAGTAACTTAGGTTGACTCTCACTGGATTAATGTCTTTAACTTTTGTTGCCTCTGTCTGGCTCACACTAGCCTTATTTGTAGATCCTGGGCCTATATATGGTCCCTTAATACTGTGACTTTTTTTCACCCCTATGGGAGGAATAGGCAAGGTTTCTAATGTAGGGATAGATTTGGCCAGTGCAGCATGGCATTTCTCAGGAGATCCTGGATAGCCTTTTTCTAAATGACTGAATTTGTTTTAGTGCCCTGAAATTATAAGTTATTGATGCCATCATTCCTATAGGCAACATCTATGACTAAGTATTACATATGCTGCTCCCTTTCCTTCAGTACTGGTTCCCTATCATCTCCCAGACCTCATCTAGGGAACTCAACTGGCTAATCACTGCCTACAACTGCATCTGTCATTTTATTTTCTCTGCCCCTCTAACTGCCCATCACTGCTCCATGTATGCCTCACTAAGCTGGTTTTCTCCCCAGACTCAACCTGATCTCCACCTGAGTGCCCTTGTTCATAAAACCCTTGTAGCTGTTGCTACCTCCACCCAGGCAGATTCCTCTGCATCAAGCAAAGCACAAGGATGATGAGGTCCTTGTCTCAACAATTACTAAGTGTCCCTCGCTCCAACACTAACATGGGTCAGAAAGCATTCTCAGTAGTGGTTCCTAAGCTCTGGACTAACTTTCCCACCTCTGTCCTTAACACATGCTCTACACAAACCTCTAAATCAAGTTTATCTACAGCTCTCCTATCAAAGCTGCCTACAATTGTATTCCATAACAGCCTTGGTACTTGCAATTTTATTTTATAGATGCTACTTCACCATATTGCTCTATCATATCAATGTTGTTGTTAAACTATAAACTCTAATGGTTAAGTCCTTGCTCATTTTTGTGTGTGCATCTAAACTATTAAATCCTTGTACTTTTCACTCGCTGTATCTATGAATTCTGTATCTTTGTATCATGCCATCTCTATGGCCCAGGTCATGCCTGAAAACAGTCCCTGGGACCAGTGTACCCACCCTTTTAACAAATAAATAAATACTATAAAATAAATTATTGAACATTATGAAATAGGTATAAAGAATGTTGGCTCCTGATTGGTCGAAGGATACTTTCATCTAGCTATTATTGAGGCATATAAGCCTGAGTGAAACTAGCCCCTCACAGTCAGGTCTCAGCAAAGTCAAAATTCCCATACACTATTATTTCCAAATGGCTGCTAGTCCCAACAGGACCCTACCTTACTCCACGATAGCAGCTGTCCAACTTCAGTGTTGACATCTTCTTTGCCCTGCTCCCACTTGTAAGTCAGCTGTATTTTAAACAGTTTTCTTCCTTTTTAGTACTGTTTCCACTCACCACCACCACCACTATGCGACTCTGTCTTCTGACTGCATGAAAACGAGATGGAGTGCAACAGAATGGAAAATGTTAAATAGCTTTTACCAAAACAAGCAAGTACCCACTGCTCCCTCCAATCTGACCAGCTGCCTAATAATACTACTCAGCAAGGGTTCCATGGCCTTGTCTATCTCCATGTCCAACACTAAATTAGTGGTCCAGTCTGAAAGGCAGCCTTTATCCCAGCACCCCACTAGCATGTGAAGCCACTGTCTGTCTTCCCTTTTCCCTTACTAAACTGCTGCTTTTATGTAGCATTAGTGTGGTGTTTAGTAAAACTGACACCTTGATCCAAACTGGACAATTTTGTCATCTGCGACATTAACCGGAATACTAAAAAGTAAATATCAGAATTCACAAAGCAGTTGCTCAAGGCGCATCTAAGATGCACAGGGCAAAAGAGATGCATCATGCCAAAACAGTGGTATTCACAGAAGGATGTGCAGCAGTATGCCCTTGTGTATCCCCGCTGTGAATCACACTGAAGTGTCATAGCACAGTCTGAGTTGCCCCAGTGCATCCAGGGTATGCAGGAACACCTGGGACCACAAAACAATGAATCATGAGCAAGATGGCAAGGGACACAGAAGCAACAGGGGAAGACCACAGTGGCTTAATGGTTACTGGTGAACAGCCCAGCAGGGACTGTGCACAGGGCCAAAGGGCTAGACAGTGGCCCACCAAAGCAGAGAAGGTGCACAGACAGAGCACACCCGGTGACACCTGGAAGCACCACAGAAAAACACCCAACACAGGGGACCAACAGGCACAGTTGCCATGCAGATGGGTGACAGTCAAGGTGTGGCACAGCAGCAGAGATGCACCGGTAAGCATGGCAGAGGGCACACATGTCCCAGTGCACAGGAACACAACCGGATGGACATGGGAGCTGCAACACAGGTGTCCACAGGGGGACAGGCACTAAGGCACACAGGCCAAAGTCCGTGGCCAGCACAGGAGGAACATGCTCAAAGGCACTGTTGATCTCAAGCAGAGCAGCACAGCACCAACAAAACATCACATACCACACACAGAACAGGAGCACTGTGCTAGCAAGCACACAGGAAGGCCACTCAACAGTCCAGATGCAACATGGAGGACACATACTGTAGCAGGCATGAAAGGTGGACATGGCACATGGATGTGTAGTAGCACAGGGGCACATCTGCAAATGGAAACAAAGATATTGTGGAAACTAGGAAGCACAACAGGGAACCAGCACAAGATAAATTGAATGCCCACAGATACCAACAACAATATCAAGACACTGACTGAATCAGGTATAAGAAATAGGAACAGCAACATAAACAACAGTATAAATAAGCAACAACAGGGATAGGGAGGTGTGGGAATTAATACAGTAGCAACAAACAGGATAAATCAGGAATGTGTCAGTTAGGGGGGAAGAATGGAAGGAAAGGGGATGGTTCTAGAGGGTAGGGGACAGAGAACAAAGGGGCTATGTACAAAAGTCACTGTGGCCTACTGGCCATGATGGGGCACTGGCCTACACAGTCCTTGTTAGACTCCTGCCTGAAGTGTCTGCACAAGCAACAACTGGACCTCAACAACTGCCCCTTCCTCCTGAAGATTGGCACTATGGTTCTCTGCAGTGCACTCCAGAACTCGATCCTTGCAGGCCTGAATGTGATCCACCCACTCCTCCTCCCCACCACAGCAGGATGCGCACTCCGTGGACCTACAATGGGGACACAGACAACAAGAACTCAGTGCCATGGTCCACACCATGACCCCCCCCCCGACCACCATGCAAGTGTGATGCACTCATCCCCAATGGCAATGACCAACAGCCTGCCATGCACACTGCACACCAGCAACAGGCTGGCACACACAGTTATACAGTGACTGTGTAATGGTACTGAGACAGCACAAGTCCTTCATGTGCATGCAGAGTGATGTTCAGAGGGGCACGCAGCCATGTCACACACAGCACGTGCAGATACCAGCTGGGTGCACAACCATGCAGGCCCTGTCTGACCACCAATGGAGCACCACAGTGTGCTCATGACCCTGAGCAGATGAAGACATGGTGAATGGAAACACAGGAGCCATGTACACAGTGGCCTTGGCACACGTTGCCAAGGCGACATACTAGGTGTGTGAGCAAGGTGCAGCACATGGCATGCACATTTGGCAGGCAGTAGCCTGCTGTGGACTATCCCCTCACCCATCCCGATGAACACACAGCGGAAGTACATACATTACTCTCACCTGCACCCACACGGCCAAACCCTTGTCCTCCACCACTGGCCCTAGCGTCCCTGTTCTCCACCAGTGCCACAGCCCTCCACCTGTCTGCCAGTCCTGCAATGGAAACACAAGCAAAAGCACCATGAGGTGACAGTAGGTATATACAAACACCACCCCCACCCATTGCCAGTGAACCACAGCAACATCACTGCTGCCATCATGCAGTGATTGACCCACTCTCTCACTGACCCAATGTAACAGCACCCTGGGCAGTGGGTAGTAAAAGACCCCACTGCAGACTGTGACCCATTGTGTCAGTGTGCTGATAGATGTGTGTCATGCCACTGTTGACACCACAATGTGCCTGCCACGGTGCCAATGCAACCCCCCATTGTGCTCCATGGCTGTGCTACACCAGCATCATCAGCAGGGCATGCCACATGTGTGTGTGTGTATGTGTGTGTGCGTGCGTGTGTGTGCATATGTGTGTGTGTGTGTGCCAGTGCACACCGCACCATGCCCCTTGAAATGTTTAGTTGCTGGCTAGAATGAATATAAGTTGCAGTGACTTTTTGGGAATGGCACTACTTCCCTGAATACCTGGTCCCGAAGGCTGCGAAACTGATCAGGATCCCTCTGCTGCAGATCACCAAAGCATTGCCTGCACTGCTCCCCCATGCATATTACCCCAGTCCTGCACACCAGACACTCTGCCACCCTTTCCCACACAACAGAGCATGGCTCATGCAGGTCCTATTGCCTAAGGGTTGCCCCTCAAGTTGCATGATCAGTGCCACTAGGTTGGCCAACTCAGCCTCCCCCCAGTTCATTGCTCTTGGTCCAGCTGACTGGGCATGTGGCATGTTGGTGTGGAGTGTTGAGGTAGCAGGTGTGCACACTACAAGCTGCTGGACTGCTCTGGCCTATTCTCTTCACATGTCTGATAGGTCATTGAACAATGTGCTGTACATCACAGGTCTGCAGTGTGGCAATGCACAATAGCCTCCAATTGCTTGGCACCGCCCATGGACAGTGATCACAGTATGGGCAGGAGACCAGGGTCAGGGAACACAACTGGGTTGTGCATGTGTGGCTAGCGCTGAACCCCCATATTGGGAATGACACATTGTGACACTCACAGGGCATTGTGAATGGCACATGCAAACAGACATGCACCATGATCCGCAGTGGCGCAATATTGCAACATCACATAGATGCAACATACCCTCACAATAGGAAACATGTCACAGAGATCCAATTGCGCAAGTCACCTGACATGCGCTGCCAACTGCAATTGCTTTAATGCTAACACTGGACACAATGTGCTGTGCATGACATGTTCCTCAAAAAGCATCACGTATGTGCAGGGATACATCGTGCGACTTCCGCCTCATTCAGAAAATGCCCCCAAACCAATGCGCATGCATGGGAATGTGACATAGGGGGATGCGCCCAATGCCCCATTTGCGCAATGCTGATTGAAAAGAGCTGGATGCAATTATGCAATTCACAGACAATGCTCTCAGTTCAGCTCATTGCCAAATTCAGGGGCATCGCACCTGCTTTGCATCTCATTACTGTTTCTTCAAACCCTATTTGCATGCACTGGGAAACAAATACTCCTGAATGTGCCACCCCAATCCACAGGTGACCTACAGGTATTGTAGCCTTGATGGTAGGTCTGTTTACATTCTGCTCTGTACAGCTTGTTAGTAACAGCAGGCAGTGTGGTCTTGAAAGCATCCAAGTGGGTGCGACTGTGCTGTTGCCTGCCACTTTGCTGGCACAGATCCACAGTTCCCTGAACTGTGCTGATGCCTGCATCTTTCAATCCACAGGAGCCACAATGTCTGATCAGGATGATGCTTCAGGACAGATACATCCTAATTTAACTACAGATGAGGACAGGACACTGTAGGAGGCCTACTTCCTTAGGCAGAGCATCCTGTATGGCAGAAGTGGCAGCCGCCAGTGCAGGGACAAGGCCTTGGAGGAGGTTGCTTGCCACGTGAATGCCCATAGCATTAACAACAGGGCTCCCAAGAATTGTTGCAAGCACTTCCATGACAAGAAGTGGAGGGCCAAAGATAAGATGGCCACAATCCGGGTCTCCCTGGGGGTGGCAGGGGGTGGGCCGCCGACAGCAGTGTGCCTCACCCTGAATGAGGAGAGGCTGGTTGCCAGCATGGGCCAGACTATGGTGATTGGTGTTCTGGGTGGCAGCTTTCTGACTGGGAGTAGTCCATCACAGCACTATGAGTACTCATTTGTCACAATCTGTGGAGGACTGAGTGTGCATGCCATGGTTGCTGTGATGTGTCCCACTACGCTCTGCTACATGTCTATGTATCGTTGTGCATTGTGCATGTCGATGCACATCCCTGTCCATCCACAGTGTCCTGCTGACACATGTTATGCCACCCCTGTGCAGAACCTGGGGGGGTGGGGAGGGATGGTTGCTTGGGATGTTGTTCCTGCAGGTGGTGGGCTGAAGTGGGTTGCCAACGCTCACAGTGGTGTACTGTCCTACACATGTCCCTGAGTGGCTCAAATGGCCACAGTGCATGGCTGCCTACACTGGTGCTTGTACATGGAAGTGCTCTCTATGGATGGCACTCACCTGTGTGGCAGGTCTGGAGTACCAATGGCACACGTGCATGGCTTCCTGTTCATACCTGTTTGTACCCACCATTGGCACATGTCATTAACCATGCTTCCCTTCTCCCTTTCTGTCACACCTCACGGGTGCTGCAGGGTCCAGGGGACACCCTGATGTCCTGGCAGGGGAGGAGCCCAGACCAACACACTGCACCACAGCCAAGGCTGTCGTGGAGCCCGTGCCAGAAACATCCAACACCTCTGCAGCCCCAGACATGGTGGAGGATGGTGCAGGGCCATCCAACTCCTCCTCAGCCAGTGTCACTGCTGGTAACCATGGTAACACATGGCTGCTCAACCTACTGGGTCTTGCTGATGAGGACCCTGTGGGCAGGGTTGACATTGTGGATGATCTGCTGGTGCTGACATTCGGAACAGAGGAGGCTTATGATGACAGTGATGTTGATGCCACACAGATTTGGGGAGACACAGACAACATTGGCCCAGCTGTGGCACATACGCATGCACAGGTGGCACCATGCAGCATTGGTGATCCTGTGGTCCCTTGTGTACCCACAGGGCAACCACAACTGCCCATGTAGGTGGATGTTGGTGGCCATGTGTCTTGGCTGCTGTGGGGCCAGGGACTGCTGACACTGTGCAGCAGGGTGTTGTAGAGCAACAGCTTGCAGCAGGGGACCATGATGTGGGGGATCCCTGAGTGTGCAGTGGTTGTCTGTGCCCAGTCCCCACTCATACAGCAGTCTGCTGTGTGGTGTCCACCTACGGTGGATGTGGCACAGCAGGCTGGAACTCCACCTGCTTGTCAGTGTCACCCCCTGTTGCATCCCCCACTGATGAGGTGGAGGGTGAAGTATGCCTCCTGCTGGACACCATGCAGGGGCAGGCATCCCTCAGGGTGGAGCTGAGGGGCATTTATTCGCAGCTGGTCATAGATCATGAGTTGTCATCTGCATTGCATGCCCTGATGCTGACCAAGGTTTGCCTACTGTGAGTGGGCATGACCCCTGCACTGGAGAGGATGGCACTTGCTCTTGAGGTGGTGAGTGCTCACAGTGCACCATATGGATGCTGGGGTACCAGCCGCACCCCCAGGAGTGTCTCAAGCACATCCAGTTCACAGCATCAGGTGAACCCATTGCTACTGACACCGTTGCTATGCCTAGCCATCCCTGACACCCCCTGATCCAACCTGAGTTTCTGGAGCAACACACTGGTGAGCACCCATTCATGGTCTCAGTTCAGTACTCCACCAGGGATGGTGAACACCCCCCTAAGGATAGTGGCACTGACTCAGAGACCATCAGGTGAGGGCATGGATGCCCATATGTCCTTGGTGGCTGTGTTGGCTCCTGCTGATGCCTGGGTAGCCTGCTCCCATGGCCTCTGTATCCCACACCCATTTTGGCTCACACACCAGGCTAACAGTGCCTGGGGAGGTGTGATGTGGCACATGTCTGCCCCAGAACAATGCCTGTGTGGGACACCTGTATGATACACTGTGCATGACTGGGGCCACCAGAGTTGTGGTGTGTGGCACCGGTGTGATGAGTGTGGCCCTGTGTCCACTGTGCATGTGTGCTGGCAGATGTACACTGATCCATGCCATTTCCAACACTGACACTGTGTCCCCCATGTCCATGTCTTTCCTGCTGTGTGTGTCTGTGCATTGCTGTCTCCCCTTTCAAGTACACTGTGCACCCACTGTGTGGTAGTCATCTGTGCATGTGTGTGTCATTCCCTACCCTCACCTGTGGGGTGTGTGTGTGTTTGTGTGCGTGCATGTGTTCATATGTGTGTGTGTGTGTGTAGGAATGCCATGTGTTGCCTACCTGTGATACTCACCTTCAGTCCCTGAAATGCTCCTCCACTATGGTGTCCCTGTGCCACCTGGAACAGGTGACCACAAGTGGGTCCCTGCGTTCCAGGGGTTGCTACCCACCACCACCACGGGACCCCTGCTCTGCACCCTCCCCCTCCTTGAAATGGTTGCTCTACTCAGCCTGGACAAGTATTCTATGGTCAATGGCTATGTTGTGCAACATACAACAAGCCAGGAATATGCCACAGGTCTTCTCTGGGCTGTATTGTAAGGCACCACCAGACCTATTCAAGAACCTGAAGTGCATCTTCAGCATGCTGAAGGCAAGCTTGATGATGGCGCATGTAGCAATGTCTACCTTGTTATACTGCTTCTCTGCCTCGTTGCCTGGATAACTGTAGGGCATGAACAGCCAGGGGCAGAGGGGATATGCTGTATCATCTGTGGGGAGTCAAAGCAGTATGTTAGTACCCCTCATGAATATTGCATTGTGATCCACTGCCCCCCCCCACATCCATCACTTCACGTGGGTGCAGCTACTGCTTGTTCACCTCTGTACCTGTGGCTCACCTCCCAGTGCAACCCTATACCACCATGGTGGGACACCTTATCTGTGCTCTTACTACCATCTGCAGCATCCTGGCTGTCCTCTTTTGCCCTGCACCCGACCATGCTTGCATCCGTGGCTGCCTACTCCTGTCCAGTCCAGCATTGGTAACCCTCCATTGCCCTGCAGTTGCCCATGCCTGGGTGTGTGTAGCGCTTTCTGCCATGTTGCACATACCTGCTGTTGTGCATCACCACACCTCCCATGCTGCATTCTGCTGCTACACTGTCACCTTTTTGGTGTACACAATCCTGACAGCATGCCCACTTCCACTATCCTGCATGGGTGTGTTCCCTAGCACAGTTCCTGTCACTGCTCCAACACCCATGCACTACCTTCTGACGTGTTGCACATCAGAGTGCATTTTGTGGGCATGTAGTCATGCCCCACTCACCCACTAGGTGGCTGGTGAGGATATCCCCAGTCTTAAAATGGTGGCACAGGACTAATTGGTGCCATATGAATGCATCATGTGTACTCCCAGGGTGTGTGGTGCAAACGTTGCTGATGCACTCTGTGGCATTGCACACCACCTGGCAGCTGATGAAGTAGAACCCCTTGCAGTTCATGTATGGTATCATCTCATTGCCAGGTGGTTCACGGATTGCCACATGGGTGCAGTCAATGGTCACTATCATGCCTGGCATGCGTGCCACCCTGTGGAATTGCTGCATAACTTCTGTCCACTCTGCCTGTGTGCTTGGGAATCGAATAAACTCCAAAGCATGTTGGAGCAGTGTGGTGAGGAACTGTGTGAAGATTCAGGACATGGATGGCTGGGATCTGCCAGTGGTGTCTCCAGCTGGCCTCTGAAAGGTGCCCTTGGTGAGCTGGTGCAATGTTGCCACTTTGGTCTCCACAGATATAGGATGACCTCTTCCAGTGGGTGCCTGCATTTCATCAAGGCACAGCTCACAGAGCTGCCTCAGAATTGTCCTGTTCAGGCTGTATCGTCTGACTGTTTTTCAACCCACCCGAGATGGGCCATTATCTCACATAACAGATTCCCTGTCATGCCTTACTGCTTAAGTAACATACGGTTAGCATTTTACTTTAATATTGTCATTTAGGTAAGTACGGATTAATGGGAATTGTGCTCTTATCACCACATTATGAAATCAGATAGACAGACAGGCAAGTAGATAGGTAGAAGAAAGAAAGAATGGAATGAAGGAAGGAAGAAAGAAAGAAAGAAAGAAAGAAAGAAAGAAAGAAAGAAAGAAAGAAAGGAAGAAAGAAAGAAAGAAAGAAAGAAAGACCCTTCTTGGTCACTATGCACGACAGTCTTAAATATACAACACTTATTACAAAATGACTACCACAATAAAATCATTAAGCATCAGCACCATACATTTCACTCCACAAGAACTGAAAATTAAGGGGCATGTTCAGAGGTACTTAAGATTTGTGTACAAATCACTGGGACAAGCTATTCTAAGCTACATTTTAAGGTAGGGCTTGAAAACTTCAATCCAGCAAGCAGTGTCAATGGGTAGTGGAAGGGAAATTCAAAGATTGGGGGCTATAACTGCAAAGTCACATCCCAGGCAGCTCTTAACCTAGATGTGATGATTTCAAGAAGTCCTCAAGCAGATAAATGGGTGTTTACTCACCTGGTAAAGCTGATTGTGTTGGTTGCATCCATGGCACTCCGGACATTGCATCATGGGTTTTAGCCCACCTGATAGGCTAGTGATGCGCATGACCAAGGATCAAATTTCTAGACCCCAGGTTCCAGAAGCCCCTGCTCTCCAGTTCTAATCTTCCATAGCTGAAAATAAGGTTAGTAACACCACAAGAAAAACTTTTTCACACAAAACTGAGACACCATCTGAACATGGCCGGAAGGCCCAAATTTATTTCCCTATTGATACAAAGCTAATACTCTGCCCCCTAAATGGTGAACAAGAGACATCCTGGATGTCTTCAATAATCTCTGCATTATCACTTCTCTCCCTTTTACCATTGTTAGATCATACTCCTAGTCACTCTGCCCGCTCTGTAGGGAGGGCTGCGGAGTGCCATAGATGTCAACCAACACAATCACTTTTTCCAGGTGAGTAAACACCCATTGTGTTGGGTTGACCATCCATGGCACTCCGGACCTTACATCATGGGTTGATAAGCAGCAGTATTGTACTCAAGTAGGGTGGGACAGAGATAACTAAGTGAGAGGAGGATGAGCAGGCTGCTGAGAGAACATGAGAAGCAAAAGGGGTCTGTGGTCTGTACAAATGGTTCAACCTATGGTATCTGGCGAAGGTATGGATGGAAGTCCAAGTAGCTGCTCTGCAGATTTCTTTCATGGACACGTTCACACATTCACCCTCTCCACCCAGGAGGTGGACACTGCCCTGGTAGAGTGACCCCTAATGCTTTCTGGAGGCATCAGATTATTTGCCTTGTAGGCCTCTTGAATGGTTCTCTTGAGCCAACTTGCTATTGTGGTTTTGGATGCTGCCCTATCCTGTCGTTGTCCTTTTGATGCAATAAGCAACCTCTCAGTCTTATGTATGGATTGAGTTCTGGATATGTATGTGGCTAGGGAGCCCCCCACATCGAAATGATGAGGCAACACAACGTTGCCCGCCTGAGTACTATCGGATAGCGTTGGTAACTTAATCGGTTGTTCCCTATGGAACATGGATGTGACCTTGGGCTGAAAAGCTGGGACCATCTGTAGGTGTACTCCATGAGGGGTGAATACCATGCAAGGTTCCTTACATGAGAGAGCCCCCAGTTCACTAATTCTCTGAGCTTAGCACATGCCCATGAGAAAACAGGTTTTTAGACCTGCCTGAAATAGGTCCACCTCCCGAAATGGCTTGAACTGCATTGTGCTAAGCGAGTCCAGGACTCAGGTCAAATCCCAGGGAGCAACTAGGGACCTGACCCTGGAACGTAACACTTCCACCACCCTGAGGGAGCGTACTGCATCGGGGTGAGCTCCTGGGCAATGTTGCCTAATAGGGCCAATGGCGGTGCCAATGGCGGACAGCTGCACTTGTAGGGGAGAATTGGATAGGCCTTTATCCACCCCCTGCTGTAAGTACAGCAGAATGGTCAACATGTCAGCTTGCTCTGGTTCTATGCCCCTGTCCCTGCACCATGCCACATAGATAGACCACTGTTGTCCATAGGTAGAGGTGGGCAAAGGCCTTCTGGACTGCATCAGCGAGCATATGACTGAATTGTGGTATCCGGCTTTCAGCAGTCTCTGCCTCTCAGGAGCCAGGCCATTAGCTTCAGAGTCCCTGGCACAGGATGCACTATGGGTCCCTGCATTAGCATGTCCATTCAATAGGGCAGTCTGAATTTGTCCAATGCCTTGACTACTACCGCTGAGAACCAGGCTCTCCATGGCCAGTATGGTGCCACTAGGGTGACAGTCCTGTGGGATTGTCGAATCTTGGACAAGACCTGCTACAGTAGTGGAATGGGTGGGAATATGTAAGCCCGCTCCCAGGACCATGTCTGTGACAGAGCATCTGTCCCTTGAGAGAGATGCTCCCTGTATCATGAAAAGAACCTTTTTACCTAGGCATTCTCCACTGTTGCCATGAGATCCATGGAAATGGGACCCCATGTTTTCTGGATCAGTTGGAACAGGTTGGGGTATAGGCGCCACTCCCATGGATGCACCTTTTGATAACTGAGCCAGTCCACTCAGACGTTGAGCTTGCCTGCTAGATGGACTGCATCAATTTGCACTAGGTTGGTCTGAGCCCAGTTCAACAGCCTCATCACTTCCCTCTGCCTCCCTGTTTGGCAATGTAAGCCACCTTGACCTGATTGTCAGAACAAATTAAGACTGACTGGCTTGAGATGGATAACCAGAAAGATCTGAGGGCATGGTTAACTGTCCTCATCTCCAACACATTGATGGAAAGCTTGGCCTCTGTGGTCGTCCAATGGCCCCGGGCAGAGCGGGATCCCAAGCATGATCCCCACCCCAGGAGGCTTGCGTCCATCTCGATGGTCACAACGTAGGTCATTTCTAGTGGGACTCCTCACGTGAGATAGTGATTCATAGTCCACCAGGCTAGGGAGCACCACACCATGTCTGGCAATGGTATCCTGACCTTCAGGTTCTGCTTGTTCAGGGATCCATGGGTCAGCATGTAGTTCTGTAGTGGTCTCATATGCCACCTGGCCCATAGTAGCAGATCTATGTATGCCTAGCATCTGACCTTTTTGCCCAATGTTTGGCAGTTTGCTGGACCTCAGATGATGAGTTAGAGTTATCAAGGTGTCCACTGTCTTTTGTGCCGGTCAGGTCCACCACTGGAATGTGTTATTTCTGCTCCCAGGTGTTCTAGTTGTTGTGTGGGTACCAGGTAGCTTTTGTCTTGGTTTACTACCCAGCCATGTTCTTTGAGTGCCCATAATGCCACCTGGGTGGCTTTCCACAGCTATTGCTTGGAGCGCACTTGGATCAACCAATCATCCAGGTATGGAATTAAATCCACTCTCTGCTCTCTCAGTCTAGCGGCGAGGACTATGGACACCTTGGTGCTGAGGTAAGACTGAAGGGTAATGCCTGATATTGAAAATGCTGCCCTAAAACATGGAACCAGAGGTACTGCCTGTGACTTGGCCTGATTGGGATGTGCAGATATGCATCCTTCAGGTCTATTGATGTGAGATAGTCACCTACGGAGCAGAGTGTTGATTTCAACATCTCCATTTTGAATATCTGGGTGACTACATGTTTGTTGAGGTGTTTGAGATCTAGAATGGGGTGAAGTTCTCCTGTCCTTTTGGGCACAAGAATGAAAATGGAGTACACTCTCTGATCTTGCTTGTGTGGGGGCACTAACTGGATGGCCCTGTTCTGTATTAGGTTCTGCAGTATTAGCTGTACCTGATGAGCAGATGCTTTCTTTTTAGGGATGGGAGATCTTATGAATCTATGTGGAACCAGGAATGGAACAATTCTATGGAGTACCCCCTTGACACTACCTCTAGTGCCCATCTGTCCAATGTGTCCTGCCACCTGTGTTGAAACAGCATAAGTCTCTTGTCCACAGGTGGACAAAGGCCCTGTGTGGGTGGCAACCATGGAAGAGGGGATATGCAGTCATTGTTATTTGTTCCTGTTCCCTCTTCCTCTGTTCCTGTTCCCTCTTGCTCTGCCTCCAAACTTGGAGCTGGGGTCTCTGAAGTTGAAGGATTGGTAATTGGAGCCAAAGGAGTTACGGGAACCTCCTTGAGTTCCTCTGCCTCAAAAGAAGTTGCTGTTGTGGTAGTAGTTGTCGCTCCGTGTCTATTGAGACTTGTTTCCCCCTTGAAATCTTCGCCTTCCTGACAATAGGTAGGTTGGTATGTTCTTGTTCTTGAGCAGATCCTTTCCTTCCTCTTTCTGCTTTAGATACTCCTGTAGTCCTTCCCCAAAGACATTCTTGCCCTTCATTGGCAGGTTTTGCAATAATGCCTTGGACTCATTTTCTGCTTCCCACATCTTGAGCCACAATACTCGTCTGGTCTGGTTCATTAGGGTCATAGCCCTGTCATTCAATTTTAAACTGTCCACTGCCATATTCACCAAATATCTTGCAATGTCCAGTGTACATTCCAATAATTCAGCCTCTCTGGTCTTGGGACTTGCCTTGTCGAGGAGTTCCTCCAGCCATCGTATTTGTGCATGTGCTGTCTAGACAGCTGTAGTGGAAGCTTTGGCAGCAGTGCCCTCCATTTCAAATAGCTTTTTTAACATGTCCTCCACTTTTCTGTCTGCAGGGTCCTTCAAAGATATGGTGCCACATGGTAGCACATTTTTTTTGCTGAGTGCTGCTACCTGAGGATCAATAGTGGGGGCTGTGTACCAGGCACTAGCCTTGTCCTCCTGAACTGGGTACATGCAGTTGAGGTTTCTTTTGTCTGACAGAAAATGTCATCAATTTCTGGGCAGACGGGAAATGTCTCCTTAGCAGTTTGTCTCTGCTGAATCTTGGGGTCGAGTTTCGATTCAGGCTGACTCTCCTCGAGCTCGAACCCCATTGTGGCTTTAATTATTCTTATCAAACCAGGAATCAAGTCAAACAAGCACAGTTTTGATGTGAGGGATGGTACCGATTGTGTGTACATGTCCTCTTCATCAGATGGGACTGCCTCCTTGTCATCTGGGAGTTCCTCCTCCCCTGTGTCATCACCTGTATCCTGCACTGAGGTGCTTGGGGGCAGTTTGACTGTGTCCGAATAGGTCCCCGATGCCCCACCTGGTTTCTCTGCTTCTGGTTGTGGTTTAGATGGTATCTTTGTTTGGGTCATGGCCTCCAGCCTCTCCATGATTTTCAACATAAAATTATTTGGGCTCTCCATCATGGCCACTGCTGCCTGTTGGTTCTGTAGGAAGATGGCTCCTGGGTCAATCCAATTAGTTCCGCTGAGCCCTGGAATATCAGATCCCATCACTAGAGATTGCTCCAATGATAGATCATCTTCATTGTGGAGGCACGTGGGGCATTGTGGTCTCACATTGTGGGGCATAAGAGTGGCGCTACAATTAGTGCATTTTCTCGCTTTCACCATCTAGGAATAGAAAAGACAGAAAATGGGAGGGATGTTAGGAAGGAATCACAGTGGGCCTCCAGAGAAATAACTGGACGCCATCATAAAAAATACAGCAGAAGTGTCTGCCGACTCATAAGTGTACTGTAGGCCATACAAGAACTTTATGGTATGTACTCCAGAAACTTGTTTAAACATTGCAGGATTGAACTAGTGCCTCCGATCCTCAAGATAGAGCCCAAGGCCTTAAACTGCAGATTCCCAGTGAGCTGTAAGAGTAGAACCTGGCCATTGGCCTCCCCCTCCCCCCTTTGCATAACCAGTTGCTTGAGCAAGAGGGTAGGCTTGCTCTTAAAACAAAATGGTGGCTGATCAGCCCTTAGAAAATGAGAGAGGATATCCCCTTCCCATATCTCGCCAGAGGGCCGCTATGGAGAGGTGCCCTGAAACAAAACTGAAGATGTAAGGAGCGGTGGGAGCAAGCCTCAGTCAGGCAGACCACTAGCAGAGGGGCCTAAGCCTCAGGAGGTGATACTGTTCTCCTCACCCACGGTGCCCGGTGGTCTCCGCTTGGGAGGGGAAAACACGAGACCCCATGGAGAGATTGCCGAGTAAACAGGCTCCTTTAAATGCTCCACATAGCCAAGCATTCTTGCCCCTGTCCTCTTTCTCACTGTGAGCTGTTGCAAGGACAAGAGAGAGTTCTCTCCCCTCTCTGCTTTAGATCCACCCTGATCTGGTGTCCCAACGCCACGAGATGAGCAGTGGCGTTCTTAAGAGACAAATATATATAGATCTTTTTAACATGTCCTCCATGCTTCCAAAGTGACCTACCCGACTCTGTCTCATGCCATCTAGAGTCAAACTTAAGGCACTCCCTGATGCTGCTGGTGAGCAGGCAACTGCCTGAGGGAAGAGAGGGAGTGACTAAATTATGTAAGGCAGGACCGATCCTGTTTAGTGCTATCTGTGCAGAGCTGACTAGGCTGTGAGAAAAGCCTCACAGCAGCAGGCGTGGTATGAGGGAGCTACGCGCTACCATGTAAGCGGTGACTCCTTCAACCAGATGCCAGTCGGTCCATCAGATCGGTGAGGAGACCTGGCCTAGTGGCTAAGAGTGGGGAAGGGTGCAGATACCATGCGGTACTCGGCATGTTCTGCTGAAATCAGTCACACTGGTCGAGAAAGTGTCCTCTGGCCACACAGTCTCACACACCAGAAAAGGGACAAATAACCAGCAAAAACAGACACTCTTGGCAAACTAGCATGCTGCACCCTCAACAACAGTGCAACCATGAACAACTGGAGGCCTGCATTTCATGGAGGCCTAGCCTACAACCCCAAATCTCTCACAAAAGCATAGCAAGCAAGAATAAGTGTTTTAAACAACATCAGAAAAAAAAAATTTATGCACAAAAAGGAGACAGCAATCTGTCCCATCAGAAACAGTCCTCAACAGCCCAACAACAGCTGAAGCTGAATCAATCCAGCTCTCTAATAGCAAACAAGTCACTTATGCATTCTAATATTCTTATCAGTAATGCAATTGTCCTAATTAAGGCAGGCTCAGATTAAAGGATAGCAATAAATCACATTCTTCTGTGGAATCCACAGGCCTACCTTTCCTGGCACAATACAGGGACTCCTGGAGTGCTTGTAGCCTGATCAGATGCACAATTAGAACTAAAAAGCAAGAACTTCTGGGACCTAGGGTCTAGAAATTTGATCCTAGGTCATGTGCATCACTAACCTGTCAGGTGGGTTAAATCCATGATGTAAGGTCTGGAGTGCCATAGATGGTCAACCAACACAATCACCTTTACCAGGTGAATCAACACGATGAAAAGTTCTTCCTCCACTGCATTCTTCTGGTGGTTGGCAGATGGCTCACACATGTAACTTAACTGGTTGTGTTTCCAAAGATTCAGACTGGGGCACCATCCCTCATTCTGCTTATGCATCCTTATTGCCTTAGTCATATTGTTAATACTGCTTACATCATTAGTGCTATTTTGTGTTCATTGCGTATAGCGTTCACTGTGTGACTCCAATAGGATTACCTGTAAAAATTCTACATTCTGCTTATGCATCCTTATTGCCCTAGTTATATTGTTTATATTGCTTACACCATTAGTTCTGTTTTGTGATAATTGCATATACTGTAGCGTTCAGCATGCTGCTCTGTGTATCTCCAATAGAATGATCTGTCTATTCTAGTGCTCACTATCAACTGCTCGTCCATCACCCTCTGCTCCATACTAACATTCCTTACTCCTACTTCCGCTCACCCTACCTGCTTTTATCACACATCTTACCCTATCCTGTGCATGCCTTCTCTCCTCCCTACCCTCTGGTTGCTCCTCCATACCCTCTGGTTGCTCATCCCCCCATTTTCTGCATAGTGCAGAACTCCATATTTAAAGTCCCCCTCTTTGCATCTCTGTGCTGCTTACACTTCCTACTCATACTCCTCTCTCCAGACCTCAATAATCCCTTATGCTCTCCCCCTGTTTTCTGTCTAATGCCCAAACTTCCTATCTAGGATCACCCTTCCTTTGCATCTCTGCGCTGCCCCCAATTCCTACCCATTCACTCCCCCCCTCGCTGCTTTCTCATTTTTATTCCCCTTCCCCCTTACATTTCAGTCTACAGCACAAACTCCCTATATAAGGTTACCCCTACCCCTGTATCACTGTACCAGTCATCTTCTGATGCCCATCCCTGCCTGCCTGACTGGCTTTCTCCCTCCACTAGCTCCTCCTTACTCCTTTAGTAATGTATCTTCTCTCAGCTTAATCCTGCTCTTCTTCTGCTTGTTCCTCTCCCTTCCCAGCTAAGTCTCACTCCCTCACCTTGCTCCATGGCTACTCCTCCCGTAGTGCATTTCCTACCCCCCCCCCAGCTGCGTAAGCTCTTTTCCCTCTCTCCTAGTACCAACTTCTCCTGTCCCCTTGGCTTCCTGTCTACCAAATATTTTCTCTGTTACCCTCTCTCTCCTTCCCCTCCTGTTTACCTTTGCTTCCCTCCCTTCTACAAGTTTTCCATCTTCACCCCCTCCTTCTCCATCCTCTTCTCTAACCCTACCCTCCTCCTGCCTTGCCTCTCTCATCCATTCCCCCTTGCTCCCTGGTCCCTCACTACTCCTTTCCTCCAGTCTCTATCTTGCCTTTCTTAGATCCTGGCTTCCCACCTGCCCCCTCCACCCACTCACTCATCTTCTTCCTCCCAACTGCCATGAAGATGTTCCTCTGTCCCTTTTAAGTTCTTTGTCTTCCTGCTGCTGTTGGTTGGAGGAAACATTGAGCATAATCCTGGTCCTGCTCACTCCTCTCCCACTTTATGGGAGGCAGTAGTGCAGTGGTTTAAGGTTCTGAACTGCAAATCTGGATACCTGGGTTTGAATCCCACAGCTCCCACTTGCATACTGTGTGACCCTGAGCAAGTCACTTGACTTCCCTGTGCTCCCAGTTCACTTTCAGCTTAGCGTGCTACTCCTGGTTAAACAATTAAAAAAAAAAAAACTTGCCCCACCAAAGGGCTGAGTGTGGCACACCTCAATGCGAGAAGTTTCTTTCCTAAGGTAGGCCTGCTAAAACCACTCATGGTTAACCTTCACCCTGACATGTTAATTATCTCTGAATCTTGGCTTTCCCCCCTCTCTATTACCCACCAGGATCTTGCCAGTAAGGGTGGTGGTGTTGCCATTTACCTCTCCTCTGCCATCCAGTTCACCCATATACTTTCTATTTCTTCCACATCTGTCTATGAACCTTTACTCCTCAAACTCTCCCTCCCTTTCTCCAACTCTGTCTTCATGGCTAAAGTCTACTGCTGCCCAGCCCTCTCCCCCTCTTCTGTCACTGACCTCACTACTATCTCTACTGGTACCATGTGATAAGAGCTACTGCATAGTAAAGAGTTGCACAAGGATGACTGCAGATCACTGAAAAACAAAATAGCAATCGGAACAATAGCACCTCACAGAAACACTAACCAGTGCTCACTCTATCAATAGGTTCAAAGGTTCATAGGAAGAGTATGTGATCGAAGGACAAGCCCATTTTGATCATGCCAGTTGCTCTAGGTGGAATACATATTTTAGTTCATCCATATACAAGTCAAGCTTCAATTTAAATTCTGTTAAATTATCACTATGCACAATGTCATGTGTGAGGGAGTTCCATATTGGGATTATCCTCTACATAAAGAAATTATTTCTCTTTGAGGTCCTATTTGTAATGGCCTTTAATTTCAGATTATGCAATCTAGTTAAACAAGCTGAAGGATGCCAATCTAGATAAATGGCTTCAAACAAAAATTCATCCTTCATAGCTCTGTAGAGTAAACATAGGTCTCCTCTCAAGGAACAGTATTTCATGGAGTAGATCTTTAATTTTTTAATCTTTCATTGTAAAATAGGGGGCACACACCAGTGATGTGCTTAGTAAATCTTCTTTGAACTCTTTCCCTCGATCATCTGTCTTGAACTAAAGTGGGAGTACAGAATGAGGAACAGTAATCAAAATTTGAACTCACAATACTGGTGTATAATGGAATTAATATAGCTGGCTCCCTACTTTTTATATTTTTCAGTATCCAACTAGTTAAACGGGTACACTTTTTAACTGTATCATTTAAGTGTTCAGAAAATGTTAAGTTATTTGAGATAATAACCCCTAGATCTTTTTCAGAGCTAGTTTTACTTAGTAGATAATCATTAATAACATAATTGAAACACATATTATTTTTCCCAAAATGCATAATTTTGCATTTTGCATAGTTGAAATTTAGTTTATGTGAGGTGGCCCGGTCTGAAATTAATTTCAGGTTATCCTGTAATTTTAGAGAAGAGGTCATATCATTTACAATAGGGGAGAATTCAAAATTACTTTTATGCTGGGAGACTGTGCCCCCAGAGCCCCCATGCAGATTCACCCTCACACTCCCAACTATCAAATAATCAACTCCAAGGGGGGGGGGGTTGACACTGGGGGAAAAAAACTTGAGTCCAGTCCGAGGCACAAAAAAAAATTCTGTAGTCCATCCCGATCCCAGAACAACCACACTCACAGGCAGTACTCCTATCCTCTACATCACACTATTGGCTCGATTCTGCTCCCACAATTTTCTGCCTACATATTTCAATTCTGCAGTCCCTTCCTTGCTCTTCCCTTACAATACACTGCTATTACACCCTATTGGCATTAACTGTAATACAGTTCATTCAATATGGAATTGCTATAAACGTATCTCTCATATTTCCTCACTCAAATTGACTCGTTCTTATCATGGGTCACCATCTCTAACCATGCCTTGACAGGTGAATTACTCATCATTGGGAACTTCAGTTTAAATGGCACTCCTCTTCTCATTCCAAATTCTGCCAAAACATTAAGTCTTTTAATTTTTCTCAACTGATCTCTGATCCTACCCATCACAACCATAAATCCCTCAATCACACCCTACTGGACTGGATTCTTGTCTCCCACACCCACAGGAGTATTGCTGCTGGCATCCTTCTGGACGCTCTTAGTGACCACCATCTAGTCTACTATGTCAGCACATTACACTGCTTCAAGGCCCACCCAAGCTCCTCCAGATCTGATCCTCCTGATCACTTGACTTATCCTATCCCATCTCCATGTGTACTTGGCAGTTACTGACAGGTTGTCAGTCTCCTCTGCCAGCTCCATTGATTTTCCCCTCAATTATTTTAAGTCCAGATTTTAGTCTACCTGGGACCTGCACCCTCCTCACTGAAAAACAGGGTCTGTGGTTCACGCCTCCTTTGGATCTCTGCTGAATTGCTGGCCTGCCTGCATGCCTGGGAATTTGCCTGGAAGGCTCACAAGTTCTCTTGCTCTCCTGCTGGTTTACCCAAGTATCATGCACTTTGCAACACCTTTACCAAAGCCACTAGGCATGCCAAGGCAGCATACTTTGCCTCAACCTTCCAGACCAACATTAACCACCCCTCCAAGTTCTGGAAGGTCATCCATGCCCTCCTCTCACCCCCAATCTAGTTCTTCTCCCCAGTCTTTGAAAGTAAGTGATGATATCATTTCTGACCCCCTTACTGTTGCCTCTGAGTTCAATGCTTTCTTCACCACCTTTGCATTCTCTCTTCTCTCCTCCATCCTTCCCAGCCCTCCCCCTCGGCTGCCTAACCTCCCCATCTACCCCTTTCTCCTTCTCTCCTATGTCTCCTTCTGACACTCTCAAGTCCCTCCTAGCCCTAAACCCTCTCACTGACAGGAGCCCGAAGTGGCTCAACCCTAAACTCCTCCATTGCTGTTCCCCAGCTATTGTGCTACCAATCTCCTCCCTTCTAAACCTCTCCTTCTCCATTGTTTCTGTCCCTGACTTTTGCTGATGTTCACTTGTTTGCCTTCTGCTTAGTTGCAGATCTTCCCTTGTTAGCAGGAGTTGCACAGGAGGAATATGCTTCTGGGTCCCGACGCTGCTGCCTAGTCCACTCAGCTGAAACTTGAAAGTTACAAAGACTCATAAAATGAGATGGTGCTGTATTAATTAAATATGCCAGCACAGTGGACTGCATCAAAAATATATTTTGCTTCATTCACAACAAAACTACTGGAACGGTTAATACCCTATTGCTTCCGATTGTTCTGAGCCATTGCCAGGGGGAGGATCTTCACTAGAAACATACAGTTTTTATGACAGAGTGCTTAATTTTGCAATTGAAATTATATACCATAAATACATCCATCAAAGCACACATAATTTCATACTTATACAGAAATTAAGAAATACTCAGTTTTGGGTACACAAATACCAGGGAGCAAAACCAAATGCTACCATCACATAGCGCAACTAGCCAGTGTTAAATCTAATTGCCCAATAGACTACTAAAACAAAATGTGGCTAATGAGCTCATTTAAGTCTGAGAATGTTAGGATTAGTGTTGTATGATAATGTCAAGCCTAGCATGCCTTATTTACATCATTTCAAAAATTGTTTAGCTATTTTAAGATAAGTACCTATGAAGAGGAAATCTAAAGGGAGATTTTTGCTACAACCTTTATATACAAAATGGGAAATGAGTTAAAGATGTACACACTTGACAATGTAAAGCCTTGTTCTGCTGGAGGCTAGAATCTATTGACCCCCTTGTCGGTGTTGTGCTGGCTGGTATTTTTCCTGACATGCACATGACACCGTGGTTAATGCGGTGTCCATCACACTTAGCCCCCAAACAAGCATACAGACATTCAGAGCCTCCTGCTGCTAGAGGTTGGTCATGTAATAAGCTATGATACTTCCCTCGCCCCGGAGGAGGCAAGTGATCCTACGGACACTCAAGCCTTCTCTCCCCAGCCAGCCAAGCTTGTTCCCTAACCCGGGTCACTGGCATTGCAAATGGTAGCGCTACCATGGCACCAGTGGGCCAGCCCAATAAGTACTTTTAGTGCAACATAAACCACCAAATTAAGAAATCAAAAACCTTTTCCCTGATCATTTAATATTCAGCCTGTCTAGTTTCATAGTTTATAACAGTCAAAGCCAAACTAGGTTACCATTATAAGGAAGGGAAAAGGAGAAAGAGCCAGGCATATTTTCAAACAATACACATTAAATAGAGGTAGGACTGTTTGGGAAAAATGGAGTAGAGAGAGGGGAAGGGAAAAGGAGGTGGGGGAACAGAAGAAATGGGTAAGGAAAAACCCAGTACAAGGAGAAACAGATGGTCTGTAGGCAACTAGGCCAGCCTAAAGACAATTAAAGAGCTTATGAAGCCAAAACTGGCAAACAGGAAAATAATACAAGTTTTAAGAAGTAGGCGGTTGTAACTTTTTATTTCTTCAGTATTTTTTTCCTTTGCTCATTAGAAAGTCTTCTACGTGATAATATTGTGCTGAATTGTGGAACAACTCTTAGCCTGGCAGCTAACATATCTATCTCTACCCCCCCCCCAACTAGACCATCAGCAATGTAATTTCACTGACAGTGAAATCACAGGTGACTGACCTGGCAAGGTCACAATGTTTGTGATGTAGTAGGAAGACAGTGATTGGCATGTCAGGTGCCAGGCAGAGTGCTGTCCCACACATCACACCTACTAACATCAGGTAAACAATTGTCTAGTTAATCAACAGGAAAAGAAAAAGTACCTCAGATATAAAAGGTAATGTCTGACTGCTATTAAAAACTAATATTAGTTTTAGGCAGCATTAATATTATGGCAAAAGTATTGAAAAGTGGACCCTCCAGGGAAATTCTTACAACAGAGGTCCATAACTGTGCCCTCTGCAGTTCTGAGTGTGCACTCCTGGAAACAATATCCTGCTCAAAACTAAACTCATCCTTGCCTCCACTCCCTCCACAGCATAGTCCACCCTCCTGAGTGAACTCTCTGGGTCTGCGGGGTAACAGTATCCCCTCAGATACTGAACTTCCATTCTGAGGTGAAAAATGTCTACAATAAGAATTTAACTCCCCTCCACACTCATATGATACATCTTCACCTCCCATAGCTCCTTTTTGAAAATAGGTATGGCATATCCCCTGCCACTTACTACTACCACCCTCCTATTTTTTTTTTTTTTGCTATTCTTTTTGGTAACTGGGTCTAGTCTAGGCATAAGGTCATTTTTCAGGGGCATCCATGGAGCACTGGGAGTTTAAGTGACTTGCTCAGGTCACACAATATGCAAGTGGGTGTTGTGAGAATCAAACTCAGATCTGTTGCACATACCAAGGTCATTCATAGTTTGTTACTATAACCTCTAGGCTATACTGCTCACCTCTGTTGTCTTACATGTATATGTACATGTATGCACATGGTAAGAGTAACCACTAAATATGCTGACCAGATGTTGAAACTTTTGTTCCCCTCTTCTTAAGTCTCTCTTTTCTTCAGTTTCTCTTGGCACGTAATCATGTGGCACTTCACCAAGTGGCATACTCCGCCATGCTTGTTTTGTGTGACAGATTGTAAACTTTCTGTATTCTAGGACTGTCTCAGTTTATGGAGAGTTGGGGAATGTATTGGCTAGGTTGTGGTAAGACTATATGTGAGTGTTCTGAAGATTAAAGGAATCTGGACAATTACATTTTAATATATTGTACATAGGCAGTGACATTGTCATATTGATACACAATGATGAAATATATTTAGTCTCATGTTGGCAAAGGTTGAATAAAAATTGGATTTTATTAAAGAGTTACTTAGCCTTCAGGTAATCAAAACATTTCCATTGCATGAAAGTATGTTATTTTAATTTCATTTTGAACCAAAAAGCTCCTCTTTGAAGAGATGCATGCCAGACTCCAAGTATACCATGCTCAGATCAATTTTTAACTAAACTTTTCAGAGATTTCATTTTCACTCAATATTGTTGATGCTATACAGTCCTCTAGTGTAATTGGACATTAGCCATAGTCACTAAAAATGAAGTATCAGTAGAGATCTGTTGCCATTCAACATAAGCTGGGAACAAAACCAAGAGAGATATGTTTTATCTCAAAGCGTTAGCACTTTAAAGCAACAGTATTTGTTAGTCACCATACAGTTTTTTCAGAAATTATGTTTTTCAGGCAATTATATCAGTATACCAATTATTTTTTTATTTTTCTTCTCTTTCAGTCCTGAACCAAGATAAATAATTCTGAAGTTTTTAAATATTCCAAGTCCGATGTCATGCCCACAATAAAACATTTAAATATCTTGATACAGTGCTGTGCTCTTTATCATCACAAACATGTAGTAACACCATCCTAATGCATCCACATGATTAAATTAGCATGCAAACTAAACAGGAAACCTCAATGTGACAGATTTTTTTTCATGAGTGATGGCCATCTTTAAGGATGTGTGACAGTATTTACAAAATGGCTATAAAAGGTGTTTGAACAGTATCTGCAATAACTGAAAATACACAGAAGATGTATCTAAGGATGTCAGTAATCAGTTTTTAATATGATTTTTTTTTGCTGACTGGAAAATACTACTGCTTTAATAGGCTTACAGAACTAAAATCAAAAGCCTAGGGGCCTGTTAAAATTAGGGCTTTGCAAATACCATTTCTTGAATATTAGACTGAATATTCAGTATTTGGCAAGCAAGTATTCTGGTATTCTGAAAAAGCTATTTGACCAAAGACAAAAACATTAAAAAAAAAGAAACAGCCCTCTCCCTAATTCCCAGCCCCAAACCAAGTAAAATATAAACCCCAACCCCCACCATCTATCAAAAGACCAGTGTCATGCTCCTTCCCCCAGCACACACACCTTTATTATTTTATTAAATGTCCACTGGTGGGCGACTGTGTCAACCAGTCTGCCTAAATGACTGACCAAGTCTTATGTAATGCACAGCACTAGTTTCCACTTAAAAAATGTAAATTATTTAACCCACACAATGGCACAGTATCACCCTCCTGAAGAGTAAATAAATCTGGACACTTACATTTTAAAACACATAGCACATATAACATGTAGCACATACTGTATACAACACAGTGAAACCCAATTCTATTGCATGTAAAATTGGGGAGTCATGAAGGTGACTGACTTGGTTCATCCTCCACAGCTGGCCACCTTCTCATGAATGAAAGCACTTCTGTACTTGCTATAGTAAAACAGGTTGATCATGTGATTAGATGGTTTTACTATAGCAAGCACACAAGCACTTCTATTCATAAGAAGTTGGCCTACCATAAGGGAGCGTGGGTTGAGCCGGTCACCTTTTTGACTCCCAGAGTTTATTTGTAATAGAATTGGGTACTGCTATATGGAAGTATGGTGGTTTTGTGCCAGGGTGGTAGAGTAGAATATAAATTACATTTTTTAAGTGCAAACAAGTGCTCTACATTAAGTAGTTAGTGGCAAGTCATTGGGACGGGCAGGTTAAGCATCAATTGGGAGACATTAAATAAAATAAATTGAGAGTGATCGGTGAGGAAGGTGTCATTGGTCTTTTGATAGAGAGATGGGGTGGGGGGTAGGGTTTATATTTTACTTGGATTGGTGCTAGGGAAGAAGGGGGCTGATCCTTTTTTTCTGTGGCCAAATATGCTTTCTTGAATAGGAATAGTGCCCTATTCAGAAAGGACTCACAAATATTTTATTTATTGAATTGTTTCACCAGAAAAGTTACACTGAGCAATAGTATGCTTGTCTCATGGTACATCCTGGGGGAAAGGGTAGTGGGATTCAGAATTTCAAACACATTACACAAACAGGAGTCATCATTATGTGTACCATACAGGACAGAGATTAGGAGCACAAGAATATGGAACAAGACATCATATCATGTGACTTAGTTAACTTAGGGAAGCTAGAATAACATGAGCAGAGCAAGTCTAGGCAGGGAGGAAATAACATGATAGGAAGAGAGAAAGGGCAGGACAGCAATAAGTGTGAGACAAAGTGCATAGTGGGTCAACAGGGGAGGGAGAGGGAGTAATTCAAGCTAGAAATGGGAGAGTAATATAAAATCAGTGGCTCGAGAAAGTGTCTGGTGGTGTCAGCTGCACTCACAGTTGGTGATTACATAGGTTGTAAGGGACAAGGAGGGTGAGACAGCAGAGGAAGAGTGGTGAACTTATGGCCACAGATTCCATTATTTAGGAAGGCAGTAGGAGAAGGCCATTTGGCCAGATGCCGTGCCCCTACGAGGAATATTCAATGTCCTTGAGTCACCAGATCTAATGGAGTAGAGGGAGGGGGGAGAGGTGGATAGGGAGGAGGAGATGTAGGAGGGGAGAGAACCAAGCCAGAATTTAGAGAAGAATTTGGTGGCATGGAGCATGGGCCTGTTAATAAGGGAGGGAACATTTAGGGAGTGGAAGAGTAAACAGTGGTGAGTCAGGGGAGGAGCATCAAGAGTAAAGCAGCAGAAAATGTTAAAGAGGGAGTCCAGTCTGGTTAAGGTGGACTGGGGAGTGGCACTGTAGACTATGTCGCAGTAGTCAAATATGAGTAATATCATCTTCAGTATGAATTTGTGCCTTGCCATAAGTGGATGTAGCTACAGTTTCTGTACAGAACACCAAGTTTGGGTTGAAGTTTTTTCAGAATGATGTCAATGTGTATTGAGAATTTGAGATACCGGTCAAACCAAACAACGAGGTATCTAAAGGAATAGGTGTCCTCGAGTACAGTCCCATCAAGAGTATGGAAGGTGGGCTTGGAGGTAAGCCTAGCCAGTCTCTGCCTAGTGCCAATTGTCATGGAGACTGTCTTTTTGGCATTGAGGTAGAGTTGATGATCTCTAAGCCACAGATGGACATTTATGAAGTCCAACGAAAACCTGGTAGTGACATCAGAGACAAATTTGCCATTTGTGTAGATTACAGTGTCTTCTGCATACATATGTATGTAGCATGACATATAAATCTGAGGGAGGTCATTTAGAAAGATGGAGAAGAGGAGCGGGCCAAGCACAGATCTCTGGGGAACTGCAGTGGATATGGGCAGGGGAGGTGACATGGCACTGGCAATGCAGACTGATTGTGACCTGCAGTGCAGTTAGACATTAAATTTGTGGAAGAAGGGGTGAGGCCAACTGAAGTGAGACTGCTCAGTAGATGAGGGTGTGAGACTGTATCGAAGGCTTTGGCCAAATTGATAAAGATGGCTGAGGTTATTTGGTCATTGTCAATGCCAGTGGAGATGGTGCCAGTCAGTCTTAGAAGGGATGTGGAAGTGGAGTGGAGTGGAGTGATATTTCCTAAAGCCAGACTGGAAAAGAGTGAAAAAAGTAGATTCAGCAAGGTAGGAGGAGAGTTCTTCAAGAACAAGATGTTCTTGAAGCTTAGCTAAGGTAGGAATGAGACAGATAGATCAGTAATTTGCAGGGGAAGAGAGGTCACCACCCTTGGGAAGAGGGAGCATGACAGCATGCTTCTAGGCTGTAGGTACAGTAGTGAATGCAAGGAAAGGATTAGTAGGAGAGATAAAGGGTAGGCAATAGCAGGATCAGAGAGGGAGAGGAGCTTCGGGTCCAGGCCATCTGGAGAGGAGCTTTTGGCACGGTTGATAGACTATAGTGATTGCAAGACTGCAGCTGGAGAAATAGGTGAGAAGGCAAAGGAGGTAGTAGATGAGGTTGCAGCATAAGGTAGGAGGAGGGGCAAGGTGGTAGTAACTGTTGGGACTCGAGAAGGAGGGGGAAAGGAGAAGGGGAAGAAGGAGATAAGGAGGGGATAAGAGATAGGCTAGGTGGAGAGTGAGAGGAGATCAGGGTGGGGTGGGGAAGGTGGCAGGGATGGAGTTGGCCACCAAGCTGGATGAGAAGGGGGAGTCTGAGAGGGTGTCAGTGGTGCTGCCAGTAGCACCAAAGCACAGGTCATGAAGTTGGCATTAAGGCACTCAGTGACAGCCTTAGGTTCCAAGATGACTGTGAGATTTTGCTTAAGGGTGGGATTGGGGAACTTGATAGTAGGGGATAAGAGGGAATGAACAACCTTCCAAAATTGTGAAGGTCTATTGCTATTAGATTGGAAGTTTGAGTGGTAGTGCTCCCACCTGGCTAGGTGGATAGCTTTAGTACCTGCATTGTGGAGCTCCCTATATTTTTGGTGGTCCCTAGGGCAACCTGATGCTTTATGTTGGTACCACATGATGTCACAGGCTCTTTGACAAGCCAGGAGCTCAGGGGTCACCCAGGGTAGATGATTTCCATGGACTCTAGTTTTCGTAAAGGGGCATAACGGTTCCATATTTGGGGGAACTTATAACTGAAAGCTGGGAGGGCAGTGTCAATTGTGAAGCCTGATGTGAGCAAGGACCAGTCTGAGTTGTTGAGATCCTGGTGCAGTTGTAGAAGATCTAGCAAAGCATAAGAATGGGTTAAGAGGATTTTGTGTGGGATCTTAGGCCTATGTATCTTATGTAGCATGTAAATTATATGGTGATCACTTGTGGCATAAGGAAGAAGACTGGAGGACATGACCCTGTGGGGGTGGGATATGAGGGTAAAGTCCAAAAGAGAGTGATTTTGGGTTTTATTGTTCATTCGGGTAGGTTCTAGAATTAGTTGAGTTAAGTTTAGTGATTCAATATTGGGGTGAGCTTTTTCCAGGGTGGGGGCCAGCAAATTGATGTTTAAATCTCCCAAAATGTATAGCTCACCAGTATGGACAAGGTCAGTTAGCTCCTTGATCAGGTCAGTGACTTGAAAAGGATGTTGGCCAGGGTAACAGTAGACTCTGGCTATGAAGAAGTGGAATGGAAGAAGGCAGAGAAAGATTAAGGAGGATAACCTCATGCAAGGATGGAACAGAGGCAGGGAGCAGATTACTAAACCAGAGGAATGCGGAGATATTTATGGCCACACCTCATCCACGGCCTTCCCTGTCCATGCAAATTATGGAGAAGTCAGGTACAGAGACAGCTTGGTCAGAAATATGCTCAGACAGCCAGGTTTCAGAGACGATTATGACATCCGGCCTATATTCATGGGCCATAGTCTGCAGCAAGAGGAGTTGGTTTATGAGGCTGCAGATGTTAAGGTGGATGACTTTTAATCTCTTGGGGAGAGCTAGAGGGGTGGAGGGGGTAAAGAATGGGTGGGTGTGTTAGCAGTGGTCTGGCCAGAGTTAGGGTGTACGTCCCCTGCTACTTGGAGTAGTAGCAGAATAGAGAGGAATTTACCCTTAAAGCTTTTTTGCGGCTTAGAGAAGAGAAGGTTTGTAGGGCTGGGTAAGGGCTCATGTTGAGGGGGAGTTGAGGTGATCCTCGGAATAACAACAAGCAGGTCAGACAAATCTGTAAGCAAGGTGCATGGTATCACATGGTAGTGTGGATGAAGGACATGAAACAAGGTAGGATTGTGGGATAACATTACAGAGTAGTAAAATAAGGAGGCTTCTGGCTGTACAAACGGTATGCTTTGGGGAGTGGCCGTAAGGAGAGGAGGACCGAAGAGGGTAATTAGTATTATGATCAATACTTGAGGCAAGTGGGGGGGGATGAAAATAAATTGATATTATAAATAGAGAGTGCGAGCTTTGTAGAGCCAGTATAAGCAAATGGTGGTGTGCAGCAAGGTACTGTAGCTGTTATAGCAAGGATGGCCCTTAGGTAGAATGATGGGTCCCACTAGTTGTAGGATTTTATAAGGAGCCAATGGGGAAGTAGGCTGTTAGAAAAAATTCAGCACCAGGTGACACTTGATAGCTATAAATAAGATAGTCTAGCTAGGATTGGAGGGGAGCCGGCACGCTGTGCCAGTGGGGCAGTAGGTGCCATACCTTTCAGGCTTGGTTGCTTGGCTTGAGGTCTTGGGCAGCGGCTGCAGAGATGCTGTCCATCCGAGGGGCTGAGTCTTCCGTGGCAGCAGAGCTTGAGAGCCCTGGTCAAGGGTGGCTTGGCTAGGGGGAGAGAGAGATTGAGTGTTTATATGCTGGTTGCAAACAAGAGGGCAGAAATGATCAGCAGGATGTCAAATTAAGAAGACAAAGGAAAGAGTTTCAGGCACCAAAGTGACTGGAGGCAATTTCAGTTTCAGAGAGGAGCTGTAAATTGCTTTCAACTGTAAATATATTCTTTACACAAAATTATTGCTTGCTTTAACAGACTTGTAGCTTAAACAGGTTTAAATGCAGGATTAGTTGGACTTTTTAACATTAAAATGAGCGCTAAGCAGCAAAAAGGCAGAGGCAGAAGTTTGTGACAATCGGAGTGGGCAAAGAAAAGATGCTCACTATCTGATTGGCTGGCAGAAGGTGCCATACCTTTCAGGCTTGGTGGCCAGGCTGAAGGTCTTGGGCTTTGGCTGCAGAGATGCCATCCATCCAGGAGCCGAGATTTCTGCGGTGGCGGAGCTTGAGAGCCTTGGTCAAGGGTGGCTTGGCTAGGGAGGGAGAGAGAGAGATTGGAGATATTGAGGAGCACCACCAGTCAAGGTATTCAGAATATATTATTCCACCCCTGCACATCCCTAGTTAAAATGAACCTGTTCTTAAAAACTAAAATTATTATTAAAGATTGAAGTATTAATATCTATCATATAGTTTAAATCAAGGTTAATACTACAAAATAATTAATTCTAAAATGGTGATAGGCTCCTTTTTTCAAACACAAAATGTTCACAATTTTTGTTTGTGCATTTGTGTAATATTACTACAATGTTTCATACACAATATCATTCATTCTAGTCTAAAATCAGTCATTTTATGATATGCTATCTGTTAGTCATTTTATTGTCTTCATTTATTTTAAATTTGTTTACTGGATAGGAACACTGGACCAAAGGTCCTTTTCAAGCTTGACCAAGGCTGAAGCACATGTAATTACAAACAATATGTGCAACATCATAAACATCAAGTACAAACAATGATATTAATATTTATATTTTGACACACTGAATAAATTATTTATTTTTATGTATTTTTGCACACCATATTAATATGATTTGAAAAGTCAGGGATGAATCCAAAAGCACCACAAAATACATAATAAAAACTGTCTCTTGGTTTTTTTCCTGACATGGTACTTATGCACCTACTGTATGATATGCTTACTTTGTCTGCACTAGTGTAACCTTTGTAACACCAGTGAATGTCTGTAACATTGGTTGCTCTCTAAACCACCTTTCTTATGTTGATGTATTGCTGTACTGTTGTTGTATTATTCCCGTGATGTGGTGCCTTTGTAAATGAGTCATTGACTCAAAGGTCTGTAAATCTGATACTCTAAATAAAAAAATAAATAAATACTTAAAGGGTGAAACTTGTCCTAAGGACGTACAATATTTGATATGATCGAAACATTCAAACTCCTTAAGGGCATTAACAAGGTAAAAGAGTCTAACATATTTAAATATAAGAAAAATAGCAGGACAAGAGGATATAGCATGAGTCTAGAAGGAGGCCGATTAAGGGGGAATGTGAGGAAATTCTTTTTCACAGAAAGGGTGGTGGATGCATGGAACGGCCTACCTCAGGAAGTGGTGGCTATGAACACAGTGCAGGGCTTCAAACAGGCATGGGATAGGCATAAGGGAGCAATAAAGATGAGTATGAATAGATAGGCCACTGACAGAGCAAAGGCCGATGGCACATTTATAAGGTAGAAAAAGAAATGGGCAGACTGGATGGGCCTTGCGGTCCTTATCTGCCGTCAACTTCTATGTTTCTATGTGTATCAAGTATTTGAAGTGACATTTACACTGGATAACCATGCTGAGGTGCAATTCAGCTATAAGACATAACAGGGTGTGGATTTTGATAGGATAAATGCACCCTTCAGTGCATTATGAAGCATTAAGTATCACCGAAAGCCTTCACCACATAAGAAGTACCATTATCTCATCACAAAGCAAACCCTGTTTATTATGATAATAAAGTGAATGAGGATTTGAAAAAAATACATGAAAATAAAATGTTAAACATTTTAATGATTTTGTTTTTAAAGCTAATTTACCCTATCCAGTAGTCCCTGCACATCCCAGTAATGGCATGACACTTCACATTCCATTATTCTGCACAGTGAATTAGACTGAGTCCTGGCTTCTACTTTACCTGTAACAGGTTAAACAGCAAAGACTTCACTGGTAAGCAGGTAAGGATAGGAGGGGGAATTTTCATGGTCAACAAAGCAGCACCAGAAATGTAAACTATGAGTACTGTAACACTTCATTCTTTCATTACTATTGAAGAGGATTCTTTGTAAATGAGCTCTTAACTCAAAGGTTGTAATTCTGATTTCTCAATAAATACATAAAAACTTAATGTGTGGACATGTATATAAGAAGAGAGGATTCTGAGGGAAAATAACATTTGAAGCATCAGTATTTGAATGTCCATAAAATAATTCATTTTGTTTTAGCAAAGAGATATTTCTGATATCCTTAGATTCCTCCTTGGTTTATTTACAGTTTTCTCAGATATTTTTAAAACAGCTTTTATAAATAATTTTGTAATTAATGACTCACATCTTTAAACATGGCAGTTACTGGTAATTTAAAAAAATATATTCTGTTCAGGTTGCTTGTTTAATGTACATGCAAGATTCATAATGTACATGTATTGGGATGGTGATGTCACATGTTTCTGGAAAGGGTCCCAAAGGAACTGGAGGGAATAAGAGTCAATAAAGCAATGGGACCAGATGGGGTCCACTCCAGGGTCCTAAAGGAACTAAGACAGCTGGTGACTGAACCTCTGGCAATCCTGTTTAGCCAATACCTAGAAACTAGGGAGGTACCCAAAGACTGGAGGACAGTAGATATAGACCTCTTATACAAAAGTGGGAACAAAGAGGAAACAGAGAACTACAGATCAGTCAGCCTGACCTCAGTAGTGGGGAAGAGCATGGAAGCACTACTGAAAGAGAGATTAGTGGAACAGCTGGTTGCCAGCAAACTACAGTACCCAAAGCAGCATGGTTTCACCATGGAGATGTCATGCCAGACCAGCATCATTGAATTTTTCAAGTGGGTGACAAGGGAGGTGGATCAGGGAAGGGCAGTTGATGTGGCCTATCTGGACTTCAGCAAGGCCTTTGACACTGTGCCACATAGAAGGCTTTTTAACAAACTGGGGAATAATGGGAGTGGGCAGTACAGTAGTGTGGTAGGTGGATAACTGGCAAGGTAGCAGGACACAGAGGGTGGTGGTAAATGGCTATCACTCCAAAAAGTGAAGAGTGACCAGTGGGGTATCGTAGGGATCATTGCTAGGATCGGTCCTATTCAACGTCTTCATCAGTGACATTGCACTGGACCTAGAAAGCAGGATTTCCCTGTTTGCTGATAACATGAAGTTCTGTAACTGAGTTGACATGCCAGAGAGTGTGGACAGAATGGTTGGAGGGGACCTGGAGAAGCTTGAAGAATGATCGAGGGTTTGGCAGTTGAAATTCAATGCAAAGAAGTGCAAAATAATGCATATAGTAAGTAAGTTTATTATTCAGAAAAACCTTTGAGCAAAAGCTCATTTACAGAGGTTCCACATTTTGAGACACAGTACAGACATATAGCAAGAGAAACAAGCAGTAACATATCACCGGTACATACAACTGAGAAGAGGAAATTAAAACATCAGTCTGAATTTGTTCCATCATGTAGGAGATCTCCTTTAGTATCTTTAACCCCTCCCTACCCTCCACCATGCTACTGTTCCTCCTATTGCTGCTTTGCCTCTCACCTTCCTCGGATCCAGAAGAGGAAACTGAAGCTGCCCATGCCATGGTGATTAGGGTGGCTACTCGGGCTTGTCCTCCTCTGCTGTCCCCAGTGGATGCCCCTCAGTTCCCCAAGTATATACTGCCGCTTCTGCACTGTAATCCTTGGGGTATCCCACAAAAAGGCTCACAACCAGTTCGGTACTCCATAAGCCCCCTGCTCCATTATTGGCACTATAATGACCCCCTATACCTGTCCATTAAGCTGGTACTTTATGACAAAATCTATAACCACACAGCAGGATCATCGCCCACTATACATTGGATCCCAAGCAAGAAGAAAGTCCTCTGACTACTCCCTATTCCTATCACTTGGTGCCCTCATCAAACTAATCTTCTTTCTGCTGATCTGTGTTGGCACTGTTGAAATCAACCCTGGACCCACAAGCTCTATCTCCCCAGCTGACTTAGCCTCCATAAATGGCCTGAGTTTTCTTCATATCAGCCTGCAGCCTCTAAAAAGTTCTCATTAATACAGGCCTGGGTTGACACCTTACCTGACTTTCTGGTTATCTCTGAAACATGGCTCAAATCTGCAACAAAAGACAGTGAAATAAATCTTCCCAACTACCAGCTCTTCAGATCTGACCGTCCATCCAGGGGCGGTGGGGTAGCCATCTATGTCAAAGCAAACATCTCTGCATCCTGCCTCAATATTACATCACAGCCAAAGGAATTGAATGCTTATCAATTAAAATAACCCTTCCCAACATATCATCTTTTCAACTGATTGGCTGCTACAGGCCCCCCTCTGCAGGCCTCAAACTCCTATCCCATAGGATCTATACTTAATCTAGCCCTGAAGACACCATCATTTTAGGTGATCTGAATTTAAATTGGCTAGCCAATGCATCTGCACCCTGGTAACCTTCTGTGACATATGGATTCACTCAATTAATCAAAAGAACCAACAAGGATTAATCCAAAGAATAATCTCAACAGCACACTACTGGACATCATGTTGGTAAATAAGCCTCATCTGTATTCTCATGCTGGGTGCTATTCAGTGACATAAGTGATCACTGTCCCATAGCTAGCATAAGATCAACAATCAAGCCACCCAACCCTGCAAAATTTCTCCCAAGAAGGTCAAAAAAGAACTTTAATATTTCAGGATATCTCCATGATTTGTGCCACACCACACGTTGGCAAGAATTCTATCTCACAGCTTCAATAGAGACAGCTCTTCAGGTCTTAAGTGATATTATCATAAGTGCCCTCAATATACATGCACCCCTCACCAGTGCCAGAACCAAACTCAAATCTTGTCGCTGGTTCTCTGCTGACCTTAAATCCACACTGCTTGCTAGAGATAAACTCTGGAAAAGGGCAAGAAAGACCAAGGATCAAATGACTGGCTTCAATTCAGAAAAGCCAGAAACTCCTGCACAAACAAGTGAGAAATGCCAAGGCTGCCTTCTACACAGCTGAATTGGATGCCTCCTATCACAACCCTTCCAGGTTCTGGGGTACCATAAAGGGATACTAGGTCAAGCTTCTACCCTGTCTTACCACCCAAGTGCACCTAAATAGTGTTGAAATCACTGACAAGCAAGAAATCTTAAATGCCTTCAACGATCATTTCACTACAGCTGGCCTAGCTTTTGATTCCTCACCTGCAAACCTATTGAGGTCATCACTAAACTTACAATCTACCGAGGACAAAAGGCTGCTTCCACATTCTCCTTCAAATCAATACTCTTAAAAGAAGTAGAAGACCTACTATTCCAACTAGATACAACTAAAAGCGCAGGTGCAGACTCCCTGGATCCCTACTTTCTAAAAGTAGCATTGCATATAGCTGCCCCCTCACTCACCTTTCAATCTGTCCTAGCCACTGGTTCTATCCCTCAATATGGAAGACAGCTCAAGTGTTTCCACTACTTAAGGCAGGTGATCCCATGGACCTCAACAACTATAGGCCCATTTCCATCTTACCAGTACTGTCCAAAATGCTTGAAAAGTTAGTGAACTTTCAGTTAAGTGCCTACCTTGATACCAATAATCTCCTTAATCCAGCTCAATCTGGGTTTAGATCTATGCACAGCACCATCTCTGCCTTAGCAAAAGTTACAAATGACTGGCAGACTGCCTTAGACAAAAAGAATAACACCTGTGCTGTGTTCCTGGATCTAAGCAAAGCCTTTGACACTGTGGACCATGAACTACTAATCTCCTCTCTGAACTCCATAGGCCTTGACTCACTCTCTCATAAATGGTTCAGATGCTATCTCTCTGGAAGAATACAACTGGTAAAAAATGAAGGTGACCTATCTACCTCTAAACCACTCCTAAGAGGTGTACCGCAAGGTTGCATCCTGGGCCCCATCCTCTTTGCCATTTACATCAACAATATTGACTCCAATCTCTCACAATCTAATATTCACCTCTTTGCAGATGATACTGTACTATATGTCAGTAATCCCTCACCATCAAAAGCCTGTGAGCTTACAGTCTGAGTTCTCCTCCTACAGCACAACTTACTAGAAAAGAAATTACTACTAAATGCCAAGAAAATGAAAGCTATGTTCTTTGCCACCAAGAGCTGCTCTTCCACTGTCCCATCATTCACCCTCCCACAATTATCTACCATCCTTGGTGAAAATCTGGAATATGTGGTCAAATTCAAATATCTTGGAGTCTGGATTGACAATAAACTTGACTATACTAGCCACATTGAAGAGCTCCTGAAAAAGCTTAGACAAAGACTTGGCCTATTTTATAGGATCAAACACTATCTGACCAGAGATTCCAAACAAAGGCTAATCCTGGCATCATTTCTATCCCTCATTGACTACTCTGACTTCCTTTATGGTCACTGTTCCCTCTCCCATTTAAATAAATTAGACACCTTGTATCATAGAGCTATTAGATTCATTACAGATCTTCCCTCCAGCACCCATCATTGCTCTCTCTACAATGCAGTCAGTTGGACATCCCTACAACATAGAAGAAACAAAAATGCTGCTGTCTGGATCTATAAAGCTCTGACAAACAAACTCCTTCCTACATCTCAGATTGTTTCAACGGATCACATCCAGGCCTTACACCCTAAGGATCAATAAACTCATCATGCTGAAGATTCCTATCACCTGCACCGGTATGGAAGGGCTGCAATCAGCTACTCCTAGCACTTATCTGGAATTCTCTTCAAAAGGCCTTGAAATTGGATACCCTCATTCCTTTAACATCCTTCAAAAACTGTACACTAGTCTATTCCCAGAATCATGCAACTGCTTCCATAAGGCCTAGTCCCTCACACCCCTCCTTCCCCTACCCTTTTTATACTACCCCTATTTCTTTATTGTTCTTCTAGCTTGTTCTCCAACCTACTTGTACAAAATGCCCCCCAAATCCCATTACCCTAGCTTTATCCCTACAATACTGTTTGTTTCTTTCCTTTTAATATGATCTAGGTCCAATGTCATTTTGCCTTGTATATATGTAAATATTTGTATACCTGTCTCATTCATAAATCTTTGTATTTGTGTTCATTCAGTACCATGTTTTTGTGTAAAATTTGTAACCTTATATTGTTATGACCACTCAGGTCCGTCTTGTAAATGAGCTATGCTCAATGATGTTCACCTGAATAAATAAAGATTTTGATTGATTGATTGATTGATTGATTACATATTAAATGGTAGGGTGTTACTATTAGCAGCCGTGTGAAGGCATTGTCATATTGGAGTGTGGGTGGTTTATGTGGGCAGAATGCCTTTGAAAGGAGAGTGCCAGAGGGCTAGGCCCTAGGCTGCATAAAAGAGGAATACCTACTGAAAGAGTTTACAGTAGGGGAGGACTGGGGGGCTGGACCCCAGGCAGCATAGGAGAAGAATACAGACTGTGAGAGTTTGCAATACAGAGGGTGGGGCAGTACAATGGGGTGAGGGAAGGGTAGTGGTGAGCTGAAAACAGAGCTTAGGTGAGAGTCTGGGAAAATTGGTTGTAGAGGACCAGATAGTTAGGAGGAGGATGGGGGGGGGGAGAGAACAACATGGTGGACCTCCATAGTTCCATGGAATAGAAGCAATCTGTAAAGGAAACTGGCACATGAATGGATTGCAAGACATCACAGCAAAGGGGATATAGGGAGTCAGCACTGAGTATCGGGATCCTTAACAACACTCGTACTTGCTCATGCTAACAAGTTACTGCTTTAGTTCCATTTTGAAGGTGAACAATTTCATAGTATTGGGAGAAGCTAATGGGGCTTTACTGAGGCAAAGTGAGGCACAAAAACCCTGGAACAGCATATCAGATGGGAGGGTGAAGATATAGCATACACCAAGCAGGAAAGGGACCGTAGGTTTATCATCTCTGATGACCTTAAGGTAGGGAAACAGTGTGACAAGGAAGTAAGTAAAGCAAATACAATGCTGAAATGCATAAGCAGGGGTGTCACCAGCAGGAAAAGGGAGGTCATAATTCCATTATACATGACACAAGTGAAGCTCCACCTGGAGTATAGTGTACAGTTCTTGAGACCTTACCTACGTAAGGACATAAACGGGGGGGGGCGGAGAAGGTTCAGAGGAGGACAACAAAGATGTTACGGGAATTGCATCACAAGTCCTATGAGGACAGGCTGAAAGACCTAAATACAGTGGCGTGAAAAAGTATTTGCCCCCTTCCTGATTTTCTCTATTATTGCATATTTGTCACACTGGATGTTTTCAGGTCTTTAGAGAAAATGTAATATTAGATAAAGGGAACCTGAGTGAACAAATAACACTTGTTTTTTTTTTTAATTTCACTTATTTAATGAAAAAAAGTTAACCAACACCAACTGGCACTGTGTGAAAAAGTAATTGCCCCCTTACACTTAATAACTGGTTATGCCACATTTAGCTGCAATGACTGCAACCAAACACTTCCTATAATTCAATATCAGTCTTTCACATCGCTGTGGAGGAATTTTAACCCTCTTCCTCGTAGAACTGCTTTAATTCAGTAACATTTGGTAGGTTTTCGAGCATGACCTGCTCATTTCAGGTCCTGCCACAGCATCTCTATTGGGTTTAAGTCTGGACTTTGACTAGGCCACTCCAAAACTTTAATTTTACTTCTTTTTAGCCATTCTGATGTGGACTTGCTTTTGTGTTTTGGATCATTGTCTTGCTGCATGGCCCAACTCGCTTCAGCTTCAGCTAGCGGAAGGATGACGGACATTCTCCTTAAAATTTTCTGGTACAGAGCAGAATTCATGGTTCCTTTAATTATGGCAAGTCATCCAGGTCCTTAGGCAGCAAAGCATCCCACACCATCACACTACCACCACCATGTTTGACTGTTGGTATGGTGTTCTTACTGTGAATGCTGTGTTTTGCTTTACGGAGACATTATGGGATCCATGTCATCCAAAAGTTCCACTTTGGACTCATCTGTCCATAGAACATTTTCCCAAAAGGCTTGTGGATCATCCAGGTGCTTTTTGGCAAATGAGAGATGAGCATTTATGTTCTTCTTGGTTAGCAGTGGTTTCTCGCCTTGCTACTCTCACATGAAGCCCATTTTTGCCCAGTCTCTTTCTGATTGTGGGGTCGTGAACACTGACCTTAGCTGAGGCAAGAGAAGCCTGCAGTTCTTTGGATGTTGTTTTAGGATCCTTTGAGACTTCCTGAATGATTTTACGCTGCGCCCTTGGAGTAATTTTGGCAGGCCGCCACTCCTGGGAAGATTCACTACTGTTCCAAGTGTTCTCCATTTGGAGATTATGGCTCTCACTGTGGTTTGATGGAGTCCCAGGCCTTAGAAATAGCTGTAACTCTTCCAGACTGATAGAGGGCAACACATTTTTCTGATCTTTCAGGAACTTCCTTTGATCATGGCATAATGTGCTTGTTGAATCTTTGTGCTGGCAACGTGACTCTGATGGTAAGGGTCAAAATAAGTGAGATTTATATTGAGCAGGGCTGGCTGTAATCAAGCCTGGCTGTGTTCAATCAGCTGACTCTAATTATCCCTTTAATTGGGTTGATTTAACTAGGGGGCAATTACTTTTTCACACAGTGCCCGTTGGTGTTGGTTAACTTTTTTCATTAAATAAATGAAATAAGTAAAAAAAAAAAAGTGTTATTTGTTCACTCAGGTTCCCTTTATCTAATATTATATTTTGTCTAAAGACCTGAAAACATCCAGTGTGACAAATATGCAATAATAGAGAAAATCAGGAATGGGGCAAATACTTTTTCATGCCACTGTATGTATTTCATGGAGGAGAGGAGGAAGAGAGGGGATATGATAGACACATACAGGTACCTTACAAGGAGGAACAGGGTGCAGGAACACACTATTTTACAGTGAAAAATGATGTTCCATGATCAAGACTATAGGGCATGGGATGAAGCCTGTGGGAGGGCAATTCAGAGAAAATATGAGGAAGAATTTCTTCACAGAAAGGGTGGCGGACAAGTGGAACACCCCACCAGAGGAAATAGTGGGGGCTGAAACAATCACAAGATTTAAGAATGCATTGGATAAACAAAAGGGAATCCTAGAGGTCAGGGGTAAGGGGCAACAGACTTGTAGAAAAATGTAAAGGGAACTTACAAGCTCAAATGGCTAGACTGAGTGGGCCATAGGCCCTTATCTGCCAACAGTATCTAGGTATCTATGATAGAGCAAACTTTGTCAGTGAAGAACAGAGCAAACTCATCACATCTAGCTGCTGATATGGCTCTAACTGGCTACAGACAGGCAGGATTGAATAGCCTGTCCACAGTTGAGAAGAGCTCAGCTGCTCTGATCTTTGCTGTGGCAATCTACTTGGACAGGAACTCTGCTTTCTTATGGGAGATTGTCATTTGGTACTTCTTATACTGAGATCTTAAAACCAATTTGCCAACTTGTCCTCATCAGTCCGAAATACCTAGCAGTGGCACTCCAACCTCTGACCTCTAGTCTTCAGCTCCTTGAGCTCCCCATTGAACCATAGGGTTCTCAAGCACAAGAACCTGGGTTGTACATGGACTGGGGCTACTGTACAGATTTGAGGGCTGTGGTGACGGCCTTTTTTTAGCCAATCATCTTCTCCCCAAGTTCTGCCTCACATGCTGTCATCACACTCGGAAGGTCCAAAATCATCTGGAGTCCTACTGGGGTCAAACCATTTAATGGATGGTAATAGACCATCTCCACAGGGGGAGGATTCTTGGGAGGGGAGGGCAATGAGAATCTCATTGTGCAATGATCTGACTAGATGACTGGATCAATCTCAAGGTTGTCAATCTCGAGTGTCAGAGAAAACATCATGTCCAAGGTGTGATGGTGTGAGTGGGTTGCAGAAGTGATTACTTGTGACAGGTCCAATGATTCCATAATCTAGAGGAAGTTCTGACCAAAAGATGAGAGTTCATCATTGACTCAGGTCTTGAAATTGTTACTTTATTTCATGATGTTTTATTTGTATGATCTAGTTGAAGGTTTTTAGTGAGTAAAGGTGATGGCAATGTTTTTGATGGCAATAAGGGATGTGTGGCTGATATTGCTTTTTTTATTGTGAAGAGGCTTCTGGATCTTTATTTGCTGCTAATGTGTTAACATAATAGCAATGACAAAAATGTTCCTCAGCCAATCTGGTTTCACAATTTTTGAAATACATTTTTGTAATGTCTAATTTTCGTGGACGTCCTGCTTTTAACAAATTCTACAGTTAAGTGGACTGAAGCACTCATATGCTAATGAAATTGTTTAGTATCGCACAGTGAATAAGTACCTCCGGTGGAATTGGAATCTTTATCTCCTGGTTCTTATTCTCAGGCCTGTGATCTTGCAAATATACTACACTGCTCCTATTTCCATCTCTGTTTCTCTATTTATAAACTTGATCCCGGAAAAGACACTGATTAGAGTAGCAGAGCAACAGAAAGTGAATGTTTATGGAATACTGATATCTAAAAATATCTCAAATGAGTTTTTACCAGTTTTAGGATGAATTGCTCTAATAATTGCTTTTTTGATCACTTCTGGTCCCTCTTCATGGATCCTCAATATTCTGTGATGTAATTCATTAATGTTCCTCAATGCGCTTTTGAACTTGCATTAAGAAAGCACATTCTTGCTAGAAGGTCCTCAAATATGCATACCGTGCATGTTGTAAGACTTATTTTGTTCCAGTACTTTACATTTTTGGTCATAACTTGGTCATTTTGGCCATTTTGGCACCATCATTTTCAGAGGTGCCAAGTGCCCATCCCCCCTAACAGCTACATAACTGGCAGCTTGAACTCTGAACAAAAATGTGTTTGGCATATCAACCATCACAAATAACTGTTCAAGTCAGATTTTCATGGTGCCAGTTATGTGGTAACAGAGGAGGTGTCAACATAGCCGACCTAAAAATTTCAGTCAAAATGGACATGTTATGACAATAAGAAAACACACTGAGGAAAAAAAACTAAGACCAAGCAAATTAAGTTCATGTCTTTCTGGAGTTCCAGTACATTATTTTCCAGTTATTGTCATTTGCTCATAACCTTGCCATTATTGCCCATTTTGGTCCCCAAATGTTCAGTGAGGGCATGTTGTCACTTCACCAATGCATCATATAGGTGAGACCTCGAAATTCTATCCTGAAATGTGTTTTGGGTATCAGTAATGTAAAACACTTTTTGGGTCACATTTACAAGGGTACATTATTTGGCCATGGTGTAAGGCAACAACTTAGTCAACTCCAATTGAATCTGTATTAGCAAACAGTATTGCAACAAACAAACAACAAAAAAAAAACAATCAGGGGTAGTCTAGTCCTATGACAGCCAATACAAAACTTCAAAAGCAAAGAAATAAATGATCACTTAATCAGAATTACTAATATATCTATTTTTTTTATTTATAGTTCTATTTATTTTATTCAATTTGGTTACTGGGTATCTGATCTGGGCCACATTGCCCTTTCACAAGCTCAACCCTGGCAAAGTAAAAAATACAAACCACATTCAACATACAATATAATGTGCACATCATAATTATAATAATGTATACATACAGTATAAATGATACATAACACATACAATGAAAACAATATGGAAGTTATGCATCCAACTGTAGTTAAAATCAATATAATTTAACTGAGCTTATCGGTGTGACAGCACTTTATATGTAAATATGCATATGAGTAGGGAAATAAAAATTATAAATGAGCCCTAAGTAAAACATTTGAATTCTGTAATGATATTTACATAATGGTACAAGTGAGACATAACAAAAAAAATGGCTGGTAACATGTCTCAATCCAGTAGGAAGAGCATTCTTAGTTTTAGGTAAGGTATATACCATTGCTCATTGACCAAGACTGGGCTTGTGCCATGGAATAGATAAGGTAGTAGCATCACTTGATTGTAAATTCAATATTTATCAGTTAGATACTAATAATACCATGCAAGACACCCTCCAGCTCACTTATAGAGAAGTATGTGGACAGATAACTGGTATCATAAGTATCCTTCACCTCTACTGGCAACCAATTATGTTTTTCATACAAGGAGCAATGGTGTTTCAATCTTTTGATGCTGTCCCAATAAATAACTGGAGAACCCATTTAAAACCAGTTACCCAAGACCAGATTGCTTCAGTCTTGTATTCAGGAAGGAGTGGTCCATTAAATTGAAGGCTTTGCAGAGGTTCACAAAAATCACCAAAGTGAGTAAACCATGCTCCATACTACTGTGCAGGTAATTTGTGAACCTTTCCAAAGCTGTTGTGGTACTACAGTCCCTCCTAAACCCATGCTGAGTACCGGTCAGAACATCATATTGTTAAAAGTAAATTATCACTTTGTGATTTACAATCTTTTCCTGCAGCGAATCCAACAGGGACAAGAGTGAGATTGGCCTATCATTTTTAAAGTATCCACTGCCCCCAACCTTGTGCAATGCTTCAACATGGGACACATTCCAACTCTCAGGTACTTGTGGACAGCAGAATATGACATTAAATATTTTAGTAATAGGCCCCACTAATTCTTGTGCAGCTACCCTCAAATGTTTAGCATCAATCTAATCCTAACCAGGTCCATTTCCAACACCACATTTTTATAAATGATTGAACATTTCTTTGTTGATAGCAGCCTTCAGATGTAACTAGCAATGCAGCAAATTTAAAATCCTCCAACGGAGTGAATGCGAAGTGACCATTTCACGTTGGCACTTCACTACGCGGGGTGCCCCATAGAAAAGACACACTTCACCTTATTATTATTACTTTGCATTGTCATTCCACCTTAAATGCAAAGTGAAGTGGAATGACAACAATATTGGTAGCACCCCACCCACACAGTCACCAGAATTAATAAGCATCCCCAAAGTGCTACTGCCTTGTGCACAGAAAACTCCCCAGTGCTGATGAAGTGAAATGAGAGAGTTACAACAAATGCAAAATCTCCCAGAATTAATAGTGCACTCAGTCATGCACACAGTGGTCACACTCAGGGTCACCAGAATTAATGTGCATCCCCAAAATGCAACTGTCTTGTGTCCAGAAAATTCTCCAGTGCTGATGAAGTGAAATGAGAGCGTGACAAGAAATGCAGTCTCCCAGAATTAATGGTGCACTGCAAATGCACAGACAGATTAAGATTGTGCTGTCCACTCAAGGGATGCATACGAAAAGGCACAATAACAACTAACCAGTGCTCACAAGTCACAAATCCAAATCTGGAATGGAATACATTTTGCCAGTTGGGGGATAAGTGCACGGCAGTAACAATCCACTACCAGTAAAAATACCACAAAGCAGTATAAAAAATTCATGCAGGTGCAGTGGATAACAGGTTCACACTGCTACAATTACTCTGTGGCACAATAAAAGGTGTCTGATTTAATGGCACACATCTCACACATACTCACACATACACTACAAGTAATGCATAGCAAATTGAAAACCTTCAGTAATATAACCAAATGTTTTAAACAGACAAATTATACGCTGCTGCACCACAACAATCAGTAAAAAAATGTCAAGAATTATTGAAAATATTACTGTGTGTACATTAACACAGTTATACAAGAAAAATATAACCAAAACAGAAAGATTGCCTTTTTCTCCCAGTTAATGTACCTACACCACAAATACCCTCCTCCCCAAAGCACACTTCACAGCACTCAGACTGACTGTTCTAAATTAACATTCAAAATCCACACTTAACAATAAACAACTTGATGATAGAGCAAAGAAGGGTGTCCTACAATCGATGTACTAAATTTTGAGCAAAATAAGTGACTCAAAAAGGCATTTTAACAGCTTTTAGAGGTCTTGAATCACAGAGCTCTGAGAGCAAACAGTCTCCAGCTACCACTACACACACACTACCCAGGCCAATACTGAGGCTGTGCAGAACAATCTAGAGCCCATGTGGCCTGCAATCCCATGAATCACTGCAGAATTTCATTTGGAGCTCAATTACAAGGCACAGTGATACGAATTACATTGATTTCAGTGTACTTTGCCTTAAATTGGTGAAGTGGTTTGGGGAAGGCAGAATAACGCAAAGTCATTGGTTTCAATGAACTTCATATTCCTCATTAGGAAGCAAAATACTCTGCATAACATTGTAAAATCTGTGTTACTCTGTGAATCACTTTGTGGAGTGAATTGGGGCCACTTCGCCCACCACTACTTACAGTACTGTATCTCATGTGCTATACAGCCTATGGCTGTACTTCCCTGATGAGCCAAGCCTGTATCATAAAACTCCTCAATTTAAAAATTCTTATTAATGAGTACAATGGTGGGTTGGAGAAGCCTGGAGAGATACTACAAAACAGGCTTGCAATACATCCAAGTAACTAGTAAAAAAATCAATGTTGTGATTCATGATGTCATCGTGAATCATGATTTGTGACTGTGATGATGAAGAATGTGATTTGGTGGTGACAGTGTGAGATAACCAATATGGAACTGTATTGGGAACGCTAATGCCTACGGCTGTAATTCCACGATGAGCAGTAGCACAAAACTACCCGACTTAAAAACACTTATTAATGAGTACAATGGTGGGGTGGTGAAGCCTGGATAGATACTACAAAACAGGCTTACAATACATCCAAGTAACTAGTAAAAAAATTAATGTTATGATTCGTGACATGATTGTGAATCATGATTTGTGGCTACATTTGTGGCCGTGATGATGAAGAACATGATTTGTATCATGAGTGACTCGTGATGATTGTCCTGATGTAAAAATGCATAATAATGAGTACAATGTTGATGCAGAATTATGCAATACACCAGTACAGTACTCTGAAGGGAAGCCACAGAAACAATTGTGACTTAAGTTACAGATGGAGATTGGGCTCTAAAGAGATCCAAATGTGCAGACAGATTAAGATTGCGCTGCGCACTGAAGAGATGCAGATGCAAAGGCACAACACCTAACTAGTGCTCACCATCAGAAATTCAAATCTGGAAAAGAATACCTTTGCTGGTTGGAGCAGACTGCATGGGGGGGCAGTGTACTGCACTGCTGCTGTAACAGTCAATAGTACTAGTACCAGTAAAGATACCAGAAAGAAGTAAAACAAAATCACACAGCTGCAGTGGATAGCAGATTCACATTGCTGAAATTACTATGTGGCACAAGAAAAGGTGTCTGATTTGATGACATGCATCACACACATACTCACACACACACTAAGTAATGTGTAGCAAATTGAAAACTTCAGTAATATAACCACATATTTTAAACAAACTAAAACTATGCACTGCTGCACCACAACAATCAGCAAAAAAAGGCAAGAATTATTGAAAATATTACTGTGTGTACATTAACACAGTTATACAAGAAAAATATCACCAAAACAGAAAGAACTGTCTTTTTCTTCAAGTTAATCTACCTACACCACAGATAAGCCCCTCACCCAAAGCACACTTCCACTGTTTCTCAGTACACAGACTGACTGTCATACATTAACATTCAAAATCCATACACAAACAATAAATGCTCTATGATATGAGCACAGGCGGGTTTACAATTGATGAACTAAAGCTTCAGCAAAAAATAAAATACTCAAAAAGGCTTTTTTAATAGATTTTAGAAGGTTTGAATCACAAAGAGCAGTCAGAGCATACTGTCTCCTATAGCTTCCTACACACACTACCTGGAACTGAGGCTGTGCAGAACAATCTAGAGCCCATGTGACCTGAAATCCCATGAATCCTTGCAAAATTCTCCTTTGGAGCTGAAAAACAAGGTGAAGTGAGATGAAGTACATTGTTTTCAATGTACTTCACCTTAAGGATTGGTGGAGTAGTGGTTTGGGAAGGCGAAGTAACTCAAAGTCATTGTTTTCATTGGACTTTGCGTTACCCTTCATAACGCAAAGTACTCCACTTCGCATTGTGGAGCATGCCGCAAATTTGCTTTCACTTCGTGATTCACTTTGCGGAGTGAATTGGGTCCACTTCGCCCATCTCTAGATATAACTCTGGCTCTTCAGGGAGGTGGCTGTAATAGTAAGGGAAAAACAGAAGGTGTAGACAAAGTTTAGGGTGTTAATGAAAGATGAAGATAAGGAAACCTATAAGGCTGCACAGAGGGAAGCAGATAAGGCAATAAGGAATGCTAAAGCCATGACTGAACTGAGGATTGCACAGGGGATAAAAGATGGAGATAAATCCTTCTTTAGGTACATAAGAGAAAAGAGAAAACAAAGGGGGGATAGTTAGACTAGCAGATACTGGAGGAAAACTGGTAGAAAAAGATTGTGACAAAGTTGAAGTCTTAAACCAGTACTTCTGTTTTGTGTTCAGTAAAGAGAATACAGGCAATGGACCAAGCCTGATAGCAGCAACACCCAGGGATTGGTGGTTGACATTTCACAGAGGCTCAGATCTTGAAAGCTTTAAATTAACTAAAGGTGGACAAGGCTATGGGACTGGATGGGATTCACCCTAGTGTTCTCAGGGAGCTGGAGAGTCTACTAGCAGGACACATAGCAGAACTATTCACCAAATCACTAGACAGTGGGACTGTACTGGATGACTGGAAAAGGGCAACAGTGGTCTCACTCCACAAAGCAGGGAGCAGGGAGGAGGCTGGCAATTACCATCCAGTAAGCCTCACTTCGGTAGCAGGGAAGTTGATGGAGACACTACTCAAACAGAGAATCATAACATATCTGGATTCCATTGAGCAACAAGACCCAAAACAGCATGGGTTCAAGGCAGGTAAGTCTTGCCAAACAAACCTGGTCAACTTCTTTGACTGGGTTACAAGGATAGTAGATCAGGGAGCAGTGATAGATGTTGTCTATCTGGACTTTAGCAAAGACTTCTGCTCTGTTCCACACAGAAGGCTGTGAAGGAAGCTGGACCAGATTGGGGTGGGCAGGGAGGTGGTTGAGTGGGTGAGAGGCTGGTTAAGAGGAAGAACACAGAGTGTTCAGAAAAATGGATCATTTTCAGCTTAGAGGGAGGTGACCAGCAGGGTACCACAGGGTTTGGTACTGGATCCCCTATTTTTCAATGTGTTCACAGCAGACACTGCAAATGGGCTGGATGCAAAGTCTGTCTATTTGCTGATGACACCAAGATTTGCAACAGAGTGGACTCCGCTGAGGATGTGAGGAGTATGACTTCAGACTTGAAGAAACTGGAGGAATGGTTGAAAACATAGCAGCTGAAATTCAGCACCAAAAAGTGCAAAGTCATGCACTTTGGCAGAAATAGTCACAAAGAGGATTACTACCTGGGAGGAGAGAAGCTAGCCTCTGCCAGCCAGGAGAGGTACCTATGGGTCATTATATCAGAAGACTTGAAAGTGAGTAAACTGTGAAAAGGCAACACGAAAGGCAAGTGGTATGTTGGGCTGCATCAGGAGGGGAATCACGTGTCACAGAAGGGAGGGAGGTTGTGTTACCACTCTACAGGGCACTTTTGCACCAACACCTTGAGTGCTGCATTCAGTACTGGAGACTGTACCTCAAAAGGGACATAGATAGAATCAAGACATTGCAGAGCAGGGTCACAAAAATGTTTCAAGGACTGCACCACATGGCATACCAGGAGAGGTGGATGGAACTCAACATGTAGTCACTGGAACAGAGGAGGGAGAGGGGCAACATGATTGAGACTTTCAAATATATGAAGGGTATGAATAAGGTTAATATTCAGGAGCTTCTCCATTTGAAAGAGAGTGGTAAAATGAGAGGACATGACATGATGCTGAAGGGAAGGAGGTTCAGGTGTAATACAAGGAAGTTCTTTACAGAGAGGGTGGTGGTCCCATGAAATGGCATACCAAAGGAGGAAGTGGGGGCCAAAATGGTAAGTGAGTTCACGAATGCATGGGATAGACATAAAGGTAGCACATGCAAAGGCAAAGGAGGGGAGGGGAATAGCACCAAATAGGTTCTTGGGTAGAATAGATGGACCTGGCGGTCCCCTTCTGCCATCACTTTCTACATTTCCATGGATTCCCAAGTCCCACCAGAGATTCATCTTTTCTATTGTGTCCAGTGGAAACAGGGAGTTCTTAAATAAAAATAATGAGGTTGGTGAGACTGGAATTTAATTGATCAATTATCTCCCTACTGTCTGAAATCCTTTCACTGTTTACTTACTGTAAGTAAACTGTAGATTTGAACAGGCTCTTGGATTTAAAAGATAATTGACACTTCTCCTTAAAAGTCCCCAAATTCTGAAACATTTCTTGTTTATGATTTCTACAAAAGCTGACTCTTGATAATTTCATTAATTTTTTTACACAAATTACATAACTTTCTGTTCTCATTCCAAACATTGGTGCTATTGGTTTGTTTGAAAATTTGCCATGCCCTATCCTTTTTTCCTTAGTTTATATAAATGTCATTCTTTACTCACTCATTTCTTTCACACTAACCCTCTTTTTAATTAGTGGCATGTGGATGTCTAAAATGCTGAAAAAGTTAAAAAAAGAGACTGCTGACTATCATTATACATATTAAGTTTTGACCTGTATATATTTGCTAGGTCCTGTTTAAAATTTAAAGCAGCAGCATTGGAGAATTGTCTGTACATAATCATTCTCTGTGAACCTCTGTGTCTTTACTGCTCAAATTGCAATAGGTTAGTGTATGATCATTTAATGAATCAGATAAAATACCTGGTGCAACAATATTTACTGTGTTATTAGTTATGACCCAATGAGTTGAGGTTTCTGTTTTGGTACTTAAAATAATCCTTGTAAGTTCATTTGACTGGTTGCATTAAATTTACCTTTTGTAATAGCTCTATATACTGCATTTACATTTTTTCAGGCCCCATCCAGTTTAAGCCAGTTTAATGTAGTGTCAGTGGCTCAGTATGTAGCACACTCGCCTCTGAGACCACGAGATCAGAGGGTTGTGGGTTCAGTTCCCACATCTGGCACTTGGGTTAATATCCCAGTACTGACACTGTAGTGCAGCATGAGAGGGGTGCTGCAGTTCAGAGGTGCTGTCTTTCGGATGAGATGTTAAACCAAGGTTCCATTTACCTGGATTGGTGGTAGTTCAGGTGGATGTTAAAGATCCCATTGCACTTATCGAAAAGATTAGGGGAATTTTTTATTGAAATAACAAAATCAAACAATACAAAACAGTGTTACTTCACACTAAAGAATAATACAAAACATAACTAAAATACATCAAATATATCCGTCCGAACCAATTTTAGGTTCAGAAATGGCGAGAAAACAAGAGGAAATATACATAACTCAGTAGGACAATAAATAATAACAACATAATATAAAAAAAAAAAACTCATGTCAAACCACCCATCCTACAAGGGAAAAAGAAAAAAAAAAACCTTCCTATATAAATTGAAAAATCATATTCCTAAACTAGTGTCATATCTACCGGCCCACAAAAGCAAGGTTTTTCCATAAAGCAGTCCACTGAAGATAAGAAAACTGTTCCCTTTCTTCCGATTTCCATTTATGCAATTCTTTATTAATAATATGAAAAAGCTCCCAAGGAGAAATAACCTGTTGTTGCAAAACAAACCTACAACAACCTATCCGTATCCAATAGAGAAAATGAGTAAAAATAATTCAATATGTTCCATAATGTACTCCAACAGGTAAAGATGGAATTATCCCAAAAAAACAATAGATTAGGTGCCAGTGGAATAGATTCTATCTCTTTCCATCTATTTTTGACTATGTCCCCAAAATTTGTTATATATGGGCAATGAAAGTATAAATGGTCCATTGTTTCAATTTTCATCAAACAGGACTCCCGAGGACAGTACCGTTCCGTTAAAGCCTTATGCTTGTGATTACCCTTTAGATTAATTCGGCCATGTAAACCCAACCAAACAGTATCCCACAAATGGGTTGGAAGTCTTGAATCTGAGATATGTTCAGAAATCCGTTTTTGCTCCAACTGAGTAAAGTTTGTAAATACTGGTACATTAAAATACTGAAAAATAATTTACTCATAAATGGCTTTCCTAGAAAGATGAGTTACGTCACTCAACTTTACTCCCCATTTCTTTATTGCATCTATAACCCCATCCCATCTGTTAGATAGGCGAGGAATACATTTATTTTTATGCAAAAAGGTATCATTCGCCCATTCCATAAATACTCCCGCTAATGCTGCATTTCCCCACTTACTCCATAACTGTACATGGCCTTTAACTAAAGGAACAATATTATTATAAAGAAAAATTGTAAAAAAGAATACCACTGGGTGTACCATATTCAAGCCCCCAGATTTAAAGGATTATATAAAATATCCCATTTTACCAGATTTAACCTGCTACCCCATACACAAGAAAAGAAACAACCTATTAATGAAGTAACTAAACAAGACAGCAATGAAAAGATTGAACTAACAAACAAAAATTCAGGTATCAAAAAAGTTTTCAATAGAAAAATCCTTCTTTTCTTTGACAACTTCCACCGATTCCATAACTTAACCTTAGAATGCCCTATGTCTAAAATCCACTCCCAATTCGAACGTGCCATATCCTCTGCACCAAAATAGATACCTAAAATACGACAGGGCACCTTAGAAATGGGAATATCAACTACAAAATCCTCTGAATCATTAAAACCCGTGACAGCCAAACAACAAGATTTAGCTACATTTAACCGGGCTCCGGTAATTTTGCCCAGTTCTTGTAACAAAGCACAAGCCAACCAAACAGAAATATTGTCGTAAACTAATAAACAGATGTCATCCGCATAGGCTTTCACTTTATAATGTAACTTTACACCCATACCTAAAGCATGAATATTCGGTGAGTATTGGAGTATCCGTAGTAATGGATCCAAAGAAAACACATAGAGGATGGGATTTAAAGGACAACCTTGTCTTACTCCTTTCTGCATCACAATTTAATCCTTTGTACAAATAAGTCCGGAAACCCATACACAGCTAAACAATTCCAAAGAAAGGAATGTGACACCCCATCAAAGACTTTCACCTGATCCAAACTTAATATATACCCTGTACCTACCGACTCTGTTAAGGAGGTCCGGCTTTCCAATATTTCCCGTAATAATAATAAAGCCTCAGTTATACGGCGACCAGGAACTGAACAAAACTGTGTGAGAATAATGAGCTGAGCCATCACCGACGTCATTCTGTTACTTATCAACTTAGCAAATATTTTAATGTCCACATTTAATAAGGTAATAGGTCACCAATTCCTATGCTCATCCCGGCCACTAGATTTGTACAAAAAAATCATCAAATCCTTCATACATAGAAGAAGGTAAAAAAAAATCATTCCAAATGTAATTAAACGCATCTAAAAAATCCTTTGGAATAATGTGCCTAACTATTCTATATAGTTCACCAGTCAATCCATCCGAACCAGTTCCTTATCCCCTTTTAAGGATTTAATAACCGCATCCATTTCTAAATGAGAAAACGGTAAAATTAACTCAGCCTGTGATATAGAAGACAACTGGGGTAAAGCAGCAGATTTCAAAATTTGGTCACTATAGCCTACATCTGTATCTGAAGTCCCAAATACTAATTTTATATAATCTTCTATAGTTGACATAATACCCTTATTATCCGTAACATAACTACCCTGTGACGTAAGTAAGCCATGAAACAATTTCTTCTCTGTCCGTTTGTGACAGTTAAGAAAGGGATTCCCTTGTTCCAATTTCCCTTGGGTACCAAATATTTGTTCCTGTTGTAGAGACAACATTCTATTATATTGATACAACTCCATCTTGATTTTTACCTCTTGGATTTCTATAGACACATCTTCTTGTCCCAAATGGTGTTTAGTGAGTAATGCACCCAATTGTTCCGTCAACTGCAAATATTTTGAGTATTTTGAATACTGCTGGCCCCTACCTACTTCCTTAAGAAAAATCACATAAACAACCTTTTAAATCTTCCCACCATACCCCCAAATTATCATACAAAAACTTAGTAGAAAGTTTATCTTAAAGTATCTCGGACAAAGACAACACAACTATAGGGTCCTTTAGAAGTGAGGAATTCAACCTCCAATATCAGTCAATCAATCAATCGATCAATCAATCAATCAAATCTTTATTTATTCAGGCGATCATCATTGAGCAAGGCTCATTTACAAGATGGACCTGATAAGGTCAAGGTTCGAGTTGGTGCACAGCAATCACATACTTATGAGACAGTTATACATACAGAAACAAGAAAATGTTATTTATAACACAATAATATACAGAGAATTCACATGTTAAAGCTTGGCAAGAGAAAGTTAAACTAACATCTACAATATGTACAATACATATATATCACAATGAGGGCCATGACAGTCACTTACATAATGAGTACAAGGTTGGTGAACTGAATATTGGGTGCCATATACTGGTGGTGTCTGGCTGGAAGGAATATGCCATATGTGATTGGAATAAGGTTTTGTGGGATGACTATTCTATCTCTAGTGGTAGCAACTGCATTTCTCTGTGAAGAAGACTGTACAGTGCTGCTTGAAGGATGTAAATGGAATGATAATGGACAGTTTTAGGGATTTTTGTAGGGTGTTCCATGCTATGGCTAGAGAGTAGCTGATTGCTGCCCTCCCTATTTTGGTGTTGACTTTGGGCAATTTGAGCAGGATGATATTGTTGCTTCTTAGGGCATAGGAGCTGGGGTGGTCAGGTTGAAGCAGTCAGGATATGCTTGGTGTTTTTGATAAAGCTCTGTAGATCCATAGAGCTGCATTCTGCTCCTCCTGACATGAAGGAAACCCATCCAACTGAATCATAGAGAGACAATGGTGAGTATTATATGGCAGGTCTGTAATGAACCTTATTGCTCTATGGTATAAGGTATCCAACTTTTGAAGATAGGGAGTGGAGCAGTGACTATAGAGAAGTCTGCGTAGTCAATGACTGATAGAAAGATGGCCTGGACTAATCTCATCTTTGAATCTCTATTAAGGAAGGGTTTTAATCTGTAGAGAGGCCAAGCCTTGGGAAGCTTTTTCAGCAGTTGTTCTAGATGCTGAGTAAAGTCAAGTCTGTTGTCAATCCACACACCTAGGTATTTGAAATTTTCAACATACTCCAGATTTTCTCAAGTATAGTGCATATCTGGGGAGGCTGATTGAAGAGGATGTGTTGGTGGAGTTTTGGGTTGTGAACATCATTGCTTTGGTTTTCTTTGCATTGTAGAGCTTTTTCTCGAAGCTGATGTTGTAACAGGGAGAATTCTGCTTGTAGGATTTCATGAGCAACTTTAGGTGAAGGTTGCTGACATACAGTACAGTGTCATCAGCAAAGAGATGTACTGAGGACTTGGTAAGGGTTGAATCATTTTTATTTATATAAATGGCAAAAGGATAGGATCCAGAATAGAGCCTAGGGGGACTCATCTTGACAGTGGTCTTAATGGGGAGAGGTCACCTTCAGCTTTTACCTGCTGTGATCTACCGGAGAGGTAGCATCTGAACCACTTAAGGGAGGATGGATCTAGGCCAATGGAGTGTAGGGATGAGAGTAGCAGTTCGTGGTCCACAGTGTCGAATGCTTTGCTCAGGTCCAGGAATACTGGACATTTTTCTTTTATCCAGTTCAGTTTGCCAATCATTAGTGACCTTGGCTATTGCAGTGATAGTGCTATGTTTGGCCCTGAATCCAGATTGAGCTGGATTTAATAGATTAACATTGTCAGATATTCCCTTAACTGAATACTCACTAATTTCTCCAGCATCTTGGATAACACAGGTAGGATGGAAATGGGCCTGTAGTTATTAAGATCCATAGGTCCCATGATTTTAGAAGGGGACCACTTGGGCTGTCTTCCACAGCGGGGAATAGAGCCAGAGTTTGGGAAAGGTTAAAGAGGTGAGTTAGGGGACTGCAAGCACATGACACGCAATCTTCAGAAAGAATGGGTCCAGAAGATCTGCTCCTGCACTTTATTTGGTATCTAGATGCCATAATAGATCCTCAACTTGTTTCAACAGTATAGGTTTGAAGCTAAAGGAGGAGTCAACTCTTTGTTCACCAGTATAGTGGGAGCTAAATGATCCCTTAATAGGTTAGCTGGGGAGGAGTCAAAGGCAAGGCCAGCTGTTGTGAAGTGGTTGTTGAATGCATCCAGGATTTCCAATGTGCCAGTAATGGGGCCATAGTTATGGTGTAAATGGGTTGGAAAGGGGTTGTTAACATCCTGGCCCATCATACCCTTGATGGTGCCCCAAGATCTAGCAGTATTATGGTAGGAGGAGTCGAGCTGGGCCAGGTAGTAGGCAGCCTTTGCATCCCTAACTTTCCTAGTGCATTTATTCCTGGCCTTCCTAAAGATCATCCAGTCCATGATATTCTTAGTTTGTCTTGCTACTTTCCAAAGTTTATCTCTCTCCAGCAGTACAGCTTTGAGGTCAGCTGAAAACCAGCGACAGGATTTGTTTTTTATTCGGATACTAGAGATTGGGGCATGGGTGTTAAGGGCATTTAATATAATGCTATTTAGCACCTGCTGAGCTTTTTCTACAGAATGTGCAAGATAGAACTTTTGCCAGTGTGGAGAGTAGGCTAGATCATGTAGATATCCTTCAATATTGATGTTTTTCTTGGATCTCCTCATGAGGAATTTTGCAGGATCTGTTTTAATGCTGTTGCTGTTTAATGCAATATCCTGGTCCTGACATTCTTTGACAAGGAGAATCTATATATACCCCAATCAACATATGATCAGAAGATTCAATTGGGATAGAAAACATATTCCCTTGTACTAATGACTTTTTAATGAAAATCTTATCGATACATGAAGCCAATCTACCTCTATAATAAGTGGGTTTTGCCAACTGGAGCTTCTTAGCAGACACTTGTTTCAAACCCGCCTGATGTATCAAATCCCGTAAAAATGCTCTGTCACAATAGACTTTATGTAAGGGACCTTCCTTCAATATATTAATATTAAAATCCCCAGCAAAAAAATAAGCCTACTAGTATATAAATAAGGTTGTATTTTTTTCAACAATGAAATCCTAAAGGCTTTTGACTGATAACCATAAATATTAATCAATCTACAAGATACATTTTTTATTTCAATGTCCAACAAAAAAGCACGTCCAGGTTCAATATCAACCAGATGAAAGCAGCGAATGTCAGAGGTAAAACAAAAACCTACCCCACTACAAGAATCCAGACCAGCCGACCAAAATGATAAACCTCCTTTCCATTCTTTCGTAATCTGACTGATATCATTTAGAGAATGTATTCTAGTATCTTGCAAAAAGAAAACATCAAAAGGTAGTTGTTAAAGAATCCCAAAAGTAATGAGATGTTTTTTCCTGGATAACACACTATTCACATTTAGACTAGCAACCCTTAAACCAAACGGATTAGGGAGGAATAGCGGCTAGTTTACCACTAGATCTGGTCACCCATTTTTGCAGAGTTTTGGATTTACTTTTTTTTGATGTGGCAGAGCTAGAAACGAGAGGGGGAAAGGGGTCCGGGTCAATGCCCGTCATAGGCAAGTAGGAATCCATCTGCTCACCCCAAGAGAAAACTGAGAACTGGTTCGATAGGGGTAAGGGAGAAAGAGGAGTCACTTCCTTAGTCTGCGACCGAGATCGGGACTGTAGAGGAAGCACAAAACCATCCTCAGTTGCAGAGATACCCAGCTCATTCTCCATATCAACCAAAGGAGAAGCCACAGCAGTAATCTCTGCATCATCTGAAGTTCCTAAAGGAGGCAGAACTGGGGTGTCTGCTTGATGGTTCACCCTAAAGTCATCTAATGACACTGTACGTACAGGAGAACCATGTGGAGTAACAAAAAGGGTCACAAAATCCATCAGTTTTGATTGTAACTGTTTTTGCTTCCCAGAAGGGTGAGAGGGAAGTATCCCTATGGTGTCTAAAGCCACATGTGAAACAGAAAGGGAGGGATGGCTACCCTGAAACCCAGGTCTCGAGGTATGACCACGTCCTCTACCATGGCCTGGAAAGGGACCCTCATGACTCTGCTCACTAACAGGATCAAAACGTTGTTTAGCTTTATTGAGGAAATAATCATGATCCGATTCCCCCTCCAAAATGTGAGCAGCCCAGGGGCAATCTTGAAAGGAATGTTCTTCTTCCCCACATAAATTACAAAAGAGGCGGGCAGTACACTGAGGAGCAGTATGCCCCAGCATCCCACAATGGAAACATCTAATCTGATCACAATCAACATTGAGGTGATCCAATGCCCCACATCTATAAGAACTTTTGGGTTGCCCGGCATAAAACAGGACCCCCTGATCCTGACCCAAAAAAAAGGAACTGGCTACATGCGAAATCCCAACCTCTGTTTGATTCAATTGAACCCTGAATAACCAACCCCCATTCCAAAAACCATTCTCATCTATAATAGGTTTAGGCTGTTCCATAACATTACATTTCTTTTCCAGCCAAAACATAATATAATTTATACAGACCCCCTCATTCCGAAATAAAACAGTAACAGTTTTGATAGTTGGTTTTGTAACCGGAATAGCTATAAAGTCATGCCAAGCACCAAAATCCTTGAGAGTATAATACAATTTCCAAAATTTATCCAGCAACTGCATGGAACAAAAGCTCAGATCATATCTACAATCCCCAGGAGCATGTATGAATGCATAGACCTCAGAAGGTGCAAAGCCCAGAGAGTCCTTTTTCAATGTTTTACCCACCCAGATCCTATCCGGGACTATAGGCGCAGTCCCTGTATACTTGAGACAAACCAAAAAACGTCTCTTCATCGCTTCTGCAGGCTTATGGAATAAACCTGCAAATGTTTTAGGCGGTTCCTTGTTTGTAGAAGCTCTCTCCAAGCCAGTAGTTTCATGTCCCATAGAAGTCAAAACATCCTTACCTTGGTCAGCAACCGGCATGACGGAAAAAACTGATTCGGTCAATACACTAGACCCCTGGGGGCCTTCAAATCCATGTCCGTTCATCATACTCTGAGGGGCTGGAGACACTATTGCAGCCGCCACTGGAACCTCCGGTGCAATTTGCACAACCATCAGCGGAAAGCTCCCATCCAGAACAGTCGGGGTAAAATCTACCTCTAGTGCTAGAGATCCTGGTAGCGGTGTAATCGGGTCTGGAATCCATCTATCTCCTTCCTGAATCCATCCGGCATTTTGCAGCGCCAGCCCGGGGGTCCATTCAGTATCCGGGCTAGTCGTCTCCGAAGTGACATCATCAAACTGTTCCCGATCTACCACTGTAGTCAACTCCAAACAAATGGAAGATTGAGTCATATTAGGCTCCAAAGGTAGCCGTTTACTTCCTCCAGGTAACGGACTTAGCCCTGACCATTTTCATTTTTGTTCCTCCAATGATAGATTACTAGCTAGAAATTCTTGTTCGGCCACTGTGATTAATTCCAACAATTGTTGCTTTTTAGGATCTAAATCCCGTCTAAGGGTCTCCTCTTCTGGATCTGTGATAACCATAAGTTGCTCCCTTGAGGTAGAGGTTTCCATAGGTAAAGAAGCTGCCCCCACAGATTTAGACTCCATAGCGGGTGTAGCTCATAATTCTTCCACCTCTTGTAGCTGTCTCATAGCACGACCTTCCCCTTCCACATCCAAAGACACACTGAGCTCCATGCGACTCTCCTGCAACGTGGTGTGCAGCAAGAGTAGGGGAATTTCCCTGGTGTCTTGGCCAAATTTCCCTCATTCACTATAAATAACACCAACAGCTTAATCTGGTTCAAGGTCAGTTGGCATTCATCTGTATTCCCCTTCCCCGGGTCATGCCTGAAAATAGGCAGGATTTGTCTAGTGCACTTACCCAGTCAACAAAAACTAAATAAATAAAAAAAGTCCAACTTACCTATAATAATCATTTCTCTTCTACTTACATTATTTAAGACTCTTACCATTTCCTCTAAACCTACAGTTTTAGCTCTGGGTGGGTTATAAACACATCTTAATAACACCTTTGTTGTTAGTTTTCCCTAGTAGTATATCAATAAACATTCCTTCACAACCAGATTGATTCACTCTAATTTTCAAAACATTTACTCTACATCAGGATTGTCATTCTCATAAAAAGATACCTTCATTTTTCCACATCACATAAAATGTACCCCCTCTTCCAGTTCTAGCTCTCCTATATGCATTATAACCACTGATATAAATGTCAATATTATCAGTTCTAAGAGATACACATAATGGACAAGGTTCTCAAAGGACTGGAAATGATGCACAGTGCTTGGGCCAAAAGACTTTGACACAAGTTGCGACTTGCATCAAAGTTTGCATCAGTTCTGATTTTATAATGCACCTTGCATCAAACCTGGTGCTGCTTGTGCCAGGCTTGCATCAGAAAGTTGGATGTGCAATGTTGCAACAGGGAATACAACAAAAAATTGGCAAAACATATCCTTTTTTGGATTCTCTAAGGTGGAAGATGTAGAATTTGCACCAAAGATAGCATGCACCTGTTAGAACAAGGTAGAGTTGATCTAACTGGCATTAGAACACATAAATAAGCCAACAGCAGGCAGGTAGAACTAAATCACTTGTAAGAGTACAGTACAGGATTGGATGTCCTCCAACTGGCTAAAACGAAATCCAGACAAGACAGAAGTATTGGTAATCAGGGTTTAGGAGTTTGGCAGTTGAAATTCAATGCAAAGAAGTGCAAAATAATGCATATGGGGCACAAAACCCTGGAACAGCATATCATTTGGGGGGTGATGATATAGCATGCACCAAGCAGGAAAGGGTGCATGGGGTTATCATCTCTGGTGATCTCAAGGTAGGGGAACAGTATGACAAGGAAGCAGGTAAAGCAAATAGGATACTGAGATGCATAAGCAAGGGCATCACCAGCAGGAAAAGGGAGGTCATAATTCCACTATACAAGACACTAGAGAGGCCCCACTTGGAGTACAGTATACAGTTCTGGAGACCTTACCTATGTAAGGACATAGACGGGGGGGGGGACGGAAGGTTCAGAGGAGGACAACAAAGATGGTACAGGGATTGCATCGCAAATCCTATGAGGAAAGGCTGAAATACATCAATATGTACTCCCTGGAGGAGAGGAGGGTGAGAGGGGATATGATAGAGACATACAAGTACCTTAAAGGGAGGAACAGGGTGTAGGAGTACACTATTTTACAATGAAAAAGATGTTCCAGGACCAGGACTAGAGGGCATGGGATAAAGTCTGAGGAAGGGGGATTCAGATGAAGTGTGAGGAAGAATAGCACAGTGGTTTAAGATTCTGAGCTGCAAATCTGGAGACCTGGGTTTGAATCCCACAGCCCCCACTTGCATACTGTGTGACACTGATCAAGTCACTTAACTTCCTTGTGCTCCTGGGTTGCACCAGTAAACAAGCTTTCAGCTTAGTGTGTCTCACTTGTTTAAACAATTGGAAAAGAAAATAAAGAATTTCTTCACATAAAGGGTGGTGGACAAGTGGAACACCCTGCCAGAGGAAGTGGTGAGGGCTGAAATGTAAAGGGAACTTACAAGCTCAAATGGGCAGACTGGGTGGGCCATAGGCCCTTATCTGCCAACAGTATCTATGTATCTATGATAAAGCATACCTTGTCAGTGAACAACAGAGTAAACTCATCACATCTAGCAGCTGATATGGCTCTATCTGGCTGAAGGCAGGATGGAGTAGCCTGTCCCCAGTACAGAAGAGCTGAGCAGGTCTGTTCTTTGCTGTGGCAATCTACTTGGACAGGAACTCTGTCTCCTTATGGGAGAATGTCATTTGGTACTTCTTATAGTGAGATCTCAAAACCAACTTGTCCTCATCAGTTCCAAATACCTAGCAGTAGCACTCCACACTCTAAACTCTAGCCTTCAGCTCCTTGAGCTCCCCATTGAACCTTAGGGATCTCAAACACAAGGACCTGGGTTGTACATGGACTGGAGCAACTGTACAGAAATGTACAGAAATGAGGGCTGTGATGATGGTCTTGTTATAGGTCATCATCCTCTCTCCAAGTGCAGCCTCACATGCTGTCATCACACTCTGTAGGTCCAATACCATCTGGAATCCTATTGGGGTCAAACCCCTTAATGGATAGTAACAGACCATCTCCACAAGGGGGGGATTCTCGGGGGGGGGGTGGACAATGAAAATCTCTCTGTGCAATCATCTGATCAGATGACTGGATCAATCTTGAGGTTGTCAATCTCGAGTCCCAGAGAAAACACCAGGTCCAAGGTGTGATGGCACGAGTGGGTCGCAGAAGTGATTACTTGTGACAGGCCCAATGATTCCATAAACTGAAGGAAGTCCTGACCAAAAGATGAGAGTTCATCATTGACTCAGGTGTTGAAATTGCCCACAAATAACCATCTGGGTGACTCCAACACCAGGTTGACCATGAAGTTTGTGACTTCCCACAGGAATTCCCCCTTGTGGACTAGGGATCAGTACAGGAGGAGGATCCTGCAGCTTGCACCAGGGCCCTCTCAGATGCTACATACTCGAATTACATGGTAGGTCCCACTGGGAGCTCAGAGAAGTTCAGGCTTGATCTAAAACAGACAGTGACTACCCTGACCTTGTGATCCCTCCTCGAGCAGTGTACAACAGAGAACCCAGCCAGGACCACCACCTCCAAAAGTGGATGGGCATCATCGCCCAGCTTTGCCTCTGTAATGCAGGATAGACTGACTGAAGAAATGAGGTCCACCATAATAGCAGTCTTGTTCCTGATCGATCTAGCACTGCACAGCACTGTTCAAGTGGGATTAGTGGAGACTGCTGGCCCACTTGCTGCCTGCCCACTCACACCAGTGGAACACCTGGATATAGGAACCAGACATGGGGACCCCTTTCCAGTTCTCATTTCACACCTTGGTGCCTTCTGAATCTTACCACCCTAATACCAGCCTCCCCTAGTCCTCCTCGAGCCCTTCCAACTAGATCTCTACTTCCTCACAATACCTGCCACCCAGCAGCATCTGTGTGTGTCTGCTGACAGGGGGTGGTTCTTGAAAGGGTGGAAATCCAGTAGCTAGGCTGAGGAGTAGCTAAGTCTAGGGAGTCCGATGTTCCCCTCATGCTAGCAAACTAAAACTCTAATAGTATCAACTATCTCAACAGAGTAAACCTTACACAAAGCCCCATGTGTACGAAAAATATAATCAACCCACCCCAGCTCTACAGTCACACAAAAGGCCTATTATAGCCAACTCACAACAATCATACAATGTTTCTATAAAATAAATATTACCCACTCTCACAACCACACCTAAAACTATCAACTCACAGCCAAGCTCAATCCCCCATAGGTAAAATACAACTGAGGGGTACTGTCGCAATTAAATGATAAAGTGCAGCAAGCCCTGTAGTGCTACTAACCCCAAGTTGCCATCAGATATTAATCTGGATGAGAAAACTTGAAGAGTCCAAAAACATAAAAAAAAACTGTCCAACTTCATTTAAATAGTCTCTGCTTTCACCAGAGAAACCAAAACTCCAACCAGGTAAGATATGCAGTACTCTCACTACTGCATCAAAGTTTAACCAAATGAAGTACTGCTACCAGTGTAGATGCTGAACAGGGTGAGGATGACAAGAGTGGAGATGAAGAACTCCAGAATGCCAGACACTTGCAGGTAACAGCATGGACATGGACTGCAGTGGCTGGCCATCATGTCAGGGCCTGATTGTTCAGCAGACATTTCAGCTGAGCAAGCCACAGCACCACCAAGCAGCACACCCACAGGCAGAGTAGAACACACAGACACCATCAAGAGGTTGACCACCATCCCATGCTGAGGATAATAACACCACAGGCCTGCCAAGGCACATATGTGGGAACTACACAAGGCAAACCTACAACAGATACACTGACATGGGCATGGGCCAGGTACAGTGAAGCCAGATGTGTGACTGAATGGTGCTGCTAATAGGCCATGATAGCACTGTTGCATATATTGTGGCCATATCCTGTATGTGGTTCCAAGGCAGCACACACAAGCATCCAGAAATGCAGCTGGCAAAGTGGATGATACAAAGTGTATGTGCTGTGTGGCAGCTGTCAGTTAATGCACGGTCTGGTGGGCAGAGAACTGAACCTGTACAGCTACAATGTGGCAGCATGACACCTGATGGCTGACAGAAGGGTAGTAAAGGCACCCCTCCCACTGATGACAAAATTACTCGTTGGTGGGCACAATCCATAGGGGGTTGGGGGGAGGGACACATGTGGCATGATCAGGCCATGGTGACTGCCAATGGCCATCAATAGCTAAGGTGCCATGAGGTAGGCCTGCCATGGCTGTGGCAATGCAGGGCCTGCAAGGGCCAATGAGCCAACAGCTACATATCCCTGACCATGTTCCCCACCCTGGTGACTGTGCACAGTGTCCTACATAGTGCGGCTGTCCCCCACATGGGGATATGCAATGGCTGTGATGATGGTTGTACCAAGGCATAACCACACACCAACAAGCAGGCAGCATTTCTCAGCGCAGGACAGTCCTAACTGTGGCACATATGCCGTGCTATACAGTGGCTACAAGCAGGATAGACATGTTGGTGTGCATATCACTGATAGCCACATGGTGCCATGTGGAGTCAAAATGTAGCAGAGGATATGCAGGCCGTGTCAATGTGCTGGCCTCTGACAAGGGTGCTCATGTCCACATGGGTTGACAGCGAGGCACAATGTGTAGCCAGTGCCAGTCACATACCTGTGCTGTGATGTGTGCACATATAGAGGCAGGTGTTATGCAGGGGGCTGAGTCCAGTGGAAAGGTACTGAGACATGGGTTGTGGTACACAGGTGCCATGCGATACTGCTTGCACCGTGGTGCCAGTGCCATCCTCATGTGTGAAAAATGGTAGCACAGTGTACTGACCTCATGTCAGGGAATTGCTGCAAGGTGCATGAGATAACAGTGCATTTTTTGATGCAACTTGTGGCACCTTACAAAAAAGCCACAACCTGTATCAAAATCCTGTCGGTTGTGTTGGAATGTGTGGGATGCACCATGCATACCCATTATGTGCCAGGTGCTTCAAGAGCTACATGACAACTTACACTGGGGCTGAACAAGAACAGCAGAATTGCCACACAGCAGCTGGTACACACTAGAGAAAAAAGTATAATTAAGCATTAGGGCATAACAGGGTGTATGTTAATAATAACATCACACCTCAGGTGGTTGAGCAAGGCAAGTGTGTTCAACACCTGAGAAGTGATGTTATTACATATTATACAATGGACCTTAGACAAGAACCAATGAAAACGAATGACTGGCACCTTACCACCATTGTAAATCCTCTTATAATCACCACAAAAGGTGCCAGCCAGCCGCATCTTGGAAAAAAGCAATCTGACGGCAAAATCGCGGAACTCCGACCTCCATCTTGTTTCCCGCTAAAGCGTGATGCCAAAGCGGGAGATTCAAACAACCACTGCAGTTTCAATCAGCTCAATCACAACAGTCAAACGCAGTACACCTACCCAACCTCCCTCCCCCTTTTTTTAAATAACCGTATCTCATTGAAAAGTCAGACAGTGCACCCGCTTCACCTTTTCATCGGCTCACTTCTCTGTCCCCATGAATCACACCTCAGTGTCAACAATAAATGCCCTCCGTAAGTAATAAAAAATACCTGATGTCCTAATCGCAAAAATCACCAGACATAAAATAAAACAGTTTCTTCCTACCACAATAGGCACTGTAAACTGGAACCGCTAATGTGACAGTAAACCCGGAAGCATGGGGCGACCCTTCGCAGCTTCTTACAGTCTCCATTTAATCATTCATCTGAATGTCAGTTTTTTCACTGTCTGCCTATGGGGAGAGAAGGTCTCTCTCTCTCTCTCTCTTGCTCTTTGAACTGCAATGAATAGCAGCTCAGTTTCACATCGTTCGCACTCTCTCACTGTCACGAGCACTACACTATCTCTGGCTCATCACTGTCCTGCCTCATATTTCATTAATAAAGGAACAAAAACTTTGTGCTGTACCGCTTCTGTGTGCATGTCAAAATGGCCCAAAAAGTGGGGAAAAATGTAAAATAAAACATTTTGTCGGACAGTTGCTCATCTGTAAAATCTAATCCATCGTGGCTGTATTTTTTTTTTTTTGTTAACTTATGACTAGACCACAGCAGTAGTAGCATTAGTATAATCAGATAGTTGGAGCACAGGGTGTGTGTTGGGGGAGAGCACAGACAGCAGACAGCAGTCTTCCTACCAAGAAGGAACTATTTTTTTTGTGGCGCAGTAATAAAATATAATAATAATTATTTATTTAAAATAAAACCCATTTTCAGTTTTTTTTTTCTCACTCCCAAAAAAGTGGACCATTCATATATTCCTTAATAAACCACTCAAAGGTGTGGAGTTATCGAGAGGATTCCTCACGCTGGCTTGGATTTACCCACTCGGCTGCGCCTCATGGGCAAACCACTCCAGCCGTGGTAAATCCCCCAATAACCCACACCCCCTTGAGGCTTATTGCTTAAATAACACCCACCCTGAGTGCCTTTTTCTATTATACAATGGCTCAGTCATAAAGAAAAAAAAGAGTAAAAAAAAATGTTTAAAATATATTTTTCCTTTTTTTTTTTTTTTGCTGCATGTAGGTACTGTATATCTTTAGGAAAAAATAGTCAACAGTTTATATTTTGCCCAGTAGAAGGTGCTGTCAGGATATGCTGCCTTCTGTTTTCTTCCTCACAGTTTGCTTTATCTCCTGAGTGGGAGAAAGACAATCAGAGGTATGGCTTTGTTTTATGCATTATATTTTGAATTTTTACTTGTTTTGTTATGCTGGGGACCACAGGGATGCGTAGTTTCTCCTCACTTGGTGAGTGCTTTTTTCAACTGTGCATGGGTTACTGATGATTGTGGCACTGATTGCGCACTGAGAAGACGATCAGTGTGTCGGCTTCATTCATTTTAGTTTTGACTAGAAACAGCAAATACATGTGAATAAATCAAGTGGGGTCACTGAATGGAAGGCAGAAAACTAATGGGGAAACCATTAGGAAGTGAAAGTGAAACATGGAGCTGATTGTTTTGTGTGTGTGTGTGTGGGGGGGGGTCATATGTGGCTGATGATGCTCACACTGGTGGTTTAATTAACTGTACATCCTTACGTGGTCTGGGACCAGAAAATGAAGTTTCCCTCTCACCAGACCATTGTTACAATTTGGCATGCTGTGCATTTTTAAATTAGTAGAGAATGAAGTATAGCCATTTCTTTTTGTCTTTTTTATTTATGCTTTATGGCTCCTTTGCAGAGCCGATGGGTTGCTCCAGCCCTCCCTCAGAGGGACATGTACTCTGACCCGAACGCGTTGGGTCATCATGGACCCCATTAGCTCCCAGCCATTTTCCACCTGTTTTCTCCCTGGCACCCAATCTATGCAATGGGCGAGGCAGCTGCCCCTGCCTCCGTGGAAGCAGCCAGATGCCCTGAATGGGTGCCCTGCCTTCGTCTGGGTGATGTGTCTGTGCTTATCATCCAGCCACCGCTGTGTGTCAGTCCACAGTGTGCCTCACTGTCTCCCCTTGCCCGAGGAAGGAGAGCTGTTAGTGGATGCTTAATTCTTCCTCCCCCTGCCGACCCCTGAGCAACTCGAGTCCATTCCCTAACCCAGATCACTGGCGTGGTGCAAGGTGTAGTGTCCAGTGCCTCAACCCTCAGCGCCACTGGGACATCACAGTATGGCCATTTCTAATGGCTGCTGAGCTGATCGATGAGTGGAGAGCAGCGCTGAGTTGCAGATGTTATGGTCTGATCATGGTGGCAAGTGTCGAGGAAGACATTTTCAGTTATGGCTTTTTTAAAAGTTTATTGCAAATATTGTACTTGCAAATTATGTCTGGGGCTCATAGGACACTGTTAGGTATTGTATTATTGGATTCTATGTGTGGATTTTGAAGTACTGGAAATGGCCTTTCTGTAGCTAGTGGGGGACTGTGAAGCCATGTCAGATACAGGGCACTCCAGAAAGGAAGGATATTTTTTACTGTACTGCGGTCATCTTTGTGCATGCCCTATGTACAGTGATGTTAATGTCTAATATTATCACTGCATTTAGGGGTCAGCAGCCAATCAGGTTGGTAGATTTTTCTTGCCATTGTATAATTTAAGTTTAAACAAAGCCTCCTCAAGGTCTCCCAACATCACTTGATGAGGAGACTGTCTTACTTATCAGTATGGTGGATCAGCGGGCCAGTATCTTGCTGCCACCAGGCAGCAGCCGGCACACCCCCAGGTCCTGGATAGGGTGTGGTGGCTCACTGGCCTAAGACTTCACAGGCTGTCAAGAGTGTGATATAGTATATGTCAAATCAAATATAAATGGAATGACCTGTCCTTGAGGGAGCCCAAGATGCTGAGCCATCTTAGAGAGAGATGGCCTATGAGGTAGATGTGACTTTGAGGGGTAGTCATTGATGTGACACCGGTAAGTAGTGACACACGTATCTGCAGTAACATTAGCTGTAAATGTGGCACATCAGAGTAAAGTCTCAATGTTAACCTGCATGCCCCCAAGTAATGTCTTCACAGGTGGCCAGCCATGAGTGACGGAAACTTCCCACAGTGGAGAGGAAGGAAGGGATGCCAATGGAGGGAGTGGGTCACAAGTTTCTCCAGGGATCATCAGCCAAGGTAAGTCACATGTTTCTGTTGAGAATCACTGCTTTAATTTGAGAAGAGGTGGCCCAATGGAAGGTCATGGCACCTAGGGCTCAGTGAGAGCGGGGCCATAGAATATCAGAGGTACTGCCCCACCCCCATCACAATGCTTCATAATGAAGCCATGCTGTGCAGGGGCCATGTGATCCACCAGCAACAGGTGTGCTACCTCACACACAGTACACATGTAACAGGAATCTGTAAACTGTCCCATACCAGACAGACAGGAAGAATCAAGGCAATGGGATGGGATGGTGTGTGACAAGGCAGTGTAGGATTGGCTCACTTATTGGCCATGGTGATAGAGGCCCATGGCACTTACCATCCCCAACCCCACTGTTGTCCTGGGAATGCATGACATGTATGCACTGTCCAGGGAGCACTATGGGGAACTAATGATGAGACATGTAAGAGTGGACTGCCAGAGTGGGTCACACTGAACTAATGTGACTACTGAAGCCAAGCAGATCCATGCCAAAGGACCTGACATGTGCAAGTCACCACTCTGGACTGTAGTGGTGCCATACAAGTGCTGTGGGGTGCTGTTGGCTGCCACATGGGCTGTACTGGTGTACCATACCCATCTGGAAGGTGTCTTGTGCCCCCACGGCAGATACACCGCTACTGTTGTAGCATGCATGGAGTGGAAGCAGACAGAAACCATGCTTACACCCCGTGTGAGAGTAACAGGAATGATAGGGTAAATGACTGTGATATGTGCTTGCCCTGCCATGATCAAGTACCAGGCTGTCAGGGGCTGACATGATGGGATGGCATACAGGTTTATGCACCCACTGCCTTTCCACACCAGGTATATTTTCTGCACGGTCGTGGCTTGGAGCTGATGTGCTGAACACCCCAGCCAGGTAGGAGACAGCCAAGCAGTGATTACAGTTGGTGTGCCCAGTCAGTGAGAGCCCCCAAGCCTCCAGTTATGGTATTAGCACCATGTTATTGCCAACTGTGGTGCAGCTCACCACACCCAGCAGATGGTGGCATGGGGATGTTGAGGCACATACCACCTGCATGACAGGGAGTGGGATAGCTGCTCTGTACCCATGCCACAGTGCTGACTCAGGGGATACATATGTAGTGGGACAGATGATCTAAGGTCAAAGTACATGTGACACTGGCACTGTGTAAGGGTGGGCTTGCAGATTGTAATGTGCAGCAAAATCTGTGCCCAGGGACATCAGTGGACAGGGTTGGCACTTGGTTGCATTGCACTGACAACATTGGGCATGTATAAGGGTGACCTGAAGGGACATGTTGCAGTGCCATAGGGCACCACTCCCGATGTCCCATTTGACCTGCATTTCTTGGGTTGGCATAGGTGTCTCATTTATTGTCTGGTAACGTACAATGGGGCTCCTCATGTTCCCCCATATATGCAGTGGCGCAATCCACTGGGTCCACTGTGGTGCACCATATTGGCCAGAGTGGCCGTGGGTCAGCCAACCCTCCACCCACAACCCACCCCCACAATCTCTGAGAGTGTCACACAACCCCCGCATGATGTTATGAGTACCAGCCAGCAGACAGCTTCACCCAGTGCCCTCCTGGAACCAACACATATGGCCTTTGCCTCCCTGGGCAGGTGTCATGCAGGGGGGATGGTAAGCCAAACTCCATGTAACACCTGTGCTGAGGTGCACAACACAGAAGATGCATCCCCAGCACTGACACTGCTATGCAAGTCACTACAGTTGCACAATGGCAGCAAGACCACAACCATACATACAGTACATTTGAAGGGACTGTTTCAGTGCCATGTCTTGGCCCTGTGGTGGTCAGACATGGTGACAAGCCCCTACATAGTGATCCCACTACCTGTGTAGTGTTTCCTGGTGGCCCTGAACATAGTACCCACATGTCTGAAATGGTCACATCAGTGTTCCCCAACAGTGGCAGGTGGACATGGTGTCAATGGGCCCACCTCCTTGCCCACCTCAGGTATGTGCACCCAGGTGAGGGCTGCACACCTCCACAATGTGATGCCCTACAGGTAGTACAGCCCCCTGCATGATTTGTGTCGACTTACATGGTGTGTCATGGAATGGGGCATTATGTACCACAGGGATGACCACCCAAATAAGGGACATTGTCCACCTGTACCAAGTTGCCATGTCCCCAGTGCTGTGTTGTTTGCTGAAGGGACCACAGCAGTGAAGCCCATACCCAAATGCTGGAACTCAGACCTCCCATTTTGTGGGACCCCCCCCGTGGCAGGTGTGCCACAACAGACACTGTCACATGTAACAGGCCCCCACTCCAACTTTGGCCACCATCACTGCCCCCCAGCACTTGCCCACATCCCACCAACCTCATCTGGCTCATGGTAGGCAACACCACCTGCATCGTTTCTTGGTGCACCGTGTTACAAACCCACTCAGCAGGTTAGGCCCCCTACTCCCAAAGTGCCAACCTCTGAGCGCAGTCTTGTGAACAGCTTAACAGAACAAGATAACCCTCTTATCTGTTTTATGAGTTCGGATCAACCTTTGGTCTCAAGTCTTGGAGGGATTCAAACTGTGAACCTCTTGCTAGCATACCCAATGCACAGGCTCAGATATTTCTGTCTTTGGGGGGCCAGATATCTTTGCCTATGGGCATCTAACCAGGTATATAGAGATAAACTGTTAAAAACTTTAATAAAGATCTCAGATTTAAAATACTTCTCTTTCCAGTTTGGTACCACCATTCAAACTTATGATTTATGTCTGCTATAACCATGTATACTCTTCTTACAACTAAAATAAATTCAAAGACAGACCAAGTAAGCTCTAAAAAGAGTTTTTACTAAAAATCGATACAAATATGTCAAACACAACATACAGAACTGTTATAACACAAGACATACAAATCTTTAAAAAGAACAAGGTTTAAACAGTGCAAATTCCTACTTACAGTACTTAGATTTGACTCTCTTTCTAAATACTTGTTTACAAGTGCTCCAGAGATGTTTCCTGGTCAGAGTCTGGGTGAAAAGGTGTCTTTGTCTAATAAAAACAAAATATTCCTTAAGCATACTGTATTGGTCAACCCCTTTTTGATGTGAGGTCAGCTAGCTCCTCCTTTGTCAGATTATATATAAAAAATATATATCTTATACAAAAAACAGAATGTCTTTTCAAAGAATTAATTTTGCAGTCCTCAGCATGACTTATATTTCAAATGACGTCTCTTTGATCCATGCTGCATCATCCCTCGCACAGGCTTCACAGGAGCATTTACAACCTTGCACCTCTGTGTAACAATCTAGGTTCCTCTCCAACATTATAAAATGGATATGATATAGCAACTACTGCTGTAATAAACTCAAGCAAACAGGATCCTTGATTAAAGCCTTTTATGTAACACATTGCCTCTAAAAACTGAGTGTGTGTGAACTCACATGCTGTCAGCATTTCTTCATGGCTTTCATCTTTCAGCTGAAACCGGGGGGGTGAGGTCACTCCTAGAGCATCAGATTTTCAGCAGAGACAGTCAGCAATACATGTTATATTAAAACAAATGATACAGCACTCAGAACTGGCTGTCTAGGTCACACTCCTCCCCACCTAGACTGAATTTGGGGGATCTATCACCTACATGTGATGAATTTCCCAAATCACTTCACTCCTCATAGACCCTAGACAGCTCATCTGAGTTCTGATTCTTTGCTCCAGCCCTATGTACAATTGTCAGATCATAACCTTGCAAAGTGAGACTTCATCGTAGCAATCTGCCATTGTATTTCCCCATCTACGTCAGCCAAACCAGGGGGTTGTGGTCAGTCTGCACCACAAAATGCTGCCCATACAAGTATGGCTCTAGCTTCTTTAGGGCCCACACTATGGCAAGACATTTTTTTCCCACCGTGGAGTTTGTTTGCTCCCTGGGAATTAACTTCCTGCTCAGGTACACTATTGGGTGATCTGTCCCTTGGCTAGACGTCTGGTTCAGTACTGACCCAATACCCACGTCTGAGGCATCCGTCTGAACTAGAAAGGTTTTGCTATAGTCAGGACTTGTCAAAACAGGAGCACTGCACAGTGCCTCCTTCAATCTGGTAAAGGCTTCATCACAGGCTGGGCCCCAGATAATTTTGTTTGGCATCTTTTTCTTTGTCAGATCAGATAGGGGAGCAGGCAGGGCACTGTAATTGGGTACACATTTCCTGCGGTACCCTGCTGACCCTAGAAAGCTCCTGACCTGCTTCTGGATTTCTGATCTGGGCCACGCCTGGATCACCTCTATCTTTATTTGGTTAGGACAGAGCTGTCCCCGGCCTACCACATGTCCAAGGTATGCCACTTCCCCCATGGCCACCTGGCACTTCTCGGCTTTGACAGTGAGCCGGGCCCTCTGTATCCTGCCCAGCACTTCCCTAAGGTGGGATAGGTGTTCCTCCCAGCTGGTACTAAAGATGGCAATGTCATCCAGGTACGCCACGGCGTACTTCTCATCACCATTTAACTCCTGGTTCACCAGCCTTTGGAAAGTGGCCGGGGCAGTCTTCATTCCGGAAGGCATTACTTTAAACTCAAATAAGCCTATCAGAGTGACGAAGGCCGACCTCTCCATAACTCTGTCTGTCAATTCTACCTGCCAGTACCCCTTGATTAGGTCAATAGTCATAAGGTAGGTCGCCCCTCTCAACTTGTCCATGAGTTTGTCCGTCCGGGTCATTGGGTGGGCGTCTGACTTCATGACTGCATTCAGTCCACAATAGTCCACACAGAAATGAGTTGAGCCATCTGGCTTGGGCACAAGGATTACAGGTGAGGCTCAGGGGCTGTGGGATCTCTGGATTACCCCTAAATACAGCATCTCCTCCACTTCCCTCCTAATGTCCTTTTGGACAGCCTCTGACATCCGATATGCTGTCCGCCGTATGGGCGTCTGCATCCCTGTCACCACATAGTGTGTCGCTAAGGGGGTTAGTCCAGGCTTGGCGCTGAACAACGGGGCAAAGTCTGCTAAAACCTCCCTTACTTTCTGGACCTGGTCCGGGTTCAGCTGGGGAGACAATTTTACTGCCTCCACCGAGATCTTCCACTTACTCTCTTCCAGCAAATCCAGAAGGGGGTCTCCTTCGTCCGTCCCCTTCCCATGACTACACACTGCAAACACCATGTCAGCCCTATTTGCATATGGCTTCATCATGTTGACATGGTACATCCTTTCTGTCTGTCTTCTGTCAGGTAACTCCACAATGTAGTTCACCTCATTTACCTTCCTAACCACTTTGTACGGTCCTACCCACTCAGCTTGCAGCTTGTCTTTTCTGACCAGAATAAGAGCCATGACTTACTGACCCACCATGTATGAGTGAGCTCTGGCTCTGCAGTCGTACCACCCCTTTTATTTCTGTTGGGCAGCTGCCATGTTGATCTGGGCTGTCCCAATAAGCTCCTTCAGCCTCTCCCTAAACCTAAGGACATAATCCACAATGGGAGTTCCCTGGGTGGTGTGCTTAACTTCCCAGTCCTCCTGGATCAAGTCTAGGGGCCCACATACCCAGCGTCCACATAAGAGTTTGAAGGGGGAAAATCCTGTTGACTCTTGGGGCACGTCCTTGTATGCAAACAACAGGTGGGGAAGGTATTTCTCCCAGTCCCTCCCATGCTGTTCATCAATCTGTCACTTTGTGTGTCCTCAGAGAGGATAGGGTGACTGCCTCTGGGTACCGGGTGGCATAATCCACCACAGTCAGGATGAATCTCTTCCCTGAGGAGCTGGGGGTATTTTAAGGCCCTACAGTATCCATTCCCACCCTCTGGAATGGCTCCTGCACTATGGGCAAGGGGATCAGGGCTGCTTGGGTTTTCTTGCCTGCCTTCCCTATTTCTTGGCACTGGTGAAATGACCTGCAATACTCCTTCACCTGCTGGGTGAAGTTAGGCCAGTAGAAATTCTGGGCTAACCACTGCGTAGTGCGCATAATTCCCAGATGACCAGACAAGGGAATATCATGTGCAATGTTGAGCAACTGCTCATGATACCCCTGGGGAACGACCAGCTGCCTGTCTAACATCCCTCCCTCTGTCTGTACTGCCTGAGTATACATAAGTCCATTTTCCCAATAAACTTTATGTCTGCCGTCACCTACCTCTGTGCCATCCTAGTCTGCCCAAGCCCTTAGCTTCTCTAAACTAGGGTCGCCCCTCTGAGCAGCTGCAAACCCCTCACACATACCCAAGGCATGGGACAGGTTCCTTTCAGTCACTAAACTAGGGTCCCTAGCACTAGCATCAGGGCCCTCAGGATCACTGTCAATCCCAGCCCTCCAACAATGGGTAACCACTCCCTCTTCAGAGTAACCTTCCGTAGCTGTATGTTAACTTGCTACTGGGGACATTTTTTCTCCCTTTTTATCAGTCTCCCCATCTGGAGACACCAGCTGTGGAACCAGCCTCCCAGTGGTTTTCACAATGGCTTCTGTGGGGTTCAGGGAAAGGAACTACAATTTTCCCTTGCCGCTTAGCTATGGGTAACCGCACATACCATTCCCTGTTGGAGATTGTTACCCAGGATCACATCCACTGCTAATGTTTTGGCTACAGCCACCTGTTGCACAGTTCCCCCTGTTTTACCCCAGTCTAGGAGAACACTAGCTAGTAGCAATGTTTTCACTTCACCAGTAAACCCCTGTACAGTGACGTATTTATTGGGTATAAGCTGACCAGGATGTACCAGATCACCTTTCACCAATGTCAGGGATGCCGCTGTGTCCCTTAACCCTTGAGTCTGCACACCATTTACCATGACTGGGTGCATGTGTTCCCTCATGTTCACTGGCATGCTCCCAGCGACTCACAAACAACCCACTTCTTTTCTAGTACCTGGTTGAGTATTATGGCATGCCTTTTTGGGACACTGTCTGGCAATTTGCCCAGTTTCTTTACACAGCCAGCATGCATTTCTTACTTCAGAGAACTCTTTTCTCTGAAAGGAGCTAACTGGTTTCGGTGGAGGCAGTGAGGGTTTTAGCTGCCCTGAAGGCGTGCTTTTCCCTTTCTGTACTGCCACGCCCACCCCATTCGCTCTCAGAGCAGGTCAGCTCTTGGCATAGCGGTCCGAGAGTTCAGCAGCCTCTTGTACTGTTTTTGGATCTCAGTCCTCTAGCCAGGTATTTAGCTCTGCTGGGCAAGCCCCATAAAACTGTTCTAATAAAATCACATTTTCAATTTTATCAACAGAGGTTGCCTCAATTCCTTCCGACCAACATTTTAAAAACTGACATTGTTTCATGGCTAGCTCCTCATAGCTCATATCAGAGCTTCTCCTGTGCTTACAGAATTTAACTCTGTATGATTCAGCAGTTAATTCAAACTTTTTTAACAGTGCAACTTTTAGCTTGCTGTAATCATTGGTGTCCTCATTGTACATTTGACCCAATGCATCCTGAGCTTTCCCGGTAAGTGGCAGGGATAGCTGGAAGCTCCAGGACTATCTAGGAATTTTAGCCTGGATACACACTTTTTCAAAAGAATTTAAAAAAGCACCCATATCTTCCCCTTCTTTAAAATTGGCTATTAATTTGGAGTTCAATTTGTAACCAACTCCTGCAGTCCCAGTTAAACCCAAGCCACGTACCTGCTCTGGTGCCACTGGTCGGAGTCATATCTTCTCCAGTTCATGTTGCTTCTGGTGCTCCTGCTCCGCACGGTCAGCATCTCTCCATTCTCACTCTGCCTCACAGTCTGCTTCTCATTGTTCACAGTCCGCCTCTCTCTTCTCTCACTCCCTATCCCTCTGATACTTCAATTCCATGCTGTGCAACTCAATTTGCATCCTGAGTACTTCTGGATCCAGGATACTGGTGACCTTCCCCTACTGCTGTGGCCCTTCACTGACAGTGGCCCTGTTGTCATCCTCACTGGATCTGGACACAGCACTGGCTGCTAGTCCTGCTACACTCGAGCTCTGGTCACTTTCGGTCACGGTCTGTGACTTGCTGCTCTGGGTATCTACTACCATCAGGGCCTCTATGAGGTTCTGCTTTTTGGCTGTCACCTCAAATGGGACTCCTCTATCCCTGCACAACTGCTTCAAGTAATCTACAGTGTGCCTGCATTAGTCAGAAGCCATTTTCTTCTTCTTCCCTCACTACTGCTACTCTGACTTGCACTTTAGGAAAAAAAAATAAAACTGGTAGGAACTTGACTGTATGCCAAGTGATATATAGTTCTGTTTTCTTTTAAAATAAAACTATGTCTTTTTCTTTCTTTACAAGAGAGCTACGGTCTCAGCTGACACAGAACAATACAAGCTTGTGATACCAAAATTATGCCACCGCTGCCTACCAATCTGTCACAAACCCACTCAGCAGATCAGGCCCTCTACTTCCAAAGTGCCAACCTCCAAGCGCAGTCTTGTGAACAGTTTAACAGAACAAGGTAACCCTCTTATCTGTTTTATGAGTTCGGATCAATCTTTGGTCTCAAGTCGTGGAGGGATTCAAACTGTGAACCTCTTGCTAGCGTACCCAATGCACAGGCTCAGATATTTCTGTCTTTGGGGGGCCAGATATCTTTGCAGATGGGCACCTAACCAGGTAAACAGAGATGAACCCTTAAAAACTTTAATAAAGACCTCAGATTTAAAATGCTTCTCTTTCCAGTTTGGTACCACCATTCAAACTTATGCTTTGTACCTACTATAACCATGTATACTCTTCTTACAACTAAAAGAAATTCAAAGATAGACCAAGTAAGCTCTAAAAAGAGTTTTTACTAAAAATCAATAAAAATGTGTCAAACACAAAATACAGAACTGTTATATCATAAGACCTGCAAATCTTTTAAAAGAACAAGGTTTAAACAGTGCAAATTCCGACTTACAGTTCTTAGATTTGACTTTCTAAATACTTGTTTACAAGTGCTCCAAAGATGTTTCCTGGTCAGAGTCTAGGTAAAAAGGTGTCTCTGTCTAGTAAAAACAGAATATTCCTTAAGCATACTGTATTGGCCAACCCCTTTTTGGTGTGAGGTCAGCTAGCTCCTCCTCTGTCAGAATATATATAAACAAATATATATCTTATACAAAAATATAGGATGTCTTTTCAAAGTATTAATTTTGCAATCCTCAGCATGACTCATGTTTCAAATGACTTCTCTTTGAGCCATGCTGCATCGTCCCTCACACAGGCTTCACAGGAGCATTTACAACCTTGCACTTCTGTGTAACAACCTAGGTTCCTCTCCAACGTCATAAAATGGATATGATATTGCAACTACGGCTGTAATAAACTCAGACAAACAGGATCCTTGATTAAAGCCTTTCATGTAACACATTGTCTCTAAAAACTGAGTGTGTGTGAACTCACATGTTGTCAGCATTTCCTCATGGTTTTCATCTTTCAGCTGAAACCTGGGGGTGTGATGTCACTCCTAGAGCATCAGATTTTCAGCAGAGACAGTCAGTAATACGTTTTATATTAAAACAATGGTACAGCACTCAGAACTGGCTGTCTACGTCACACACTGCACCACACCTCTGTCTGATGCAGTTAGCAGACACCATCAGCATTTGACCATGCCATTCTCTGCCCCATGACACTGGGTGGTGTGAGAGCTCCTGCTCCACAGTGATGGCCCTATTGGTTGGACAGAGCATGTCACTAATACCCTCATTTTTTTTTTGTCAAGGTGGTGTCCACACAGCTGCAGGACCTCTGTTTGTACCTGTGGCATATCCAGGGTAAGAAAACCTATTCGTGGGGTTATTTAGTACAATGCCTACATTGCACATTTCCATCACCAGCCCTCTTGTAGTTTCTACAAATATACTGATGATGTGTACTTTCTGTTGTTGCAGGAGCTAGAAGAGATGCTGCACCTTCTGCACCTGGCCATCCAGACCCAGCTCCTGACTTCGTGCCCTGGAACAAGTGATGAGAAGGCAAAAGAGGCAAGAGGCCAGGGTGTATGCTGAGAGGACCCAGCATTGCCAGCAGTGGCCCTTCCACAGCTCACAGCTGCCTCACCACACTGCAATATCACCTGGAGACAGAATATGATGCAACCACAGACACTGGGCCACACTCAGGTAGCACCGATGGGGCCCAGCACCCATGGAGGATGAGCAGGAGAATGGGGTGATGGCAGAGGCTCCCAGCACCAGGAATGCGGACACAGGCACAGAAGCCTGTGCAGCCCCAAGCACAGCATGAGCAGGAGGTGAAGGACTTGGGGGATGCAGGAAACATTCCCATTGTGGAGGAGGTGAAGCCCCCACAATGTTCAAATCTGCAGCTGTTTGTTCGGGGGGGTCCACACACCTGCATGTCATCATCTGTGATTTTCCCAGCTGCAGGGATTGCTCCAGGCCTTGTTGGACAACATATGAGGCAACACTGGTGCCAGGGGATGCTTTGAGTGGCACCTCATCCATATACTGGTGCTTTTTATTGCTTGGTCCTGTGCTGATGATCTTGTTTGCATATTAACCCTATTCATTTTTATGCATGTTCCCTGACTTTCCCCTAATACATTCTCCTTTGTTTCATACATAATGATGTAAGCATATTCCTTTCAATGTTGGCCTGTATGTGGTTGGTGGTCACCAGCACCACTGAATGGCCCATGTCTCACATGGCCTGGACTGTGGCCCAGTACCGTGTGTACTGCCCCAAGATGTCTGCATGCATCACACTACTGTATTACATGCATTACATGCATGCAGTTGAGGGGGCATGTTGCTGCATTGCACTACAGTAGTCACCTGACGGTAGCCATAGGTGTCTATATGTTCTGGTGTTTTCATCTATGCCCTGGGATGGATGGGTGTTGAAGCATGGCCAAAGCACTTTTGGGCCACATGCTGAAAATGTGATGGTGCCAGGTCCACTGTTGTACCATGCTATGGCACACAACTACAGTACACACACAGGGAAGTCATGGTGGGCAGTCAAGTGTAATGCTTTTCTGGGAAGCTGTGGCATGCATGCATTCATATAGCCTCTCCATTGGCCCAGTGCAGTACATCATCCCATTTTCACCCCATTGCATGCAGCTGCCACCACCTGGCAAGGGCCTGGAATGGACATGCATGGATGTGTTGTCATGTGGACATGTGACAGGCACTGTACAGTTTGCAACACCATCCTTAGAAGGTTCCCCAGGTAACAAGGGTGGGGCAGACATGCCATAAAGCCATCTCACATATCCAGGACAGGGAATGTGAAGGAGGGGAGAGCTCTGTTGCCACAACTGTGGGGCCACATACTCTGATATGATGGCTGTGGCATCACATCCAATCATTGGATATCTTGCCGTGTGGGGTATGGTGTCCTGGGTGGGATGGGGGTGGCTTTGTTGTATACTGTGTTACGAGGTGGTCCATACCTATGGTGCCAGACATGATGCTACTAAACCCCTCCAGTACTATGTATGTTGTAGTCCATGAGGGTAATGTTATGTACATGCACATTTTAACATATCAGGTCCTATCTGTCCCTGGGTCACTGCCATGCTGTTTCAAGGTCTGGCACTCCCATACATGCCTGGCATGGTTGTGTCATTGCTGCCCTGGGTTGTGGGAGTGTTAGCATGTTCAGCTAAGGACCCGGGAGCTGTTCAGCTAGTGCATACCCTTCTACCATGATGTTCATTCCGCATGTCCCCCAAGCCACTGCCTGCCATATGGCTGGGGATGCCAGTCTTGGAGCCTCATGGCAGGGTCTGGTCACCATTGAAGTGTTGGATAAACTTAGCAAAAAGACACATGCTTCCATGTTCGTGACTTTGGTGATACACACATATATGAACCCAATGAGCACAAGTACCCACCACACTTACTGTGCTGTGCATACAGGGACATGCAACAGGGGGCTTACACATGTGAATGCTATATATTCCCCCATACCCCTATGCTGCCCCTTTCCCCCAGCCTCATCCTGGTGTCCTGTACACATTGCCAATGACATCTGTCCAATGTGTCCTTCAGTTAGATGCCTGCTGGGCTTAGCATTGTCTGTCCCCACATGGAACATGGTACCCTGGTCCATTGCTCACTGTACAGGTGATATGTTGTAAATGTGATCTACTCCTCACTGGCCTTCAAGGCATCTCTGTTCATCCTGCCTGCCTCCATTGTTTCTGTGGGAGATGTGTGTCCTCCGCTGAGTTGCTTATGGTTTGTACCCTTCTGTTTCCCATGTGCTGTGGGCCACTGTCCACTACATCCTCCTTGTTGCAGGGCCTGAACCACTGGGTGTATACCTGTGTGTTTCCTCTTCCTGCTCTTTTTCCTGGTGGGTGAACTCATGACTATATCACCATCAGTTGCAGGGATGTCTTCTGGTGCTAATCTCCTGATGGCCATGGTACTCCACCAGCTGTCTGTCTCAGGATCTGTCATGCTGTTGGTCTGAGGTGTGGTGGACATGGCCACTGTTGTGTGCTGGGTGCTGAGGGTGCACCCTGTGGTGTCTGTGACATCCATGACTTGTAGTGTGCTAGTGGTCTGTGTACTGGTTGGCCTCTGTTGTGCCACCTGTTTGGAGCCAGTGGGTTGTGTCACAATGATACTTCACTGGGATGAAAACTGTATGCTTGGGGCCTGAGTTGTGGAGCCCTGTGGTACTGCTGCCTGTCTTGCAGTGCTGGACTGAAGTGTGGGTGTTAGTGCATCATAGTCCTGCAGTACACTGTGGGGCTGTTGTGCCTGGGCAGTGTGGGACTGTTGTTGCTCTGTGGTCTGTTGCACTTTCCCAGGTGTTCTGGAGTACTCTGTGCTGTCAGCACTGTGTATGTGTACAGTGCACATGGTGTCCCTCGGCATGCCATGACCTGCTTGTCCAGATCCACTTGGGTTAGTGTCACCTGCTGGAGTGGTACCCCAGTTTTCAGTGCTACTGGCAGCACTGTGGACCAGGGCACTGGACACCTGGTGTATGTGCCCACTGTGTTGCTGACTGGTGTGGGCAGCTTGGAACTAGCTAGCTGGTGCAATGGTTTCCCAGGTCTCATGGACATTGTGTCCATGATGGTGTGTCTGCATTGCACTGCTGTATTCCCTGCTCCACAGTGCCTTGGCAATGTTTTGCAGGATGGCCATGACAGCACTAATCTGCTCCTGTTGGATCACGATGCTCCTCTCCTGCAAAGATGTCAGGTGCTCCCCTGAATTCTTGTGCTGCTGTGTGCATGCCTGGAGCCCATGCAGTATTGCCATGGTATCCTAATGACAGGCTGCACTCTGGTGTACCCATCTGCATGAATCCAGTACCCCGACCAAAGTGTTGGTAATGCACCAGTGGTGCATATCAGTGGAGTCCCTGAGTGCTGTCAGTTCTTGGGTCTGTGCCTCTTGGGTGTCAAGGACATTTTGACATTACTGACCAAGATCCTCATCCTCCAGGGGTTTAGGAAATATGTCCTTTGCAGCCTGCTGTACTATGGCCTCCACATCATCCAGTGGTATTGGACTGAGTACTTGGGTGATGTTCTCTAGATTGGACTCTGCCATGTCTGTATCCAACCCACACTGTCAGCCCATGCAACCTGTGTATCACCAGACGTGTCACTTTTTGGCTATGTCCCTGCAGCCCTTTCAATCTGGCCCAGCTCTCCTGGTCCATTCCATCCTCTGCTTCTGAGGACCCAGTGATGTGTATGCTTCCTGTGTCTGTGGTGGCAGGCCCCAATCCTTGTGGTAGTGACTGTGCTGTGGTGCTACTTGTGCCAGATATTGTTGTGTCTGCCTGTTCTGCCTGTGGTTTCTGTGGGAGGAAACATATCCATTTTTAGGTGCTGTGTCATTCAATCATATCAGTATGTTCCTGTATATTGTTTACACTGCATGTTTTTGCCTGAGATGTATTTCACTCTTTTGGTGCACATGCCACCTACACAGGATGCAGGCTGTGTTGTGGAACAGTGTGTATTCTTTTTTTGGATTGTCTGCCTGCCCTACTCTCTGTTTAAGGTGTGCCACCCTGCATGTGGTTGCACCAATGGCATGCATATGTTCTGCCCTCAGGGTACAGGTGGCATGCCCTCCTTGACACACATATGCCATAGGCATGCTGCCCCCCCAACCCCATTGAGTTTGTATCCCACACAGTGGAATGGTGTGCACATGCAGCATGACAGTTATGATGGCACTGCACTGGCTGCAGGCAAACATTCTTCCAGATTATGCATCACACCCCTGGAGGTTCCAGGGAGTACTATGGATACATGCATTGTGGCATGTCCAGTAAACCTGACTTATGGTGTCTGCTATATATCTGTGTTAGCTAAGCTGCTCTGCAGGCCACTGTACCATGTATCAGGGATCTGGTGCTGGAGGGCCTGGCTACTGTCAGTGGTATCTGCATCTGCTGGGTGGATTGCTGTACCTGTATGGTGCTGACCCCCCCATCCCACACCCATAGCCTTAGACCACACACAGCCAATACCCTGGTCCCGACAGCTTGTGTTCCATTTGGTGCTCCCCCCAGCTGCCAGCCCACAGTGTCTGGTAGCTTTGTCATGCATGCAATACCTGCAGCCCATCCTGTGTCTATATCTTGTGCAGACATACCTCTGTCGGCAACCTTTGCCCCACATACCCACCATCCACTATACTGACACCATCCATTGCAGGCCACTGCTGCTGGCCCACAGTGTACTGCAGTGTGCTTCCTACATACTACCTTGTCCTGCCATGCTGCCCATAGCAGTCTCGGGGGTTATTCCCACACATATTGTCAGCTATGCAGGTGTACTGTCACCCCATCAGCCCACACATCTATCCTACCTGCCAGCCACATCCAATCAAACAACCTGTGGCCTATAACCAAGGCCCCTGGAATTCCACAATTCTGCGGTTGCAGAATTTTCCACAGAATTCGCATCATGCCACATAATTCATATTGTGCCGCAGAATTCATTGTTTTTAGTAAATTTTTATTCAAATATACAGTTTTTACATAGTGCCAAGCTTCTTTATCCATCTTGTTTATCCTGAAGCCCCTCCTCTATGCTTGGCAACTGATGTCATTAATGACATCACATCATATTTTAGCCAATGGCAGGACTACATTCTGCCACAGAAATGAATAAATTATGCTGCAGAACTCAGAAAATGCTGCCACAGAAGCCTAGGAGCCCTGCCACAGAAATTAGAAAATGCTGCTGCAGAGCACTAGGGGCCCTGCCTATAACACAGGGCGCACTGCATTGCAAGATCCACCACAATGGTATACACATATGCTTAAAGTTTGGCTATGTTTCCATCATGCACAGCTGGGTGCAACTGCCAATACATCCACATGGCAGTCTTATCCTGTCCCACCTACCAGTGTCAGACACTGCTCATGCCATGGGTCAGGCCTTTCACCCCTTCTGCTCATGCCTGGTTCTGGACATGTGTACCTGCAATGCAGTAAACAGTCCTGACCTGCATGCTCATTTGTGGGGCATGTATATTGTCCTTTTAACTTGTGCCACCCTTGTGTAGTTGCCACACATTTTGCACATCATTGCAGGTTTGATAATTCTCCCTGGACCATTCTGTGCTGTGCACACCTACTGCATTGTACCCCATCATATGACTGTGCTCTGCTCTTGACATCCAAATCCCCTCTGTTGTGGTTCTGTCCCACTCTCTTTCTGGCTACTCAGTGGACTCTCCTGACTTGGGCCACCTCAAGTTTCCATTGCACACTACTTGTTGTGCACCATCTTTTCTTTGGACCACTGCCTGATGATGTGGTGGTGCTATGGAGCTCCCTGATTGACCACTTCCCAAGGCCAGCAATGTTTATCTTGGTGGCAACTTCATAGCAGACTTTTTTATGCTGGTCCTTAAGCTCCCTGTCCCCACCTTCAGATACAAGGAGATTGACATGTGCATCAACCTCCTCAACGAAGATGTCTGTTTTCTGTTCTGTGAATTTTTTTTCCACTGTCTGCCAGCCTTTCACTGTGTCGTTCTTTGGTGGCTTTCCTGTGCCATGACTTGTACCAATTTTTTCTGATGAACCTTCTGTCAATTCCACCCACTGCACTATTGTATGGTACAGCTTATGTCTTGCATCATTTCTGGAAGGTTTGATACAAGCCATAAATCTTCCAGAACTGGGTGCATTCTGTTCGCCTCAGTGAGATTTAACACAAGCTGCAGATTTGATGTAGCTTGCATTGATCTAAGGCTCTTTGAGATTTGGGGCCCGTATCTGTATTACCAGCTGTGACCACCAACTGTACATTTCAGGGTACAGGATGCCTTCCTCCACATTGACTAGTGTACCTATATTTAAAATCAGATAATGAACATTGCCTGGTTTATTTGTTTGTTTGCTAATTAATTCTCATGCACACATTTATATACCGTTAACAAAAAGTAATTATATGCAACAATGCATATTATAAAATGGGAAGGGAAAATCCTGCAAGCTAATTGGTTGTTACCTGTGCATTAGATCTGTCTAATGCACATGTAAAAGCAAGTGCTGTCAACCTGGATGGAGAACAAAAAAAGCAAGAAAATCAAGCAGCTAATTAGAAATTTCAGTTTTGGCCAAGATGTGATGGCCACCATTTTTTTTTTTGGTTAAATCCAAACAGCCTTAGTTCCAGGAACAGCCTGGGAGACACACGGAGTCAGTGTTCTGCAATCTGACACTTCTGTACTGTAAAATCAGTTTAAAGAGCTCATGATTGCTGCCCCTTCCCCTCTTTGAGACTGTTAATTAGTTTACTCACGATCTCAGTGACTGCTCCCTCCCCATAACTGCTGTCGCTCATCACTTCAATTTCACAGATGACTTCACATTTCAGACGCTAACAGGAAAAGAGGGAGTCATAGCCAGAATGCTGCACATTCCCCAGTCACTGCAGATAGGCAGCTTGTTCATTTTTTTACTGTTTTAAGAATCATTACCAGCAGTCTGAACGCTGTATTCGTGCATAACTCCCGAAGGCCCCACTGTTTGCTCATACATAGCTCAAATGCATGCCCACTAACTCACTTGCCCCACTACTTCTGTAAATACAGTATCGAGCTGCAACCTGCATTACATTTTTCAACACTCAGTCTCATTTCTGCTTTTTTTTTATACAACCGTTGCCATTTGTGCTACTCTGTGGTTGTGTCTCTGCACTCCCCCCCCACCTCTGCTTGTTCACTCATTTTCTCCACCAGTGGCTTGACTAATGACTGCTCATTCACTTCCCCACTCTTGTGATGCTCTGACCTGCTTTCTTTCTCTTCACTCCCATCTCCCAGCATTTGCTTGTTTACTTGCTTTTTGTGTTCACTTGCGCTTGCACAAGAAACATAGTGGGACAACATGGCATTTGAGAGGTGTGTCATTGCCAGAGCCAAGTACATTTGAAACTGCAATGGGGTTGGCAGTGTACACCAATGATCAAGCACTCTGGTCTTGACAGTAGTTCAACTTTGCTGATGTGGTGCATTCTCTACTTAAAAGAAATGAACCTGTCCAATGGGAGTGCTTCATTTCTTTCTGTAGATGTAACCTAGACCATGCGCATTAGAGTGCACACTAATGAGCATGGCCAGAGTTACTGCCACTGTACTGTCCTGGTCTTTGCTCCTCTTTGATCCCCCTCCCACTTCAACATTAGCCCCCGCTTCTCCTGCCGCCTGCCACACTCTCCCTAGTGCTTGCTCCTCTTCAATCCCCCCGCTTCAAGATTAGCCATGGTGCAGCTTTCATTGTTGGTGGCTCCTGCTGCCCACCACACTCTCCCTGGTGCTCGCTCCTCTTCAATTTCCCCACCTACCACTTCAAGATTAGCCGTCGTGTGACTTTCATTTTTGGCAGCTCTTGCCACCCATCACACTCTCCCTGGTGCTCACACCTCTTCAATCCCTGCCGCACTTCAAGATTAGCCACAGTGACAAAGAGGTGAGAGGTTCAGGTGGGCTACTTCAACATTCGCCCCTGCTTCTCCTACTGCCCACCACACTCTCCCCAGTGCTCGCTCCCCTTCTATACCCCAACTTCAAGATTACTCACAGTGTGACTTTCATTGTTGGCAGCTTCTGCCACCCGCCACCCTCTCCCTGGTGCTCGATCCTCTTCAATCCCACCCCATTTCAAGATTAGCCGCAGTGTGGCTTCCATTGCTAGTGGCTCCTGCCACCCACCACACTCTCCCCATTGCTCACTCCTCTTCACTGAACTAGACACTTGGGTTGTAGTCTAGCACAATTAACCATGCTGGTATCTTATACTGTTTCATTAGGAATCATATTTAAGGCCACAAAAGTGTACCAGTGCTTTAGCAAAAACAAATGACCATGAAAGGTAAAAGCAATCCACCCAGTAATGAATGGGCCACTGCCTTCAGCATTTCAGCTCGGGAGCTGCTAGTGAAACTACTACTCCCTTTGCAGCAAGAGACTTGGGGATGACATCCACATTCTAAATGAACAGAACCAGCTGGCTGATGACAGGACCCTGAAGATGTAGCAGGTTGGTAAGGAATGAGCATCTTACTACTAAAAATCCTGTGCTGCAAATACCAGGTATCAGTATATGTACAGAACATGGCTGTTTGTAAAGATGCCAATGCGCTATAGAACTGTGGTTCACATGAGCTGTTCGTACCCCATTTTAGAATGCCTGCTGTGTTTAGACAGTCTGTCAGCACTGATTTCCATTCATCCGGTTTGTTTGCACCTCCGTGTCATGACAGGTTGTCTAATGCAGTGAGGATGTCATGGACAGTATGCAGGGATGCCTGTCATTACTAGTTGTGGAGTGTCCATTGTGGACTATACATGTCATACTGGTTTCATGCTGCTGCTAAATAAATACAATAGAGAGTATCTCCGTGGGGCTGCAACATACATATTGTAGGCTGCCTTCCACTGTGTTAGCTATATGTATTGAAAGCTATGCTTTCAATTATGGTGGGTCGGATCTAATATTCTGATGCATTTGACAGGGATCGATGTTGACTTGTGAGCTTCTGAACTGCATGTAACTGGCTCAATCTGCACATCATGTGGCTGTTGGGAACTTAGGAGGCTAACAGAATTTCAGAATTTCAGTCTTGGATGGTACATTTTTCATTTATGAAGGTGAAGTTTTGTATTGTCATACTGTATGTAAGGCGCTTCATAAATAAAATTGAATTGAATTGAATTGTATGGTACAGTAATTTTTGTTTATAAAGTGAAATACAACTTTCAGTGGTTGTTCTGTGTTGCAAGCTATGTAAGTCGATGACATGTCGTGGCATGTCATTATCATGATCAGTATATGGTCTCCCTTAAGTGGAGTATTTTTCATGCTGCATGTCTTGAAGTCACTTAATGCCAGCAAATTAATTGTCTGACCTCGTTAACTATTTCTAACCAACTAAGAGGTGGGGTTCAAGAATGCATGGATTAAGCACAAAGGAATCATAGTGGAAAGAAAGAGGGGAGGGAGAAAGACCTGTAGATCAGGCATGATCTGATATAATAGTGTATGTAGGGAGAAATGAGCAGACTGGATGGACCAAGTGGTCCTTATCTGCCATCAAATTCTATGTTTCTGTGTAACAGCATTGAGTAGCATTATGTATCGCGGCATTTCTGGAGTACCGTTGTTTGAATGCAAGTGCTCCAACCCTTGTATCTGCCACAGTGATGCTCAAATCGAGTGTGACAGCAGCAGACAGTCATGCTTGCACACACCACTGCAAGAAGCAAAGAGCCACTGAATCAGAGTGAGGGAAGTGGTTGGCCAACAAGCAGTTGAGGAGCGAATGGCTGAGCAGCTAAAGATTCATCCCTGTGTCAAGTGGGTAGTGCAGACCTGTTCAGAAGTCACTGATACTGCCACTGGAGTCACTTGGTTGGTGAGACCCAGCCTCTTCAATCACTCACAAAAGTTTGTTTCATCATTCTCTGGCCCAGCTGGGAGTAATGACTGGTTGGAGACTCACAGTCAAATCTGGAACCAGTAAACCATAAACAATGATCCGTTGCTTGTCTTTTCCATTTCCTCACTATGAGATCCTTCTCATTCTTTGCCACATTGCTCCTGTAGGTGCCATCCAAAGCCTCAAATTCTGTAAGTTCCAGGACTTACTGTGTTGCTTTTAATTGCTTCAGTCTCCATTGGAACAGGGATATGACTGTCAGCATCATCAGGAGTTAGGATTGTAATCAGCCTTAGCAAGCAGTTATGGAGGGCTTCCTCCAAAGTGCTTATTCAAGTGGGGATTGGTAAAGTCAACCAACAGCTTATAGGTTTGGGCCTCTCAGGGACAATCCTTTCTAATAATATTTTTTCAAAGTTATTTTATGAAATATTTAATTCAGTAAGTAAAAGGTTTTCCAGGTTGATTAACAGATCATTTTAATTATTTTGATTTGTAGTACATACAGAAACTGTATTAATGATGATACCTCTGGTTTTCTCTCTTTGTAGATTGACTACTTCTGTCCCCACTTCAGCTACTGTCCCTACCCACTCTATGCAGTGAAAGTTGGTCCACTCCCACTCCTATTCTTGGGTCATGCTGCAGGCACTGTGGTGGTAAGTGTTGCAGGTGTTCACTTACTGTGGAAAATCTTCTCTAGCTGACTCAGTTGGCTAATTGTTTTCAGTCCGGCTCTGCTGCTCCAAGAAGTGTAGTAACTCTGCACAGTAATGAGCTGCAGTACTGTTACTGGAAGCCAGCAGCTGCTGCTGAGGAGAGTCTTAGCTTCCTAAATAGCACCAATATAGTCCTCTTTTATGTAGCTGAAGAGATTGTGTCTGCTCTGCAAAGCAAAAAACAGAACGAATGGGGCTGAGATGGATCTGGGTGGTGCTGTAATCTGGGATTCTATTCTGGGATAACCAGAGGTAATGATCCATGTACTGGGAATCAATGACCTGGGCAGTGAGCCATGTGCTGAGGATCTTGGAAGTGAGCTGGGACTGAGCTGTGTGCTGTGGGTTTTTTTTGAGAGATGTGTTGTGACCTGGGATCTGATGGAATTAGCTGTATGCTGGGGATCTGTCATAGTGAGCTGTGTCATGGGGATCTAGGGAGTGAGCTGGTATTTGGAGGAATGAGATGTGCAGTTGGAATTTTTTTCCTTTGAGGGGGAGCTGTGGGCCAGAATGTGGGGGAATTAGTTGTGTCCTGGGGATCTGGGGCAGTGAGCTACATTGGAGCCCACTAGGATGCAATGTAGTGTCACGGATTTCTGCATGACAGGCTGGATTAACTGCCGTTGGAACTGTCTTATTTCCTGCTGTATCTCTGCCACATATTTCTGCTGTAATTAACTGCATTCTAGAGGCTCCAGAGTATGTGCTGGGGAGTACAATCTGGGTCAGTGACTGAGCAGTGTGCTGGAGATCTGGTGCTATGAGGTGGGAATCTGGGACAACACGCTTAGATTTGGAGGAGTGAGCTATGTGGTGGGTATATGAGTCAGTGAAAGTCATGTCTGGGCTCTTGAGGCATGAGTTGGGATTTTGGGGAGTGAACTGTGGACTGAGATCAGTGGTGAGAGTGGGCAGGGGATAGAGGTATAAGAGAGAGAGAGGGGAAGGAGAGCGAGAGAGAGAGTATGTAGAGAGGGGTGACATAGCTGTGAGCACTTAGGGCAGGCAGGTGGCTAAGGTGATCTTTCTGTGATCAAGAGCTTGTGAGCATCAGGCAGAGGGTTGGGTAGTAGGCAGGGGCCAGCTGCTCAGGGAGGGTTGATTCCCCTGCAGACATGGGACATTAGCTTTTGTGGGGTCATCAGCAGCCAGCACAGTGGGATGGGATTGGTGGTGTCACTCACTGATATGCAATATCAGAGAAAAAAACAAGGACCAGCAATGCAGACCATACCCCTCAACTGTCCTTTATGATGAGGGAGGTCCCTCATTTTACTCCTCAACATTGCTCCATTTCTCATAGAAAAGGTGCTGGCCACATAGAGGACATGCTTAAATTAAGATTCTGAAGCAGAAATTCATAATACTCTGACATTTCAAATTAAACATAAACTTTGTACAAGCAAAGGCAGTGGTTTCACAATGTTCTGAGTTTGTATCTCCATGTTTAAAGATGCATCCTTTATTTTGAGGGTCAGTGTCCCATATTGTACCTCATTTTAAATGCCCATGTTCCCTAGTGACAAAAGGTTGAGAGGTATGAGCAAGGCCAGTGTCAGACAGAGAAGGTCTGGGTGGGTGGGGGGCTCTTTTATTGTTACATCATGATTTTTTTAATGTTGTTGCACTGGCAACTGCATATTCAAATTCCATCTTTAGCTGTTGAAGTGTTTGGTAATATACAGTGACATTTTAAAGCGGCAGTATTTGCTAACTGGCAAGCATTATCTCCTACTGTTTTTATCTATAATGTATTTCTGGCACACAAATCACTATTTGGCTTCTGCCTGCTTGATTTCAGGATTAGCCCTTTGGTTAACCACACATTCAGTTCCCTCATACATGTCCCACCTTGATCACAAGAATCAGAAACTGTGAATGCAACATGTTACAAGAAAATGAAACATATCAGTGATGGCACTGTGCTGATGATTGCCAGTTTGCCGAATATCTAGTAAATGTAGCAATAGATTTCATTTTAGTATGTCTGTCATAATTTGGTTTATTTTCCCACTTTAATTTAAAGGCTGGGAAGTGTCTTCCATGTGGTACTGAGAAGGTGGTTGGTATAGTAATAGCCAGTTTAATGTCTGATGCCATGTTAGAAGCAACATCTATTATTTCTCTTACTGACACTCAGACGGCGATGGACCAAGTTGATAAGCAGAAGGCTATGCGACTATTGCCGTAGGTCGGTTGGCTTAGGTGATTATAGTGTGGGGTGTGGGAAGCAGGTCCTAAACAGGCAGGTCAGGAGATCCCATGCCCATGGGGGTTCAGGGACACCACCAGACTATTCCAGGACTAATACTGTTAGGACCGGGGTGGGGGGAACATCATGCACAGGGATAAGGACACAGTTTCAGGCTTCAGCAGTCTTAAATAGTGCTGCCATGAAGACTGTTTGACAGAGCCCAACACTGCTGAGTACACGGCTGTGCCACTGTTCCTGGGGGATCCCTCATATTCATGTGCACGGCAGTATGTGTTGTGTCATCTGGTCATTGCGGCAAACCATGGGCCTTTGAATATGGTCGCTGCTGGCTGGTACTATTTAAGTAATGAGGCATGACCAAGAGTTATGTTAATGGTCTGTTAATCACCTTCTGGAGTGTACTGAAGCACGAGTCATAGCAGAGTGCTACAAGCCCTTAGAAGGTTATTGACTGACCATGAACATAGCACATGGTCATACCTTATTGCTATGATTAGAAAACATTTTTAAGTAGTGTTAAAGCTTGGCAAACATATGATTAGGGTCTGCATGAATGTTAATCAAAGATTATGAAATAGGTAAAAAGATTGCTGGCTGCTGATTGGACGAGAGGTACTTTCAGCCAGGCCTGGGCTTTTATCCCAGCACAACAGCCCACCTGAAATAGAGCAACAAAAATATATTTTAAAAATATATCAAATTTACTAAAAAGGATCCATTTAATAATCGCAATAAGGCACTACAGTGGGTGTGGTGTGGTGGTGTAACAGCTCTTCTGGGGTGGTGGAAACACTCTGCTTCGTCTTGTGCTTCAAATCACACTATGTGTGCTGTTATTTAAGCAGTAAGGCATAACAGAGTGTGTATTACCACCTCGGGTTGTTTGAACTTTGGTGCATGAGATGAACCTGAGTGCTTTTGCCACCTGAGAAGGGCTGTTAGCCTAACATAATGCATATGGTTGAGTGCCTTGTTGCAATTATAAATTGAGTCTTTTTTTGTAAACTGGATGTATTTTTTTAAAACATATTTTTTTTTAGCTACTTTAAGATAGGCTGTTGTGCTGGGATAATTCCATGATACAAATTATATTTCATGTAGGCAGGTGCCAGGCTGCTCAGGTGGTCATGGTCTATTCCAGGAAGCACCCTGGCCTATGACCCAACCAGTCGACCCCTGCTTCACCCCATATAATCACCAGAGTGCATCAAAATTAGACTCTAATATGCCCCCCAAATCCCTACCTGCAGACATTTCTGTGTGAGCCTCAAAGAATCCTGCCATGTCTTAGAGCATAGATTAGCTCTTTGAGAACTCACTGGGTGAGAGTAATGATCAGCAATGCACGGATGGATCAGCATGCTGTCTCTGTGAATTACAATGCAATAGCTTCTAACTTATAGGTTATTGCATCACAATTCCCTTATAAGTGTGGCCATTAATTCTGTATAGAATAATGCATGGGTTGTGTGTTTAACGAGATTTTACACACACCCCAAGGTGTTGGATGCTAGATAAACCCCGAGAGCGAAGCTCAGGGGGTTTATTTAAGCATCCAACACTGAGGGGTGTGTGTAAAATCTCAAGTTAAACACACTGTCCCGTATTTTATTTCATATACTGTAATTGCTGGGAAGTGTTTTCTCACAACAGCAATTATATAAAGTAAAACAGCCGGGTTGAAGCCTGTAGATGACACACTGTCTGCAGTCAGCAGCTGAGCAGCTGCTAAACCATTTTCTTCCTTTTTTTTTTAAAGATTTATCCAAATTTGAGGAATGACTCCAGGAGGTCAAGTGCTATAAGGCAAGTTAGTTTTTTAAATATTTACCACTGACCAAGGCCGAGTGATGGTGGCAGCGAATTGCCCAGTACGGTGAGAGGGGAGAGTAGAGACAGCTGCATGCATGGAGTGAGGGAAACTCGGAGTGTGTTAGCCATCATAGAATTATAACCGGGTTTCCTTAAGGGAGAAAATGCTCCCCAGTTATTATATTATATTTAAAAAAAAGGAAAGGAAATCTAATCTCTCTGCATTTGTTACAGTCTTCTGGATTTCTTACATTACACGATGAGTTCAGAAGTGCCACGAGACAGTGTACAGCTGGCTTCTATATTTATAAATTTATAGATGCTGGTAAGGGCATAGAATAAATAAGAAAACTGTCCATCATTGTCTGTTGCACCATTATCCCCCCAATGCATTCCCTACGCTTCCCCCCCACCAAAGCCTTTACTTACCCACCAGGAGATCCGCCACCATAATCTTCTGTGGACCACAGACATGTCTTCATTCTATCAAAGCCAGATCACGAACTGAGGAAACAGGTATATGGCACAATGTATTTCAATGGAGTTGGAACTTACTGGGTTTCCACTTAGTGCCGTAAGTGCCAAACATCACTGCAAATACCTTTAAGTGAATGTTCGGCATTGACAAATGCTTGTTAAATATGCTTTAAACATATTCATGTCAACTGCAGTACAGTTCACTAAAGCTCTGGACAGTCTGGTTTTCATACCAGTGCATCTCCACTGTAAACACATCTCTGCCAGTGGTTTTCCTTTTGATCACTCATTCACTTCCCTGCTTGGCTGCTACAATATACAGTACAAAAATGAAAAATATATATATACAAACATTGCAAACTAAGTGTTTCAAATACGTATAAACCCTGTGTCTCTGGAATTGTGTGGGTGGGGGGTGGGCAGCCATATCAACTAGATGGTAATCGTGACAACCAGTTACTAGTATACAGGAATGGAGGTCCCAATGGGACAAAAAAAAAAGAAGCACATAAATGCAGGTGGAGGAACTATTTTTCTTCAAAACCAATGGAAATTCATACTGTTTTAACAGTTAAACAGATGCATTTGTTTTTCTTTAAACATTTAAAATAGTTACCCATTTTATAAGTGCAATAAGACATACCTGGGGTGTGCATTAGACATTGCTAATGCATGTCCAGCGGCTGAATGCATTTGGATGCATCACTACATCCCTGGTCGTGCGTTAGAAATTTCTAATGCACTCCCCCTCCTGTCTTGTTGCTTACATAAAGACTGTTCCAAATACCTCAGTTCTGTATAATTCTCATCATTCTTGTATCCACCAATATCACAAATACTGTTAAACTGAAAAGGATCTTCATAAAAAAAAAAAAAACAACCACAAAAAACAACTCTGGAAATGATGGAAACACCATCCTGTTTAAAAATCTTTTATACTGAATTATGTTATATAGCTGCATCCATTAACCAACACATTTACTTGTTACCTCCCATTATTTTCAGGCCCTCCTTGGTCAGTTCTGTGTTGACAAATGTGTTTGCAATTAGAACATTATATAAAGTTTGTATTGCAATTTATGAAACACTAGATTTTGGTCTATTTTTCCCTGGTGCAAAACCTCTCAAACTGCTCCTACTGTGCTATCTTTGTATTAGAGTATACTTGCTGATCTGTTTTATGAATTCATTCTAACTCTGTATTATATGTACTGTTTCTTGAATACTTTCATCTCAGTTGCTGTCTTGTAATCCGTCCTAACCAGGACCTCCTTGTAAATGAGCTTTGCTCAATGAAGCCTTTTTTTTCTGGTAAAATAAACAAATACAAATAAATGCAAATACTGTTCCAGAAAGGGGTCCTTCTCCAATATTATTACCCCATCTCACTAACTCACCCCTAATAGACTTATCCATTCCAGAAAGAATGCTACCTTATTAAGGCTTGTCATATTCTTTTGATATTTTATGTAATTTAACTGTAAAATTAACCAGTCTGGGAGTGGGTCCCAGGGTAGGTAGCCTGGGTAAAACATTGGCTGAACAACAGGACACAGAAGGTAATTGTAAATGAAGTCCACTCTGAAGAAAGTGAGGTTATTAGTGGGGTACCGCAGGGTTCAGTACTGGGTCCAGTCCTTTTTACGTTCACTTGCGCGCATGCGCAAGGAACGTTTTGGGAGAGTAGCACACTTTGGAGGTGTGCCTCTCCCTTGCAATCCAGTGCTCCCTTGAGCAGGCGTGGCAGTCCTGCACCAATGGGTGTGGGAGCTCTGTATGACAGCGGTGGTCTTTGCTTCAAAGAAAACCACCGCTGTCATACCGAGCACCGTGTCATGCCGCCCCCCCTCGAATCACAAGCTTCTCCCCCACGTCACGCCGCTCCCCCCAAAGCTTTGGTGCCATGCTGGGAGCCCACCCCTGCGTGGCAAACATTGTTTGCCGATGGGGGTGCCCAATCCCCGTCAGCTCCATGGCCCCCCCCAAGCCATTCTTCTGCCACTCTGGGAGCCCACCCCAGCGTAGCAAACATCCCGTTTATTTGGCCTACGGGGGTGCCCAATCCCTCGTCGGCTCCTCGGCCCCACCCAGCCATCTTCTGCCATGCTGGGAGCCCACCCCAGTGTGGCAAACATCCCATGTAGTCCTTTGTTTTTTTTTTTAAAACCTGCAAAGAAAAAATGGTCCCATGTAGTCTCCCTGTCCCCCCTCCCACAACCCACACCCACCCACTGCGCACCCCGCCTCCCCACACCCCTCACCCCATACTTACCTCCGAACTCGGTGCAACATCTCGGTGGACCGGGAACACGCCTGCACTCTTCAAAGCCGACCGCAAACTGAGGAAATGCCGGTAAGCTGTATAATGGGCTAGATAGGGAGTTTCAACTTTATTGCATATCTCAGGCATTTTTGGATTTTTGCACCAAATTTTCAACATGGGGTTTTTGGGACCCCTTCTCATGAATGATGTCACTGTCATGGCATTATTCAGGCCCGAAGGGTGATTTCGCAGTCACTGCACAGTCACTGCATGTAATCACCCTTTGGGCCTGAATAATGCCATGACAGTGACATCTATCATGAGAAGGGGTCCCAAAAACCTCATGTTGAAAATTTGGTGCAAAAATTCCAAAAAATGACTGTTTTACGAGCGTGCGTTGCGCAGTTCATACGCAGGCTCGTAAGTTCGCGATTTTTCAATATTTTCACTCCAGATTTTTAACATTGCCATTTTACCACACCTCCTTATGAGCAGTACAGCTGTCATTTTTCACATCCTGCCCAAAATGTGTTTCCACCCATGCAGTGCACAATGGCGCAGTCAGTGTGTGAAATCAATGTATGGGACACAGTAAGAAAATCACAGTGTCACTGTTCATTAGCAGAGGTTTTAAAATGCCAATGTTGAAAATTTGGTGAAAAAATTCCTAACAATGACTGTTTTACGAGCATGCGTTGCACAGTTCCCATGCACGCTCGTAGGTTTGCTAATTTTCAATATTTTCACTCCACATTTTCAACATTGCCATTTTACCACACCTCCTTATGAGCAGTGCAGCTGTCATTTTTCACATCTTGCCCAAAACATGTTTCTGCCCATGTAGCGCACAATGGCACAGTTGCAGTGTGAACTCAGTGTATGGGACACATTAAGAAAATCACAGTGTCACTGTTCATGAGCAGAGATCTTAAAATGGCTATGTTGAAAATTTGGTGAACAAATTCCTAAAAATAACTGTTTTACAAGCGTGCGTTGAGCAGTTCCTACGCAAGCTCGTAAGTTCGCGAATTTTCAATATTTTCACTCCAGATTTTCAACATTGCCATTTTACCACACCTCCTTATGAGCAGTACAGCTTTCATTTTTCACATCCTGCCCAAAACATGTTTCCTCCTATGTAGCGCACAATGGGGGTAACAAAAAGGTCATGCTGAAATTTTATTGTGCAAATACCAGCAATCGCACAGGGCATTAGGGTAAAGCACCATACGTGCCAAACACCACTGCAAATACCTGAAAGCGAACGTTCGGCATTGACAAATGCTTGTTATTATTATGTTATTTTGATAAACACAATAACTTGTTGTTGGTGGTATATGAATGTACATATGAGAATTAGTTCACAAACAAACAAGCAACAAAATGTTTATTAACTTATTTTGTAACCCTCCACTTCACCAGTTGACCCACTTCTGCTCGAACCCCCACAACCCTCTGCCACAAGCCAGATCCAGCACTTGGATCAGTGAACCCAACTAGCTGGGTGTGAGTCCTGTGAAGGTCCAAGTGCCATCCTGCCACCAGTGGGTATTTCCATTTTCTCCCCCTGACAGGCATGGCATGAAATTACATCAAGATGTGTGGTGCATGCTCCAGTGAGCCACACCTCTGCATCTGCCTGTCCGTCCTGCTTGATCTAGGCAGTCCCATGTGCCATTCCCCCAGCATACCACTAGGGACCAGGCAGGCACCGAGTGCTGCAGTCCCTCCACCTCAAGGACAACATTAGCAGTAGCTCTACTGTTGTTTATCAAAAATTTTAAATATAGGTTTCAGAGTCCTCTGCCCCCAAAAGTGGGTGGTCACACTAGGTGATGTAGACGGTGTGTCTGTAAATAAAATATTTAACATAGTCATTTTGGGTGATCAGTCACTTATTACTGTGCTTTTCGAGAGAGTGGCCACCTAGCTTCTTGAAAATGTGGTCCAGTAGTGGATAAATTACGCACAAAAGAAAAAAAAAGTTTGTCAAAAGTCATTTGTTAGGCAACCAAACTAGGGGGATGTGGGGGCTGCTTCAGGTCCCCAGTTGCCTAATGCATTGCATGTCAAAATGTAACTACTTCATGAGTAGCCCACAGCATTAGGACTGGTTTAGTGTGTGTCATCAAGCAGCTGCTGTATGAGAAGCATCCTTCACATTCATCCTGCAGGACCCTGCACAAAGTAAGCTCAAAAATACTTTAACAATGTACAGTATATTAAAAAGACACAATATTAATTACAAAACTATGATAGTGCATCTTTTGTCAGGGTTACAGCATGAAAATGTTGGAAATGAGAAAATTAGGGTTCAAATTCTGTGGAACTTTGGCACATCCATGGAATGGTGCTCCTCAGGACTTAAACAATCATGGGTTGCAAGGTTGGCCTTACCCTAATATTAGCACTGTCTTGCTACACAAAGTAAATGACACAGCAATGTTAGTATAGAGAGTACAAATATTAGGGTAATGCCAACCCTGCATCTCATGATCGTTCAAACCCCATGGTAGCACTGCCATTATTGGGATTGGCAGGACAGCCTAGAGGTTAGAGTAATGAGCTGTAAATGAGCTGGGTACTTCCAACAAATCTAAGGTTAGAATCCCACAACCTCCACTTGCATACTGTGTGTCTCTGAACAAGTCACTTAACCTTCCCAGTGCTCCCGAATTGCCCTTAAAAACAGGCACTTGTATCTAATGGGCTTTGCCCAATTACCAAAGAATAAAAAATAAAAAATATGGTTGAGTAAGCAGTTTAATGTTAAACCCCAATTTTGCACCCTTAAAACACATTCACCCTGAGTCAGAATAGCCTGTAATTTGGCAAGCATATGGTTATTTCCAGGATCTCTTGATCCTAAAAATTTGGCAATGATCAGTTGGGTGATTTTTAAATTGTAGACATTTCAAAATTGCTATATCCTTTGCTTTTAGGTCATTATTTTGTCACTGATAGCACAAAAAAGGCCTAGATTTATTTTATTTATTTATTGAGTTTTGGTAACTGGGTGGGCCCACTGAGACATGGCAGTCTTTTTTTCAGGGGTGACCCAGAAAGTGCAGTACCGTGGCAGTGCAAAACATCAATAACAATATTGGTACAAGGATCCAGTACTTACACAGCTACAGTAAACTGTTGTTACACTTGAACCAACAGGAAAGAAACAATGATTTACCAAAGCATTAAACACTATAAACAAACAGTAACATATACATTTTTGAATAAGGCACAGTACAAGGGAGAGCAGAGTTGTGCAGAGAAAATGTGCCTGGAGATGCTGGCAAAGTTAGGAGTCATCGAAAACAGGAGCAGGGTGTGACAACAAGGTGGGGTAGCAATGAGCTTTGAAACATGGAGAGAGAGGCACAGGCTAGGATAGTGGAGGCAGCGAGTTCCAACAGGACACAGCAGAACAGGCAAAGGATCTCCAGGCCATGGCGAGCTGGGGGGTTGGCAGTTGGAGAAGGGGTAGTGAGGCAGATCTAAGAGTGCATCATAGGTGTCGATGTTGGATAATGTCAGCCAGGCAGGGAGGAGTATAGTGGTGGACCAGCTTATATACAAAGCTTAGAGTAACATATCACAATTTAGATTCATAGGGGAGCCATTCCAGGGAGGATAGGGCATCACAGTGGAGATGTTGATCACTGTCTCCCAGTGCAAACCTTCCCACCCTATGGTAGACCTGCGATAGATGAGATAGTATAGTAGTGGATGCTGAGAGTAGTAAGGGGGCAACATATATACAGAGCAGTAGGAAGGTAGCAGTTTCTATCTTGTGGCAGGAGCTCAATGTGAGGAAGGGACGGATATGATATAAGATGCCAAGCTTTTGGTTTATGACTTTGGTTAGAGCTGCGACATGCATGTCCAGGGAAAGTGAGGATTCCAAGGTGACTCCGAAGTATCTGAAGGCCTTGACAGATTTGAGGACAGCCCCAGTGCATGATAATCCAACCAGCAGGGGGGTCGGTTGTGTAGCTGTGTTGGAGAACAACATACACTTTGCTTTTTTAGTATTAAGGACAAGCTGCATCTGTACAAACCAGTCTTCAAGACTGTGGAAGTCAGATGCTAGCATAGAGTTGATCCACTCTACATCAGAAGAAGAATAGTAAATTATAGCATCATCCACATAAAGATGAACAGAATCCCTGATGCAGTTATGTGGGAGATCATTGTTGAAGAGTAAGAACACTAATGGGCCCAGGATGGAACCCTGGGGGACACCATGGGTTATGGATCTAGGGTCTGATAGGGAACCTGCCCACTTAACTCTCTGAGTGTGGCCATGGAGATAACTTTGGGTCCAGGTTAGTGCATTGGCATCAAGGCCAAGGTGGTGTAGCTGCTGTAGCAGGAGGCTATGGTTGACCAGGTCAAACGCCTTGGTCAGGTTGATAAATATGGCTTTGGTGACACAGCCATGGTCCATAGCCTGGAAGATACCAGAGGTGACTTTAATCAGGGCTGTAAGGGTACTATTGTTTTTCCTGAACCCGTGCTGAGAGATTGAAAGAAGATGGTGGTAGTCCAGGTACTCCTGCAAAGTGGTAGTAAATTATATGCTCCTGGATTTTGACAAGTGATCAAAGTATCGAGATAGGTCGGTAATTTTCTATAGTAGAGGTGGGACCTCCCTTATGGACAAGCACAACCACCAATACCTTCCATTTTTCAGGGACAGTATTAATAAGGAATAATTAATTAAACAAATCACAAATGGGATGGGCAAGGGCAGCAGCCCCAGCTTAAGAAATTTCAGTTCAAAGATGTCATGTCCTGGAGAGTTATCAGCCTTCAGATTGTTGAGAAGACAACGTACTTCAACAAGGGTTGCTAATTTTAGATGAAAGGAGGTGTGGGCCAAGGAATCTACCAATGACATGGAGTCAAGTTGGTGGGGAAGGAGAATAACTGGGAACGAGGGATGTATACTTATGCAGATCAGTGAAGTATTCATTGAAGCCAGTAGTGATGGGGAGATGGGTCATTGAGCAAGACACCTTGGGCAGCAAGGGGACTAGGGATCTTAGAAATATTGCCCTTTAGGAAGGAATTAACCTGTTTCCAGAAATTCTTAGGGTTACTTAGTTGCTGACGTTTTGCTTTCTGGATGGAGTTCTTGCAATTGTTCCTTATCTGCCTGTAAGTTTACAATCAGAGGGTAGCCCCATATCCTTGTATATCCGGCAGGCTGTGCTATGAGTGGACATCAGCTTGGAGAGCCAAGGAACATTAATTCCTTTTAATTGGCAGCTCTTCATCTGAGCATGCCGATCAAAAATTTCATTGAACTTGGTCACAAAAAAGTCAAGAGCTTTGTTGATGACCAGCAGGGTATTGATTGGACCACAGTCGGTATCACAGATTAAAGCATTAAAAACATTGGGGAAGAATCTGGACATATCCTGACTCTGGATGACCTCAGTTGGGGGGTTAGGGAAGTTGTTGCACCAGATGCAGAATTTCAGAGAGTGATAGCTTTTACTGTCAGAGAGTACTCCCACCGACTTTATTTTAGAGGCACAGTAAGTGACCATCTAGTCAACTAAGGTATGTTTACCTGACTTAATGTTAATACAAGTAGGGTCACCAATAAGTTGAATCTGGTTAGAATCTGCTAAGGGGGCACACAGTTTGCCAGAGTTACTGCTTAGCCAGTCAATATTAAAGTCACCACAGAGTACAAGGTAATCATGTAGTAGATTAGCAAGGGAGGTAATGATGGAGGGTAGACAGGGAAGGGCCTCCTTGGGAGGCAGGTGTACAGAACTTAACACATTTTTTGATAGAAATATAGAAACATAGACTTTGACAGCAGATAAGGACCGCTTGGTCCACCTAGTCTGCCCATTTCCCTACCTACTGGATAAGCTGCAGATCCTAGTTAACCAGCGGCCTATTTCTTCCTACCCCAAACAAGAATTGCTTTATGTCTTACCCATTCATTCTTGAATTCTTCCACAGTTTTACACCCCACAACCTCCTCATGAAGGCGGTTCCATGGTTCCACCACCCTCTCTGTGAAAAAATATTTCCTCACATCGCCCCGAGCCATCCCCCCTCTATCTTCAAATTGTGTCCCTTGTTTTTGCACATCTCTTTTTCTGAAAGATGATACCCTTTTGGACTTTGTTGATTCCACCGAAGTACTTAAAAGTTTCTATCATGTCCCACCTCTCCCTCCTTTCCTCAAGGGTACACATATTAAACTCCTTTAATCTCTCCTCATGTGGTTTCTCTTGCAGAACCTGCAGCATTTTAGTTGCCCTCCTCTGGACTGCCTCCATCCTGTCTATGTCCTTGCTAAGCTAAGGTCTGCAGAACTGGATGCAATACTCCAGATGGGGACTCACCAACTGTCTATACAGAATGATAACAACTTCCTGTTTTCTGCTGGATATGCCTCTCCCTATACTTCCCAGTATCTCCCCAGCCCTCTGCCTTCTCATATTGCTTGGCAACCTTAAGGTAATCTGATATGATTACCCCCAGGTTCCTTTCCATTTTTGTTGTTGTTACTACCTCCCCTCCCATTGTGTACTCTTCCCCTGGGTTTTGTTTCCCAGGTGCATTATTCTGCACTTCTTTGCATTGAATCCAAGCTGCCATACTTCTGACCATTCCTCCAACTTTGTAAAATCCCTTCTCATCCTTTACACACCCCTGGTGTATCAACCCTGTTGCAGATCACTGTGTCCTCTGCAAAGAGGCATACATTTCTTTTCAGTCCCTCTGCAATATCACTTATAAAGAAATTAAAAAGGACTGGACCCAGTACTGAACTCTGTGGTACCCCAATAGTAACCCCCCTTTCTTCATAGTGGACTCCATTTGCTATTACTTTCTTTGTTCTGTTGTCCAGCCAATGTTTTACCCAGGCTACCACCCTGGGACCTACTCCCAGGCTGGCTAATTTGTTTATTAATCTTTTGTGTGGGACTGTGTCAAATGCATTGCTAAACTCTAGGTAGGCCATGTCCACAGCCCCTCCCTAGTCTACTACTTTTGTCACCCAGTCAAAGAAATCTATTAGATTCATCTGACATGACCTTCCCACTGTGAATCCATGCTGCCTTGGGTCCTGTGCCCCACTGGCCTCTAGATACTCATCAAGTCTTTCCTTCAGATGTGATTCCATCATTTTTCCTACCATAGAGGTAAACTGACAGGTCTGTAGTTTCCTGCCTCTGTCTTGCTCCCACATTTGTGTAGGGGAATCACATCCACCCTCCTCCAGTTCTCAGGTACCACACCATCCTCCCATGGTTTGTTAAAAAGGGTAGTCAGTGGTGTCACTAGTTCTTCCCTTAATTCTATTAGAATTCTGTGGTGAATCCCATCAGGCCCAACTGCTTTGTCCACCTTCAGTTTTTGGAGTTCTTTCAGAACCCTTTCTTCTGTGAATGGACTGGGATTGACTGTCCCCCATCCAGAGTGCTTGTGTTAATTGGATTAGGTACCTCTCCCTCCTCCTCTTTTGTGAATACTGAGCAGAAGTATTCATCTGGTATCCCTGCTTTGTCACTGTCCATCTCTGCCCATCCACCGTCCATTCTATTCAGCCTCACTATCCCTCGCTTTGCTTTTCTACACTCCCTAATGCACCCAGAAAAGGTTTTATCACCCTTCTTAACTGAGTTGGCTATCTTCTTCTCAGTTTAGGCCTTTGCTAGTCTGACTACCTTTCCTGCTTCCTTCTGCCTTACCTGGTACAGTTCTCTGTCCTGCTCCTCCTGTGTTTCATTATGCTTCCTAAATGCTATCTTTTTCTTCCTGACCTTCCCTGCCACCTCTTTTGAGCACCATAGTGGCTTTTTTTACATTTTAATTTGATTATTTGCTTCACACAAAGTCTTGTTGCCTCAGTGATGGCAGTTTTGATGTTTCCCCATTGTTGTTCCACCCCTTCTTCTTGCCTGTTTGCTAGTGCTTTTCTAAGGCACTCTCCCATTTTGCCAAGGTCAGCCCTCCTGAAGTCCAGTACCCTCACTTTTGTATGGCTTGACTCTGCAGCTGAGTTTATCATGAACCGCACTGTTTGGTTGTCACTTGCTCCCAGACGGCTACCCACTTCTAGATCTGAGATCCTCTGACTGTCTCCATTTGAGAGTACAAGTTCTAAGATTCCTCCCTCCCAAGTGGGTTCCAGCACTAGCTGTCTGAGGCATGCCCCCTGTAGGTCATAGAGAATTGTCCTGCTCTTTGATGTGGCTGCAGTAAAGGTGCTCCAGTTAACATCTGGCATATTCAGTTCCCCCATCAACAGTATCTCCCCTTTCTCTGGCATCCTATGGATGCCTTCTATCATATCCTTGTCCATTGCCTCCCCCTGAGATAGGGGTCTGTATACAACCCCTGTGCAGATTGTATTGCCATTTCCAGTCTCTAAGGTGACCCACAGTGCCACCTCTCCTCCCTGTTTATTCTTTTTTCTGTTGCTTTTATCCCTTCCGTTACATAGAGAGTTGCTCCTCCCCCTCTTCTACCCTCCTTGTCCCTTCTGCAGGTTGTGTACCTTGGTATGTTAACATCCCAGTCATGGTTCTCTATGTACCACATTTCTGTGACTGCCACAATATCCAAGCATCCCTCTTATATCAAGGTCACCAGTTCAGGGAACTTGTTGCCCAGACTACGGACATTGGTACTCATTAGACTCCATTTCTTGATGGCCTCACACATTTTCCCCATCCCTGCCCTTATTGCCTTTGTCTTTTTCTCCATTTACCCCTGCCCTTCTCCCTATCAATGTCTCTATCTTGGTGTTTACCTCACTAACTACCTTGAATTTATTGGGTGGGGGATTGTATTTCCCTGCTTATTTCCAGTGCCTCCCCCCTTGGCTAGTTTAAATGCTTGCCAGTTAAGCATTTAAACCTATCACCTAGAATTCTGGTTCCCCTCCTGGACAGATTCAGACCGTTGTGCCTGTATAAGCCTGCATCACTCCAGATTGGCCCCCAGTCCCCAATAAAGCCAAACCTCTGAGCTCAGCACCAGTTTTTCAACCACTGATTGAATCCCATGATGTGGAGCACCCTAGCCTCACCCATGCCATAGACAGTCAGCACCTCCGAGAAGGTTACCGTGCATGCTACTTGTCTAAGGCCCTTCCCCAACTCCACAAACTCTTCCTGCACTGCTCTGATCCATTTCTCAGTCAGGTCATTTGTCCCTAGGTGGACAGTGGTATCCAGTTCCCTCCACTGTGCAGCTGTTTCCATGATCCTGAGAATTGCCTCCATGTCCCTCCAAGTCATGGTGCCAGGCAGGCACCTTACTGCCTCTCCCCTTCTTCCCTCATTTCTACCCTCCTAATAATGGAGTCCCCCACCAGGAGTTGTTTCCTTCCCCTGTGGGATCCCATGCCACCCTCCTGTGGGTCTCCCTTGTGGAGGTTCCCAGCATCCTCCTTGGTCTTCACTATGGGTGCTTCCATAGAGGAACCACATGTTGCCAGAACAGCATATGAACTGTGAAGAGGTACAACTGGAGGAATGTGCCTCTGTTCCACCACCCTCACCCTCCCTGAGCCCACTGTGGTCCAACCACTCCTCTTCTTTGGCAACCTCTGAGGCAACGGTGGTGAGCCTGGTGGTCCCTGAGTGGGAGAAGTGGTCCCCCAAATCCTGGCAAACTCAGCCTGGAGATGAGCACCATCCTCCCTCAGCTCAGAGAGGTGCCTGCAGATGGGACAACACCGCATCCTCCAGAATGTCTCCCAGAAGACTGCTGCACCACAGCCACTGCACTGCACCAATCCCATCATGTCTTATTTCTGTCCCTTTAACTGTTGTTCTGAATACTTACACTTTTGTCTGTTGATTTATCTGTTTATTTTTATTTTATTTTCTCCCTATTTACTTACTGCCTCCATGCCCTTTAAGCTCCTGCTTTTTCTGTTCTGAGACAAGAAGTTCCTATATTTCTCACTAATCACCATACTTGCTCAGAGTCAGACTTCCAGCAGCTAGGGAGGGATGCAGAGCTAATCTTTTCCTTCTAGAATGGTGAGTCTTTTGTGGCTCTGTGATCACTCTCTTCCTGCTCCCAAAGTGGAAGTTCCTGTTGTCAGTCAAATCCTGTGCCTATAAAAGTAGAACTGGCTAAGGGTGGGGGAGGGGTGGAGGGGAGGAAAGGAGTGGAATATAGTCCCAGTAGAGAAGTATAGTTATAAGAGCAGCTCCTTCCTCTTGTTGTTCTCTGCCTGTTCTCTGCCAGAAACTATCTAAGTCAGTTTTTGAATCCAAAACACCTTGCTTCCTTCTAGCTAAGCCACTCCCCCTACTTTACAGCTTCTTCTACACCTTGATAATTGCACAGATAACAGTTCTCTTCAGCCAACTCAGACAAACACCTAAATAACTGCAAAGATAACAATTCACTTCAGCCAACTCAGACAAACACACTAACTTTAGTCCCAGTAGAAAAGTATAGTTATAACAGCAGCTCCTTCCTCTTGCTGTTCTCTGCCTGGTTCTAAGTGTGAGAGAGAGGAATATTGATTTGACTGCAGATGGTACAGCTGAAGGCACAGAGACTTCAGTGACATCTAGATTTTCCCTAGCATAGATTAGGACACCACCTCCTATTTTATCCAGATGGTCTTTCTTAAAACACTCGTATCCAGATAAAGGAACCTCATGTTATCTGATGCTTGGCTTCAGCCAGGTCTCAGAAATACCCACAATTTCTAAGGTATGTTGTTTAACCCAGACTTCAAGCTCTGGCATTTTTGGCCTAAGACTGCATCCATTGAAATATTTAATTTTCAACCCTTTCGGTAGTAGGTGAGATGAGAATGAGGAGTGAGGAGTAACAGTGTGAGTTGTTGGGCTGGGATTGGACTCTACATCACTCACTAGGGGGAAAAGAAGGAGAAAAAGGAGGAAGGGCCTGATTGAGGAGTAGAGATGATATCTCAAGAAATCAGTGGAAACAGGAGGCCTGCTCAGCCTTCTGTAGAAGATGTGCAACACCACACTTGGATAGAGAGGGAATAAGAAGATGCACACTTGTAGCTTCAGGGGTCATAAAGTAAGAGAAGATTAGTTCATTGTGTAGCTGAGGGTATATTAGGGACAGAGCTATGAGCTAGTCATACATATAGAGTAGCAGTAAGCAGGACAAAATGCATACTACTGCCAGATTGACCATAGTGTGTTGCCTGAGAATGCTTAAAATACATCCAGTAATTAATGGCAGTGGTGGGAAGTGCAGTGCATATGTGCAGAGTAGAGGTTTCGGTAGGTGAAATGTGGCCAAGAAAACAGAAGCTAATTATTTTGTAGAGAGGGATAGATGCGGGAGAATACTGATAAAAAAAGAGAAAAACAAAAGTGTGACAGTTTTGGATTAGCTGACTAGTGGGCTGCTTTTGGTTGCAGCCAGTAAGATAAGGGGTAAGAAGGAAGAGAGGAGCTCAAGTCGATTTAGTACTGGCCTGGGGAGGGGGTGAGCATGCGGAAGAAAATTCAGCCTGAGAAAGATTTACAATGGAGTACACAGAGCAAAAGTACAGAAAGATACAGGAATTCTGCACCACATGCATCATTGGCTGGGCAGGGAGCTAGTAGCAAATCAGCTAGGGGCTGACGAGGCAGACCACCAAATTGAAGAGAAGGCACCCAGGTTTGAAGGAGCCAAGGTCAAGGACAATTTCATACCTTCTTAGCAGCAGCTTCTAGCTGGGGAGTAGAGAGGTGGGTGGCAGTGTGATGCACAGTACAGCCACAACACCAAGTGGAGGATCATGCCCATTCAGGGTACAAGTATCCTGGGGAGAGAAGGACAGATTGCAGAATTAAATAGTGGCTCAGCTTAATTGGTGGGTGTAGCAGACACTAGGGCAAAGGAGGGATAACAGCAGGGATGCAAGGAAGAGGCACCAAGGCCAAAAGAAAGGAGGGCTAAGGAAGATTAAGCAGATTGAAGAGAGGGGGGTAGGGAAATGACAGCTACAGTAGAAAGATAGGGAGGAGAGGTGGCAGTATGCAAGGCAAGATGTAGGTAAGTCAGCAGAGAGCAGTGGAAGGCCAGCAAAGATTTAATGGGAGAAAACTAGCAAAATAGAGCAGTTCAATATTCAACTCTGCAGCAATATTCAATTAGCACCAGCTAAACAATCTGGCTTAAGTCCTATGGTATAGCATAAGCAGCAACAGCTAAGAACTGTAAAAATAAAAAACAAAAAACTGCAGCAGTAGATTTAAACTAAGAGCAAGAATACACTGTTTATGCAGAGTTTACAGTGTGTAGCATGAACAGTAACAGTTTAGAATGTAAAAAAAAACAGCAGCACTAGTTTTTAACTAGGAGCAAGAATACATTTTGTATGTAGAGTTTACAGGTTATAGAAAGCAGCACATTTAATTAAGGCATGCAGCCTGTAAATTCAGCCTGAGAAAGATTTACAGTGGAGTACATAGAGCAAAAGTACAGAAAGATGTAAGAATTCAGTGCCACATGCACGATTGGCTGGACAGGGAGCCAGTAGCCAATCAGCTAGGGGCCGACGAGGCAGACCACCAATGGGAGGAGAAGGCACACTGGTTTGAAAGAGCCAGGCTCCAGGACAATTCCATACTTTCTCCACAACAGCTTCTAGCAGGGGAGGAGAGAGACAAAGAGTCATAAGGTGAGAAGTTATGGTTTTTGAGAATGGGTCTCGAAGGGGTGCCCTTGATAGGTAAAATAACCCAGAAATGATTAGTTTTTAAATAAAATATGGTGACTGTTTTTATGCAGGCACAGTCTCTTTTTTTTCATTTTTATGGATTTTTTTTATGTGATAACAGTTTTTTTATAACTTAAATTTTCATCTTTCATAACAGGTTAAAATTGTAAATGTCACAAGAAGTCAAAAAAAAAGAGTTTCCAGTTTGAATATAAAAGGAATTTTTTTCTTGACTTGTTTTGGTTTATTTTTTAAATTATTGAATGACATTTAGTGGCAGTTGTTTATTTTTTTTTTGTATTGAATGTGTAACAAGGCACAGTTTTTATAATCAGTTTGGCTTTCCATGACATGCTAAATGAGTTTTTGGTACTCTGTTCATGGGTTTTTAATATGGTAACGGATTTGATGATATGATGTTGACAGAAGGAAAATGCTTTTTTTTTTTGGCGGTCTAGAGTAGGTCCTGCCCTTTTGGCCTAACATGAAGTGAAACACCCATCAGGCAGGTCAGAAAGTTACTAGCTGGTTCCTAGCAACTACAGCTACCCACTGTTGTGGTGTTATATCCCTGAGGTATTCATGTTGTACTCTTGCAATATATGTCCTTACATTTTGAGACAGACACTGTATATAACAACCCACACCTATAACATTTGTATTCCAAACAGCAGATTCATTCAGCTTAGGGAGTAGTAGCCTATTAAATTTAGACTTACAGTATTTTTAAAAATGGTAAATTTATGGAAGATAGAAAAAAAACAGTAAACAAAAATCTGTCCCAGCACATAAGCAGTCCATGGATTTTGAGACTTAATTTTGTTAATCCACCATCATGTATCATAATGACTCTCATTAACCCAGGAGATCCAGAATCAAATATTACAGTTAAGAGGACTGAAACAAAATGAGGTCATGAGAGAAACCTACATTCTAAAATTGAGTCTGTGACTGACCTGGGATTAAACCTGGCATAGTTACTGAGCTCCATCATATCACAAAGCTCAAACAAGTCAATGATATGATGACCTTTGTTATGACAAATTGACTAAACTGAGTGTGCATAGTGAGTGTTTAGTACATACTTCTAATCTTTGGACATACCCAGGCTCTAGATACATACACAGTTTAGTTTACCTGAACATACAGTCCCTGGGTTATTGTGTAGTGGATGAAAACCCATTATTCTGCTCCAGCAGTTATGATTCAGACTGGGTTTACTGCTACTGAGAGGCACAAGGACACTGGGTTGAAACAGTGCCAACAATAATAGTGCAGTGAAGAATTACATGGTAAAAATAGTGCCATTTTTTCTGGGGACTTTGTCCCCCACACCCCACGACACAGAGGGCTCTAACTCCCACACCACCAGGAATGAAAGATTCTCACTCCTGGGGGGAGTGAGTCATAGGGAAAGTTAAAATTCATGGGACGGTGGAATACTGTTTCCATGGCCCAATGTACACAGTTCTAAATATAGAGTGTAAAAAAAGGTTGGAGACCAGGATTAGAACCCTGGTCTCTACTGCTATTAGGTGAGTTGTTCTATGCATCAGTCCTCCACTCCACGGGAGCAGCTCAGCCAGCCTCCTGGATTCTGGTGCCCGTGTGTGTGAACATCATCATGGACAGCGATTGGGGAGCACTTACTGAAAGTACTGTTTATCACCTCTCATTATCTGTGCTAGCACTGCATGAACTAGCACTCTGTTGACTAGCGCTATTCATGTAGCACTCTTCTAACTGGGTACCAGCACGGCACAAGTGTATACATCTGCTGGAGTACCAGAAAAGGTGAGATTTATGGTACAAATATCTAAAGAGGGAACCGAAACAAAAACAAATTATCATGATATAATTCAGAGCTAGAAAAGTGCTTATGTCCAGTTTATTTAAATGGAGTTATATTCTTAAAAAATCTGCAACTCATCAATTTTGAGTCTGAAAATGAGTACTTCCTGAGCAGATCAAGCTCAAGAGGGTCTAGGACATTACAATCTTTCCTGGTAGAATACACAATTAAATAATACTGTAAATGCCTAGTTATTGCTAAGGTCTATTTAAAAAGGGCTATTTGTCATATCTCCTCCTATCTCTCCATACTGTTCCACAGGTCCCATTCATCCCTCATATGCCTGCTTACCCCTTTCTTCCCCTTCTTCAGTCTCCTGTTCTATCAACTTCTTGTTACCTGATCCCTCCTGCTCTCCCATTCCCTCAATTCATATGCAGCCCTCCACTCCTTGAATGTCTCCCCCCCCACCTCCTTAGCCCTTTGCTTGTCGTGCTGCTGCATCATTTCATTATCACGTAATGTTACTTTATTCTTTGTAAGCAATTTTTTGCCTTAATTTATGTGTAATTTATATATGTATATTCATCACAGGAAACTACATGAATGCGTTAGTCAGAGTTATAAAACCACAAGTGTAAGGAAATGTAGTGTTAGAGTTTTCAACCCTAACTCTAACCTCCTCCCCTTTCCCTACCCTTGTGATCCAAGGCTAAATACGGGCTGGCCGTATAGCCTAAAGGATAGAATAGTGAGCTGTGAATGAGCTTGGTACAGCCAGCAGATGTGGGTTTGATTCTAACAACTTTCATGTGCATACTGTATGACTCTGATCAAATCACTTAATCACCCCAGTGCTCCTGGATTGCACTGAAAAACAGGCACTTGTACCTAGTTGGCTTTATGCAGTTGCCAAAGAATAATTAAAATAAGAAAGAAAAAAACTACAGATCAGGGACTGTGTCCCATATAGGTATGTTAGTTTATGTTGGGTTGCATACAACATATCGAACTTTTGTGACACAGCTCTACACAGAAGCTTTCTTGGTAGGAGCAAAGAAGCAGACCCATGGCATGCAGCTTTAGATCTGTAGCTTGCATTATGCAAGGAAGTGTAGATCCTATGCAAAGCAGAAGACCCGTGATACATAGCCCTGTAGCCTACTCCATGAATAATAATAATAATAAACTTTGTTTCAAGCATAATTCAAAAAATACCAAAGTGCTTTTACAAAACACATAACAATAAATAGTTAAAATCAATTAAAATAACAGAATTCCACAGATTAATAATCAGGTTAGGCAAGGAAAAATAAAAATGTTTTGAGAGCAGATTTAAAACTCTCCATAGTCAGGCATCCCCCTTTTCCAAAGAGGTAGAGAATTCCACAGGGTCGGAACCACAAAGGCAAATGCACAGGCTCCAGAAGTCTTTAAACAGACCCTGGGGATCTCCTACAATACCTCGTTGGCTGAGCGGAGTGGTTGGAGGGGGCAGTAGGGACAAAGGAGCTCTTGCAGTTAACTCGGACCCTGTCCATGGAGGGCCATATAAGTTAGCAAGCCAACCTTGAAGGTGATCCACCACTGAAGTGGCAGACAGTGTAGTCCATGCAGCATGGGTGTGACACTGTGGGCCCCACATGAAGGAACAGGCATATAGGTCACTGGCCCAGATGTGCAGCTTGCTTTGTGTAAGGCTCTGTGTGCTCTATGCAAAGCAGCAGAGGTGTTTGACGTGTCATAGACCTCTAACTTACTTCTTGCAAAGCCCTGGATTCCCTACATAAAATAGCAGACTTGTGTTGCATTGGCCTGGATATGTGGTTTGGCCTTTGGTCCAGAAAGTAAAGGATGGGGATGGAGATGGGAGTTAAGGTTGAAAATCCTAAACCTCTTTCTTTTGTGGCTTTATTACCCTAACTAATGCATTCATGTATCTTTTTCAATGAATGTCCTCATTTTTTTGAGAAACATACTGTACAGTATATAACAGCTGACACAGGAATTGTTTTTTGGATGGCACCTGAGCTGTAGTTTACTTTGTGATAGACCCTGAAGGCCATAGCGAAAGCTGAAGACTCATAGGGAACAGCACCAGATCTGTAGTATGCTATGCACAGGATCCAAAGTGGATGGCCTGCCAGCCCATCAGCGCAGTGGTTAGATTTCTGCTTACGACACTGGTGACCCGGGTTTGGAAACAGACCCGGACTGTCAGAGGGCCGGTTTGTGGGAGAAGGATGAAGCATCCCGTGGACTGCTCTCCTTATTTGGGGAAGGGTGGGGATTATTCTCAGTGCCTTGGGGACCCCTGGTGGAGGCCAGGAGCACCACAGCAACCAGCATCAGTTTGCTTCAGGAGGTGGGGCAGATGCCAGACATCATTGCACATCCCCACCGCCCGGAAAAACAAAGAAAATCTCTTCGAGCACTCTGGATGATGCTGCCCTGCACCCAGGTCTTCATCGCTCCTTGCTACTCTGCGACAGACTAATTACTAGTCCCGTAGTCCTTGCTACCAACCCCAAACTCCACTCTGGGGGAGAAGCCAGGGAGGCCATGTCGATTCACCGACAACTTACCCATCAAAGATGAGCGGGTTGTGAGACTGTGGCCCTGCCCTGGGGAGTAAGCCAGGGGATATCTGCGGCAGATGGCGGTTATTGGGAAAGCAAGATTGGTGCAGGAGCGGGCAGATGGATGAGCATTCCGGGGGCCAAAAGTACAGTAAATAAAAAACACAAAGTGGAAGACCCATTGGGCTTGTCTGACAGTTGCCACCTAGGTGTTCAAGAAGGGAGAGTAACTAGCTCATCCCCCAGATGTGGGTAAAATATGCTGCATAATTTTAAAGTAATGGGCGATAGTTAAGAAAAAAAACTGAAAGAAAAAAAAGTCCCATAGCATGTGCAGTATTTTTGGAACTTCATTTCATATCGATAGTATGGATGTTTTTTTCTTTCAGTCACCCATAAATATAATGTTCTTTTTTTTTTGCTTGTTTTGTTTTACATTTTATCCAGATTTGAAAGTCAGGGTGCTTACCACCCATCTTCATGACCATGCAATTATGGTGTTTGAATTTGACCTAAATATGCATTTTTGGGATCTATGGTAGGGGTAAGGTTCTTGCCACCTCATGTAAATGCTCCTTATCGGCAGCCTGGCACCCCTTTCCAAACCATATGCCCTTACCAGAAGACTGTCTTTATCAGAGTAACTACTAGAAAGTAGACTCAACATCTGGCAGTCAGGTAATCAACCCCTCATTCTCTGCTAATAAGAAAGTGGTTGCTACAGTAAGGCTGGGACCTTTGTGGCTACTGTTCTTCTTGCTCTTTTTTGCACACTTTGCCACTTAACAAAGGTGTTATGTGAATGAAACCTCATTTTTGCTTACCATTGCGTTATGGTTGTGGTTTTCATCTGCCAGTTGTGCCTTTCTCTCTATAATGTTTTACAGTTTGTACCACCCTGCAGATGAGGTATAAAACAGAGGTCCCTTCTGCCCATATCTGGTCACTGTCAAGGTGGAAGTTAAATGTCCCATGACACTAATCAAGAAGAATGGTGGGATTCCGAGCATCATGGCCAGAACAGATGTTTAATAGTTCCATTTGGTCTGGTCTGAAGAGTGGGTATGCTCCAAAGCATCACTATGTACCACGCTGTCTTATTTAAAGGCAAACCTGGTGAGTTACCTACATAGCAGATCCAAGTATTCATGATGGTTTCATTTATCTAAAATGGATTATTTACTGTATCACTGAGAGGTAAATATCTGGGTAAATTTGCTGCAGCTTTACTGTGCATTGGAAATGTGTTCACATTCTAATGGAAATTCTTTTGGAAAATTTGAAAAACTATTAAGCAAACAGGTTTGGCCATTCTAGGCAACAAACATTTTTATTTATTTGAATTTTTTCTGCTATTTTTGTTATACAACTTATAACTTCTACTCTCCTTGATATTGCAAGCACAATAGAATTTATTGCCAGTTACCAAAGATAAACTCAGACTCTTGCTTCTGCACTGCAGGCTTTAGTTTGCACTTTTTCAAGACTCTGCACATTGCACTGTGACACATAAGCACTCTAAGTCAAACAGCTATACAACAGAAGCCTATCCTTTGGCAAATTAATTATTCAATAGTTCTAGGCAACCAGAATAGTGTTATGCTTGTGCAACTATGATAATTGCTTGGTTGTTCACACTGCCTAGTCCAGGGGAATTATCACCCTGTAGGGGTACCGAAGGCAAGGAACCCTCAAAGAGGGTTCCAGCCTTAGAGGTGCAGCAGGAAAGAGTCCCTTGGCAAAAGGTACCATAGGAAGAAGCCTCCTGAGGAAAGAGGCATGCCACTGGAGGAGAAAGGGAGGACGGTGGGGAAAAGAAAAAGTGCTTTAGAAGGAGGCTGTGAGGAACTGCTTATGTAGCTCAGGAAGGGGACGTGGCTGGTTGCTCACCCAATGGAACTACAGGTACAGCCTTTCAATTCAATTGGCCTATGCAACCAGATTAGTGTTATGTTTTTGCAACTGTAATAACTGTTTGGCCTTTCAAACTCTCTGTTCCATGGGGAATTACCATCCTGTAGGAGTACCGAAAGCAAGGAATCCTCAAAGAGCTTTACACCCCTAGAGGTGCCACAGCAATGAGTCCCTTGGCTAATGGTACCTTGGGAATGAGCACCAGAAAAAACATTGAACAGTAAACATTGACTATAAGGTAGAGAAGCAGATTGTCAGCAACAGATAGCTTGACGAAATGCAAATAAGATGCTCAGGTTGTCATGATTGCACTGATAAAATGGATGCACAGATGATATCAGGGGGGCTTCCTAAGGAGAGAGGGAATGGAGACTAGGGCAACCATCCATCTCCATACAACAGTGGAAACCTACCAATGGAAACTAGGGAATATACTATAAACATCTAACTACATATTATGACCTTTGGCACAGAGGAGGGGAAAAAACCTTTTTACAGGAGGAAACCACTGGGGATCTGAGGCTTATATCACCTTCCCTACAGGCTATGGGTAGTTTATTTATTGATGGCTCTGCTGCTGAAATTTAGAAACCCAATCAAAGGAGAAGAATATTCCAATTTGGTGGAAATCTCCCCCAATCTCTCTAACAGGAACGCCATGAGGGGTTGTGAGAGGCCTCTGCAACAATGGGTACTATGTATTAAGAGTGGACCCACAAGGCAAGAGGAGGAGAGTGATGACACTCAGCACCTAAAACAAATAGAGTGAACCAGGGGCTGTCTTACAGAGAATAGCTTTTGAAGGTACCACGGTGAAGCCATAGCCAAAGAAGCACCTTTGGCTGTAAATGCTCCACCCCTCGCCAGCTGAAGTCTTAAATTCTGCATCAAGAGGTGCACAGCATAACTGCACACTAAAGCTCTGCCCAGAGCGAGGACATTTCCTCTATGGGCCAGATGAAAAAGACCCCACCCTGAAGTTCACCTGCTCAAGATGTAAACTTTGTGAGTGCAGAGTGAGACTGTTGGCTTGCAGGGTGAGCCCTGAGCCAGAAAAGGTAATGGACATATTTGGCATGCCTCTCATTTATTAATGAGTGCAAATCAACACTGAGTGCTAGATGGGAGGAGACCTGGTGAAGCCAGTAGCAGTAGATTAGGTAGCAGATTTTTGATGAGGGGCTGAGCAAAGCCAGCGGCTGTATACTGATGAGGAAGCAGGCCTTAACATGGTTGTGAGCAAACTGCAACCATGAGAACTACCAAGTGGGGCCTTGGTGAGGTTGGAGGCTGCAGTGTGAGCCAGTGTTTGGTGATTTGACAGCAGAAGCAAACAGCAGAAAACAAGCCAACCGAGTCCATTATGGAAGTCAAATTGATGGTGACATTGAAGGTAGGTGTTTAGGCAGTGAGAGGCTATGATACCAGTGACTGAATCAATAAGATTTAGCATAAATTGATCAATGAAGTTTAGCAGATAGGAGATCTGTAGCAGGATTTGCAACAGGATTTTCAACAGCAATAAAATGGTCAGCAGCAGAGGTAGGCATGATGCACTGCATATTAGATACGATGAATTATGTATATGCATGGCCAACCAGTTCCATAAAGGAGCAAATCATAGTTTACATAGAAAGCATATGATGCTATGGTTTCAGCATGAATAGAGAATTAATATGAATGCATGAATACTGAATTGATGTGATTGGCATGAATACCTTAAATGTCATTAAGGCAGAGATAAGTTATTCCAGTAAGAATCATGCAGCACAGTAATGCAATGAAATGAACATCTGAAGGCCATGTAGCCTGCAAGGTGTACTGATTTATACAAGAATAACAAAGCCATGAAGGCAAGAAAGCAGGACAAAATCATATACTGTAGGTTATATAAAGCATGCTCCTGCTACTCGGAGCCACGATGCCCCACTATGACATCACAGTCCCCTGACATGGGAATAACAGCTGAGTATTGTGAAACCAAACAGCACTGTAATGTTGATAGGGTAGGAACCACCAAAACAGAGGTATTTTTACTGGCATATTCCCAGGTAAGGACAGCAAAATGGTAGCAGCTGCTGAAGCAGTAGGGCAACAATAAACTGCAGCAGAGCTATAGAATGGGGAGGCAGTTAGCTTGCAAAGAGAGACAGAATCAGGTGCAAACAATTAAGCTGAAGCACAGTAGACAACGGAAAAACCAAAATGGTGGTGGAAGCATACAAAACAATTGCAGGAAAACTGATAATTGGTAGGCAGAAAAGCAGCAGGCTGAGCAATATCTGATGAGGAAATGGAGCCTGAGGAACAGGCACAGGACAGCTGAAGGTAAGGAATAATCATATGTAACCTGAAGCACAAATAAATAATGCATACACAGGGTGCTAGAAAACTAGAAAGCCCAAAAGAAACAGACAAAGCAAACACAAGTACAGGAGCAGCAAGGAAACAAGCACACAAGGAAGTATGGAGCAGCTGGAGGAAAGCAGTACAAGCCAAAAACAGAACACAGAAACTGAAGTCCAGCACAAATCAGCAGAGTCCAAACACGGTAAGAGTGGGGAGGGGGACAAAGCCCCAACAGGTCCTAAAGAAGAAGACAGACTGACAGAGCATCTGGCTGCAAAGAGAAAGTGCTTCAGAAGGAGGCTATGAGGAACCTCTTGTATAGCTCAGGAAGAAGGTGTGACTGATTGTGCATCCACTTGAACTATAGGGATAGCCTTTCAATTGTAAATATCATACATTATTGTCTGTTTTCTTCTGGGATCACAGATGTGCTGTCTTTTAGCTGGGTATACTCTAACAGACTGGGAGATATATCCCCTAGCTTTACTTTGGTTGTAATTAGTCTGTGAATCCCAGTATATTGTATTCAGTTTGGGCCCTTGATCTCACTCAGTTTGTATGTGGCTAACTGTATCACTCAAAACTTTCTAAATTACATTTCTGACAAAGTGTATAGCTGGCTATATCCAAGGGGACAGGGAGATATATCCCCAAAAAATCAATTGCCTCTCCCCCAAGCTGATTAGTTACGTGCACTTCATACCAGTTTTATCTATGTGGTAGCATGGTGTGATACTATAAGCTGAGCAGCATTCTGTTTGACTTCTCAAAGTGTTGTTCTTTTTTAAACAGTGCACATAAGACATTGTGTGCTGTATCTCTCAAGCCTATTCATATTTGAAACATATGCCATTATGTTTTGTTGCTGTACGAAGAATTTTCTTGGCTTATTAATAGAGACTGAAATAGAATTTGAGAATCTATTTTTGAACACACACTGAATATTGCACAATATCATTAGAGCTGCTGTTCTCTCCTAAAATAAAGTGATTAAACTTTTCAGGTGACTATTTTTAGATGTTTCCCAATGCTGGCAGTCTATTTCATATTTTACCCTATACTGAATATCTGGCTGGAATTGATACTCTGTAAATTTTGCACATTATTTTTAAGCTGCCTAATATATGAGTGAAACCTATACAGCTGTATGAGAGATTCAGTTCATTTTTGGAGCAATCATAATTGTTGTGCTGCCAAATAGCTGCTGCATATTTTAACAGAAAAGAACATTAATATTAAGATCCTGGAGTTAGTATACAAGTGCTTCGAATATGAGACATTCACTGATTTTTGTAACTTTGCTCTACTTTTGAAAACCTTGAATTCATTTATAAAATATTTTTCCAAGTGCTTGTTGCATTACATGGTCAAATTTAATGAGGCTGAATATATAATCCTGGTATTATTTCCACATGTTTGTAGCTAAACAAACATAATGTATTTGGGTTACTGAGAAATTTACTATGTACATATGAAGATGTTAGCAAAACACTCTGCTCTGGTGCTTGTTCTGCTCTAGGAGACTGTGTTTAGGATTTTCCCTGAACTTGTCAACATTTCCCCATCAATAAAACAGTTCCATCTAGCCCACACCTAGGACATACTTGGAAATGAACTACCAGAGCTCTGTGTGCCTTTCCTGGTCAGAAATTACACATACACTCACTGTGCATTTTATATACAATATGCTGATCTGCTGCTGTTAACTTTATGTCTGTCTGTTAGTTTCAATTATTACATACCTTTTTATAGTATAACCAATGTCTAGCTTGTGTATTTCTATACATTGTAACTGATGTTTTGCTGCTTTAACAACTGGGACTTCATTGAAAATGAGCTATGCTCAGCTGAATGCTTCCCTTATTCTTATGAATTAAAAGGATTTACTACTTTACTACGGCTGCAGTGGGCATAGCCCTGTAGACATCTCAAGATCTCTTTAGAGTAAAGGGAGCCCACCAGATACTGAACTGGCTTTTTAAATACTGAAGGTGAATGGCAATCACTGTACGTTCACCACACTGTTTTGTCCATCAGTATCAGTGGAGCACAGCAATGTCTGCTGTGTTCAAGATGGCAGTACAGAGTTTTCAGAACATGCATGGCAACTCTCACATGTGTGGCAACTCTTGCATGCACAGAGAAGTCCAGTGGCCATCTTGGATATAGAAGACTGTGCCGCCATGCCACCATAGTTCACTGCATATGTGCTAGTCAATGCATATGTGCAGAAAACCCTGCACCGCCATCTTGAACATGGCGGCACAGTCCGCCATGTTCTGCCAGATCTCAGCTGCCCCGACATGAGCTGCAGCCATAGTGGCTCTTGCTAGAATTTGATTTTGCAGCAGTGTATCTCACTGATGGATTTTTCTCCTTGGTTACCCATTCTGTCATGTTTCACCTGGAAACAAGCTTCAGATTAGTGCACCTTTCCCAGAGAACAATTTGAAATAATCAGATAAACTAAGAGCATAAGCCACGTTTAAGTACCATGCCACAAAAGTAATCAGCAATTAAGTTTCAGGACATAAAGTGTTTTAAATAACATGCTATCTCCTATTCTTAACTGTGCATGTCTACATGTCTTTAGAGATGTTAAGTATCCATTTTTAGGAAGGATCCCTCTGTAAGATAGCAATATTATATTTTCAGTGTGGTAAAGCACTTTGCTATCAACATTATCCAATTCAGATTTATGTAGCCCATCGTGGTTTAAATGAATAAAAAGATAAACATGTTTATCAATATTTGTGCCATATACAGTACTTTCCCCATTAAGATTTTGTATGCAATTAAATCAAGTAATAGAAACTTACTTGGCAAATACACCATATTTTAAAAAAGTCTACTGGATGCACATGGCAGCAATTAATGTTCATATGCCCCAGGTGTTTGATATATATGCATATATTGCAATCTGAAACAGATCAAAGCTGTGAAAGTTTTTTCTTCCTGAAATTAAAAGTTATACCAGTCTCTTTGACAATAACTATAGTTTGGTCAAGAAAACATTGTTTTTCAGTAAAAATTTCAAACATCAATGGCACAGTAAGGCTGACACTTACTCTGTATATCATTTATAAAGCCTGAAAATAAAAATAATATATTAAAGTATAGTAGAATGTATATTTATATTGTTACCTAATCTGAAATATGCCTAATGAAAATGATAAATGTTTTGTGGAACATAGTTTATCTGCAGTAGTCCCAAGACAAGTATTTCTTAAATACATTTTGCATTATGTTTTAACTGCAGTATTTTAACACACACACACACACACACTTCTGTAGCCAAGCATTTCAGAGTTCTTCAAATATCTGGTATATAAAAAAATGTCTACTGAATACCTCTACGTTAAAAGGAATGACCACCACATTAAAGTGATATGGTAAAATGAGAATGGAAATGGCACCACAATCCACAAAGGAGTTGTATACAGACCCCCATGTCAGGGGGAAGGAATGGACAAGGATATGATAGAAGGCATTCTTAGGATGGCAGAGAAAGGGAAGATACTGTTGATGGGGGACCTGAATATGCCAGATGTTAAATGGAGCACATTTGCTGCAGCCACATCCAAGAACAGGGCAATTCTTGATGCCCTACAGGTGGCATGCCTCAGATAGCTAGCTTTGGAACCCACTCATAAGGGAGCAATCTTAGACCTCGTACTCTCAAATGGGGACAGAGAGAGAGGATCTCAGATCTAGAAGTGGGTAGCCATGTGGGAACAAGTGACCACCAAACAGTGTGGTTCACGATAAACTCAGCTACAGGGTCAAGCCATACAAAAGTGAGGGTACTGGAAATCAGGAGGGCGGACTTTGGCAAGATGGGAGAGTGCCTTACAAAAGCACTAGCAAATAGGCTAGAAGGAGGGGTGGAGCAACAATGGGGAAATGTAAAAACTGCCATCACAGAGGCAACAAGCCTTTAGTGAAGCAAATAAACAAATCAAAATTAAAGAAAAAGCCACTATGGTTCTCAAAAGAGGTGGCGGGCAAAGACAGGGAGAAAAAGATAGCATTCAGGAAGCATAAGGAAACACAGAAGGAGCAGGACAGAGAGCTGTACCAGTTAAGGCAGAAGGAAGCAGGAAGGGAAGTCAGAACAGCAAAGGACCAAACTGAAGAAGGGGGATAAAACCTTTTATAGGTACATCAGTGAGCATAGAAAGACAGAGGGAGGGATAGTGAGGCTGACTAGAATGGACGGTGGGTGGGCAGAGAGGGACAGTGAAAAAACAGGGATACTAAATGAATATTTCTGCTCAGTATTCACAAAAGAAATGGGGGGAAGTGCCTAATCCAATTAACAGAAGTACTCTGGATAGGGGGGTTGATCCCAGTCCTTTCACAGAAGAAAGGGTTCTGAAAAACTCCTAAAACTGAAGGTGGACAAAGCAATGGGGCCTGATAGAAATTCACCCCAGAATTCTAAAAGAATTAAGGAGAGAACTAGTGAAATCACTGACGACCCTTTTTTAACAAATCATGGGAGGATGGTGTGGTACCTGAGAACTGGAGGAAGGCAGATGTGATTCCCCTTCACAAAAGTGGGAAGAAGACAGAGGCAGGAAACTACAGACCTGTCAGTTTGACCTCTGTGGTAGGGAAAATGATGGAATCACTCCTGAAGGAAAGAATTGTTGAGTACTTAGAGGCCAGTGGGGCTCAGGACTCAAGGCAGCATGAGTTCACTGCGAAAAGGACATGTCAGACAAATCTAATTGATTTCTTTGACTGGGTGACAAAAGTAGTAGACCAGAGAGGTGCTGTGGACATGGCCTACCTAGACTTTTGCAAGGCATTTGACACAGTCCCACACAAAAGATTAATAGTCAAATTAACCAGCCTGAGAGTGGGTCCCAGGGTGGTAGCCTGGGTGAAACATTAGCTGGACAACAGGACACAGAAGATAATTGTAAATGGAGTCCACTCTGAAGAAAGAAAGGTTACTAGTGTGGTACCACAGGGTTCAGTACTGGGTCCAGTCCTTTTTAATGTCTTTATAAGTGACATTGCAGAGGGACTGGAGGGAAAATATGCCTCTATGCAGATGACACAAACATCTGCAGCAATGTTGATACACAAGGGAGTGTGGAAAGGATGAGAAGGGACTTGACAAGGCTGGAGGAATGGTCAGAAGTATTGAAGCTTGGATCCAATGCAAAGAAGTGCAAAATTATGCACCTGGGAAACAAAAACCCAGGGGAAGATTACAAAATGGGGGGGTGGCGGTAGTAACAACAACAAAAAATGGAAAGGGACCTGGGGATAACAGATGACTAAAGGTAAGGGGCAAATGTGAGAAGGCAGTAGTGAGGGCTGGGGGATACCGGGATGTATAGGGAGAGGCATCACCAGCAGAAAACAGGAAGTTGTTATCCCTCTGTACAGACAATTGGTGAGATCCCATCTGGAGTATTGCATCCAGTTCTGGAGACCCTATCTCCACAAGGACATAGGCAGGATAGAGGCAGTCCAGAGGAGGGCAACTAAAATGGTGCAGGGTCTGCAAAGGAAGCCATATGAGGAGAGACTAAAGGAGCTTAATATGTATATCCTTGAGGAAAGGAGGGAGATGGGGGACATGATAGAAACTTTTAAGTACCTCAGTGGAATCAACAAAGTCCAAGACGGTAGCATCTTTCAGAAAAAGAGACTTACAAGAACAAGTGGACACAATTTGAAGATATGGGGGAGGCAGTTCAGGGGCAATGTGAGGAATTATTTTTTTCACAGAGAGGGTGGTGTATGCATGGAACAGCCTTCCTGAGGAGGCTGTGGGGTCTAAAACTGTGGGAGAATTCAAGAATACATGGGACAGACATAAGGGAATTTTTGTGGGAGGTAGGAAAAAATAGGCAGTTGGTTAACTTGCATCTGCAGCTTATTCTGTAGGTAGAGATATGGCAGAGTAGGTTGGCCAGGCAGTCCTTATCTGTCATCAAAGTCTATGTTTCTATGAAGTAACAATCCAGTGAAGGTGCTAATAATTAAAAAAATTACACGGGTTTTACAGCTGGAAAATCCAGTTAGCCTAATGAAAAAAAGCATTAAGTTGAATTTAGATCCTTTCTTCAGATGAGACATTGAACAAAGGTCTGTGATTCCTTGCATGCCCATTATTGCCAAGAACCTCAGAGTGAGGTTTAGACCTCCTGACAATTGACGACCACGTGCAGGCAATATTTAGTGTTTGCAAAGTTTCACTTGTTGCTATAACTTTTCCCTTCCTAACGGGGACTGTAGGTGTGCATTACCGCACTACCTCTCCCATTTTTCACCCACTTTGTAATTACTTGCAAAGTATGGCTGCTTGATGGGTGTGGTCAATGCCAATTCGACCCACCCCACAACAGTTTTGAATTGCAAGCTTACAAGTGCACAGTAGCCTGACTGTGTATAAGTGCACCTGTTGTGGATCGATACACAGCACGGAGCCTTTTCTCAGTTTGATTTTTCATTCCCTCCCTCACAATAGCCACCATATCAAATATCTGTGCAGAACTGAGACTTGATGGCTCAAACTTCCTTGCCTCCCATGGAGGATGGTCCGACTTAATGCGGGACACAACTCAATCCAAAAGTCCTGTGCTGGGGATTTCAACCCAGCACTCAGAGACGAGACAAACAGCCAGAAAGCGAGAAGCTAAAGAGCTGTTGGTCGCTTATCTCTATGCTGCTCTGGAAGCCTCCAAAGTGAGGTTTCGTACCCTTGAACTGCAAATTTCATCTCTTAAGCAGAAGATGGGGTTGCAGGAAACTGAATGTGTGAGACAAGAGCAGGGTTTGGAGTCTGAGCTCCAAACTCTGTGAAATGAAAATGATTCCCTTTTGCATCATTCTGCTCAGGCAGATGAGCGGGAACTTTGTATGATGAAGCAGGAGTGTAAAAGTTTGAGACAGGATAAGGGGCAGGCTTTGCAAATTAATGACTTGTTAAGTAGAACAAATGAACAAATGTGTGAGGAGTTGGGAGAGTTACATGATGAGATAAACCAGGTACGTAATGACTTAGGGTTAGCCCTAATACATCTGGGGTAGATGGAACTAGATTACCTGCATACCACTCCCTGCCACTACCTGTGACTCTGGGACACCTGAAGGCCTATCTTACCTTCCAGTTAATGGTACTGCATGATCACCTAGTATAATTGGAATTGACTTCTTGGCACCACATGGCTGTGTGGTAGACCTAGCCAACATGTTACTGAAACAAATCCAGGGACAATATCACAGCATCATGATCCCAGACTCACATGTGGTTGCAACAATCTCTGTGAACAACAAAGAGTATGACATCGTAGATTTGTTTAAGAACCATGAGCTTTTCCCAGAACTCCTCCCCATTCTACAAAGGCATCTGGAGGCATTTCCCACCAGAAAGCATGACTGTGGCAGGATGCACACTGTCATTGAAGTGACAGGCCCAGCACATGAGAGGCAACAGCAATACCCCTTTCCACCTGAGACCTTGCCTTCTCTTAGGGAAACAAATCACTCCTCAAGCAAGGTGGAATCAGGATATGTTTCCACTGCAAATTCCCCAGTGCAGCCTGTAAAAAAACCCACAGGTGCCTGGAGACTTACTATTGACTGCAGGAGACTAAACTAGGTCACCTCCAGTTGTGCCTCAACTGTAGCATCAGCACCAGACTTGCTATGACTACTGACCCCTAACCAACAATGGTTTAGTGCCCAGGACATCTCCAGTGGTTTCTGGTCACTGCCATTGGCCCCCATATGTCAATACAAGTTTGCCTTCACCTTTGAGGGCAGGCAGTACACCTGGACCTGCTTACCACAGGGTTTCCATAATAGCCCCTCCCTGTTCCATTTACACATGATGGATGCCCTTGAGGGTTTCTCTACACCCCAGTGTCTCTTGCAGTATGTGGTGACCTGTTGTTGGCCACAGCCTCACAGGAACAACAGCTGAATCTCTTAGATGTACTAATGACACTCATCCAGAGGGCAGGCCTCAAATGTAACCCTGCAAAAGCACAACTATGTCAGAAAGAGGTACTCTTTCTGAGTCTGAGGATAACAGACCAGGGCTGAAGCCCTACCTGGAAAAAGATACAAGGATTGCAAGATCTGCCACTGCCTACCAGCATGGCCACCCTTAGAAGGTTTCTAGGTATGGTAAACTATTCCAGATATTTTTATTTGTGATTTTGCTCAGAAGGCCACCCCTCTGTATGAATTATTGAAAAAAGATATCTCCTGGACTTGGGGCCCCATTCACACCCAAGCTGTGATGTCACTGAAACAGGCCTTGGCCTGAGCTCCAGCTTTGGTCAACCCCAATCCAGACTTGCCATTCCATCTGGAGTGTTCCACCTCTGACATTGCTATGTCTGCAGTCTTGCCCAGAAGTTCCATGGCACCCTGAGACCCATTTCATATGCATCACAGCTCTTGACCCCAGTGGAATAGAAGTTCAGCCTTTGTGAAAGGAACCTTCTAGCCACCTACTGGGCTGTCAAGCACTGCCTGTATATCACTGGGTACTCCCCACTGATGATCAATACAAATCACACCCCAACAACCTTTCTGCTATCAGACAGAGTAAAGGATGGTCAGTCTCTAATATCAGGCTGACACACTGGTCCCTCCTTCTCCAGGTCAGAGTTATTAAGGTCCACCCAACCAAAATGCCATCCATGTTGGTGCATGGCCTCCTTTTTCAAGGAGAACCCTATGACTATACACTGTAGCCACCTGATCTACCAGATCCAGGTCCTTTCCTTCCAGCTATGCCACAGCTACTTGAGAACACCTCACTGTGCCATGTCTTTATGGATGACTCAACTTCATACTACCAGGGAGAACAGATAGCAGGAATGGGCATATTAGTCATTTACCCCTTTGGTAACACTGTTAAAATTTCTAAGCATTGCAGTATGGCATCATCACAGTATGCAGAGATGGCAGCGGTGGCCTGCACGCCTGAGTTCCTCCAGCATGGAACCAAGAACACCATCATTTTCATAGACTCTAACTGGGTTTGTTGTTCCCTTACAGAATTTCTCCCTTTCTGGCAGAAGAACTCCTTTCTCTCTTCTGAAGGCAGCCCAGTGAAGCACAAGGAGCTGGTAATATACATTTATTCACTGGCACAGAGGTTTTCACACAAACTCTGTGTACACAAAGTTATGGCTCACTCCATACACGACCCTTATCATGCCTTCAATAACACTGCTGACACCTTTGCAAAGGAAGGGGCCTGGGGGGGCATCTGGATGATGGACCATCCAGAGGCCAGAGTGGCCATACACATTACAGCAGTCAGGAAGAAACCTGAATCCTTTTCCCCTTGGATTTGTCAGTAGCCCAACACACTGACTCTGAACTCTGAGATGTGTTCAGATTCCTGGACAAAGGTACTGAGAAGGATTTACCTACCCATAACCCCTGCTGAAGGCATGACGGTAAGCTACAGCTGTCCCCTGATGACAAGTTCATCTGGTACCAACCAGATGACACCCCCACCAAATTGTGGGTTGTTCCTTATCACCTTAGGTCTGGATTTCTGCACCAGGTACATGACATCCCCACTGGTGGACACCAGGGAGTGGAAAACACACTCCAAAGGCTTAAGACCACTGCCTGGTGTCACCAAGGATGTCAAACAGTACATAGACAACTGCCTTGTTTTTGTGCAAAATAACACCATCCCTACCAAACTTAATGTCAAGTTACTACCACAGAGGCATTCTGGCCCTTGGCATGCCATACAGACTGACTTTATTGGTCCTCTGACGAATACCAGCAGAAACAACAAATACACCCTTGTGGTAACTGACCTCTTCTCTAAGTGGGCTGAAACTTTCCCCACTAAGACATGCACTGCTAAAACCACTGCCAAAATCCTGGTGGAACTGATTTTCTCCAGGTGGGGCCTACCTCTCAAGGTAGACTCTGACAAAGGAACCAGTTTTACAGGTGAGATGATGAAAGAAACTTTTGAACTCCTCGGAGTTCATCAGAAGTTCCACATACCTTACCACCCACAATCTTCAGGCCAAGTAGAGAGAGCCAACAGATGGATTAAGCAAATGCTTTCCATATTCATTGTAGCCAATCCCAAGGATTGGGATTTCCTATTGCTGTTACTCCTTATGGCAATTACCTAGAAACCTAGAAGTTGATGGCAGATAAGGACAGCAGGGCCCAGCCATTCTGCCCATTTCTTTTTCTACCTTATAAATGTGCCATCAGCCTTTGCTCTGTCAGTGGCCTATCTATTCATACTCATCTGTATTGCTCCCTTATGCCTATCCCATGCCTGTTTGAAGCCCTGCACTGAATTCATAGCCACCACTTCCTGAGGTAGACCGTTCCATGCATCCACCACCCTTTCTGTGAAAAAGAATTTCCTCACATTCCCCCTTAATCGGCCTCCCTCTAATCTCATGCTGTGTCCTCTTGTCCTGCTGTTTTTCTTATATTTAAACATGTTAGACTCTTTCACCTTGTTAATGCCCTTAAGGTGTTTGAATGTTTCAATCATATCACCTCTCTCCTTCCTTTGCTCAAGGGTATACATATTGAGCTCAGTTAATCTGTCCTCATATGTCTTCTGATGCAGTACCTGCACCATTGTGGTTGTCCTTCTCTGGACTGCCTCAATTTGGTTAATATCCTTGTGAAGGTGTGGCCTCCAGTACTGCATGTAGTACTCCAGATGGGGCCTAACCAGTGTCTCTGTAAAGAGGGATTATAACCTCCCTCTTACGACTTGTGATACTCTTACACCTACGGGCACACCCTCAGCCACCACCCAGTTGACACCTTTTGAGGTGAAAACTGGTAGACAAAAGAGATTACCTGAACACCTGTTGTTTGACCTGCAGACCCCCACTGCAGACTGTGTCTCAGTGGATCAATATGTGGAAAAACTCAGACAAGACCTCATACACACTCATTTGTATGCTGCTAATTGCATGCGTAAGGCCCAGCAACAGCACAAAATCTAGTTTGACAAACATGCACAAGAAGTGGATTGGCAAGCTTGGTATCAGGTAATGGTTCTCTGGTTTGCACATCTCACACATTCCTTCTCAAATAAGTGCAGTCTATCAAGTTCGACTCATGCAAAACAACAAACTGACTGACAAATGGTTACATGCAAACCAACTAAAACTTTATGAAGGAGTATAATTACTTTTCCTCACCACATTGGGCAGAATAGTGCTAATTTACTAATGTTTGATTTTCCTTTTCAGATACACTGACAAGATGGCTGTCTTGTTCCATTTTCTCCTCTTCTCAGGAGTTATCCCCTGCATCCAAGGCATGGTAAAGCACCTCCTTCCTCACCTTGATACACCTGCAACCACCACAGAGGGAGTCTCCATCAATATTCCTGACAATTTGATTACTGTCCAGGAGGGTTCTGATGCCTACCTCATTGCCTCGGTTGTTGCACCTGACAAATCTACCCTACAAATTGAGTGGCAGACTAAATCACAAGGACAAATACTCCCCGTGGCCAAGCTCTCCAAGGGAATTTTCCATGGTTGGCCCAATGCAAAATTATCCCCAAATTGTACTTTGTCCATGCTCCAAACCTCTCTTAGACATTCTGGTTTATTCAATATCACTGTCTTAATTGACCCCTTATATTGTGATTCATTGTCTAAAGATTCTGCCAGGAAATGTTGTGCTGTACACAACATGGCATCAGCTGCCATGTATTTATCTGTGTTACCCCCTAGTGTGAAACAGCTTTTGGAATGTCCAAAACAAACCCCTGGTCCTCGTAGTGGTCTCACAGCCAATGTTTTACCTGGCACACTTATTAACAACTTACAATTTATGCATATACCTGTTTTGTTTAATTTGATTTACTGGAATATGAAAGAATTTGGTATGTGTCATACTACTAATACATCATTGTTTTATAGTACTTTATTGCTTGATAGCTTAGCTGCTTTTCAGATTCGCAATCAAGACCCTATTGCTGGGGTACACACCACCGAGCATAGAGGAAATTTTAGAAGAAAACCTAATACAGCTGATCAAAGTCATAAACATAATACATGTGACACATCTGATGTCACTGGTGCCTCAGGTACCCTTACTGGTGTCTTTGGTTCTGCAATGTCTATCTGGGATAAAGCAGACATTGCTACTATCAAAGCACATTCACAGAAGTTTGAAACTGGTATGATCAATGACATCATACCTCCATTATTGCATGGTTTGGATGGCCTAAGCCAGAAAGAAAGATATACTGTATACGATATTCACGATATTGCTAAGGCATTTTCAGACTCTAAAGATAAGATTAACTCACTCATTGCACAAAACAATAAAGAAGCAGATAAGCAATACATTGCCAGTGAAATATTATGTTCAGCCTATGGCTCTTACATTATAACTGCCATCAATAATCTATTCCGTGATCTATAATCCAGAAGAATCCCTGATATCATACATGACAAACGTAGCTCTAAATGGTATTGTCATCATTGTAAATCCCCTAACTGTGTTGCCATGTGTATGTTACAGCCTTTAACTATTCCTATTTCTACTGCCACGGATTTGGGTTTTGTGACCAGGCACCCTAATACTGGTCCTTGTTTTACTTCAAACAAATGCTCAATCAAAGATACTATGTTTGTCTTTTTTACTGTTTCTTTACCATGTTTTGATCCTACTACAGCTATATTTGATAAACTCGCATCTGTACACTCCACCTTGATGATGACATCTACAGAGAATGCCTTGATTTTCCTCCTCTCTTGGTCTTCTGTCCTCTTCTGGATGCATGGGTCTTGCCACACAGGGACTGTTGTGTGAAGAAAGGGTATATTTATTTGTGTCGATGTGACATATTTGATGTTATTAAACCTGTATGTGGCTATTCCCCAGACAATATCAATTGGTCCTTTTCCATGGATGATGACATCACCACTAATGGCACAGAATACCAGGCCTCAACATCTGCTCCAGATGATTCCAAACTCTACAAGACTTACCGGGAGGAGGTTCACCGCCTGTCAACACAGATTTCAAAACAAACTTATACTGTCCCCGTACAGTTGCAAAAATGGAGACTGCCTACTGTGAAAATGCAATATAATTCTGATGGTGAATATTGTGTGGTTACTAACTATAAGATGTTTCAGTACGCAGACAAAACATGTGTTATTGATATCCCATATTTCTGTTTCGTTCCCCATCAGAAACTGTTATTGGGCACACAGTTATTACCCTCGTTCCCCTTATGAATGCTGATATCATTAATGGTAACCCTGATTATCTGCTCACTCTTTCTGAGTATTTACCTTACTATAATGTACACATTGATCCTCTCACTTTGACTTTTAAATCACTTTTAGATAGGAAAGACACTCATCTCATCCAAATCAGCAATAATATCTCCAACGCTAATGAAGCTGTACTTGCCCTCAGTAATGATGATGATATGAACAATGCACTTACTAACACTTGGTTAGAAATTACCTTTAAAGGTTTTGTTATTATACAAGCATTTTTGATATTTGTTCTTATTATTATGCTTTGCTGCCTACAGCGCACATTATGCTATTGGGTCTTGTAAACTACCCCTGCTCCCTATCCATTTCCTTAATGTTGCCTGTGTTGCCCTGAGATGCAACAAAGGGGGGACTGTTATATCAGGTCCCTGTACCCTAATTGGCACCCCACAGGTACACAACAGACAGCTAGCATTTAGGTATATGTTATTCTAACATATAGGGCTAGGGGCATCTACCGTACAAGAGTAGATGTCAGGATATGTATGCACATTATTGTTATACACTTTACTTTCCAATATACATATGTATTTCTTGCTTACAAGATGATAGGACATCTGTGTCCTTGTAATGATTGTGATATATAAGTCTGCATTGCCATCTTCTGATGATTTGTATTATTACAAGACTATGTACAAACTGTAACTCTTTGTTTCTACAAAGTGATGACTTCTACAAAATTGTATAATGTTATCTTGGACTGAGGAGCCACCTCTAATTTAACCAAGAGGGCTCATCTCTGTAACTAGAAATGTTTCTATCATACAGTAACCATGGTAATTATCATAGGTATAGAATGTAAGACGTTATGTCTTATACCTCTGAGACCCCAGGAGACACAGAGATTCCTCAAGGTATAGGGAACGCTTAGCATTGGCTTCCAGTTCCTATTGGTAAGAACTGCTTAGGGCAACTGTGATTTTCCTTTTGGTAGTAATACACAAACTTTATTACTCTTATGCAATGTGTCTGTGATTCCTTGCATGCCCATTATTGCCAAGAACCTGAGAGTGAGGTTTAGACCTCCTGACAGTAGAAAGGCTTTGTATAGAAAGGCAATCTAAAAATAAATGTTCTTTAGTCTGTAGACATGACTCACAGTTTTGCCCTGGGCAGTGTCTCTCATTCAGGCGTTTATGTTTGTATTTATTGTTCTGGACACCCAGTCATCTATGGGAACTTAGCACAGAGATGTTCCATATTCTAGGTGGGATCCACACATCTATAAGTATGCTAAGTATTATTTTAGTTAAACTAATAGAGGGGGTGGAAAAGCTGTGTTCATCATAGTATTATATAAATCTTTTCTGAGAAGTGAAGTCATCCCAGAGTACATGAGACACCACTGTCTGATCTTAAATGCTAAATGTTTAAGTTATTCTGGATGAAATGAAAAGTTCACTGTTCTAGGCAAGCAATATTTACCCATATAAAAACACAGAAATCTGATGGCAGAAAAGGACCTCCAGGCCTATCAAGTCTGCACATTAAACCCAGACCCATAGATAACCCTAGTCCAAAATCTTTTCTCCCATTTCCTGTTCCCCCCCGATGGAGACCCCATCCTTGTTCTTTTTCCAGGTTCCTTCCCCCCTCCAGCTTTTGGTTATTCCCATGTGTTTATCCCATGCTATCTTAAATTAACCTACCTTTTTGGCCCCCACAACCTCTGCTGGCAGTCTGTTCCAGGGAGGTCACCACCTTCTTTGTGAAATAGTATCCTCTCCTATTCCGTCTGAACTTTCCTTCCTCCGACTTCAAATTATGCCCTCTAGTATGTCTCAATCATGTCCCCCTCTCCCTCTAAATTTCCAGGAATACAGATCAAGCTCTTCCAATCTTTCCTCATAGGACTTCTGTTGCATGCCTTGCACTATTTTGGCCACCCGCCTCTCAACTCTCTCCATCCTTTTGATATACCTATGTAAATGAGGTCTCCAAAACTGGACCCCATATTCAAAGTGGGGTCTCACCAAGGACTTGAAGAGGGGCATTAACAGCTCCCTTCTCCTGCTTGTTGTACCCCTTCCTACACATGGCAGCATGTGAGTGGCATTACCTACTGCTTCATTGCACTGTTTAGCCACCTTTATATTGTCTGAAATGATAATCTCCAGATCCCACTCCTGTTCTGTTACCATGACTTTTTCTGCCCCCAGAGTACACAGCCTGTGTATTTTTGTGCCCAATGTGCATTATTCTGCACATCTTTGCATTAAATCTTTATGGGCAGACTGGATGGGCCTTGTGGTCCTTATCTGCTGTCAACTTCTATGTTTCTATGTTTCTACTGCCAAATTTCTGACCACTCCTGTAGTTTTCTCAGGTTTTCCATCATTTGTTTCCACCCTTCCTCCAGTGTGCCCACCCTATTGCAACATTTAGATCAGTGATATTTGGAGGGATTGAATAGGAACGGTGAGCCATTTAGATATTTTCTGCCCTGCCCCCAAACTCCCCAGCTTGTTCACCAGCCTCCTGTGAGGGACAGTGTCAAAGGCCTTGCTGAAGTCCAGATAAGCCATGTCCACCACCCCTTCCCCATCAACCACTCTCTTCACCAAGTCAAAAAACTCAATAAGGTTCATCTGGCATGACCTCCCCTCCATAAACACATGCTGTCTGTCATCTTGTAGACCACTGGCTGTAAGGTAATTGACAATTCTGTCCTTCAGGAATGAGTACATTACTTACCCACTACTAAGTTAAGTCTGGTCAGGTGATAATTACCCACCTTCTTCCTGCTGCTGCTGCTCTTGAGGAGCTGGCACCACATCTGCCCTTCTCCAGACACCAGGAACCCTCCCCTTGTCTAGTGACAGATTAAGCAGTCTAGTCAATGATGCTTCCAGTTCCTCCCTAAGCTCCAGAAGCACTCTAGGATATAGGGCATCCAGACCCATTGCCTTGTCCACCCTTAACTTGCACAATTTTTCCAGTACCCTGCCTTCTTTGGCTGGTCTAGACCCCACTTCCCTGTCCTCCTTGCCCCTCCTGCACAACTCTGGTCCTTTACTCTCCTTTTCCACCATGAAAACTGAACAGAAGTACCTGTTCAGAAAGTCTGCCTTCTGTATGTCACCCTCTACCTGAACCCCCCCGACCCTTTAAGTCTCACTATCCCCTGCTTGGATTTCCTCTTCTCACTGACATACCTATAGAAAGTTTTATTCCCCCTTCTGACTTCCCTAGCTATCCTTTCCTCTGTATCCATCTATACCCTCCTAATTGTCTGCCCTGCCACCCTCAGTTTCTTCCTGTATACCTCTCTATCCTCCTTCCCCTGTGTTCTTTTATGCCTCAAGAATGCTTGTTTCATTTCACTCATTGCCCTTATCACTTCCCAAAGTGGCCTCCTTCTTCTTTTGTTGTTGCTGATCTTATACCACTGAAGCTAGAATGGCAATAACAAGTCAATTATCTAAGATGCCCAAGGCACTGGGGATTGTCAAAGGATTCCTCCTATACAGTATTTGTATATACAAAAATACTGTTGAAAAAAAAAAACTATCATTCCTTGTCCACCCTTCGTGACTGCCAGATAAGTAATCTTTCTCTTCACTGGGTAAAGTCTGTTCCATGGAGCATCTGAAAAAAGATACTGTAAATCCCAGCCTCCAACAAAATGGGAGGGGGAAATACATAACTAAGGAATACAAAATGGGGAATATAGAGGATTTTATCATATACCATACAATCTTTTTTTCTTAAACAACTGCCAAGATAACCATCTAGTAAACTTATTCCTACCTTCTGCTAGTTTCAAATACAGGTACCAATTACATTTAGAGTCATTGTTGACCAAAATGAGCCCCTACCCACTGATGTAATAGCTGTCCCAGTTATAGAGGTGGGTCTAGTCTCTCTCACTTGATCCAAAGCCCAAACAACACACTTACTGTTTATTTTAGACCCTGACAGTGTGAAGAAATCCAAGAAACCTGAAAAAAACCTGTTGAACAAATGAGTCATCATCTTCTAAAGGCACAGATCATCTGCATAAGCTAAAATCTTAGGGGGTCATGAGGCCCACTGGGGCTGTTATACAGCTTGTGCTCCATCTGGTTGTTTCCTAAGAAGGCGGTTAATTCCCAATATGTATTTTTATTTATTTTATTTTATTTATTGGAATGTTCAGAGTACACTTTGAACAGTGGTTGTTTACAAAGGCTCCATGTCAGAAATACAGGTAAGGGTACAGACACATTTACACAGTAAAACATGTGGACGGACCATGCAAGGTCCCAAGTATATTTACAAGTTCAGGTAGATCAGTCATAAATAGTGCTTTGTGGAATGCAAAATTCCACCAGTGGAATGAAGGCAGAATGGCCATTCTGCCTGTAGAATTTCCCTTAAAAAAAGTGGTCTTTCTGGTGGAATTCTGCCAGTTTGAGCTCAGAAAAACAATATTCCGAAGATTAACATTATCCTGTGGATAATCATTTAGTGAGTTAAAAATGCCATTTGTGTTGAATCAAGTGGATGAATTTAAATTAAAATGGACCCAGTTGGTTCCCAATAGTCCGGACATCTGTACGGTGTGTCCATATTTGTATCCTTATGTTTTGAAAATGTGAGCAGGTGGCATTGTACAGGAACCGTTCTTCACATGTGTGCTTCTGCAAGCTCTTCAGCCTCTGGGTTCTAGCAGTCAGCTGGCTAATTATAAGAAGACAGATGAGTGCAAAGTGATGGCCTTAACTATTCTTCACTCAAGATACTGGTTGTCAAGGGGGAATCCGATGATGGGAATGATTGTTCTGTAATTTTCGGGCTGTCCTGAAACTAACTTAGGAATTCCCTGTAAATGGAACTTGGCTGTTGAATACTACTTTTCCCACCTGAATTTGGAGACACCAGATTGTGACAATAATATCCACATCAGGGGCATTATGCATGACTACCTCCACCCCATCATTCTCTGGAGAGACAGACTATCTCAAGTAATAACAACAACAACAAAAAGTACTTGCTATACAGAAAGAGTCTGTGCTGCTTCAGCTACTGCTGTAAAAGTGTCAAGTCACTCAAGAACTTGCTGCAGCTGCATGTTGAGTCACATCCTGTGCTGTTTGGCTGATGATCATATGAGGAGGAAACTCACTAATCACATTATTTACCCTATAATGTCTGGTTAATAACAGCAGCCTTTTCATATTACAAGTTTGGAGCAGGGACTACAATACATTTTATTCTGAAAAATACTGCTGTAGTTAATAATTTTGTTGTATTTTGTCATCGCCACAGCACATCTGCCCTGACTGCTCTAAACCACAACAATGTCATGTTATTGCAGTCACTGCACACTTCTCCCCCTTGCTAGAAACAGACAAATGAAGCCCATTAGTACAGTAAAAGCTAAATTAATTGTGTCACTGTTGGTGTATATCTTGTTTCTCTAATGACTGTAATAACATCATCAAATGTTTTCAGTGAGAGATTAAGAAGAATGTGTTCTCACAACCCAGTGGTACGTGTAAACAAGATTTTATTTTTTTTAAACTACCTAGTTTCATTTGCTAAAACAAATTACTGTACTAACCCTTGTAAATTAAACAACATGGGCCACATTTTCAATCTGGTTGGATGCTGATGCAAAGGTTATTTTCTTCTCCATCAGTACCTGTTGAAGTGCACCAAAGCTCTGGAGATCTATTGCATTTTCAAAGTCTCCTGAGATTTTGTGACAGTTTTCATGATTGGCAGCAGCTTGGGTCAAAAATTTTATGCATGTGTTACTGTTTGAAGCAAGCCGGAACAAATCAAATCATTACTAATGAAAGTTAGAGTACCTCATAGTTGGTATAAGCAGCATCTGAAAATTGCAAGATGTGTGTCACCCTACACTTTGAAAATTTGGTCCATGTAGTATGTATTGCCAATGATTTGCAAATGCTAGTTTTGATCTAGCCTAGACTATGGAATCTGGTAAACTGTGCAATAAACTGTCATTTTAGAGCAGTAACTATTTTTCTGATTCCTCTTATAGTTACCAGACTGAAGCTTTTGAAGGTGCCCCTTGGTGCTCTTAACCTCAGTGAATTTTTTTTAAATGACATTTCTGATATCCCAGGCCAAGACCCTATCTGTCAGGCCACCATCCAGTCCCCAGGTGGAGCTGCAAGTATGTACATCTTAGGGGAAGGAACACGCTGGCGGGTGCCATGTAGCAATACAATATGGTGTACATGCTCATGCATGACATCTCAACAGCTGGAATCTCAAGAAGAGACAGAAACAAGTGAACATGACCTAGGCACCCATACATATTTGCCCCCAGTAAATTAAGGCCCCATCACTACAGCTGCTTCATCTTCTGATGAACAACAGCTGTTGGAGGTATATCCCTCCACCCCCACCTCATCTGAGGGTAATAACAAGGCTTGATAGAAGGCCAGAGATGCTTGGTAGGTTTGAGCACAGGATAAAAGGGGTACATTGAAGCTGCTGAAGGAGTCGGTTGCATCACAGCCCCATTTGGTGTTAAGCCAAGGCTGTATGGAAACCTGTGACACTTGTTAGGTTTAGATACAGGGTAAATGGTGTACATTATAGCTGCTGAAGAAATCAATTGCTAGGGATGGTCAGGAGGGAAAATAAAGTACAGATTACAAAAAAAAACAAAAGAAATGGTGGCCTCCCACCCTGAAAAGCCAAGCATCCTCTGGGCTGCTCAAATCTCTTCTTCCTGTTAGCCCTCCAGAGTACCAGGCTCATTCCCAAACCTAGTTTGCCAGTGTTGCAAATGGCAACCATGCTACTGCACTGATGAGCCAGTCCTTGACTTCAATGATTTTTAACAAGAGGCAGTGTGGTCAAGTAACTGAAACAAAGGCTTCAGAACCCAGAGAACCAGGAAAAAATCTCACAGCCATTCACTTGTTACATGACCCTGAGCAAATTGTTTAAACTCCCAGTGCCTCAGCTGACCCAGCTGTGAAATTGTGACACAGCAGGACTGTACTGTAAAAGAGATATTGCATCTTTTGTTAATCCATCAGCGCAGTGAGAGGATTGCCTCTCATTACACAGGTGACTGGAATTTGTGAATAAGCCTGGGGAACTGGAAGGGCCAGCAGGGGAGAAGCATTAAGAGTCTTAGAGGGCTGGTGCTTGCCTCATCGGGATTGAATTTAGTCCACTCCTCGCTGTGTGAGTGACCTTATTTATTTACTGAGATGGGATTAGAATTTAAGTAGGATATAGTAGAACCAGAGACCACCCACTTTAATTGGTTGCACAAAACATAATACTCTTAAAAGAAAATGTTACTTTGCTCATAGGATAATTAATCTGTGGAACTCTCTCCCCCTTGATATAATATTTAGTAGAAGCAAATCCATCTTTAAGCAAAAGAAGATTATTTGACTCTTGGAAAAATTATAGGGTGGGCTGCTATTGGTTATGAGATGGGAGTCATTCATAGGCACCTTGCCTCTTGCTCTCTGTTTCATCTCAGTAAGAACCTCAATTTGGACCGAGGGGTCGTCAAGTGGTACAGGTCACTTGGGAATGCCAATGGGAGCTGAAACAGGGGGTTTTGTGACATCTAGCCCTTTTATATGCTACATAATGCTTTTACAGCCCAGTGTCTCAGGGGACGGTGAAAAATAGGGATAACATTATCTTCTGACTCAGCATGAGGATGCAGACACTCTCAGGCCCAGTATTGCCCATTGAACCAGCACAAGAAGCCTTCAACTACTGAATTCATACTGCAGAGGATGGGGATCCACTTCCCACCCTGAAAGGTCCTATCATGGGAGGATGTCCCAAAGAGCAAGTGAGGTGTGCCCCCTGCGATTTGAAATAGTGCAAGGGATGGGTGATATTCCAGAAAGGTATGCTGTGGCACAGAGAATATTAATTAAAGATAAAGAGAGAGACTGCATCTCAACTTGGCTACCCTCAGTAAATAGAGTAAATTGTAAAAAAATCATCTTGCTTATTGACTTTGAACTATCAGTTCATTATTTTATAAATTCTTGTCTTACACCCCCTTAGCATTCTGCATTTAACTCAAAAAGGAAAAAAAAAGAATGGAAGGTGCATTTTACCTGTTTAAATTGCTAACATAATGGCAAACACAGTAGGTTTGCTCAGCAGCAAACAAGAGGTCAGCACATCATAGGAAAGGAGTCAGATTACTAGCTTTGTATGAAGTTTCTATAGAAACACATGTATTTTCTTTCTTCTGACAAAACAAAGCACGCCATTCAAATGAGTATCCAGCAGGTTGTGGTTGGTGTGAGGCAGTCAGTGACAGACAGAGGTAGAAAATGTGCAAACAGAAATCAGTGCAACTCATCTATGCATAGGGTCAAACAAAATATACTACTCAGCAATTAACAAGTGATGAATTACACCATACATCTTAGAACAGCAAACCTCATTATGTGATTAACTTTTAACATTAAAAGTGATGCTTTCATCAGGGTAGCCAATATGGAGGATAATGATGACTCATAAAGTGAATACTTAAGAACACAGAATAACCAAAAAAACACTACCATCAACCCAATAGTGCAACACAAATGGAGGGATACATAGCATAGGGATCAGTCCTGGGGCCAGTCCTCTTCAACATCTTCATTAGTGACCTTGCAGATGGACTAGAGGGTAAGGCTTGTCTGTTTGCAGATGACACCAAGATCTGCAACAGAGTAGATGATCCAGATGGGGTGGGCAGAATGAGAAGAGATCTGGATAAACTAGCAGAATGGTCAGAAGAGTGGCAACTGGGATTTAATGCAAAGAAGTGCAAAATCATGCACACAGGGAAGAGAAATCCTGAAGCCACCTATAGGCTGGGAGGGGAGTTGCTAGCAGTCACAAAGGAAGAAAGAGACTTGGGCATCATCATCACTGATGACCTAAAATCATCCAAGCAGACCTCTAAAGCAGTAGGTAAGGCTAGGGGTGTTAGGGTGGTAGGGTATCACAAGTCGTAAGAGGGAGGTAATAATCCTCTGTACAAGACACTGGTTAGGCTCCCCATCTGGAGTACTGCCAGTACTGAGGCCACACCTCACAAGGACATTAACCAAATTGAGGCAGTCCAGAGAAGGGCAACCAAAATGGTGCAGGGACTGCATCAGAAGACATATGAGGACAGATTAACGGAGCTCAATATGTATACCCTTGAGCAAAGGAGGGAGAGAGGTGATATGATCGAGGCATTCAAACACCTTAAGGGCATAAACAAGGTGAAAGAGTCTAACATGTTTAAATATAAGAAAAATAGCAGGACAAGAGGACACAGCATGAGATTAGAGGGAGGCCGATTAAGGGGAATGTGAGGAAATTCTTTTCACAGAAAGGGTGGTGGATGCATGGAATGGCTTACCACAAGAAGTGGTGGCTATGAATACAGTGCAGGGCTTCAAACAGGCATGGGATAGGCATAATGGAGCAATACAAATGACTATGAATAGATAGGTCACTGACAGAGCAAAGGCCAAAGGCACATTTATAAGGTAGAAAAAGAAATGGGCAGACTGGATGGGCCTTGCGGTCCTTATCTGCTGTCAACTTCTATGTTTCTATGTTTCTATGTTTCTATGTTTCATAGCAGTGAAGTAAGAAATAACAGTGCTTATTAAACCTTGATTGTGAATCCTCTTCCATGATGGTATGTTGCTGGTCACATGATGTGTTGCCTATATCCTATTGACCATGTTTCCAAATGACAGCAGTCAATAGCACCTCGCAACAGGGAATAGCTTGGTAACTATTACCCTCTGTCTAATGTTATGTTTATTTATTCATTCTCAGATTAAAATACCATTGAGCACATAACAGCTCTTTTACAAAGGTTCCATGTCAGTGGGAAGGGTATCAGACATACAATGGATTGTATTACATAACATTTTGACAAGGAAGTATTTAAAATGACAATATGACATTAACATTGTAACTAAAATTAAAACTATGAATCGCTAGGAAATCAAAAATAACCTAATAAAAGGAGGCAGCCCAAGTTGCTTTGTCAAAAAGGTATAAGTAGATTTGGGTGAACGAAAGTTCAGGTAAGTGAAAATAAACAGTGGAAAGCAGGTGGAGGGTGAGAGGGTGAGGTGAAAGAAGGATCAGGGAAGGAGGCTGGAAATAAGGCACAGTGGTTAGGGTGAAAGTTGCAGTGAGATATTACATCCATTCACAACACCCCCACATCATAGAAGAAAATGGCTGATGTCTCATTCCTTGACTGCAGCTGTGAAGAAAACAAAGCTTTTTTTTACTTTCCTTTCATTCTGGTAGTCTAGTGGCCCAACCCTTCCCAATAATAATTCTTCACTGACATTACCTCTCCCCACAACCAATATCAGATCATTAGACAGCGGCCAGTAATTACCCTCTGCTGATCTCCACATTGGGCTTTTCTGGCCACCATCTTACAAAAAATACTATGACTTGCTCTACCTTACTGAATTTATCAATAAAGTCAGTTAGACAATGCAAATCACATCACTAGCATGTCACTGTGACCAGCAGTGTAGATGTCTGGATGATAATCACCATCTTGAGTTCTGCAGCTACTCATGCAGAAGGGCAGGAAGGTAAAATCAGTTAAAAATCTTTATTGAGAGGAGTGGGCCATTAGAATACCGTGACAAAAAATATCCTGTTAAACTTGAATCATTGGGGGGGCACAGCCCTGAGAATGACCTAAGAATTATTTTTACAATTTTGAAAAGACCACCAACGAGCTTTTATTTTTTTTTGGGGGGGGGGAGCAGGCACAACATTAAATAAAACATGGCAGATTTCTAAACGTCCAGCACTCACCACCACAATAAACATGCTGCTCACTGATTCCAGGTGCAGTATTTTATTCAAAGTGTCACAACATATTCAGCATGCCTTGACTAGTTTTGGATCAAGTCCTTTTTCAAAAGGACTTGATCTGTTGTGTATTTGTCCAGAAGCACCCCAACCTGGTGCAGCTTTCTGCTATGAAGATTTGAATTAAATAAAACATATAGTGATAGGATTAGTTTAATAGAATAGTTGAGAACTAGACCCCATATGATGGACTATTGCCCTCCCTTCAGGCAATATAACAAATGGAGGTCAATAGTTAATTTCTTGGGAGCTCTGGTTTTCAAATCTTCTACTCATTATTGGTCAATATTTGTACAGTATTAGTGGGAGACAAATCAGTATCTCTAAAAGAATGTAGAAGCAGTTCTTCTTTTAATCATTCAAGAGTTGTCGTATTCAGTGTGCTATCCAATGTGCCTCTCTTTGAAGCAGTTGTCTCACTAGATCCCCTCCTCTAGTTTTTCTGTTACGCTGAATCTTTAAGTATTGACTTTATAAGTCTTCATCCTCCTCAGGATTGGCTATTCAGATGAAGGCCTCACTCTTGACATTAAAATAACAACAGCCACATAATCAGGTGTGTTTTTATAAGGTGCATGGCATAACTGGATGGGTTAAAAGACTGAGTAGTGTATTTTTTAAAACAAACAGAAATAGACTCTGTATACATGGCTCCATGGGATGGCATCTCATGTCAGAATGGTAAGGGGGATGGATGGAATGCCTTGGCAGTCTGGAAGGAGATAGGGTGTAGTGTGTGTAAGGGGAACGAAAATACAAACTGAAAAAAAGGGGTAGTGAGGGTGGGCAAGTTTGGGGCAAAAAAAGTGAGTGGGGGTGGAGTATATGTGCTGCGCCTTGTTTTTTAATGTTGTAATAAGCAAAATGCACATAAGTCAGCAGAATAATATAGCTCCTTCCCTAAAGTAATTATTCAGCATGGTGAGCAAGTTAGAACATGTGTTTACTTGCTTTTACCACACATGAGAATACATTAATTCCATGAGTAGGAAGCACTGCATCATGGGTATGAAAATGATATGGACTGCAATATTGCAACCATTTCCTGAAAATCACAGCTGCAAAAAGCAACACATATTAAAGTACTAAATAATAGCATATCTGGAATGAAAAGCAGAATTCATGTATCAATCAGGAATTGGGAGCTGCACAGGAAAACCCTCTACCTTGCATTTTTCAGCCTTGTGTTGGGTAATGACTTCAAAGAAGAAATTAGATAGATAGATAGATAGATAGATTGATAGATAGATAGATAGATAGCAACTTTATTTTTTCACAGGAGATAAACTTTAGGACTGAAAGCCCTACTTTACAGTGTTATCCAATTTGATTACTGTTACAAGTAGAGCAAATATTCTCATAACAGAATAACATATTAGATATCAAAACATCAAATCGAACACCACTAAATTTGAATACGTGACAAGGAGATGTTCAGGGATGAACAGAAAGTCAACATAAAGTCTGCACTTATCACAAACAATAAAGTTAAATTAAGCAGCTATTTAAGAGGAGAAATGCAGAGGGTGGGCAGAAATAGGGAGGAGATTCAGTATTCTGGTAATCATCTTTTTCATTTTCCTGCTATTAGAAAATTAAATATGGGCCACTTTTCTGGGGGTCTATTGACTTATATTAATATTCATAGAAACATAGAATTTGATGGCAGATAAGGACCGCTTGGCCCACCCAGTCTGCCCATTCCCCTACCTAATGGATAAGCTGCAGATCCTAGTTAACCAACAGCCTACATCTTCCTACCCCCACTCCCTAGAATTGCTTTATGACTGTTCCATGCATTCTTGAATTCCACCACTGTTTTTGACTCCATAACCTCCTCCGGCAGGCCGTTCTATGCATCCACAACCCTCTCTGTTAAAAAAATACTTCCTTACATTACCTCCGAGCAGCCCCCCTTTAAATTGTGCCTTCTTGTTCTTGCACACCTCTTTTTCTGAAAGATGCTACCCTCTTGGACTTTGTTGATTCCCTCGAAGTACTTGAAAGTTTCTATCATGTCTCCCCTCTCCTTCCTTTCCTTGAAGCTATACATATTAAGCTCCTTAAGACTCTATTCATATGTCTTCCAGTGCAGAACCTGCAACATTTTAGTTGCCCTCCTCTGGACTGTCTCCATCCAGTTTCTGTCTTTGTGGAGATTGGGTCTCCAGAACTGCACACAGTACTCCAGATGGGGTCTCACCAGCTGTCTGTACAGAGGGATAACAACTTTCTTTTTTTTTGTAATTAACCATCTTTATTGTTTTACAAACATACCCAAGGTAACGGACAGACAATGGAAGGTTAAACTAAAAGCATAAGGCGTAGACATAAAATTGCTGTAAGTACATACAAATTGCCTTCAGAAGATAGTTAAACAAAAGGAGTAACCCAAGGTCCATCCTTCCCCCCCGCCCCCCACCCCAAAGGTTACGAGCAACAAGGAGCGAATATACACACATAGAACTTAAGATAATAAAATCTAGGCTTTCCAGGCCATAAGGAAAGCATCAAGAGGGCCCCAAAGAGAAGCATAGCGCCCGTGCTTGCCCTGCATATATGCAATGTGCTTCTCAAGCTGTAAAGCTAAAGTACATTCTTGGTACCATTCTAACAAAGATGGAGATTTATCAGACGACCAATGCCTTAAAATTAGCAGTTTCATTACAGCTGAGATGAGTGAAACATAGGCTTTCCAGATCCTAGAAGAGCTCATGGAAAAAATATAACAAACAAATCTCCGGCGTGAACATATTGTGAGAGCTAAGGACAGGGCCCACAAGCCTGCAAATGGCACTCCAGGCAGTTCAGATAACCGGCAAGACCATAGCATGTGGTATAAAGTTCCCTCCTCTTTCTTGCATTTAACACAAAGACGTGGAGACGCCCACGCTAAATAAGTGAGAAGGAGTTAAATATAAATGATGCATAATATTGAAATGTATCATCCTCAACCTGTCTTGTTTGATAAATTTATACATAGCGGATCAAAGTTTATTCCAGAGATATGGGGTATCCTGAATATTCAGCACCCTTACCAGTAGTAACAAACACCTGAGGAAGCCTGTGATCCCATTCTGAAGTAGCTTATAAACTTTAGAAACTGCATGCGGTGGAGCACGCAGCAGTTAATAAAGCATCCAAATTGACGGTACATAACTAGCAGAGGTGTTGAATGAAAAACCCAGGCTATCGCTTTGCTGAGCTGTAGCCACTTAAAAATAATGATCAGGAATCCCAGGAGTCTCTTCAGCAGGTCAAAGGACGTGGCGGCCCTGCTCCCAGATATCCGATACTGGAAAAATGGCTTATCTGGGGCCAGAAAGTAGTGGGTACCGCAGCACCCCTACTTTGATTTGGGGTTCTCGAAATAGGCTGGTTGTCTGAAAGCCACCATTTGACTCAAGATAACATTGTAGCTGAAAATATGCTTTCAAGGACCAGCCCATGGGATTGTTCATCGCTGTTTTAGAAATGATGGACTGGGGAACAAATAAGAGGGCACGTAAAGAGCTCTTCAATCTTTTAGCCAGGTCACGCTCGATGTCTAACCATAAGGGAGAATAGCCAGAGGGCCTATGTCCTTTGACCCATAAAGTTAGCTTAGAAATGTGTTGTGCTGTATAATATAAAAACAGAGAGGGGGCCATCAGTCCACCCTTGGATTTTGAGGCGGTCAATTTAATATAAGATCTACGTATTCTCTTCCCCTGCCACAAAAAGGAATTAAATATTTTCTGTAGATTGATAAACCGTTTTTTGGGAAGATAAGTTCCAAGCATTCCCAGAGGATACAATATTCTAGGGAGAATATTCATCTTAAGGAGATTTAGTCTGCCCCATAGAGATAAGGAGATCGAATGTCATCTGTTCAAATCTCCTGAAATAATTTGAACCAGAGTACCCAGGTTGTCTTTAATCATCGAAGGTAGGCTTGCGCCAATGCTGATCCCCAAATATATAAGGGATTTAGCCTCCCAGCCAAGACCAAAAGTCTGTAAATCTGCTTTTATGACATTATGATTTAAAGGGAGAATTTTGGTCTTAGCACGATTTAATTTATAATAGGATACTTTGGAGAAGGCAGCTATTTCTCCAAAGCGGCGGTATAGAGATTACCAGATTCTCAATGTGCAGTAACACATCATCAGCATAAGCTGAAAACGATAGTTAAATTCCCTACCTGTATACCCTTTATAAGAGGATTCTGCTAATCTGTGCAAAAAGGCTCCAGGTACAAATTAAATAGCAATGGGGACAAGGCAACTTGCCTTGTACCACACTCTAACTTAATAGGCGGTGATAATACCCCATTGCATTTCACTCGAGCAGAGGGAAAAGAATACAAGATTTTAACCCATCTTAAGAAAATGTCAGGCAGCCCAAATGTCGAGAGGGTGGTGAATAGGAAATCCCAGGACACCCGGTCGAAGGCCTTTTCGGCGTCCAAAGAAAGGAGTACTGCTGGGGTTTTAGATTCCCTGGCCTCTGCAATGAGGTGTAATAATTTACTAAGGTGATCCTGGGGTAACCTCCCTCATAAAACCCACTTGCTCCTGCTGACCAACGTGTCCATAACTTTAGATAGCCTGTTGGCCAGAACTTTAGCCAATATTTTAATATCTGTATTTAAAGAGAGATATGGGCGATAGCTGTCCATATTGTATGGGTCCTTCCCGACTTCAGAATTAGCGAGATAGTGGCCTCTTGGAAATTGGGGTCGAATGCTGATCAAACCAATATTGAAAACGGCTAATATTGAGATATGACAGGGCAAAATACCTTATAAAAATTGCTGGGGAACCCATCAGGCCCAGGGGATTTGTCAGAGGGCATCTGCTGAATGGCTTGGTGGATCTCCAGAAGTGATATTGGGGCACCTATCTCGACCGCATCGCCCGGCGATAACTTTGGGAGAGCGATTGAATTCAGATATGAGGTAATTTCTATCATTGAAGGTTTAGATATGGGATCTTCTACATATAATCTCTGATAGTATGCCCCAAACTCACTAGACATTTCCTGTGGATCCGTGCAGACCTGTCCCCCCTGAGCAACGTGGACACCCGGGATATGATGATCCGAGTCTAAATGCCGAATACGCATAGCAAGCAGTTTCCCAGCTTTCTCACCTATATCCAAATATTGACATTCTCGAGCGCCGGAGTGCTAACTCAGCTTGCTGCATCACTAAACCCGAGTGCTGGGCCTGCAACTGACGTAGCCTAACCCAGTCTGATTCAGATGAAGATCAGGATAAAACACTCTCAATTTGTTTAATAGAAACTAGCAAGGCATCTAACTTGTCCTCTGAACACGCTTTCCTCCTGAGGCAATCTTAATTAACTCACCCCTTAAGAACACTTCATGGCAGCCCAAACCAGGTCTCTGGTCTACTGAGTCCTGATTGTCCTCTAGGAAATGTTGATGAAATCTTGAGATGCATCAAAGAGGACTCATCTTTAGAATTTGGCAGTTTAACCTCCATTGTGGGAGCGCTTTACCCTAAGGTAGCCTATATGTCACATTAACTGGAGCATGGTCTGATATTACCCTGGCAGAAATCTCTGCCTGCATCACATCAGGTATCACCGCTGAACTTATCAAAATATAATCAATTCGTGAATGGGAGTTATGTACCGGTGAATAATAAGAGTATTGCCGCAACTCAGGATTAAGTGAGAGCCAGACATCCGCCAGGGCCGCCTTACTGATAAAATCCTTAAGGGCCCTCTGTGCAGGAGATAAACCCCGTCTCGCAAGTCCTGATCTATCTAAATCATTCTGGAGTACCAAATTCCAATCACCCCCAATAAATGTGGGTTTATATATATCAGACACTACTAAGTGCAGTAGGTTCATGAAAAAGGAAGGGGAATCTCTGTTAGGGCCATATATGGATCCTAATATAATCGGTTGTGATGCCAATTGTGCGTGCACAATTACATAGCGGCCTTCGGGGTCCCAACACTCATTTATCAGTTTAAAAGGGATATGCCTAGCAATAAGGATAGCCACTCCACCCTTCTTCGTTGACTCACCCGCCCCATAAACCTGCGCAACCCACGCTCTTCTGAAATAGTGAAGGTCACTTCTTTTTAAGTGTGTCTCTTGAAGGAAGACAATATGCGCTCCCAAATGGTGGAGGTGCTTTAGTACCACTAGCCTCTTGACCCTGTCCTTGGCTCCTTTAACATTCCAGCTGATGAGCTTATAAGTGCAAGCCATTATAAACAAAACAGAGGTTAGGACAAGCTGAGTAAAATGTGCCCTGGCGAGTTAAGCCAGAGATATCAATAACATGACTATAAACTCCCTGATACCAGATATGTGTGTGTACTTCAATTAGCTCATAACCTTGATAATCCCACCCCAACCCCTCAACAAAGCAGCCAATCCCCACACCCCCACCCTCCTAGTACCCAAAGAACACACTAACCCAAATCCCCAGTTTAAAACAAGACCTATCCCCAGTCCCAGAAGACTGCCCTCCTAAAGAAAACCTGCCACATGATTAACTTCCAAACAACCCAATATGCCCGCATACCCTCCAAGCCCCCACCCACCAGAAAAAGGGAGAAATAATTAATTACAAGATAGGCTCCAACATCATTGCCCAGAAATGTAAATAGCGCCAACAGACTACTAATCAATTGTCGTCTAAGTCTCAGATCAACTTAAAATAGGCCCTCTCCGGGTGAACTAAAAATATCTATCAAGTTAATTAATAACTATATACACACCAAGATATGTAAATTATAAAAAAAAAAAAAAAAAAGGGGAGGGAAGAGGGGAGAGAGGGGGAAAAAAGTACATCCACTGGAAGTCCTGCTGAAAAGTCCGGAGTACATCCACTGGAAGTCTTGCTGAAAAGTCCAGATTGGCTGAAGATGCGTGCTAAAAAAAAAAAAGGGGGGAACTTGTCCCAGGTGGAGATCAGTAGCTCTGTTTGGAAGGTCTACCATCAATAGTATGCCAAAAAATTAATGAGTCCCGGTCATAACAGACCGTTAGCTGCAGAAGCCATCTGGTCCAGTTTTATTCACGCCATGAAGTAAGCTGGCGCAGAGATAAAACCACTCAAACCATTCCTTAGAGTCAGCCCAAACGTCAAGCGGTCAGCTAAATGAGGGAAGCCATATGCACTGAGAAGGTAACTGAAGACCCAAATGTAGGAGGAGAGAAAAGGATTACAGTGGTTGTCCCAATTAGAAAATTCAACGGTTTCATCGTAAGCAACCGCTAACCACCAGTAGGAGGCACATATCATTAAGAGGCTGAGAAATACCAGGGATAATATAAGTGAGAGTTCCATGCAGACAGTCAGGAGATTTGCAAGTGGACTATATAGACAACTCTATATCATCAAATAATATCTTGATAAACCCAGAAGTAAAGCCAATAAAGTTGAGATGCAGGGAAAATATCATCATTTAAAGAGATCTGGGAAGAGACATTGCAGCTCTGTTGAGCCTGAGAGTAAGAATCAAACGATAGCCACTTCTCTTCATGCTGTACCATTAACACAGCAGGATACTTTACTTTATATGGCTTTGACGCGCTTAAGCTTGGTAACAATTGATGCAGCTCCTGCCTTCAGCCTAACGGAGTGTGGCAAATCCTGAATAATTCAATTCTCTGTCCCTCCCATAGCAATTCTTTCATCTCTTGCCTTAGCGAGGACGTGTTGTTTATCCAAGTTCAGGAATCTCATGATCAAGGGTCTGGCGGCTGCCCCTGGTATGGGACGCAAAGCGATGAGCTCTTTCTATTACATATTCATCTCGGGAGCCCCAACTTTACTGCAAAAATTCTGAAGAAAGGTGACCGGCATATTCCTTCTTCTTTTCAGGGATCCCAATCACAACAAGATTATTTCTTCGACTGCGCCCTCTAGGTCTCCTAATTCTCCTCCAACTTCTTTAATCTCCGCTAACCAGGACGAGTTCTGTTTCATGCCCGAGGTGTTTGTTTTCCAGAGAGGTTAACTTACTTCACATCCCCGACCCTCCTAGAAAGAGTATCCACCGACTTTTTAATTAATTGCATGTCCTCTGCAATAGTCACCACGGAGGACTGGAGAGGCTGCATAATTTCAAGAAATCTGGTTTCGGTTAGCGGGACGTCCGCCGTGGGTAACTTGGGTAAGCTAGCAGCCTGTTGCTTGGCTCGCTTTGTGGCCTTCTCTTTTTCTGGGGTCTGCGGAGGTGAGTGCTTCGGCGGTGCCTTTTTCATATAGACCTCCATGTTGCGGGTCTAAAAAAGTGATTTCCCACGCAGCGAGAACCCACACCGCCTGAAATAAAGGAAACTTGAATCCGACGGTGCTTTACAAGAGCCTAAATTAGATAGCGGGTGGTGGAGCTCCGGTAGTTTGCTGCCGACTCTCAGGCTGCCATCACGTGATCCGGGATAACAACTTTCTGTTTTCTACTGGTGATGCCTCTCCCTATGCATCCCAGTATCCCTCAAACCCTCCTTACTGCCCTCTCACATTGCTTACCCACCTTTAGGTCATCTGATATGACTACCTCAGGTCTCTTTCCATTTTTGTTGTTGTTAGTATCTCACTGCCCATTGTGTACTCTTTCACCTGTGTTTTTATTTCCCAGGTGCATTACCTTGCACTTCTTAGCATTGAATCTAAGCAGCCAGACATTGACCATTCCTCCAACCTTGTCAAGTCCCTTCTCATCCTTTCCACCCCGCCTTGTGCATCAACTCTGTTGCAGATCTTTGTGTCGTCTGCAAAGAGACATAATTTTCCTTCCAGTCCCTCTGCAATGTTGCTTATAAAGACATTGAAGAGGACCGGTCCTAGTACTGAACCCCACGGTACCCCACTACTAACCTCCTTTCTTCAGAGTTGACTCCGTTTACTATTATCCTCTGGGTTCTGTTCTACAGCCAATTCTTTACTCAGGCTTCCATCTTGGGACCCACTCCCAGCCTGGCTAACTTGTTTATTAATCTTTTGTGTGGGACTGTGTCAAATACCTTGTAAAGTCTAGGTAGGTCATGTCCACAGCTCCTTCCTGATCAACTACTTTGGTCACCCAGTCAAAGAAATCTATTAGATTCATCTGGCATGACCTTCCTGCTGTAAATCCATGCTGCCTTGGGTCATCTGCCCCTCTGGCCTCCAGGTACTCGACAATTCTTTCCTTCAGAAGTGATTCCATCATTTTCCCTATCACTGAGGTTAAACTAACAGGTCTGTAGTTTCTTGCTTCTGCCCTGATCCCACTTTTGTGAAGTGGGATCACATCTACCCTCCTCCAGTCCTCAGGAACCACCCCATCCTCCCATGATTTGTTAAAGAAGGTAGTCAGTGGTGTCACTAGTCCTAACCTTAGTTCTTTTAGAATTCTGGGATGAATCCCATCAGGCTTCATTGCTTTGTCCACCTTCAGTTTTAAGAGTTCTTTCAAAACCCTTTCTTCTGTAAATGGGCTGGTATCAACTCCTGCATTCAGAGTGTTTCTATTGTTTGCTTTAGGTACCTCCCCCTCTTCATTTGTGAATACTGAGCAAAAATATTTGTTTAGTATCTCTGCCTTTTCACAGTCACCATCTGCCCACCCCTCCCCTTTATTAAGCCTCACTATTCCTCCCTTGGTCTTCCTTTGCTCCCTGATATACCTATCAAAGGTTTTATCCCCCTTCTTAACCAAGTTGGCTATGTTTTCCTCAGTTTGGGCCTTTGCTGTTCTGACTTCCTTCCTGGCTTCCTTTTGCTTTAACTGATACAATTCTCTATCCTGCTCCTTCTGCAATTTCTTGTACTTCCTGAATGCTTTCTTTTTCTCTTGAACCTTCCCTGCCACCTTCTTTGAGAACCATAGTGATTTCTTACATCATTTTGTTTTGTTTATTTGCTTTACACAAAGGCTTGTTGCCTCTATGATGGCAGTTTTGATTATTCCCCATTGTTCTTCCATGATATCTATTAGAAACATGTTGTTGACTTAATATTTCCTTTTGATAATGGTGGAAATTTGGAACAAAATGGTCCTATTTGTGAATCTTTACAATCTGGTAAAAAATTCACCTCTTTGTGATAATAACTTGCTGTCTAATTTGACAGAGGCAGTAGAAGAGATAAATAGCCAGTATAATGATTTAAAAATAGTAGTTATGGGACATCTTAATATTAGACTAGGTTTGGACAGCAATTTGGGAAACTCACTGATTCAACTACAAGAGGAGATTTATGGAATTGACCTAAGGTATTTGCAAGACCATAGAAATACAAATTCTAATACGTATTTACATTTTTACATTCATTAAACTTAATTGTTCTGAATGGTAGACTACTTTCAGCTAGGCTAAGTGACTTTACATGTTTCACTCATAATGGCCACTCTGCAATAGATTATGTTTTTGTCTCTCCATATAACTACTACAAATATCTTGACCTTAAAATAAACTCTAGGTCTTAGAGTGATCGTTTCCCTATTTGATTAAGCAGCAAGCTTTGGGCTAGGTTCAGTAGAAATAAAACAAATCTGGTGGAAATTTATAAGAAGAACATTATTTTATGGACTCAGATTCTGAAGGATGTACTGGAAATTAATATAAAAACATTTTCCAAAATAATTGATGACCTGACCACTACTGCCTCTGACCCTAAGATTACTTATTGCAAAATAGTTCAGCAGTATGATTTTCTTGTAGAGAAACATAGATCAATTTGCAAACCAAACAAGTTAAAATACCATAATTGTTTTTTAAAACCTGTCATGCTCAGAAGAAGCAGTTGAATAATCAGGTTAGATTTGTAAGAAATAAGCCCAATCATGAGATTGATCTGTGGAAGAAAATGTTAACTGAAATACAGCAAAAAAGATAGAACCTTTTGGAAGTTAGTTGCTACTGGGACGAGTAATTATAAAAAAGAATTTTGAAGCTTCTATTACAGTATCAACATGGATGAATTTTTACAGGAATAACTTCTATAACTTTAGTGAAACATGCATTTGTCTCATGAGTCTAATTAATGATGAAAATATTTGCATTACAAATGAAGAAACTTTTTTTGCTATTAATAGCAGCAAATCAAATAAATCACCTGGTCCAGATCAAATATCAATTGACTTTTATAAAGCTGCTCCAGAGTGGTGGGCAATCACTCTTACAAACTTGTATAATAAGTTCACAATGTATGGTTTCACCCTGGATTCCTGGAAGGGTAGCTATGTTCTTCCAATGTTTAGGAAAGGAAATAAAGGTGATCCTGCGCATTATCATCCAATAAGTTTAATAGATAATATGGCTAAAATTTACACTAAAATCTTATTAATTTGGTTACATCTATGGATTCAACTAAACAGGATAATATCTCCTTTACAGGTAGGCTTCTGAAAAATAATGAGACACTCAAACAGATTTTTATATTTCTACATATTATTGAAAAATATTGTAATGTCAAGGGGCAACTTTTGTTTATTGCTTTTATTGACTTTACATCAGGTTTTGATTCTATTTCTAGAGATTTATTACGGGTAACTTTGGAGGCACTTGGTGTAGACTCAAATCTTATTAATTTAGTAAAAGACTATATGACAAAACCTGGAATAAAATATGATGTAACAACAATGGCCGTCTTTCGGGCAAAATGCTTACTAATACTGGCATTCGGCAAGGGTGCGTGTTGGCATCGAAATTATTCAATCTTTATCTAAATTGCATTTTGACTGAATTAGTCAACCCTTCACATCACATGCCCAATGTCTGTGGACATTTTATCCCAGTTCTGGTACATGAAGATGATCATGCGCTTATTGCAACATCAAGATTGGGACTACAAAGAAGTCACTGTAAACTACAAGCTCTCTGTATTGCATTGAAATTAATAATTAACAAAACAAAAACATAAGTCCTGATTATGAGCTCCAGAAAGAGGTACAGCAGTCTCTTTTTGGCTAAACAATTGTTGGAATTTGTTTATCAATATATTTATTTAGGGGATACAATTTCAAACACAATTTCTTGGAATAAGCATATTAGGACTGTAGCAGCAAAAATGAGGATTACATTTTCTGCTCTTCTTTGATTTTAACAGAACTTATGGTGGTATGACAACAGAGCCAATGATTAGGGCTAATATATGGTAAACTAATAAGCCAGGGGCTATATGCTGTTGAAAACTGGGGAGTATCATGTGCAAAAGAAAAAATAACATATTCTGAGCTGATAAGTGACGAGTGGTTGTCATTTGTATATTCATTACTTGAGAGATATGACTTCACTCATTTAAGTTATTGGGCTGATCATGCAATAAAAATACATACAAATTACACTAAAGTTGTTTCTGCAGTGGTTTTGAGAAAGGATAGGGAAATTAATCTTCAAAAAATTAAACAACTAAAAGTTTCACAGTGGACAATCAATAATACACAGGAGCATTCTCTCAAAGAGTATTTACTGCTGATAACCAATCCCACCCACAGGCAAATTTTGACTCTTTATAGATTTGAGTTATTCCCCAGCAGTATATTAACTGCCACATATTCTTGACAAAGTTTCATTTCTTCTAATTGTTTATGTTATCTAAATGGACCCGAGGATTTACATCATATACTTATAAGATGTCAATGGTATGGAAAGAGAAGGAAGAACTATTTAGCCAAATATTTCTCCTCATATATCATACCCTCACCTTATTTTCTCGACCTTTTACTAAATTCTGAAAATTTACAAATTCTTAATGATTTAGCATACTTTTTTATTGCTGCAAGAAAAAATAGATTGAAATAATTTGAGCTGGCAGTATAGCCTAGGGGTTAGAGTAATGAGATGTGAATGAGCTTGGTTCATCCAGCAGACCAGACCAAGGTCTGATTCTCGCAACCTCCACATGCATACTGTGTGACTCTGAGCAAGTCACTTAACTGCCCAGTGCTCCCAGGTCACCCCTGAAAACAGTCACTTGCTGGCTAGTGCACTTACCCAGTTAACAAAAACTAAATAAATAAATAAATACATTCACAGACAGCACCCAGTGGGAGAAATTCTATGTCCCCTTAGACCAGCCAGGGCTGGTGTAAAGGGACTTAGACATTGCTCCCCTGGGTGAGCTGTCCTATGGGTAGTGCAGTGTGTTCTACCTCCCTAAACCCACTGTGCCCCACAAGTGCCACATAGTGGACCCTCCATCCATGTTGTGCCCCCATAGGACATCCAGGGCAGGAGCACCCACCCAATCCTCGATGTGCCCTTCGGCATGTATAGATACGGTACTGTCCCTGTTAGTACCATGTCACATGCCACCAACCCTCTCACTAGTGCCTCATGCCCCCCACCCATTTAGGTAGTGCCCTTCCCCATCCCCAGACAGAGCAGGGGACTGGTGCAGCCCTTTGCACACCTCCATGGCCAGTTTCTAACTGGATGAACCATGCAGCGAATGGTCCAAGGGGCTTGTGGCAAACCCTCATGTGCACCAAGTGGTTGCTGCATGGCTGGGGTTGCTGCAAGCATTGGGACGTAGGTGCCAGGACCCCTCCCATAACAGAATCTGGTGCAGAGTCCCTGGTGCATGGGGCTTTGGTACAAGCTCACCGAACATAGCCCCATTTGAGAATCAGGCCCTAAGGGTCAATTTGAGGGTGTAGGTAACCAGACCCAAACTCGTTTATTCCATTTGCACTCATTATTCTGGTCAAGGAGTCAAGAGTTTGTTAGGACCTTAGTCTGTTGTGTCCTTCATGTCCTTGGTATTTAGATATGAACTCAGTATTGAGATGCATCTGCTGAACTGCTGTATACCAACATTATTTATTTTATTTTGCTAAGCTAATTCAAGATTATCAGGGTCAATTTTGATGCACTTTATGATAAGACTATTTAGATATCTGAGAAGGATTCATGATATTGTGATAAGTAAGTTTTTCTTGCACCTGTGAATATGTGTGTATTTATCACTCCTTTGTGATTTTATATGTCAATGTATTTTTCTATTTTTGTACTGTTATTGCTGCAGAGAGGGCCAGTGCCACGCTGGGGTGCATAGCATAGGCAAAGGCATTGCTAGCAGGAGACAGGAGGTTTTGATGCCGTTGTACAAAACACTGGTAAGGCCTCATCTGGAGTACCACATTCAATACTGGAGACCACACATGTGTAAGGACATGGACAGGGTGGAGGCTATACAGAGAAGGGCAACAAAGATGATGCATGGCTTGCATCACAAAACATATGAGGAGGGACAAAGAATCCTCAGTTTGTACTCACTGGAGAAGAGAAGAGAAAGGAGGGACACTATAGAAACTTTCAAGTACAAGGGTATAATCAATGTGCAGGTGGCGGATTTTTTTCCAATGTAGAAAATATATCAGAACGAGAGGACGCAATATGAAATTGGAGGGGGGGTAGATTACGAGGTATCATGAGGATGTTTTTCTTCACAGAGAGGGTGGTGGACACTTGGAACAGTCTGCCACAAGAGGTGGTGGGGGCAAGCACAGTGGAGGGGTTTAAACAATGTCTGGGACATGCACAAGGGAACATTGGGTGGGGAGGGATTGATAGAAAGCCATTGAGCCATAGATACCCTGGACGCCTGGTCCATCCCCCCATCCCCCATACCTGTTTACCCACACAATCCTAATTTCTGGCTGTTATTTTTATTAAACTGAATCGGTAATGTCCTTTTGCCGAAATGCTCTGATACTACTTTATGACCATCAGCCCAATACAGTATCCATCTGTAATTTTATGGCTGTACTAAAGTCTTAAAACCTCTGTTATCCTTGTATTGATAGCCACATACTGAACACATATGTACTCCTATGCTTGTACCAATGTACTGTAATCTGTAATTTGTTGTCTCTGTACTTCTGTGTCTGACGTGGAACCTTTGTGAATGAGTCCTTGACTCAAAGGTCTTTCTGATTACCTCGATAAATAAAATAAAAAAAAAATAATTGGGGCCTGAGGTTTAACATCTCTAAATGTAGTGTTCTACACTTTGGAAAGTATAGTCCCAGATACCCATATCACTTATATAATAAAGTTTTATCTAGTATAGATAACGAGAATGAGCTTGGCACTATTGTCCATTCATATTTAAATTTTCGTCTTCATATTACAAGTATTATCAGTAAAGCCACAAAATTTGGTGGGCAATTAGGCGTAATATAACTTCCAAAGAGCCAAATATACTGCTTCCCCTTTACCCAGCCTATGTTAGACCTCATTTTGATTATGTTTCTCAATTATGGAGCCCATTTATGCAGAAAGACATACTTAGACTAGAATAACTTCAAAGAAGAGTTACAAAATAGGTCTGCCCAGATATATCTCTGTCCTATGGTGAAAGACTCTTAAAATATAATGTAATGTCCCTGTAACAGTGGTGACTTAGAGGAGACCTTCTGTTTACATGGGACATTATTCATGAACCACAATTAACAATAGAATGTGGATATGATTTTAAACAAGTGGCCATTAACAATAGAAGTCATTGACTTCAATTGATGAGAAACAAATTCAGTTAAAAAGGGCTTATTTGTTCTCTCAAACAACTGTAGGTCCATGGAACAGTTTGCCGACATCAGTTATTGTCAGTCAGAACAAAAATATATTTAAAAATAGGCTGGATAGTGTTTTGTTTTCATATAAAAACTTAACCTACTATATGTAGTTTATGAGCTCGATGGGTTACCTTGCCTTTTGCTCCTAATTAGTCCTTAGTATGGTCACTTAGGGTCAGTGACTGCATACAAACAAATAAGGCTTATGTGCAGACTAGATGGGCCTAGCGATTCTTATCTGCTGACAATTTCTATGTATCTATGTATTTTTTTACTTTGTGTATGTAATGATAACACATATCGAGCAATAAACTTAAATTGAATTGAATACATGACAAGGAGATTTTCAGGGATGAACAGATAGCATAAAGTCTGCACTTATCACAAACAATAAAGTTAAACTAAGCAGCTGTCTAAGGAGGAGAAATGCAGCGAGTGGGCAGAATTAAGGAGGAGATTTAATATTCTGAAGATGTGATAGGTGGATGAGGGGTGCACCCCCAAAAGCCCTCTCCCAGTTCAGACTGATACCAATAGGTTCACATGTTTTGCAAATGGATATAAAAAGGGTAATCAATTTGATTCTCTCTTCTTTTTCAGGAGGGCTGTTTATCTTTCCTTTACCACTCTCATCTCTAATTCTACTGATTCACTTCTTTCCTCTTCTCTGCCCCACACCCATACTTGTGAAATATTTAAGGCAAGTTTTGGATCATTTTTGATTACTACATGTGAAATATTTTGTTTGTGGGGTTCCAAACATAAATTGTTGTTTTCTAGAGGTAACTGTCTACAGAAAGTCATTACATATGGATATACCAATGTTGTATGAAAGAAAGCTAGCTACCCATCCAATCTTTTTCCCCATTCCTTAGTAGTAGTATCTGTCTACATTTGACTCCTGCCAATAATCATTGTCTTTTTTCTTTAAATATTTCCTTTCATTCTCAGTTTACTATGCTGCTTTGGAGTGCATTACATATACCAGTATCTCTCTGTAAGAAGCAATACTTTTGCCTGTCACACCTGAAAATTTACTCTTGCAGTTGATTATTATAGTCCCTTGCTATAGTTTCATTTTGTTTAATATTTAACCTCAGTTCTCTACATAACTCCAGATCCTTTAGGAAACCAGGCAACATAGAAACATAGAGGATGATAGCAGAAAAAGACTGATCATCTATATATTCTGCTCATGTTATCCTTTTGTCCTTGTAGGGTACTTGCATACGCTAGCTTCCCTGTTGTTTTCCATGTTTCCACCTCCTTCATCCCTCTGAGTAACTACTACACACGCATCACTATCCTAGCCATGTTTGGAGCCATTTAGTGATTTTGCAGCCACTACCTCTGCTGGCAGATCTTTCCATTGCTCAATCACCCTTTCTGCAAAATAATGCCCCTTACATCCTTTTAAACCTCCCACCAACACCTGCTTGTGACCCATGTTCTAGCTTCTCTGTTCCTTGTAAATAGCTTTTCACAGTTCACCTTGTTGATTCCTTTCAAGAATCAGAAAGACTATTTCATGCCATCCTTATTTGTCTACTTTTGAGTGAATACCTGTTGAGTGCCTTTAGATGATCTTCATATGATCTGCTCTACTAGCTCTGAATCATATTGTCCACCCTGCATTGTACCATTGCTGGCCTGTCCGTACACTTTTTTTCAGGTAGGGACTCCAGAACTGGGCACAGTAGTCCATGTGTGGCCTACCCAGTGGCCTATACAGAGGAGATAGCAAGTCCTGTTTCCTACCATTGAACCCCCCCCCAGCATCATTTAGCCTTGTTGAAGGTTTTCATTACATTGGCTGGTTTGTTTAAGGGAGTCACTAATAATAATCCCTTGGTCCCATTCCTCTGACATAACCAGCTGAACTGCTTCTTATCCAAGTCTCTCTTGAGGGGTGTTTGTTCCCTAAGTGCATCACTTTGTACTTCTTGGTATTGAATTTCAATTTCCATACTTCAGACAAATTTTCCAGCCTTTGTCTGTCTGTCTGCAATTCCCTTATCCTCTTCATGTTGTCAACTCTACCTCAAAGTTTAATGTCATCTGCAAATAGATACAGCCAGCCCCTGATTCCCTCTCCCATATTGCTGATGAAAGTATTGAAGAGTGGTAAGCCCTGTACAGATTCCTGCAGTATTCCACTGGTGACCTCTCTTTCCACTAATCTTATCCTATTCACCACAACTCTTTGTTGCCTGCCCTCCAACCAACTCCCTACCCACCTTACTATTTCATTATCTATTCCCAGATCTCTTGCCTTCTTCAGCTGCCTTCTGGGTGTTACCAAATCAAATACTTTGCTGAAGTCAAAGTACAGTAAGTCAATTGTGTGCTTCTTGTCAACTACCCTGGCTACTCAGGCAAACAACACTATCAGGTGGGTTTAACAAGACTCTCCTACCATAACCTCATGCTGCTTACTAACCTGAAGCCCATTTTTGTCCCAGTATTCCACTAAATATTACACCATGGGATGTCTGCTTTGCATTGCAGAGGAAGGCCTCCTGGCACTCACAAGGGCATGGTTGTAATTGTCTGGGGACCAGACATTTGAAGTGGCTGCCGCAGTCCTTTAGAATTCTCTACCTAGGACTTTGAGAGAGGCCCTGTCTGTAAAGGCTTTTAAATATGGTCTGAAAACTTTTTTTATTTAGGCAAGCATTTGGGGATTAATTTAGAGTATAAGAGTTATGTATATGCTATTTTAAGATTATTGTGTGTGTTATATGGATTCAATAATATATGCATAATTAGGTATTTATTGTATGTAACTCTTTGTAATGGCATCCTGCACCTCCATGGAATGGTGCCACAAATAAATAAAGTCTACTACTACTACTACCACTACTAGGTCTACTTTGACTAGTATCTCCATCAGCCTCCCTACCCCAGATGTAAGGCTAATGGGTCTATATTAAAAGACAGCTAAATCTGAAATTAAGGATAGCCAAAAATAACCCAAGTAAAGAGAATAGGCAAATATTACATAAATCAAGAGCTAATTATAATAAAAGTATAATTAAACAAAAAAATAAATATTGGGAAACAATTTGGAAAAAATTAGAGAAATCAGTCAAGAAAAAAAAAACAATAGGGTATTTTTGCACTTTGTGAATCAGGGTACAGCAAACTACAATGACCACATCAGGAGTCATATTGAACCAGGAGCTTGGGTTACGTACTTTAAAGAGATATTTTATGATGACAAAATTAAAAATGACACAAATATGGTAAATAAAACATGGATTGGTTTACAAGAAGATATTTCAATGGAGGAAATTAATTTGTCCATTCAGGCATTCACAAAACATGAAGCACCAGGCCCCAATGGAGTGCCTATTGATGATATATTAAAAACAAGAGAGAGGTGGGTTACGATATTATTCAAATTATATAACCACATTAACAAAACAGGTGAAATACCAGTCTCATGGATGGAGACAATAATAGTACCATTGTTCAAACAAGCATTTGTCAATGAGAAATGGTTCCTTGCATGGTTTATGTGGCAGGTGTGTATTGTGTTAGTTGAAGTTCTGGTGGAGGAAAAAGCCTGCCTGGACTATGTTTTGCCAGGCTATCATATTTTGGACAGCAGCTCAATGCAGAAGCTCAGGTAATAAGATGGTTATTTTGAAAATATGTGGTGCATTGCTGGAATGGTGGTGCTGAAGGCTGAGGAGCTGGATGCCACATCTTGTGCCATGCTGTGACCCATGTCCGGGAGTGAGTGCAGGCCACTGGGGGTCAGCAGAGGAGAAGGAGGATTGAATGACCCAGGGACAGGTCTCCTTTTCCAGGGAGAGGGGTGACCAGTTTTTGGTGCATGCCTGGCCCCTAGCGGCGGCTGCTGCTAGCACACCAATACTGCAGACATCGGGTCAAAGGCGGGGCAGATGCCAGATGAGGTGCACCCACAGCGGCATGTGTGATACCTTTACCAGTGTCCTTGCACACTCCTCCTCTGAAGGGGAGAAACCAGGAGGAAAAAAGCTCTCGGCAAATGATGGAGGGAGCTCGCATGTCTCTCCCCTGAATAGTCACGGCACTGACCATTGTACTAGATCAGGTCTTCGGGGTGGTGGGCCCCACCACTGACCCCGCTGACCCTGCTGGGGGGTAAGCTCTGGGGGTAGCTGGTTGGTGTCGACTGGTGTTTGTCAGGATGCATTGTTGGGGCTCCTTCCAGATAGAGAGGGCCATGGAGCAGGAGTATAAATAATTTACAAAAAATCCAGGTTGCAAATATTTAAGACTTCTGCAGTTACCAGCACATGTGCTGAAATTGCAACAAGTGGCCATAACTTTGTCATGTTTTTCACATGTTGACCCTAAGTGTTAAATATGTCTTCTTATCACCCATCCTCATGAATTCTGTAGAAGAACATTTTCAAATCTGTGGGAAAATGGTATTCCATGCCACAGGTGTGAAAACATATTATGGCAAGATGTGAAAAATGACAGCTGTACTGGTCATGAGGTGGTGTAATAAAAAGGCTATACTGAAAATTTGGAGTGAAAATATTGAAAATGACCAAAGTTACATGCATGAGTAGAAAGTTTTGAATGACCGGATGTAACTCATCCATTGTTTCACTCAGTTGTCAACATGGCCTTTTTGGGAGCCCACCTCATGAACAGTGCCACTGTCATTTTGTTCACTTTCCTCAAAGGTGATTTTTCAGAGCTACAGGTGACATTCTGCGCCACAGGTACGAAAACACATTTCAGGCAGGATGTGAAAAATGACAGCTGCACTGTTCATAAGGAGGTGTGAAAAAATGGCAATGTTGAAAATCTGGAGTGAAAATATTAAAAGTCAGCAAAGTTAGGAGCGTGCTAAAAATTGTGCAACATGGCTTGTAACGACATCATTTTTTGAAATTTTTCCACCAAATTTGCAAAATGGGCTTTTTGGGACCCCACCTCATAAACAAGGGCACTGTCATTTCCTTAATCAGTCCTGCAAGGTGATTCCATGCAGCGACCGCAAAATCACCTTTGGGACAGAGTAATAAAATAACAGTGTCAGTGTTCACAAGGCGGGGTCCCAAGAACCCCATATTGAAAATTAGCCGCCAAAATTCCAAAAATGGTTGAGATAGCAACTGACTACCATTTTACAGCTCTTATCTTTGATTCTTCAGTTTGCCGGTCTGTTTGAAGAGTGCAGACATGTCCCGGTCCTCAGAAGATGACAGCGTCAATCTCTGGAGGAAAGTATGTGGTAAGAGGGAGTAACGGGAGGTGGATGCTCAGTGGGAGGGTGGGGATGTGGGAGGGGGACTGGGAAGACAGCAAGAGAACATTTTATTTTTTACAGGTTTTAAAAAAAAGTTGGGGGATGGTCTTCTTTATTTACAGGTACAAAAAAAAATTGGGGCACACTGGGGTGGGCTCCCAGTGTGCCACATGAGTTGGGGGTACATTTTATTTATTTATTTATTTATTGAATTGTTTCACCAGGAAAGATGCACTGAGCAACTTAATGCTTGTCTCACGTTATGTCCTGGGGGAAAGGGGAAAGGGATATACAGAGTACAAGTTCAGGTAAATACATACAGATGGTGTAATTATACATACAGTTATAAAACAGGAACATGGCACATGAGACAATATCATCTATTGTAGAGTTTCTGTGCAGGCAGTTCTTAGGAGCAGCATACAAAATAGAAACAGTACCGGTAACGAGCAATAGGATGCAAGGTTCACAATGCATCAAATACAGACAGTACACTAGTGCAACATGCAGCAGGGTGAACACATAGGAACCAGTCACCCCTATTTAAGAGCTAGTCTATAAGGGGAAGTATAAGTATAAGTGCAAGTAGTGTGGGGGGTGAGAAAGAGGAGAGGGAGAGAAAAACAGAGAGGGAGACAGATATGGAAGGGGTGGTAAGAAGCAGGTGCAAGAGGGTGTGAGGTAGTTGTGCAACACAGTGGTAATGGAGTAGAGGGAGGAGGAGTGATGGATTTGTGGAGGGAAAGCATTCCACATTTTAGGCAGGTGGTAGGAGAAGGCTTTTTGTCAAGAGAAAGTGGTTCTGCAGGGGAGTGAGAGGGTGCAAGTGTCAGCTTTGGAACTCAGGGAATAGAGGGAGAGGGTAGGGGTGCCAGAGGAGGAGATATATGAGGGGAGAGATCCAAGCCAGAATTTAGAGATGAATTTAGCACCATGAAGCGTGTGCCGGGAGTGTAGGGGAAGAAGGTTGAGAGAGTGGTAGATGTCTCAGTGATGGGTGCAGGGGGGCATCAAGAGCAAAACAACAGAAGGAGTTAAAGAGAGAGTCCAGTCTGGATAGGTGGGACTATGGGGCAGCATCATAGACTATGTCACAGTAGTCAAAAATGGGCATGATCATCTTCTGTACCAGCTCATGCCTGGCGGAGAGGGGGATGCAGCTGAGGTTTCTGTAACGTGCCCCAAGCTTAAGCCTTAGTTTTTTCAGAACATGATTCCAACATGGGGATTGGGCACCTCAGTGTCAGCATGGAAATGGGGAACAGAGGGTGCAGGGCAGACAGCACACAGTGGGAGGCAGTGGGAGAGTTTGGTTAGATGCCCGGGGCTGGGATGGGAGCAGGGAGGACAGCAGCAGTGGGAGACAGCAGGAGGGGTTTAATGAAAGATGCCGGGCCAGTGGGGGAATGGAGGGTGCATGCAGGGTGGACTACAGCAGTGAGGGTCTGCAAAGTTGCAATGCCAGCTAATGAGAGGAATGAAGTGTACTCTCTCATTGGTACTGTTCATTTCTCTCAAGTGTGGCTGTGAAATTCCGATGGCCATCACACTTGGCTTCAATTTTCATTGGTGTGCCAGGGTTGGGGTCACTTTACAGTGCTCTGCTTTGGACTTGTCCCTGACACACCTCTGAAATGCCATACTGTCCAAAGGTGTTTCTTGCGCAACCACAAGGAAACACAAAAAGGAAATAGGGCAGACATGATATGTTATAGGCCAGATAGCTTAATAGACACCACACAGAAAATATTTACAAGGATTTTAAATAATAGATTACTTTCAATGGATACAGAAATTGGGGTTAGTCTATGAGGCACAAGCAGGCTTCATGCCACATCATTCAACAGTAGATCAATGCTATGTACTCTCTCATTCGATATTTAAATATACTAAAGTAAATCAAAAATACTTTTGCATATTCATAGACCTCAAAGCCACTTTCAATAACATCATTAGGAACCTTCTTTGGTCTACTCCACAAAATATAGGCATCGATAAGGCCATGCTGGGCATCATAATTGCCCTATGTGAGAACAACATATTTAAAGTTAGAAACAACTATTTGGGGCGGAGGGGATGGATAAAATATATAGCAACAAAGGTGTAAGGCAGAGGTGTGTGCTATCTCCTATTCTCTTTAACCTGTTCTTAAATACTATCCTAATGAGACTATTTAATACTGACTTTCATATTTATTTTATTTATTTATTTTATTTATGACTTTGATAACCGGGTGAGTGCACTGATCCAAGGGACTGTTTTCAGACACGACCAGGGCCATAACACATGGCACAGGGTGACAGTGGAGTACAAGGTTACAGTAAGACACATGAAACAGATTTGATACAAGCAACAATAGTAGACACAATATACAGGTTTGATGCATAGGTCCATTTGAGAACAGTGAATACAAAGTTTCAATATCGGACATGAGGAGACTTGGTACAAACAAACAAATCGTAGGCACAGTGTACAATGTGAGACTGCATCGTCCAGTGAGCAAGTAATACACAGAATACTCAGTAAAAAAATATATATACAATATGTACAGGCAAGGAAGTCAAATATTACTGTGAAAAATATAACAGTTGTAGGCAAGAGAGTTGACCAGTGTGGGTAGCTGGGTAACCCCTGGGCTGGGGAGTTGACTAGTGTGGGTTGGTGTGAGACCCCTGGAAGCATCGGCAGGATGAGTTTTCCAGGAACCAGACTTTAAGGTGGGACTTGAAACTGGAGTGTGTGTCAGTGGAATGGAGTTCAGCCAGTAGTTTGTTCCACTGCAAGTGGGCAGCTGCAGACCAAGCTCTGCTACCCATGTTGGTGGATACCCTAGGAACAGCTAAAGAGGGAGTACCATTTTAGTGGAGGTTGCGGAGGAGTAGTCAGGTTTTCAGAAAGGCAGTTAGGGGGGAATCTGGAGCCATGCAGATGACATTGTCCACCATGCAGCAGAGGGCTAGGTCAATGCGACCTTGCAGCGGTAGCCATCCAAGGATATTATAGAGGGTACAGTGGTGGGTGGAGAATGGGGCCAATAAAGCAAAGCGACAGGTGCTGTTGTAGGCTGCGGAGAGTTTAGCCATGGCATTAGCTGAGATCCTGGCATAAATAGGGGAGCAGTTGTCAAGAACAGGGAGAAGATTATCCTGGACAATGGCTAGTCTAGCTTCAGGAGTAAGGTATTTCCTGAATCTATAGGCAGCACCTAACTTTTGATGGAACCTTCTGGCAAAGGAATTTGCATGCTCAGTGAAGGTGAGGGAGGGGTCGAGCAGTACTCCTAAATATTTGTAGGTGTTGACATCCTCCAAGAATGTACCATCTGGGGTGAGAATGTGTAAGGGGGTGTGGCTTTTAGTTTTGACCTGGAAGGGTTTAGATCCAAACAGAATGGATTTAGTTTTTTTGGCATTTACTAAGAGGAGGTTTTTTGAGAACCAGCTGTGGGCTGCAGCATAGTTGTGTGAGAGAACTGAAGAGATTGCGGCTGCGGATTTGTCACTATGGAAGAGGACAAGGTCATCAGCATACAGGAGAGAGTTACAGTTGAGGCAGTTGAAGGGAAGTGCATTAATGAATAAGGAGAAAAGGAGGGGACCCAGGATTGAGCCTTGAGGGAACCCCACAGAGACGGGCAGGGTGGGGGAACAGGTTTGACCAATACACACGAATTGTGAGCGATCAGTAAGGTAGCTAGAGAGCCAGCTTGTGACTTTCTGAGAACAACCAAGGAGGCTAAGCTTGGAGGTAAGGAGAGCATGGTTAACCATGTCAAAAGCCTTTGAGAGGTCAACGAAGACAGCCCCGGTGGCTTTACCATTATCCATGTTAGAGATGATGTGGTCAGTCACTAGAGTGAGGGCAGTGGTGGTAGAATGTTTCTTGCAAAAGCCATACTGTTTGTTGCATAAAAGGGTGTATTAGCTTATGTAGTCAGTGAGCTGATTGTGGACTGCTCTCTCGAGTACTTTATTGAGATGATGGAGGATGGATATCGGACGGTAATTGTCGGAGGATTTGAGGCCACCGGATTTAAGAATGGGGATAACCTTAGCTATCTTCCATGGGCCAAGCATGGTGGAGGTGGAAAGGGCAAGGTTAATGATGAAGGTGAGTGACTTGGCAATCGCCAAAGAGATCAGCTTAAAAAAGACTGGAGATAGGCCATCAGATCTGGAGGAGCCATGGTTAGGTAGATGTTTGAGCAGCTTCACTGTTTCATGTATGGAGAAGGCTTTAAAATAAAATGGTGAAAGACAATGCCTGTATCTTTCATTTACAGACAATGTAGTCCTAATGTCCACAAGTTTCATGGGCATAAAAAGACTGCTTAGTGATTTCAAGAATAGGTGCCAATAAAATGTTTTAAGAATAAACTATAACAAAACAAAGCTCCAGGTGTTTGGAAATAATAGTGGACAAACATATTCCATAAATACACAGAATGGGAAGATTGGACAGGTAAAAGAGTTTAAATATCTAGGGTTCACAATGCCATATTCACTATCATAGAAAGCACATATAAAGGATATTGAATCAAAAGTAAAGAATTTTCTACTGGCCATATTAAGTTTTGCAAATAAATATGATGGTAGCTCAATAAAAGACTGTATAAAAGTAATACATGCAAAAACGGAAGCAAAAATACTTTATGTCATTGAAATTTGCTGACAAGAATGCAAAGGTAGTATAGAAAAATTATTCAATAATTATTACAAAAGAATTTGGGTCTTTCAAAGAGTGTACCAGCAGCAATGATATGGACAGAACTAGAGCAACTGCCATTGTAATCCCTCATAAATGAAAGATTGGTCCTATATTGGATCAGAATATATGGCATGCACCTTAACAGTATAATAAGAACAAGCTTAGATGAAGCCTTAAAATACCAAAGCAGCAAAACAACATCCACTGCTGTTGAAATTGCAGAAAACGTAATAAAACCATTCGGTCTTCTTCACACCATCAGAGAATCATTAATCAGGCCATTTGAAGAAATAAAAATAGGTGTAAAATATAGAATAAGGGACATCTTTAGGCAGAAAGATAAGGAGAAATGTGCAACACACAAGATAAGCAGTTAGTTGGTACAGAATAAGCAACATTTTGGGTTTGAACATCTAGCATTGATAAAAAAATCCAAGGCACAGACAAATTTTTACAAAGTACAGATTTGAATATTATTAAAATATATTATTCAAAAATATTATCGAATATTATAAAAGTGAATGCATGGAAGCAATTATAAGAAGAGATAGCTCCAGTGGTAAGTGTAAATGTGGAATTGATAAAGATAATATTATTCATAGAAACAGTCTTTTCTTTTTGTTTTGACTTTATTTATGCATCCGGACCCCTGGGTAATGTTCAGGAGTGCCCACATGGATACACCCTAACTCCCAGCCTTAACCCTTGCATCTCCCAGGCTTTCTCCCCTGAACGACCTAGGCAGACACCAATCCCCTGATCCCTCCTAGGCCAGTTCTGCCCTCCCCCAGCGGTCATTTCCTAAGTGTGAGGTGCCTTACCTTCGGTCGTCAGGTCGGCCATGGAGAGTCTCGAGGGCGCGTGGGCCAGCATTCAGGATGTGGATGTTCCACTGGAACCACCGTCATCTCATTGGTTGTCTAAAGGGATTTTTCTTATACTTGCTCCCCCAGTGTAGCCGTGCAATGGCGTCAGCACACAGCTGCCCTGTGGACGCCTGCCGCGCTCGTCCCAGATTCTTGTTCCCACTCTAGTAGTACTCCTGGTCTCCACCGGGGGTCTCTACTGTACCTGGAAGACCCTGGATCCCTCTCCAGGGAGAGGACAGCTGTCCTATTGATGCTCAAGCCATTGCTCTCTCCTGCCAACACCCAGTGCCTGGGCTCACTCCTGAACCTGGGTCAGTGGTGCGGAACGAGGTGTTGCGTCCTGCGCCTCAACCCCTCAGTGCCACCAGGCCGGCCCAGAAACATAGACTTTGATGGCAGATAAGGAACACTTGGCCCACCTAGTCTTCCCATTCCCCACCTATTGAATAAGCTGCAGAACCTAGTTAACCAACTGCCTACTTCTTCCTATCCCCGACCAGAATTGCCTAATGTCTGTCCCATGCATTCTTGAATTCCTCCACTGTTTTTGACCTGACAACCTACCTAGGAAAGCTGTTCCATGTGTCCACCACCCTCTCTGTGAAAAAAAATACTTCCTCACATTGCCCCTGAGCCATCCCTCCTCTATCTTCAAATTGTGCCCCTTTGTTCTTGCACATCTCTTTTTCTAAAAGATGCTATCCTCTTGGACTTTGTTGATTCTATTGAGGTACTTGAAAGTGTCTATCATGTCCCCCCCTCTCCCTACTTTCCTCGAGAGTATACATATTAAGCTCCTTTAGTCTCTCTTCATATGGCTTCTGTTGCAGACCCCGCACCATTTTAGTTGCCCTCCTCTGGACTGCCTCCATCCTGTCTATGTCCTTGCAGAGATGGGGTCTCCAGAATTGCACGCAATACTCCAGATCGGGTCTCACCGACTGTCTGTACAGAGGAATAACAACTTCCTATTTTCTACTGGTGATGCCTTTCCCTATACATCCCAGTTTACCCCCCAGCACTCCCTACTGCCTTCTCACATTGCTTGCTTACCTTTAGGTCATCTGATATGACTACCCCCAGGTCCCTTTCCATTTTTGTGGTTCTTAATACCCCCAGCCATTGTGTACTCTTCCCCTGGGTTTTTGTTTCCCATATGCATTACTTTGCCCGTCTTTGCAATGAATCTATAGTAAGCTGCCATACTTTAGACCATTCCTCCAACCTTGCCAAATCCCATCTCATTCTTTCCACTCTCCCTTGTCTATCAACCCTGTTGCAGATCTTTGTGTCATCTGCAAAGAGGCATACTTTTCCTTCCAGTCCCTCTGCAATGTCACTTATAAAGGCATTAAAAAGGACTGGACACAGTACTGAAGCCTGCAATACCCCACTAGTAACCCCCCTGTTTTCGGAGTGGATTCTGTTTATTAATACCCTTTGTGCCCTGCTGTCCAGTCAATTTTTTACCATGGCTACCACCCTGGGGCCCACTCCCAGGCTGGTTAATTTGTTTAGTAATCTTTTGTGTTGGACAGTGTCAAATGGCTTGCTAAAGTCTAGGTAGGCCATGTCCACAGCCCCTCCCTAGTCTACTTCTTTGGTCACCCAGTCAAAGAAGTATATTAGATTCTGCTGACATGACCTTCCTACTGTGAATCAATGCTGCCTTTGGTCCTGTGCCCTGCTGGCCTCTAGGTGCTCAACAATTCTTTCAGAAGTGATTCCATCATTTTCCCCTACCACTGAGGTCAAGCTAACAGGTCTGTAGTTTTCTGCCTCTGTTCCGCTCCCACTTTTGTAAAGGGGAATCACATCTGCCCTCCTCCAGTCCTTAGGCACTACACAATCCTCCCATAATTTGTTAAAAAGTCAGTGTGTGTCACTAGTCCCCCCCCCCCTTAGTTCTTTTAGAATTCTGGGGAGAATCCCATCAGGCCCCATTGCTTTGTCCACCTTCAGTTTTCGGAGTTCTTTCAGAACCCTTTCTTCTGTGAAAGGACTGGTATCGACCCACCTGTCCAGAGTGCTTATATTGATTGAACTGGGTATCTCCCCTCCTCTTCCTTTGTGAATACTAAGCAGAAGTATTCATTCAGTCTCCATGCATTTTCACTGTCACTCTGACCACCCATCCTTCCTTTATTAAGCTTCACTACCCCTCCCTTGATCTTTCTTCACTTCTTAATGTGCCTATAAAAGGTTTTATCCCCTTTCTTAACCCGAGTTGGCTATCTTTTCCTTTGTTTGCGCCTTTGGTATTCTGACTGCCCTACCTGCTTAATTCTGCTTTAATTGGTACAGTTCTCTGTCCTGCTCCTTCTGTGTTATGTTACACTTCCTGAATGCTATCTTTTTCTCCTTATCCTTCCCTGCCACCACTTTTGAGAACTATAGTATTTTTTTCTTTCATTTTGATTTATTTGCTTCACACAAAGGCTTGTTGCCTCTGTGATGGCAGTTTTGATGTTTCCCCATTGTTCCTCCACCCTTCCTTCTTGCCTGTTTGCTAATGCTTTCCTGAGGCACTCTCCCATTTTGACAAAGTCAGCCCTCCTAAAGTCCAGTACCTTTACTTTTGTATGGCTTGACTCTACAGCTGTGTTTATCATTATCCACGCTGTCTGGTGGTCACTTGTTCCCAGCTGGCTACCCTCTTCTAGATCTGGGATCCTCTCTCTGTCCCCATTTGAGAGTACCAGAGATTGCTCCCTCCTGAGTGGGTTCCATCACAAGCTGTCTGAGGCATGCCCCCTGTAGGGCATCAAAAATTACCCTGCTCTTGGATGTGGCTGCAACAAATGTGCTCCAGTTAACATCTGGTATATTTAGGTCTCCCATCAACAATTTATCCCCTTTTTCTGCCATCCTAAGGATGCCTTCTATCATTTCCTTGCCCATTTCCTCCCCCTGAGAAGGGAATCTGCATGCAGCCCCTGTGCGGATTGTGGTGCCATTTCCTGTTTCCAGGGTGATCCACAGTACCTGCTCTCCTCCCTGTTTACCCTTTACTTCCATTGCTTTAATCCCTTCCCTTATGTTGAGAGCTACTCCTCCTTCTCTTCTACCCTCCCTGTCCCTCTTGAAGATTATGTACCCTGGTATGCTGACATCCCCATCATGGTTCTCTCTGTACCATGTTTCAGTGACTGCCACAATATCCAGGCATTCCTCTTCCATTAAGGACACTAGTTCAGGGAGCTTGTTACCCAGACTACAGGCATTGGCACTCATTGCCCTCCATTTTCTGATGGCCTTACCCCTTTTAGCCCCATCCCTGTCCTTACTGCCTTTGTCTTTTTCTCCATTTACCCCTGCCCTTCTCCCTTATGACTTCTCTATCTTGGTATTTACCTAACTAACTACCCTGATTTTGGGGGGGAGATAGGACTTCCCTGCTCCTTTTCAGTGCCTCCATCCTTGGTTAGTTCAAAGGCTTGCCAATGAAGCATTTAAACCTTTCACCTAGGAGTCTGGTTTCCCTCCTGGACAGATGCAGACCATCGTACCAGTATAGGCCTGCACCCCTCCAGGTGGACCCTAGTCCCCAATGAAACCAAAACCCTGAGCACTGCACCAGTTTTTCAACCACTGATTGAATATCATGGAGCCGAGCACCTTAGTCTCACCCATGCCATAAACAGGCAGCACCTACGAGAAGGTTACTATGCATGTTACTTGTCTAAGGCCCCTCCCCAACTCCACAAACTCCTCCTGCACTACTCTGATCCCTTTCCCAGCCAGGTCATTTGTCCCTAGGTGGACAATGACATCCAGCTCCCTCCCCTGTGCAGCTGTTCCCACAATCCTGAGGATTCGATCACTGTACCTCCAAGCCATGGCACCAGACAGGCATCCTACCTCCTACTCCTCCCTCCCTTCCTCCCCCAGTTCTACCCCCTAACAATTTAGTCCCCCACCAGGAGTATTAGCCTTCCCATGTGGGTCCCAAGCCACCTTCCTGTGGGTCTCCTTTGTGGGGGTTCCCAGCATCCTCTTTGGTCTCCACTTTGGGTGTCTTCATAGAGGAATCACACACTGCCAAAATCGTGTATGAATTGTGGAGAGGTACAACTGGAGGGATGAGCCTTCATTTCACCACCCTCAACCTCCCTGATCCCACTGTGGTCAAACTGCTCCTCTTTCTTTGCAACTTCTGAGTCAGCAGCAATGGCCCTGGTGGTTCCTGTGTGGGAGAAGAGGTCCCCCAAATCCTGGCTAACTCAGCCTGGAGATAAGCAACTTCCTCCCTCAGACAAGAGAGATGCCTACAGATGGAACAACACTGCATTCTCCAGAAGGTCTCCCAGAAGACTGCTGCTTCACAACCACTGCACTGCACCACTCCCCATTGTGTCTTATTTGTGGCCCCTCAACTGTTTTGTATACTTACTCTTTCCTCTCTCTGTTTACTTTTTTTTCCTCCCTACTTTCCTACTGCCTCTGTGCCCTTATAGCTCCTGCCCTTCCTGTTCTGGGACAGGAAGCTCCTGTATTCCACAATAATCTCCTTCTTACTTGCTCATAGTTAGACCTCCAGCAGCTGGAGGGGAGAGCTACTCCTTTCCTTCTAGGATGGTGAGTCTTTTGTGCCTCTGTAATCACTCCATTCCTGCTCCCAAACAGGGAGTTCCTCTTCTCAGTCAAATCCTGTGCCTATAAAAGTGGAACTAGCTAAGGGTGAAAAGGGGGTGGAGGGGACGGAGGGAGGGCTATATAGTCCTAGTAGAAAAGTAGTAAAGTTCTAACAGCACCTCCTTCCTCTTGCTGCTGTCTGACAAAAGCTATCTAGGGCAGTTTTAAATCCAAACACATGGCTTCCTGCTGCCTAAGCCACTCCCACAAATTCACAGCTCTCTTCTTCACCTAGCTAGGTGCACAGATAAGAGTTCCCTTAACCCAAATCAGACAAACACACTAACTTTTTTTTTGTTTTTAACCTAAATTGAAGAGATCCTAGTACTCGAGGTCTAGTTCTTAAGTCCCAGTAGAAGAGAACAAAAGTTCTAAAATCATCTTCTTCCTCTCACTGCTCCCTGTCAAAAGCTATATAGTGCAGTTTTAAATCCAAACACCTGGCTTCTTGCTGCCTTAGCCACTCCCTCTAATTCACAGCTCTCTTCTTCACCTTGCCAACTGCACAGATAACAGTTCCCTTCACCCAACTCAGACAAACACACTAACTCATGCACATATAACTCTAGCTGTTCCTAGGGTATCCACCAACATGGGTAGCAGAGCTTGGTCTGCAGCTGCCCCCTTGCAGTGGAACAAACTACCAGCTGAACTCCATTCCATTGACACACACACTCCAGTTTCAAGTCCCACCTTAGAGTCTGGTTCCTGGAAAACTCATCCTGCCGATGCTTCCAGGGGTCTCACCTCAACCCACACTAGTCAACTCCCAAGCCCAGGGGTTATTCACCTACCCACACTAGTCAACTATTTTGCCCACAACTGTTATATTGTATTTTTCACAGTAATATTTGACTTCCATGCCTGTACATATTGTATATATAGTATATTTTTTTACTGAGTATTCTGTGTATTACTTGCTCATTGGACGATGCAGCCTCACATTGTATACTGACCCTATGATTTGTTTGTTTGTACCAAGTCTTTTCATGTCCGATATTGAAACCTTATATTCACTGTTAGCAAATGGACCTAAGCATCAAACCTGTATATTGTGTCTACTATTGTTGCTTGTATCAAATCTGGTTCATGTGTATTACTGTTACCTTGTACTCCACTGTCACCCTGCGCCATGTGTTATGGCCCAGGTCATGCCTGAAAACGGTCCCTGGGATCAGTGCACTCAACCGGTTATTAAAGTCATAAATAAAAAAATTAAAAATAAATAAAATAACAGTTCCCTTTGCCCAGCTAAGACAATCACACTAGCTCTTGTTTTTTTTTTTTTTGTTTTACCCTAAATTGAAGTTCCCAGTAGTAGAGTTCCTCTTCTTAAGTCCCAGCAGAAGAGTAGTTAAGTTCAAAAAGCACCTCCTTCCTCTTGCTGCTCTCTGCCAAAAGCTATCTAGGGCAGTTTTGCATTCAAACACCTGGCTTCCTGCTACCTAAGCCACTCCTCCTAATTCACAAGTCTCTTCTTCACCTAGCTAACTGCACAGATAACAATTCCCTTCACCCACCTCAGACAATTAGAACGACTCTTGGGTTTTTCTTTGTTTGTTTTTACCCTATGTTAAAGGTCCCAGTAGTAGAGTTCTAGTTTTTAAATTCCAGTAAAAGATTAGTAAAGTTCTAACAGCACCTCCTTCCGCTTTCTGCCCTTGCCAATAGCTATCTAAGGCAGTTTTAAATCCAAACACATGGCTTTCTGCTGCCTAAGCCACTCATCCTAATTTACTGCTCTCTTCTTCACCTAGCTAACTGCACAGATAACTGTTCCCTTCACCCAACTCAGACTAACACACTAACTTTTTTCCCTTAATTTTACCCTAAATGGATGATCCCAGTAGTAGAGTTCTAGTTCTTACATCCCAGTAGAAGAGTAGTAAAGTTCTTCCAGCAACTTCTTTCTCTTTCTTCCTCTACTTTTAATTTGTTTACTGTACAGTATGATGGATTCAGGATGAGGGTATTAAGAGAAATCCTTGAGCAAACAAAAATGAACACCCACAAACTAACAAATTGTTTACAGAACTTTAACTCTGTAAAAATACTAGAAAGTGTTTAATCATTTTTAAAGATAATAAAGAATTACAGATTGCATATAAAAATAGCTGAAAGGGCAATAATTAAATATGATGATAGAGATTGAGTAACTGGCAGGATTTAAAGAGCATGATAATGACATAAAGATGATTTTTCACATTTGTGCAATTACCTTTGGAGCAACGTGCAATACTACTGGTGCAATAATGAAATTGGTAAAGCAGGTTTGAATGATTATGTATACGAACTTTTAATATTATGAAAATATGATGTCCTTTGTGTCTAATGTTGAAAGTCACTTGTACCTGTTTTTTATATGACATAATTTGTCTTACAATAAAAACTACCTACCTACCTACTTACAGGTCTGTAATGTCCAGGCTGCTCCTGGCCACCTCCCTTTTACAGGAGCACTACTTCAATCATTCTCCAGTCCTTGGGAATCACTGTTTACTGCAAAGAGCTATTGAATATCCCCACCAGGGGTCAGCTAACACTAATGCTAGTTTATTTAGTACCCTTAGATGCACTCCATCCTGCCCCAAGGCCTTGTTTATCTTGAGTTCTGCTAACCTTTTTTGACTCTTTCTCTAGTACATTTCTGCAGCCTCATTTCCGGGACCACTCTATCAACTGCTTTTATCCTGCATTCTGACAAGAACTCACTGCTCTCCCTAGTGAATACTAAGTGAGGTTTTCTTAAGGTTTCAGGGTTTTATATTTGTATAAAAAGCATGTATATAAATATAGTGCATCACATACAAACATTAACTATCTAGACATTTTGTCTCAATCTAAAACTTTATAAATAGTGTCCCAGATATTCAAACTGCACCACAAAGTAGTGCAATAGCAGGAGCAGGCGCAAGTACAATGTGCCTATGTGCAACATGCACGATATTCAAACACTGCACAGGGCTAGATGCGCTTGTGCCACATAACTAAATATCATGCCAACTGTGCCATGGCACCACCAGGGATGTGCAGTGGTGCAGGCCTGATGTGCAATAGCACAAACAGGGATGCACAGTGGAGCAGGGTAGCAGCATATCAGCACAACCAGGGATGCTCAGGAACAGGATGCAGGAGTCCCCCACACATGGAAGATATGGGCTGAGGAGCACACAGCAGAACAGACATTGCCCCCCACACCCCATGAACCGCACAACCAGAGGAAAGCTGGAAGAACCACTGGCCCATGGAAACCAGCAACAATCCCACAGCTGGGCTATGGTACCCCAGTACAGCCCCTGGCAAGCTGTGACCGGCAAACAAGGAGGTCCAGCCACCCCATGCTACACCATCCCACCAATGTAGAGCACACCCTGCACAGCGTTCCCCAGACACCCTGTCCAGGAGGAGCACCCAACACTGCAGGACACCCCATGCATCCCACCACCCCCACTGTGACAATGCAACACTGTGCACCAAAGAGTCATGCAAGGCAGCCCCACTGTGAGCACTCTGCATCAGGTGGCAGCAGACATCGATGCAACAACTGCAGACACAGTGCCACCCTGCATGGCCCCTCCGAGGTTCAGCTGAGAGACTGACCATGCGTCGGCAAACGAGGTACCACACATGCGACAGGGCATGCCCCAGACCTCACCACCAGCAGTACAGCACCCTGCACACCCTCCCAAGGACACACCCCATCCCAGCACTGGCCACAACATCCAGCAAAGAAGCCCACAGTGGTGCATGGAAGCATGCACCACATAGGATGCAACACAGTGCATGGACAAACACCAACCCATACCCAAGTGCACACCAACACAGGGACACAGCAGCCGTGTACCTACGTCTAGCATGCCTCCATGGCACAGGTGTACCAGCCACCCTGAGCATGCACCATGAAGCTGTACGCCACCAGCATGCAGTTGGAGCACAAGTGACAGATAGTGGAGCACATCCTCTGCAACAAACACAAGCTACAGCATGGAGGGGGGACAAAAACAGCGGAGGCCACAGTGCCACCCGAGGCAGACATGCACAATACCAGTGACAGGAGGCAACCTGGCATTGTGCCGGGTACGGTGGTTGTCCAGAATGGACAGCCACCACTGACATGCCAGCAGATGGTGCATATCACAGACATGCAAGGGTGTCAGCTGCACAGGCCATGGATGGTCTGACAGGGGCACCATGGACACAGAGCATGCACTGTGGACCACTGCACACAGGCAACCAATGCACAGAGAACAGCACATAAACCACAGACAGTGACTGATTCCCCCACCCAAACCATAGGTGGTTCCCTTCTGGACACACACACTCGCCCATGCCTCCACCAACCCCGAAGCCATGCACACCACTGCAGCTGAGCACCTGTAGCCCACTGCAAATCATAGACCACCACAGTTGCCATAACAAAACATATGTATTAATCATAGGCAAGAAACATAACTATATACAAATGTATACAATAGGGGGGAAGGGCCACAAACCAGGTGGAGGTGGGTAAGGGGCAGGGGTGAACAACTGGGAGAGGGAAGAAGGGGTGTGAGGATGGGTTCAGGGAGGCAAGGTTCTTCCTGTGGCATGGAGGGCCTAACGTCTGCCCCACTCATCATTCTGTGAGACCTGTGCGACCGCCGTCTCCTCACTCCACGTCCCTCTATTCACTGGAGGATCTCCATTGATGCCCTCACTATCTGCAGTAGCTCCTGCAAGGCCCTCTCAACAGCCATCCAATGCCGACCACCTAGGAGAAGGGAGCAGAGTCAATAGGTGTGAATGTCCATCCCCCTGCAGCCCACCCATTGTGCATGGCATACAGCAGTGGGCCACGCCCCTGTGATGGTGTGAGACCACCCACAGTGATTGTGCCCACAAGACCTGCCCACCCAGGTGCACATAGCCATGCAGACTGCTGCACACATGCACCGCCCAAGTCCCGCACAGCACCACCATGGCTGTACAGTGACATGGTTATGCGGTGCAAAGGCAGCTGTACAGCCCTCTACCCAGTGCCTGCATGGACCAGCAGTGACATACATCCACACATACAGTGCCAAAGGACAGTGCTGAGTGTACCGTGTGGCATGCACGTCAATGGCATCAATGGATGGTGGCCATGCCCCGCCATCTACCCCGCAACACAGCATGCACATAATATCCTGGAAGAAAGGTACTCACCTGCATCCGCGACATCTGAATGCTGATGTGGAATGGGCCTGCCATCACGTGGCTGTTGCTGGGCAGCCTCCCGCTCATGTCGTGCCCATGCCTCTCTGGCTCAGCGACTCTCCTCAGGGCTTAGGGTGCAAACATGGAGAGGGGAAGATCAGTACAAAACAGTAGCAAAGGCTCCCCCCGATGTGTGCGATCCCACACAGTCCAGCCATGCCGCAACCCCACCACGACCACCACCACCCACACTGGGCGGCCCCCCCATGGTGGACACATGCCCACCGCAAAACCTGGATGGACACTACCAGTGTATGGATGGAGCACTTACTTGGACGTGGCACTGCACCTCGCCTAGTGTGTGCCTGTAGATGGGCAAGCCTGTCTGGGTCCCTCTGCTGGAGGTCCCCATAATGGTGGTGACACTGCTCCAAACTTCTGGAGATACCAGTGGCCTCCTCCAATGACACTACCACCTCCTCCCACACAGCACTCCTTGCCCTATCTAAGGCACATCCCCAAACAGGACCCCAGCATGGGGCTCTACAATGGCCACCAAATTGGCCAGCTCCAAAGGGCTCCAAAAGGCTGCTGTCCTGCGTTCCATGACTACTGCAGCTAGGATCACAAAATGGTGCTCTGTAGTGCATGTCTGCTACGTGCTGTTGCTGTGCGGTACAGCGCTGCCATTGCCCATTGCGCTGTCACCGAACAGCACGATAGGGGTGCACCCATGAGGACGCATGGTGCATAGGGGGTAAAGGTCAACCACAGGGTCAAGGGTCTGTCACGCATGGACTGCCACAGTGTGATTGGGACTCCCTCCGTGTAGCGCGGTGAGGTACCTGTGTGTGACACTCTGCAGTGGCCTACCATGCTGTGGCACCATGGTGCCTATGGCACTCCAGAGCATGAGCGCTATACATGTGAACAGCACACTAGCACCACTGGCACAGTGGTGGCCATGCCCTGCACTGCCTCCCATGCTCAGCACGTCATCAGCATGGCAGGCATCGGAGTCAGTACCCCAGGCATGTGATGTGCGGTGCCTACTGCGCATGTCACAGAGCTGCACCTTTGCCTGTGCATGCTCAACACAATTGCGCAAGGTGCAACAGCACGATATTCAGTCAGCATATGCAAATCAGGTCATCAGCAATTCCATGGCACAGCCACTGCATTAGCATCCACTTAAAGTTGCGTCTCACCTCATTTGCATGCCTTGTGCTATATAAATGTGACGTGGGGCTTCAGAGGTCATTGTTTGGTATTGCAGTCTATTGTGGTGGGTTGCATGCTGTTTGGAAGTGTGGACTGTGGTGTGTGGGAGATGCATGGGACTGCACATTCAGAGGTAACACCTGTCATTCCCACAGGATCAATAATGACCAAATGTGAGGAGGAAGAGGAACAGAGATGTGGGAGATGGAGGAGGCCCAACTTCACCCAGGCAGAATCAGATGCCCTGTTTGAGGCCTACCTCAACAGAGAACCACTGCTCAACGGACAGCGGGGAACACCACAGGCCCATGCTGCGGCATGGGATGAGGTAGTGCGTGCCATCAATCAGCATGGCAGCCACCAGCAGTCCATGTAGGAGTGCAAGAAGAAGGTGGGCACGGACAAGAGGAGGATAAAAGATAAGGTGACTGCCATCAGGGCAGCATGTGCTGCAACTGGTGATAGATAGCTGGATGTGCCACGCCTGATGCCACAGGAGGAGTGGGTGGCTGGCAGCATGCGATGTTGTGCCCTAGAGGGCATTCCAGGTGGTGGCTTCCAGACGGGTGGCAGCCAGTCACTGCATGGTAGGTCCTGAGCTGTCACTGTGTGGGGGGTGGGGGGAATGCCACAGGGTAGGGCAGAGACATTAATGCTACTGTGTTCCCTTACAGTCCTGAGCATCTACATGGGTCAACGGTGGTGGGTGTGTCCACTGAAGGTGATACCCTGGACACGGAGGAGCACCCATCCACCTCCACAGGTGTCTGAGGGTCAGGACTACAGCATAACCACCTGTCTGTCTGGACTGAAGTTGGTGGTGCTGGTGCAGAAGAGGCCCTGCCTGTGTCCCAGCATGATAGCGTCCATGGATGCCAGCATGCAGTGACAAGGACTGGTACTGGATACAGCACCAATGATGATGGATCACACATCACGGACAGTGATATGTGTGGGCCACAGGATGACCCCACAGCAGGTAACAGCACGGGCATAGCTGTGGGTGGTGCTGCCATGGAGGCCTGCGTGACATCACACTCCCTGCCTGTGCCTGTATGCACCAGTGGGGCAGCACTAGTGTGTGTCCTGGCCAGTGGGGCTGTTGCAGCCACTGTGGTGGCACCAGTGAGCCCTGGTGAGTGGCAGCGGTAGGGGCAGTGTCAGCAGTCGGCCAATGGCAACAGGGAGACAGTGTTGGGGGGTGGCGTCAGTGCACCATGTGTGGACGTGCCCTGGTATGGCTCTGGTGTGCAATGCCCTTCATCAAGGGGTGATGCCCAGCACGGCCAGGAACACCATGAGGGACAGCATGCCAACCCGGCGGATGACCTCTTTGATGAGCACAGCCGCCTACTCCAGGCTTCCGTGGATCAGCAGTCGTGGCTTGTTAGGGTGGTGGATGCACTCAGTGTGGTTCTGCACCAGGCAGAGGAGCAGCACAACAGAGACCATGATCTGCTCCTGGCAGAGATTGCCTGGCAGCGGGAGGATGTGACCACTGCCATTAACATGCAGACACGTGCATTCATAGCTGTCATGGCCACATTGGGCACCCAGTTTGTTGCCCATGCGCTGCAGACACCGTGCAGTGTTATGTCCACCCCCCATTCCCAGCATCATTTGACACCTTCTATGTTGACACCGGGTTCAGCTGTGGGCATACCATGGACGCCTGGTGCAGGCATGTTCGGTGAGCTGCAGATCCCTGCTCAAACATGGTCACGTTCCCACAGCGTCACACCTGGGTGACCGTCGGTGCCACCCCATGAGGCCAATGGTCAGCCTGTTATGGCTGGCAGGTTTTGGCAGGGCCGCCCATGCATCCGTGGCAGCAGTGGCACTGTGCCGCGTTACTGACCTGTCTCCCACCATGGCTACTCTCTGATGCTGCCCTGTATGCAGTGTGTTGTGCAACGTGTGATGCACAGGTGGGGTACCTGGCCCTGCACACACAGTCCATGTGCACACCCTCCTGGCTGCTGGCCACTGTGGTGTGTGCATGATGATGCCTGCGTTGCACTGTCCGCCAGTGTGCAATTGTGCCCAGCATCTGAGACACGCACAGTGAAGGGCAATGGGCATGGCTGCCTGTGGACCTGTGTGTGGCTAGGTGTTGCAGTCAGGGTCGGCATGCCTTCTACCCCTTGTGCATTCTTGTGGGGGGTGTGTGTGTGTGCATGCATGACCACGTGTCGTGTTAGGCCTTGCCCATCCCTGACGGCGTATGCGGTTCCACGCTCAGCCAATTCCCTTGCCGCCATCCGCCCCTGGGGTTCATCCATGCATGTCTGTGGGTTGTGCTCTTGCCATTGGTGGTTGCATATGGCCCCATGACCTACCTGTGTTGGTCAAAGTGCTTCTCTGTGATGGTGTCCTGATGCAGCTGTGACATCTGGATCAGGCGGGGGGTTCCTTCACCCAAGGGGTGGCTGCCCATCACCATCTGGACTGGCATCCTCATTGTCCCCATCGCTGTCCCCCTCTTCAACCTCTACAGCTATCCCACAGTCATTGGCCATGTTGTGCAGGATGCAACAGGCCAGGAATAGCCCACAGGCCTTCGAGGGGCTGTACTGTAGGGCACCGCCAGATGTGTCCAGGCAACAGAAACATGCCTTCAGCATCCTGAACACCCGCTCTATGACATTACGTGTGGTGGCATGTGCCTCATTGTACCATTGCTGCGATGGGATTATGGGGTGCCGGTATGGTGAGAGTAGCCAGGGACGGAGTGAGGAACCACGGTCATCTGTGTGTAGAGGGTGGACATTAGTATGGTGGTCAGCATCGCTCTGCCATGGGCCGTCATGGCCGGTACCCATGGCACCTCTTACTATGCACCCCCCAGTTGACCATGTCATCCTACGTGATGTGCATACTCACCCACTAGGTGGCCAGCGGGGATGTCCCCACTCTTGAACCTATGGCACAGTGCAGACTGGTGCCAGATGAAGGCATCATGTGCTCCCCTAGGGTGTGTGGCACAGACATTGGTTATGCACCCCCTGACATCTCACACCACCTGGCAGTTGATGCTGGCATAACCCTTCCAGTTGATGTATGCTACACCATCTGGGCCAGGTGGCGTGTGGATGGCCACATGGGTGCAGTCAATGACCCCGAGCATGCAAGGCATACATGCTACCCTGTGGAACTCTTGTATGTGTGCTGTGCACTCTACCTGCATGCTGGGGAAATGGATGTACTCTGTAGCATGTGGCAGCAGTACGCTGAGGAATTGTGTGAGTAGGCATGATGCAGCTGACTGGGTTATACCTGTTGTGTCCCCTGTTGGTCTCTGGAAGATGCCCGTGGTGAACAGGCACATGACAGCTGTCACCTTTGTCTCCACTGACAGAGCATGGCTCCATCATGTGTGTGCCTGCATCTCATCCCTGCACAGCACACAAAGCCATCTCAGGATCATCCGGTTCAGGCAGTACCGGCCCACAATCTCTGTGTCAGTGTAGTGCTCGAAGGTGGTGCGGGCTTGGTACCACCTGTTGGGGGCATACCACCGACTGGCACTTCCACAGCCGTGCCCCCTGCTGCCTGCCTTTTCACACCCTTCATTACCACCTCCATCTGGAAGATGGCACTGGCCATGTCCCTGGCTGGTGTTCCCCCCCTGGCAGCTGTTATCCCATTCCCCCCACTGTCCTTTATGATGCTCCCCCTGCACCAGGTACACCTCCAACCTTTGGCTGTCCTGCCTACTGCCACTACCCTCAGTCCACTGTGGCACTTCCCTGTCTCTCCTGCACAGTGGCACAGGCTCCCCACTCCTGTTCTGTTCCTGTTTGTTCCCAGGTGTGCCCTGTCCTGCTCCTGCCCTGTCCCACTCAATGCTACCCTCTTTCCAGTTGCTGTCACCTTGCTCCCACCTCTGGCTTCCCTGTTGTGTTCTTGCGCCTCTCTCTTGTTCCTTTTTATTTTGGATCATTTCTGCTATCTCACAACTTCCTTTTGCTCCCCTATTGTGCATGGCACATGCTGTTGAATATTGCACTGCACCATTTATTCAAGGTTCCTCCCCCTACGGTTGCGCATGCATACATTACCATTGTGCTCTTACGCATTGTGACTTGTGTGGCACAGCTACCTCCTGCTGAATATCGCAGAATGGTGCATTTTTGTACTTGCGCTGGCACATTTCTATTGTGCATGGCACATCCCTTTTGAATATCTGGGCCAATATGTGCAAATTTAGCAGTCTCATACAAGGCAGTTTTGTTTTCAGTTTAAAATAATTTTAAAACTTTGCTCTTTTTGAATCTTCTAATGAAATGGACAAGTTGGACAACTTCATTTTTTCCTTTCTTCTGCAAATGACTGAATGATAAATGTTCTCATATGCTAATGCATCTCTTAAGACAAAGAGATTTCAACAACCAGAGAAGGGAGTGTACTGCTCCTTTAATGGTATCCAGTTTCTCTCTGTATCCCCTTTTTTCACCAACTAGCACTAATCTAGTTGCTCTTCTTTGGACTCTTTTCTGTCTATCTATAACCTTCCTGTGGTATAGATTCAAGAACTTGCATCAATATTCTAATTGTGGCATCATGTAAACTCTGTATAATGTTGTCATTAGTTCTCTTGTCCTACTTATAAACTATCTCCTGATGCAGCGTAATACTTGTGCAGCCTTTTTAGATGTTGTGTCCCACTTTTGACCTTGTTCAATGTAAATCTCATTACAATACATAAAACCCTTTCTTCATTAGCCCCTTTTAATTTAATTATATATACGTTGTGCCTGGCCTTACTGTTGTTGTTTCTTACATGCCATATCGTGCATTTTCCCACACTAAACTTTCTGTCCCTCCTATTTGCTATTCTATGGAAATCTCTCGACTCCTATTATTATCATTCTCCTTTTCAGCAACTCTTCCAATGTTGGTGTCATCAACAAATGTACTAAGCAAATGTCTACTTCTTTATATTTCCTTAATATTTATTATAAATTATAGTAGACCAAGTACAGATCCAATGGCAATCCACTGATCACATTTTCATCTTCTGCTTCGCATCCATTTATTCTTAACCTCTGTTTTTTTCTCAATAACAAGCTGCCAGTCCAGTTGATCATTTTACTGTTTAACCTATATTTTTAAGACTATTGAGCAATTTCACTTGTAATACTGACTCTTACTGAATACTTTACTGAAATCAATGTTAACAACATCCAATGTTGTTTAACTGTTCGCATTTTTAAACCAGTTAATTAAGCATGGATGCTTACCAGGGAAACTGTGTTGTGTTCTGTCCTTATGACATACTCCTTCGGCTCTCTGATTATTTTTTCCATCAAGAAAAATTACATTGTTTTGCAAAATAATAGTAGTCTGCTCTGTATTTTGTTAGGCTACAAGTTCGGTTCCATGAAAGAAGCAAACACCTCGAACATTGAATGTTTGATTCTTTTGGGCTATGACAAACCTTTGGGCAAATAAGTGGACTTTTAATTTGACTGGTTCTCCTTGGTCTGAAAGGTGTGGACTAGGTGAACTAGGTGAATTATAATGTGCAGTTCACACTCAAAACAATTACCTAAGTAGAGTGTGAGTAACAGTTTTGTTGTATGTACTGTAGTGTATTGACTAATGTTGTTTTTTTCTCTTTCAAATATTTCCTTAAGAAAATCTATGGGCAAAACTTAGATTTTTAACTCCATTTGCTATTTTTAGCATGCAAGTAATATAACCATATTGTTTTGCTTTCAGACCACATGCTGACACAGCACCTTGTTTTTGTTTTTACATTTTGTTTTAGTGTAGACTCATCGTGATGATGTGAGCTAGCATGAAATCTAACTTGCATGCTGATCATAGTGCAGAAAGGTAACTCAGGCAGGGCAGTGATCAACTGCAAGTTAGACTAGCTAGGAAATACCCCAAAGTATTCTGTCTCTTGATTATTTCTCAAGTGGTGCAAGATTATTTGCTGGGATTTCTAATTACTTAATTCCTACTTGTCTTTTTGTGATATCCAATACATGGATATCAGCAACGTGCTTTTTAATTGTCATTGCTGGTTGCTGTACTGGAGTGATTTTCAAATGTGTCTCGCATGTAAACAGTATTACTATTGAGAGACACACCTGTAGATAGTTAATGAATAAGCAATGTAAATGTTTTCACTGTCATATTACACTGTTTGTGCATGCCCCTTTGGGCCTCACATTCTTCACACTTACTTAATTTGAACAATGTAGACCATCCATCCATGGTGATTTGTGGATGGTGCATTCCTAGACATTCCATCCTGCAGAATACTCACCAAAGTAGAAGCTGTGGCTCCTAATCATAATATGTCCACAGAGCTGAACTGATACCCAGCCAGTCAGATAACACGAGTACAAAAATGCTGCAGTCATCTTCCTTGCAAGGCACTTACAAAACAACACTTTCACTTCAACTTTCATGTTTCACCACCAAGTACAACATTCATGACACAGAATGCAAAACTGTCCACACTTAGTATATGGAGGTATGAACGTCCATCAAATACCATGGTGCTTTGGTCATTCATCCTTCCTCAGTGACCATATTTAGGTAACACTCAAGAACACATCCAGTTATGTAGCTGTACAGGTCATGTGTTCATGGAATGTCTGCTGGGACTTCTGTGTACTTATTGCATCTCTGTTTATGGTCAATTTGCTGAAGGTTGTATTTACTGTGAGGACACTGAACATGGTTCATACCTTTCAATTCTGAACAAATATTTGTTTTATGAAAACAGAACATTGACGTGCAATTGCTGTTTTCTCTTAACTATACATGCAAGATGACTGAAGCCTATTAGTATTCATGTGTTCTCTGAAGTAAGAAATCATTCAGTATGCTGGTCCTGCATGTATTACACAATATTTGAACAACACTTCTGGTTGCTCAACATACCAAATGTTTTGAAAAGTAATGTTCATGTAGCTACCATCAACTATGTTTTGTTCTTTATGCTAATGAATGCTGTCTCATTATTGAACCACTGTGAACAGTGATAATGTATTAAAGTGTTTACTTACATGCAATGTTAGTGTTTTCTTTGATCTCACAATGCCTTGACCACATTTGTCCTTTGGAACATCAGTTGTGAATCTGACATGGCCCTCTGTGGTTAATGCCTGTTCTCTGAATTTGAGTTGTAATGCAATGCCCCCAAAAGCATCCAGTGGAATACTAAGTACATTTATATATCTGGTTCCACCTTGTTTATTTCTCCAAATGACTGCAAACAACATAAATGTGACATATGAATTATGTATTTGGCAACATACAGCACCATAATAAAAACAAGAAAGCTCCTGGTACAGTGGTACACACACTGCTGAGTGAGCTTCTTAAAGGGGACAAGAAGACATTTCCAAATGGCAAGTTTTCAGTAAGTTCATTATCTCACCAATGTACTGTTGAGGGATGTTCTCCTGACAGATGGATGTTCAAGATTACCTGTGGTGATGTATAGACTTATACTGTATAGCACAGCACCTATCTGCATATAGCCACGTGGGGTAGCCACGCCCCTGAATAGACCAGCACCAATCGGCGCTCGTCATAGGCAGGATCTTGGGCACCATAAAGTCTCTAACTCCGACTTAACCTAAAATTGATATACTATCCAGCGCTGCAATTATAGCAAACACTAAGTAATCTGATTGGACAAACAATATCAGCATAATTTGTTCCATCAATTCCTACAGTACCTTGTGTTACAGCCATTAACTAGTAGCAGAGAATACACAATATTTAAAGCAGTTTGTTTGGTGTAAGATATATCTTTGTTTTAAGAGGGCTGTACAGTTTGCTGAGGGGCTGGCATACGTTCACCTATATCTAGTGGGGCGTTGAGGGTCCACTGGCTTATATTTTTGACTACTCTAACAGCATTAGTATCCCTGTGAACTGAACTACACTGGCTTATATTTTTGACTACTCTAACAGCATTAGTATCCCTGTGAACTGAACTACACTGGCTTATATTTTTGACTACTCTAACAGCATTAGTATCCCTGTGAACTGAACTGCACTGGCTTATATTTTTGACTACTCTAACAGCATTAGTATCCCTGTGAACTGTACTGTTTTATAATCCCCAATCTGTTACAGGTGACCTGCCTACCAACATAGCATGGGTCCTCACCAATTTAGGAGCTTAGTTTGGTACTCTTGGGGGTATGAGCTCTGAAAAGTTGTGGTGAGAACAGATAGGTGGCAATAATAGGTAGGTACTGCCGAAAAACAGGGTGGCATCAGGAGTCTGGTAGTGGTGTGGGAATCACCACTGGCCACGGAGTTGGGGCCAGTGACCTGCACTGATTACTGGAATATTCCCCTTGGTCAGTCTATCACTGGTATGAACATGGGGAACCCTCAGTACCTATTTAAGTGAATACCGCTGCATCCACTCGTGTGCACACTAGCCTGTGGTATCCTCACTGTCCTTGGCATCCACTGGTATATTGGTGCAGATGTCCTAAGAGCGGATGAACCATGGGGCACTTGCTCCCTGCTAGGGGAAACTGATTTCATGTTCTCCAACCTATTAGCAGAAGGCAGACCCCATCCCTGGGTTCTCTGCAGTCTTGACCTGAGGTGCTTTCGGTGCCATGCACATCTGGTCAGGAGATATGGCCGCAGGGTGTGCACCAGGGATGGCTCCCCTTCCCTAAAACATCTCCTATGGTTACTCCTGGTGACCCTAGCACTATCAGGTGACATCGAGCTAAACCCTGGCCCACCTTGCCAAATGGCCCCTGCTGCTCTGGGCGGGTTGGCGGTCAAAGGGCTGAAAATAGCCCATCTCAATATTTGTAGCATCCTGCCCAACCTGGCTGAACTACTGGCTTGGGTCACCCACCACACCCATGACATCCTGGAAATAACAGAAACCTGGCTTAAACCCACCATACCAAACTCCACATGTGCCCTCCTGGACTAGGAAAAAAGAGGGGGGGTTGCATCTTGGTCTATTATAAATGCCATCTTAACTTGTCGGTGCTACCCTGTCCACAACCTGTGCAGTCCCCTTGTGAGTTCCTACACACGGTGCTGTTGCTCGGGATGACCAAAAATATACATGTTGTATTCACCTACAATCTCCCAAGGGGCAGCCTGGAGGAGCTGTCCATCCTCCTGGATACTGTAGGTGCTGTGACCCAACATAATGAACTTATTATTCTAGGTGATCTCAACCTAAACTGGCTTGGTTGCAACTCCAAAGCATTTGAACCACTCCTTGCTGGTCTCTCCCTGTCGCAACTGATTAAGGAGCCTACTAGATGCCCACCCAATGGTGGAGGGAGCTCTCTTCTGGACAGCATTATGACAAATCGACCAGAGAGGATCAGCTCATTGGGCATCCTGTCTGACTCCATCTCGGACCACTCCCCCGTGTACGGAGTGTGGAAAATTCCTTCTCTGAAAATCCCACATAAAATTATCCAGGTCTGAGACTACTCAAGGTTTGATCTTGGCTCCTACCATGCTGATCTCCAGCACGCTGACTGGTCAGCAGTATGGAATGCACAGGACTCCTCATCAGCAGCCAGTCACTTCCTCTCCGCATTCAGGGTGCTGCAGGATAAACATGACCCCTCATCAGATGGAGGGTCAGTGGCTCAGTGACAAAGTGGCTGCAGGGCAGTCTGCTAACCCTTATGAAGTACAGTGATAAGTGTTGGGCAAAATTCAAGGCCTTGGCAGAACAGGCCGTATTTCTGCAGTACAGGATGATGAGAAATCAGTGTAAGAAGGCTATTAGGGTGGCCAATGGGGAATTTTGCAAATCTGTGCTGCTGCACACAGCTAGGGACCCCAGGAGGTTCTGGAGAAACATTAAGAATATAGTCAGTGGGACCCCGAGTGGTGAGACCTCGGATATGATCATCGATGGTGCCAGTTGCAACAACTCCCTGACCATCGCAAATGCATTCAACCAATACTTCTCTGACCTATCTACCTTAACCTCGTCACTCCCCCATGAGGGAGGGGAGAAGGGTGAAAAATGGGCCTCACCATCCTCATCTTACCCACCTCTTCTTTTTAAGGTGGTGGCGGTGCAAGAGGTGCAGAGACTGCTCTCGGGTCTCTCCCACTTCTCGAGTGCTGGACATGATGGATTGGAGCCGAAACTTCTGAGTCTTGGTGCCAGTGAGATTGCCCCCGTGGTAACCCATATCTTCAATCTGTCCCTGTCATCAGGTGTCATTCCGGAAGTATGGAAAGTAGCCATGGTGGTCCCAATACTTAAACAAGGAAACCCCAAACTCATAGAAAACTACCTTCCAATATCCACACTCTCAGCAGTCAGCAAACTTCTCGAGAAGGTCATGGCAGAGCAACTCTCAGAGTACTGGCAGTCTCATGACCTGTTGTCCCCTGAGCAGCATGGCTTTAGGAAAGGGCACAGCACAACTTCTGCCCTTGTCACGGTCTCATCTTGGATCAGAGCGGCTATGGACCAAGGCAAACTCTCTGGAGCTATCTTTATAGATCTCTTTAAGGCCTTTGATATTGTTGATCATACCATGCTCTCCACCCAGCTCAGCTCCTATGGTCTGTCACCTGAGGTGCTCAACTGGTTTTCCAACTATCTAAGTGGCAGACAGCAACTTGTTAAGTATGGGAAGGAGTTCTCGGACACTATCCCTGTTACCATGGGTGTCCCACAAGGCTCCGTCTTGGGGCCCCTGCTATTCTCCATATTTGTGAACAAACTCCCAGCTGCTGCTATCCACTGCCAGCCTATCTTTTATGCAGATGACCTGGTCATCCTGACTCACTCCCCTGAGATAGTGGTCATAAATAACCACCTGAGCGAGGACTTGAGGAACATCCAATCCTGGATATTGTCACATAAGTTGGTTCTAAATCTCAGGAAAACCCAGGCCATGCTCTTTGGGTCTCAGGCCAAGATTAAGGCCAACCCTACTCCACTATGCGTTTCTGGTGTCGACGGGGTCAAGATCCCAGTTACTGACAACTTTAGATACCTTGGGGTGATGCTGGACCCGCAGCTTGACCTTGGCCGCCACATTCAGAATACTTGCAAGACTGTAAACTGCAAACTGGGTCTGGCACACAGAGCAAAACGTAATCTTACTCTGGCAGCTTGGATTGCACTTGCCAGAGGGGTGCTCCTACCCCTCACTCTGCTATGGGCTCCTCTTGTTTGCCCACTCATCCAAAGTCCACCTCACTAGGTGGTCCACTGCCTACAATAATGTCTGCTGCTTCGCACTGGCTGCCCCCATCTCACTCACCATTGCGACCTCTATAGCAGGCTAAATTGGCTCTCACTCGCTAACCACATAGACTTCGTCTTAGGGTGCTTCACCGGAAAGGTCCATGGCACTGGCACTCCTCCAGGGCTTGCGAAATTTCTTGTCCCATCCATCTCCTCCTCCTACTCCCTCAGGTCCCAGGGACAGGCGCTCCTCAAGACACCGGCTACACGGACTCAAATGGGTGGGCGGGACTTTTCTGCATTCGCTCCCAGACTGTGGAACTCCTTCCCTGCCCCAGGTCCGTGCTGCGCACTCACAGATGTGTCTCCGTTCCTCCCTATGGAACCATTTCAAACTTGCCTCAGCCTGTAGCTGCCCCAATCCCCCGTGAATTGATCCATCACAGCACTCCTCTGCTCTGGAGCTACTCCTGGACAGAAGACCAGACTCCAAGAGGTTGCTAAGCTGTATATAGTGTCACATCTGAAGGATTTCGATACTGTGCCCCTGGAACTGCTCTTGGCTTCCATAAGGTGTTTATGTTGTTATGTAAATATTGTATAATCTATGCCTTACCACGCTCGTACGCTGTGTTGAATCTGTAACATTACTGCTCTTATCTCCCACAAGGTGTTTATTTTTGTTATGTTAATGCTGTATAATCTATGCCTTACCATGTTTTGTATGCTGTGTTGAATATGTATCCTCACATGAACTGTAACATGTCTAATTTGTACAATGTCATTGTATGTACCTAAATCTATTATTCCTGTACTCTCCTGGGTCGTACCTGAAAATAGGCAATTGTCTTGTCTAGTGTACCTACCTGGTTAACAAAAGCTAAATAAATAAATAAATAAATAAATAAATTCCATCCCTTTCAAAATGCAGTTGCAACACAGTTTAAAGGTCATGGAATGTGACTGTATCCTTGTTTGGTGCACCACCATTCTGAAAGCTCTGGAGTCTGCAAAAGTAATGTGTCTTCTGAAAGTGAAAGAATCATTGCACACACATTTCATATTATACTATACAGTACAAGAAATGGTGGATGATCAACTTGAGCCAAAATCAATGTGGTCTGCCTCCCTCTGGTTCTGCTTCCCACTAACCTCTAGAGTATTCATCTACACATCAGATGGAATCCAAAGCCTTGTTAGGCACAACACACATTTTGTGTATGCTTGTCCATCCAGTAGTGTCTATATGCATACACTATGCTCCTATCCATTCCAGATTTCAGGATTCACTGAAGGCATCAAATGAGGGTGAAATGGTAGACCAATGAGATAACTTGACATGTATGTTAATAACCCCACGGAAAACACTGTTACAGTTGTAGTCCTGGTGTCACGCGTATTTGTACTTCATGCAAATCATCAAGGGAAGTCAAGTGATTCTAATCCCCTAAGAATGTAAGTAAGACAAGTCTTGCAACCGTGACAGTGTTCACCGTTGCAGTATAACTATAGTATTTATACGGCTACATCAGAAACATGTAACTTTTCTTGCAACCTTTACCGTTACATGTCCATTTCTAGGTCATCTGCATGTGACACTTCCTCCACAAAATAAAATTGTCTCACACACAGAAGAAAGGAGAATCAGACTGATTGGTACCGCTCCCTCAATGTATGAAGTGTTAGAGCTTGTACAGCATTTATGTACTGTCCATCTCTGCACTGTTCATTCATGAGGTAATGATGACTTTTTACATCACAACAGCAGTCCTAACAACACTATAGGAAACATAGAAACATAGCATTTGACAGCAGATAAGGACCGCTTGGCCCACCGAGTCTGCCCATTTCCCTACCAAATGGATAAGCTGCAGATCCTAGTTAACCAGCAGCCTACTTCTTTCTCCCCCCAACCCCTAGAATTGCCTTATGACTGTCCCATGCATGCTTGAATTTAACCACTGTTTTTGACTCCACAACCTGCTCTGAAGGGCCATTCCATGCATCCACAACCCTCTCTATGAGAAAATACTTCCTTACATTACCTCTGAGCAGCCCCCCATCTTCAAATTGTGCATCCTTGTTCTTGCACACCTCTTTTTTTGAAATATACTACCCTTTTGGACTTTGTTGATTCCCTTGATGTACTTGAAAGTTTCTATCATGTCCCCCCTCTCCCTCCTTTCCTCGAGGCTATACATATTAAGCTCCATTAGTCTTTTTTCATATGTCTTCCAGTGCAGACCCTGCACCATTTTAGTTGCCCTCCTCTGGACAGCTTCCATCTTGTCTATGTCCTTGCGGAGATTGGGTCTCCAGAACTGCACACAGTACTCCAGATGGGGTCTCACCAGCTGTCTGTACAGAGGGATACCAACTTCCTGTTTTCTACTGGTGATGCCTCTCCCTATGCATCCCAGTATCCCCCCAGCCCTCCTTACTGCCCTCTCACATTGCATGCCCACCTTTAAGTCATCTGATATGACTTCCCCCAGTTACCTTTCCATTTTTGTTGTTGTTAGTATCTCACTCCCCATTGTGTACTCTTCCCCTGGGTTTTGTTTCCCAGGTGCATTACCTTGTACTTCTTTGCATTGAATCTAAGCTGCCATATATTTGACCATTCCTCTAACCTTGCCAAGTCCCTTCTCATCCTTTCCACCCCACCTTGTGCATCAACTCTGTTGCAGATCTTCATATCATCTGCAAAGAGACATACTTTTCCTTCCAGTCCCTCTGCAATGTCACTTATAAAGACATTGAAGAGGACCGGTCCTAATAATGAGCCTGCGGTACCCCACTAGTAACCCCCCTTTCTTCAGAGTGGACTCCATTTACTATTACCCTCTGTGTCCTATTCTCCAGCCAATTCTTTACCCAGTCTATCATCGTGGGACCCACTCCCAGGCTGGCTAACTTGTATATTAATATTTTCTGTGGGACTGAGTCAAATGACTTGCTAAAGGCTAGGTAGGCCATGTCCACAGCCCCTCCCTGATCAACTACTTTGGTCACCCAGTCAAAGAAATCTATTAGATTCATCTGGCATGACCTTCCTGCTGTGAATCCATGCTGCCTTGGGTCCTGTGCCCCTCTGGCCTCTAGGTACTCGACAATTCTTTCCTTCAGAAGTGATTCCATCATTTTCCATATCACTGAGGTTAAACTAACAGGTCTGTAGTTTCCTGCGTCTGCCCTGCTCCCACTTTTGTGAAGGGGAATCACATCTGCCCTCCTCCAGTCCTCAGGTACCACCCCATCCTCCTATGATTTGTTAAACATTTGTTAAGTTACTGTCAGTCATCCTTTTCCTCAACATGTGGTGGTTGTGGTAATCTGAGGTCTTACTTGCTTCATATCTAATGATTAGGTTGTCCCCAAATGTTAGGAAATCAATTAATCACATCCTATCAACCAGTTAACTTATGTGTCAATGTTCCTACCTTGTATATATTTACTTGTAACTATATACTCTGCCTTAGAAGTTGAAGGCAGATAAGTACCGCGAGGCCCATCCAGTCTGCCCATTTTTTCTACCTTATGAATGTGCCATAGGCCTTTACTCTGTCAATGGCCTATATATTCATACTCACCTGTATTGCTCACTTGTACTTATGTCTTTCAGTGCATACTATACCACAAGACTGTGGAAACATTCCAGCGCTGATGTCTGGTGGTAAGGTGATATTTTCAGAACATGTAATTTCACCATCTTAGAGGACAGAATGCAAACCATCTTTTCCTAAACCTTCTCACCTGAAAAAAAATCAAAACAACTAACTTACAACTGTTCTGTAAACACAATGTAAGAGTATGACATGCATGATAACAATGGGAGGCATTACAAAGTTCCTCTGTCATGCCCAGCAGTGGAATGTACTTTACCATTTACTGTACATCACATATGATTTATACAGAACCTGTACAACTCTGAAATATTATACTTACTAGGTTTCATCCATTTACAACTCCAACCACTTTCATCTAACAGTGGATGTGCACACTGTGGAAACAGTGGTTTTTCATGTTCATGACTATTTTGGATATGATTGGTGATTAACTCAAGTTTTGCAAGAATCACTGCTCCGTTTCCTTCTGGAGTAGATCTCGGTATCCAGTAGAACATGTTTCTGATTCTGTGTATCCATTCTTATGCTAATTCACATTGTTTCTGAGTGATGACTGACTCCAGTTTCTTGGTGATACCGTCTGGTAGAAACAAACAAGTTATTGCCTCAGAAACCATGCAATGTAACTGTTTTGTATGCAGATCACATTAATCTAGGTTTTGAAAACTGACATTGTCATATACACCTGGTAACAAAAGGGACATAATTTTTCACTTGTACCATTACATGTAATGGTGGCATCAACTGACTGTTGTGCTTCTCTTTACAGGACAGCAAAAGGATTAAAATCAAAAGTAGAAGACCAGAGCAGGCTGTTCCATTGGCACAGCAGAAGTGCTAATGCTTGCAGTGCTTTACACATGGCAATGCAAGGGAAGTCGAGAGGGCTAGATGGTTGGAGAGTGTGAAGGATGAGAATCCAGAATGAAATGGAATGCACATGTAAAGGATATTGAATCAAAAATAGAGAATGTTCTACCTGTCATATTAAGTTTTGCATATAAATATAATGGTAGCACAATAAAAGGCTGTATAAAAGTAATACATGCAAAACACAAACACAAATACTCTATGGCACTATCATTTGGGGACACGAATGCAAAGGTAGTATAGAAAAACTAATCAATAATTATTACAAAAGAATTTGGGTCTTCCAAAGAGTGTATCAGCAGCACTGATATGGGCAGAACTCGGGCAACTGCCTTTGCAATGCCTCATAAATGAAAGATTGGTCCTATATTGGATCAGAATATGTGGCATGCACCCCAACAGAATACCAAGAATGTGCTTAGATGAAGCCTTAAAATATGAAATCAGCAAAATAATATCCACTGCTGTTGAAATTGCAGAAAAAATAATAAAACCTTTTTGTCTTCTTCAAACCATAACAGAATCATTACTCAGGCCATTTGAAGAAACAAAAATAAATGTAAAATATAGAATTAGGGACATCTTTAGGCAGAACGATATGGAGAAATGCAACACACAAGATAAGCAGTTGGCTGGTACAGAATAAGCAATATGCTGGGTTTGAACAAAATCTAGCATTGATAAAATAAATCCAATGTGCAAACAAATTTTTGCAAAGTACATATTTGAATATTATAAAATTGAACACATGGAAGTGATTATAAGATGAGATAGCTCCTGTGGCAAGTGTAGATGTGGAATAGATAAAGATAATATTATTCATAGAAACATAGAATTTGATGTCAGATAAGGACCACTTGTCCCACCCAGTCTGTCCATTTCCCTACCTATTGGATAAGCAGCAGATCCTATTTAACCAACAGCCTACTTCTTCCTACCCCCCCATCAGAATTGCCTTATGTCTGCCCCATGCATTCTTGAATTAGCCCACTGTTTTTGACCCCAATACCTCTTCAGGAAGGTCGCTCCATGCATCCACCACCCTCTTTGTGAAAAAAATACTTCCTCACATTGCCCTTGAGCCGTCCCCCCATCTATCTTCAAATTGTGCCCCCTTTTTCTTACAAATCTCTTTTTCTTAAAGACGCTACCCTCTTGGACTTTGTTGACTCCATTGAAGTATTTAAAAGTTTCGATCATGTCCCCCCTCTCCCTCCTTTCCTTGAGGGTATACATATTAAGCTTCTTTAAACTCTCTTTGTTGCAGACCTTGCACCATTTTAGTTGCCCTCCTCTGAACTGCTTCCATCCTGTCTATGTCCTTGCAGAGATGGGGTCTCCAGAACTGCAAGCAGTACACCAGAATGGGTCTCACCAACAGGCTGTACAAAGGGATAACAATTTCTTGTTTTCTACTGGTGATGCCTCTCCCTATACATCCCAGTATCCCCTCAGCACTCCTTACTGCATTCTCACATTGCTTGCTTACCTTTAGGTCATCTGATATGACTAGCATCAGTTCCCTTTCCATTTTCGTTATTGTTAATCCCCCCATTGTGTACTCTTCCCTTGTGTTTTTGTTTCCTAGGGACATTACTTTGCACTTCTTTGCATTGAATCTAAGCTGCCATACTTTTGACCATTTCTCCAGCCTTGCCAAGTCCTTCTCATCCTTTCCACTCCCTCTTATGTATCATCCCTGCTGCAAATCTTTGTGTTTTCTGCAAAGAGGCATACTATTTCCTTCCAATCCCTCCTCAATGTTACTTATAAAGATGCAAAAAAGGACCATACCCAGTACTGAACCCTGCGGTACCCCGCTAGTAACCCACCTTTCTTCAGAATGGACTTTGTTTACTATTACCCTTTGTGTCCTGTTGTCCAGTTGGTTTTTTACCCATGCTACCACCCTAGGACCCACTCCCAGGCTGGTTAATTTATTAATCTTCTGTGTGGGACTGAGTCAAATGCTTTGCTAAAGTCTAGGTAGGCCATGTCCACAGCCCCTCCCTAATCTACTACTTTGGTCACCCAGTCAAAGAAATATATTAGATTCATCTGACATGACTTTCACATTGTGAATTCATGCTGCCTTTGGTCCAGTGCCTCACTAGCCTCTAGCTACTCAATAATTCTTTCTTTCAGAAATGATTCCATCATTTTCCGTACCACTGAGGTCAAGCTAACAGGTCTGTAGTTTTCTGCCTCTACTTTGCTCCCACTTTTGTGTAGTGCAATGACATCTACCCTCCTCCAGTCCTTAGGTACCACTGCATCCTCCCATGATTTGTTAAAAAGGTTAGTCAGTGGTGTCACTAGTTCTCCCCTTAGTTCTTTTAGAATTCTGGGGAGAATTCATTCAGGCCCCATTGCTTTGTCCACCTTCAGTTTTAGGAGTTCTTTCAGAACCCTTTATTCTGTGAAAGGGCTGGTATCGACCCACTTATCCAGAGTGCTTATATTGATTGAATTGGGTACCTCCCCTCCTCTTCCTATGTGAATGCTAAGCAGAAGTATTAATTCAATATCCCTGCTTTTTCACTGTCACTATCTATCCACCCATCCTCCCTTTATTAAGCCTCACTATCCCTCCCTTGCTCTTTCTTCACTCTCTAATGTACCTATAAAAGGTTTTGTCCCCCTTCTTAACCAAGTTGGCCATCTTTTCCTCTGTTTGCACCTTTGCTATTCTGATGGCCTACCCCGCTTCCTTCTGCTTTAACTGGTACAATTCTCTGTCTGGCTCCTTCTGGGTTTCCTTATACTTACTGAGTGCTATCTTTTTCTCCCTAATCTTCCCCACCACCTCTTTTGAGAACCATAGTATTTTTTCTTTCATTTTAATTTGTTTATTTGCTTCACACATAGGCTTTTTGCCTCTGTGATGGCAGTTTTGATGTTTCCCCATTTTACCTCCATCTGTCCTTCTTCCTTGTTTGCTAGTGCTTTTCTGAGGCACTCTACCATTTTGACAAAGTCAGCCCTCCTAAAGTCCAGTACAATCACTTTTGTATGGCTTCACTCTACGGCTGTGTTTATGGTGAACCACACTGTTTGGTGGTCACTTGTTCCCAGATGGCTACCCGCTTCAAAATCTGAGATCCTCTATCCATCCCCTTTTAAGAGTACCAGATCTAAGATTGCTCCCTCCTGAGTGGGTTCCATCACAACTCTCTGAGGCATGTCCACTGTAGGGCATTGAGAATGACCCAGTCCTTGGATGTGGCTGCAGCAAATGTGTTCCGGTTAACATCTGCAATATTCAGGTCTCCCATCAACAACATCTCCCTTTTTTCTGCCATCCAAAGGATGCCTTCTATCATTTCCTCTTCCATTTCCTTCCCATGAGATGGGGTCTGTATACAACCATTGTGCAGATTGTGGTACCATTTCCTGTCCTAGGATGATCCACAGTGCCTCCTTTCCTCCCTGTTTATCCTCTAGTTCCATTGCTTTGATCCCTTCCCTTACATAGAAAGCTACTCCTCCTCCTCTTCTACCATCCCTGTCCCTCCTGTAGATTTTTCACCCTTGTATGTTGTCATCAAAGTCATGGTTCTCTCTGTACCATGTTTCAGTGACTGCCACTATATTCACACATCCCTCTTATATCAATGCCACCAGGTCAGGGAGCTTGTTATCCAGACTATGGGCATTGGTACTCATTGCCCTCCATTTTTTTGATGGCCTTACCCCTTTTAACCTCATCCAGTACATACTGCCTTTGTCTTTTTCTCCATTTACCCCTGCCCTTCACCCTATCGATTAACCTGCCTTGGTGTTTATTTCACTAACTATCCTGATTTTTTTTGGGGGGCTAGGACTTTCCTGCTCCTTTTCTGTGCCTCTACACTTGGCTAGTTTAAATGCTTGCCAAAGAAGCATTTAAACCTATCACCTAGGATCCTGCTTCTCCTCCTGGACAGATGCAGACCATCACACCAGTATAGGCATGAATCACTCCAGGTGGATACCAGTCCTCAATGAAGCCAAAACCCTGAGCTCTGCACCAGTCTTTCAACCACTGATAGAATCCCATGGTGCAGAACATCCTAGCCTCACCCATGCCATTGACAGGCAGCACCTCTGAGAAGGCTACCATGCATGCTACTTGTCTAAGGCCTCTCCCCAACTCCACAAACTCCTCCTGCACTGCTCTGATCCATTTCCCAGAAAGATCATTTGTCCCTGGATGGGTAATGACATTCAGCTCCCTCCCCCATTCAGCTGCTCACATGATCCTGAGGATTTGCTCCCTGTCCCTTCAAGCCATGGCACCAGGCAGACAACTTACCGCCCTCTCCTGCCTCCCCTAGTTCTACCCACCTAACAATTTAGTCCCCCACCAGGAGTAGTTGCCTTCCCCTGTGGGATCCCATGCCACCTTCCTGTGGGTCTCCTTTGTGGAGGTTCCCAGCATCATCCTTGGTCTCCACTCTGGGTGCCTCCATAGAGGAACCACATGCTGCCAGAAAGGAATATGAATTGTGGAGGGGTCAATTGGAGGAATGTGCCTCCATTTCATCACCTTCACCCTCCCTAATACCACTGTAGTCAAATTGCTCCTCTTTCTTAGCAAACTCTGAGGCAGTGTTGGTGATCCTGGTGGTCCCTGGGTGGGACAGGATGTCCCCTGAATCCTGGCTAACTCAGCCTGGAGATGAGCAATCTCCTCCCTCAGTTCAGAGAGGTGCCTGCAGATAGGACAATATTGCATCCTCCAGAACATCGCCCAGAAGACTGCCACTCCACAACCACTGCACCACATCATTCCCATCATGTCTTATTTGTGGCCCCTCAACTGTTGTTTTGTATGCTTACTCATTCCCTTCTCTGTTTACTTTTTTTTTCTTTCTACTTTCCTAATGTCTCTGGCCCTTATAGCTCCTGCCCTTCCAGTTCTGGGACAGTAAGTTCCTATATTTCACAGTAGGCTCATTCTTACTTGCTCAGAGTCCCACCTCCAACAGCTGTGGGGGGGAAGGAGAGCAACTTTTGTCCTTCCCAGATAATGAGTCTTTTGTGCCTCTGTATTCACTCTCTTCCTGCTCCCAAACAGGAAGTTACTGTTGTCAGACATATCATGTGCCTATAAAAGTGGAACTAGCTAAGAGTGGGGGTGGGGCAGGTACAGAGAGAGGACTATATAATCCCAGTAGAAGACTAGTAAAGTTCTAACTGCAACTACTGCCTTTTGATGATCTCTGCCAAAAGCTAACAAGGGCAGTTTTAAATCCAAACACCTGGTTTCCTGCTGCCTAAACCACTCACCCTAATTCACAGCTCTCTTCTTCACCTAGCTAGCTGCACAGATAACAGTTCCCTTCACCAACTCAGGCAAACACACTAACTCTTGTTTGTTTTTATTTGTTTGTTTTTACCCTAATTGAAGGTCCCAGTAGTATAGTTCTAATTCTCATGTCCCAGTACAAGAGTAGTAAAGTTCTAACAACAACACCTCCTTCCTCTTACTGCTCTCTGCCAAAAACTATCTAGGGCAGTTTTAAATCCAAACGCCTGGCTTCTTGCTGCCTAAGCAACTCCCCTTAATTCCCAGCTCTTTTCTTCACCTAGCTAACTGCACAGATAACAGTTCCCGTCACCCAACTCAGACAAACAAACTAACTCTTACTGCTTTTTGATGTTGTTGTCTTTACCCTAAATTGAAGGTCTCAGTACTAGATTTCTAGATCTTAAGTCTCAGTTGAAGATTAGTAAAGTTCTAAAAGCACCTCCTTCCTCTTGGTGCTCTCTGCCAAAAGCTATCTAGGGCATTTTTAAATCCAAACATCTGGCTTCCTGCTGCCTAAGCCACTTATCCTAATTCGCAGCTCTCTTCTTCACATAGCTAACTGCACGGATAACAGTTCCCTTCACCCATCTCAGACAAACAAACTAACTCTTGTTTTTTTCCCCCTCTAAGTAGAAGGTCCCAGTAGTGGAGTTCTAGTTCTTAAGTTCCAGTAGAAAAGTAGTAAAGTTCTAACAGCACTTCCTTCCTCTTGCTGTTCTCCCTGACAAAATCTATCTATGGCAGTTTTAAATACAAACACCTGGCTTCTAGAACCAGGATTCTTCTGAGAACCAAACCTGAACTGAATCAGAACTATTCAATTTTTGCCCAATTCAAACCTTACTAGAACCCTAAAAAAAAAAAGATGAACCAGAAATTAACTGGGACCCAGACCATGTGAGATGAGGAGAACCCACATGAAGGCAGTAGTCTACATATGCTATTCTGCACTTCTCCAGCTGTGTGAAGTATTGCCTACAAATTGTGAAATGATTTCTTCATTGAAGTCAGTAATGACTGTCAATATCAAAGCAAAATCCAATGATGATGAGCCACCAGCAAAAAGGCCAAAAACTGATATCTAGGACATGCTATCCAATACAGGTGGTCCTTCTTCAAAAGCAACCAGATCCTTGTCATCAAGTGAACTAAAAAAATATATTTAGAACATGACAGTTATACTGCCAACTGCCTTGAATTCTGGAATAAGACAGGAAGACACCTGTTCCCAAAACTAGCATAGGTTGCACAGAAGTACCTATGCTTGCCAGCTAGCAGCAGTAGCAGTGAGAGAGTGTTCTCATTCTGCAAGCAATTTCTAGATGATGGAAGATCTCACCTATCAGTTAACACGCTTGTTCTGTATTTGTTAAATTCTTGAACATTTATACATTACATTTGAACTTGTACTTGCCTGCTTTTTAGTTTCTTTTACTCAAAGTAAAGTTGATTTGAATAAAATTAACAAGGTGAAATCAGAAGTCGTGTCTCCATGTTTTATATTATATATATATATATATATATATATAATATTATTTGGCAATATAAAGTGAATTTAATAACACTTAATTTGATCCAGAATCAGAACTGAACCAGAACTAGAAAATAAATCAAAAGCCTAGAACCGAACTGAACCAGAACCCAAACATGTCATTTTTAAGCAGAACTGAACCAATCCAGAACCCCACACTGTAGAACAAGAACCGAATTAGAACCCAAAAAATCTGGAGAACACTGGCTCTACTGGCTTACTGCTGCCTAAGCCACTTCCCCGAATTCACTGCTCTCTTCTTCTCCTAGCTAACTGCACAGATAACAGTTCCCTTCACCCAGTTCAGAAAATCACAGAATCTCTTGTTTTGTTTTTTTGTTTGTTTGTTTCTACCCTTAATACAAGGTCCCAGTAGTAGCGTTCTAGTTCTTAAGTCCCAGAAGAAGAGTAATAAAGTTCTAACAGCACCTACTTCCTCTTGCTGCTCTCTGCCAAAAGCTATCTAGGGCAGTTTTAAACCCAAACACCTGGCTTCCTGCTGCCTAAGACACTCTCCCCTAATTTACAGCTCTCTTCTTCACCTAGCTAAATGAACAGATAACAGTTCCCTTCACCCAACTCAGACAAACACACTCACTCATGTTTTTTTGTATGTTTGTTTTTACATTAAATTGAAGGTCTCAGTAGTAGAGTTCTAGTTTTTAAGTCCCAGTAGAAGAGTAGTACATTTCTAACAGCCCCTCCTACCTCTTTTTCCCTCTACTTTTAGTTTGTCCACTCTACAGTATGATGGGTTCAGGAAGAGGATATTAGGAGAAATCCTTGGGCAAACAAAAATGAACACCCACAAACTAATAAATTATTTACTGAACTCTAACACTGTAAGAATACTAGAAAGTATTGTATCATTTTTAAAGATAATAGAGAAATACATATTACATATAAAAACAACTGCAAGGACAATAGTTGAAGATGATGTTATAGATTAACTGACAAAGTTTAAACCACATGATAATGAGACAACAAAGAAGATTTTTAACATTTGTGCAATTACCTTTGGAGCATAGTGCAATACTACTGGTGCAGTAATGAAATTGGTAAAGCAGATTTGAATAAATTTGTATAAGGCCTTTCAATATTGTGAAGTATGATGTCCTGCGTGTCTAATGTTCAATGTAACTTGTACCTCTTTTGCATACGATATAACTTGTCTAACAATAAAAACGACTTACCTAAATACCTACAGGTTTATAATGTTCAAGCTGCTCCTTGTCACCTCCTTTGTGAGGCAGCACTACTTCAGTCCTTCTCCAGTCCTTGGGAATCACCTCTTACAGTAAAGAGCTTTTGAATAACCCCACCAGGTTTCAGTTAACATGAATTCTAGCTTCCTTAGTACCCTCAAATGCACTATATCATGCCACAGGACCTTTTTTACCCTGTTGTTCTGCTAACCCTTTTCTGACTCTTTATCTAGTAGATTTCTGCAGCCTCATTTCCAGGACCACTCTATCATCTGTCTTTATCCTGCATTCTGACAAGAACCCGCTGTTCTCCCTAGTGAATACCAAGTAAGGCTTTTTCAAGGTTTCAGGTTTTGATATTTGTGCAAAAGTCTTGTATATAAACATAGTGCATCACATACAAAGATTAACTACCTAGACATTTTGTTTCAATCTAAAACTTTTTAAACAATCTGTGCAAATTTAACAATCTCATACAAGGCAGTTTTGTTTTCAATGTAAACTAATTTTAAAACTGCTTTATTTGAATCTTCTCATGAAATGGACACATTGGATAACTTCATTTTTTCCCTTTTCTTCTGCAAATGACTGAATGATAAATGTTCTCATATGCTAATGCAGCTCTCAAGACAATGACATTTTAACAACCAGAAAATCGACACTCCCAGGTTAATTATAGGGGCTGATGTGAACAGTGAAAACAAACTAAAGCAAAGACATATATCCCCAACAGCTACATTTAAAGAGTTGCTTTTGACAAGGAAACAAATAATATTTAATAGACATGAGGCTGTACTACTCCTTTAATGGTATCCAGTCTCTCCCGGTATCCCATTTTTTCACCAATTAGCATTGATCTAGTTACTCTTCTTTGTACTCTTTTCAGACTATCTATAATCTTCCTGTGGTATAGATTCCAGAACTTGCAGCAATGTTCCAATTGTGGCATCACATAAGCCCTCTATAATGGTGTCATTACTTCCCTTGTCCTACTTATAAACTATCTCCTGATGCAGCATAATACTCCTGCTGCCTTTTTAGCTGTTGTGTCCCACTGTTGACCCTGTTCAATGTAAAATCTCATTACAATACCTAAATCCCTTTCTTCATTAGCCTATGTTAGTTTAATGTTATTTAAATAGTGGCTGGCATTACTGTTGTTGGTTCCTGTGTGTAACACTGTGCATTTTTCCTCACTAAACTTTACGTCCCTCCTATTTGCTATTCTATGGAAATCTTTCTTGACTCCTATAGTATCGTTCTCCGTTTCAGCAACTCCTCTAATGTTGGTATCATCTACAAACTTACTAAGCAAGTTTCTACTTCTTTATATTTCCTGAGTATTTATTGTAAATAATAGTAGACCAGGTACAGATCCCATAGCACTCCACTGGTCACATTTTCATCTTCTGCTTCACATCCGTTTACTGTAGTCTTAACCTCTGTTTTTTTTTTTCTGAATAACTAGCTGCCAGTCTAGTTGATCATTTTACTATTTAACCTATATTTTTAAGCCTGTTGAGCAATTTCCCTTGTGACACTGAATCTTATTGAATACTTTACTGAAATCATTGTTAACAACAGCCAATGCTGTTTCCCTGTTCACATTTTTATAAATAGTTTTTAAAATGATAAGAAGTTAATTAAGCAAGAATACTTACCAAGAATACTGTGTCATGTTTGATCTTTATTACCTACTCTTTCAGCTCTCTGATTTTTTTTTTCCACTCATGAAAAATGACATTGTTTTGCAAAATAATTGCTGTCTGGTCTGTATTTTGCTAGGCTACAGGTATCATTCTATGAAAGAATCAAATGGCTTAAACTTCAGATGTTTGATTCTTTTGAACTATGGCAAACTTTTGGGCAAATAAATGGACTTCTGGTTTGACTGGTTCACCTTTGTCTGAAAGGTGTGGGAAAAGTGAATCAGTTGAACCATGATCTGCAGTTTGTAGTCAAAACAGTTACCTAAGCAAAGTGTGAGTCACAGCTCTGTTTTAGTGATAGACTCATCATGATTATGTGAGCCAGAGTGAAAGCTCACTTGCATGCTGATTATAGGGCAGAAAGGTAACTCAGGCAGGGCTGTGATTGACTGCTAATTAGACTAGACAGGAAATACCCCAAAGTATTCTGCCTCTTGAATATTTCTCCTGTTTTGCAAGATTGTTTTCTGGAATTTCTAGTTACTTGATTCCTACTTTTCTTTCTTTTGTGTTGTCCAATACATGGTTACCAGCAATGTGCCTTTTTATTGTCATTGTTGATTACTGTACTAGAATGATTTTCAAATGTGTCTCGCATGTAAACAGTAGTACTATCAAGAGACACACCTGTACATAGTTAAAGAATAAGCAATGTAAATGTTTTTACTGTCATATTACACTGTTTGTGCATACCCCCTTGGGCCTCACATTCTTCACACTTAGTTTAGTTGAACAATGCAGACCAGGGCTGTCCAACATTTTTTGGGGTGGCAGCAATATTTGAAATTTAAGAACAAGTGGAGAGCAACTTCACCATGCTGTTTAATGAGCGCTAACATATTAGGCAAATAATATTTTATTTTACAATTATATATATATATATATATATATATATATATCTATGCAAAACACTTCATTAATGCATCGGTTTGGGTTCTTCTACAGTGAAAAAGTGAGAAATTCGATTTAAGTGCCTCCCTTGTGCCCCACCCAGCCCGCCCCCACCAACAGGCATTGGGTGTACGTTGGGGTCGCCGGCCTGAACTCACCCCTTCCATGTGTAAACAAGCTGAGGTGGTGCAGTGTAGGAGAATGGGGTGAGAATTAGGTCGACGACCCCAATGCACACCCTGATGCCTGTTGGTGGGGTGGGGTGCAAGGGTGGGAACTCTAAAATCAAATTTTCTCACTTTGTTTGCTGTAGAAGAACCCTAACTGATGCATTAATGAAGTTTTTGCATAGAATTTCCTTACTTTTTAAGAAAGAATCGAAAAGTAGAACATTGCGCATGTTGGTGGGAGAACGGGGCCCTTCAGGTCCCACACTCCCACCAACTTGTAAGTGTCGGACCACATTACACACCCAATGACTAAATAAGTGCATTGACAACAGCAAGGCCACCCACAAACAAATGTTAATCTAGTAGAGTAATAGAAAATGCTGTCCACAAAACGTAAACTGCGCCACACAATATCCTTACAAAAAATATATTGTCCAACACATAAGTATCACTATTGACATCTACAGGACATGCTGTCAACACCCTCCAAATTTCAAGTAAAAAGACCAAGCCATGTCCGAGAAATAACATGTCAAAATTTTAAATTTTCAGTTGTCAGAGTGGCACAGTTCCTCATCTGTTGACATTTAACACACCCAACAACTGAAAATTATATCCATGACACTAAGGCTAGGCACCCTATCAATTTCAAGCCACCAACAGAATCCAAAACACTGTCCACTACATGGAAAATGCTTCACAAAATATCTCCACAAAAAAAAATTTCTCCAACACGTAAACATCATAATTCATATCTATAGGACATGCCGTAAACACCCTCCAAATTTCAAGTAAAAAGACCAAACCATTTCCAAGATATTGAATCTTAAAAATTGGTTAAATTTCCCTATCTATTGCATTACAAAAAATCTGGCCATCTTGTCTCCCGTGATCAAAGATGGTGATCAAAGAATCTCGCAATCAAAGAATTTGCAGGCTCACAATCAAAGAATTTGCAGGGTCATGACCAAAGAATAAAAGCTGTTCTAATGTAAAAAATTTAAAAAATTGTTGTAAACCACTGACCTGGTTCATCAGAACGAAGCCCCCTGAGTAAAATCCACCCTGATTTGTCTTCCTAGGACACCCCTAGGCTGAGAAAATGTATTTTTTAATCTGGCCATCTCATGCCTCATTCATGATCCATGATCGCAATCAAAGAATCTCACAATCAAAGAATTTGCAGGCTTGTGATCAAAGAAATTGCTCGGTCGCAAACAAAGAGCGAGGGACGAGATGGACAGATTTTAAAATAGATTTTTTCAGCCCAGGGGTGCCCTAGAAAGTTATATGAGGGTGGGTTTTGCTCAGGGGACTTCGTTCTGCCCCATCTGAATAAAAAAAAATTAGTTTTCAATACCCCTGGTAGTCTAGCGGCCCCCCCAATCATGATAACATAGATAACGATCTCTGTATCCCTGATAGTCTAGTGGCCCTCCCAATGTGTATTTTATTAATATTGCTTTTTTATCCCCGGTAGTCTAGTGCCCCCCCAATGTGCATTTCATTTAGATTTCTTGTTTAATTCCCTGGTAGTCTAGTGGCCCCCCTGATCTGTATCTAATTATTATTATTCATATCCCTGGTAGTCTAGTGGCCCCCCATCATAATAAAATAGATAAGCATTTGCCATTTCCTGGTAGTCTAGTGGCCCCCACCCAGCTGTGCCACCCCACCCAGCACCCCCACCCTTTCCCAGCCAGCGACTGACACAGCCCACCTCTCACCTCCACAGCCAGCTGCCTACTGTGTGTATTACAAGTGCAAATGCTTATCTATTTTATTATGATGGAGGGCCACTAGACTACCAGGGATATGAATAAAAATAATAATTAAATACAGATCGGGGGGCACTAGACTACCAGGGACATAAATAAGAAATCTAAATGAAATACACATTGGGGGGGCCACTAGACTACCAGGGATAACAAAAAAGCAATATTAATAACATACACATGTGGGCACTAGACTACCAGGGATATAGAGATTGTTATCTATGTTATCATGATTGGGGGGGCGCTAGACTACCTGGGATATTGAAAACGTTTTTTTTATTCAGATGGGGCAGAATGAAGCCCCTGAGCAAAACTCATCTTCACATAACTTTCTTGGGCACCCCTGGGCCGAAAAAATCTATTTTAAAATCTGGCCATCTTGTCCCTGCTTGCGATGCACGATCATGATCAGAGAATCTCACAATCAAAGAATTTGCAGGCTCATGATCAAAGATAGTTAGCGAGCCATGGATAAAGATTTTAAAAGCTCAGAACTCTATTTTTTGACCAATTTGGATAAAACCAAAGGCATGGCTTGATAGATCCGGGTCCACTGAGTTAAATCCATCCAAGTTTTACTTCAGAAGTGACCCCTGAGCTGAGATATTTGTGTTTTTCCGATTGGAAAATCAAAAACAAGATGGCGGACCTCGCGATCAAAGAATTTTAAAAATTCTCCGGGAAGAAGATTCTTGAACCGCGAGGCTGCAAACTATTTGATCGCCAGGTGGGACCAGATGGCCAGAACCCCATTCTTTGTTCACAAAACATACATATAAATATTCTCTTTGACTTATAATGGGAACTTAAAAGTGGCATAACGTTTGAATGGCTTAATATTTTTTCACCAAACAAAAAGCGGCATATTTGGCCACCAAAGCTGTTTCAAAAAAGCCATCTTGCAGAGTGGTACACCACACAATGGCCATGCAGGGCCACATCCAAAATCCCAAAAGCTGCCTCCAAAACTGATAATTTTGCATTTTTCAGCATTTCCGTACACAAAGACCATAAGTCTGACCAAAACACAATTTGGCAGATCAAGAGATCTACCATGCCCCACCACACTTTCCAAATTTTAGGTGAATCTGTTGAACTGCCCAAAGTTAATAAAGCCCAAACCTTTGACTTTAGTATGTAAGTGACCACCGAACCCTAACTATGGTGGCGCGAATGCACTACTATAACATATATACATGTAAATGTAATTGAGCTGTCTCTCCATTAATATGTGCAGACATTGTTATAATCCCCCTTTCTATCTGTCTCTCCATTAATATGTGCAGACATTGTTATACTTCCCCTTTCTATCTGTGATTTGACTGAAAGCATAATTGTGTACAGTTGTGGACCGCTAAACCATAGTGGTATAGCAGCAGCAGCAACAAATGAAGATACACCGGGATCAACTGATGGTATCTGCATGGTGGTGGGTGCTGAATAACAACTTAACTAACAGCCTGCAGCATGTTTTCCTCACTGAGATGGACTGCAACAAAAATGAATGCCCCTTAACAACACAGCACACAATGAATAGTAGTGCAGTTTATTGCCACAGGATAAGTAAGCACAGCAGCTTGTAATAATTAAATTATAAAATTAAATTACAATCAGTGCATACTTAGATTTATTTAATACAGTAGTTCAGCAGATTAAGATTCAAGTGAAGAGGCAGCCGATTGAAATTTATATATCTCTCCGTGGTTTCTTGTCACTCATTGCTGCTCCTTGTCATCTCGGGAGGAGATACAAAAATATTCAGGCTCTAGCAATCTGACAGAAACTTACAAACCGCAACCTTTCTATCTAGCTTTTACAAGTGCAAAGCGAGACAGCAAATTGGACCGCAAGTGAAAATTCATTAATAAGCTGTGATTTGTGGTCCATTGTTTTTCAAGGCTGCAGTTTGCGATTTCGAGCACAGATAATTGCATCATTCACACTTTCAGAGTAATCGTGGGAGTCATGGAGAAAACATAGACAGGTGCAAATGGGAAAACTTAAAGGAACAAGTGCAAAAGCACAAAATATGCACAGAAACAGAATTTTTTTCAGGGGCCTTCACGAGCAACATAAAATGGCTTGGTGAGCAACATGTTGCTCACAAGCCACACGTTGGACAGCGCTGATGTATACCATCCATCTATGGTGATTTGTGGGTGGTGTGTATTTCTGAACATTCCATCCTGCAGAATACTCACCAAAGTAGAAGTTGTGGCTCCTGATCATAATATGGCCACAGTGCTGAATTGATACCCAACCAGTCAGATAATAGGAGTACAAATACACTGCAGTCATCTTGCTTGCAAGGCACTTACAAAACATAACTATCACTTCAGCTTTCATGTTTCACCACCAAATGCAACATTCATGACACAGAATGCAAAACTGTCCACATTTAGTACATGGAGATATGGATGTCCACCAAGTACCATGGTGCTTTGATCACCTGTCCTTCCTCACTGACCTTGTTTATGTAACACTCAAGAACACATCCCGTTAGGTAGCCGTACAGCTCATTTGTTCACGGACTGTCTGCTGGGACTTCTGTGTACTGATTGTGTTTACTTTTATGGTCAGTTTGCTGAAGGTTGTATGAGGAGTGAGAACACTGAACATGGTTCATACCTTTCTGTTCTGAATAAATATTTGTTTTATGAAAACAGAACTTTGATGTGCAATTGCTGTTTTCTATCAACTAGATAAGCAACATGACTGAAGCCTATTCGTATTCATGTGTCCTCCGTAGTAAGAAATAATTCAGTGTGCTGGTTCTGCCCATATTACACTGTATTTGAACAACATTTCTAGTTACTTAATATACCAAATATTTTGAAAAGCAATGTCCATGTAGGTACCATCAACCATGTTGAGTTCTTTATGCTAATGACTGCTCTCATTGTTGAACCCCTGTGAACAGTAATAATGTATTAAAGTGTTTACATACATACAATGTTGGTGTTTTCTTTGATCTTATAATGACTTGACCACATTTGTGTTTTGGAATATCAATTGTGAATCTGGCCTGGCCCTCTGCAGTTAATGCATGTTCTCTGTGTTCTCTGTTTGAGTTTGAATTGTATTGCAATGCTACCACAAGCATCCTGTGGAATACTAAGTATATTCATATGTCTGGTTCCACCTTGTTTATGTCTCCAAGTTACTGCAACCACCACAAGTGTGATATATGGATCATACATTTGGCAACGTGTATCACCATAATAAACACAAGAATCCTCCTGGTACAGTGGCACACAAACTGCTGAGTAAGCTTCTTAAAGGGGAGAAGATGACATTTCCAAATGGCAAGTTTTCTCTAAGTTCATTATCTCACCAATGTACTGTGGAGGGATGTTCTCCTTACTGATGGATGTTTGGGATTACTGATGGTGATGTATAGGCTTACACTGCATAGCACAGCATCTATCTGTACATAATTCCATCCCTTTCAAAATGCAGTTTCACCACAGTTTAAAGGTCATGGAACATGATTGTATTCTTGTTTGGTGCAACGCCATTCTGAAAGCTCTGGTGTCTGCAAAAGTAATGTGTTTTCTGAAAGTGAAAGAATTATTGCACACGCATTTCATATTATACTATACAGTATGAAAAATACTGGATGATCAACTTGAAGCAAAACCAATGTGGTCTGCCTCCTTCTGGTTCTGCTTTCCACTAACCTCTTGAGCATTACCCTACATATCAAATGGAATCCGAAGCCCTGTTAGGCACAATACACATTTTGTGTATGCTTGCCCATCCACTATTGTCTATATGACTCCACCATTCACCTATCCATTCCCAATTTATGGATTCACTGTAGGCAACAAATGTGGGTGAAATGGTTTACCAATGAGATAACTTGATGTGTATGTTAATAGTTCCACGGAGAACACTGTTACAGTTGTAGTCCTGGTGTCACACACATTTGTACTTTATGTAACTTATCAAGAGAAGGCAAGTGATTCTAACCCCCTAAGAATATAAGTAAGACAAGTCTTGCAACCAGGACGGTGTTCACCGTTGCAGTATAAATACAGAATTTGTACAGCTACATCAGAAACATATAACTTTTGTTGCAACCTTTCCTATTAAGTGCCCATTTCTAGAGCATCTGCATGTGACACATCCTTCACAGAATAAAACTGACTTGCACACAGAGGAAAGAAGAATCAGACTGATTGGTACCACTCCTTCAATGTATGAAGTATTAAAGCTTGTACAACATTTATGTATGGTCCATCTCTGCACTGTTCTTTCATGAGGTGATGACATTTTACATCACAACAGCAGTCCTAACAACATAATAGGAAACATATGTTAAGTTACTGTCAGTCATTCTTTTTCTCAACATGTGGTTGAGGAAATCTAAGGTCTTACTTGTTTCATGTCTTATGGTTAGATTGTCCCCACATTAGGAAATCAGTGAATCACTTCCTATCAACCAGTTAACTAATGTGTCAATATTCTTACCTTGTATATATTCACTTTTAACTGTAAGCTCTGCCTTTTGGGTGCATACTGTACCACAAGACTGTGGAAACATTCCAGTGCTGATGTCTGGTGGCAAGGTGATATTTTCTGAACATGTCATTTCACCATGTTAGAGGACAGAATGCAATCCACTTTTTCGTAAGCCCTCTCACCTGAAATAAAAATCAAAACAACAAACTTAGGACTGTTCTGTAAACACAATGCAAGGGTATGACATACGTGATAACAATGGAAGGCATTACAAAGTTCCTCTGTTGTGCCCAGCAGTTGAATGCACTTTGCCATTTACATCACATATGATCTATAAGGAAACCGTACAGCTCTGAAATATTACACTTACTAGGTTTCATCCATTTACAGCACATCTCCACACACCCTCATCTAACAGTGAATGTACACACTGTAGAAACAGTGGGTTTTCATGTTCATGACTATTTTGAATGTGATTGGTGATTAACTCAGGTTTTGCAAGCATCACTGCTCCATTTCCATCTGTAGTAGATCTCAGGATCGAGTAGAACATATTTTTGATTCCATATATCCATTCCTGTACAAATTCACATTGTTTCTGAGAAGTGACTGACTCCAGTTTCTTGGTGATAGCTTTTGGTAAAAACAAACAAGTCAATTGCCTAAGAAACAATGCAATGTAACTGTTTTGTACACAAATTACATTAATCTATGTTTTGAAAATGTACATTGTCATGTATACCTGGTCACAAAAGGGACCTAATTTTTCACTTGCACCATTACATGTGATGGTGGTGACTCTTGTGCTTCTCTTTACAGGACAGCAAAAAGATTAAAATCAAAAGTAGAAGACCTGTGCAGATTGTTCCATCAGCTCAGCTGTAGTGCTAATGCTTGCAGTGCTTTACACATGACAATGCAAGGAAAGTCGGGAGAGCTAGATGGTTGTAGAGTGTGAGGGATGAGGATCCAGAATCCAATGGAATGCTGTCCTCCTCCATGGTGGGTGGATGTGAAAACTGCCATGTGTAGGACCAGCTTCGGAGGGTAGTGGTGAAGCAGTGCATGTGAGTACATAACAAAGGAGGCATAGTCTCCCTTGAACATCATTAGGGAACTTGTGATGTACAGCAGGATGGCATTGCACACCCGAACTTCAGCCAAACAAAATATGTCAACTTGAATGACTAGTATAATGACATCCGACCATTTGAGGGTACCTACAGCCCTACCCAGGCCCTGTCCATGACAACCATATCTGGGTCAATGACTTTGTCTTATGAAACCAGACAGCCCAGTCAGTGAGGCTCGAGTCCTGTGGTCACATGCAGGATAGGTAAGCACTACAGCACACCATGGTGACATCTCTGTGTGGCACAGTGGAATGGGGCTATAGTGACTTTGACATGTGAATACACATCCCAAAAAATGGGCATCTGAGTTCTGCATTACAGCGCAACTGTATGGGGAGACAGTATGTTCATTCACTTTCTGTTATACTCACCATCAAACTATGTACATTGTATACTGTGAGATAGAGGACTTATAACATACTTTTCACAAAGTTCCACTTATCATAATGGTGTTTCATACTGGCTTCATTTTCCTGTAGATATTTCTGTATCTGAGGATGGTGATCCATGATAAGACAGACAGTTTTTCAAATAAGGATGGATGACAGGTTCAGAAAAATTCCTAACTCCCCGAGTCAATAATACCAAACAGAGTCGAGCCACATTTGAACTTTTTCTTCAGCTAGGATTGGTTTGGATACACCTATATCAATTATCTTGGTGTCTAGCAGCACCCCCATATCATAGAGAGTGTCTGTATATTAATTAATTTCCCTGCTGTCTAACGGACCCTCCCTCCCTATCCCCCAGTCCATATATTAAGTTATCTTGTGTCTAGCAGACCCCCCATCCCTGAGCACCCCCATTACAATCAAACAGGGGCACTACTTACTGTGGTGAATGGATCCTCTAGACACCAGGGAAAACTGGTTTGATTTTAATGGGGACACTTAGGGTTTGGAGGGTCCACTAGACACCAGGAAAACTTAACATATGGACTCAGCGATAGGGAGGGGTTCTGCTAGACACCAGGGAAATTAACTGATATACAGGCTTTCTCAGGGATAGGGAGGGGGTTTTGCTAGACACCAGGGCAATTTAATATACAGACTTGGGGATGGGGAGGTCAGCTAGACATCAAGGAAATTAAATATACAATATGGGCACTCTCTGAGTTTGGGACGGAGGCACTAGACACCAGGGAAATTAATTACAAAGGTGGTCTTAGGGATGGGAGTTGGGGCCGGTAGACTCTTGGGAAATGAATATAGGGAGCTCTCAGGGATAGGGAGGGGGGGTCTGCTAAACACTTAAGAGGAACTAGAAATAGCTCTTTTTTAAAACAATTCTAACAGTTACCCTAAGTTATAATGGCTCAGATAAGGTTCATATAACCATCCAGACTTTCATTGCTTATCAGAACCTTTTAGAAACTCCGAACCTTTTGAGGTTCAGCCATCTCTAGTTTCAATCTATCTTTTTTTACTCCTTCATTTTGCCTTTTAAGGACCTCCATCTCCATATGGTATGAACTTTTGATCATGTTAGTCTGAAAGCACATATAAATATATATTATAGGGGGGAGGGCGCACACCTACAGTTAGGGCTGAGTAGCATGTTTAATATCAAATTGTTCACTTTAATGACTTTGTAGCTGATTAATGGATTTGCACAAAATTTAGCATGTGCTGTTTCGTGAGTTAGATCTCTTGACGTGGCAAGTTTTGCTTTTGTTGGTTGTACGGATTCTGAGATCCAGATGGTGCAAAAACCTTATATGTTTATTCACTTTATTCATTGAGTATTAGGATTACAAATACCTTTGAACCATCAGTCCATTTACAAAGGTTCCATGTCAGCATGAAGTATAAACAAAACACAGAGGCCCAGATATTCAAACTGCGCTCAAAAGTAGCGCAACAGCAGGAGCAAGCACAACCAGTTGCGCAAATGCTCAACAGGTGCGATATTCAAACATGGAGCAGAGCAAATAGCGCAAGCAACCAACGCCTGAATATATCGCACATACTGCCATCAGCAACCAGGAAGGAGAAGCTGAGCTAAAATGTTGCGCTATGCTAACCATGGAAGCTCAGCTGAGCATTCCAGAGCTGCCATAGCGCAAGCACAGCCCCCCAGAGCAATGGAACTGCACATCCAGGGAGGCAGGCTGGGGCCACTGCCAGCCATGCCACATGGGCACAGGAACACACTGCAGAACCCACACCACACTGGCACACCCTAGCACAGCATCACTGGGGTGGGACGGATGATCCATGTGCCCATGGGGACAAGCCAACAAAGCATAGCAGAGCCCCTGACACCCCAGCACAACCACTGGCAGGCAGAGAGTGCCACACACGGGGTTGACAACCACAGTGCACATCAGCCCCCCGTATGCACAGCGCACCCTGCACTGTGACCCCAAGACACCACCCATGTGCAGTGATTGGCACTTCATGAAACCATGCAGTCCCCCCAGCACTCATCAGCCCCGTGCAACACAGAAGCCTACAAGCCAGACACACCCTGTGCACCCAGCAGTGGGTGGCAGCAGATGGCAAGACCAACCGAAAGGCACTGCCATGCTGGAGATACCTCCCCATGCACACACATGCACACACACACACACACATACCCAGGACCATACCAGCCCAGATGGCATGTACACCCCTGCAACTGAGCACCCATAGCCAGCTGAAAATCAGAGACCAACACAGTATTCATATCAAAATAGAAATGTATATTTAAAGTACTAATCACAAAACCAAGTGAAACTATGTACAAGTGGGGGGACAGGTAAAAGGCAGGGGTGTTCAAGGGAGGAATAACAACTTGGAGAGAGGGAAGGCAGGTGATAGGGATGGGAGGAGTAGGAAGGAATGGGCTGCTGGCCCAGCTGGCTGCTGGTCCTCCCCGCTGGCGCCTCTCTCCTGTGGCTCCTTCGCCGATCACCCTGGCGGTATGGCCTGCAGGACCTCCTGGTTCGATCTGCAACCTGGCTGAGGTGCCGAAGATCCTGGGACATCCTCCTGAGTACCTAGAGGCCTAGGAAAATGGGAACACAGTCAATGGCTGAGACTGACCACAACCCTGAACACCACCCAACCTGCAAGCCATATAGCCCAATGTCCCGCACCTGTGATGGCATGCACCCACCCACAGTGAACATGCACATGGCCATCACAAACAGGTGGCACCAGCTATGCGCACCACCACCCACACACACTGCCCACGTCAATCACAGTACCAACTAGGCTGGCAAGTGATGTGGCAACGTGGTGCGATGCCAGTTACACAGCTATGTGCCCAGTGCATGCCTGGACCACCAGTGATGCATACACAGACGCTCGTGATACTGCACTGTGATGCAGGTCACCTGTGTCATGCCACATACATGGATACATAGACAGTGTCGGCAGATAAGGGCCTATGGGACACCTAGTCGGTCCATTTGACTTTGTACGTTCACTCTGTTGTCCTATAAGTCCGCTCCCCCTAACCCCTGACCTCCAGAATTCCGTTATGGCTAACCCATGCATTCACAAATCCCGTGACCAAGTCAGCCCCCACCACCTCCTCTGGCATGGTGTTCCACTTGTCCACCACCCATTCTGTGAAGAAATACTTCCTCATGTTTCCTCTGAATCGTCCCCCCTCCAACTTCATCCCATGCCCTCTAGTCCTGGAACATCCTTTACACTTAGAAATATTGTTTTCCTGCACTCTGTTCCCCCCTGTAAGATACTTGTATGTCCCCATCATATCCCCACACCCTCCTCCCCTCCAGGGAGTACATGTTCAGTTCCGTCAACCTGTCTGCATAGGACCTGTGATGCAATCCATGCACCATCCATGTCGCCCTCCTCTGAACCCTCTCCACCCAGTCCATGTCCATACATAGGTATGGTCTCTGGAACTGTACACTGTACTCCAGTGTGGGGACTCACTAGTGTTTTGTATAGTGGAATTATGACCTCCCTTTGGTTGTGTCCCGCATGGCTGGTGGTCTTGCCCCCAGCATGCAATAGCATCCATGAAGTAATGATACTCACACCTCCAGCAGCTGGGTCTGACGCTGCTGCTGCTGCTGCTGTTGGGGCACAACACCCCGCACCGGGCCCTGGCATGGCCCACGCCACCCTGGTCCTGTGTCCTCACAATCCGCCTGTGGGAGACATATGTTGAGACAAACATCAGTGTGACTCAAAAGCAGAGTGCCCCTGCCCCAGTGAGAGTGCCTGCCCACACAGCCATAACCAACCATCGCACAGCTGCACACACTGACACACCTATGCACAGCCACCCAAGCACACACACACCCCTACAGAGAATAGGTGCATAGATGGTACACTCACCTGGCCTGAGGCACCACGCCCACCTGGCACGTGAACGAGCCCCGTCCAGGAGTTCTGCCCCTCCGGCGGAGGTCACTGTGCAGGTGCTGGCACTGCTCAGCAGACCGGCTCCGCCAGTGACCTCCACCAGGTCAGTGGCCACTTGCTGCCACACGGGTCCTAGGCATGGTGAGGGGGGCCTCACCATACAGTGCCTCACAGTGGGGCTCCACCAGGGCCACCATGTTGGCCACTTCAAGCTGGCTCCAGGACACCGGCCTCCTCCTAGCCATGGCACCAACTTTACAGCAGGCAATATGGCTCCCCGCTGCACCGTAACCCCACGTGGAGTTGTTGCGCAATAGACCACCACAGGCTCCAATCGCGCTGTTCGAACAGCGCCGTCACTTTACATGGCGCTGTCACTGGACAGCGCAATAGGGACGTACACATGGCATGCCAACAGCCAGGGGTCAGAGGGCATCACAAGGTCACGGCAATGACGCAAGGCTACACACAGTGCCATGGACGATAGGGCATCCTCGCGCGACTGCGCAAGCTGAGCACCAGTGCCACAGTGGACTATCGGCGCAGTAGTGCCAAGCGCCATATAGTGCCCAGTGCTGTAGCGCCACTGGCACAATGGTGGCCATGGCCTGAATTGCCCTATCGCTACCAGCAGGTCTGCAGCATGATAGACGCATGTAAGCTGTCTGGGCATGTGCAATGCGGTGTGTGCGCAGCCACAAACCTGCGCCATTGGCTCAGCCGGACCTTCGTGTGCGCCAAGCGCCAAATACGCGATATTCAACCCGACATGCAAATCATCCGATCAGCCATTCAAAGGCGCGGTAGGCGTGATTAGCATGTCATTAAGAGTTGAGCCACACCTCATTTGCATGTGTTGCGCTATAAAAATGCGACTGTGGGTTGTGCTGGCCAGATTTGGTTACTGCAGGTGAGAGGTGAGTTACATGCTGTGTGATGCTCAGGACAATGCTCATGGGCGGAGGATGATAAAGGCTGAGGGCTGAGCATGAAAGGGCACTAGAAAGGGACAATGGGCACCCTTTCTATCAGTATCTGCCCTGCGGAGAGGAAACGGGGGCTTCTGCCCCCGGGCGGCAGCTATGCTCATGGGGAAATGCTGTCGACTGCACAGTGACAGGTCCACTTCCACCCATACAGATCACCATGACTGACCAGAGCCAAGCTGAGGGTGTGGACGGGCGTAGGAGGAGGCCGAACTTCACCACGGCAGAGACAGAGGCCCTCTTCCAGGCCTACCTGGAGGATGAGCCAACATTGAGTGGACGGAGGGGCACCCCTCAGGAGCATGCAGCTGCATGGGAGGGGGTAGCTCGGGCCGTCAACCTGCATGGAAGCCACCAGCGCTCTGTGCAGGAATTCAGGAAGAAGATGGGGACTGACCGCAGGAGGCTGAAGGAGAAGGTGGCAGCCTTCAGGGTGGCACATGCTGGCACTGGTGGGGGCCCACCAGTGGTGTTGCAGCTGACCCCTACAGAGGAGACACTGGTGGCGGCCATGCGGCCGAGTGCCATTGCGGGCGACCAGGCGGAGGATTCCAGACAGGTGGAAGCCCATCACTGTACGTATGACATGGTGATGTTGTTGGGGGGCTGTTGTTCACATGCTCTCACGTGTACTCTCTTTCTGTTACAGATCCTGTTCGTCTGCAGGAGACGGTGCTGGTGGTGGGTCCAAACAGTGAGGCAGACCTGCTGGATGTGGAGGAGGGAGCATCCACCTCCGCCACCAGCCTGCAGGCACTGCAGCAGCATGCACGCTGGGCCAACAACTCCAGTGTCAGTGATACGGGTGCAGGGGGTGCACAGCCTGTGTCACAGCAGTCTGGCACGCAGGTATGCCAGCTGCTGTGCCTATGGCAGTGGCACGCACTCGGCACTATTGATGATGGGGCAGGCCTGCAATGTGGCAGTGATAGGTGTGTGTCCCATGACGGACACATGGCAGGTACAAGCACATGCCCCTGGGCCTTCCTGGTTCACACCTGTACCAGCATGCTGGCACAGTCCCAGGCTGTGCCTGCTCAGCACCAGTGGGCACCACCGGTGGCTGTGCAGGTGTCTGGCACTGTTGTCAGCACGGAGGTGGACCAGGTGGACCTGGGGCTCAGCAGTTGGAGGCGGCAGCAGCAGTTGCACACCAGGTCTGGGGTACAGTGTCCAGCAGTGGCACATGTCCACCACCCTCTGATCCGCCCATACCTGGTCCTGCTAACAGTGCTCCACCCTCAAGGTGCGCACCAGGACCGCCCACACCCTGGGGTCACGATGCCATTGGGGCACAGTACCTATTGACGCGCACACCCGCCTGCTGCAGGAGCCGTACAGCTGCAGGGGCGGGTTGCAAGGTCCGTGGAGGCACTGTCTGTGTCCGAGGGAGCAGCATAGCAGGGAGTGCTCAGGACCGGCCGAGCTGGTCCTTATGCGACGGATGTGACCGGCTGCCATTGGACAGGCTGACCCAGGCAGTGGTCTCTGTCAAGGACGACACACACTGTCAGGTGCCCCTGTACCACACACCCACACAGTGCGCTCTCCACTCCCGTTCCCGCATCATGTGACACCAGGCCTGTCGATGCCGGGTTCTGCTGTGGCATCCCGAGCACCCCTGGTGCAAGTTTGTTTGCAGGATGCAGACCCCTGTGCGGGCAAGGTCACGCTCGTGGCAGTGGGACCCCTGGTGCACCAGCGCCACCCGATGTGGCCCCTGCTCAGCCTGCCAGTGCTGCTGGGACAGCGGGCTGCCACACATCCGTGGTGGCCATGGGACAGTGCTACCTGACTGAACTGTCTCCCAGTGCAGGCCCTGTCTGGGTGCTGCCCTGTGTGCAATGTGTCATGGTGGGCAGTGCACTGCTGGGTGCTCTGCTCACCAGCTGACACGGACCACCTGCACACTCTCCCAACTGCTGTCCACAGGTGCGTGCATGATGATGCCTGCATTGCACTGTACACCAAGGTGCAAGGGTGCCCAGGTCCTGACACACGACGTGGACAGTCCAGGTGGTGGGGTGGTTGGTGGTGCTGTGTGTTGGCAATTTATCGCAGTGCTGTGCTGCCACCCATGTATGCTGCCTGGTATGTGTGTGTGTCCATATGAGTGCTCCCTCTGATGGTGTGTTGGTATGCCTGGAACCTTCAACCCCTGACCTTCATGCACGTGTGTTCCTCTGTGTGCCTGTGGTTTGCGATGGACAGTGTTGCCTACACATGTCCCCTGACTTACCTGTGTTGGGCGTAGTGCTCTTCTGCAATGGTGTCCCGGTGCAGCTGGGCCTGCCGGGTCAGTCGGGGTCCCTCCGTCTGGGGCTGCTCATCACCCACATCACCGGCGCCACTGGATGCCCCATCGCTCGTCTCCTCTTGGACCCGTAACGGTTATCCCATGGTCCTGCCATATGTGCAGGATGCAACAGGCCAGGAATATCCCACAGGCCTTTAGGGGCTGTACTGTAGGCTCTGCCGGAGGTGTCCAGGCATCTGAAGCGTGCCTTGAGCATCCCAAACACCCGCTCTATGATGTTACTTGTTGTGCATGTGCCTCATTGAAACCTAGCTGCGCTTGGGGTCGTAGGTGCCGGTATGGTGTGAGCAGCCAGGGACGGAGTGGGTATCCGCAGTCACCTGTGTGGAGATAGTGGAGATCAGTGTCATGTCAGGTCCATATTGCCCATATCCTTGTGTGCCACTACCATGGCACCTGTGTCATTCCCACCCTTGCACAGAGTTTGCATTCCATACATGTACTCACCCACTAGATGACCCGTGGGGATGTTCCCACTCTCGAATCGATGGCACAGTGCAGACTGGTGCCATATGGAAGGCATCATGTGCTCCGCCAAGAGTGTGGCACAGACATTGATAATGCGCCCAGTGGCATCACACACCACCTGGCAGTTGACACTGAAAATCCATTTCGGTTCCGATACGCCTGGCCGTCGGGGCCAGGTGGCGTGCGAATGGCCACATGGGTGCAGTCTATGGCCCCTAGCATGCCAGTCATATGTGCTACCCTGTGGAACTCCTGCATGTTTGTTGTACGCTCTGCCGCGGTGCTGGGGAAATGGATGTACTCCACAGCATGAGGCAGCAGTGCGCTGAGGAATTGGGTGAGGATGTGTGACATGGCCGACCGTGTAATGCCTGTGGTGTCTCCTGTCAGCCTCTGGAAGGTGCCCGTGGTGAGCAGGCACATGCAGGCTGTCACCTTGGTCTCCACAGACAGAGCATGACTCCGTCGTGAGGGTGCCTGCATCACATCACTGCACAGCTCGCAGAGCCGTCTCAGTATTGCCCTGTTCAGGTGGTACCGGGCCACAATCTCGACATCTGTGTACAGCTCGAAGCTGATGCGGGCACGATACCGCCTGTCGGGGCATACTCGACGGGCCCTCCGCGCCATGTCCCCTGCAGCATGGTGTCTCACCCTCATTACAGCTTCCATGTGGAAGCTGACACTGTCCATCTCCTGGCTTCTGCCCCCGGCTGCTGTTCCTGTGTTACCCCGCTGCCCCACTGCTGCTTCCACTGCACGGCACCCCCACTGGCCTCTCTGTCCTCCTGGACCCACCGTCCCTCTCTGCCCTTCCAGCTCCTCTCTCTCTCTCTCTCTGTCTCTTTTCCCAGTTTGCGGCCTGCTAGGGTTCTTGCGCGCTTCCTTGAGCCTTTTATTTTGGCTCAAATCGGTACTCACGCAACTTCCGGCTCGCCACTCTTGCGCATTGCGCAAGTGTTCGGACTCTCGCATTGCGCACTTTATGCATGGACCCGCCCCCTTCAGTTGCGCATGCCTTCATTTCCATTGCGCTGTTGCTCAGCATGTTTTCGGTGGCGCAACTGGCCCCTTCTGAATATTGCAGAATGGCGCATTTTTGGAGTTGCGCACGCGCAACCCTGTTGCACCTGGCGCAACCCTTTTGAATATCTGGGCCCGAGTACAAACAAAAGCTGTCATTTTTTTTGCAGTTTTTTCATCATCGCCTTGCGCCCAGATGGTGTCAAATTTTGATGAGATGTTTTTATAGTAGAAACAGCTTGCATAACAGAACTGCCATGCATTTGTTTGGTGAAAAAATAATAATCTGTTACAAAGTTATTCAATTTTTAAATTCCCATTGTTTATAATGGGAAGATCACTTTCCAGGATAGAGTGAGAAAGTTCAAGAAAGGATTTGGCCTCATGAAAAAGGATCCTTTTTCAGAGGGACAAATCCTTTGTCACCTGATAAATTCCTATGCCTGAGCAGTCATTTTTTTTTCCACGAACTGAAATGTGTGGAAAATACATAAAAATGTTACCATTTTACAAATCAAACACCAGAACCTAGCTGAACTGTTTAGCTAGATTATGGTGTTTGTTTTTCAAAACAGAGCCTGAAATACTTTCCAGCTTAGTGAGAAGATCACTTCCCCAGCATTCTCTATATGAGAACTGTGGCTTTTCTTTACTTCTGCAGCTGCAGCTGAACTCATGCTGCTGGCTGCAGTGTGAGTTGTGAGCCATCTTGGCCTGGTATCTATTGGCACCCTCACTCCCTGATTATTGTCCCCTAAATAAAAGATATATTCCCTGGTGTCTAGTGCCACCCCACCCTCCAATCGCCATCCCCATCATCTTTATTTTACTCTCAGTTTCTTTTTATTTATATTTGTATAGTCCAAAACTGGGATGCCATCCCCGATGTCAGATGCCGCACCACAGCCCATTCTTTTAGTAATTTTAGCTGACATTGGGGTGCCCAATTCCCATGTCAGCATTTAGAGGCCCCCCAACCATTGTGGGACACTGAGGAGCCCATGCCCAGTGCCCTGAGATGGTTTATTAATATTATTTGTACCTGCAATAGGAAAATGGTCTCCCGTTGTCTTTTTTTAACCTGAAACAAAGAAACCAGTCCCCAGTCATCACTGCTGACTCCTCCTACTGAGCACTCACCTCCCCACACCCCCTCTTACCCTATACATGTTGAGTTCTGTCATGTTCTGTGGAATAAGACACGTCTGTACTCTTCAAAGCTGAACCATGAACTGAGGAATAAAGGTAAGTGCCATATAATGTATTTCAATAGTGTTTTGAACTTATGTTCATAACTTTTCAATTTTTAGGAAATTTTCACCAAATTTTCAACCTGACCTTTTTAGTACCCCACCTCATGAAAACTGGCAGAGTAATTTCATTAATTGGGCCCAGAAGCTGATTTTGCATTTGCTGCAGAAAATCACCTTCTGGACCAAATAGTGAAATTTCACCACAAGTATTCATGAGCTGGGGTCCCAAAAATGCCATGTTGAAAATTTGGTAAAAACAAATTACTAAAAATGGCTGCATTATGAGCATTTGTTGACATTTTTCTATACATGTGCATAACTTGGGTAATTTTCAATATTTTGCCTCCAAATTTTCAACATAGACATTTTTTCACACCACCTCATGAACAGTATAGCTGTCGTTTTTCACATCCTGTCTGAAATGTGCTTTCGCACCTGAGGCACAGAATGGTGTTTTGGCATGGATTTGAAAATTTCCACTCATGGGGTTTATGAGATGGGGTTAAAAGAAGACTATATTGAAAATTTGGGGTCAGAATATGAAAATATACCAAAGTTATGATCATTCATTGAAGTTTCACTATACCCGCTAGTAACTTTTGAAATGTTAAATATGCTGACCCCATATTTTTAACATAGCCTTCTTATTACCGCACCTCATGTATGTCACAGCTGTCATTTTTTCAAATCCTGACCAAAAATATGTTTTCACACCTGTGGACTGGAGTGGAATGGCATTGCAATTACACAGAATTATGTTTTTGGTGGTGATTCAAAAATGTTCTGTACTGTGTACATGAGGTGGGGTAATAAGATGGCCATGCTGACAGTTTGGTCACTGTTGTCCTATAAATGGAAGCGCAGGATCTGGAGGGTCCTGTGCTTCCACATCTACATACATTCATGCATCTAAAGAGTAATGAGAGTGCAGGGTCCAAAGGACTCTGTGCTCCCACAGTAAAATAAGGATACTACTATACTATTTTGGAAAGTAAGGAAATATGTTGCAAAAAACATTGTTAATGCTCCAGATAGTGTCAAAGTGACTACTGTTGGGAAATGAGGTGTCAGGATTTCTTTAACATCCCATCATCCCAAATCAGGCAGGAGAGCAGTGGTGGGGTGTGCCTTGGGCTTCTCATGCCTAAGGCTCACCCCATTCTCCTAAAGGCTACATATCTGACCTTATTTACAGATTGAATGGGGTGAATGTTAGGCTTGAGAAGCTGAAGGCACACCCCACACCTGCTCTCATGCCTGGTTTGGGAAGGTGGGGTGTTATGGGAAACCCTAATGCCACATTTCCCAACTTCTGTCACTTTGATCCTAACTGAAGCATTAACAAAGTTTTTTGCAACTTATTACAGTGACATGACAGTGCCACTATAGTTAGGGTTAAGTAACCTGTTTAATGTTAAACCTCAGATCTTGCACTTTAATAAATTTGCAACCGATCAATGGATTTACACAATATTTGGAATGCCCAGTCCAGTGGGGTAGATCTCTCGATCAGCAAGTTTCAATCCAGTTGGATGTGTGGATTCTGAAATGTGGATAGTGCAAAAACTTTAAAAGTCACCACTTTCTGCATTTTGTTCTTTATTGCCTTGTGCCCAGATGGTGTGGAGGGGGGGGGGATGAGGGGTGGAAAGAACTTGGGTAACAGAACTGCCAGCACTTCTTTGGTGAAAAAAATACTGTATAAATCTGTTGCAAAGTTATGCAGTTTTTAAGTTCCAATTATTTCCTATGGGAAGATAACTTTCCAGGAAAGAGGTAAAATGTTCAACAAAGGATTTGGTCTAATGAAAAAGGATTAATTCTCACAAGATCTGTTCCTTTTTTGTGAGGAAAAAAATCTTTTTTCACAAGCCATCATCTTTCTTTTTTTTCTCTGAACTAACAAGCATAGAAAATACATAAAAATGATATAATTTTACAAAACAAGCAGCAGAACCAAACTAAATCTGTCCTGTTAAGCAAGATTCTTGAGTCAGTTTTTCACAGTTAGCCCCAGCAATACTTTTTCTGGGCACACAAAATTTTCAGGGGCCTGGGTTAGTGAGAGGAGCCTTCCGACGTGTTCTCTGTATTAGAACAGAGGATTTTATTTAGTTCTGCAACCACAGCTGCACTCCTGCTGCCGGATGCAGTGTGGGTTGTAAGCTCCTTTGTTTTCCCTGGTGTCTTGTGGCATCACTTACTTCCTGATCTCTGTTCCCATATATTCCCTGGTGTCTAGTGTCACCCCCACCCTCCTAGTCCCTTGTTTATTTATTTATATTATCCGACACTGGGATGCCCACAACTGGTTTCGGATGCTCCTTCCCCTTGCTTTATTGCAAGCTTCAACACTGGGGGGCCTAATCCCTGCATCAGCATTACAAGCTCCCCCACAGCATTGTGGGAACCTGTGGAGCCCATTCTCAGTGTCCCAAAATATTTATTTCATGTAAACCTGTAAAAAAAAAACATCTCCAGAGATCTTCTTTTTTTAAAGCTGAAAAATGAGCAGTCCATCATCATCCCCTCCATCCCTTAACTCATCCTGACCTTGCAACTAGGCACCCACCATCCCACACACCCCCTTACCCCATACTTACCACCAGAGTTCATAGGACGTCATCTTCTGCGGACAGAGACATGTTTGCACATCATTAAAGCTGAACCATGGCCTGAGGAGTTAAAGTGCTGTATAATATATTTCAATGGTGTTTTGAACTTCTGTTCATAACTTTGCCATTTTTAGGAATTTTTTCACCAAATTTTCAGCAAGGCCTTTTTAGGACCCAACCTCATGAACACTGACACTGTTATTTCATTAATCTGGCCCAGAAGGTGATTTCACGGTCACTGCAAGAAATCTCCTTTTGGGACTGAATAAAGAAATTTCACCACCAATGTTCCTGCGCTGGGGTTCCAAAAAGGCCATGTTGAAAATTTGGTGAAAAGATTAGTAAAAATGGCTGAGTTATGAGCATCTGTTGAACTTTTCTATGCATACACATACAGTAGCTTTGTGAAGTTTTGATATTTTAAGTTCAAATTTTCAGCATAGCTATTTTTTTCACACCACCTCATGAACAGTACAGCTGTCATTTTTCACATCCTGTCCTAAATATGTTTTCGCACCAGTGGTGCAGAATGACATTTTGTTACCAATTTGAAAACTTTCACCTGTGGGATTCATGAGGTAGGGTCATAATAAGACTATGTTGAAAATGTGGGTTAAAAAATTACAAAAATGCCAAAGTTATGACCATTCATTGCAATTTTACTACACCCACTCATAACTTTTGAAATATTAAATATTTTGACCCCAGATTTCCAACATAGCCTTCTTATTACACCACCTCATGTATGTCACATCTGTAATTTTTCAAATTCTGCCAAAATGTGTTTTCACACCTGTGGCAAGGAATGCTGTTGCAGCTGCCCAGAATTACTTTTTTTATGGTGATTCAAAAATGGCCCAGAGGGCCCTGTGCTTGCACAGTTACAAATCTAAATGCATCTATGAAGGGATGGGAGAATAGCATCTCCCATAGTATAGTAACAATAGCAGTAGTAGTAGAAGATTTTATTTATTTAAGACACCCTTCCAAAATGCTCAGGGCACCCTTTTAAAACAGTTAAAATGCAAACATAAAATTAAACAAAAACAGTAAAGCTAAAAAATACTAAAACATAACAGGAATTAAAATCAAGACCTCAACAACTAAAAACAACTCTCCATCTAAACAGTTAATACCACTATACTATTTCAAAATGTAAGGAAATAAGTTGCAAAAACTTTCTTAATTCTCCAGTTATGGTCAAAGCAACAAAAGTTTGGAAATGAGGTGTTAGGGTTTCCCAAACACCCCACCATCCCAAAACAGGCAGAAGAGCAGGTGTGGGGTGTGCCTTGGGATTTTCAAGCACAGCACTCTCCCCATTCTCATAAAGTCTGCACATCTGACATTATTTTAAGAAGACTGGGTGAGTGTTAGGCTTGAGAAGCCCAAGGCACACTCCCACCTGCTCTCCTGCCTGCTTTGGGAGGGTGGAGTGTGAGGAAAAACTAATACCTCATTTCCCAACATTTATTGCTTTGCCAATTACTGGAGCATTAACAAAGTTTTTTGCAACATATTTGTATACATATCTCTATATCTCTCTCTCACTATATATCTCTCTCTATATATATAGCTCTATACATATATATATATATATATATATATATATGTATGTGTGTGTATTTGTGTGTATGAATGTATATGCCACTGCCAGGATGAAGTGAATGCTACAGTTTCCTGCATGACAAAAGGTACTAATTACCATTGAAATTATGTTGCTTTATTTGGTAGGTTTGCTGCAGCATACTTCAGAGTGCTTTAATAGAGGTTTCATCCGCCATTTTCCCCTCTTGCTAATGCTGATCTTCCTTCTTCCTGGACTTAATGATCAGGCACTCTGGACAGCTAGCTACTTATTTAGTTCCCCCTTCAGTTAAAAAACAAAGTAGAGTAAGGGGTATAAAAACTAAGAGAGAAAATAACTCATCTTGTCCATGATTTCGATACCACTTCTAGTCTCTCAGTCCCATAGAATACCGCATCCCCTCTCTGATCATTCCCGCTACTCTGCTATTTCTGGCAAAGCAGTAGACAGGAGCACAACAGTTTTAACAGTGGTCTGAAGCTGAATTTAACATTCAAGTGAATCTGGCTTGAGCGGCTTTCCTCAAAACAAATAACAACTTGACAAAAGAAGTGCTGGCTCTCCTTTCTTAGCACAGTAAAAAATTATAAACACTTCTCCCTCGCTGGCCTTCCTTTCCTGTCTAACACAGTAAAAAAAAAAGGTTCTCTCTCACTCTCCTGTCCTTTCCTGTCTCTCACAGGACAAAGAAAAAAAAAACACCACACAAATACAGGAAGGGGATAGTGATCCTGAATCAGGCTGTCAGTAAACTTTACTACTGATGGCAGTACAGTACAAACTTCAACAGCACATTCATGATGATGTCATTGTCTGCTGGGTGGAAGAACTATGTTATCATAAATTTACATTAGCAACTATGATTTTTCGGCATATAACCACTATTTTTTCTGACTCTTTGAAGAAAATAAAAATGTAGCCCATTTTATAAGTGCAATAAGATACTCCAGAGTATGCATGGAACATATTTTAGCACATGGTCAGTCGCTAAAGTCACTCAGCCTGTGGTCGTGTGCCTTATTACACCCCTGCCATGTGGTAAAATATGTTCCATGCATGCCCTGTCATGTCTTATTGCTTACATAGGGCCACGGTCATGCTCCTATAGTTAAGGTTCAGTAGGCAGTTTAATGTTAAACCCCTAATTTTGCACAAATAACTTTGCAACCATTCAGAGAATTTGAACAACATTTGGAATGTGCTGTTCTTTTTGACAGATCTCTTGATATGCCAAGTTGTGTTATGACCAGAGTTATGGTTTTTGTGCAGAAAAGCACCAAAAATGAGTTTTTCACTTTTTTTTTTGCCCATTTTTGCTGATTGTTGCCCATCACACTGCGGCCACACCATTTTTGATCTGAAATCTTCAGGATAGAAAGAGGTTGCCCCAAAGAATAATCTAGCATTTGGTTTGGTGAAAAATATTAATCCATTCCAAAGATATTTACTTCAGAATTCTTTTTCATGCCGGAAACCTGTGACACTGTGCTTCATCCTGGTGGGCTTCACTACGTGTATATCTATCTATCTAGTTATATATATATATATATATATATATATATATACAGTATATATATATACACACATACTATATATACATGTATTTATATATATATATATATATATATATATATATATATATTACAAAACCTTAATGCATCAGTTAGGATTGAAGCAACAAAAGTATGGAAATGAGATGTTAGAATAGACCTAACCCTCACCCCATCCTCCACACACCAACAGGCATCAGGGCGTGCCATGGGGTTTGTTAGGCCCAACTCTCACCCCATTCCATGTGTAAACAGGCTGACATGGTACAGTATAGGAGAATGGGGTGATAGGCTAACAACCCCATGGCACACATTGATGCCTGTTGGTGTGTGGAGGATTGGTGGCAGGGTGGTAAGATGGGAGGTTAGGGGTGCAAACCTAATGTCTCATTTCCATATTTTTGTCATATCAACCCTAACTGATGCATTAACAATGTTTTTTGCAATGAATTTCTTTACTTTTTGAGAAAGTGTAATGCAACTGGTAACTGGTAAAGCTGCTCATTTTTGCATAATGACATGCGTATGTTGGAGCACAGGCCCTCGGGACCCTGCACTCCCACTTACACATAACTACTGACCATAAGGTGTTCACTTAATCGTGGGCCAAGGAATCAGCTTCTGGGGTCAGTTTGCCCCCAAAATGCACCCAAATAGTTTGAAGTTGTCAATGGACATATTTGTGACTGAAATTGCGGCAGCTGTTTCCTGAAACAATGTAGGGTATTTCGTGAAAGATTAACTCCTTTTGCTCAAAATTTGCATCACAAACTTCCATTGTTTTGAGAAACAACTGCCTCAATGTGCAGCACAAATATGTCCATGAAGACAATTAACATATTTCTGGGCATTTTGGGGCCAAACGGACCCCAGAACCCAATTCCTTGGGCCCCGATTAGGTAAACATAACTGTTGGTGTTTACCAAGTAGCACTGCTTTTTAAATTATTTAAGCATTTCTGCAGTGCTAACTGAAAACAAGATGGTGGAACCAAGAAAGAGAATTCCACATCTGTGAAAAAGAATGGCACTTTCACGAAACAGAAATGCACTTTTGCATGGGACGTCTCATTTTTCCAATAGGAAATAATGGGAAAATTTGAAATTTAATAACTTTTGAACAGATCGATATTTTTTCACCAAACCTTCAAAAGGCACATCTATGACACTAGCCCAATATACCTTAAAGATTTCAAACAAAACACCCAAGCCTTTTCTTAGAAATAGCATGACAAAGAATTTAAACACAAATTTAAATTTTTGCATTTTTGGATACTCTGCATCTCTGGACCGGCACATCTGACTGGAACGATACTTGCCACATCAAGAGGTTATTAGTCCCCAACGAAGCAAGTAAAATGTTATGCCAATCAGTCAAACAATACCAAAGTTATTAAAGTGCAGCATTTTCAGTTTAACATAGATGTGACCATTGAACCCTAACTATAGTGGTGCTACTTGCCACTATAATATGTGTATGTATGTATATTATTTTGGCATGGTTATGTCACTACAGTTAGGGTTGAGTAGGCTGTTTAATGTTAAACACCAGTTTTTGCACTTCAATAACTTCACAGCCATTCAAGGGATTTGCATGGAATTTTGCATACACTGTCAGAAATCCATGTACTCTTGACTTACTAAGTTTCTTTTTAATGGTTTCCACTTCTGACAGTGACACTTTTACAGTGACCAACAGTACGGCTACTTCAGCACCAAGTCACTGTACAGAAGGTCATTGGACCCAGGCACTGTATTCAGGGGATTTGCACTCCCTTCCCTAATCAGCTCTGACTCAGCGTTGATTATAAAAAGTGGGGTGGAGGTGAGGGGGTCACAGCCCCCAACTGGGGAGTTTGTGGGCAAAGCCACCTGATGGAAACATGTGTATAAGTCAGAAACTGTCTGCCAACCACAAATGTGGTTGACATGATGGTTTTGCTGTCCGGTCAGTTGACAAACTTTTTGTCAATGACCGGTTGTAAATCCCATTCTGATCAGATGTGCAGATTTTGAAATCTGGATAGTGCAAAATGTGTGAAAATTGGGGTTTGTTGAGGATTTTTTGTTGGCTCATAGTGCCCAGACAGTTTGGAATTTTGGTCTGAAATTTTCTGGGTAGAAAGGGCTTAGCCCAGAGTAATGCCTTTCACTGACTTGGTGAAAAAATAATAATCCATTTCAGAGTTATAAGGATTTGAAATTTTGGTTCTGAGAATGCTCACTTGGCACTTTAGGATAGATGTTTGAAATGAAAAAGAATTTACCCATAAGAAAAAAGGATTCTTTTTCATATGGGTCCAGTTCTTTTTCATGAGGAAAAAGTCCTTTTTTTGTATGACCATTTTCTTTTTACTGTTTAAACTTACAAACATTTAAAGTACATAAAAATAATGCCTTAAAAACAAACACCTCAACCTGCAGTAGTTAAATCTGACCTGTTTAACTAAATTATGGTGTTTGTTTGTTTGTGTTTTAAGCTGGTAGAAATGTTTGCTTGGCACCCAGAATCCAGGATGCCCAGCTTAGTGAAAGGTACTGTTCACCGACATTCTCTGCAGGAGAACAGTGGGACTTCCTTGACTTCTGCAGCCATAGCTGGAACTCATGCTGTGGGCTAGATAGAGCAGTGAGCTGCCATTTCCCTTTTGTCTAGTGGTGTCCCCCTTTGCTGTCCCTTTATGCATGTAATGCTACACTAGTGTCTAGTGGCACCCCTACCAACCATTTACCATCACCACATTTATTTACTAATTTCCTTTTGCCTAATGGTACTTCACAGCCTTCGATTGCCATTTCCTTAGTAAATTTTTCTCTCCCTGGTGTCTAGTGGCACCCCCCACTCCAGTCACCATCCACATAAAATGTTTGTCTTTCCCTGGTGTCTAGTGGCACTCCTGCTCTCCAATTGCTGTCCCAGTAATATATTAGTCTCTCACTGGTGTCTAGAGGCACTCCTCACCCTCCAATCACCATCCCCATAATGTTTTTGTCTTTCTCTGGTGTCTAGTGGAATCCCCCACCCTCCAGTCACCATCCCTGTAATATTTTTGTCTCTTCCTGCTGTCTAGTGGAACCCCCAACCTCTGATCACCATCCCTGTAATGATTTTGTCAGTTCAGGGTGGTCAGAGTGCCAGTATATGGGTGCTGCAATGACAGCACCAGCAACAGTGATCATCACCGAGAGCATCCCTGCAAACAGAGCACCAATGAACCTGTGTGCCATGTGCCCTTTGGGTAAAGGAACTGCAGGCATTCAGAGCACCAAGTAATGGAGGCATGCACACAGCAGGCATGCACTGGGAAACTGCCAACACCATAGTGATAGACAAGAAAATAGCAGGTGAACTGGTGCAGCCCCAATGCATATCCACAGCAATGCACATGCATGCTGTGGATGAGTGACAGCATCCACAAGGACACCTGGACAGGGGTGCATACACCAGCAGGCCAGCACTGCTGACAGATACCAGAGCAGCACAACAGATGGGGGAATTGCAGTTCCACTCAATGGGGGCACAGATGGGTGTGGTCATGCCAGGGGAACCCAGTAGATGGGGCAGTCTGCAGCCCATATCACTGTTGCTGGCCATGGGCACCTGCCCCCTACCTAACACAGTGTGTGCTAGCTCCACATCCCTGGGCAGCATGCCCGCATCCCTTGGTGGCCCCATTTGCACCAGTGTGTCCGTTACATGGTGTCTGCAGTGCTCCACCAACCCTCCTATATGGTAGCACATACCACTGTTTTGCCCTGTTCCCATGAGCAGTGGATCCATTCATGTGAGTGCTGCATTGCTGCCCTGATTACCGGGGTGCACAACAGTGTTGATGCACCTCCGGTGGCCCCATCTATATTTGGTGGGTGGTGTGCAGCTCTGCCAGGCCGCTCTGTGTTGGATGGCACTCCCGGTCCCCAGCAGCCTCTTGGTTTGGTGCTGTTGTGTCTGGTGACCTCCTGCTGGCACTCTGCTTGCTGGTGCCACATTGCCAGTGCCTTGACCACCCAGAACCAATTTTGTCTTTCCCTGGTGTCTAGTTGCACCCCTAACCCCTAACCCTCTGGTTGCCATCCTGGTCTGCAATAAAAAGAATCACCCATCATTTATTTTTTAAACCTGTGAAAATGAAAATGGTCCCACGCCAATCTGACCCCCAATCCCCACCTCCCATTCAGCACCCACCACCCCTCAGTCCACCCCCACACACCCTTCCTCACTGAACAGGTCACAGGGAGAAGATCCACTCTCCAATTGAAGACTTTTCTTGCTTCTGTAACTGCTGACTGCAGTATGAGAAACTCGGGTAAGTGTGGTCAATGTATTTCAATGGGGTTTTGAACTTTGATGCATAACTATCATTGTTGCATATTTTGATCCCAAATTTTCAGCATGGTCTTTTTAGGACACCACCTCATGACCAATGGCTGTGGAATCACACAAATCAAGCAAAACTGTATGTCACAATCACTTGGCATAATCACCTTTGTGTGGGATTTGAACATTTTCACCACCCTTACTCATGAGGTAGGGTCATAAGAAGGCTATGTTGTAAAAATATGTAAAAATGGCAAAGTTATGCACACATGTTGACATTTTACTTTACTTGCTCGTAACTTAGGTCATTTTAAATATTTTGATCACAGATTTTCAACAGTCCTTTTTTACACCACCTCATGAATGTATCAGCTGTCATTTTTCAGATCCTGACTAAAATGTGTTTTTGCACTTGTGAAGCGGAATGATATTTTGATACAGTGGAATGATGTTTCTATGGGGATTTGCACATTTTCACTACCAGGTTCATGAAGTGGGGTAATGAAAAGGCTATGCTGACAATTTGGTGTACAGTTGCAGTAAAATACCTATGTTATGAGCAAACGTTGCAGTAGTTGAACATTCACTCATGACTTCACAAATTTTCACTATTTTTACTCCAAACTTTCAACATAGCCATTTTCCCTATCATCTCATAAACATGACATGTGTCATTTTATAAACCCTGGATAAGATGTGTTTGCACACCTCTAGTGTGAAATGACATTTTGAGTAGTGTACTACAAATGGTATGCGTCATGTTTATAAGGTGAATCATAAAATGAGTATCTTAAAGATTTGATGTCAAAATTGAAAAAAAAAAGCATATAATTGTTAAACTTTTTGTGTAGTGCCACTCTTGACACCAATGGGTATGCTTTTTGATCTTGTGCTTGTGAGCTGAGTTCAGGGATGAGCTCAGTGACCTAGCTGGATAGAGTGGGGGGATGGTGCTGTTATGCAACACCCCCAGCCAGGGATTGAAAGGTGCTGGGTTGTCCCCATGGGCTTGGATACCATATAGTGAAAACAACTGTCTGCTTAGAAGTAATAAAAATCTTTATTTTTATACAGTGCTAAGATGGTACAATTACACCATTAGGACCGAAAAGTCCTATTTTCAAGGTGGTTCTGTTTAAAAATTAAAAATACACTAAGATAAATAAAACAAAATGAGCTACACAGAGGACACATGCTTGTAAGTAAACAAGACACATATAATACTTATATCAAAAATCATTCCTAGGCCTGTCTAAAAATAAGATATCATCCACTGCAAGTACAATGAACAGCCAAGTCTTGTTTCAGTGATGTAACAAACATTTTGAGGTTTTAGCAGAACTTTTAATTGATTCACTTATTTTGTTCCATAATGATATAGCCACATAAGGAAAGGTCATCTCACCAAATTTGTTTAATGATCTCAGCAATTTGTATTCTAAAACTATTGTTTCTCAAGCAATATTTATGTTCAATTTTCTCTAATTTTTCAAAAAGTTATAGTGGTTTAAGTTCATTTATTGTTTTAAAGATTTGGTTAGCTCAAATTAGTTTCCTTTTATTTTTCAATGGTAACCATCCAAGATTTTCATGGGAGGGCTGAAGCCCGAGGTTTTTAGTCCTCCCCTGTACCTGGCTGGTCTCTGCTTCAGGCCCCCACATGAACTCCCCACCATGGCTACTTTCCGACCCCTACAGCGCCACCATATCGCAGCAAGCTCCAAGTAACCCCGGTGTATCCCTTCACCGGGTGGGTCTCTTACTTCCGTAGGAGAATGGCCCTGGTAGCCAATCAATGATGCTGGGGGGCTGCTGGGATGGCATATGGAGGTCTGGGAGCCTGGTGGTGAGGGTTCTGGAGGGCCATCACCCGATCAGCCTGGTGTCATTTTTCCACTTTGCTCCCCTGAGAAGCAACGTGCCACTGATGTCAAGGCATACGCCAACGTCCGATGCTCCCCTAGTGTATTGGGGCTGATGTCCTGCCATACTTCCTGCCTCCACTAGGAGTCAGCAGGTGTCGAGTCATGTATCCACCCTCCCCCCGGAGAAGGTGAGCCATTGTTGGGCACTCACTTCCGAACCCGGGTCGCTGGCATCTCTCCAAAATCAACGCTGCTCCAGCGGGCGAAGCCTAAGGTTTAATGTGGAGGAATAGCTCCTCCCACATGCAGTATAAAAGCAGCCTGTTCATTGCAGTCCACACTTAGCGTGTTTCATCACCCTAGCTCCTATGTGGCTTTACCTCCTTCGTTTCTCTGCTCCTTACTTGCTGTTTCATCTCACTCACTTACCTCTCTCCCTTGCCCCATTTTGTTCAGTGCCTATTTTGTTGCCTTGCTCTCTGGTTTTTGAATTTGTCTTCCTGGTTCATTGCCTGTGTGTGCTATGTGTTTTTCTGCTCCCTACTTGCTTGCTGTGTTCACCCATTCCCTTTCTCCATTTTGATGTTTTTTGCTTGCCTTCCTTCATTGATTGTTTCCCTTCCCTGCTCCTGCTCCTGCTTTAGTTTGCTCATTCTCCACCACTCCTCCACTCCCCTTTTGTTCTCTGTTCACTTGCCATTCCCTGAACTGCGTTTGTGCTCTGCCTGCCCTGGACCAGGTGCTTCAATTGTTGGCTGCCACTCAAGGGGTCTATCGGCTGCCCTGTGGAACTGCACTGAGCAGTTCATGTCCTGCAATACAGCCGCATGCACTCACAAAACTGTTGGTCCTTGCTTACCTTATTTTCAGCTTGTGCTTCCTGTCCCTGCCTGTTCCTTTCCCCCCACTTCTTCTGCCTCCTTGTCCCTGTATTTTGTGTCTGTGGTTTGTTCTCCCTTCAGTTTGGGGTTTCCCTCCTTCTTTTGGGGCTTCTAGCTGCTTGGGGGCTGCCACTTTGTTTCTTTTCTGGCTCTTCTGGGTTGTGACATTGTCTCACCCATCTTAAAGCCATTTATTGTGTCTTTCTATACCTCTGAGTCTCTCAATTGCTATTTTTGCCAGCTGTCCCATTGTATGTTATGTGTCCCTATTTGCTCCTTTGTTTTCAAAATATGGTTCGTAAAAGACTTCATGGGTGCTGCAAAGTTGGTCTATGTGAAATTGCTGAATGTTGGAACAGTGTAACTCTGTCATCCTTAAGTATTTTAGCACCAAAACATAAAAAGGCACATCTGTAGGACCTGCACTTGCCACCCTAAAAATTTCAGCCCAAAGGACCCAGCCGTTTACTTGCAGGAGGATGGTAAAGATGTGCAGTCATCAAGAGCATACTTTCACAAAATACTTTCACAAATATGAAAGTGTGGCAAACTGAGGACACAACAGTCTCACATTTGTGAAAGCTTGTAGAATAGTGTCACAAAATACTGTCGCAAACACAAAAATGTCACAAACAAAAGGCAAGGCACAAAAGTGTTGCATTTGCAAAAGCATGTAAAATAGTGTTGCAAAATACTGTCGCAAAAACCAAAGTGTCACAATTGCATAGCACAACACTGTCGCATTTGTGAAAGTGATTTTCGAAAGTACTTCAGGGAATGTGCAAAATCCTGTTTTGGGTCTTGTGAACCCCAAAATACCATATGTGAAGTCTGTGTTATGTGTTGGTGGCAGCGTGTGGCCCAACATGCCCAGTTGTCCATACTGATATGTGTTTTGCAGTATGTGGAACATCCAGGATCAGAGTTAACAGTCACGACCCCATGCCACAGTCAACATCTGTTGGTGTGAGGAAGATGAGAGCATGGGAGTGTGATTTCGTGGTTTAGATAGTTGTATGTTATTTCTGTTACCTGCTGCTGGTTGTGTGTGATTGGTTCTGTTGCTTTGGTCTTTCCCCTACTTGAATGTATGTGTGTGTGGTGGTGGTGGGGGTAGGGGAATGCGGAGTTAGTTTTTTCAACCCTAACACCGAATTTCCTCACTTTTGTCACTGTGGAAGAACTCTGACTGTTGCATTAATGCAGTTTTTTGCAAAGAATGTCATTACTTTTTGGAAAAGCATAGGTAAGTACATTGTTGCACAAGTTGTTGGGAGTGCGGGGCCCAAAACCAACTTGCATATTTCTCCATAGCATCACAATATAAGTAGTGAATCACATGTATTGGTGGACAGGCCCCGCGCTCCCACCACATTGCCCAGCACTGCATAAAAATACACATGTGCCATACCTTTTGAGCTATCCTATATCTTATAATGGGATCTTCCTGCATACCCCAAAATGTGCTCACCATAGTTTTCACAATGCACATTAATACTGACCCATTAACTATAATGACCATGCACCACAATTCAGCAACCATAATAGCCAGCAACCCAAAAATGTTCACAGTCAAAGATCTATGATAAATCTTTCTACATTCCAAATTCTAGGCAAATTGGACAAAAGGTTCAAATGTTATTGAGGTGGAATGAACCACATTTTCATTCATCGGAGTGGCATAATTCCACACCTGTTTAAGGTTTGCACACCAAACCACTGCAAGGCATATCCAGGGCATTAGGTCTACCTACCCTATAAATTGCAAGCCAATAGCAGCATGCCTAAGCCAATAGGAAAAACATCAACTACATAATCAATATCTCCCCAAGATAATTCCCAGCTGTAGGACATGCCCCCAACAGCCTCAAAATTTCAAGTAAAAAGACCAAACCAATTAAGAGATATTCAATTTTAAAATTTGCGCACCTTTAAGAATTCTTCCACCACAAAATGGCGGACCTCACATGCTAAAATGGCAGACCTGGCAGCCGAAAAACCTTTAACAGCAAAGGGGACAACTTCAAATGGTAATAACTCTGGAACAGAACAATATTTTTTCACTAAACAAAAAAGTGACAAGTTCCTTGGTAAAAAGGGTTGTTTATGTCCCAAAAGTCAGCCCAATCAACCACACAATGGCTGCACAACACCACGGGCAACACAGTGAGCAAAAGTAGCAAAAACTAAATTTTTGTCACTTTGCTGAGCAAAAACTGTATGTCAGACTGAAAATGAAAATGTGCAATATACATAGTGAATGATATGTGGTGGTGGGAGCGTGGGGCCCGAACACAAACATGAACGCAAATGCAAATGCTAATTGTTATGGTAATGTAAATGGAAATGCAAACACAAATGGTAACAGAAACGGTAACACAAATGCACATGGTAATGGTAAGGGTGACACAAATGCAAACTCAAAAGGAAATGGAAATGGTAATGGTAACGATAATATAACCGGAAACGATAACAGTAATGGTAATGGTGATGCAAACATAGATGGAAATGCAAATGGTAATGGAAACACAAGTGCAAAAGCAAACTGTAATGGAAACACAAATGTAGAAGAAGAATCAGCATTTATATAGCGCTTTTCATACACAGTATCCCAAAGCACTCTACAAGCAATGCTAGACTGGTAGTGAAGTGACTGAATGTGTGGTGGCGACCATATCTCACATCATCACCCACACCCATCCTGGATAATTGCATGAACTGGTTTATGGGAAGCGAATGTTGGCCAGGACACCGGGAATGTTCTCTGCTCTTTGCAAAGAGTGTCCTGGGTTCTTTTACTTCCACCAGGACGGGCAGAAGGGACCTCGGTTTAACGTCTCATTCAAAGGATGACACACCCCAGCAGTACAGCACCCCCCAATACTGCACTTGGATGCCAGCGATTTTTAGGTGCAAGTCCAATCCTGGTGTGGGACGAGAACCCACGACCTTGTGGTCCAGAGGCTGATGTGCAACCAACTGATCCATGCTGACACCTTGTAAACGCAAACAGTAATACAAACACAAGTGCAAACACAACAAAAACAGCAACGTGACATAAATGTAAGCACAAATGCAAACAGTAACCCAAACGCAAGTGCAAACACAAACAGTAACAGTAACAGTGACGCAAACAGAAATGCTAATGCAAACAGTAACGGAAACGCAAGCGCAAATATAAATGCAAATGGCAACACTAACCATAATGCTAATGTTGATGGAAACCTGAAGTGAAGCAGTAATGCTAACAGTGCCGCAAACGTAAATGTAAACGATTATGCAAATGCAAGTGCAAACACATACAGTAATGGTAACAGTGACACAAACGGAAACAGAAAAACAAATGGAAATGAAAATGCAAGCAGTAACACAAACAGAAACACAAAAGCAAACAGTAATGCAAATGAAAATGCAAACGCAAGCGGTAAAGCACATGGTGAAGCAAACGGAAATGCTAACAAAAATGGTAATGGAAACGCAAACGGTAACAGTAACTCAAATGCAAATTCAAACAGTAATGGTAACCCCAACTGTGACACAAAAGTTAACAGTAATGCAAAAGGTAGTGCAAATGCAAGCTCAAACAGAAATGCGAATGGTAACAGAAACGCAAACACAAACGGTAAAAGTAATGCACACATGCTTTGTGTCCCAAAAAGCTGCATTCAGAAGCACAGTGAATACAAAAAATGTGGGCATAATAGGCCCTCGGACCAGAAAATCAGCACTTGGAATATTAAATTGCTTATATCTCTGGAACCATACAACATAGAAAAAAAATTTAAATCTATATTATTTATGACTTTCCAGGCTAGTTTTGCTCTTAGAGTAGGAGGGGCTAAGCATTTTTGTGACAAAAAGTCCATATCTTGAACCGTTTTCAAGATATGGGACCCGAAATGCATGGCAAATGCCGTAATGTTATCCTATGGGAAATATTGTCAACTTTGGAGTGCTGTAGCTTTGCATCCCAGTAATATTTTGGCACCAAACAACCAAAAGGCACATTTGTGGGATGCTGGCTTTCCTCTCTGCAAATTTCAGCCCAAAATACCAAACTGTTGTTTTGCAGCAGGGTGGCAAAGATTTCACATTGTTTTGGGCATAGTGTCGCAAATTACTTTTGCAAATCCCGACACTTTCGTGGTAAAAATCATGAAAGTTTTGCATTTGCAGCAGTACTTTGCAACACTACTTTTCACAAAAATTTTAAAAACATATTTTAGGGTGTTTTACCCCCCAAAAAAGACATGGCTAGCATCCTCAGTGCTCGACTAGGTGAACACAAGAATTGTGTCCCTAGAGGGCCTCAAGTTTAAATGCCAAGCATTTGTCTGAGCTGTAACTGAAAACAAAATAGCCAGTTTGTGCAAATAAAAGGCTCATTTGTGAAAGTAAAACGGCATTTCCGATACTGTTGCATAGTTTAACTTTCCCCATAGACTATAATGGCATTCAGGTTTTTTTGAATAACTTTTGAATCTTTTAATATTTTTTCACGAAATCTTTGAAAGACACATCGGGTACCCTGGCTGCATGATCCCTGACATTTTTGGACTGATCGTGCAAACTGTGCGATCTGTAGGCACGAGTAAAGAAACATGCAAAAATCCATAATTTATGTGGTATTTGGCACACTGTAGCTCCGTAACTGTGCATCTGACTGTAACACAATTTGCCAGATCCAGAGACCTATTGTACCAAACCGTGCATTCCCAGTTTCAGACAAATCTGTTGTACAGTTGCAAAGTTATTAAGTTGCAAAATTTGAGATTTAACCTTAAATGGGGTACTCAACCCTAACTATAAAATATATTCATGGCAAAAAACTCAGTTTAATGCATCAGTTAGGGTGGTTCCACAGTGACAAAAGTGAGGAAATTCCTTGATAGGGTTACAACCGCTTGCGTGCCACACCTGCCTAGCCCCCACCAACAGGCATCAGGGTGTGCTTTTGGGTCATTGGCCTTAACTCTCATTCCATTCCATAGGTAAATTAGCTGAGGTGGTGCAGTATAGGAGAATGGGATGAGAGTTAGGCCCAGTTCCCTGTGCTGACTGTGAAACCCTCTGCTGTGTCAATGAGCCTTCTCATAGGTGCTATTTTTTTGTTATGTGTGATGGATCTTGCTGCACACATTCGCTCTGTCTCCGAGCACCGGAATGGACACACACATGCAGAAAGAGCAGTTGGTAAGGGTAACTAGGGGTGCTCTCTCTCCCCATGCTGCCACTTTGCCCTACCTCTCAGTGTCTCTGTCTCTGTGTCTCTGTCTGTCTCTCTATGGCACTAGCTTGGTCTCACTGACTGTTCTCTCTCTCTCTCTCTTTTGCATGGAGGGAGAACAGCGCACAGGCTATAGAGCACTTGTAAACTGTGATAGCAGGTCAACTGTGATAGCGGGTCTGAGCACTGTCCCACATTCAATATAATCTCTGACCTGACACTCTCTTGACCACTCCTTCAATTTACCTAGTTCTCTTCTCATTTTTTCCTCCCCATCTGGAGTGTCTAGCCTATTGCAGATCTTGGTGTCATCTACAAAGAGGCATACCTTCCCTTCCAGCCCCTCTGCCATGTCACTAATGAAGACATTGAAGAGGACTGACCCCAAAACAGAACCGCATGGCACTCCACTGGTCACTTCCTTCTCCTGGGATTGAACTCTGTTCACCACCACCTTCTGGGTCCTGTTTCTCAGCCAATTTCTGACCCCTTATACCACCTTGGGACCTACTCCCAGACTGTACAACTTTTGTTTACTAGCCTCCTGCGTGGAATGGTGTCAAATGCCTTGCTAATATCTAGGTAGGTCATATCCACGGCCCCTTCCTGATCCACCACCTTGGTTACTCAGTCAAAGAAATCTATCAGATTTGATTGACAAGATCTCCCTGCTGTGAATCCACGTTATCTTGGGTCTTGTGCCCCACTAGCCTCCAGATATGCCACAATCCTTTCCTTTAACATAGATTCCATGATTTTCCCCACCACTGAGGTCAAGCTGACTGGACAGTAATTTCCTGCCTCTACCTTGTTCCCACTTTTGTGTAGTGGTACCACATTCACCCTCCTTCAGTCCTCAAGCACCACTCCCTCCTCCAGTGATTTGTTAAATAGGGTTGTCAGTGGTGCCCCTAGCACCTCCCTGAGTTCTTTCAGTATTCTGGGATGCATTCCATCTGGTCCCATTGCCTTGTCGATGTTTAGCTTTGAGACTTCCTTTAGGTCTCCCTCCTCCATTAATTGAGTAGTGTACACCCCGAGTGTGTCTCTACCCCCTAATTTTGGTCCCTCTCCTTCCCATTAGTTTGTAAATACTGAGCAGAAGTATTCATTTAGAAATTCTGCTAGGTTACCCTCTGCACACTCTCCCCTTTATTCAACCTCACAATCCCTATGAGGCTCTGGAGAATCCCAACCCACCCCTTCGTCACAGCCCCAGGATCAGCTTTCAGGAGTCAAGGGTACATACAGGGGCCAGCAGAGCAACCTGAGAAAATATGGCTGCAGGAGAAATTGAGTGAAGAGCAAGGGCCATGCCAGGGGTTGGAACAACAAAACAGGACTCATGATGGGGCAACAGTTCTACACACTGACCCATCTCTGCTCATCTCATCCATAGTTAAAAAACAATGTTACTTGTGCTGGATCTATGTTTAGCCCTAGCACTTCTTCATTACCCCACCCCCAGCAATCAATCAGCAGTCTGCTGGCACAGAGCTTAGGCATATGTGGTTGCTGTTTACTTTCTAGGCTTCTTTTATATTTGATTTTATTTAGAAACCCAAAGACTCAAAGGAGCTGTAGTTCCTGCTTTTAAAAATAAACAACTGGATTTTAAGTTTTACACGAATGCATAGATGCTTTTTCTCTGCACATAATTTGTTAACAGTCATCCAAAACATTCATTAAGTCCCCCACTAATGCCTTAGACAGAATTGTAAAGGCTGCTTTTAAGCTTCAGGAAAACATGGTATGCAGCAGAATTGACCCAATGTAGCGAGAGATCTGTCACTGGTATCGTTAGCTTTAAACTTGCCATAGTAGCTTGGGAATGTAAAAACTCCCAAAAGAATTTTGGCACAAGTTTACTAAGCCAAACCTCACATTCATGAACAGAGGGTCACTAAGTTTTCCATAGCTTTAATGCAAGCCCTCCTTGACAAAGTTTAAATACTGTAGCCCCAATTCATACAAACTTAGACATACAGTATGTTCTGGAAATAGCATGACAAAGTCTGGTAAGGTAAAACAAACATTATACAATGGCAAGAAAGAATCCTGGACTCTGATTGGTCAGTGTGTGCCTGAAACAGTGATGTTATTACACAATAACATTACTGTATTGATATTCCGCTTGAGATACTCTCTTTTTACATTATAAAAATCACTAAGAACATTTAAAATTTTTATTTTTATTTTGTATAACATTGAGCTATTGTATAATTGCAATAAGGCACTCCAACGTGTGTGTTATTGGGTAATAACGTCACTCCTGGGTGGTGGAAGCCCTTGTCTTTGCCTTGTGCTTCAACCCACCCCAGGAGTGGCATTATTATATGATAGCACACAGCTTATTGCTTAAATAAAGAAGTAAATTAATTACCTATTGGAATATATGGTTTCTGCTGTCATCACATTGAGATATTCAATATATCTTCTGCCAACCACTTTTTTAAAGAGCAATTTCCACCATAAGACAAACCTTAATAGGAAAATGATATCATTGCAATCCACACTGTAGATGATCTGTGCTGGCAGATGTTTTCGTTTAAGGCAAATACTTTTCCTTCATTGGCAACAGTATGAAAAAAGAATATATAAAATGTAACAGACTTTAAGCATTGCTTTATCTGAGCAGCAAAAGTGAAAGCTGCCATTGCTATCTATGAAAACTCAGACTGCAATATTTTTGCTAGTATAGTTTCATTTTAAACTCTGCCCCACTTCTTGTGAAACATTACTAAATCTTTGCAGCAGGGACCACCTCCCCACCTGCTATCCTCACCTGCTGTCACTGGGATAAGCCAAATTTAAAGGTAAAGTGCTGCATGTATTTAATGTCTGTAATGACACCTTATTGTATTCGGTACAGTATTAAAATGATATTTTTTTTTCAGATATTATATTAAAATCTGAAAAAATAACATAAGCATTGCAATGTTTGATTCTGTGTGCATTGTGTTTCTTCTTATTTTGTGTCTCACATAGTAACTTAGCATCTTAATCTGACAGCCATACCAAAGTCTGAGTAACATGCAGCCACAAGGTTTTATACCATACTCTATCTGTTCATGTTGGAAAGAGCCTTGATTTACACACTCTCTCTCTCTCTCTCTCTCTCTCTCTCTCTCTCTCTTTTTCTCTGATTCTCACTAATCTGATGATAGTGCCAAGTGTCACCAGTCTGTCAGCCAAAGGTTAGAAGGACAGTAACATTTTTTTTACACTAAAAATAGTGTATTGCCTTCTACTGTGAAAAAACTTCTTAGCACTCTTTAAAAAGGAAAAGTTTCACCGGATACTGTATGTCAGGAAGGGGTATGCAAAAAAGCAGCAATAGTTTCAATGGGAGAAATCAGATTGCTGTCAAATCTGAGTTCACAACACAGAATGAGTCCTGACATGAATTTTTTATTACCCACATGATATTGGCAATAAATGTTGAACAGAGATAAAAAAGCAAGCAGATGCCTAATTATTTGTAATGCAGGGAATGACTTGTAGAGTGCTGCTAAGCAAATACTATTCACTGTTGACATGCTGTACCTTCATTTATAGTACATTGTCAGATTTCATAGAAACATAGAAACATAGACTTTGATGGCAGATAAGGACCACTTGGCCCACCCAGTCTGCCCATTTCCCTACCTATTGGATAAGCTGCAGATTCTAGTTAACCAACAGCCTACTTCCTGCAACCTCCCCACTATAATTGCCTTATGTCTGTCCCATGCATGTTTGAATTCCCCCACTGTTTTAGACCCCACAACCTCTCCAGGAAGGTGGTTCCATACATCCACAACTCTCTTTGTGAAAAAAAAATTACTCACATTATCCCTGAGCCGTCCCCCCTCTATCTTTAAATTGTGCCCCCTTGTTCTTACACATCTCTTCTTCTAAAAGATGCTACCCTCCTGGACTTTGTTGATTCCCTTGAGGTACTTAAAAGTTTCTATCATGTCCCCTCCGGCCCTCCTTTCATCAAGGGTATACATATTAAGCTCTTTCAGTCTCTCTTCATATGGTTTCTGATGTAGACCCTGCACCATTTTGGTTGCCCTCCTCTGGACTGCTTCCATCCTGTCTATGTCCTTGCATAGATGAGGTCTCCAAAACTGCACACAGTACTCCAGATGGGGTCTAACCAATTGCCTGTACAGAGGGATAACCACTTCCCTTTTTACTTTCGCTTGCGCGCATGTGCAAGGAACGTCTTGGGAGATTGGGACACTTTGCAGGTGTGCCCCTCTCCTGCAATCCCCTGCTCCATTGAGCAGGCATGGCGTCCTGCACCAATCGGACGCGGTGCTGTGTATGACAGCGGTGGTCTTCTCTTCAAAACCACTGCTGCCTACTAACACCCTCATCTCCCCCCAAATCTTTGCTGCCACGCTGGGAGCCCACCCCAGCATGGCCAAATCCCGGATCATCTGCCGAAGGAGGTGACCAATCCCCCGTCGGCTCCAGGCCCCCTCTGCCATCCTTCTGCCATGCTGGGAGCCCACCCCAGCATGTCAAACATCCCGTCCCGCATCGTCTGCCGACGGGGGTGCCCAATCCCCCGTCGGCTCCACAGCCCCGCCAGCCATCCATCTGCCATGCTGGGAGCCCAACCCAGCATGGCAAATATCCCACATCATCTGTTTTTTTTGTTTTAAAACCTGTAAATTGAAAACGGTCCCACGGCGCTTCTCCCAGGCCCCCCTTCCACAACCCGCACCAACCCACCGCACCCCCTCCCCACCCCGTCACCCCATACTTACCTCCGGAGCTTGGCGTGATGATCTTCGATGGACGGGAACACGTCTGCACTCTTCAAAGCCGACCACGAACTGAGGAAATGCGGTAAGCTGTATAATGGGCTGAGATAGGGTTTAAACTTTATTGCATATCTCAGGCATTTTTGGAATTTTTGCACCAAATTTCCAACATGGGTTTTGGGACCCTTCTCATGAATGATGTCACTGTCATGGCGTTATCCGGGCCGAAGGGTGATTTGAGTCACTGTGCAGTCACTGCGGTGAAATCACCCTTCCAGGCCTGAATAAGTCCATGACGGTGACATCATTCATGAAGAAGTCTAAAACCATGTTGAAATGGTCTAAATCTAAAAAATGACTGTTTCTGGCGTGCATTGCGCGAGTTCTACGCAGGCTCGTAGGTTCACCAATTTTCAATATTTTTCACTCCAGATTTCAACATTGCCATTTTACCACACCTCTTATGAGCAGTACAGCTGTCATTTTTCACATCCTGCCCAAAATGTGTTTCCACCCATGTTGGCACAATGGCGCGGTCGGTGTCTTGAAATCAATGTATGGGACACATTAAGAAAATCACAGTGACACTGTTCATTTGCAGAGGTCTTAAATGGCTATGTTAAAAATTTGGTGAAAATATTCCTAAAAATGACTGTTTTATGAGTGTGCATTGCGCAGTTCCTACGCACACTCCAAAGTTCGCGAATTTTCAATATTTGCACTCCAATGACTTCCAAATACCTAAACAGCACATAGAAGCAAGCAACATTAGGCATTGACAAATGCTTGTACTTCTTTGTCACTGATTTTTTTAAGCCATGTCCAAGTGCCAAATACCACTGCAAATACCTGCAAGCGAATGTTTGGCATTGACAAATGCTTGTTCTACTTGTGATGCCCCTCCCTATGCATCCCAGTATCCCCCTGGCTCTCCTTACCTATTTCTTACATTGCTTACCCACCTTTAGGTCATCTGATATGACTACCCCCAGGTCCCTTTCCATTATTGTTGTTGTTAGTACCTCCCCTGCTATTGTGTACTCTTCTCCTGGATTTCCATTTCCCAGATGCATTACTTTGCACTTCTTTGCATTGAATCTAAGTTGCCATATGTTTGAATATTCCTCCAACCTTGCCAAGTCCCTTCTCATCCTTTCTACCCCCCCTTGTGTATCAACTCTGTTACAGATCTTTGTGTCATCTGCAAAGAGGCATACCTTTCCTTACAGACCCTCTGCAATGTCACCTATAAAGATGTTAAAGGGGACTGGACCCAGTACTGAGCCCTGAGGTACTCCACTAGTAAACACCCTTTCTTCGGAATGTGTTCCTTTCACTGTTACTTTCTGTGTTGTGCAGCCCGTTTGCTTCCCAGGCTACCACCCTGGGACCCACTCCCAGGCTGGCTAATGCCTTACCAAAGTCTAGGTAGGCTATATCCACAGCCCCTCCCTGGTCTATTACTTTGGTCACCCAGTCAAAGAAATCAATTAGATTCATCTGACATGACCTTCCTGCTGAATAGTGGATAGGTGGTGCTTGCAAAGTACAGTACATGAATAATCTAACAGCAATACAAGATAGTCATTATTCATATTTATAAACTTGAGATTTATGCTTACAAAAGATGATGAGTGTTTGCAGAAACTAGACAATGTGCATCACATCATGAGAAATATTCTGGTGAACAAAGCCTGCTTGTTCTATTCCTATTCATACTACACCATTTCTTTAGCTACATAATTATTTTGTGTAAAAGCAAGCAGCATGGTATTATTGTACAACACCAAACATAATATGTCTGGATTTCTGACCAGCTGTATCTTAATTATCAAGCACTGTTTGGTGTAAAAATATTAAAACATAACTTTATGAGCCAATGTTACATTTTGCTATTGCAGGTTTGTAACTTAGGTCATTTTCAATCTTTTTACCCCAATTCATCACCTGCAGCCCTATAGGCTCTTGCCAGAATTTGTTTAGCATTATTTAATAGATAGACATGACTGTAAGGAATTGTGCAGTACTCGCCATCTGAACTCTGCACAAGGCAATTTTTCTCAGGTAAGCTGATATGTGGTACTGAACTTTCAATGTCTTGCGATTCTGTGAAGCTTTCTTCATATCCAGAAAATGTTTGCATAAATAAAATTAACTGAGGTCCAGCTTTTTGTGGAAAGGTTATCCCAGGTAAATAAATATTCCTGTATCTTACATGTAATGACTTGGTTGGGTGGAACAGTGGCACACATATGCAGTAAACTAAGAGCAACATGTAATGTTGAATGTGTGTGTGATTGTTCCTGGGTGTTTTGGGGTTTTGTGAAGGGGTGTGTGTGTCTGTGGGTAGTGCTTAGGTGTCTGGCTGTATGTGTGGGTGTAAGCCCTGCAATCTGACAGCTATCTGCCTTCTATGTGACTTAGCTCTCTCCCATGGTAACCAGTGCATGGCACCACACTAGAAGCAGCAGAGTGGGCACCCCTTTCACCTCAGTATTGTTGAAGTTTATGTTGAGGAATGAAAGCATGAGTCAACAAAGTAGGATGAATGGCAGAGCCATAGGCAATATCATGCATGGGTGGAGATTTAACTTTTTTTTTTCATCCTTCTTCCATTGATTAACACAATCATGTTGGATGTCTGACAAAACATCAGAATGCTGCCAATCCCCTCCCAACACACTGACTGTCATGTAGTATGACCTTTGGTCATGCAGGTGTCATTCTTACTGCACAGAACCAAATTACAGTCCCAGTAGAGATGCCAAGTGTACATCAGAGGCTGCTAACTCCTTCACCAGTGACAACACCAGAGATCCAAGATCATTCACAAAAATTGGTCACTGTTTGATATTCACTTTCTAGATGGTTGGGGCATGGTAAGCCAAATACATTGAACTATACCACACATGGTACTGTGAGGATAAGTGAGGATATAGTATCATGATGCAGCTAATACTGGGTTATGTGCATGATTGCTATATATCATCAGCTATGTCATTATTCTATGCAAGCATGAGTGTATAGTATATCTATCTGTGTGTTGGCGTGCGTTGTCTTGTGTGTGTGGCTGTCCGTGACTTTGAATGTGCTAATTATTTTTCCACATAGAAATTGTCATTAATTGTACTTTTTTGATAACAGTACATAAAATGCAGGATGCACTACAGCACTGTATGACACAAGTACAAAAGAGCCACTGCACAGTGTCAACACATATGGTGCTTACAGCCTGTACAGGCCATAGATTTAAGATGTTCACATCTAAAATTGCTTACCTGGTGATGGGGTGTGGGAATGCAGTAGGATTTCTGATAGGTAATTTTTTGGGGGGCACAGGTACAGTTATTAAGGTTGGGTGGGGGAAGGGTCCACTCATCATATTATCATGTGCACAATATTGGAAAGGTGCATAGTGTGCAGTCAGATAAGTACAAAATACATAGGCATAGTGCACACCACATGCTCACATATCTGGATGTAGAACAGTCAAACCTGCATTATTCAATAGCAGGAAGGTGGCAGAAATGTTATCACATAGAGAAATAAAAACATACAATAGTATGGCTCATGACTGCCACTTGGCACATGCAGTCTGCACAATTTTTCCACTGTTTATTCTATCTTCATTCTTGCCACAGACATGAATTGGTCTAGATGTCCTTTCCATCTCCTTCTCCCTTGTACTGCAACAATTCCCTTTTTCCTGTCCCACATATTTTTGAACCCCACAACTCTTTTTGACCACACCACTTCCAGATGAAGGCTCTTCCAGGAATACAGCACTATCTCTGTCAAGAAGTACTTCTTTACTTCCATCCAGAACATGCACCCCTTCCACTCTCAAGGCATGTTCCATTATTGTACAGCACCTTTTGTATTTTTCAAAAGGGACTCGCTCCGGAGCTTTATTTATCACTGTGGTATATTTAAAGGCCTGTATCATACAGCAACTCTCCCTCCTGTCTTACAGGGTGTCCATATACAGAAGAAACATTGAATGATTAACAGGAAGGTACATTACAGTGTTGATGTGTCACACACCTGTAAGAAATAGGACACCAAATTGCCTTGTTACAAGTGGGAAAACCACACATCCAGGGGCTGAATTCAAGCAGCTTATGGTCTCCTGCTTTGCTAAGCCCCTGGGTGTGTAGTTGTCCCACTACTAGCAATGTCATGTCATGTGTTACTGTTTATTTGTAAGATGGGTATGGAAATCCCTACATCCTGACTGGTCAGACCACATACATGGTGACAGTAATACCAAAGGCAAATATTTTTCCTTTAAATGTATTTGTTTTATATTAAAAAGCAAAATACAAATCTATGTTATAAGTGCAGTGAGACATGACATGGCATTGCTAGTACAGCTGAAACCACTTAATTGGGACATGCTTAATGGGAACGTTCGCTTTAAGGGCACAATCCTCCAGGCACCAATTAAGTGGCCATGCAACTGAATGGAAGTGTCACACCTTTAAAGGGGACACAGGAATCCCTTTAATGGGGATGATTTTCTGGCTGTTTCTACTGCTATCAACTCATTATATATCATTATCAACTGCTAAGACACTTGACATTTCACACCTAATCAGTATATAATGCAGAAAAAGTCACAAACTGCTAATCAGCATAGGCTGCATCTCTTGCTGTTACCTGTGCACATTTATCTGTGCTGAAGGAGTCTAAATGAGTGGATCTTCCCTTGGCATACAAAGTGAAGGTTATCGAAGCACTGCAGGAGTCAGGTGCATCAATGTCCAAGGTAGCTAAACTCTGTACTGTTTTTAAATACTTTTTAAAAATATTTTCTCAAACATTACCAAACTTGAGACATACATCACAAAATCATGAAAGAGCTGAAATCAATATGTGCTGTTTTAGTGTTAATGTATGTCTATGTTTGTTCCTGATATTCATTTGCTCTGTTTGTCTCTGTACATTATGGCATTATGGTTTTTGAATCTTCTGTTATTAGAGACACCTGCTTAAGGTCCATCCACAGAGGCATCTCCTTTAAGAGGCTTCAACTGATACTTTGAGATCTGCTCATGGAGGGACTGAAGGCACTCGGCATATGGCCTCTTACATTGCCACACCCCTGGGTGTTTGGGTACAACAGTATTACCAACACCATGTAATGTCTTATTGTGCTTATAAAATGGGTGTATATTAAAAGAAAAATATTTAGCAAGTCATAGTACTGTCATCATGCATATAATAATAATAAATTGTCATTTATACAAAGCACAATTCAACGTATATCAAACCACTTTTACAAAGAATAAAACCTTAAGACTGTAAAACCACAACTATATAAATCCTAGATATAGGATACAGGAATTCAATTAAGCATACTATAACAATGATTGGCCTAGACATGTCTTTCACATATATAGTATCATGTAATATAACAATATCATCTCATAAGGATGATGCATGTTGGGTGGTTGCTTGTGTGTCTGGGTTCTGTATAGCGGGCCTCATGTGCATCAGTATGTCTGTGTGGGACTGCATGTATGCTCGTGTTACTCTGCATGTGTGTGTGTGTGTGTGAGACCCCTGCAATCTGAAGTTAAATAGACATCTAACATACTCAGACGGTGGGATGAGGGAGGAAAGCTGTATGACACCATGACAGTGGAACCAGTAAAGGTACCCTGTATAACAACTGGATACAGGGTACGTAGAAGGCGCAGTGGGATCCTTCAACATAGTGCAAGTATACTTTCCCATCTACTTTGCACTTATGGAATGCTCCACCAATTCTTTAACATTTCATGGTTGGCATCACTGCTGAATCACCACATGATGCTGCATTGTCAAATGAAGAACACTGTCTGGCCCTGTTAACTAGAGGTGTGTGAAGTCAGTAAATTTTGCTCCATGTGATATTTCACAGAGTTTCGACTTTCTGTAAAATTGTATGCCATGCAAAATCCCAGTTTCCCTTTTTTCAGTGATTTCGCAAAAAATGCAAAATTGCTGACTTTGCTTCTATTGTGCCACTATCTGGGTTATTACTGTTATGCAAAATGACAATCTCACTGTTTAAATTTGCATTCGAATGTGAAATTTGCACTACAGTATGGGATAGGATGTCATCTGACACTCTAGGGTGGTCACATGTTGCTGAATAGCCTATAAGAAGCTGAGTAAAAATATTAATAATAATATAATATTTTTATTTATATTGCGCCTTTCAAATGTCAAGGTGCATTCCAATAAAATAAGATAAAAATACAATAATACAAAAACATAAATACAAAAGCAATATTATAAAAACACACAAAGGCAAATTAATGAACCGTAAAACTACATGCCTTTTCCCACAGAAAGGATTTAAGAGCCTGTTTAAAACTTCCCACGGTCATACACTCCCTAATCCGACAGGGTAGAGAATTCCAAAGGGAAGGGGCCACAAACATAAAAGCCCAGGCCCCAGCAGATTTTAACATCACCCTTGAAATCTCTAGCAACCCCTTGTCAGCTGAGCGGAGTGATCTCACAGGCCAAGAAGGGATCAGGAGTTCTTTCAGGTAATCAGGGCCCAGATTGTGCAGGGCTTTAAAAGTCAGTAATCCAATTTTGAAGGTGATCTGCCACTGAACTGGCAGCCAGTGCAGTTCCCGCAGCACCAGTGTAATATGGGAAGATATAGGGGTACCCATCAACACTCGGGCTGTGGAATTCTGCACCAGCTGCAAGCAGTGGATATCAAACCCCCAGAAGCCCAAGGTAAAGCGAGTTGCAGTAGTCCAGGCACAAGGTCATAAAGGCATGGATCAAAGTTTGCAGATCACAGGATGGAATAAGGTGCTTGATCCTGGTGATGTTTCTTAGATGGTCAAAAGATGACTTTACCACTGCTGACATCTGGGACCGAAGAGTCAGCCCCACATCTAATATCACCCCCAGATCTCGCACCCATTCAGAGACGTGTAGTGCGACATCCCCAAAAAACAATTCAGATGGGGTCCCGGCCATAGGTCCCCCTATCCGGGAGATCTGGATCCAATACCAGTACCTCCATCTTTCCAGAGTTCAACTTTAGCCAGCTGGACCTCATCCAATCCTGGATTTCATTTAGGCAGCTGTTAAATACTGAGATAGTTCCTTCCTGGTCAGGTGCAAAGGACAGGTATAGCTGGGTATCATCTGCGTAACTATGAAACCTCAGCCCATACCATCTCACAATGTCTCCGAGGGGAAGCATGTACACTGCAAACAACAAAGGGGACAATATAGAGCTCTGAGGAACCCCACAAAGTAGAGAGATGAGATCAGAGGAAAAAAACCCTGACACCACCCTCTGAGTTCTTCCAGTGAGATATGAAGTGAGCCATCTGAGAACAATCCCAGAGAGCCCACAAATACATCTCAGGTGCTCAAGTAAGACCCCATGGTCAATGGTGTCAAATGTGGATGACAGATCTAATAGTACCAAAATGGACCATTTTCTCTGGTCTCTCGCCATCAGGAGATCATTGAGCACCCGAACCAGCACAGTCTCAGTACTGTGCCTCTTCTGAAAACCTGATTGGAGAGGTTCGTAGATGCTATGGATGGTCAAATGGTTCTCCAACTGGGCCGCCACTACCTTCTCGATCACCTTCCCTTAAAATGGAAGGTTAGAGATAGGTCTGTAGTTAGCAAGACAGTCTGGGTCCAAGGACGCTTTCTTCAACAAGGGTGTCACCACTGCCTCTTTCAAGGAACAGGGATATTCACCCGAGTCAAGGAAATACCAGTCTATCTGTGCTAAAACCAGTAGAATGGACTCCCCACACCCCAGAATTAGGGAAGTAGGGCCTGGATCTAAACTACAGCAGGTAAGACATAGCCTTTGGACAATCCGTATAACATCTATGATTTCCGGGAGGTCAAAGGTACTCCAGGAAAACAAAGGGGATGTGACCAGATCCTGGCCACTAGAAACCCGCATATAATGTGTCAAACAGATCTCTGACCTAATGTTAGCCACCTTATCTGCAAAGAACCGAGCAAGCTCATCACACTGTAATTGTGAAAATGCTCTACGGAGCTGTAGACAGGTTGGGTTGCACAATCTGTCCACAGTTCTGAATAGCTGAGCTGGTCAGTTCTGAGCGGCAGAAATTTCTCTGGACAGGAACTCTGCCTTCTTACAAGAGATTTCTGACTGATAGAATTGATAATGTTCTAACAGACTAAGGTGGTTGGCATCAAGGCCAGATTTCAGCCAACAACATTCTAACCCAAGGTCCAAGTCACCACAACTCCCTCAAGGCCCCATTAAACCATGGATCCCAAGGTCGAAGGGAGAGAAGATGCACAAGAACTGGAGCAATAGAATCCAGGACAGTGGTGATGACAGTATTATAGGCCACAACCAATGCCTCTGGATCACTGCAATGCACAGGAAATTCTGATAGGTCAAGAACCACAACAAGGACATTGGAAGTAATATTCCGCAAAGGGTGGTACTTGACCATCTCTACAGGGGTTGGCCTACAAGGTGGGGCACCAGAACTGAATCTCACAGTGTAGTGATCTGACCAACTTACTGGTTCCACCCCCACGTCAGAAGCCTTGATCCCCAGGAGGAAGACCAAATCAAGAGAATGGCCACCTTTGTGTGTAGCAGTGGTAACCACCTGTGTTAGGCCCAGTGAATCCATTAACTGGAGGAAGTGTTGTCCAAATTGCGAGAGTTCATCATCGATCCTTGCATTAAAGTCATGTAGAGTAGGTCATGTCTAAGTGCAGTGTTGTTGACAGTGTCTCAGACGCACATTGTGTTAGTCTGACTGATCATAAAAACCTGTTAAAACATAAAAAACATTCCATTTAAACAAAATTTTGATTAAAATTTGTTTGTGAGTGCATTGTGGATACACAGTTTTTTTTTTGTATTCACTCCAATTAGACAGTGCAAAGTACGTTTTTCAGTTTCTCCATTTTGTGTCTATGGATTATGTGTGGAAGAAGCGAGCAGCAGCGTTGTAAGAGGCTAAGTTTAATCAAGATCTGCAGGTTTTTTTTCATCTTTTTCTTCTTCAAGCAGTGTTTTTTTGTGGTATATGTTGTTTTTGATTCTTTTCTTGCCATATTTCCCACTGCTAAATTAAATCCCTGTGCTTTTGGCATATAAAATACTGATTCAGTATTTAGTTTTACTTGTGAGATTTCCCTGTGCTAGAAAACCAGACCTGTCTTTTAGGGGTATAAAATACAGATTCGGGGCCCAATTCTAGCACACATATGTCAGGCGTAACAGCAGTTGTGCCAAGTAGAATTACACAAGTAGCAACTTATGCCAGAAGTTGCAACTTGTGAGATTCTACAAAGTGGCCTACGACATGTTGCAGGCCGCTTGCGCTGAACAGCAGTTATGCCGGCAGTTTTGCCATAAACCCCCTGCGACATTGCCCATTAATTTCTGAGCACATCTTTACAGTACGAGCTCATACTGCACCCAGTCGGCAGCTGGCCATAGTGGTGAGAGGTGGGCTGTGCCAGTCGCCGGCTGGGGAAGGGTGGGGGGTGCTGCGTGGGCTGGCATGGCTGGGTGGGGGGGCCACTAGACTACCAGGGTCAGATTTTTGCTGCATATGTGGCAGGCGACTGAGGGGTTGGGGCATGGGTGGGGGGATGACAGCTCCACCCTGTGAGGCATATTACAAGGAGGATTCAGGGGCTGGGGGTCTGGGCAGCCCTCTGGGGCATAATTATGGGGGTTTCTGGGGCTACTTGGTGTGTCCAGCCCTGTAGTGCTCATCTTTGAGGTTTTGGGGGCCAGTTGATGTGGTCAGCCCTGCAGGGCACATACTGGAGGCTTGGGGAGGCAGGTGCTGTGGGCCGCCCTTCAGGGTGGCTATTGTGACCTACTGGGCAGGGGGGGTACACTTGCGACCTGTGGCAGCGGGTTGTGACATGCTGCCAGGTAAGCTATCTGTGCTACATACCTAGCCAAATGTCACAAGTCAAAGGACTTTGCTGTGTAGACCATGCCCCTTCTAGAATAGGGCACAAGGTCAGTGTTGCAGTTGCAGGTGGTGCAAGTTGCTTTCAGTGGCAACTTGTGCCACCCTTCTAGAATTGGGCCCTCAGTGTGCAGTTTCACTTGCCAGATTCCCCTGTGTTAGTAGAAAACCAGACCTTTGTTTTGGGCATATAAAATACAGATTCAGTGTTCAGTTTCACTTGTCAGATTTCCCTGTGCTAGGAAACCAGACCTACAATATGTTTTGGGTGTATAAAATACATATTCAGTGTGCAGTTTCACTTGTCAGATTTCCCTGTGCTAGAAAACAAGGCCTGTGTTTTGCACTCATAAAATACAGATTTAGTGTGCAGTTTCATTTGCTAGTTGGAAGTATTATTGGTGTTGTGATCTATAAAAAGAAAACCTTACTGTTAAAACACAAATAGGAATTATGACCGGCAAAAAAAGGTCGGGAAAAGGGATGGGCACCTGTACATCAGGGAAGAGGGTTGGTAAATCAAAGGTGCCAATTAATACTCCACTACTAGCATCAATGTCTGTGCACATGTCATCAACAATTCCTGTGGACTAAGGGGCAAATAACAGTGAGAGTACTGGAGTTGTTAGCAGCAGTGGTATATCTGTCACAACATTTTTCAAAGCTAAATTAGTGGCGGCAATGACAGTGGGTGAGGTGACACCTGAGGAGAAAGGTAGCAGTGCCACAAGTACCAGCAGGCAGGAAACAGTGGAAGAGGAGACGGTAGTCTGGGTACCCATGGGTGGTGTTGATGGTCATTCTATTGGAGCAGACAGTGTTGAGACAATGGTAAATACTTCAGATGCAGAGAATGTGGTTGAGACTGCACAAGTACAGATTGAGGAATTTGAGGAAGCATTACATGTTGAAGAGAATAAGAGCAGTGTTGATGATTATGCTCTTGATTTGCAGGATCCACATTGGGAACCTGAGAATAAAAACCATAAGTCATATGATTCAGATGTTGTTGAGAAGGATGTTACATCCAGTATCATTACATCTAGTAAAGAAAGCAAACCTAATATTTTTGAAGTGCTGAAATCATCTAAAAAAAATAATGTCTCCACACCTTCCCCTCTGCTGTCACAGTTCTCCTGGCACCATGAAAAAAGAAGGGTAATTAAATCCACTGTGTGAGATTTCTATGTTCTTGAACCTGCTGATGGGTCAATTGCGATCTGTCAGATCTGTCAAGCATAGGTAAGCAGGAGTAAAAAGGGAAGGCATCAAGGCACTGGTGGGCAACTCACCCACCTCAAGAACAGACATCCTGCATGCTGGTGTCAGCATGAAAAGAAAGGTAGTGATGAAGTTCACACCATCAGTCCAGTTGAGAAGGTGGTTGGATGGTCCACAGTGTCAAATGCTGTGAACTATGTAGTGGAGGAGCATGATTCAATTCTGTCTAGTAGTATGGTGTATAGCAGAAGTGCTACTAGTACCACCCATTTGAGTCATAGAAGTGTATTGCATAATGCAGCTAAAGTTAGTACTGAAGCACCAGCCAATAGCACCCCAACAATGCCACCATGACAATTAAAGTTGTTTACTTCAACTGCACAAAGAAAGGTCCAGCCCACACTCCATGCCATGCTTGATCGTAATATAAAATTCCCACCAAATCATGTGACTGCAAGGGAGCTCAATGTAGCAGCAGCTGCAATGTTGACAATTGATCTATTGACATACTCCTTTGTCGAGAATGCTGGTTTACAGTGGTTCATGGCCCGTGCATGTCCCAAATGGCAGATACCATCTTGAACATACTTTGCAAAATGTGCTATTCAGGAACTATATGGTAGAATATCAGATATGTTAAATCATGCCATTATTTATTCAGCAATGCCTTATATACTGTACATCTGAGTATGGATATGTGGACCAGTGGCAAAACAGTTGGCAGTTCATATTAGTGCATTACAGGTCACTAGGCACAGATACCTAGGGTACTGTTCAACTCTGGCAGTGGCAAACTTTGCAACAAGGCAAACTGTAATGATAGCAGCATTCCAGGTCTGTTGTGCCACACTGATGATAAAAAGCATAGCAGGGTCACATACAGGTGAGAAGATGCTGGAAGCACTTCTTTTGGAAACTGATGAGTGGTTCCACCCACACTCATTGATGGCATGTTTTATTGCCAGTGATAATGGATCTAATGTCATCAAGTGCATTAGTGATGGTGTTTTTTTCAGGGTGCCATGCCTGGCTCACTCTCTAAATCTCATTATCCAGCAGCTTCTCACACATCCAGACATCAGGGAGATTTTGTCTGTTGTGCACCACATCTGTGTGCCCTTCGCATTGTTCAGAAAGGCACGTGACCCACTGTGTGAGCTGCAGATTCGCAACAACTTGCTAAGACACCACATGAAAATGGATGTGGTGACAAGATGGAACGCCACCATGTACATGCAGGATCACTTATATGGGCAGAACAAGGTGATTTCCATATACTGTATATGCTGGGACATACTAGCCAGGACAGTACTGATGCATCCATGAGTTTCACAACGGAACAGTGGCAGCAGATAAATGAACTGCCCATGATTCTCAGGCCATTCAAACATGCCACTCAGGCCGTGAGCACTGACAGTGCCTGTATGAGTCAGGCATTTCCACTTCCGCATGTGCTAAGGCAAACACAATTGAATGTCCAGGAACAGCTCAAAACTGATGATTTGATGGATCACATGCTGAATGTGTCTCAGTTTAACACACATATTAATGGAATTTTGCACTCTGAAGAGTTTGGCATTGCCACAATTCTTGACACATGATATAAATGTGATGTGGCTTCAATCATTGAAGGTGGGTGCCAGCAGGTAAAGGAGTTGGCAGACCTTCTAATAAGAAGGGCACTGGTGCACAGATGCCAACATTTTTTGAAATTAATCAAGAACACATTCCAACAAAGTCAATAATGTCTGTATTCAAGCCACATGACAGTAGTGAAGAGGAAGAGGAAGGTACTGTAAGCACACTCATTAATAGGAGCAAAAGTGAGGTGGAAGGAGCAGTATTGGAGACAGAGTTTCCATCTGGTTACAGCTCCAGTCTGGAAGACTGGGAAGGATTCTTCCTTGAGGATGTTGATTAAAATATGGCCTGATTTTTCAGTCATTGGTCCTCTGCAGTATAAACATTTTAATGATCACTTTTTCAGTTACTTTATTTTCATTCATGTCTTGATGTTGTGACAAGTAATTTCTTTACTTAGATGAATGTCTAAACACCCCCCATGCGAAATGTTCTGCTATTTTTGTCTGCTACCAAATTCAATGTCTATATCACACTCCAAAACCATTGTCATACTGTACAGCACTTATTCCTCTTTCTCCACCAGTGGACTGGGTTGTTCTGTCATATCCAGTGATAAATGTACAGTAATTGTCCAATCCACATTGATGCAACATTACAAATGGCTCCTGTCCTCTCCACCAGTCTCCATCCTTACATAACTGTGTTTCTGATGCTACTATTGCTCCTGGTGGAGTACTGTCCACCACCACCAGACTGAGATGTACACATAACATGCCTACTCCATAAAGAGGGACATACCACTGCTTCATCAGCCTCCTACTCTACTGTGGCCTACTTGTGTTGCTCCTTCATGATCAGGCACAAACATGATGGTTTGTTGGCTGCATACAGTGTGGTGCAGCATAAAAATGCAATTTCAATACTCACATTAATAAAATAGTTGTGTCGCTGCTCTTCAGACTAATATGAGTGACATCATCAAGCACCACATGTTTTCAAAGTGGCAGTGGTTCTGACAGCAACATGCAATAACAACATACCATGTCACAGCCAGCAACGCTATTACTCAAGTATAGATAAGCATTTTTTTTAAATCATCTTCCTCACTGTATTGCAATAATATGTTTTGATTTCACAGGTCAACACGGCTGTGCTTCTGCTTCATCATGATCATTCCTATCTTCCTTTGATACATCATCTACTTCTTCCTTTTCTGGCCAGACAACATGACACAGAAACATCTTGCAAAGTACCTGAAATCAAACAACAGAAACACAAACATGTACTATGAGTCAGACGACTTTGAGTCTGACATTAAAAAAAAATATGAATAGTTCAACCCCCAACCACAGGTGTAAAAAAAAAATACTTACCTGTATGTGGTTGTTGCTGAATTCACAGAGATACAGGATGCAGAGTGGCATATGTCATCATAATCTTACCTGGACATGGAAAAAGTAAAAATACATGGTTACTACACCCAAAAAAAGCCTCCCACACCAAAATAAGAAACATACAAAGAATACATACTTACCTTACCATGGTTATGAGATGTGGTTAATAATGACTTCCTTCCAGGTACCAAGAAGCATAATGTAATGTAGCGTGGATGATTATGTCAATTCATTGCTCATGATATGAATAGTAACTGAAAAGGGAAAATATTAGAGAGATATGGATATGGGTACAAATAACAACAATCCACACTGTACAAATAAGTAACCGTTTCTTACCTTCCCATGGTTTGACAATGTGCTGTCTTCAAACTTTCACAGCAGCACTCAGCAGCAGCACTAGTAGTTACAAGCAGCACAGCAACTTGACATTTGGTCATCATCACTTTGCCACTCTAGAACTCTTGGTGTTCCTGTCTTGCAGTATTAAACTCCACAATTTATGCCACTTCTGAAAACATTTTCTCATGTGTGTCTTCTCGACGTCTCTCGACAGTTGCACAGCATGTCCTTCCCCCCCGACTTATTTCTTCATTTACACTATAAAATAAGGTGCTTGCAACTTTATATCGCTAGTTATTCTGATTACAGATTTCAGTGTTGTGCCAACATTAAAAATGTATGTGTTCTTGCTAGTTAGGTTTCAAACAGGTATTGGGGTGGAGCCTACCTACATCACATAACCATTACCTGTTATATAAAGAACTGTTCGACCTAGAGTCAGTATAGTGGTGGACTTTCAGCAGTTCAGACCCTAGTTCTTCCTAATGGTCGATTAATTACTTACTGGAAAAAAGGTTACCTGATTTGATTTGTTTTCCTTTATTTTGTTCCCTCTTATATTCATTGATCATTCAGTTCACTACTTTATATTAAGAATCCTGCCTTTTTATTTTATTTTTGCTGAATAAAAGCTGTTTATGTTCTACGGATCCTGGTGTCTGCCTCCACCCATAGCCAAAGCATACTACACTTGGTGTCAGAGTGTGATCCATTAAGACACCTGTGCTGGTGGTGGATTGATGTGGTGTACATAGATGGAGGCCAAAAAGGAGACATCTATTACAGCGCAACCTGGTGCATCTGGGGTCCAGACTCACAGGATGACAGAGCTCACACAGGAGCCCTTGCTGTCAGGGCTGGAGGATATAAGATGGAGGACCAAGCAAGAGGGAGAGTGAGAGAAAGAAGATGACAAAGGGAATGTCCAGAAAGAGGCCACTGCTGCTATAATGGGAGAGCCTGAAAAATCCCCTCCGGAGAACATACAGGACCTACTGAGGTGGCTGTGTATATGCCAAATGGACTTGGAGAAATGGAGACAGGAGGAACAGTGACAAAATGAGGCCTGCTGGACTGATACGCTTTGGCCCATACAAGCTATGGGGAGCCCTAGGTCAAGTTCACAGAGGGGCCAAGAGACATTAAGATCTCCAAGCTGACAGACTCGGATGACATAGAGGCTTATCTGACTTCTTCTGAGAGGGTGGCTGAGGCCTGCCACTGTTCATGGCACCACATTTATTGAGTAAAGTGCAATAGGCATACAGCCATATAGACTCTAGATTTGTTAATGACTATGATCAAGTTCATCAGGCTATACTCAAGAGGTATGACATAAGTGTGAAGACGTTTAGGCAATGCTTCAGAACCTTCAGATTCCACACAGCAGACTCCCCACAAGAAGCATATTCTAGACTAAGGGATTTGTGTTACAAGTGGCTACAGCCAACCACTCGGACTATAGACCAAGTCATGGAATCCATAATACTAGAACAATTCATTAGGATTCTGCCACAAGATGTTCAGACCTGGGTGAGTGAACACCACCCGGAGATTGCTCAGAAAGCTATAGACTTGGCCCAGGACTACCTTACTGCCAGACCAGCCTGTATGAAGGGACCCTTTGGACCACACAGATCCCCACCCATGGTAAGGTCTAATACTACTACTGGGAATGTTACTGCTTCTACTCAAACTGTTCCAGGGGTGACACCAAGAAGGGGTAGAAAGTACAGTGTTGACACCATTTGTCACTTCTGTCATGAAAAGGGACATATTGCTAGATTTCACCAGAAAAAGAAGAAAGAATCAGTTCCTTTAGCATTGGCTTGTTGGGAGCTTTGCGTTATGGGGGCATGTGTGATTTTGTATTTCTTTAAAACTTGGTTTCCCCGACAATGCCCTTTGGGGTAACCTTTGCCTTAGTGCTTGCATGCTGAGGTTCTTTGTCTTTTATCTTGTTTTTTGTTTTAATTGGGTTATCCACAACATAACACAGACAGACCATCTTAGGGTAGCTGGTTCATTCCACTGGGGTGTCAAACAGATAAGGCACACTGATGAGTCCTGGTAGGATGAAACACATGTCTGTGTCTTCTGTTGGCACCCTTTGCAAACTGTGTGAGAGACTTTTCGGCACCACGGATTTCTGCTTAAAGTTGAACCAGCATAATATTCTCTGGTGATTTGCATATGTGGCCCATGATGCTTTGCATTATGGCGGCATGTGTGATTTTGTTTTTCAATATCTCATCAGGGTACAAGTAGCAGGAACAGCTTGTCCCTGCCCTCATAGACTCGGGGAGCCAGCAGACACTAGTTCATTCTAGACTGTTGCAAACCCAGGCACAAGTGATACCACTGGGGTGGCATGCATTCATGGAGACAGTCACTATTACCCAATGGAGAAAATTGCATTGATTGTGCAAGGGACAGAACAGCCAATAAAGGCGAGACTTGTACCAGGGCTACCTGTCCTGGTTGTGATTGAGCGAGACTTTCCTGACTTTGACCAGTTGATCATGACCATCCCCACCCTGGGTGCCATTACTACCAGGACACAATCCACTCAATAAAGAACATTGGAAAAGATATACCCTTTTGATGATGACATTTATGGTACTCCTGAGAAAGATAGAAAATTAAGAGGAAAACGAAAGAGGGAAAAAAAGACTGTGGAACTTAAAGTGTTTGGACATGTCGGAGTCTCTTGATATATGTGCTAAGCATGATGCATTCATTAAAGAACAACATGCTGATAAGTCACTAACCTCTTTTTTCCCCAGGTGGTCAAACCAGACAGTTCTACAACATATCCCAGATTAGTTATGCATTATGGTTTACGATATAGAGAATGCCAGAATGCAACTACTGGGTTAGTTGTAGTGCAGCTATTGGTCCCGAAGCACTATAGACAACAACTGATGCACATAGCACATGATATCCCATTGGCTGGGCATATGGGAAGAGATAAGACCTTAAGTCAGTTACTGTTCAGGTATTACTGGCCGGATATATATGAGCATGTATCCAACTATTGTAAGAGTTGCCCAGAGTGTCAACAGGTAGCATCAGTGACTAAAAAGGACAAAGTACCTATACATCCACTTCCCTTGATTGAAACATCCTTTCAGAGAATAGCGATGAATGTGGTGGGGCCACTGCCTAAAAGCAACAAAGGGAACCGGTTTATTCTGGTACTGTGTGATTATACCACAAAGTATGAAACCATCCCTTTAAGAAAAGTCACCACACCAAAGGTAGCAGAAGAGCTTCTGAAAGTATTTAGTAGAGTTGGAGTTCCCTGAGAGATCTTAACTGACAGGGGCAGCAATTTCTGCTCTGCTTTGTTGAATCATCTGTACCAGTCCTTAGGCATTGGGGCAGTATATACATCACCCTACCACCCACAGACTGATGGACTGGTTGAACAGTTCAACAAAACCCTAAAGAAGATACACCAGAAATACATACAAGATGAAGGGAAGACATGGGATGTACACCTACCATTCTTGATGTTTGCCTATAGAGAAGTCCCCCAAGCTTCCACAGGATTTTCCCTGTTCAAATTTTTGTTCAGAAAAAATCCTCGTGGACCCTTAGACATCATCAAGGAACAATGGGAAGGTATGAAAGGGTATGAGGGTACATCTCCATTCGAATATTTCATGCAGCTATGACAACGACTGGCAAAGTACCTAACATTGGCCCACCAACAGAATAAAGGGAAACAGAAAGAACAAAACTAATATTATGACCAGGGTGTGGGAGACAAATCATTTTCTCCAGAAGACAAGGTTTTCTTGTTGTTGCCATCCACAGATAGTATGTTAACATTGAAGTGGCAAGGCCCATACATAATACACAGGCAAACAGGTCCTGTTAATTATGAACTGGAGTTGCCAGACAGGAGAAAAAGGCATCAGATTTACCATGTAAATATTTTAAAGAAGTGGGTAGACTGGATCACTGCTCCCACCACTGTACACTTTTTGTACACCCAGAACAGCCAGCATCTGAATTAGATCAGGCGTACCAGAGACTAGAAACAGCTGGGGGGGGGGGTACAAGGACCTGAGTATTAATCCAGAGCTGGAACCCAAACAAAGAGATGCCATTGACACACTCCTGTTAGAGTTTCAGCATATTTTTACATGTACACCTGGGATAACACACAGTATAGGATACATGTTAAACAAGTCAACTTCATCAGGCAAAAACTATATAGGCTCCCAGAAAGGGTAAGGGAGGATGTGATGGAGGAGGTGAGGAAGATGCAAAGACTGGGAGTCATTGAACCCTCTTCTAGTGAAGGGGGTTTCCCCGATTGTGATGGTCAATAAAAAGATGGTGACATCAGACTGTGTCTGGATTTTCGCCACCTCAATTCCATCTCCAAGTCTGATGCTTATCTGATGCCCAGGATCAATGACATCATCGATTGACTCAGAAATGCATGGTACATCAGTACACTGTACTTGACTAAGTGGTACTAGCAGATCCCATTGCATGAACAGGATAGAGAGAAAACTGCCTTTAGTACCCATTTAGGCCTATTCCAGTTTGCCACCATGCCCTTTGTGCTTCATGGTGCTCCAGCAACCTTCCAGAGGTTTATGAACAACATCCAATATAGCACTGCCTACCTAGATGATGTGGTAGTATGTAGTCCAAGTTGGGAAGCACATTTAGAACATCTGAGATGAGTATTTGAAGCCATCTCTCAAGCAGGCCTTATAGTCAACCCAAACAAATGTTCCCTAGCTAGGGAGGAGACAAAGTATTTAGGGTTTAGGATTGGGAATGGCCAGGTAAAACCTGATATTGGGAAAGTGGATGCCATAGCCAACAGTCCCCGTCCCCTCATGAAGAGCCATGTAAGGTCCTTTTTGGGTCTGGCAAGGTACTACCGGCACTTCATTCCCAATATTGTTAAGGTGGCTAGTTCACTGACAGATCTTACTAAGAAACAGAACCATACCAATATAAAAAGGACAGCCACCTGCGAAGAGGCCTTTTGTGCTATAAAAGGCCATCTTTGTGCCTCTCCAGTACTCAGGAGTCCAGATTTTACTCAGTCCTTTACAGTACAGTACAAATGGATGCTTCCCACACTGGTATTGGGGCTATATTATCATAAGTTATTGAGGAAGACGAACACCTCATCTTGTATAAAAATCGAAAACTGCATCAGAGAGAGGTTAAGTACTCCACAGTTGAGAAGGAGCATCTGGTTCTTAAATGGGCTGTAGAAGCTCTAAAGTTTTATTTGTGGGGTGTGGAATTTGAGGTCTGGATGGATCATAAGCCTCTATGCTGGCTACAGGTTATGAAAGACAGGAATCCCCACATAATGAGGTGGTATCTATCACTGCAGCCCTACAGATTTATTGTGAAACACAGATCTGGACCATCTAATAAGAATGCAGATTTTATGTCCCACTATGGGGCATAATCCAATAGTGAACATGACGGTACCAATGTACAGACAGAATCAGACCTCTGGGTAATTGCTACAGAAGGCATCAGAGAAATATTCTCTGGTACCTAGTTGGTTTAATTATTTTTATTTTTGTTTAGGAACCCTGAGGTGGAGCTGTGGGAAGTGGGAGGGCCAAAGCTCCATCTCTCCCTCAGGAGAGATCTGAATGTTTACCATCTGAACGTTGGAAAGCTTTAGTTCAGGTCGAGGAAAACACAAACTGGTTTCCTCCTGGGCAGGGAGGAAATGTGGCAGGGCAAGTAAAAGCTCCGGAGACCTCTGTATTTCTCTCTCCTTTAAAACTGTTGCAACAGCACCTACCATTTGTTTCACTTGTCTCTTCTAGCTTTCTCTCTTTTCTCTGTCTACAGGCAGGCCACTTGTATGACATTCTCATTCTTTCCATTTGTTTTCCCTGGTCTTTGGGTGCCCATGTCCCTCCATATTGTCTCTTGTTTAAGAAGGTCCTGCACCATTGTCTCTACATGTAGCATGGAACGTGAGAGACTTTACCACACAAATGTGTGAGTCTTTACCTTGCGAATGTAAGGGAGGTGTGTGCAAGCACATCAAGGAAAAAGAAATAAAACACACTTTCAGTAAAGTGCAGCTGATTTGCAAGCTACTGTTGGTGTTTAGAGGGTACCTATGCATTTATGAAGTAGTCCAAGGGATAAATTAAGAAGCACTAGGGCTGCAAGGCTGGAAGTGCATCTGCAATGCTGCACAGCAAAGCTGAGACTAAAAGGTGTTTGCATAGTATGTTTTGTATTATCTTTATTTCCCAAGAGAGTTCTATTAGCCTGTGCACCTTAAATCCCTTCTGGTTATGAATGCAGGAACACTTAAGTGGGTGCAGAGTTTACTGTGCCCAAGACCTACTACAGTCTGCTATATTTTTCCTTACCTTGCAAATAATTATGCCTAAAATGTGTAAATATTCCTGTTACATAGCATTGCACTGTATCAACTAAACAAGCATGCTTGAAAGATTTGTTTATCACAGTAAGGCAATTGCTGTCAGTATTTTGTTATATTGTTTTACCTTCAGGAGTCATTTGGGAAGTGTCCTTGCTGCTCAGCACTCTACACTGACTCTACCTCCTATAGTGCTGGCTGGCCCTTCTCCTCTGACTTAAATAGGTAGATGACAGGTAGGGAGTGGCCTGAGTAGCATGTCCCTCCCCATCTCTGACTTATTTCTTCATTTTGGCTATAAAATAAGGTGTTTGCAACTTTATATCACTAGTTATTGTGATTACAGATTTCAGTGTTGTGTTAACTTTAAAAATGTATGTGTTCTTGCTAGTTAGGTTTATAGCAGGTATTAAGGGTGGAGCCTACCTACATCACATGATCATTACCTGTTATATAAAGAACTGTTAGACCTAGAATCAGTAGAGTGGTGGACTCTCAGTAGAATCCAGACCCTAGTTCTTCCTAATGGTCGATTAATTACTTACTGGAAAATAAGTTACCTGATTTGATTTGTTTTCTTTTATTTTGTTCCCCTTGTATTGTCTGGTTTCTATGTTCATTACTTCATATTAAGAATTCTGACTTTTTTTTAATTTTGCTGAATAAAAGCTGTTTATGTTCTGTGGATCCTTGTGTCTGCCTCCATCCATACCCACAGCCTACTACAGCCAGGACCAGGTTTTCAGCTGTTCTGACAGCTGTTTTTGTACATGAATTTTTGAAACTCTGCACTGACAGAAATCAACTACTATGCAGCACACATTACTCCATCACATTATTTGGACAGTACGTGTTTGAAAACTGCAGCGAACAGTGATGAAAACCAGGTGGGAGCGATATTGAACTAAATCTTACTTTAATAATTCAAATGTGAAACCAAAATAGAAGACAGACTTATAATCAAGAAAGAATAGAATTACATACAAGTCAGTAGGTAAGGGGACATATAACATTGAATAAAAAGTATAGGTCAAATGTTTCACAACATTGATGTGCTGCTGCTTAAATCAGCAGTACAAGAATCCAGCGAAAATGTTTACCTGTTCTGTTAATGCTATTTTACACAGCCACTTACTTCCAGAATCCTGACTTGTATGATATCCTTCTTTCCACAATTTGAGTCTGCTTTAGTACTTTTTTCATGTTTGAAATAAAAAAAGAAGCTCTCATTGGACCAGGTTTTCATCAGCATTCTCAGCTGTTTTTGAATACCTATAGATCCATAAGGTCAGGGAGCACTGCCCACTGCATAATGCTTTATTTTAGTCACATCATAAGTGATATTTAAACAACTGATGGATCTCTCTCAGGACACTTATCATTGTCTCCTAGTTCTCCAGTGCCCTTTGTGTGTCTGCATGTTCTGCCGTGATCCCCTTGCAGAGATCCTCTATCTCAGACTAAAGAATGGCAAGGTGAGCTTGAGTCACAGGTCCTCCTGGTGTGCAAGGAGGACAGGAAGATGAGGTTGATTGTGCTGCTGATGATGCAGATTCAGCCACCCTCTCACTTCTATTCCTGCTGCCAGTCTTCCTCCTCTTTCTGGCAGGTTTTTCCTTCCCAGCACTGTCTTGGCCTGCTACATCCACTGTTGCAGGAAAAGGATTTCTTGCTCCCTGCTGCAGCCTGGCCTCCCACTCCAAATGGTGGTGATTAATAAGGTGGCTTCTCTGCCCACCCATGCCAAAGTGGCTTCTCTTTTTCCCATGCCAGATGTTAATCCCACAAATACTGCATTGCACTACACTGGGATCATTCCCAGGTGTCTTGAAATATTCCCAAACTACAGAGCACAGGAAGGGGTGGGGGGCACCAGGTGTGATGGTAATGAGCTGATGAGCACGTGGGTCCTGGGTGCTAGCTGTGGTGGCAGAACAAACTGGAGGAGGGGCAAGCAGAATGGGCTGCTGCTGCTGCTTTGGCTTCTCTAGCTGCTGGAGCTGTGCATCAACTGCCTGTGCTGCAGCTCCACTAACAGAGGCAGAATCAACTGCTGATGCTGTAGCATCTACTGCTGCTGATGGTGCTATTGCTGCAGCATCTACTGCTGCCAGTGTTAGTGCTGCCACTGCTACCGCTGGAGCATCCACTGCTGCTGCTGTTGCTGCTGTTTCTGATGCATGACCAGACAAAAAAGGATTGCAGTCAAGCCTTACATTTCTCCCACTCCACGTTGACCCATGCTGCCCACAGCTTTCACCTCTATTGCTTTCCATTTCAACTAAAGTTTAACTATAAAAAAAAAGACAGGAAAAAAAAAGTAAAACTAAGAAAAAAATTTAACAAGTGTTACAAAATGAATAAGAGGGAATCAAACAAAAAAGAAACCTTGCAAAGAAATGAGGTTCTCAAAAAATACCTTACAGGTGTATAACAAAAGTTCAGTTAGGGTAAACAAACAAACCATATAAAGACAAAGGATAAAGGTTATTTTTTGGATATCCTCTCTGACACTCACACAGACAAAGACTCATACAATACTTTCTCTGCTGCTGTGAAACTGAAAGTGAGACACTTATTTCCTGTCTCATTCAATTACTTTCTGCCCATCATGTGACCTGATGAAAGGCAGACATATGATAAGAACTTCTTTTAGCCAATGTTGCAAATAATACATAATGCAAAATAAGTGGTATAGACATAAAGCAAAATTATACAGTGAAAATGACATGGCGAATTTTGGGTTCAGAGGCACAATTATGCGAAATGATGCACGGATGCGAAATTGTGCACTTCACATGAAATTCACAGGTGAAATTAAACTTCACTGCAACCCTACTGTTAACACACCCTTGACTACAGACATTATTAGTGGGTTCTGGGGCATGAATGGTAGGAATTGCATCAGGTAGTAAATGTAAACATTTTGCAGATTTCATTCTATACTACATTCTACACAGCGTCAAAATAGAGGGATCAAAACATGATTCCTCAAAGTCAATAGAGCACAAAATGCTATACTTGCTAGGCATGATCTAGTCAGAGCATTTAGTCCTCACAAATCTATTCTATAATATCAGAATGTGCTGATTTTTATGGAATGTGAAAAGTGAGAACCCATTCTTGTGTGTATTATTGCAGTTGCCAGCAATGCATCTTGAAGACACTGAATTACAACAATGACTGGAAATTTTTGAGTGGTACAAATGAAGCTGGTAATTGTTAAACCCATAAATTAAAGAAGTGATTAACAATATGGCACATAACTGCAAAAAAACAGTAATTATGCAGAAAGATAAGACTGTACTGTTAAGTTTGACAGCAACCCACTCCATGCAGTTACAGGACAAACTGTTAGGATGGCAGGAAGTAATCAATGTTAAATATTTCAGTTTCAGTATTTTCAATGTTAAGTGTAAAAGACATCACTGTTTTCCTTATAGGGATTTGACTTGGGTAAGACTGGAAGATCACAGAAAACTGCATATTTTAGGCATGATGGCTAAAGCCTATAGAAACTTCTGCAAAATTACATACTGGAAAAAATGGTAACTAGAGTAAGTAGACCAAACTTAGGGTCATCTATGGGCATTGAATTCCATGTACAGCCCACAAAAACAAAGATGGCTAGAGCCTCCTTTTTTCACGGAGGGCCAGTTATGTGGAATTCTTTGTCAATTCATTTTAGAGTAAATGCAAAACCTGTATATTTTAATAACATAAGAAATTGGGTAGTGCAAGAAGGATCTAAACCACAAATCTACTCTACTGATTATGATGCTGGTTAAATATTGAGTGAGTTGGCTTTTAACTTTAAATTAATCTTTATTTCACTGTATGTATTGAACATTATTGTAACTGAGACTTGTATTGTAATATTTGTTTTTTATCTACCAGTGTTTGTAAATGTTGTTAGTTATGTATGTGTTGATGGTATCCATTGAACATGAACTTCTCACTCAATTGGGGTTGACCATGTTCATGGTAATTTGTAAATCATAAATACAATTTTACTACTACTACTACTACATGTACAGAATCACTAATAACTATACAAGAAAGTTAGTGTCACATTGGTTTTCTATGCAACAGTCGTATCTAATGTGTACAAATTCAGTGAAATGACCAGCAGAATGCCACCTTACATATGGCAACCTGTGAATAAGCCTAGTACTGTGGTCCAAAATTGTAAGATGGCACAAAGTTATGTATATGAAATCTCAATAAACAGTACCAAATATCCAAAAAAATTTAGATTCAATGTGCCAATATTCCCTGTTGTGCCCTGCAGAATGTCACCTTATGTATGGCAGCTATGAATAAGCTATGTGCTATGGCATTAAGTGTTAGGATGGCAGAAAGTTATCCATGTCAAATATACATAAATAGTAATGCTTATAAACACAAGTTAGTAATACGTTAGTTTGGGATGGAACACATATTCATTGTGCAAAAATTAAGTAATCAGTGAATTAAGTCACAACCCACTACTGGCAGCCACTCCAAAGCCCCCCCTGCCCCACAACACCACAGCACACACCAGGGGGCTTGGGGTGCAGGACAGGATGCACAGGAGTTCAGGAGCACACTGGAGATCAGACCTCGAGGGGTCCCCAACATTCAGGTGGGTGGGGGGCAGTGTTGGGTTTGTGGGTGCATCGGGAGCACATTGGTGCCATTGCCGCAGCACTGCAGAGTGGGCATCTGATGGATGGTAACATCAGATGCCCCTTAGAGCAGCTCCAAGCTGTTCTAACTTAGCTTTCCCAGTGCGGCTCCAAGAATCACGGCAGCGGGTTACGGTAGCTGCCTCTTGGAATAGGGTGCAGTTGCTGCCATATCCAGCCCTTGCACAATGTCATTGTGAGCTGCGGCATAGTGGGTGGAGTAATCCATGGTTGGCATAGCCCTCGGCCGACATGGTGCAAGGAGCTTCTTGGAATTGGGTCTGGTGTACCACTTGGCACAAGTCGCAAGATATGCCACAGGGTTTGGTATATCTTGGCTTACACCAGTGTACATCGACTTAGTATCGGTCCCATGGTCTTCTCCAGCCCTCATAAACTGCTTGACTTCAACCTCACTCTCCATGACAACTGTGGGAACCACATTGAGGGAGTTCTTGAATTCAGATATATTGGCCTACTAATCAACTGCCACCTCACTTTCAATGCACACATCAGTCTCCCCATCAAAAAAGCCCACCAGAGCTTGGCTTGCTCCATGGAATAAAGCAGTTCCTCAACAAAGAATCAAAGTCCCTCCTTGCAACCAGTTTCCTTCTTCCCTTGTTCAACTATGGCACCCTCATCTACTTCTCCTGCCTGTCCATAAAAAATGTCACCAGGCTATGTAGCTCCTACCACAATGCAATCCGCTTTGTCTCAGGCCTTCCCAAACGTGCTCACCACTGTGAACTCTACAGAATATCAGGGTGGTCTTCCCACAAGAACCATCTCAACTGCAAAATAGCCTCCTTCTTCCACAAACTCACCCTTGGTTTACTCCCTGACTGCATCAGCTCCCTCTTCCCTACAGTGGCTCACTTCAGGACCACTAGACAGTCATCCTCCCTTTCTTTCTCTGTCCCCCTGTTCTGGACCTCCCACAGCCAAAAAAAATCTCTCCTACCTAGACCCCAAAATCTTTAACTCTCTCTCCCCCCGAAATCAAACTCTGCCCCTCCACTACCTCATTCAAACACAACTTAAGGAAGAACCTGTATCTTATCTCCTTCAACTGTTCCCATTTTTATTCACTTTCCCTCTTCTCTTCCTCTTACCCCCCTCTCCTCCTCTATTATGTTCTCTCTGTCCTGTTCCCTCACCTCTCACTTTACTGGAATAAATATGGATAAGGGAGGGGAAAAAAAATTCTGCAGCACTTATACACCTACATACAATGACTGTTGTAACCTCAATATTTGTCATCTGTCTTTTGCACCTACTGTTCTGTACAATATTACCCTTACCAGCACATTGCCACTCTGTATTTATTGTTTTCTATTTTACCAGCACTTTGTAACTTTGTTTTATTGTTTTCCTTGAACTGGATGCTTGTGGAAATGGGCAGTTTCTGTTCACATGCATTTCCAGTAAAACAAATAAACTGAACATGAAACTGAAATGAAATGATGAAACTGTATGTGATGGGAATGCCGACTCCAAAGACATGAACCACTGTCACTGGCACCCGAGTACAATTTAATTATAGTGTGTTTTAGGTAAGCAAGACCAATAGGTCCCATGTTTTTGTTCCTGGGAAGCTGACAGTTACCCTTTAAATTCAACTCCTGTGCTGGAAGTGATTTCAGAGCCCAGGATATCTGTGTGTATGTAATTATTGCTGCCATACATCTGTAGAAAAAATAAAGCATAAGAATAATGACAGTGTAATTATAGTCAGTGCAGATAAAAAAACTGTTCACATTTTGGAAATTAGTGATGGCAGTTAATTTTGTTGGGGAAAAAGTTACTGAAGATGAATGCACCCTGCTTGCCATAAAATACATGTTCACTAACTTCATATTGAGATTCGGGCTCTGTAATAGTAGGGTAATTGCATTTGTACACTGTTTAAGTAAAATGTCATCTATAATGGAAAATTCCATTTTTTGCACAGTGGTGATTCATTCAATTTTCTGGTTCTATTACTTTTCCAAAGAATAAAAGAGAGCGGCTCTTCATTCAAAATTTACAGCAAATAAGGAAGTCTCTCAGCAGCTGTTGGACTGAGTATAAAACATGAGTGTATTGTGGAATGGCCACTGGTAATGAATTAATAGTGTAATTTGGAGAAAGAAATTCATGTTTAAAGAAATTCTCCAAGTGGTTGTCATAATTATAAAAGCTAACATTCACATCTTTGAGGTCCTAGAGTCCAAAACAGATGAACAGAAGAGTAATGTAAGGCCATTTATTAGTTTCTGTGACAGCCTGCTTAAACATGTGAGGGATTGCATTGATAGAATTCAGGATGACAGATCATGGATTATTAGTCCATATTATGTGATTGTTTTAGTCAAATGTCAAATGCATGGTATGAAACAAAACTGCATATTGAAATGGACTGTGGATTTTGTAGGTTCTTGTATAATAGTTGTAACTGAGCTGCTGATGGAGAAAGCTATGGATATTACAACAGGCCTAATTCAATGTATATGTTTCAGTATTTATCCTCCCCTGCTAATCATTTATTACTGCGATAATTTGAATGGAAACAGTATTTACCCATTGGATTTCATCTGCTACAGCTGTTTATCTACACTTAGACCTCAATTCTCAAAGCTCAAAGCATGGTGCAAGGGGCTCGCACCACAAAGAATGGCACAAAGTGCTGCATGCACCAAAAGATGTGCCAGGAGTGGTTTACAGATGCAGCCATCGTCAAGCACAGGCTGCGTGCTTCAAAGGGGATGGCACCATCCATACACTACAAATAGGCTACAGCATGGCACTAGGGGGCATGCAGCAGACTCAAGCTTCCACATCCCCTAAATCAGGATTCTCAAAAGCCTCCCAGAAGTTAAAATTCTAAGTACCCATAAACCAGCCAGGGCTCATCTAACGGTACTTAGAATGTTACCTTCTGGGAGGGTTTTACCACTTGTGCACCCACGGAGCACTCCCTCACTGTGCTGTGGTCCCACAACCCTCATCTGCCCACATCATACCACTTGTATAAAATCATTCCCTGGTGGTCTAACAGCCCCCCTGCTCCAATGCCCTTATTATTAAACTAATCAGTCCCTGGTGGTCTGTTGGACTCCTTCTTATCTCTGATAAGAAAAGTAAAATAAAGTAAAGTATAATGTGAATAGAAAATATTTTGTGGTAATCTAGTGGCCCCCCCAGCCCTGATCCCCTTATTATTAATCAGTCCCTGGTGGTCTAACAGACCCCACATTCCCAATATTTCTGTAAAGTATATTGTGAATAGAACACATTCCCTGATGATCTAGGGCCCCTCTCCCCTGATCCCCTTATTATTATACTAATCAGTCCCTAGTAGTCTAGTGATGCCTCACCCTATTCCCAATGTGCCCCTAAAGTATGATGTGAATAGAAAACATTCCCTGGTGATCTAGCAGCCCACCCTGGCCCTGATCTACCCTTTGATTGAAAAGTTTATACAGTCTTTCCTTGGTGGTATGATGGACCCCCACCCCCCATCCTGGCTGGTACTGCGCACCACCTACTCCCACCATCCCAAACCCTGAGCTGGTGACAGGCACAGCCCTTCTGTCACCACCACAGCTGGTCACCAACTGAACTGTTACTGAGAATGTACTGTATACAGTATGAGCTCATTGACTGACAGGTCATGCTGAGCTGTCAATCGATAAGCGTGTGCTCTATACAGAACAGGTTCAGTGACTGCTCAATCAGCATCTGGCCATGGTGGTGGTGAGAAGAGGGCTGTTCTGGTCACCAGTTCAGAGTTTGGGATGGGAACAGTGGGTGGTGGATACTATCTGCCAGAGTTGGTGGGTGGGGGTCCACTAGACCACCAAGGAAGGATTGTATCAACTTTTTAATTTCCGGGCAGATCAGGGCTGGGGTTGGCTGCTAGATCACTAGGGAATGTTGTCTATTCACATGATATTTAATGGGCATATTGGGGATAGGAAGGGGGGTCCACTAGACCACCAGGAACTCATTGATTTAATAATAAGGGGATTGGGGCTGGGGGGGACTGCTAGATCACCAGGGAATGTTTTCAATTAAAATTATACTTTACCTGCACATCAGGGATGGAGGGGGTCCACTAGGCTACCAGGGACTGATTAGTTTGATAATAGGGGTTCAGGGATTGGAGGTCTACTAGACCACCAGGGACTCATTGATTTAATGATAAGGGCATTGGGGCAGGGGGTGTCGCTAGATCACCAAGGAATATTTTCTATTCGCATTACACTTTATGAGCACATCAGGGATGGGGGAGTCAGCTAGACTACCAGGGACTGATTACTTTAATAATAAGGGTTTCGAGGATTGGGAGGGTCTGCTAGTCCACCAGGGACATCCTGAAGTGGTGCATGGCTGTCCTGCGGCTTGCAGCAAACCCTCCAGAGGTGCTGTCTGTTTGGTGTATAGCCATGATTGCTGTAAGCTGCAGATCTTTTCCACCAGGACCCTGCCTGCCACATATCTGCCCATATTACCATGTCCAGATCCTCAGTCCAGTGCTCGAGTGCTGTCACCTGGGGATGGGTTGCTCCCACAAACAGTCTGTACAGTGTTGTAAGAGTTCTGGAATTAGAATGAGATCAAAAGATTATTTCTTCTATGGGTGAATACCCAATATTATGTTGGGATAAATACTGCTTGGTGCAGAGATGAGCAAAAAGGTCCCCTGTCAGCAGAGAAAATTCCACTCTAATGTTGGTGAAGGACTCAGAGTACCTCCAATGTACAGGTCCTCCATACAACATAACCCTTTTTTCCCACATATCAACAGTGCTTGGTGCAGGGGAGTATTATAACTTCAAATCTGTTTGCAAATTCCTATGAGGCCTCCTCAGGGAGATACTCTGTCTAAAATGGTTGATAAATTTATGGGCACCCAACCAAATTTAAGCTAGTTGCCTAGTATAAGGGAAGTGGGAGAGGACATGTTAACTAAAGCTGGTAGCAGATGACCATAAAGTAAACCAGTCTTATGACGATTTCCTTCAAGTGTCAACCAGCCTGGTAGTTTCCCTCAACCTCCATCACCAATAGAACCAATTGAGCTGCCCAGTAGTAATATTTCATGTTGGGCAGTGCTAACCTCCCTTTACATAAAGGAAGTGGTAGAATATTCTTACATATGTGGGTGTTTTTATCTCCACAAAGAAAGCTTCTGTATGTAAAACCCTGTTAAAGATCAAATGCACCATTGTTTCCATATTTTTAATAAAAGCTTGAAATCAAGTCCCTGTGTCATGATTAGTTTCCTTAAAATATCATGCAGTTTGGTTTTGTGGTTTTCTTTAAATCATCATTTATTAAATCTGTTAATGTGCTCTGCAGTAATTGAAAACAGCAAATATTTTTCTGTCCCTATCAGTGAGCGATGACATCATTCTTGTCTAGCCTGCTGCTTTTGCAATTAAGTCCCTGATTGACTGAAGAAACTGTTGTAGTTCCCAATCAGTGATGACTGTAGAGCTAATTGTTTTCACTCAAAGTTTGTTACTAACCCATCTGGTTTGTGTTTAAATAGATTAGCTTAAAATCAATCATTCTGTTTCCATAAATTGTTGATCATTTGAGTTTCAGTGCTGAACTGTAGTTGCATGAATGCATGTGTGTAAGAAATTACCTTGTCTGTATCACAGCTGTGAATTCTTTCTCATCAAAACTATGCATTTTTTTGGCTATATAACACAGGGTTGTTTAATGGCAGTGTGCATTTGTTGTAGCCTTCATAAATAGGTTCATGTGAGAACAATTTTGTTTTTATGTCAGACTGATAAACAGGTGTCTGCCACACTCAGCTTTTTCAGGAACATGTACTGTATGAACTCATAAAAGTCAGTTCTTGATGATTTCTGTGTGGAAATAAAGCATATATGTGCATAACTAGAAATACTATATGACATCCTGATGCCCCCGTTTCCTGCCCCTCACTTGAGGCTGCTTCACCCTGCTTCCCTCTTTTACACACACCCACAGTCAGGGCCAATGCACCCTGTTATCCCTGTTCCTGTCTTCACAGACAGGGCTACTGTGCTCTGCTAAGCCCTAGAGTCCCAGGACATCTGTCTCCACAGTTGGGGCTGCTGCACCATGCTGTCCCAGGCCACCAAATATGGGGCTTTTGCTGTACCCTGCTACCTACTTCTATTGTCCCAAATGGGCTGGGCCACAGCACCACATGCACCCCATCTCACAGACTGGGTTTCTGTACCCTGATGCCCATCTGTGTCCTGCACCACAGTCATGGCATCTACACCATGCTGTCCTTTGTCCCCTGCCACCACTGTACCCTGCTGCACCATAGAGCCACTTGCCTCCACAGCTAGTGTTGTTGCACCATGCTGCTCCCTGCCACCAGAGTCAGATCCTTTGGTACACTGCCCAAACTGCTTGAAAGAAAAAACAAAAAAACTACTTGCATCTTGTGTTATAGGGTGGGGGACAGAGGGTAGCAGGGTGCAGCAGCCCTGACTGTTTGGGCAGGAGACGTGGAGGCATCAGGGCACAGCAGCTCAAGCTGTGGGACAGGTTGCCACAGACACATCTTTTTGGGACAAGGGACATGGGCAGCAGGGTCTAGCAAATGATCTGACTCTGGTGGCAGAGTGCAACAGGAAGAAACTGACCCAACTGTGGTGGCAGGGGACAGGGTGCAGCACATGCCCAGCCTTGTTTTATGGCAAGTGGCAGCATGGAGCAGCAGCCCTAACTGTAAAGGCATGGCAATCTAAGACACAGCAGGCCACTTCAGCCTTGACTGTATAGACAGGCACATGGTGCATCTGCCTTGGATGTGGTGGCAGAGACAGAGGACAGCATGGTGCAGATACCTCAGCCATGTAGCAGGACACAAGGAGGAATCAGGGTACAGCAGCCCTGGCTGTGGGACAGCCTTCTTGTGGTGCAGCAACCTTGCTCTGTTGGTGCAATGGAAGTGGGTAGCAGGTGCAGCAAATACCCCACCTCTGGTGTCCTGGGGCAGCATTGTTCAACAGCCCTAACTGTGAAGACAGGGGACCTGGGACTACAGGGCTTAGCAGAGTGCAGCAGCCCCAACTGTAGAGACAGGAACACGGGCAACAGGGTTCATTGACCCCGACTGTGGGGGAAGGGTACAGATGGAAGCAAAGTGCAGCAGCATCAACTGTTTGTTTAGGGGGCAGCAAGGTGCAGCGGCCCTAACTGTGTGGAGAAGACAGTGGACAGAGGCTGCAGCATAGTCAAATGGGGGCAGGAGACATGGGACTTGTGGGGCAAGGGAAAGGGGGCAGCAGAGTGCTGCTGCCTCAACTGTCTGACAGGAGACAGGGGCATCAGGATGCTATATAGTCTTTCTAGCTATACACATACATGATGAATTTTCACACAAAAACCCTCAAAGAACTGAATTTTGTGAGTTCATGCAGTACATGTTCCTGAAATAGTTGAGTGTGGCAGACACCTGTTTGTCATTCTGACATAACAACAAAATTGTTCTCACATGAACCTATTTTTGGAGGCTACATCAAAAACACACTGCTTCCATGAATTAACAAACTTTAGATTTACTTTATATCCATTAAACAACCCTAATGTTTTATAGCCAGGAAACAATGCAGAGTTTTGATGAAAAAGAACTGACAGCTATAATACAGACAAGGTACTGTAATTTCTCACTGACATTCACTCATACCACTACAGTTCAGCACTGAAACTCAAATTATCAACTTTTTATGAGAACAGAATGATAGAATTAAACTAATCTATCTAAACACAAACTAGATGGGTTAGTAACAAACTTTGAATGAAAATACTTTGCTCTGCAGCCTGCTTTGACTGGGAACTGCAACAGATTTTTCAGTCAGTTAAGTACTTAATTGCTGAAACAGCAGGCTAGACAAGAATGATGTCATCACTCACTAATGGGACAGAAACATGTTCGCAGTTTTCAGTTACTGCAGAGTAAATAAGAAAGTAAGTAAAACTTTATTTATACAAGGCACCCTTCTTGAGTTCAGGGTGCCTTTACAATACACCATGCAATAACAATATTTAAAATCAATAAAACTGATGACAAAGACAATGACAACCAGAGCACATTAGCAGATGTTGATTTAGAGAAAACCAAGCAGCATATTTTCAAGAAGCACTAATCATGACACAGGGACTTGAATTCAAATGAATTCAAACTTTCCTTAAATATGTGCATGTGATCTTTAAGTGATTTAAAAAATGTGTCAGGAACCCAAATTGGTAAATTCTAAAAAAAGATAATGACCTTTGCGTATATGCTCATTTTTATAGTTTTGACTTGACCTATTAGACTAAGGGGTAGTCCTACCCATCACTCAAAGTCATGTTTTATAGAATTAAGCAGTCTAATATAGTTGTCATGGAACATCTTGGGAACATTGCTGGTAATTTTACTCCAAGATATTTTATTGTGCTGACCACATTCACTTTTTAGGAACTGTGTGCCAGGTATCTGTGTGATCCCGGTCCCACTGACATAGTCTCACTCTTTCTCCAGTTTATTTTATGGCTAGAAATGATACTATATTCAGATAAAATTTGATGGACTCTAGGAATGCCCTCACTGGACTTTCCCAAGTGTATCAAAAGGTCATCACCAAAAAGTGATATTTTATAATGGTGATGGCCAGTTTAGTATCCTGTTATCACTGGGTCAGCCGTTATTGTCACAGCTCATGGCTCAAGAGATATAACATACAGCAATCGAGACAGGGGGCATCCCTGCGTGGTTGTTCCAGAGAGAGAAAATTATTTTGTAAGCTTGCCATTTACTAAAGCCTGGGCCATAGGTGACTGGTACAGTGTTGAGATCCATTTTAACATATTTGTACCCAAGCAAAATTTATTGATAGCAACAAACATGTACCCCCATTCCACACAGTGGAAGGCCTTCTCCGAATCTAGGGCCAGTACTGCATCCTCTTAATTGGACTGCCCTCTCACCCAACGTCATATGATAGTTATCATCTTACACACATTATGCTTGCACTGGCATCCCTGTATAAAGTCAGCTTGGTTAGCATGGATGATCATCAGGAGTACCAGCTCTAGTTGGCAGACTAGCACCTAGCACACAGGCTATGATTTTATAGTCTGCTGTGAGCATTGAGATTTGTCAGTAAGATTTGCAGAGCACTAGGTCTTTACCAGCTTTGGGGGGAAAAGAAATTGTGGCTGACCACACAGAGGGAGGAAAAACACCACTCCTCAGACTCTCTGTCATATCACAAAGTGGTTCATGCAACTCCTCACTGAAGATCTTATAAAAATCTATTGTGAAACCATCTAGGCCCAGTACCTTTGCCTTCTTTAAGGTGACAAATAGCCTTTGAAACTTCCTCCCAAGTAATGTCTCTATCCAAGTATCCATACTTTGTTTATTCTCTGTCTCAATTGTGAGAGTCTCAGCTCTGTTTAGAAAAGCCTGAATATCTTCCTCCAATGGATATACTTCAGAGGTGTACAGTAGCAGTAGTAGTAATAGTAGTACTGTAGTATAAAATATTATTTATATACAGTATGTTGTAAACAGGATTGATGTTGTTATACTCCATTGTACAGAGGTGTACAGATCCTGGTAGAACCACTTACAGCACTCCACTATGTTCTCGTCAGTGTATTTAGTACTTCCATCCTGGTCCTTGATTTGAGTTAAATTTTTAACACTTTCGCTATGCTTCAACTGTCATGATAATTTCCCTCCAGTACCCCCTCAAAATAATTAATTGTCTGGGTTAATAATATTGATCTTTCTATTTTATTTTTTTACACTTTCTTTATTTTTCCATTTTTCATCATACATACATCAATTACATTCAGTCTTGCTGTTTTTACATCCATCTTAAGTAAACAAGTATTTATCTTATATTGTTCATATCAAGGCAGTATGTCTTTTGAACTTGATATTTTCCCATTTTCAATCAATATCAACATACTTGCTAAGGAACTATTAAATAATTTTAAATCCTGCAACTAGAGCATAAACATCTTACTACTCAATTTTATCATTTCCATTTTTATTTCTTCTCGATGGAAGCTGGAGGGGGGAAGATTCAGGGAAGAAAGGCGGAGGTGCTACTTCACTGAGAGGGTGGTGGAGCCATGGAATGCGCTACCCAGGGGGCTGATAGAGGCAGAGACGGTGGACGGGTTCAAGAGGGGGTGGGACAGGTACAGGGGAAGGGTTCTGGAAGCAAAATCCAGTGCAGCAAGAATATTCGGAACTGGGAAGGGAGAAGCCAGAGAAGGAGAGGGAGGCAGCAAGGTCAGTTCCCAGGGTGGGGGCTGACCAAATGAGCAGACATGAAAGACTGTTAGGCCTATTCTGCTGGAATTTTAGTATGTTAGTATGGATGTGTCCCCCATAGGTTCACAGGAGCAATGTTACATTTATATTGTGTGATTCTGCAATCACATTCTATGTTTAACATTTATCATATATTTGTCTAACCCAATATGTTTTCTTCTTCTCTGTTTTCTCTTGACATTCCTTTGTTCATTCTATTTTCTTAAGACTTTTCTAGTACCCCTTGGTCAACCTTTCCATAAACTGTTCTGTTCTGTCTTGTATCTGATATGTTACTCTCCCCATTTCCTGGATTTCATTTATATTTTCCAATTTCTGCACTGTTGGTGATTCCAAATTGAGCCACCTTCTTGTAATAACCTTCCCTATTTCCACTACATGCATGTTCCACAGATATTTAGCATTTGCCCACCTTTACTTCCTGTGGTGGGGACCCCAAGGTAAATATGTTGTAAATGTACAGGTGTGGTAATTTGGAACAATCTTTCTACTTTTGCTTTGACTTCAATTAGGAAGATATTTATGACTGGGCAGATGTTCATGCGTAGTTTTCTGTCCTCCACAGTTTCTCCAGCACTTAGCATCTCCTCCTATTTCACATCTTGCTTTCCTGTCTGATGTTATAAAATATCTGAACTTGATTTTCCAGGAGAACTCCTGCCACACTGGGGATGAGGTAGTTTGTAAGGTGCCCTTTCTCATCCCACTCCACTCTGTTTTGATTAGTTGGAATCCCTTCCCCCTCCTCTCATTTCATCTTTAGGTATCCCACCCCCTCCTCCCTGTGTGAATCTATAAATTGGAATGTCCAAGATATTGCTTCTTTGGGGGAGATCATATTTAGTACATCCTTTTGTGTAAGTGTATACTCTTGGATATTTTGTATAGTGACCTGTTTTCTTAACTGGGTTTGGATGTAGTTTCTGAGCTGAAGGTATCTCAACTTATCTATCCGCATCCAGCCCAATTGTACGCAACATTCTACAAATGTTTATATAATATTCCCCTTCATCATCTGAGCTGAGCAATTCATTCCTTTTTGTACCTGTCTCTCACACCAGGGGGTCCATATCCCCTGGCCTGAAGTCCAGGTTCCAGATCCACCAATTGCATTTCCACTTATCACTTCTCACCAGTTGATATTTCTGAAATCAAGACCATGCCTCTTCAGTGATCTTCCCCATTAAGTAGGACATTGTAGATCTTTGATTACCCCCTTGGGGATTAAAGAGGTGTGCTCCAACAGCCTATCTCCCTCCTCTTCCAATATGCATCAGTGTGCTGTGATTTGTGCCAATGGCTCAATGTATAGGGCAAATAACAGGAGAGGCATTGGACAGCCCTGTCTTGTGCCTCTCCGCAGTTCAAGCCTGCTGAACAGATGTCCATTGGCCTATACATATGCTACTGGGGTGCTACACAGTCTCTGTACCATCTTTATGAATGATTTGTCAAACCCAAATCTGGCAAGGACCCCAAATAGAAATTTCCAGTCAGCTTGGTCAAAAGCTGTTTCAGAGTCTAGGCTCATAATGACCGCTGGGGTCTTACTAAGGGTCTACCGGATGTAATGTGCATCTTACATTGTCTGCCACCTGTCTCCCCACCACAAACTCTGTTTGGTCTATTTCTACTAATTTTTGACTAGTGGTTCTAATATCTTTGCCATTATGGCTGTTAAAAATGTACAGTCTATGTTAAGCAGAGATATGGGGTGGTATGAAGCACATATGGTTGGGTCCTTGTCAGTCTTGGGTAGCACCAAAATCACTGCTTGTTTCCATGATTTTGATATGACCCCTTCCTCCCCCATCACCTCTTGGTATGTTCCCTGAAGCAATGGTGCCACTTTCTCTGAGAACATTTTATAAAATTCACTCAAGAACCTATCTGTTCCTGGGTACTTTCCAGCTTTTCTATTCCCTGTTGCGGTTTTAATCTCCTCTACTGTTATCTGCCTGTTCAGGATTATATTATGTTCCTCTGTTGGCCGTGGTAATTTAAGATTTTGTAGAAAGGATCCAATCTATTCTGTGGGGGTCTCTGGCTTCTGAGCACACACATATATATATATATATATATATATATATATTAGCAGTAAAAGCTTCTAATATTTTATCAACTGTATGCATTTCTTTTCCTGCCACTGGGTGCTGGATTTTAGTTATTTATGCCAAAGCTCTCCAGGCCCTAAGTCTACACACTAGAAGTTTTACAGCCCTTTGTCCTTGTAGTAGAAATTTCTGAGTTCATACTAGTATATGTTGTTACAGGGTTAGAGAATGTCACTGAGGTTACTTGAGGTACATTTGTAGAAGCAGAAAGCAAAATAAAACTGGATAGAACTGGTTGGTACCAGCCTGTATAACAGGCTCAGACAAAATATAAAGATAACAGCACATAGAGACGTTGCTATGGTGTGAGTGAAACTCATTGTTTCACTCAGGTCAGCTTGACCCAGGCATATGTATCAAGAAGTATTGGGAAAGAAATGACAGTGTTTTCTGTTACATTGGTATCAACATGTTTTTCTAATTTATGATTGGTTAATACTGCAATGTTGGTATTTTTCAAGATAAGAGTATGCCTAACAACGCCTTGATAATAAGTGTATAAAAGTGATTGACTAATAAAACTCAGGGAGCCTTGCATGTTATTGGAAGCAGACTCCCATATGCATATGTATTAAACTTTTCTTTTTACTACATGCAGTGTTCCCGAGCCTGATTTTAAAGTAAAGTGTAAGAAGAATACATTTTTTCCACAACATCCTCCTTCATAATACCCTTGTTTTAGGAATTTTGGGTTTTGTTCAACTTTGTAGTCTAGCATAGAACTCAATTAATTTTTGAGTCTTTGAAGTTCTTTCACTCTTTCTTTTGGGTTGTTGCAGTTCCTCCAGTTGTTGTAGTCTCTCTTCTGCTTTTTCCTAACCACCCCATAGAAATCAGCTTGCCTCTAAGAATTGCCTTGCCCGTATCACATAGAATACTTTTACTGACTTCTGTGTTGTTATGGTCCTCTATTGTTTGTTCGAGTAGTGTTGGAATTTGTTCTATTACCTCCTTGCTGTGGAGCAGAGACAGGTTCAATCTCCAAAATGTAATTTAGTTTATTGTTTGTAAGTCTATCTCCATTTGTAATGGTACATGATCCAACAGGCCCAATAATCCCACCTCACATTTAATTAGTTTAGCCGTTGCATCGTGTGTTGTGAAAAATAGGTCTAACCTAGAGTACATCTGGTGTACTGGTGAATAGCAAGTGTACCCTCTGTTAGAGTCCTCTAAGTACCTCGAAAAGTCCTGCAACCCTGATTTTATCAACATGACTTTCACCTGTTTCACTATGTGGTGTGTCACTCTAAGTATTTGCAAAGTGCCGTCCAACCTGGGATCCATCATTAGGTTCCAATCCCCCTCCACATATAATAGTGCCCTCTGCTTTTTCCTTAAACTTCATTAGGATATTTCTATACAGGGTGTATGGGGATCCTGGGGGCATATACACTGATGTTAGAATTACCATTTTTTTCCATTTAGTCTCCCAGTGAGAATGACATATCTGCCTTCTTTGTCTGCATGTTTTTCCCAGGCATTCAAATGTGGACCATCTTGGAATTAATATCACTGCCCCTCTTTTTCTCCCATTTTTATAAGAGGAGGATTATACCCTCTCATATCCAAACTGGCCCAACATTGCTTGCTCTGCCTCTAACAGGTGTGTTTCCTGTAAAAACACTATCTCTGCTCTGTATCTTTTAATATATCACATAATTGTCTTCCTTTATACTGGGCTAGACAAACCATTTATATTATCAGTCAATATTTTTGTACTTTTACTATTCATCATTTCTTATTTCATCTTGCTTTTAGGCAAAATCAGAGAAAATATTTTTTCACATCATGGATTGTAAATCCATGGAATTCCTTGCCGGAATATATTATTCTAAGTAAAACAAAAAAGGAATTCAAATAAAGACTCAACAACTTTATTTTATCAGGAGCATCACTGTCATATTTTTTCTTAAATATCTTATGGTCAGTAGTCACCAGAGCATATATGGGCAATTGCCTTCTCGCTCTGTAAAATCCTCAGTATGAACCTTAGTATTTCCACTGCTAATTCCCTTCTTGATCCTGTTTACCTCCTTTCATCGAGGAAGACACATTTAGATTTGTGTTATCATGCTCCTTACTCATAAGCATCTTAACAGAAGTAGACTCGCCAACTGAGCAGTCTATCCCTTCAAACTTTAACAAACAACTGTTTTTGCCTCCAAGGAAAAGGATGGTCTTCAAACCATCCCTGTCTCCAATGGAGAATATTGTCCTGGCTTCCTTATTCCCCTCTTCTGGAGTAGTAGTGGTGCAACTTTCCCTATTTTCCCAAGGGCCGTCACTTGGATCTCTGGTAAATGTGATGTTTGGCAACTTGCACCATCCCTCTTCCCAGGACCTACTATTAGTAATAACATCACCACAATTGGAACATCAGCCTTCCCTCAATGTTCCTCTTATCCCCCGAGATCTCTTTAACAATGTTTACACAATGGCATGATATCCAGATCTCTGCTTCTTGTCTGTGATTTGTTTTTCTTCCTCTCCCCATGCAGCATACACCTTTCTTCTTTCCTGAGTCTCCATGTCCCCTTTTAACTCTACATTAATATTGTAAGATATTATCCTTGCCCCCCTTACTCATTTTGCAGTATTTTCTTCCCACTTTCCCCTCTTTCCCTTCCCCTTCATGTCAACTTTTGGTCCTTCAGTTAATACATTTTGTGCTTCCCCCGCTTCTCTCCCCCATTCTCCTGTACCTTGTGAACAAGGCCACTGTTTTTCGGTTTTTACCGGAAAATCCAGTAACATTCCGGAATTAGGGCTGCCTGAAGACCAGTAAAAACAAAGATTTCATGGAATCTGCCATTTTATATCAGATCAGTAAATCTACAAAACTTGTGTTTTTCCTTTAATTCCTTCCTGTACTGTTTTCAATTTGCTTTATTTAATGCTCTGTATATTAAGCCTTCTTTAATTCTGATTATTTATGCACATACTAAAAGAATGATAGCAGAATCCTGGTAAAATCTGGAAATTAGAGTAACAATCAATGGTGTAATTGTGGAGTCTGAAGTCTTGAAAATGGAATTTCATTGTTTTAATCATCGTAAATCAGTGGCCTTGCTTTTGAACCATTGTTGTTTAGGCATCGGCACCATAGGCCATTTATTAGTCAGATCCAGCCTTTCAGATGTCACAGAACTCTCTATCTGTGCATCTCCATGCTGAGGAGGTCATCTATCCCATTGTTGGTCCCACTTACTTCTGTGAACAGGTGGTTAGCTGCAAAAGGAAGAAATGATTAAGCCATCTTACTTTAAATATAATGACATATAGACATAATTTTTCTATCCTCATTTTAGCAGTGTATATTTGTTAAATAACATTTTTTAACCCCATTGCGTCACTTTATTTTCCTCTCTACTATGGGGCCCCTTTATTTTCCAACACCTTCTCTCTGTCTATTTAAGTGGCTTTTCCCTCCTTGACCCCTTTCATTGCCCCCCACATTAATACAATTTTACTCCCTTATATTTGCAGCATTATTTTGTCCCTTTCTCCCTTGTTTTATCCATTGCTGTGGTCTTTTAAGCAGGGACTAGGCTCCTTCTCCCCTCCCTCCACTGCCCTTGTGTGTTCTTCCCCTTTCCCCTCACTTATCTCAACTTAATTTTGTGTGATGGGGGGTATAATGTTGTATAGGCAAATCCCCTTAATGGGTTTCTCCCTCTGCTGTGTCTTTTCATTTGCAATTGCTTCTCTCCTTTCCCTGCCCCATTTCTTTCCTATAGAGTAAGCTTCTATTTAGCTGTATTTTACCCTGCAAAGACAAGAAACAGGAAGAAAACTTGGGCTTTTAAATATTTACAGTAATCAACTTTCAGTCACTTTTGTACCATAACATTAGCTGCTTTACAGCTCAGTTGGTAGTTATCATGTGTCTCACTTTTGCTGTTGGTGCAAGGATGCCTGATAATTCCCTACAGTCATAAGCTCTCTAACTTTAACACCAGTCTCAAGCCAGAGCTTATTAGTTACAAAGGTAACTCCCCAATCCAATGTTTGCACTTATCTGGTCACACAAGTTCTAGACTTCCTTGGCAGTATACGGGTGCATTGGTTAGCTACTGCAGCAAGGTCCTGATGTCTGACATTGTTTTGCCTGCAGTGCTTCTTCCTTCTGCACTTAGATTCTGTCATGAAGCAGTCTGCCAGTTTTGGGGATCCCTGCTTTTTGTGGCACCATCTGATTCCTTTTCCTCTGCTCCAGTGGTATTCATTGTGTCTGTACAGCAATCGTTGCTTCTTCTAGCTTTTGGTAATGGTGGGTCCCCTCCTCCCAGAAAACTCTGATTCTCACTGGGCAGGGGGTCTGTAATTTGATCTGTTTTGCTCACAAGGCCGGTATGATATTCAAATACTGCCATCTCTGGAATTTGATCCATTTCGCTCTCAAAGCCCTTATAATATCCAAATACTTCAGTCTCTGCTTTTGTATTTCAGGTGGGTAACCCTGCTCCAAATATAGATGATTGACATTGTATTTAACATTCCCGTTCTGCCACGCTCTTCTCATTATCTTCTCCTTGATGCGGTAACTGGAGATCTTAATTATAAAGGTTCATGGCCTTGCAGTTGTATCTGTGGGATTGGAACAGAGGGCCCGATGTGCCCTTTCTATTCATACCTCCATGCCTGCTGGTCGTTCTAACACATCAGCTAGCAAGTCATGCAAAAACATGCACATATTCAGTGTTTCGGCATTCTCTGGCAGTCCTGAGAGACGCAAGTTATCTCTGCATGACCTAGCCTCAAGGTTCAAGCATTATCCTGTAGAGCCTCGGTCTGTAGTAGGAAGGCATCTGCAATCCTGCTCAGTTTACAAGCATCATGTTCTACCACTTCCACTCTAGTTTCTGCCTCCTGTACTCCTTTTTGCATGCTAGTGAAGCTGTGCTGGATTTTTTAAATTCTGTCTTGTTTTCTGACAGGGAGATCTTGATTTCATGTAGCAGCATCTCAAATCTGTTTCTAGTGAGACGCTTGTCTTCCCAGTAAGTCTCATATCTGCGGCCTTGTCTGCTGTCAGGAGACACAATGTGGCTCCCCTCCGAAATCAAGGTTCGATATTGTGAGCCATCCTTGGATATTTTCAGCTGTTCTGCCCTGGATCTTGTATTTCTGGCATTCCCTTTCTCCTTTGCTGCCATATTATTTCCACTTTTTCTGTAATTTTATGATTTTAAGGGGGTATTTTGGGTCAAGAGGGAAGGGAGCTCCTCTCTCTATCCTGCTGTTCTGACAGTGACTTCACTGGAATTCCCAGCTCTTTCTACTATAGAGCTATATGATCTGTTTTATTCCCATTTCAGTTTATGCAGTTCCTGATAGTCAGCTGTCGAAGAAGTAGACATATGTCACCTTTCGGTTTGGGATATTTGTTGTTCTAAGCTTGTTAGGCTTTGAGTTTCAATTTTCTTTTGGTGGCAAGAGTAAAAAATTGTGACCCATCTCTAAAAGGCTTTCCTGGGCTCCCATCTAGTAGCAGCTGGCATGTTACCCATGTTATTTTGTGTGAGGTATATTTGTTTTAGCTCTTTAAAGTAGGATAAAAATTCAGTTTTCTTCAGAAGTGTTGGGACTAATTTCCATGGTTTATATATGGAAGAGACTCACCATTCCCACAAATTAAGTACCACAGGAGCATGGTCAGTGATCAATACTGAATCATGTAGCACTGAATGAATGGAAGGGATGCTTTTCTTGGATATCAAAATGACATCTAGTCTGGCATAGTTTGCAGCTGAGTGAGAGTAGTAAGTATATTATCTGCCTTCAGGTGCATATGCCTCATGCATCCACCAAGATATGATCTGACATTAATTGAATAAGGGTAATAGTTGTAGAAGACATAGTTAATACTGTGTCCTGAACACAGTTATAATCATCACATAAAATCCACAGGCTCTCAAAATCTGCCATCTGGATCAAGAGTCGGTGGAAAAAATCAGGGCAGTTAATATTTGTAAACCACAAAACAAAGAAATGATACAAATGGCTACAATTGGTCATAGTAAGCGAAGACCACTCTGTTGGACACTCTCACATTATTTTTTTATATTAAAATATTTATATATAAATATTTAAAGACAAAACTTGTCTGCAGTATAAAGTAGTAGCACCCCTTACTGGTAGGGGGTGCTACTTCTTTTAATGTACTGCAGTAAAGTTTTGTCTTTTAACTAATTTTTTAAGTTTATTGTGCTTGGCACTGCAAACTGTGAACTTATCGAAATGAGTAGTGTGTGCGAAAATTTCAAAAGAAGGAGCTGCTGATTCTGCACATGTGCAGTAGCGCCACTGCTTCTACGCATGTGCAGAAACCACACACTTCCCAGGAAAGCAGACATCGGGGTGCCCAATCCCCATGTCAGCATGTATCCCCATTTCCCACACCACATTGTGGCACACTGGGATCCCACCCCAGGGATGCCCACTTTCAGTGTTGGATGCCTCCACTGCCCAAGCTGAATTTCTTTGGCAATGGGGGTGCCTAATCTTCATCAGCATCAGGCCCCTGAAACTCATGTGACACAATGGGAGCCCATCCCAGTGTGCCCCCAACCTCAATTTCTTTGCCGATGGGGCTGCCCAATCCCTGTCAGCATCAGGACCCCCAGACTCATGTGGCACACTGGGAGTCCTCCTCAGTGTGCCAATAGCATTTTTTTTACCTGTTAGTAAAGAAAATGATCACCCAGAGTGTTTTTTTAACCTGCAAAAATAAAAATGGTCCTTCATCGTTTCGTCCATCCCCATCCCCCATCCCAGCCCTCCCTCTGTGCACCCACCTTCCTGCACCCCCTCACCCTATACTTCCCTCCAGATGTCAGAAGCAGTGATCTTCTGTGGACTGGGATGTATCTGGACTTTTCAAAAGCCAACTGCAAACTGAAGAAAATCACAGTAAGCCCTATAATGGGAGTAAATGGGGGGAGAGTTTTTTTAACCTAGGTTGATATCTCAGACATTTTATAAGACTTTTGGCCCCAAATTTTCAACCTGGGGTTCTTGGGACCCCACCTCATGAACCCTGACACTGTCATTTTGTTTCTCAGTCCCGAAAGGTGATTTTGCGGTCATTGCATGAAATCACCTTTTGGGACTGATAAACAAAACAACAGTGCACAGTTCATGAGGAGAGATCCCAAAAAGTACATGTTGCAATTTTGGTGAAAAAATTCAAACAAATTACTGTGTTATGAGCATGTGTTATGCAGTTTCTATACACGCTCGCAACTTCACCAATTTTTAATATTTTCACCCCAGATTTTCAACAGTGCCATTTTTTTACACCTCCTTATGAACAGTATAATTGTTATTTTTCACATCCTGCCCAAAATTGGCTTTCACACTTGTGGTGCAGAATGGCGTGGTCACTGTGGGAAATCAGCTTTTGGGACAGATTAACAAAATCACAGTGCCACTGTTCATGAGGAAATGTCCAGAAATGGTGATGTTGAAAATTTGGTGAAAAAATTACAAAAAATGAGTAGTTACAGGCATGCATTGCAAAGTTTTAATGCACACTCATAATATCACCAATGTTTCATATTTTCACTCCAGATTTTCAACAGCACCATTTTTTCACACCACCTCATTAACAGTACAGCTGTCTTTTTTCACATCCTGCCTGAAATGAGTTTTCGCACCTGTGGCATCAAATGGCACCAAATGGCACAGTAGTTGTGCAAAATCACCTTTCGGGATTGAGTAACGAAATGATAGTGCCACTCTTCATGAGGTGGGGGTCACAAAAAGCCCATGTTGAAAATCTGGAGCATCAGGGGTATGACTTGGGATCATCAGCCATAATGCTCATGCCATTCCACCCCCACCCTGCAGCCAGTGACAGGCATCGAGGTGTGCCTTGGGGTCTTCAGCCCCAGTGTTCACCCCATTCTCCTATACTGCACCCATCTCAACAAATTTCCTTAAGGAATGGGGTGAGCTTAAGGCCCAAAGACCCCAACACACACCACAACACCTGTCGGCATCTGCAGGGTAGGGTGAGGTAACATGGCATGGGCGTTCAGGCCAATGACCCAAAGGCACATCCCCAATTCCTGTCAGTCTCTTATGGGTGAAGGTGGAGTTGGCATCAGTTCAGTACTTCACTGCCATTCCTATTATGCATCTCTCTAAGTCCTGCACTAACAATGCCAATGCCAGCAAGCAAACATTTGGCATTGGCAAATGCTTGTTGTACCTTCCAGTGATGATTTTGTCAAAGAAATGCAGTCGCTTACCTAAGTAGGTTCATGGCAGGTAAACAATTGCCTTTCTTTGACAAAATTGTCACTGGAAAGTATAAAAACAAACTTTTACAAATTGCACCCATTAAACTATATGGACCACCTCCTCATGCTGTTTCTTAAGTATTGCAATACCCTTTTGGCATTGACAAATGCTTGTTATAATAAAAAATAATGTGAGATTGTCCAACAGAGCGGACTTCACTTTCTATAACCGTTTGTATCCAGCATTTCTTTGTTTTGTGGTTTGCCTGTTTTTGTAGTGAGGCCCCGGTCAGCGTCTTCTTGAGCTGCCCAGCTCATGCCTGACCAGTTAATATTTGTACCATATATGGTGTCAATAGCTACCTTTTTACCAGTGTTCATCAAGACCTGCACCAGTGTATGTCTGCCCTCTGGGTCAGTGCTCACTTTTGTAACTACTCCAGGAAAGCAAGGCCTGAACCAAATAGCAGTTCCTAGAACTTTGGATGAAAAGTAAGATTCATACCATTCACCCCCCCCCCATTCCTTTGCATATAAATACCCTCACTGTCCCTCATGTGTGTCTCCTGCAGGCAAACTACATTAGATTTTATACTTTTGAGTTTGGCAAACACCTTCTTACGCTTAATATGAAATTTCGATCCATTAACATTCCAGGACTGTACATGCAAAAAATCATTAGCCATATTTTTTGCAAACCCCTAGCTGATTTACCAACATCTCTGAAACTACCTCTGAAAGGGTGGGAAATAAACAGACAGGACAATGTTTTAAGACTTAATACACACAATCCGTGTGATATTTATTAACAAAACTTATTTACAGAAAAGAAGAAAATAAACCAGAAAATAAGAAAAAAACAAAATAATAGCCTTCAAGTCAGGTAAAAAAAAATATTCAGCAATACAATGACCACTTGTCCCTTCGGTGGTTTCTTGCACCTTCGGTTATTCAGTAGTCTTAGAAGTTGTAGAACTGCTACAACTCTCAGTACCTCTGTATCTACTCACTCAGTTGACTTCTCTTTGTCAATTCCCAGGCTCAACTACCTAATGTCAAGGAGAGGGGGATATTTATACCCCTAGGTCATGGTCACATGACCCAGACCCTTAACATGAAAAGAATGTTTCTTACACCAAGGTAATGATTTAGGAAATTTAAAAGTGTCCTCTGTCATTAATCCCTTCTACCTTTCCCATTATACCTCCAATTTCCCACTATACTAGAGTGTAGCTGGATATATTAGAAAGAAATATGATAATGAGGTCACTAATTGATTAGCATCCCTGAGGTACCTACCTTAGTTACTGTAAGATTAACAGTAATCAATCAGACTATCTTATAAAACAGGGACATTAGAGGGTGCCCCACCCTTAAGGAAAATCCCTTTACTCCAAAGCCTGCACAGAGAAGCAGCACTGTCTTTTTATTTACAAAACTCAGGTAATGATTTCTTCTTTTTGGACAACCTGCATACTTTTACAAATGGCTTCCCTGACACACATAAAACAATTGCTGTGCTTATTCATTCTCTGGGTATGCTACCTCAAATGTACAAACCCTAAGGGATTTACTTTCATTTGCAAGTGTTCTTTTTGCCACAGACTTGCATGCATTTAAAAAGGCATAAAGATAGCCTTTAACACTCAGTACTATCAGTGTACTTACAACTTGGGGGGGGGGAGTTCAAATACCAGGGCACCCTTCCATAACAGAGGTCACTCTGTCACATACCTCCCCACTTAAGAGGCAACCATCCAATGGTTGTCCAAGACTATCTTACCATACCAACCCACACAAGGGTATGGCAGCAGTCCAGCCCACCCTCACCATAGAGCTCCACCCCAGGGTCCCTTAAATCATGTTTAGTCAGGATGCAAAGCATCTCAAACACTACCTATTCATTAACCCTGGGGCTGTTATCTTTGAGTTAAACATAGTAACCTCTATATTTAACCATACTATCCCAACAAAAACAATAACCTTTAGACATATTTGTGTGCCCCCTTTTCATAAGCACACATACTGTCATCAACATAGTATACCTGTACACATTACATTTTCTGTACACTCTTTCCATAAGCACACCTAGTACCCTTTTATGGTTCTCATTTATATCCCTTCCTGCATCAACGGCATGTCATATACCTCATCACTGAACATTTAGAAGAAAAAAAAAACATAGACATAGATTAAAAAGTGACAATAGATCAAAAATAGAAAAGAGAAAACATCACCCAAGAAGTGGACAATGCACTGGACATGGAAAAGTATTTTAAAACAACAGTAAAGAGAGAATGCTGCAGCATAGAAAGAAATTCACAGAAGAACTATATAAAAAAATTGTTCATAGGCAAACATTCAGTACATTTCATATCATTCCACTTTCCTGCCTTTCTGGAAGTTGATAGAGCTATGCACTGTGGCCCTGTCAGCATTTCTATCCACCTTCCCACCTTTCTGGCAGTGGAGGGAGCTATGGCCCTCATCCATAAGCTCCACCCCAGGGTCCCTTACTTCATATACAGCCCATAAAAGTTATCATTTCAAACTCCCCTTTATATCTGGCTTAACCCTGGGGCTGATTTGTCACAGTTCATCTGTACATTCATACAATCCTTTCATGTACTCATTCTTCTCCATACCAGGCTTGAGACATATACACTGGATCATCACTATCCTTTCTTTACTGTATGATGACTACTACTGTGCCCAGGTACATACAGTATGTAGTAGAATATTGCTACTATTTGTTTCTTCATGAGATAACTCTGTTGAACCTCAGCCCTATAACTTTGCAGTGATCTCTTTTCCATCCATGCCTATGCTTTAGTGTGCTTTCCCTACCATGAACTTCCTACCAGGCATTGGTTCCTCCCCTTTTTCCATGGTTGCCATCTTTGTGGTCCTCCCATTTGCGAGTTTCACCTCTCATGCGTCTATCAGCTACATTTCAGCTAACACACCTTCTTTCCAAGTATCTGGTAACTTGTCCGTATATTCCTGGCCAAAAGAATGCTGAGGTGAGTTCTTTTAAGACTTCCTCAGATTGTAGATGTTCGGAATGTCTCGTACATACATTTTCTATGACTACCTCTCTATAGGCTAGTGGTACTATGATCCTAGCACATAACCTTTTTGTCTGGGGGTGAGGTTTAATATGGTAGAGGGTCCCCTGTTTATTTTCTACCCACCACAAAGGTTTTATCCCTTGTGTACTTGCAGCCTGACTTTCCTCCTGATGTTTCAGGGATGCCTGTAATTCTGTAATGTCTGGGTCTCCCACCTGTAACCTCCCCCATGCTATGCTAGAGTTATAACATTCTAGTGGTGCTTTATTACAAACATCATTGACAGGTGCATAAGTCTCTTCAGTTTTTCCCTTGTTGCTTGTAGGCTCACTCTTCACCCCTGAGTGTTTATAAACAGTCTTACCTGGGGACATTTATGAGTTTTTTTCTCCATTCTCCTCCAACCAGTACATACCAGGAAACATGGGTAAAACTGGTAAGTCCAACATGAAGCACATCACCAGGGCTTCCATGGGTTCCAACTTCTCAGGGCCTTTCCTTCTCGGTACCTCCTTGGCTTTCTCCCTCTGGTTCCTCAACTCGAGGCATGTCCCCTTGGTCTCTTTCCATTGACACTCTGCATCCATCCAGTGGTTGCATAACCAGTGCAACAAGTTCCTTTGGTCCTGCAGTACCTCGCTCAGGCTACTGTCACCACTCATCCTTCAATCTGGCAGTGCCTCATCCATGCCACTGTTTCCATCCTGTTCCACATCCTTTGCATCTCCTTCTCCAGCGCTTATGCACAGTGTTGCCTGTACCCTGCAATGCCTGGTCAGACACCCCGATTGAAGTCCCTCAGTAATACTTGGGCATTCAGCCTGATCCCACTACTGACTCCAAATGTCTGAAAGGGTAGGAAATAAACAGACAGGACAATGTTTTAAGATTTAAAATGCACAATTCGTGTGATATTTATTAACAAAACTTATTTACAGAAAGGACGAATATAAAGCAGAAGATAAGAAAAAACAAAATAATAACCTTCAAGTCAGGTAAAACAAAAATATTCAGCAATATAAAGACCACTTGTCCCTTCGGTAGTTTCTTGCATTTTCAGTTATTCAATACAGTCTTAGAATTTGTAGAACTTTTACAACTCTCAATACCTCTGTATCTACTCACTCAATTGACCTCTCATTGTCACTCCCCAGGCTCAACTGCCTAATGTCCAGGAGCGGGGGGGATATTTATACCCCTGGGTCATGGTCACATGACCCCGACCCTAAACATGAAAAGCATGTTTCTTACTCCAAGGCAGTGATTTAGGACTTTTAAAAGTGTCCTCAGTATATTAATCCCTTCTACCTTTCCCATTATACCTCCAATTTCCCACTATACTAGGGTGTAGCTGGATATATTAGAAGAACTATGATAATGAGGTCACTAATTGCTTAGCAACCCTGAGGTAGCCACCTTAGTTACTGTAAGATTGACAGTAATCAATCAGACTGTGTTATAAAACAGGGACATTAGAGGACACCCCACCCTTAGGGAAAATCCCTTTACTCCAAAGCCTGCACAGAGAAGCAGCACTGTTTTTTTTTTTTTACAAAACTCAGGTAATGATTTCTCCTTTTTGGCCAACCTGCATTCTTTTACAAATGGCTTCCCTGACACACATAAAAACAATTGCTGTGCTTATTTATTCTCTGGGTATGCTACCTCAAATGCACATAACCTAAGGGTATTACTTTCATTTGCAAGTGTTCATTTTGACACAGACTTGCATGCATTTAAAAAGGCATAAAGAGAGCCTTTAATGCTCAGTGCTATCAATGTACTTACAACTTTGGGAGGGGAAGGTCAAATACCAGGGCACCCTTCCATGACAGAGGTCACTCTGTCACACTACCCATATTATTTTAGTAACAATTCTGCAAGCCACGGCAGCCATTGCCACAAGCGTACTCCTCCCAAAGCTCACATTTGGGGCCCCGATCCTCCAGGGTGTGGCCACGATTTAATTAGGAAGGCTGCAGACTCTGTACAATAAGATAGTCCGCTTTGCTACCTTGTCTCACCCTATGACTCACCACTGTGAGGCCCAATCCAGGCTCAGGTGGCCGTCGCTTGATGCTCGTCTAGCGTACCCTTCCCTCTGCATTACATACAAGATACTTGGTCCCTCTCCCCCAGCCTGGTTGGGCTCGTCAGGGCAAAACCCAACCCACGGTGCCTGTGCTCATCAGGCCAATCTCTCCTCGAGGTCCCAAAGATTAGGACCAAAGCCGGGTCTAGGTCCTTTGCGTACACCGCCCCTTCCACCTGGAACAATCTCCCCTTGGAGGTCCGGGAGGCGGAGACTGTTTCTAGCTTCCAGACGCTGCTGAAGGGACACCTGCTCAATAGGAGCATATGTCTATGCCACAGTACCTGACCTACCTCAGCCTCTTGAGCAGCTCACTTGCCCTCCCAACAGCCATCTTGGCAGGACATTTGGTCCTCTTCTCTTTGAAGGGGTGCACTTAGGTCCCTAACTTATCCCCCTTCCAACCCTGCTTACTTATCAGCTAACCCTAGGTCTACAGACACTGCCCACTATTTCCTGAGGACCTGGTATCTAATCTACTATTTAGGATGCTTAAAGCTTAACGTGCTCATTATTTGTTACCTTCATGCTTTCCATTCTTTTGCGTCTGCAAAGATATGTACTCCTACTTTTAAAATACTATTCCACTCTCCAGTCTGTACTGAAATGTTACCTGTTTGTTGTTGTTCCACCCGGGTTGCCCCTGAAAAAGGGACCTCTACCGGCCCAGTGGGCCTACCCGGTCATCAAAATTCAATAAATAAATAAATAATAAATAAGTACATTTTTCTATTAGTAAACTGGAAAGGTATTTGAACATGTAACCACTTGATAACATACCCAACCAACAGTCAAAAATATCCCCTTACCCCTCCCCTTAAAAGTGTGAACAAACAACCCCAATAAAACATTAATTATGCTTCCTGCTCCCCAACCATGTCCCCTTCTATTTCCATACATGCTCCTAGGAACAAACAAATTAAGGAAGCATGTATAATGGCTTGCACATGTGCCTAAGGCATGCTCAATCATAATGCCCCTTCCAAGATTACCTTCCAACCCCAGTGTAAGAACCTTGGGTACAACATAGAAACACAGCAACAAAACAGTAGTCAAAACATCATTGCCCCCCCCCACCACCACCATTTGCACTTAAGCATGCAGCATTCCACTAGTTCTGTCGGTGGATAAATGCTAAGACTAAACACCTCATTTCACATCTCATTGGACAATAGGTGCAGCAAACATATGTGTACGTACACGTACAGGAGGGAGACAGACCCCATGCATCAATTCTAATCAAGCAGTGTGAGTGGCAGCCCTTATCAGCCCAGAGGCACCCCAGAGCCATATCCAGTATTTTAATATATAATACTATGTCTCCCTGAGATGGTGGGACAGGCAGCAATCTAGGGCAGACCCAGAGACTCCCATTTCCACAAGTAATCAGATTCTGAGTCTCACACAGATCTCCCCAACCCTACACCAAATAGACATCGATGAGCATAACTATGCCCAGGATTTTACTACCTTACATTAGCCAGATATATAGAAGCATTTACCCATTGTACAATAGACACACATTAGACCATGTGCTTTGGGAAGTATAAGACAAAATCATACAAACTATATTTCAATGTGCGGCATACTTATAAACTGAATGTTATGGACTTAAGGTTATGAACTTAGAATCTGGCTTTTCTCTATTCCCACCCTTCATATGAACTCTGCGTAGGTATAGGAATAGGGGCCCAGCATCAAAGGTGAGATAAAAGTGCTGGAGGAGGAAGAGGCCAGAGAGGATGGTGGTCTTGTTTTAAATGCTCGAAGCTGAGCAGCAGAAGTGCTTAGGTTTAAGTAGGGGATGTGGGAGGAGCTATCCCCCCCCCCACTGAACCTTGGGCTTTTATCCCTCCTTTTCATTGTGTGGTACATAGCATAGTGCTTGTGTATACTTAAGAACTGAATGTTATGGACTTAAGGTAATGAACTTAGAATGTGGCTTTTCTCTATTTCTACCCTCAGTAGGAATGCTGAGTAGGTGTAGGAATAGAGGCTCAAAAACATTATTAACTGTCTGATTATCTCCTCCAACTCCAGAGACTAGAAGCATGCAGGAGAGGAACAAAACCCGTGGGAGAGACCTCTGAGGACCCATGGCTACTGATCTGCCCATCCTTTGGGCAAACTATGAGGAGATAATCCTAAAAAATGTGAGGTGAGGTTTGATTTTGGTTATGTTCAAGGGTCTTATCCTTCGAGTCTTGCTGGTCAATGAATTGTGTTCTCTGAATCTTGATGGTGAGCAGGAAGGTCAAGTCCAAAGGATGGAGGATTCTAGAAGATGAAGGAGTGTCTGAGTCAGAAGGATGTCCAGATGCAGGAAGATGGTAAATGATGTCCAGGATTTTTGATGTGGAATTCGAGAACTGGAAACTTGAGACAAGGATGGATCCAGGGAACAAAGCCAAAGGACGGTTGAGCACTAGATGGTGAAGCACTTAAATGTCCCCAAAAGGAATACAAAAGGAGGAAGTTCAGGAGGCAGATGAAGTCCGGGAGGTAAGCCAGATCCAGGACCAAGGCGAGAAAGCCAAATTGATCTCGATGGTGGGGCCAGCACCGAGGGGTTCCAAAGCAGGCAGAAGATGAACTGAAAAGAGGAATGGATACTAGGAACAGACTCCCATCACCAGTGGGCAGGCAGGCTGGCACTTTCCGATGCTGTTCTGGTAGAGCTAGAGATGAAGATGGCTGATGAGTGGAAGGAAGTGGAAGGAGTAGAGAATGAAGTCAGAGACAGTGACTCCCAACTCCAGTGGCCAGAGAGATGCTCCTTAGCTCAGTATCCCAGAGACAGAGCTAGGAATGGAGACTGTCAAGCGGTATGAGTAAGTGAGAAGACCCCTCACTTAGGTCAGCAATGAAGGTCCTTCACGAAGGACTCGAGAAGTCATCGACCAAGACCCCCAGGTAGGTCAAGGTGTAGACGAATGCTAGGATGCCAGGGACTGCCCAGTTGAATGACAAACTGCAGATGAAGGTGCAGGAACATCTGATGAAGCCACCTCAGAGGTAGATGAAGTGTCACATGATAATGAAGATGCCGCAGCAAGGTATGACAGGAAAGAATGGGAGCACATTCAGTGTAATCAGACTACATAAGCAGCAGCAGCAATGTGAAACTGAGTGAATGGGGTGACAGGAGGCAGTGAAATAGGAACCCCAGGTAGGCAGAATGAGGAAACATGAGTGAAGTGACCTTCCCATAGGTCATCACTTATGGTCTGTCCAGGAGGACCTAAGACAGAATGGAGCGAGACCTTCACAGAGTTCCAAGGTAGGCCCAGATGGCAAAGGCCCAGATGGAGCCATGGAGGAGGTTGCAAGGGATGGAGCCCCCACATAGGTCATCTGATGGCAAACCAGCTTCAGTGTATTTCTGAGCTTAGGCCTCCAGGTGGGCAAAGCTGGAAATGGTGAGACCCCCACATATGTCTGCCATAGGAAGAACCAGGAACATTCCTGCCATAATGGTAGGCCCCAACGTGAGCCAGGCTAGAACTGCTGGGACCCGCATGTAGGATCATCAGAGGAAGAATCCAGAATGGATGAGCAGTGAGCTAGGACCCCACGAGGACTAGCTGGAAAGAGTGGAACCGCCATGTTGGTCCACCATAGGATCGATCCAGAACAGCCTTTTTTTTATTTTGTTTTTTTAAGAAAAGTCAGTTAAGCAAAGCATAGAAATCCCAAAAATTAGTATGTTTACTTGACATCAGACTATAGCAACATATGGTATTCATTTGAATTTGAACCCTAGATAGAACAGTAGGATTTCAGTAGCTGAAGAAGAAATCAAGAGGTCATACTCAACTGGAGAAACCAAATATGCCCAAACTATGGGCTGTAAAGCAAAGTCTGGAATGCAGTCCCAACAACAATACAGCATTCCAAGTCACATATTTATTGTTTTCATCATTATGTCTACATGCAAGCAAAAGGTTAAGAGTCCCATCCAACATTAGTCCTAGATACTGAACTGATGTCCCATTTTCAAGATATGATGCCTGGTGGTCTAAGTGTTGTTTGAGCCACTTTCTGACTATAGGTATGGGTACAAGAAAAGAGCATTACGTTTCTTGTTGTCTTTGTATTTAGAATTGTGATGCTCAGTTATCCATTTGAGAAAAGCATCGAAGTCATTCTGCAGATTCTGCAGTTTACTGGTAACATCTTAGCAAGCTGAAAGTATGAGTGTGTCATCTGCATACAATAATACAGATGATTTTGTATAAACACTCATGAAGTCATTAATAAATAGACCAATGGACATGGGGCCCAAAACTGAGCCCTGTGGGACTCCGATGTGAGTCAATCTATAACGTGGAACTGAGCCTTAGTCCGACTCGAGATGGCAAGTGGTTCACCATCACAAAGGACCTGGAGACAGTCACCAGCATAGGCTGAAATGCAGCCAATCTGGCTGGAGCCTTGTTGCAGAATGAGTCCGTAGTGTGGCAGAAAGCCAGTCGTGGAGGGTGACATCACACCCTGAAGTGCCGGCTTGGTGATGGAGAGCTGGAGTGGGCTGCCAGGAGACCCACAGTCAGAAACTGTGGTGCAGAAAAGCAAACAACATGGTCTGGACCAAAAAACGGAGTCCATGAGTGCTGTGATATAGCCACGTTCCAGCTCGCTAGCAAGGACACAGAATGGTGTGGTGGCTGGTGAGGAAAAGAAGAAACACCCAAAGGAAATGGGGGAACAGAAGGACAATGGAGGAAAAAGGTACAGGGCAAGAAGGTGAAAGGAAGGAGAGGAATAAAATGAACAGGGGATGAAACAGGACAGGTAGAGCGAAGGGGGGACAGAGTGAAGATGATAGACCAAGGAGAAAGCAAGGCAACATACAAACTGAAGAAACAAATTAAAAGATGGGAGCACCAGGAAGGAGAAACATAGATGAGAAGAGACAGAAGGAGGGGGGGGGGGAAACCTAGCCCAACCAGCCACACAGCCAAGGATCATTTTTGGAAAACTCAAAGTTGAGCAGCGGAAGTGCTGATGTTTAAGTAGTGGGTGTGGGAGGAGCTATTTTTTCCCCCATTGAACCTCAGGCTTTTAGCTCTCCCAGTACCCATTAGTGGTTCAGATAGTTGTATAAAATAGTTGAGTCACAGAATAAACAGCATGCTGTCCTACCCCCCCCCCGCTTGTTACCTGCAGCCCCAGCTGCAGTCAGAGGGAAGAAGTGGTGGTTCTCAAACCGAGGAGTCCAAAACAAGCCTTGCAGAATATTTGGGTGGCAAAATGTCATCAGTGAAACCAAACCATCTGTTAGAGTAGGACCATTTCCAACAATATCCTTGTAATTTAGGTGGAGTGATGTAAAGTGTTTCCCAGCGGTTGCCTGCTCAAGTGTAAAAGTTGTGCTGATAGCACAGTTTGACAGGTGGTTGCTGTAGCAACTAAGGTCACAAGATTGCATAGCTTTGTCTTCTGGCCAAGATATAGCAACAAAGCCACCGGAACTGATCTCCGGAGCCATCACAGTACTATGTTTCCCAGCCAAAACAGAACAGACACATGAAGACTGAAAGAAAAACAAGTTGACACAAAAAGAAATTGTAGTTCCACTTGGCAAGAAAGCAAAATATGTCACAACTTATCTGCAATCTGGCTGAAGCATCCAGTTAACCATGCAGTACAAACTGTGCCAGGCACTGACCACAAAGCAAGAACTCCTCAAAATACAGCACACACACAAAAGGAATAAAAGGTTGCTCAGCACAGGCAGAAACAGGTCTTAAACTACTTTAATGAGAGCATCCATTGACTGGTGCAGTACCTTTTGTGAATATTTCTCATTTGTGCCAGCATAGGAATGGAGGTATTCAACAAGATGATATAGACTATAAATTCCCATTAGTGGGTCAGGTCATTTATTCTGTATTTGAAGCTCTAAATAAACATCACGTGGTTTTGTATTTTGGGCATACCTGTCTCATTCGATCTGTGCTGTAGGCTAGGGACTCACATCCCCCCACCCCCCGTCATCGGTACCTACAGCCCCAGCCACGATCAGAGGGAAAAAGTGGTATGACTCAAACCGAGGAGTCCAGAACCTGCTTCATGCAGGTCATTTGGGTAGTAAAACAATACTATTTGAACCTGACCATCTGTTTGATTAGAACCGCTATCTACAGCATTCTTGTAGTTTTTGTGGACAATTCAGAGTATTTCACAGTGGTTGCCTGCTCAAATGCCAAAGTCATGCTGGAGGCTTAGTTTGATAGGTAGTTGCCACAGTAACTAAGTTTACTTGATCATGTAGATTACCTGGTGGCCGTGATATAGCAACAGGGCCACCTGAGCTATTCTCCAAGGAAATAATGCTATGGTTCCCGGTCAGAACAATGAAGACACATGAAAATTAAAATAAAGATACATTGAAGTAAAAGAAGTTGTAGGTCAGCTTAGTGAAGAAAAAGGAAGTATTAAAGTTATCTGTGGTATGGCTGAAGCATTAGTCAATTGTGAAATTTGAATTATGCCCGGCATCATCTTTAAAATGAGAACTCCTTGAGAAACAGTGTTCACATAAAAGAGACAAAGGTTTGCCCAACACGGACAGAGATAGGGCTTAAACTGAATTTATGAAAGAAACCTTGAGCAGTACATTGCCTTGTATGATTTCCTCATTTGTGCCAGTGCAGACATGTAAGCATTTAGAGAGATGGGTGATTATTCCTGGAGTATGATCAACCCTCTTTTGCAGCTTCCATAGTGGGCACACACTGTTCTGCATTAAGTGATTTAGAGAAGATTTTCAGAGGGTGCATGGGACAGATGATCCTTAATTTGGCTGGATATAATTGTGCAAAATCCCAACCCAATGCATGTGGCTATGTTTTGACACTTGAAAACTTCTGCCTTTGAAATTGGAGATTGTGGCTGAAATCTTGAAATATGTATACCTGTGCTCCATCCACATACAAAGGACCATGCTGCCTAGCTGCCTGTAGAATTTTATCCATTTCAGGGGAGTGCAGGTATTTAATCAGATAATGACATGATCTATCTCAGGAGCATGGAATTGGACCGGTGTGGTGTGCTTGTATCTTATAAGCCACTGCTTGAGGGGCAAGTCCCAATTTATCTGTTAACATACATTGTACTGCTCTGCCACCCTCCTTTCCCTAGAACTTCTCTGGCAGCCAACAAGTCTTATTTCGAACCTTCTCCCTCAAATTTTCTGATCCTCCCCTTGTTCATTAAGAGACTTGGCTCTTTCTAGGAGCTTGTTTCTATCCCTTGATAAATCAGCTACCAGGTTTTCAAGTTCTCCAATCTGTTTATCCATCTCATTAAGCCACTGGGAAAGAGTTGATGATATCACTGCTAGTCCAGTAACTACACTTTGCAGATGAGTTAATTGCACATTTGTCAAAGCAAGATTTCACTTCTTGCTGTAGATTTATAATTAATGAAGGAAAAGATTTATCTGGGTCAATCTGGCCTTGTCTTTTCCCTCTTTGGCTGCCATGCTCTTTAGTCAGGTTTGGGTCTCCCCAACAGTATTAGGAGATTTATTAGAGGGCTTAAAAGATTTTGAAGTTTGCCTCTTGCTGGTCTGGAGTACTGCCTTGGGCTACTAAAGTCAAAGATCTCATCAAAATTGACTGCCTGATGACTGGATAACATTTGTGCTACTAAATGTTCAGTGCTATTAGGATCCTTCCTAGAAAACATCCCTCATTGCTGACTGCTTATCTTCACCCCCCTCATCTCCTTTTCTTGCTTAACTTCACCTTCCTCCCCCTTCAGTCTATCCTAACCTTCCCCTGGCCATCTTCTTTCACTCTTAACCCTCACTCCCCTTCTGTACCCTTCTCCACCATCCATGCCCTATCCACCTCTCCCTGGCATACTGGCTGTAGTATTTTCTTATCTTCTTGGCATCACTTTGAAGTCCTCAGGTCCCTCTGACCCTCATATCTCCCTTATTCATCTTCCTCCTCCTCTCCTTCCCCTTCCTCTTCCCATAATTGTCTCATGGGCCAGCTCCTGTTCCTTATCTCCTTGCTGCCTATAACTGCAGGTGATATTGAGCTCAACCCTGACCGTACTATGTGTTCCCCTCTCCTCATAGGTCTGAGTGTGGTTCATGTCAACATCCACAGCTGTCTCCCCAGGATCAACCAACTGCAACTACTCATGATTAACCTCAAGCCTGATGTGTTGCTGAGCTTGGAATCTTGGGTCTCCCCCAGGATCCCTGATTCCTCTTTTGCCGTCCTTGGTTTCACTACTGTTCATCAGAATCAAGCAAGGCTGAGTGGTGAAGTAGCAATTTACCTCCCCTCAAACATCCAGTCTGTGCTCTCTGCCTCTGTCCCCTCTGCTTATGAGATACTTCTTCCAAACTCTCACCTTCTCTGTCCCTACATTTATTGCCAGTGTTTACTGTTATCTGGCATGTTCTCACCTTCTGTCACTGAGTTGCTCACCTTCATCTTCTCCCATTACTCCTCTGGTGGGTTTCATTAGACCTGTTGCATTTTGCCCATCCCTTCATGACTGTCATCCCTGTTGCTGATTTTTCTATCATTTACAAACAGACACATGCTCCTCTGCAATGTTGCCTATGAAGATATTGAAGAGGATGAGTTCCAGCACTGAACTCTGTGGCATGCCACTAGTCACTCTACTTTTGCCTGGATGTCTACCATTTACCACCACCCTTTGCCTCCTATCCCTTAACCAGTTTGATACTTCACTTGTCACTTTCTCCCTCACCCCCCAACCAGGCTGCTCACTTTCTTGACTAGCCTCCTGTGCAGCACTGTCTCGACAGCTTTAATGAAGTCCAGATAGGCCACACCCACTGATCTCCTTTTATCCACCTCACTGATAACCCAGACAAAGAAATCTATGAGATTAGTTTGACATGACCTCCCCCCGTGTAACTGTGCTGCCGATGGTCCTGCAGCCTTTTTGTCTCCAGGTGCTCCCTGAGCCTCTCCTTCATTAGTGACTCCATTAAGTTCCCCACTACTGATGTGAGACTGACTGGCCTGTATTTGCTATCATCCTCCCTACTGCCATTTTTGTGCAGAGGGACATAATCGGCCAACATTCAGTCCTCTGCTACTTCCTCCATCTCCACCGAGGTGCTCAAAAGCACTGTCAGAGGGTTGGCCAGCACTGTGCTCAGTTCCTTTAGGACCACTGGATGAATCCAATTGGCCCCATAGCCTAATTCACCTCTATGGCATCCAGTCCATTTCTGATCATCTTTACCAAGAATGGACTTGCATCCACCTCCACCTTTTCCTGCTGGTTGATTCCCTCCCACCCTCTGCCATGAAAGAGTGGAAGTAATTGTTTAATATTTTTGCTTTCCCTTGATTTTCCTCTGTGAAGTTCCCTTCCCTTCAGATTCTCATTATCCTTTCCCTTGTCTTCCTATTTTCCCCACATACCTAAGTAAGGTTTTGTCCCTTTTTTGACCCCTTAGCTGTCCTCTCCTCTCTTAGTGCTTTAGCTACCCTCACCCTCTTTCCTGTCTCCATTTGTTTTGCCACATATCCTTCCATGTCTTCATCCTTCTGGGTCTCCTTGTACTTTCTAAATGCTGTTTTCTTCTCCTTCACAGCTTTTGTCATCTTCTTAGAGAATCAGAGTGGCCACTTCCTCCTCTTTTCTTTACTTCCTACCTTCAAACCTCACGCCATTTCCCTGGATATATCCTCCTTATTCATTCTTGATTATGAGCTTCCACTCCTCCTCTGCACCCCTCAGCATTCCCTGATGCCGTTCCTATTTCTTTAAAATCTGCCCTCCTGAAGTCTAGGACCCTCATCTTAGTGTGTTTTCTTTCCCTGTCTTATCCGTATGCCAAACCACATAGTACAGCGATCACTTGCATCCCTGAGACTACCCACTGTGACATCAGCAATGCTGTCTCTGTTTGTAAGTACCAGATTTAGCACTGCCCCATCCCTAGTGAGTTCTTAAACCAGCTGCCTGAAAAATGCTCCCTGAATGGAGTTGAGGATGACCCTGCCTTTTGATGTAGCTGTAGTCAGAATGCCCCAATCTACATCTAGCAAATTAAAGTCCTCCATAATCAAAACTTCCCCCTTGCTGTCCATTTTGCTAATGGTGTACCCCCCAGGGCTCTGTCTAAATCCTCCTCCTGTGTTGGAGGCTTGTACACCACCCCCATGCAAATAACAGCCCCTGACCCCATTTCTAGGCTGACCCATATTACCTCCAGCCCTTCATCTTTCCCTGTTGCCCCTGTATCTCACTGATATTTACATCTTCCTTCACATATGAAACAACTCCTCTACCTTTCCTTCATTCCAGACCTGTCCTTCCAGAACATGGTGTAGCCTGGGATGGCCACTTCCCAGCTGTGGTTGTCTGTGCACCATGATTCCATTAAGGCCACCAGATCCAGGTCTGCCTTCACAAAGGTTGCCTCAAGGTCAGGAATTTTCCTTGCCTTGGCACACATGTCTCTCTATTCTCTTTGTACCTCTCTCTCTCTAACCTGCCTAAAGAGGTGACTCCTCTTCCCACTGGAAACTACTATCCCATTTCTCTACTGTCCCACTCTGGCTAAACTCCAGGAACACCATGTTCTCTTCCAACTCTCCCCTTTTCTTGGCTCAGTCTCTTTCTTTACTCATTTCCAGACATGCTTCAGGAAATCTCACTCTACCTCCACCTCTTTCCTTTGACTCACAGGTACTGCACTACTGTACTATCTCTGGCATGGATCAGGGCCTAGTCACTGTGGCCATCCTTGTTGACTTGGACAAAGCTTTCAACAGTGTTGCCCACTCCATTCTTCTGCACAAGCTTAAGATAGCTAGACACATCACCTCCTCAGTTCAGTGGTTCCTCTCTTATCTTGAATGCAGGTCTCAAGCTGTCCATATTGGAGACTTCCTCTCCCCCAACCCCCAATCTGCTTAGGCATCTCCTAAGGTTCTGTCCATGGCCCTATTATTTTCTTAATTTCTCTAAAAAAACCTCCTCACTGCCTGCTCCTCTGTGTCCATTCATATGTATACAGATGATAAGGTAGTCTTTACCTAGGGGTCCTCTGCCCTTGACATTATGGCCCAGCTATAACTGGAATTTAACAACATCAAGCATTGGTTCTCTAAAAACGTACACTATTTTGTCCCACAGAGAGATCCTTTCGAAGATGATTCTCCTCAGTTTTAACTATTCTGACATTGCTTACAGTGCTGCTTCCAAATCCACCTTAGACATTTTGGAACTCTTGTTTACTCCATCTGTTAATTTGCCCTTGACAAACCCTAGGGCACTCATCACTGTTCTTTGTACATTTCCCTCCCTCTCCCTCCCCCCTCTTACTGCCAGGTGCATTTACTGTGCCTCTGTTATATCTATTTGTGGTTTGGCTTCCTCCACCTGTTTCTTGCTTCTCTTTTCCCTTTCTACCTCTTACTTCTTTTCCAATGCTCGCTCTCACTTCCTTGCTCTCCCCCAAATGAAGTCAACTATTGATCAAGCTACCTTCTCATTCCACCTCCCTAATCTCTGGGACTTCCTGACCCCTTCTGCTCCTTCCATGCATGCTCTGACATCTCACCTCTGTGATTTTTCACTCTTTTGTGCCCTAGTGAGTGAGTGGAACAGTGAAGGAGTGGAAAGGTTAACTGGCAACTTTGGCATTGATAGGCATCCACAGGGGGAAGCAGGGAAGTGGGGGAACCTAACAGTTGACTAAAATAAAGTTTCTTTTCACTTCTGTTGTAACACTCACTGCAGGGGAGGATAGATGGTACAAGGTATGTCTAAAGTGGGAATAGGGGCAAAATCCAATTTAGGGAAGCAGTATAAAAAGATTTAAACAAGGTACAAGGGAGCACAAATAGCATCAAACAAAAAGGGGGAACTAGAAACATCCTACTGGGGGTAAAGGTACAACAGCATTTCACATAACAGAGGGAGAATGGAAGTTGAGAATGTTGGGAATGGTGCTGTGAAGTTGATGTAGGGCAGCAGTTTTCAGAGAAACCTTACAGAGACTGTGCTGCTGTCCCATCTTCAGGGGAACTCTTCTCCAACCCAGGGCCACAAAGTCCGACATTGTTACCTCAGATGATGCCAGGAAGGATGAATGACTGGACTATTGTGGTGTCTGTAAGAGTGGGTGTGGTGGATCAGAGGCACAATCCTCAACTGGTGCCACTGTGCAATTCCTATGCCTCTCTGGCAGGGCAGAACTGACAAGAGAAGGCACCCAAGGTAGTGGCCAGGAAGGATGAGGGGGTCCTCTTTAGCTGAGACCCCAAGGAGGGTAGAAGGGGACCCCAGAGAAGAAGAAAGCAACCCTGGTGGGGGACGCTATTGTGAGGGGTGTAGATTTGGGAATAGGAAGGGGGAAAGTGGTTAGGTGCCTACATGGTGCAGTGGTCCAGAGGGATGGATAGTGGATCCTGAGGATCACTAGGGCAGCAGGACTTGAGGGACTGCCGGATGTCATTGGCAATCTGGGGACGAATGACCTATCACAGCTCCAATATGTAGAGCTGTGATCAGTATCCCTCATGGATCAGTGCAGCAGCCAAAGGGCAGCCTGCCTCAGAGACAGCAATACAGAACCAAAACTTGCTATTGCGCTCGGATCAACAAATTGGAAATGCAAGCCAGGAAAGTTAAATGGCAAAAGATTTATTCCACAACCTATCTGTGGTCACACAGTTGCACACTACTGCAGCTCCCCAGTGCTTCAACTCCAAATGAGTCTTTCTCAGGAGATCTTTCACTATTTACCTTTCCTATATTGCAGTTGCAATTTGTTGGTCCAAGTGCAATAGCAACTTTTGGTTCTGGACTAATGTCCTAGCTAGGGCCAGGGATGTGATAGTGCAGGGAGAGATTAATCAGCTGAGGAGGGGTCTTGGGCAGGTAGAGCACCGAGTGGCTTTTGCTGAGGTGCTGCCTGTCTGCAACAATGGGGAGGAGAGGGATCTCCACACCAGGACCTTCAACTCATGATTGATGTAATAATGCAGAGACGAGGATTGGAGCTACGTTGTGGAAAGGTGATCCATCTGGAGGGCTAAGGGCCTATACAGGGGAGATAGCCTACATCCATCTGGGAGGGAACCACAGTCCTCAGTGAATGGTTTAAATGTTATGTTGATCAACATTTAAACTAGCTGAGGAGGGGTGGTAGAAGAAATGAGGGAGACAGAAACTGCCACTCCAACAGGCTGAAGTAAGGAAAAGAAGAACCCAAAGAGGAAGGAATCCCCCAGCATGCAAATTAGTAAAGGAAGCAAAGGGCAGAAGAGAAGGGGGTTGGGAATGGGAGCAGTAAAAAGAAAGGGAGGAAGAAGGGAGGGCAAAATGTTAAAAAGGGGGAGTAACAAGCAGAGTTGTACCAAAATCTATATAATCATGTGTAGAAATGTTAGAAGTCTAGGAAATAAGATTCTGGATCTAGAGACTGTCATAGCAGAGGTCAACCTGGATATTGTACCAGTACCATGTCATGGTGCACTGAAACCATGACAGGAACATGCCCATAATAGGTTATACTCTGTTCTGGAAGGACAGGGTGGGGAGGAAAGAAGGGTGTGTGGTGCTTCATGAAAGTGAAAGCAAAAATACAATGGATATACAGGAAAAACAGGAGGCAGGGTACTGTGGGTCACACTGGAAATGGTGAATGGAGCCACTACTCACACTGAAATGATCTAGAGACCTCCAGCATAGGGGAGGAGTAAGATAAGATACTAGTGGAGGCCATTGGCAAGATAGGAGAAAATGAGAGGTGCTGCTGGTGTGGAACTTCAATCTGCTGTATGTAGATTTAATTCTCCTAGCTTCAAATAAAAGGGAGGACATCCTGAACTCCATGCAGGGGGCATTCCTCAGGCAACTAATCAGTGAACTATTCATGATGGGGCATTACTGGACCTGGTACTCACTAATGGGGGCAGTACTGCAGACTTTACAATGGGAGACCACATGTGCAGAATGGATCACTGTACAGTGTGATTCAGAATAAGGATGGCTGCAGAAGTGAACCACACAACGGTGAAGGTCCTGGACTTCAGAAGGTCAGATTTTTTATAAAGATGGGTGAATGCCTCAGGAATGACTTGGCAGGGGAGAAGACCTGGGTGGGGTGGAGGAATAGTGATTATAGCAGGGGTGTCCAACCTTTTTGGGGTCAGGATCAACCTTTTAATTTAAGAGTCAGGCAAGAGAAACAACATGAGACCCATGCCATACCCAATGCAAGCCAATTTACATCCCCATATTTACATTTAATTGCACATACTTAAAATGTTTTGTAGTTACAATAATGACAGCAATAATCAATAATGAGTGATTAATCAGATTTTATTAAGTATTTTTAAAAATAGTTTTCATTTTAAAATCTTTATTCATTGCTACTCTAGTGTGAGCCACACTTTACAGAAATAACTGCCAGCCAAACTAGGCTCACTGTAAACTTCTCCCTGAAATGTGCATTTACTCTTAAACTTCAGCCAAACTATGCAGAAAAAAAAAAATTCATTGAAAATTTAATGTATATGAGCTCAGCAACAAAAATAAGTTCTCAGTAGCAGAAATAATTTATAACAGCCAGCCAGCTCGGCCTCATTACATGTACGTTTAACCTTCCCCCCCCCCGAATCTGTAGGCTAACCTATCTCACCTTGATGACCCAGGGTCATCTAATGACCCTTGAGATGGTAACCAACCAATGTAAATACACTGTAAATACACTGTACCGTGAACTATGTAAAATATGTCTAAATGTAATGTTTCTGCTTTTGTGAACTATGTATAATATGTCTAAATGTAATGTTTCTGCTTTTGTGAACTACTGTATGTATAATATGTCTAAATGTAATGTTTCTGCTTTTGTACTGAAGTGGAGCCTTTGCAAAGGAGTCTGTGACTCAAAGGACTGTAATTCCGAAATGTTGAATAAATAAATAAATAAATACTATGCCAGAAAAACAGCATTAATTTTAAACATATATGATCTCAGCAGCAGAAATACTTTATCACAACAAGCCAAACTAGTTTTAAAAATGACAAAAGAAAGATGGCACTCACTTAATGAGACTTCTGCATTTAGCTAAGTCTGGAGCAGTTTCAATATATGAAGCTGCACTGTAGGTCCAGTCATACAGCCATCACTTTATCTCCAGGAGGAGCATTAATGGGATCGCTAATCACATTTAATTAAGTCAGCAAATCGGGCAAGCCTGAAAAAAAGGCTCATTTTAAACTTCTCCCTTCAATGTGCTTTGCAGCATTATATTTATAATATCTAGCCAAACTAGTCAGCAAATTGGACTGCAAAATACAAACCTCAGCCTTAGAACAGAATGAGGTTTGCAAGAACATCAACAGGAGAGCTAATGGCATTTAATTAAGTAGAGCAGAAGGGACCGCAAAATGCAAATTGCAGATGATCAGCACCGATCAGCAATAAAGTAACACACAATTATTGCAATTAGCACATACCCAAGAATGCAGTACATCAAAAGCACAGTCAGGGAGCTACAGAGACAGCACAAATTCGACGGTGAGAAAAATTTTAATTTGATCCAACTGCAAATGCAAATAATCCAGTTTATAGCCACAAAATCAATCATTTTTACCTGTACCTTCACAAACCACATAAAATGGCTTTGCCAGCCGCATGTGGCTTGCAATCCATGAGTTGGACAGCCCTAGGTTATAGGTTAAAGGAGGGCATAGTGAAAGCAACAAACCTGTGTGTCAAACAAGTGAGCAAAAGCAAGAAGAAAAAGAGAATGCTATGGTTCTCAAAAGAGGTGACAGAAAGGTAAAGGCAAAAAGGGTAACATTCAGAAGGTATAAGGAGATGCAGAGGGAGCAGGGTAGGGAAGTGTATCAGAGGAAATAAAGGGAAGCAAGAAGAACAGTAAGGAGCACAGAGGCACAAACAGAAGAGATAAAAGCCCAGGCAGTAATGAAAGGGGACAAGACTGTTTTAGTATGTAAGTTAAAAGAGGTGGCCCTAGAGAGGGATTGTAAGGTTGAAAAAGGAAGTTATTGTGCAGATGGAGACAAGGGAAAGGCAGACATCCAGAAGAAAAAATTTGGTTCTGGGTTCACAGAAGAAAGAGAAGGGGAGGGGCCACAAAAATGTAACAGAAGCAGTGGTGGGACGGAGAGAGGATAGACACTAGTCCACTTTTGGAAGAGAAAGTCCAGAGGGGTCTTGCTAATATGAAAGTGGACAAAGCAATGGTGCCAAATGGGGTGAATCCAAGGTATTGAGGGAGCTTCAGGATGTACTGGATGCACCTTTGACAGTCCTTTTTAACAGCGTATTGGAAACAGGTGTGGTTCTGGAGGACTGGAGGAGACATGTGTTGTCAAACTTCACAAAAGTGGTAGCAGGGAAGGGGCTGGCAATTAGAGGCCAGTCAGTCTGACATCGGTGGTGGTAAAGTTAATGAAATCACTGTTGAAAGAAAGGATTCTGGAATATCATGAATCCAGTGGGTTACAAGACCCAATGCTGCATATATTCACATGTGAGAGGTCTTATCAAATGAATCTGATAGATTTCTTTGACCGGGTGACCAAGAATCTAGTTAACAGCGGAGCAGTGGCCATGGCCTACCTGGATTTCAGTAAAGATTTTCAACACCATTCCACACAGAAGACTAGTAAGCAAACTGGGTAGCTTAGGAGTGGGTTCAACAATGGTGAACTGAGTAAAAAAGGGGTATGGGGATAAACAGCAGAGGGTGGTAGTGAATGGAGTTCACTCTGAGAAAGGGAGGGTGACCAGCAGAGTGCCTGGAGGATCTGTGCTGGGACCAGTCCTCTTTAATGTCTTTATAAGTGACATGGCAGAGGATGTGGAAGGGAAGGGCTGCCTCTTTGCAGACGACACTAAAATCTACAATAATGTGGACACTCCGAGGTTGTGGAAAGGATGAGCAGACACTTGAGAAAACTTGAGGAATGGTCGAAGGTAGAGCAGCTGGGTTTCAATATGAAAAAGTAAAAAATAATGCAACTGAGACAAAGAAACCTAGAGGCAGAGTACAAAATGAGCAGAGTGGTATTAACAACCTCCAAGCAGGACAGAGCCCTGAGGTAATCATATCTGATGATATAAAGGTGGCCAGGTAGTATGAAAAGGCAGTTGGGTGAGCTAGTGGGATGATGGGAGGGGTTTTACTGGCAGAAAGAGGGAGTTGGTGTTCCCTCTGTATTGCTCACTGGTAAGACCCCACCTCTAGCACTGTGTCGAGTTCTGCAGACTACATCACCAGAAGAACATTGACAAAGTGGAAACAGTCCACAGGAGGGCAACTAAAATGATGCAAGGTCTGCATCACAAGTTCTATGAGGAGAGAATAAAGGACCACAATATGTACATCCTGGAAAAGGGGGGGGTATAATAGAAACCTTTAAATACCTCATGGTGTAAACAAATTACAGGAGGGAAGTGTTTTTTTAGAAAAAAAAACATACTCAAAGAAAAGGGGACATGTTATGAGCTTGAGGGGGTTATATACAGGACAAGTGTGGGGAAATACTTCTTGACAGAACGAGTGGTAGATCTCTGGAACATCCTTCCTGAGGAGGTGATGGGGGTGAATGCTGGTGGGGTTCATGAATGAATGGGACAGACATAACAGAATCTTAGTGGAAAAGAAGGGTGGGAGAAGAATGGGCTGGAGATCAAATAGTGTCTGCAGTGAAATTGTACTGTTAGGTAGGGAAAAATGGACAGCTTGGGTAGGCCAAGCAGTCCTTATCTGCCATCAGATTCTATGTTTCTACTCACCCCTGCAATTGCTTATGACACTAGGGTGGACATCTCCTTTTCTGAAAGATGCTACCCTCCAGTACCCTATTTATGCCTTTTAGATATTTGTAGGTTTCTATCATATCTCCCCTGTCTCTCCTCTCCTCCAGGGTATACATATTGAGGTCTCCCAGTCTCTCCTCATATGACTTTTGGTGTAAGCCCTGTACCATCTTTTGTTGCCCTTCTTTGAACTGTTTCCATTCCTGCACTGTAGTGGCTCCATGTCAATACGGTGAGTATTTATCACCGAACATCAAAACGGCAAATCCAGAATGGCGAGGACAAAATCAGCAACTGCAATTATGCCAACCACCAAAATGAGTGACTTCTTAAGCTAAATGACACCCAAACTGTGGCTGCACTACACTTGAAACTGCCATACTTCTCAGATATTGGGACAGCTCATGAACCAAGTACTCTCCCAGCACCAACTTTCGGTACTCATTCAGATCCCAATATTGCTGTCTCCTTACAGGGCTCCCAGCACCCGATACAAGATCATGCTACCTTAACTGACATAGGGGGCTAGGCCCCCCACACCCCCATGGGAGGCTGCACCCCCCCCCCTCCGGACCCTCACTATCTCTATATATTCCACTCCAAGGTGCTCCTTGACACTGGGATATGTTATTATTCGAAAATCACCCTTTCCTCCTTGTTGGTATTTATTTTAGGTCACTGTTAGTTATTTTGCTTTTGTGCCTTTGCCATTTCAGTGTCACCATAATAATTTTGCCGTATCGATGTGTTACCTACTGTAGCTTGCCTGTAAGTCAATTATTTTGTTACATTTGTTTCCACATTCTTGCAGTTTTGAACATTGTACTTTATATTTTGCACAGTTCTCTCCTCTTCTCTTTCTCCCCAGGATGTATCTGGAAATAAGTTGATACCAACTCAATATGTCTTTTCTGGTAAACCATTTTAAATAAATAAATACATTTTTGTTATGCCATGGAGTCATACTTTATGTGCTTAAAGTTGCAATATCTGTTAGAAATAAATCCCACCATATAGTTTTCATCTTCTTTGTATTTTTGATTTTCACAAATATTTTAAAAACAACTTTTATAGCTAATTTAATTTTGTAATTAATGACACACATCTTAAAGATGGCTGCCATTAGCAATTTTTAATATCTGTTCTACTGAGGTTACCTGTTTAATGCAAATGCTAGATATAAATTATGGATGTATTTGGATGGTGCTACCACATTTCTTTTTTTTATCATTACATTCTTTTCCCTCCTACCAACAGAGCAGGCTGATGGTCATTTGGCCGCCTGCACCTGCACTCCCGGACCCGGTCTGGTCAATGTCAATGACACATTCTCCTGTACACAGGCCAGCATGCAGTTTCCCCACCCCCATGGGGACCTGGATCCTGATACCTGGGGGGTGCACCTCTCATGTCCAGGGGTGCAGCGCATGGCCATCAGCTGCCATGACCACCCTGCAGTTTTCTGCTTGGATTTTTTCCCATGGAGCTGAATGTTCAATGGTGTCGGTGTACTGCCATGCTGCTGCCTGCCGCACTCCAACCCTCTGCTGTATGCCACTACATGTAGTATCCCTGACCTCCACCAGTTGCAGCTGCAGAGCAATGAAGACCCCTTGCCCATCCCAGAGGGAGGAGAACTGTCAAGGGACACTCAATCCTCCCTCTACCCCCGCCAACCCCCAACGGCCGAAGTCCATTCCTGATCCGAGGTCGTCAGCATGGCACGAGGTATGGCATCCAGTGCCTCAACCCTCAGTGCCACCAGACTGACTACCACAGGTTTCTGATGGTAAACAGCACTGCACCAGGATATTTAATATTTACATGGAGGGCATGGTATAGCAGCAGGAACTTTAAAAAAACGTCTTAACCCCATAGCCTCCTTCAGACATAAAAGCAAACAAATAGAAAAATGGATATAGTGATTTTTTTTTTTGCTAGAAACAACATTGTTGCTGAAAAAAGAAACTGGAAAGGCTTTAAGCCTGAGGTTCAGTGGGTGGAGCAACAAACGTCACTCCCCCATCAGGCCTTAAAAAGTCACTCCTCCTGGACTGTTCCAGGATTCATTCTTCGTTGTGGCCAGAGGCACCACTCGTCCTCACTCCCCTCCCTTCTCCTCATTTGGGCTTTCAACCAAGTATCCTTGGCCACCTCAGGCCACCAATTTGTTCTCCCCTGACCCTTCCACTTTCATTTTCTCCCCACCTTCCCTGTACCTCGTTCTGCTTTCCCATTTGCTCCTCTTCTGTGTTCCACCTGGGCTCCAGGCTCCTCGATTTCTCACCAGCACTCAGGTATGCCATCTCCTGAGAGTACCCGGCACCTGGCTCCAAGCTTCTGCTCAGTCTCCGACCTTCTCACCCTGGTCCTTGTTCTGTGCTCTTTCCCTCTTCTACACTCACAACTCTGGTTCACTTCCAAGTGCTCCCTCAGTGGTGCTCATTTACTGTGGCTATTCTCCACCCCCCCATACCTTGTTTTTGTGGCAACGTTCCTTCAGTTGGAGGGTCCTCATTTTCAACCCCTTGTCTCCCTGCTGCCACTCTTCATTCAACTCATGGTGCACTTTAGGTGCACCGTCACCCTCCATGCCTGGCTTTTCCCTGCTCTCTCTCCTTCCATTCTCTGCCCATTCAAAATATTTATTTTGTTCTTGCTTCTCATTTTTGTGGTGATGTTCCTCCAGTCGATGGTCCTCATTTTCAATCCCTTGCCTCCTCGCTGCCACTCCTCATTTGCCTTGCAGGGCACTTCAGTTGCGCCATCACCCTCCATGTCTGGCTCCTCCCAGCTCTCTCTCCTTCCCTTCCCTGCCCATTCAAACTGTTTATTTTGTTCTTGTTTCTGGCACTTTTGACACCTAGTTGTCAGTTCATTGTTTTTTTTCTTTAATACCCTCTTCCAGATATTTTCTTATTCTTGTTCTGGCTCTCTTTTGTGCTGTCTTTGACCTGAAAAAGAATTAGGATAGATTATGTTGGTAGCTCATTAACTAACCACCACTTAGCATGTTCATGCCACACCAAGTACAGTTGTCATGAAGAAACTGATTTTATGAGAGGAATGTGTTAAAGGACTAGGATTACTGCTCTGCTTTCAATGGCTTCATGATATGTGTATCTTTTTACCATTTTACTAGCCCCATATTTTGATCAAAATGCTGAAAATGTATTGTATATCAAACCTACTAAATGCCTTAGGGGTTCTCCCTTTCTGGGCCTTTGTTAAAACATCTCTTTAACATAGGTACCTTACTGGTCAATCGTTCAAGTCCCATCTCATTAACAATTCAATGATGCTGTAACCAAAAAAAAAAAAAAAAACTTATTTGAACTTTTGATATGCAATTCCTTATCTCTACCTATCTGGGACCCACTCTCTGTAGAACACTCTTGTTACCACTGGGAAGTGCTACTCATTCTGGCCCTTTGCTGAGTTTTTGAAGGCTGGTGTTCTGCTTTCACTGCCCTCCTGTTCCATCTTCCCTCCGTTCCTCTCCTTCTCTGACCTATGCTTTATTTTGGAGGGCTTCCCTATCCTGCCATCCTGCTACACCTCTGCTATTCCTGCCTGCTACCATCATACCCTACTCATTCACATCACCTAATATTCCCTCCTGCATATCACCTTGCATACGTGTCTCCTCCTTCAACCCTATTCCCTTGTTCTAGTCATATCTATTCAGATGTACTCCTGATACTGCCTGCCTCACCGTTGGCTGCCAGCTTCGCCTTGCCACTTTCACTCCTATCTTCATGCAATTTTATCCATTCCTAATTTTGCTCTCAATGAACCTGGTTGACATGCACTCCCATAGTTACCAATAACGGTAGCTTCCTCGTGACTTGAGCCTGGTTCTCCTTCGCTCAGTCTGACCTCAGGGTCTATTGATTCACATTGATTAATTTAGCATACCTTTCAATGGGTCTTATGCTACCTCATCAATCTGCTCTCCACTCAGAGACATGCCTTCCATGCCCATTGCTCCTTGGCTCAAGGATAGCCTGGAGCTGATGGTCTTGCTCTGCACACATGAAGTCCGCATCTGGAGCATGCAAAGCTCAGACCGGGGTCCTTCTCCCTGGCCCATAGTGAGGATGGCCTCGCTCTGGGTGGACCTTCAGTCACCCCTCATACCAACGACACCTCTGGATGTAGAATTTTTGACATCCAGCTGAAAGGGGTGGGACTGTCATCATCAGAGCCCCTTTGACTGCCCAAGTGGGTTTGGAGGCACCCTGTATGCTAGTCTTCACCAAGACCACCTCTGGTTCACCTGGTCTGTTTCATAGGCTTGCATAGGTCAGTTGAGTGCTTCATCAGCCATCTCTCTCTTCTTTTGCTTTTGAGTGTCTAGTTGCAGACACATCACTCACAACCCTCAACGGCTGTCCAGTTAGAAGGTCAGTGCGAGAGCTTCCTCTAAATTGAAATATTTTCTTCCTCCCTCAGTCTCGACTCTAAATTGCAGTAGCTGAGCTGTCACTAATCAAAACTTCCTTCAGCCTGGAGGGAAGGCAGCCTAGGCCTTGGATCCCCAGAGATTTCCACCTCAAAGGGGGATATTCTTCTCCCCCATGCCAATGGCCATAATATTAGACAGGGTTAGTGTTTTCATAGGTTCCGTAGTTAGGTTTCACCGTTGGATGTAGTCAAATGGTGGCCTCGGCTATTTCCTCTCTTCTTAGGAGTTCACCCTTCTCCCTCTTGTCAGCTTTCCTTTCATATCTTGTTCTCATCCTATCTCGTTCTTCTCCTGTTAGTCCCTTCTATGCATATCTCCTTACTTTCCAGTCTTGACATATTCTGATTTCTCGCCTCTTCGATGCTTGACATCCTTTTGGATATTCTTTTTGGGCTTCTTTCTAAGCTACCTTTAGCCAAGAGAATTATTCCTGCAGCACCTATAGGGGGAGAACCCTCATCTAGGGTTCCTTGCATCATACCCCAACAGGGTGGTATAGCCCACTGATAGAGAGGAGAACAGCCACAGTGTATCAAAGTCACACAAGCATACATATCCAGTTGTGTAAGCACAATTGAATGGGAAGGCTTTAAGCCTGAGGTTCAATGGGTAGAGCAACAAACAGCACTCCCCATGAGGCCTTAAAAGTCCATTCCTCCTGAACTGTTCCAGGATTTATTCTTCATTGCCCCACCACCCACCCCTACTCCTCCAGCAGCTTGTCTCTGTTTCCTGTGGGCTTCTTCCTAAGTTACCTTTAGCTAAGGGAATTATTCACATGGAACCTATGGGGGGGAACCCTCCTCTGGGATTCCTTGCATCATACATCTATATGGTGATATATCCCATGGATAGACAGGTGAACAGCCACAATGTATCAAAGTCACACAAGCATGCATCTCATCCAGTTGCGTAAGCACAATTGAAATGGTAATTTACACATTCTGCTGTTTTAAGTACTGTGATGGAATGGAGGGTATTATCAGCCATATTGATGGGGCCTGTATCTTCTCCCACACCACCAGCTTGTGAGCCAGTGCCCCCCCAATGCTCAGATTCAAAACATGGTCCAGTAATTGAGGCACACCTTTATGGCAATGCTAGCTGTCTCTTTGGTGTGTGTGAATGCCAGCAAGCCTGACACCTACACCTGATTACTCCCTTCCTCCTGTTGTGTGATGGTTGGAGTGGTGTTATTTTTTGAGATCATCCACTGGGAACCCATTGATCATGTTCCGTATATGTCAACATACCCTCTGTATTCTCAACTGATACTTCAAGATAAGCACTAGGCTTTGGTCTCAATTTATGGTGTGGGCAAGGGGTGTTTTATTGGAGTGTACTTCACTTTGTTGATCTGTCCTCTACTTAATCCATGTGTATTCACATACTTCAGTGCACCTGTCAGTCCAATGCACAACATTTGTAAGTTGGGTGATATGCATAGCAGTTGCAAGACATACTATGGAATTACAGAAATGACTTATGCTACTTTTTGATTTGTCTTAGGATCTTGTGGATCAGGTCTATTACTATAAAAAAGGGTATTACTGTTCATTATGCTTTCTCTACTCCGACACCTTATTTACACATGAAATCATAATCCTCTGCTTGTGACATTCTGATAATTTCTACTGCAACAGATTGCTATATCAAAAACAGATGATTCTCATGTAAAGTGAAGATAAGCAGGCAAAACACATAAAGACTAAGGGGCCAGTGAGACATCCTGTGTGTGAAAAATGGTAACATTGCAGTTTTATTTACATTTTACTGAGACATTAGTCTCTTTCAGGCCTTTTACTACTGATAGGTTCTCTAAAGCTACTGTAAAATTGCATGACTGCTGTAGTATAAACAGTGTTAAAAATGTCAAATGTCACTTCTGTTCTCTGTAAAAACATGTATGGAGAAATGTTCAGTTTCTTACAGGGTATTTCTGTCAGTAATGTGATAATGAATGCTTTCCACTTCGTATGTTGTAATGTTTACATAAAAAATATTCTTCTTTAACCATACAAGGTTGCCGAGCAACACTTTTTGATTGTCATTAAAAATAGCAATACAGTATATTTGTAGCCAAAAGAGATTTGTGCCTTGCAATTTAAACTGTTCTTATTAATTGAATGACTGTGAAAACACTTTTAACAAGTGTGTTGAAAAGCTTTTATTTACATAGACCCCTAGCAAAGCCAAAGTGAGCATACAAGAAAAAGATTTTGAGGATGGTGTCATGGATAAGTTTTATAACGTTAGAAATAGAGTCTTTATATTTGCTTGGAGCTCCCATATCTAGGTGGTCATTTTATTTTATTTCCTATTTCTTTCTTAAATTTTGTTAACCAATGTAGTGGGTCAAGAAAGAGAACAGTATTGCTCGCTAGAAGGGGTAATCCAGAGTGGCTACTGGCATGAGGAGCCATACAATGAGAATGCCTGCCTGATGCCAGTAGACTAGCAGTTGTGAATTGGCCTGAAGACAACAGGTGAGCTTGAGTGACATCAGCATGAGGAAAAATGCATGCTTTCCAGGCATAGTTGGGAGGAATCTGCTAATTCAAAATTCCTGGAAATCTCACATTTTGTGAATTTTGAAGATTTTTCTGAAATTCTGACTTTGGCAAAATTTGAATCTTCCAAATCTTACAGATGTGTTTGATGAATTTTCAACCCATTCCAGAAACTTTTCTGAATTGCAGAATGATACACATGAACTGTGGAATGGTATTTCTAATGAATTTCATAGCACAAGTTTTACATCAATTCACAATACTTATTCCAGAGTTCAGTGTGATCAGTTCTGTGGAACAGCCTGTCCTAAAAAGGGATACAGCAGGTAAATAATTTCTCCCTTCAAAACATAATCACCTTTAGCAGTGCTTGTAATCCGAAAGGCCTGCTAACTACTAAACATTTCAGCCCTACCCTAACAGACAGATAACAGTTAAAGAGGTATCCAAAAATTTTTTTTTTTAATCTGGCACTTGTCTCATACGTAAGTTTGTGCAGCAAGGTAAATATTTTGGCAAAGAGGGCACTACTATCCAAGTTTGCGAATTTATCACCTGTGCTGTTATTTGTAGTTTATGTGATCTGGTGCTCATGCTTATATTGAAAACTTCTATGGCAGGCAAAGTAACCAGTTCTTAAAATTGGCATTTTTTTTCAGATGTCTCTTATATACTCCCAAGAATCTTATGCTAGCCTCTTCGGGCCCCATTCAGAGATGCTTACTGATACACAGTTACACATACATCTAACTCAGTCATATGAGGATTAAAGTTTAATCACCCACACATCTTGCACTATTGTCTACAAGAGGGATTGTGAGCTGGTATTAAGCAGGCAGAGTCTTTATGAGCATAATGAGACAAGGAATAGGGATAGAGTGCACACAGACAACATACATACACAACTTCTCAAAATGATTAACCGGAGGCAGCTCTGTCACCTTGCAGTAAAACCAAATACTGTAGTTTGGTGAATCTAACTGGGAATTCAGACATTCTGCCCTGGGATGGGGGGTGTTGGAGGCCATTAACAGCAGAGCAATTGGATCTGCAGGAAGGGGCAGTTATGTGAACCAAATGGATAATAGGGATCAAAGCCACAGCATAACATGGTTATGTGAACTGTGCATATGGGATCAGAGGGATCAGAGCCATAGGAAGTGGCAGTTATGTGAGCAAGGTGGCATGGATTGGCCCCATAAGAAGCAGCTGTTATGTGGCCAGAAAGGGATCAGAATTTCCTTCTGCAGTGTGATAACACATTAATCCACAAGTCATAATTTCATTCTGCTGTTCTAAGTCAAAATTTCTACAAAAGATAATGAAATGCATTCCAAAGTATCATTGAAGCAAAATTCTGACTTTTGTGATAATTCACTGACCGAATTTTATTTTCACACTGGACTACTATCAGGAAAGGAGGATAACCCAGAGAAGTTTATCAAGATGCCCCAAAGGGCATAGATCCATTGTAAGAGGCCTGCAGGAGATAGAAACAGGGGCACTAGGGTAGTAGAGCATTGGTGGCCAATCCAATATGCAGTGGGTCAGTTGGCTCCTATTTAAGCATTCTTAGGGAATACAGATAAGGAATGGTATGATATGGGAGGATGGGAATAATGATGGAAGCAATTTCTGGAATAAGAGCAGATGATGGTTTGGAAAAGAGGAGGTACTAGGCACACTGGAGGACATGTACATTTTAAAATAAAGTATTTAACAGCATAGTGGTAGTCAGGAAGTCAGGTAGTAGGTAAAATGCTTATGCAATATAAATTGAAATTTGGAGTATCCTATCTTTGTCCTTGCTATGTGGACTATCACACTTTTGGAGTTGACAGGAAGCCTCTTAAGGAGTCTTCCATCCCTGGAGTAGTTGCAAGGGCACGGTCCTTTTAGACCAAGGGTACATTTGGCAAGATGTTCTAACACCAAGGAGTGAGATGTGCCATCAGAGGAGGAGGGGTAGATAGCAGAAACAAAGAAATGACCAGCCAAATGTCACTAAGGCATGTGTAGTTTAAAATGCCATTCAATGGGAGAGGAGATGTGTTGCCTGTTGCACCATCTAATCATGGGCCCTATATTTCAGTGGGACAGTGGGCTCCAGTGTCAGTATGTTTAGGGATCACAGGGAAGGACTGACAGGGTGCTGTAAGATTGGAATGATGATGGGGCAATTATTGGAAGGAGGAGCAAATCACTGACTGGGTAAGGGGGATCTTGACAGACTGGAGTTTGGTAGTGTGGAAAGTAAGGAACTGAAAGGTATATGGGTAATCTGGAAAACAAGCAGTATGCAAACTGCTTTTGTAACATAAGCAGAATTTTGGTGTATGCTCAATCTGTCCCTGATATAGGAACTGCCACTATTTCAGGGTGCTGCGGAGACACAGGATCCTTCTTGTGGAAGGCTCCACCCCTAAAGGTGCTACTCATATGAGCTCCCCTTAAACCACAGGTACCTTACAGAAGAAGCCAAAAGCACAGATATGATGAATGCAACATGTCCCATTAGGAGATGAAAAAGTCTGGAAAAGAAAATACAATATGAAGAGGAGAGTTCGGTAAGGAAAGAAAGACCACCATCCAACTCCAACTGTCACCAGAAAATAAAAGCTCCTGAAGAAGTACTGGGTTGGTCTGAAAGCTAAAGCATTTTGCTCTTTTTGTTACAACTATGTTGGTCCAATAAAAAGCATCAAATCATTTGCTTCTGGATCTGTTCTTACAAGGACCAATACGGTAAAAACTGCATCTGTATGTCAGAAAAATAAAGAGATTTTAGCAGTATTGGTCCTTATAAAAAAAGAGTTGCTGGATAGTTTGGTACCTTTTACTGGACCAACATTTATTTTTTTTTACTTTTTATTTAAACATTTGTTGACTGGGAAAGGCACACTGAGCCAAGGTTCATCTCCAGGTGCAACCCAGGGGGAAGGGGAACATGGAACATGTGTCTTGTACAAAGATGGCATAGTACACAAGTTTTGGGCTTAATAAAGTACTTAACATTTTAATTTTGACCTTTGGCAGAGAGTAAAGGGAATACCTGCTGTGGAGGAAATCTCCGGGGAATCAAGGATTTTTTTAAACATAATAAACTTTATTCAAGTTCAAAGATCACAGAGTATAAACAGATACAATCACAGAATACCATTTCTCAGGTGTAAAAATGAGAATAATTTACTATATATATATATATATATATATATATATATATATATATATATACACACATATGAACTGAAAAGAAACAATAAATGGAACCTACTAATATGGATTAACTTTAGCCAGCCATTAAAAATTGGTGAATGAGCAGAATATTCTGAGAATAAATGGCATGAAACATACACAACAAGCAAAAATCAAGAACACCCACCTAGTTACAAATAAAACCAAAAAGAAGAAACAAAGACAATCCAAACTAGGGAGTCTGCTGGTAGAAATAAAAAAAAATAACATTGTCCCAGTTCTAAGGCTGTTGGATAAGAATATCCAGTTCATCCCACCTGTTCTTACATGTAGGAATATTGTGTTGTAAACTGGCTATCAACTTTTCCATCCTCAAAAAAATTCATAATTTCAGCTCAGTGGATGGAGCCATGCCCTTCAGGAGCAATGCTGAATGGGACCATTAGGGAGCAAAACTCAGGAGCAAGAAGGCCTGGATGAATGAACCCATGAAGTGCAAGGGAGAAAACCTTGAGGGACATGAGCAGAAGGGTAGACAATGGGACTAGGCTGGAGACTGAAAAGGGCATTTGCACAGGAGTTGAGGGAATGTGGAGGAGGGTTAAACATGGATAGGTAGGTAGGATGAGTCTGGAAAAGAGGTTAATGCCAAGGTAGGCCACATGACAGGAATATGTAGCCCTAAATGTATTGGATACAGTAAGTGTTGAGCCCCAAGGAAAGAGCCTTGATTACCTCCAGGGCAGGGTGGTTGAAATACAAGAATGTATGAAGTGGTAGCTAGAGGTTCAATATAGGTGAAAGGGCCAAAGAAAGCACAAGGGGTGGAACATTGCCATGCAGAGTGGCCATGCTGCTGTCTTTGATACAGCCTGGATAAGTGGAAGCTGACTGCCTGAGCTTCGCTCTTCCCGTATATCAAGAGTTTCATAATTATGCTCTGCAGCCTAAAAATTCAAAATAAAAGCATCAAAACAGCAAAGAAGCTACTACAGAACAGCACAATAGACTCTTACAGAGAATACATCAGCAGTCCTGAGGCAATCAAGCAAGATGGCAAATAGCACAAAGCAGACAATGAGACCAGTAGCAGTAACAATGGAATTGGCATGATATCAGAACAATTAAAAAAAATCCTTAGTGAAATGTCTGCCCTAAGGACAACTGTAACAGCTGCAATCTCAGAAAGCAAGGAAATAAAAAAGTGGATGCCCAGGAGACCAAAATTAATTACTCTGAAGCCCATATAGCTAGCTTGGAGAGGGCATATGAAATAACGAAAAGGGAAATAATTAGAGATACCAGAAAATGGGAATATTTAGAGAACTATTCCCAGAGAAATAACCTCCAACTGTTTGGTCTACCTGAAGGGAAACATGGGAAAAAAACTGGGGGAATTCAGATTGCAATTTCTAGAGAACTATTCCCAGAAAAATAATGTCCTGCTGTTCGGTTTCCTTGAAGGGTACTGGAGGGTAAAAACCCAGTGGAATTCACCCAAAAACTACTTAAAACAATGTTCAATCTGCCCAATGGCCAGTCAAAGTACTTCACACAATGGACTCATCACAGCTTAGCCCCAAGTCAATCCCCAAGGAAAGTTTAAGATTCTTTATATTCCACTTCACCAATTTCCAAGAAAAGATATTTGCTCAGCAACAGGTGAGAGGGATACAAAATCTGACATACATGGGGTCCAAAATAAAACTTTTACCAATGGTCACAGCCTGAGTATCTGTGAAAAATAGGGAAAATCTGTAGACATAAAAGTTAGGCTACACAGGGTGAATACATGATTTCACCTTATGAATCCCACAAGACTACACATTTGGCTCAAATATGGGGTGCAGACATTCAACACACCAGATGCTGCAGAAGCTGAGCTAGCCACAATATTCCCTAACATATGCCCATACCAAAGCCCTACCCGCACTACAGCCAAAACTCCAGGTCCTAACTGAAAATACAAGGACCAAGGAAATAAAGATCAAATTGGAACAGTTCACTACACTGAATGAATGCTGGGAACTCATACAAACCCTACTCAAAATACAAAACGTACCTGATAATTAAGTGGATTAAGTCCTCCACAGCATATCAACTAGGCACTCCTAATTAATTGTTCCAAGCCACTAAGTACCATTTGAGTAGACACAGTTAAAGCACGGGAATACCATCCCACACATTGCCATCATGTATCATCCAATGGCCCTTACACAGTGGCAAAAGAAAAGACCTGTAGGGAAGCCATATTGGAGTGCCAGGACTGGGCAAGCTCCCAGAACACCAGTATGACAATCACCTGACTAGGGAACAGATTGTGGTCAATAGGCAATAAAGGGGGGAGTATGGGTAGGTGATCCCACATTGCAGGCTTGCGTAAAGAAACATGGTTTTTGCCTTCAGCAAGAAGACAGTGAACATCAGCACAGAGTAAGTCAAGGTAACCTTTTAATAATAAGTCTAAAAATTAGTTGTAAAATGCTCCTACACAAACAGACAGGAGCATTCATGCTATTAAATACCCCCTTACTGTTTCCCTCTGCAAATCAAGAAGGCTGGACTATGTAAGAAACTCAGAGTACAGACTATTGCCCTGGGGAAATTATTAATGTATTAATATGGCACAACAACTGGGTCTGATGTGTTGAAATAAAATAAATCAGGCAGGATGGTGATGGTGAATAAACATTCACATCCAGTGTAATGCTCAGAACTACTGGAAATATAATGGGGGATCTGAATATTAGAAAAAAAACTCAAATTACATGTAAAGGAATACTTCCCAGTCACAAGAAAGATTCCATTACAAAATGCCTCACCCTGTTTACATATTGAGGTGACCCCAGCACAACTAAATATATTTGATAGAAAGAGTGCATACAATAAAATAAATATTCAATATAAAAAGGAAGTGAATGGTCTCAGTGAAAATTAAATGTCTTTTTTTTCAAGTGATGCCAATAATGGTTCTGACTGAGCTCTCACTTTTAGGATTGAGAAATGTTTAAGACTGTAAATATATCTAAACATTGCTACCTGAAATAACAATATTTTTTCTTATGTTTATGTTGATACAAAACCAAAAGCAGTAACTTATATAAACTATAGCAAATTGATTGGGAGGACCTATGTTATTACTCAACTGAATGGTTGATTTACTGTACAAGGTGTATACACATACTGCATTCAAGGTTTTAAAATACCTCTGTTTTCATTGTTTTCTGATGATGCCAAAAAGTTAGCTGAGAGATAAACCATTACAGGAAGGTAAATAAGCTTAAAGGTAATCCTTATTGTGGAAGGTTTGATGGGTTGTGGCCATGCCTCTCGGCCCTTTTTCACTGAAATGGGAGACAAATACACTCAAAATCAGTGCTCCTAGGTCGGTCCTGTAAAAAAGCTTTCAGCTTAGTGTGCTATACCTGGTTAAACAACTAAATAAAAAAAAAATAAAAAAATGAGGGGTAATGAGGGACATTGACACTCACAATGAAAAGACACATCTGTGGGCATGGTGATGCTAGCTCAGGGCAGTGTGTAAACTGTGGTGTCTACTTACACAAAGATTATTCTGATTTAGCCTCTTGGAATGTTGCTGAATCACTGCCTCAAAGTTACAATTGGTGGCAAATGCTCTGTGTGGATGCTACAATTAAAACAGAGGCAGATAGGGGACCAAGCAATTTTGAAGGATATAGCAGGGATTGCCTCTAGTGGTCCAGAACAGTTGAGAGTTATGGTTATAACTGTTATAGTTAAATATTATTACAGAAAAGCAAAGTCACTATAATACTAAAATGGGAAGGGGGTAAGGGCAATAACTAGCACATGTTCTAGGAAACCACTGATAGCAAAATGCAGTACCAGGAGAGGAGCACTAAAGACAGGGTTGATACAACAACAACCACTTGGTTCTCTCAAACATACAGTACAGGCCTATTAAGAAGGACAACACATACTAAATGGAGAAAATGGAACATAGTTTTAACCATGACTATGTATCACAGTAAAATAATGGGTCTCACTTGGAATGTCAAAGGGATGCACACAAGGCAAAAAGGTTAGAAGTATTGCAAAATATCAAAAGGAATAATGTCCATGTGGCATTCATCCAAGAAACCCACATGAGTAGTGAAGAAGCTTTCATGATAAGGAGGTATTGGGTGGGCAAGCCGTTTGGAGCAGGACAGAATAGGAAGAAAGGAGGTATGCAGAATATCATACATAAAAACCTTTAATTTGAAGAAGAATACATGGCAACCCACCAACAGACATATGCTGGTAATGGCAGGCAAACTATGGCTAATGAAAATGGCCTTCATAAACATACAGTATATGGTCCAAATAATGACAGCCTGTATCTTTTTAATGAACTAACAGGACAACTTGCCTGCACCTCAGAATATGCCACAATTATAGGGGATGATATGAACCTAATTATGGACTTGGTCCTAGAGAGTATTAACCCAAGGTGAATACTGATGAGAAGTGCATCAGTTCTATCAGGGATTCTAGAAGAAAAAATACAATCTGGATGCTTGGAGAATTTTACATCTAAAGTACAAAGATTACACATTCAGGTCCACTGTCCATAAGACAGTGTCTCAAATCGATTATTGATTTATTCCAATTGATGGGCTAACAAGTGTAGTGGAGGCAACAATACTACCAATCTGTGTGTCTGAGTCTGATCACATTCAAGTTAGCATAATTCTAATGCTAGACATAACATGACCAAGATCACCCTTGTGGAAGTTTAACAACTACCTACTACACAATGAAAACTACAAGATGAACATCAAGAACAGGCACACCATCAAATAATTCTTCCAAAATAACCATCTGGAGGGCACAAACTGGGCAATCACATGGAATGCACTAAAATGCCACCTAAGAGGGAAATGTAAGGCAATATGTTCAGAAACTAAAAAGAATGAAACAGCAGAAAGAACAAAACTATTACAACTCACTAAATTAGCCATAGAGAAAATTGCACACAATGAATCTGAGGAAGCAAGGAATAAATGGGCAGAAGTCAAGAAGAAATATAATGAAAACTTACAACTAGTGACAGAAATGGCCAGAGGAAAGCAAAAAACCAACTGTATTTCTAATGATCTGAGAGCCACCAAAATATAGGTCCTCTGTCTCAAACAGGAATGAATAAAATCTAAAATAACATTAATTCAATGGGCTTATACAACTTAGAGTAGTGTTATGCTTGTGCAACTGTTGATAACTTTGGCCATTTGCACTCTCTGTTCCATGTGGAACTACCACCCTGTAGCTGTAGCGAAGGCATGGAACCCTCAAGTAGGATTCCACCCCTACTGGTGCTGTGGGAAGGATTCCCTTGGCTAAAGGTACCTTAGGAAGGGGCCCTGAGGAGAGAGGCATGTCACTGGAGGAGGAGGGGAGGGGAGGATGGTGGGGAAAAGAAAAAGTGCCTATGAATGAGGCTAGAAGAAACTGTCTAAAATAGCTCAGGCAGGGGGGGTAGCTAGATGCTGATCCCATTGAACTGCAGGCATATCCTTTCAATTCAATGGGCTTCAGTGACTAAATGTAGTGTTATGCTTGTACAACTGTTGATAACTTTAACTGTTCACACTCTCTGTTTCATGGTGAACTACCACCTTATATGGGTACCAAAGGTGAGGAACCCTCAAGGAGAGTTCCACCCCAAGAGGTGTCAAGGTAAGGATTCTCTTGGCTAAAGGTATGTTAGGAAGGAGCCCCAAAAAGTCAATTTCAGCAGGGGCACAATGCTGTTACTTACATTTCAGTGGGGCACAACACACTGGGAACTAAGTGAGGATGAAGACAAACATGCTAACACTAACACTAACTCTAACACTAATTAATCCTAACACAACTAACACTAACCTACATCAGAGGGCCATGGATATTCTGGCATGAATAAATATGCTAATTTAGCTTAAAAAATCACTGGTGTGCTCACACTTTTCTTTCTTGCTGTAACTTTGAAGTTTGCAACCTCCGTAGGGGCACCCTCCTCACTGTAGTGCACTGCTTCTTTACCTTTTGACTACATCAGAGGGGAAAGTAGCAGTAAATGGTGGGGGTTGGTGAAAGTATGGCTTGGTAAAAGTATGAAACAGCAAAATATGAGCCTGAATAAAACATGTACAGTAGGAATAAGGAGTACATGTACAGTACTAGAGCAACAATAAAACTGCTAGAAGCAAGCCTTGGAAATGAAAGTCAAGAGTTTGAAGCCAAGCACTGAATGAGCCAGGCATAAACAATTAAGGGTAGATGAGCAGAGGGAGACTGCTACAGCATGGAGACAGTTGGTGGAACTGAGGGTACACCGGAAACAATTACAGAGAACTGAAGGATAGCTAATGTGAGGCAACAGCAATATGAAAGCTGGAAAGCACAAACAAGCAATGTGGACACAGGATGCTAGGAAAAACTAGAAAAGCAAAAAAGAAACAAACAAATGCAAACACAAGAACAAGAGCTAGAGGGAGCAGAAACTAACAACTGAGAAAGAAGCACAGACAGGTTGCAACCAGAGGCAAAATACTGACCTAGAAGCAGGAGAAGCACACACCAGGCGGAGTCCAGCATAAGCCAGCAGAAATCCAGGTACAAAGGAAGGTAGGAGACAAACACAGCAGAGGGGGGGGGGGGCAGAGCCCAGGGAGAGGTCAGGCAGAATCTTCAGCTGCAAAATAAAAGTGCTTCAGATTGTCTGAAAGCCATGGGCCCTGGGAATACTTAGACAAATTCCAAGAGAATGCACCATTTACTACAGTAACAGAGCAACAAGCTGAACAGTTGTGGATTTTCATCACAACATTGATGTCATCAATAAGTGAACTACCCATGGGAAAAGCTCCAGAAGAAGATGATTTCCCTTCTGACTTCTGCAAAAGATACTCAGAAGATCTTGCTCCTGCTTTGAAAGAATTCATCAAAGAAACAATGGAAAAAAAAAGATTACCAGAATCCATGATGTATCAATCATACTAAAACCCAATAAGAGTAAAGAAAAAATGTGAAAACTATAGACCAATTACTTTGCTTAACTTGTATGCAAAGATATTCACAAAAACACTGGCCACCAGAATACAACATATAATGCCTAGCCTAATTAGCCCTCTGAAAATCAGATTTATGTAAAGATGACATGTCTTGGACAATACAAGAAAGTTAACATATTTAACAGAAATTGCAAGAAATGTAAAAACTCCAGCAGCATTAGTGACATTAGATGCAGAAAAAACATTTTGACCTGTTGGAATGACCTTATTTAAATCATTGGAAAATACAGCATTGCCCTGGTCTTTACTAAGATGGTAAATTACCCTCCCAGGACCCCTAAAGTGATGGCATTAATGAATAGGCTCAAAGTAAAACCCTTCAGGCTATGCTGAGGCACAAGGCAGGTTAGCAGCCCTCTACAACCTGGAACATGAACCACTATTACAAAAAATACAACGCAACAAGAAACTAGCTGGAATTAACTACAACAATAAACAACATAAAATTATGGCACATGCAGATGATGAAATCCTATTAGTTATGAAGCCAAGAGAATCAATAGAAAGATTATTAATGGTGCTGCAGGAATTTGGCCAGCTGCCAGGTTACAAACTAAATGTGGGAAAATCAAAGATACTGCTAATGAATCACATCTGTAACAGAAGGAAGGTTGAAGATCTAGATCTAAAACAGTGCTCAAAAGTGGGGAATTGAGTTATGTCTTCAGCAAAAAATCAAACAAAAAAACAGTGCCTTAAACACTCCAGAACTTCTTCAAAAGCTCAAAAATGACATGGACAGGTGGAACAGATTGCCATTAGGCATGGGTCAGAGAATGCATTTAGTCAAAATGAATCTGTTTCAATGGGTGTTGTTCCTTATGAGCATGTTACATGCAACAATCCCAAATGAATGGAACACAAGGCACTTGAGTTAATAACCCAGTACTGACACTGTGGTGCAGCATTGGGGGTGCTGCACTTCTGAGGTGCCATCTTTCGGATGAGATGTTAAACTGAGGTCCCATCTGCCTGTTCTGGTGGTAGTTCAGGTGGATGTTAAAGATTCCATGGCACTTCTTGAAAAGAGTAGGGGAGTTCCCCAGTGCCCTGGCCAAATCTCCCCCCATTCACTAAAAAATACCGCCAGCAGCTTAATCTGATTCAAGGTCGGTTGGCATTCATCTGTATCCCCCTCCCCGGGTCATGCCTACAAATAGGCAGAATTTGTCTAGTGCACTTACCCGGTCAACAAAAACTAACTAAATAAAAATAAATAAATAAAATAAAAATAAATAAATACATAGTTCAAAAGCTAATAACCAACTTCATCTGGGCTGGTAAAGGAGCCAGATGTAAATTACAGAGATTAGTCAGGTTTGCTGAAAACGGTGGCCTTTTGTCCCAGGCAACTGTGCTATGTAGATGCGTATTGTACATAAATGGCTAATACAAAAGAATCACCATATACCAACAACATACTGTATATACTTTCTTGGGTAGAGGTAGAAAGAGAGATCTGCAGAACATCCAACTTGGAAATCAAAGTTCTGGTTCATCGCATGTTACCTACAGCAATGGAAAAATGACCTCTACACTAAGCTCATGGAACATTCTGCAAAATTTTGAAACCGGTTCTATTTTCAAATATGCACTAGTTTAGCTTTAAGGGGGCTACAATAATCTGAAAATTAATAATCACACATTGAGAAATGTTACCTGAAAAGAAAAAGGAATGAAGTCAGTGACACAACTAGTAGTGAATGTCAAATTCACTACACTTAGAGAACTACAGATTGTTTTCAGTCTTAGACAAATTGATGCATATTTTTTGTATTACAAGTCCAGCATACCACAAGGAAACACTGGTGAAAGAGGAATCTAGTAGAATCTACAGATTCATTATCTGAGGAAATAAACAATATTGTACTACAAGACTGTTCACTGTCACAATCTTTTGCCGGTTTGATTTGTAAGTTTTATGAGAAAGCTGAGGAAACAATAGCACAGTGGAGCAACACACTAAAAATGGACAAAGTAAAGTGGAAATGGAAAGAAATTTGAAACTTTTTGAGGAGGGCAATTTCAATACAAGATGTTAAAATTCAACAATTTAAAGTCATGAATAACTTACCTGTATCTGTATCCCACAAAAACTATTCTAAATTAGGAAAATACCACCCCAACATATCATAAATGCAGCAAAGAGGTAGGTACTCTGAAGCACATACTTTGGGACTGCTCAGACATAAGAATCTTTTGGGATGAAATTAAAAGTAAACTTAACCTGTCACTGGGAATACAAGACTTATTCATCCCAGAAATCTGCATTCTGGGGAAGGTGACAGACTGGAATGTTACAGAAAGTGGAAGATATGATGCTTGATTTTCAAAGAACCGGGTATTATGCAAGGTGCCTGCATCAAACATAATTGACACAAGCGCCCCCTCATATCAAAAGACGCTGCAGTTCTGACTTTCAAACATGGTCTGCATCAAAAACATGAGCCATTGCACTAAACTGGCACTGTGTCAGCCCTGTGACTGAAATCGGTGTGTGCAAGGTCACAGGAGGTCTTGCGCCATGGTGGGGCTGCACCATCCCCTTTTTCTGTAATTTTGCAAGCCCCAGGGATCTCTACTTAGATTAGCTTGTAGGTTGTCTAAGGGCCCTGTACCATTACATGACAATGTGGTGATTTGGGAAGATCCTACCAGGAGGGGACCACGGCAAGATGGAACAAGGAGGGGTGCCCTAGGGGGCATGTGGGAGATGGTGGAAGACCAGTGCGGTGATGTAGCAACCGACTGGGGTGCATATTGAAAGACTGACAGTCTATTGGCTGTTGGACTGGGGAGGTCTCACAGGGAGGGAAACTGACCTGACCCCAGGTGAGCATAGATGTTGCACCTGCCCTAGAGGTGACATGAACGATAAGCATGTAAATGGGATGCTTTGGCTGCTGGGTGAGAGCTGCCAGAGGTGGAGGCAACCTTCTCTGGGCACTGCAGCAGTCACATAACACCCAGAGACCCTGCATTGTGGCAGACTACCTCTCACGTACAGGCTTCTGGCTAGTGGCACATCTGAGGCAGGTGCCATGACTGTGACCACCTGGGGCCAGGTCAGTTTCCCTCCATGTCAAACCTTCCCAGACTGCCAGCCAATCTACTGCTAGTCACTTGAAACATGCACTCAGACCAGGTGCCACAACACCATACTGGTCTTCCTCCATCTCCTCCATGCCCCCTAGGACACCCCCTACTCCTTTCTGCCCCAGTTCCCTCCTGCCATGCACAGTCACACACACCCCTTTATGGCACTTCAAGTATTGCACGAGGAGGGAGGCCAGATCCCTGCAGCAATTCCTCCAGGAGTGCCAAATGTTTGGTGCTAGCTTGCGGTTGCAGTGACACCTGGGTTTTTGGTGCAGGGCCCCACTTTTATTAAATTGGGCACAGTATCCCTGACACACCAGAAGTTTGCCACAGCCCTAGACAGACACAGTTCGTGTCACTCTAAGGATTTTTGAAAACTGAGTCCATGGCATCTATCTGATAGCAAATTTCACTAAAAGACAAATGCTTAAACTGTGGTTGAATAAAAGAAAGCCTACAGTAGGTACAGTATAAAGAATGGTTACACGATGCCCTGGAAGCACTTAAGACTTGAAAAAATAGCTCAGAGCTTAAGAAATGCATACAATGCATGCATAAGGAAATCTGGTCAGACAGAAGCACTAATTGCTACTCTACTGAGTCGCAATTAACACATGTTGCTCTGGTTATGTAAATGTCCTTCATGTTGCTTGTCACTGCCAATATGTTTGTATGTGAGAACCAACACACACAACAAAGCCGTCTCCGAGTTCTCTCCCGGTAGTTACCAAGAAGGTATAAATGACGAGAAGAATATTAAATATCCTAGGTACTATATCTTGCTTTTTCTCCAGGAAAAGTGATATAAAGTATAACATCATCATAGGCTATATGAACCAATCAGAAATTTAAAAGAAATTTAGAAATTGCACCACATAGTATAATTGTTATAGGTTTTTATTGTTAGATGGAAGATGTATTTTTTGTCCTATAACAGCTGAGTGCATGCATGAGACCACCATGATTAAAGGTTACTAAGCTAAAGTTAACCAGAGATGACAAACAATCAGGAAGATAATTAAATGAAAGTCCTTTTATTGTGAATTGGTTTATGTTGTACGTGTTATGAGAGCTGACAAACTGAACATGAGAAAATGTCACTGTAACTCACTATGAATGTGATGTTTGTTGTATCGCTATGAAAAAAAATAAAATATTATTTACAAAAAGAAAAGACTGGCCACCTGCATGATAGAGAGGAGGCAAAGGCAAGCAGAAGGCAGGATGGGGCAGACCAGAGAGCCATGGTGAATGGCCAGTCAGTTGAGCTGAGGTCAGCAGGGGCAGAAAACAGTAATAAGGTCCAGTCAGGGGTCTGAGGCAAGGTGGGAAGGCAGGAGGCAGAGCAGCATAAAGGAACTAACAAAGATACTCAGGAGGCTGGCAGAGAGTAGCAGAGGAAGGAACCATGGGGACAGGAGGGGAGGCAAAAGCAGAGGGGGAGAGCACAGCAAGCAAGATGGGCAGGATCAAAAAGATAGAGCAACTGAACAGAAGCAGAAGGCCAAGGGAGAAGGGCAAGCCATGAGAGTCAGAAGGCAGCCAGCACAGAAGAGCCAAGAGGATGATTAAGAAGAATGTGGAATCACAGTATTGGGGATATTTGAGTAAAACACTAGGTGGAAAAGTCAAAGCTAGAAACTCAGCCTTTTTGAAATAACAGCACCATTAGTGCAGCACTAATGCAGGGTAACAACAGGGAAACACTCTCAACCAAACACCATAGCACAATGAGCACAGATCTTATGTAGGAGGTGTGGTTTGGAAGCTGAAGGGGCTGCTTATAAGGCTTTACTGACCTAAAGGACCAATCAACATAATTTGAAACACAAATAGGATTTTTTTTTCAAAAGACTTTGAAGAAAAGGTGTAAAATACCAAATGGACCATAATTGTCGTAAACACATTTTTGTGAATGGGCAAAGGAATGACAACAATATAGAGAATAATACATGGGGTGATGTATTTAATGAGATTTTACACACACCCAAATTGTTGGATGCTACATAAACCCCAAGAGCAAAGCTCAAGGGGTTGATTTAAGAATCCAACATCTCAGGTGTGTGTAAAATCACAAACTAAACACATCACCCCATCTTTTATTTTATATCCCTGCTGGGTATTGTTTTTTTTCCACAGAAATGATATAAAATAAAAAGAAATATCTGTGCAGCTGTGGTCTACTCAGGGTTCAGCATGGTCTGCCATTGGAATCAGATGGAGAAAGAAACGTTTCCCTTTTTTTTTCTTCATTTTTTTAAAGTAGCCCAGTTTAAAAGTACTTTGTAGCCCAGTTAATTTTTTTTCAGTGAACTTACCTCCATCTCCAAGTGGCAGTGTGACCAGCTCTAAAGAATGATGGTTGGCAGTGAAGAAGGGAAGAGCAGAGGCTGGCACATGCACAGAAAAAGGGAAACATGGTGTGTATTCACCGATATAACCCACAGGGTAACAACAGCAAATTATAACTGGGTTTTCTTTAGGGAAAAAACAATACCCAGTTACTATTGATGCAATTAAATTCCTGTCCAAAAATGGAAAAACAGTCGTGGGGCTTGAACAAGACAATCATCCAAGCTTGAGACATTTAGAAGAACAAGGAACAGTACACAAAAGTAAAAATTAGTGCATATATACATATATATATATATTAGTGCATATCTATATAGGGCTTACCCTGATTTTTAAGAATGTTTCAGTGACTGATTTTATCATATTGTTTATTTTATGTATTTCTTTTATTTATGGTGAAAGCGCTTTTGTTTTGGAAAGGCTCTTTTTAAAAATAAAGAATGATTTGATTTGAGATATATATATATATATATATATATATATATATATATATATATATATATATATATATATATCAAGACCTGCTGAATAGCCTATGTATGTATATCATTTTATTTTATATTATCATACAAAAGCAACGGTATTGAGCAAGACAAAGCTCCTTAATAGTTGAAAATATAAAAGGCATGCTGGCATACTGTATGGCAGTGTACATTCTACTGAATAGTGTAATGTACCCTATGTTCCACGGAGTAGGTATTTACATAGAGAATAATGCCTGTGTAGGTGTGAGTTATGGTGATTTTTCACACACCCAAGGTGTGTGATAATCCACAAACCCCAAGAGCAACACTCAAGGGGTTTATGAGATTATCACACACTGAGTGTGTGTGAAAAATCATCATAACACAAACCTTGCACAGGTATTATTTTTTATAATTATTGGTACAAGGGAAACAATGGCAAAGCTGCTGGAGTAGCTTCAGACACAGATCTACACAGACACCCACACACATCCACACAGACACACACACACACACACACACACGCACACAGCCTGTTTTTGATTTTTTTTCATCACAGTGTAAACCTCAGTAGCAACAGTGATCAGCCATGCTCCATTCACAATGCAATGGCTAGCAACTGAAGCCACACTCCGAGACTATGGATGACAGGATCAACAGATAGAATTTACATTTTGTAATGGCAGAGTCAACCCGATAAACATTGAAGTAGTTTAAAAAGTCACCTGCCATGGCAATGAAGGTTGAAGGATCAGTGTGGGTGCTCCATAATGGAAAAACGGAGATGTCATGCTTCTTCAGGTGTTCAGCCTGCCTACACAAAAACTTAGGGCCAATGAGGTGGCACTCTTCAAATGACGGACACTAAATGCCATAATAATCAGTTCTACCAGTTATTACAGCATTTAAACACATATCGACTCTGAGCATTAAAGGGGAGTCACAAATAATTACTGTACAGTAGTTAGAAATTTGCATTAAAAGCAATGCTAGTAAGAGTGTATGGATGCAACACAGTATATAGAAAAGGACAGAAGGGAAATGGGGTGAACATAAAGGGTTGGAGTAGAGAGAAAAAGGATTCAAATATGCAAACATAATTAAAAATACAAATTCTTACTACCTATACAACTGAAATCTAGCAAAAGCAGTAAACAATTTGTATGGCTAGCACAGCTGTGCAGCATGCAGAATTCTGCTGGTGGAGTGGAATGAAAATGCTGCTTCCAAAATGCTTCTCTGAATTTTTCTTTTAATTCTGAGGGATTCTCAAGAGCACTTCTGTGCAAACTGCTAAATAACAGTCTGCAGATTATGTAATTTGCAAAATAGTATTCCATGGTTTGTGGAAACAAATACCTGGTACAGATAAACTGTGGAATATGTTTCTGCAGTTTACATTCTTCTTTTGTTATAAGTTCTGAATTCTGCTTCTGTTGGAATTTCACAGAATAGGCAGAATTTCTCAAAATCCCATGGAATTTCAGCAGAAGCAGAATTTGAAAATGCTGTAGAGCTCAAATGGCTAAAAAGACAAGGAAAATGTATACTAAGACCCATACAATAGATTGCAAACTCATGCAGCATATATAACCATAATCCATAAAAAATAGCTTGCAAGGTTAGAGAGGTAAAGATAATGCAATTTTATAAAATAATCTAAAGGAACAAGTTCATTTCATTATGCTTATCATTGAGGCATAGAGTGTTAAATAACTGTGGGCAAAACAATGCATGGGTTGAAAAAAAGATGAAGCGATAAAGACAGAAATACTTATCTGTGATGACCATCTGGACACTGGATAGATGAGTATAAGGTCCCCAAATCCAATTCCATCTCCAGAGAGAGATTAATTATGAGAAAGAGTGAAAAAATATGACTCAGTTTATGTTTTATTCCTGAAACAAAAGTCAATAGTGTTAGATTCACAGACTAAGCATAATTAAAAAATAAGGCATTCAAACAGTTTAGCATGACACAAATACCGTACATCAGAAAATATGAATGAGGTCTAATTTCTTATTGAGACAATGGGTCTCCAGTGTGGTGCAATGTAAGGTGCCATGCCTCAGCCCTCAGCACCACCTGGCTGGCTCAGTTTTGCCTTTTAAAGTGTCCCCTTTACTAAAGGAAATATGTGGCTTAAAGCCTGTTACACGTCTCAGTATGGGGTCACTCATTAAAACACTCCAATTTTGTGTGACACTATTTCCAATTATGTAGGCTAAATGATTGTAACCTGTAACAAAAGTTGCTGGATCCAGTTTATTATATCCCTGTTTTCAAATTTCTCAGTGAAGTTCTTTGCTTGTTTTTGAAACTCACTCTCTGATGAGCCATTTGTTTAATATACAGATCGTGTCCATGTGGAATGTATTCTATAAACCTGCATGTGTAAGTATTGTCAACTCTGAGGAGATTGCTGGCAGCAGTCTTTATAGCATAACCCGTGTTTAGTTCTCCCCAGTCTTGTCTTTCTCTTTTCTTTCATTTTTACGTTCGCTTGCGCACATGCTCATGAAACGTTTTGGAAGAGTAGCACACTTCGGAGGTGTGCCTCTCCCTTGCAATCCAGTGCTCCATTGAGCAGGCATGGTGGTCCTGCACCAATGGGTGTGGGAGCTGTGTATGACAGCGGTGGTCTTTGCTTCAAAGAAAACCACCGCTGTCATACCGAGCACCGCGTCACGCCGCCCCCTCGCGTCACGCTGCTCCCCCCCCAAAGCTTTGGTGCCACGCTGGGAGCCCACCAGCTTGGCAAACATTGTTTGCCGATGGGGGTGCCCAATCTCCCGTCGGCTCCATGGCCCCAAGCCATCCTGCTGCCACGCTGGGAGCCAACCCCAGCGTGGCAAATGTGAGAGTAGTTTGCCGACGGGGTGCCCAATCCCCGTCGGGTCCTTGCCCCATGTAGTTTGCCGATGGTGGTGCCCAATCCCCCGTTGGATCCTCGCCCCCCCAGCCATCTTCTGCCATGCTGGGAGCCCACCCCAGTGTGGCAAACTTCCCACGTTGTCTGTTTTTTTTTTTACCTGTAAATGGAAAGCGGTCCCACGGCGCATCTCCCAGTCCCCCCTCCCACAACCCGCACCCACCCACTGCACACCCAGCCTCCCCATACCCCCTCACCCCATACTTACCTCCGGAGCTCAGCGCGATGATCTTCGGTGGACTGGGAATATGTCTGCACTCTTCAAAGCCGACCGCAAACTGAGGAAATGCCGGTAAGCTGTATAATGGGCTAGATAGGGGGGTTTCAACTTTATTGCATATCTCAGGCATTTTTTGGAATTTTTGCACCAAATTTTCAACATGGGGTTTTTGGGACCCCTTCTCATGAATGATGTCACTGTCATGGCGTTATTCTGGGCCGTAGGGTGATTTCGCAGTCACTGTGCAAAATCACCCTTCGGGCCTGAATAGCACCATGACAGTGACATCATTCATGAGAAGGGGTCCCAAAAACCCAATGTTGAAAATTTGGTGCAAAAATTCCAAAAAATGACTTTTTTATGAGCGTGCATTGTGCAGTTCCTATGCACGCTCGTAGGTTTGCGAATTTTCAATATTTCTACTCCAGATTTTCAACATTGCCATTTTACCACACCTTCTTATGAGCAGCACAGCTGTCATTTTTCACATCTCACCCAAAACGTGTTTCCACCCATGTAGCGCACAATGGCGCAGTCGGTGTGCAAACTCAATGTATGGGACACATTAAGAAAATCGCAGTGACACTGATCATGAGCAGAGGTCTTACAATGGCTGTGTTGAAAATTTAGTGAAAAAATTCCTAAAAATGACTGTTTTACGAGTCTGCGTTGAGCAGTTCCTACGCACGCTCATAAGTTTGCGAATTTTCAATATTTTCACTCCAGATTTTCAACATTGCCATTTTACCACACCTCCTTATGAGCAGTACAGCTGCCATTATGCACATCCTGCCCAAAACGTGTTTCCACCCATCTAGTGCACAATCTCGCAGTCGGTGTGCAAAATCAATGTATGGCACACTGTAAGACGATCACAGTGACACTGTTCATTAGCAGAGGTTTTAAAATGCCAGTGTTGACAATTTGGTGAAAAAAATTCCGAACAATGACTGTTTTATGAGCGTGCATTGCACAGTTCTACGCACGCTCGTAGGTTTGCGAATTTTCAATATTTCCACTCCAGATTTTCAACATTGCCATTTTACCACACTTCCTTATGAGCAGTACAGCTGTCATTTTTCACATCCTGCCCAAAACATGTTTCCGCCTCTGTAGCGCACAATGGGGGTAACAAAAAGGTCATGCTGAAAATTTATTATGCAAATACTAGCAATCACACAGTGCATTACGGTAAAGCACCACATGTGCCAAACACCACTGCAAATACCTGCAAGCGATCATTCGGCATTGACAAATGCTTGTTATTTTTTACCACTAATGTGCTTTACTTTATGGATTAACTTGATTCTAACCCTAATCATACCACTCCTTACTCTGTCTTTCTCTTCTCTCGCTCTCCCTCCCCCACCATCCACTTTTTCCTCTCCTCCCCCTCAACCCTTGTTCTGTCCAGCTATACATCCTGGTCTTTTCTCCTCCCCTTCTTTAAACCTTGAATTCATTCACAGGGTTCTTTTTAAACTTTCTCTTCCCTCCTCCTCTAAACCTTTACATCATAGTAGATAGAAATACCACTCCGTCCTCCTGCTGTTTATCTTTCTGCTCCTACCAGCTAGGGGAATCTAACCTGGGCCTTGCCTCCTCTGTCTCTTCCTCTCCTTCTCTCCTTTAAGAACTCAGTATTTTTTATCACAGTGCTTGGAGTTTGTTACCCAAGGCTGATGTCTGGAGAGTGTGGTTTGCCTAGCACTCACCTGACTTCCTTTGCATCTCTGAATCCTGGTTCTCCTCTAGAATCCCTGAGTCCAGCTTAACTATCTCTAACTACATGTTCTTCAAACAAGATCAAGCAAATGTAGTGGTGGTGTTGCCCTCTATGTCAGCCATGTTCTCAGCTGCTCTGTCTCTCTCTCAGCCGCTCTGTTCCCTCCTCTCACAGACTATTTCTTGCTAAGCTTATGTTCCCCTCCACCCTGCCCATATTCATTGGGTCTTTCCATGTCCCCCCCCCAGAAAAAAAGTGTCCTTCTGTGCTAATCAACACACATTTCTCTCTGACCTATTATTCCTCAACAGTTGAACTTATTCTCCTCTGGGATTTCCATGCTAATTCCCTCTCCCCTGCTTCTTGGGCTGCCACTCAAAAGAGTGATTCACTAAATCTCACTCATCTTATTACTGAGCTCACTTGACTTAAAACTTGCTCATCTAAAAACTATCAGCTAGACTGGGTCCTCCCCTCCTACCACATCACTTAGTTGCTGCTGGTACACAACCTGACACTTTTAGTGACCACTGTATGACTAACTGCATTAGGAAAATTCAACTCCTTCCTATTCCTTCTAAATTTTTATGGGCCAAGTCTCTTTGCTCTCTAAAGATTGACACCCTACTTTGAGACCTTGCAGCAACTGATGGGCTCACTGTCCTCACTGCAGTGGGTGTTGATTTGGCCCACTCCCTTTTTCAATCTAAATTTCTGCTAGTGCAGGACAAGCATGCCCCCATAAGAAAATCTGCATAAAGGGCACCCACCAACTATGGGTCAAGGTGGAGCTCTTTGAGCTTTGTAAATCTTGTGACAATTTCTGGTCTTGCTTCAAACTGTCTCCCCCTTCTGACCTCAGTGCCTACAGACAATTGAGGAGTCCCTGCACAAAAAATAAAAGGCAACCAAATCTAATTACTTTAACTCCAACCTACAGAATAAGCTTAAATCCCCTACTAAATTCTGGAAGGTCATCAACTCCCTATTCAACCCCCCCTTCTCAGTCCTTCTCTGCAGTACTACCAAAGGATGGCATGCCCATCTCTATTTGCTCCCTGGTTGTCTCTCTCTCTCTCTCTTTAACAACTTCTTCAACACCTGCACCCTTCCTTCTCAACTACAACCACAGACTTCTTCTTCTCCACCTCAGATTCCCTCTCTAAGCCCCTATCTAACTGCCTTTACTTCCCTCCTGTCACTCTGCTTAATACCTTTCATGTTCTTTCCTCTATTACACTCTCAGAAAGATCTTCCCTTACAGAAACATAAGTGTGCTGCATACATGCAGAATGCATGCCACATGCTTCGTTGTGCAATGTTTGCATGTGGTTCACGCACACAAAGTGAACCTATGTGAACCAGGTCTATTTGCATGCTGCAAGCCTGACATGTGTGCAGCAAGTAAGCTGGTGTGAACGTCTTCTAAACAAATTACATCAGGTTCCCGTGTTGCGCACTTGACATGAGTGCTGCAGTTAAGCTGGTGTGAACATCATTTAGAAGTCTCATCAGGTTCACATGTTGCATACTTGCCATGTATGCAGCAACTATGTTGGTGCAAATCTTATCTAAAACTCATCAATTTATATTTCTCATACTACTGCTAGCAATTAGAGTCATTAGAGTCATTAAATTGTCTTTTTCATTGATTTCCCATTAAAATTAGGTAAACTCATTAATTCTGATCCTTTTGCAAGTTGTTTGATGGTTTTTGATTTTTGTCATTAAATTGCCATTAATTTGTAAAGTATTGTTTGGTTACTGCATTAAATGCCTTTGATATATTCAGCCAACATCCCCCATTCCAGATGTGCAAAGAGGGGCCTCTGTGTTGTAAAGCCTAACCTTTTTGTTTGGGTCAAGCAAATCACCTTATGCATATTTAGTGCTGCAAATGTGTTTCTCCATGATTGTTATGGCTCTCTTACTTTCCCTTTGTCATTCTGTATGGAGCATATACACTATGGCCATGCTCAGTGCTCTTTGTGCTGAGTAGGGTCTTGGAAGCATGCACCATACCTCACATTTTGTCGCTGAAATGAGGAACATGGACAATCAAAATGAGGCACCGTGAGGGACACTAATCCTCATGATGATCAGGACACATTCTGAAAGATGGAAATACAGTACCTCAGAACACAGTGGAAACCATGGTATTTACCTGTACTGATGTAACCCCTTAATAATTAATTTCTACCATAAAGCAGGGGTGCCATTAAAGTATGGTGGGGGGCAGTTGCATTCCCCCGCATTTGTGCATAGGTTGTCCTTATGATGTGGCAATAATGGCATTATATTTGTATTTAATCTTTTGCACAATAAGTGCCCCCAGCCTATGTTGCATTCATGCTGCAGGTGCACTCCTGACTTGACTGTGTCTGCATTGCATTGTCCACTCTTTCAACCTATTAGCAGTGCTGCCATCACACATGATGTGGAGGAGCTCCAGTCAAGCAACAGCACATGAGTCTCACAAGTGGGACCCTGGCTTTCCTGCCACAGAGTAGACAGGCTTCACACTACAGCTTGAAGGAGTCAATGAGCATTGAACTCTCAACAGAAGCATGGTGGCAGCATATTTTTGTTGGTCTACTCTAAGTGAATCTCCATCTCTCTTGGTGACTGAAGGGTCCAGGGGTGAGCTAGAAGCTAACTTGAGACTAGGCTACCTACTTACTATACTTGGTTTGCCTCACAAAAAAAAAACAGGGTGGGTCCCCTGCAGCAGCAAGCTAGGCTTTACAACAGCAGTGACAGCGGTGTGGGTGGTCATCATAGACCTTGGTTAGTGTAGTGTGTGGCAGGAGCCACAGCAGCAGCCAAGCAAGCAACACAGGTTGGGTGGGTTTGGTTGGTGAGGTGAATTGATAGCAGACCATGTTGGTGACTTGGGATGGCTGGTTCTAGCATCCCACTTCTGGCAGAAGGATGGAGGAGAAGCAGACTGAAAACTGGGTTGTTGGCACACTGGTCTTGGCCACAGGTCCTGGAAAGATGGCTGGGTAAGTAAAATAACATATTTTTTTTATAGGGGAATTGGGGAAGGTGGAAGGACTGAACTATTGGCTGTGCTTTTTTATGTAGCTGCACCTTTTAACAGATTCATGACTCATATGGGAAGGGTGTCGAATGGAATGGAGTTGTGAAATATTGGGAAAAGGTTTTTTTGGGGGGGGATAAGGGTTTAGAACTTCAGCTAGGAAAAAAAAATGGTAAGTTACTGGGTTGGTTTAAGCCCAAATCTGGTGCACTGCTCTGGGGTATAGACAGATTAATCTTATACATTTGAATTTTTCCTCATTTGCATGTCATTTTTCAGTCACAACAAATAAGTTTTAACTTTTAGAGATGTTCCAGACATTCCAGAGCTTGCCACCTAGAAGCTAACTAGCACCTGGCCTCCAGGGGTTGTTTCCCTTCCCCGCTGAAATCTGAAATGGTGCCCCTGCCATAAAGTCTACATTTATGAGAAATCCTCTGTGTGAGCAGCATGTTTTCCATGAGGAATGGATGAGGAGCAGAACAGTTTTCAGGGGTATAATGAGGGCTGTCCCTTGCATTCAGGGACAGTTAAGTGGTATGGTATGCACAGATTATTGGAACCCCACTATAGTCAGGCTAATCCCCCCCTCCAGTGAAGCTGACCTCCACATCCCCACACCCGGGCACATTATGACATAGGGCAAGGAAGAGTGCTGGGGTGTGCCCCATTGAAATGAACAATGGTTATTTTATTAATATTTTATACATTATTGATGGAGAGCTTGAGATTAATGAAGGCCACTGCTTGACCAACAAGGGCCTTGTTTGTAGAACAGTGGCCTTCATTATTCTCCAAATTGCTATAATAGTGTATAAAACAGTCATAAAAAATAACTCCATTAATTTCAAGGGAGTATGCCCCAGCACTCTGACCCATGGACATCATCACCTAAAGACTCCTACATATGGCTCTCTAGTACTCAGGTAAGAGACTCAAAGCATATATCTATACTTGGTGGGTTGTCTGAAGCAGCATGACCATACACACTACAGTGTGAGAGCATTGGGGGAGAGTTGCCATGTGAGTGGGTGTCTAGTTATTGCTACTTTTGTGTTTGCCCCTTAAAGTCTGTTTGCATGGAGGCATTCAAAACTATGGAGAGAAAATACTAGGAAAACAGGCCACATTTATTTCCACTGGTATGTGTACTACAATTCAGCTGTGCAGATTAGATGAGGGGGGACAAGAAAATTAAAAAGTGTATCACTGGCTATACATGCATGCAGATCCATAAGTGAGCCATAAGTAAGCAGGTAGTATAGTATAGTGGTTAAAGGCACTGAACTGAAAACTAAGAGGCCTGGAGACCTGAGGACTTGGGTTTAAATCTCATCAACCCCCACTTGTATACTGTCTGATCCCAAGCAAGTCACTTAACTTGTATGTGTGTAGTCATCAGTGACCACTTGCTTTTTGCTCACATGCCACACACATGCAGTCAGTTTCAATGTAAGATAAAAAGCATGCTTTCCACAATATTTTTGCTGCACACATGCCACATGCATGCAGTTGGTTCCAATTTAACATTTAAATCATGCTTGCAGCAAGCATATCACATGGGTAGTTTTATGTGAGCAGTATGAACATATTTCACATAATTATTTCTATAAGGATTGTCCTGATGGGCTTATCAATAAACTTCTACACCTTTCTGTTACCACTTTACATCTTACCTACCTGCTTAATCTCTCCTTTTCCCTCTGCACTTTTACATAGTCCTGTAAATTCACTAAGGTACTTCCTCTACACAAGGGTGCTAACCTACTTCCCCTGGTAACTATCACCCTATCTCATTCCTTCCTACACCTGCCAAGCTACAAGAAAAACTAGTATATTCACAACTGACTTCATCCTCATTGGGATGGATCAGTGACACATCACTGCCACTATCTTCATCAACCCTGCTAAGGCTTTTGATTTGTTAGCTCATCCCTCTTTCTGGAGAAGCTGAGATCAACAGGTCTTTCTGTCCCAGTAGTTGACTAGAACCAATCTTACCTCTCCAACCATATCCACATTCATGCCTCAGCATATGAGCAGAACAGCACAAGAGTGGAACAAGTGTGACTTTTGTATCTTAAGTATTAACATAGATTTGCTGGAAGGAGAAGGGATCAGGGGACTTGGTCAGTCAACTAAGGTAAGGTTCATGTTCAATTGATCAAAGCAATAGACCTGAAGGGTAAACAGGGAGGAGAGGAGGCACTGTGGGTCACCCCACGGGGTGGTATACAGACTCCCCTCTCGGGGGGAGGAAATGGACAAGTAAACGATATTAGGCATCCTTAGGATGGCAGATGAAGGGGAGATATTGTTGATGAAGGGCCTGAATATGCCAGAAGTTAACTGAAGCACCTTTGCAGCAGTCACATCCAAGAACAGGGTCATTCTCGATGCCCTATATGGGGCATGCCTCAGACAGCTAGTGTTAGAGCCCACTCAGGAGGGAGAAGTCTTGGACCTGGGACTCTCAACCAGGGACAGAGAGAGAGAATCTCACAAAATAAGAGGGTGGGGAGGTACCTATCCAATCAACAGAAGCACTTTGGATGGGGGGGTCAATACCAGTCCTTTCACAGAAGAAAGGGTTCTGAAAGAACTCCTAAAACTGAAGGTGGACAAAGCAATTGGGCAAGATGGGATTCACCCACAGAATTCTAAAAGAACTATGGGGAGAACTAGTGACACCACTGATTACCCTTTTTAAAAAATCATGGGAGGATGGTACGGTACCTAAGGACTTGAGGAGGGTAGATGTGATTCCCTTCACAAAAGTGAGAGAAAAGCAGAGGCAGGAAACTACATACCTGTTAACTTGACCTCAGTGGTAGGGAAAATGATGGAATCACTTCTGAAAGAAAGTATTGTTGAGTACCAAGAGGCCAGTGGGGCACAGAACCTTAGGCAGCATGGATTCCAAGTGGAAAGGTCATGTCAAATGAATCTAAAAGATTTCTTTGACTGGGTGACCAAAGTAGTAGACCAGGGAGGGGCTGTGGACATGGCCTACCTAGACTTTAGCAAGGCATTTGACACAATCTCACACAAATGATTAATAAATAAATTAGGCAGCCTTGGAGTGGGACCCAGGGTGGTAGCCTGGGTACAAAACTGGCTAGACAACAGGACACAGAAGGTAATAGTAAACGGAGTCCACTATGAAGAATGGGGGTTACTATCTGGGTACAGCAGGGTTCAGTACTAGATCCATTCCTTTTTAATGTCTTTATAAGTGACATCATGGAGGGACTGGAAGGAAAATTATGCCTTTGTGCAGATGACATAAAGATCTGCAACAGGGTTAATACACAAGGAGGAGTGGAAAGGATGAGTAAGGACTTGGCAAGGTTGGATGAATGAATGGTCAAATGTATGGCAGCTTAGATTGAATGCAAAGAAGTGCAAAGTAATGCAAGTGGGAAACAAAAACCCAGGAGGGACTATACAATGGGGGGAGGTATTAACAACAACAAAAATGGAAAGGGTCTGGGGGGTAGTCATATCAGATGACCAAATGGTAAGCAAGTAATGTGAGAAGGCTGTAAGGGTGGCTGGGGCGATACTGAAATGTATAGGGAGAGACAACACCAGTAGAAAACAGTAAGTTGTTATTCCTCTGTACAGACAGTTGCTGAGACCCCATCTGGAGTACTGCATGCAGTTCTGGAGACCCCATCTCTGTAAAGACAGAGACAGGATGGAGGCAGTCCAGAGGAGGGCAACTAAAATTGTGCAGGGTCTGCAATAGAAGCCATATGAACAGAAACTAAAGAAGCATAATATGTATACCCTTGAGGAAAGGGGGGGCATGATAGAAATGTTCAAGTACCTCAAAGAAATCAAAAGAGTCCAAGAGGGTAGCATCTTTCAGAAAAAGAAATGTGCAAGAACAAGGGGAAACAATTTGGAGATAGTGGGGGGATGACTCAGGGGTAATGTGAGGAAGTATTTTTTCACAGCGAGGGTGGTGGACACATGGATTGGCCTTCCTGAGGAGGTTGTGGGGTAAAAAACAGTGGGGGAATTCAAGAATGCATGGGACCAACATAAGGCAATTCTGTTGGGGGGGGTAGGAAGAAGTAGGCTGTTGGTTAACTAGGATCTGCAGCTTATCCAAAAGGTAGGGAAATGGGCAGACTAAGTGGGCCAAGAAATCCTTACCTGCCATCAAAGTCTATATTTCTATGTTTTTATGTGTCCTGTTCATTACAGTTGTAACACACACTGCAGGGAGGGGTGGAGGGTAAAAGGTATGCTATAACTTGGAATAGGTGCAACACCATTTCTAAGGTAAGAATATAGACGGATTAAGAGGAAAAAGAGGAGAACTAATAACAATCTATCTAGGGTAGAAGTATAAGCTGATTAAGGAGGAAACAGGGAAACCTAACAGCACCCTATCTAGGATAAGAGAATGAAGGAGAAAGCTAGTAACATCCATTTAAAAGCATTTAAAGAAAGCTAAATTGTAACCTACCTAGGGTGTAGCAAAAAATGGTAAACCACACAAATAAAGGGACATCAAGTTACTACCTAGGGTATGTCAAAAAGGGGTACACCAAACAAATAAAAATAAAATCAAGAAACAAGCTGTTGGGGATAAAGGCATAAATTATTTTTCAGGAAATAGAGGGACATTCTGGATTCTTGGGAGTGGTGCAGTGGCAGTGGGGTGGTGGTCTTCAGGAAGACCTTCTGGTTACTGAGGTGCTGTTCTATCTCTGTGCACCTCTCTGAGCTTTGAGAGGAGATCTCTAGACTCTGGGCCAAGTTGGACATGATTGGGGAGACCTCTTCCCCAACCCAAGGACCACCAAGTCCATCACTGTTGCCTCACAGGTTGCCAAGAAAAAGGGACAGCTGGACTGTGATGGGCTCTGGGTGGGCTCTGGGTGGGAGGACACATTCCTAAGCTGGTGTTACTACACAACTCTTCACATCTCTGGTAGAATGGGACTACAGGGTTGAGGCACTCCCAGTAGTGGCAAGAAAGAATGTGGGGTTCCTTCAGAACAGATGTCTGATGGTGGACGGCAGAGAACCCCAGTGGAAGAGGAAGCTATTTCTGATGGGGGGACTCCATCATTAGAGGGTAGTTTTAGGTACATCATGGAAGGGAGGGAGGAATATGAGATGCCTATCTGGTGCCTTGACATGAAGGGATGGGGAGCAGATTCTTAGAACTAATAGGGCAGAGGGGCAGGAGGGGTAGCTGGATGTCATTAGCCATCCAAGGCAAAAGACTAAATCAGAATGGCAGGCAAGGGGAGAGGGGGCAGCTGCAGTTTAATAAGCAGTGTGCTTCACACTTGAGCAGACTATATAGACCTTAAGGCCTTTATCTGCTGGCAATTTTTCAAGGCAAATGGTCTGACAGAGTAAACAGCAGGGGTGGTGTAGGATAGGTTTAGGGGTCTGGGGAAGGGCCTGCAGCATGTAGCATGGCATTCCTGGATGGATTGCTTAAAGGCTTCTTCAATGGGAAGTAAAACTACCTAAAAAGGAGGAAGAAGAAGAATCAAGGGAGGCCATTGAATGCACCCCTAAAAAATAGAGCAGCAGTGAAGATATGCCCTGGGGAAATACATTTCCCAGAGGCAGTAGGGAATAGGGGTAAGGGGCCAAGGTATGGAAGGGATAAGTGGGGGATCTAAGGCTGAGAAAAATACTATGAAGGGTGGGAAGAAGGAGGACAAAGAGTGGAAAGACATTGCTAGAGAAAGAGAAGGGTGAAGGAGGGACTCGGGAAGACAGAGCAAAGTGGGAGCAGGGAGGAAAAAAAGGAGTGGAGAGCCATTTGCTCCAGTGCAAAGAGCCTAGGAAACACAATTCCTGACATTGAGGTGACTGTTGCAGAGGTGGACCTGGATCTGATTGGCTTAAACAAATCTGGTAGATGGCCATAGTGGGTAACAGCATATTTTGAAAAGATAGAGCAGAGAGGAAAGAGGGGTTGTTTTATACAGTATGTAAGGAAAAATAAAAAGGCCACAGAAATACAAGGACATGGGGGGGGAGGAGGAGCTGAAATTTATTTTGGTTGGCTAGGTGTTGGGATCTAGTGCCTTCATACACATGAGAGTGCTACATAGGCCATGAACACGGGTAGAAGGATTTGACAGCCCACGTTCAGCACCATGGACACAGGAGGCAGGGAGGTGAGCACTAGTCCCTTCACAAAAGAAAGGGTCCTATAAGAGCTAGATAAGCTCAAGGTGGACAAGGCAATGGGACCTGATGGCAAACATCCTCGGTACTAAAGGAGCTAAGAGTGGAACTAGCAGAGCCATTATCAGAACTGTTTAGTGAGTCTCTGAGCACAGAAGAGGTCTCAGATGACTGGGGAAGGGATCTTGTTATCCTGCTCCACAAGAGTGGTAGCAGGGAGGCAGGGAACTATAGACCAGTCAGTCTTACCTCAGTAGTGGGCAAGATTATGGAGGTACTCCTTAAGGAAAGGATAGTGCAACACCTGGAACCCATAGGAGCACAGGATCCAAGACAGCATGGGTTTGCAAAAGGAAGATGCTGTCAAACTAATCTAATAGATTTCTTTGACTGGGTAACCAGAGTGGTGGACCAAGGGAGAGCAGTTGATGTCACCTACCTTGACTTCAGCAAAGCTTTTGATACTGTTCCACATAGAAGATTGATTAATAAGCTGGGTAGGCTCAGAGTGGGTCAGAAGTTGGTCAACTGGGTGACAAACAGGTTGACGGGCAGAAAACAGAGAGTGGTGGTAAATGGTATACAGTCAGAAGAGATTCAAGTCACAAGTGGGGTACCTCAGGGAATAGTCCTGGGGCCAGTCCTCTTCAATATCTTCATCAGAGACATTGCAGATGGACTGGAGGGTAAGGTTTGTCTGTTTGCAGATGAGACCAAGATCTGTAACAGAGTAGATGATCCAGACGGGGTGGTCAGAATAAGAAGAGATCTGGATAAACTAGCAAAATGGACAGAAGAGTGGCAACTGGGGTTTAATGCAAAGAAGTGCAAGATCATGCACATAGGGAAGAGGAACCCTGAAGCCACCTATAGGCTGGGAGGGGAGTTACTGGCAGTCACAAGGGAAGAAAGAGACTTGGGCATCATCATCACTAATGACCTGAAACCATCCAAGCAGACCACTAAAGCAGTAGGTAAGGCTAGGGGGATGTTAGGGTGTATTAGTAGGGGTATCACAAGTTGGAAAAGGGAGGTAATTATCCCTCTTTGCAAGACACTGGTTAGGCCCCATCTGGAGGACTGCTTGCAGTACTGGAGGCCACACCTTCACAAGGACATTAACCAAATTGAGGCAGTCCAGAGAAGGGCAACCACAATGGTGCAGGGACTGCATCAGAAAACATATGAGGACAGATTAATGAAGCTCATTATGTATACCCTAGAGCAAAGGAGGGAGAGAGGTGATATGATCGAGGCATTCAAACACCTTAAGGGCATTAATAAGAAGTACGAGTCTAACATGTTTCAATATAAGAAAAATAGCAGGACAAGAGGACACAGCATGAGATTAGAGGTAGGCTGATTAAGGGGTAATGTGAGGAAGTTATTTTTCACAGAAGGGGTAGTGGATGCATGGAATGGCCTACCTCAGGAAGTGGTGGATATGAATATAGTGCAGGGCTTCAAACAGCCATGGGATAGGCATAAGGGAGCAATACAAATAAGTATGAATAGATTGGTCATTGACAGAGCAAAGGTCGATGGCACCCTTATAAGGTAGAAAAATAAATGGGCAGACTGGATGGGCCTTCCGGTCCTCATCTGCTGCCAGCTTCTATAGTTCTATGTTGGGGAGGCCATTGGCAAAATGGCAAGCAAAGGGGAGGTACTAATGATGGGGGGCTTTAATCTGCCAAATGTGGACTGGAACATCCTGGCTGCAGCTACAACTAGGAGCAGGGCCATCTTAGACTTCTTGCAAAGGGCATTTCTCAGGCAGTTTGTTACAGATCCCCCTAGAGACAGGTCACTGTTGGATCTGGTACTTTTGAACAGGGACAGCATTGCAGACTTCACAACAGATAGCCCCCTGGGTACAAGCAATCATTGTACAGTGTGGTTTGGCATATGGATTAAACAGAGATAACTCACACTAGGACAAGGGTCAAGGATTTTGGGATAGCAGATTTTAAAGAAATTGGTGACTGCATTAGGAAATACCTTGAAGAGGTAGACAGCCGGGGCACAATGAAAAAGAATCATGGTGGGAATAACCAAGATATTGGGAAGCTGTTTAAAGGTAGTCAGTAAGGGTAGGATGAGAAAGAGGCCAATGTGGTTAGAAAAGGAGTTGGTCAAGGTGGTAAGAGTAAAAAATCAAACAGCTTTCTGGAAGAACATGGAGGTATATATCTAGAGAAATGAAGAGATATAGGAAAGAGGGTAAGGACGGCAAAGGCTCAAGACTGAGGAGAGAATTGCCAAGGATGTCAAGACTATGGATAAGACTTTCTTCAAGTAAGTTAGTAAAAAGAAGAGGTGAGTGGTGGTATAGCGAGGATCTAGAGACTGGGGGAAGGGGGACTGTGTAGATGAAGACCATGAAAAAGCTAATATTTTAAATTAATACTTCTCCTCAGTCTTCACAGTGGAATGGGCGGATGGGCCAACATCCATTAACAGACACAAGAGGTGTGTGGATAAAAGTCCATTTACGGAAGAATGAGTCAGCCAGGGATTGGAAGCCCTAATGGAAAACAAAGCAAAGGGGCCAGCCAAGATCCACTGAAGGATATTAAAGAAGCTGAGCACCAGGTAGCTGTCCCTCTGGCAGCACTACTTAGCTTCTCTTTGGAGACAGTGGGTTGTTCCAGAGGACAGGAGGTGGGCCAATGTGGTCCCTCTGCACAACAGCAGCAGGGCAGATGCAAGCAGTTACAGACCAGCCATTCTCACATCAGTGGTGTGGAAAATAATGGAGTCACTGCTGAAGGAGAGAATGATGGAATACTTGGAGACAAATGGGCTGCAGAACCACTGACTTCATGGAGGCGAGATCATGTTAAAGAAATCTCATAGTTTTCTTTGGCTAAGTAACTAAGGTGTGGATGAGAAGACGCCAGGGGATGTGGCCTATCTGGATTTCAGTAAGGCATTTGACACTACTACACAGGAGGCTGATAAAAAACTTAGCAGCCTGAGGCTGGAGGAGAAGGTGGTGAACAGGGTGTCTGATGGCTTGAAAGATCGGAGGCAGAGTGTGGTGGTAAATGGCAGTTACTCGGAGGACAAGAAAGTAACCAATGGAGTACCAAAGGTATAACTTCTGGTTCCTGTCCCCTTCAATGTCTTCATAAGTTACATTACTGAGGAATTGGAGGAAAAGGTGTTTCTCTTTGTAGATGACAGAAAAATCTGCAACATGGTGGACACTCAAGAGGCGGTGGAGAGAATGCAAAGGGATCCAGGGAAACTAAGGGAGTGATCTAAGGAGTAGAAGATGTGTTTCAATGCCAAAAAGTGCAAAGTCATGCACATGGGGCACAGAAACCCAACAGCTGTGTATAAGATGGATAAAGGTACTTACAGTTATAGAGCAAGAGATAGACCTTGATGTAATTACATATGATGACCTCAAGGTGGAACAGCAGTGTGACAAGGCAGTAGGCAAGGAAATCCAGTTGCTGGAGTGCATAGGGAGGGGGATTTCTAGATGGAGAAGGGAGTTGGTGTTGCCTCTGTATCACTTAATTGCTAGACCCCACCTGGGGTACTGTGCCAAGTTCCAGAGGCCGCACCACTGCAAGGACACCAACAAGGTGGAAGCGGTCTAGAGGAGGGATACCAAAATATTGCAAGGGTTACACAAGAAAGCAAAACAAGAAATGCTCTTGCTCAGGTAGCACAGGGAAAGCAGTGTAGGTACAGACTAATGAGCCCTGTAAAGATCAATCTAAAACCAGGAAGTACTGTGCTCTATAAGGAAAAAAACACTGCCAACTCAGGATGCTGCAAATTTATGGTTATTTATTATAGATTTACCTGACTAAGCTCTTGCGAGTTAAGCACCATGGCACTTGGTGAGCTAGCTTACTCCTTACCTTATTGTGTTACACCTGCCTTCACCAGATTCTGAGAACCTGCAATAAAGAGCACTTGATTTGTGGCATCCTGAGTTAGAAGTCGTTTGTCCCTTATTGAGTGTTGTAATTCCTGTTTTTTTCTTGAGTTACATGAGAAACCATATGAATAGATGCTGTGGGAGCTCAAAATATTCTCCCTGCAACAAGGGACAGCGAAGCTACTGAGACCTATAAGTACCTCATAGAGGTGAACGAAGTGCAGGAGGGGGTCTTGTTCACAATAGGAGGAGTACCAGAACACAGTGGAGTGCTATGAAGTTTTTTTATAATAACAACTTTATGGAAAACATTTTCAGGAAAAAACAAGCACAATATGTTAACAACATATGATACAAGCTTTTTTTTTTTTTTTAGTTGTTTTAACCAGGAATAGCACACTAAGCTGAGAGCTCTTTTACAGGAGTGACTTGGGAGCACAAGGAAGTTAAGTGACTTGCTCAGGGTCACACAGTATGCAAGTGGAAGCTGTGGGATTCAAACCCATGTCTGGTCTGCTGGAGTAAAGAGAAATAACACCCTAACATACTCTAATCTTAATTTAAGCAAAGTTAAGTAAATGCAATATCCAAAATTCATAAAACTCTGACCAATGAATATGAAAAATTATGGTGCAACACAGAAGCCGTAACATAAGAAATTGCATTCACATTGAACTATAAATAACAAGCATTTGTCAATGCCGAAAGTTCACTGTTAGTATTGCTGTAGTATATGCCTCTCATATTTTTCTGTGTATATTCCTCTGCCTTGCATTTTAAGGCATCACTCTCAACACAGATTTCTTATGTTTTTCTTGCACTGGTTTACTTCCTTAGAAAAATAAGCATTTGTCAATGTTAAATGTTTGCCTGTTGTTATTGGCATTGGTAGTGAAGGAGTCAGAAAGATGCATAATAGGAATGGCAGTGAAGTTTTCAAGTAATGCAAACCCCTCACCCTGCAGAGACTGACAGGTGTTGGGGGTGTGCCTTTGGATCATTGGCCAAAACACTCATGCTATTCCACCTCACCCCACCCTGCAGACACCGACCAGTGTTGCAGTGTGCCTTAAGGTCTTCAGTCCTTATGCTCACCCTATTACATAATGACATAAGCTGAGATGGGTGCAGTACAGGAGAATGGGGTGAACTATAGGGTCAGAGACCTCATGGCACACCTGGATGCCTGTCAGTGGCTGCAGGGTGGGGGTTGGGGTGAAATGGGGTGAGAATTATGGCCGACAACTCAAAGTCACCCCCCCGATGCCTGTCAGTCTGTACAGGGTTGGTGTTATGGTTGGAAACCCTAATGCCCTAGGCAATTTGTTTGTATTTTTGCTCCAACTTTTCAACATGGGCTTTTTGAGACCCCACCTCATGAACAGTGGCAGTATCATTTCATTATTCAATTTCAAAATGTGACTTTGCACAATGAGTGTGTTATTCAGCACCACAGATGTGAAAACACATTTTGGGAAGGATGTGAAAAATGGCAGCTGTACTGTTTATGAGAAGATATGAAGAAATGGTAATGCTGAAAATCTGGAGTGAAAATATGAAAAAGTGGTGAAGTTACGAGTGTGCATAGAAACTGTGCAATGCACGCTCGTAACGCAGTCATGTTTTTTTTATGTTTTCACCAAATTTTCAATATGGCTTTTCTGGGACCATCCCTCATGAACAGTGGAACTGGCATTTCTTTAATCTGTCCTGAAAGTTGATTTCACATGACGACCATGCCATTCTGTGCCACAGGTGCAAAAACACATTTCAGGAAGGATGTAAAAAATGACAGCTGTACTGTTCATAAGGAGGTGTGAAAAAATGGCAATGTTGGAAATTTGGAGTGAAAATTTAAAAAAATTGATAACGTTACGAGCGTGCATAGAAATTGTGCAATGGACACTCATAACACTGTCATTTTGGGGGAATTTTCACCAGATTTGCAGTAAAGGCTTTTTGGGACCCCACCTCATGAACAGTGGCACTGTCATTTTGTTAATTGGTTTTGAAAGGTAATTCCGTGCAGTGACCAAGAAATCACCTTTTGGGATGGAGAAACAAATGACAGTGACTGTGTTCATGAGGTGGGGACCCAAGAACCCCATGCTGAAAATTTGGGACCAAAACTCCAAAAAGTGGCTTAGATACCAACCTAAGTTAAAACCCTTCATTGATCACCATTATAGGGCTTACTGTGATTTTCTTCAGTTTGTGGTCAGCTTCTGACGAGTACAGGCATGTTCCTGGTCCACAGAAAATCACTGCTTCCAACCTCTGGAGGTAAGTGTGGGTGGGGGGCGGTGTGGGGAGGTGGGTTATGCAGAGGGAAGGTGTGTGGTGGGGGAGGGGGCAGGCAGAAATAACAAGGGCCTTTTTTTCTTCCGGTTTTAAAAAAAAAGACATTGTGGGATTGTTTTCTGTTTTATAGTTAAAATATTAATAACATGGATTTTGGCACACTGGGGTTGGCTCCCAGTGTGCCAGAGTACTGGGAGGGATCAAGTCCAACCCAAGGATTGGGCACGCTGAGGTTGGCAGAGAATATAGGGGAGAGCATATCTGACACTAGAAATGGGCATCCCAGTGTCAGAAAAAACACAGGTAGTTTTTGGCACACTGCGGTGGGCTTCCAGTGTGCCATATTAAAAAGTGAGGTGGGTTACATGATGACAAGGGGATTGAGCACCCCAATGTCAGCAGGTGGGGGAAGCATCTGCTAGCACGATCCTATGGGCACTATATACTCCCAGCCCATACAGAGCTTAGGATGTGGCCTACTCCACATAGGTGGGAGAAAATAAACAAACAGAGACAGCAGGATGTGGAGGAGGCAAGCAAGGGAAGCACCTCCTCCCACATTCCAGGAAGGGACTGGTGAGGTGGTGGGGGGAGATGCCAGCCAGGCTGATTGTGATGCAAACAACTGTTTGTTGCATGGTGATCTGCAGATGAAAGGAAAAAGTTGCCACATGTTTGGTGTGGCTTTTTCTTTTCAAGAGCAGACCACTTCAGGCAAAACGGTGTCATAACCAGCTTGGCTGATGACTGGTGTGATACTGTTGAGCCCCCTGCAGAGCACTCTGCATTGGACAGACAATGTCACATCCCTCAAAAGTCACTATCCCAAGGAGTTTGCAGCACATGCGTGAACTCAAAATAGAATAATCACAACAAAAATTACTAAAAGCAAGGAACTGAAACATCCAAGGTGGGGCAGGATCCACATTAACCAGTAGAAATCAAATGTATAGCAAAATTGAAAACCATAATAGAGAGATAAGCCAATCCTGAGTGTGTACAATCCTATAGAAAAGCGACAGTGTGAAATCAGGGAACAAACTCAGTGTCAGATTGTAGTTTATTAAGGACCCAACATTACTAAAGTACTTGAAAAGTAGATAAACAATCAAAATAATTATAAGTACACTTTTCCTAATCAAAAATGGATTCCCTAACTGTGTCCAAGTTGAGAATTGTGGGGGACAATTTGATAATAACCTTCTTGGCACATACCAGAACAGTTAATAATAGTTTCAGTTTTCGCCCTTGAATAGATCAATCCACTGTATGAATATGCAAAAGAACTAATGGAGGAGATAAGCGGGAAGGAAGCTCAAATAGAGAAGTAATGACCTGATAAATGTCCACCCTATAAGGCCAAAGGAGGGGACAAAATAAAAAAAAAATGGGCATGGTGTGCCACGGTCTCCCCACACCCCTGTCAACAAAAACTAATTTGCAGTTCTTGAGATTGAACCAAGCCCACAGGGGTCCTGAAAAATCGCATCCCACATGTCCAAGCAAATTATTTTAAATAGAAGGGAATGGTCGACTTAAATGTCAGCAAAAAATATTTTTCCCAAACTGTAATTCCAAATTCCAATGGGTAAAAACAGAAAGGGTAAAATCTGTTAACAAATAATGTAGAACAGAATAAATTGTGCTTATGAGGTGATCTGTGAGTTCCCCTCTTTGATGGGCCAAAACCAAATCTGTTATTAGGAATAGTGAGTCAGGGAAACATCTACTGTCAAGAGATAAAGTATGGAAATAAGTATGTAACTGCAAATATCAATAATAGTCAGAATTAGGTAAGTCAAAGGTAGCTTGTAGATCAGAAAAGGGCCAAAATCCTTTGCAGTCCAAAACCTGATGATAGTATGTTAAACTTAACTTGGCCCACATATGCAAAAAGGAATCAGAAGAGGTTAAAGGGATACAGTGGTCCCAAGCCAAAGCAGTTTAAATAATTAATTCATTAAAAGGAATGAATGAGCATATTCTATGCAAATCTTAAGGGTTACCTCTGTATATTATGAGAAAGTATAAAGAGGAAAAGAATCCAATGGAAAAGAAAAAAGAATATGACTAAAACCATGTAGATCATTGAGAATAAACTCAATATATTTTCAATGAGCTTGGAAGGAAGAAAAAACCCCAAAACAAAATACTTCTAATTGGCAGGTAAGTGCATATAAACGAAGATTCAGTTAATGAAGGTTGCTCTGGGATGTAGGAAAATGCAAAATTGTAAGGCATATTCTAGGTTTCCATCTCCCCCCAAATTAAACTGGAAATCATCTGATGCCAATCATGAATATTAAAGGAACTGTGAAAAAAGGTGAAGATTAAACAAAAATAAAATGCTGCAAAGGACAATAGTATGAATAACTTCAATCTGTTCTAGAAAAGAAAAGCTACAGTATAATCAGCTCAAAGTATTAGGACTTCAGCAATGGCCAACATCAAAGGCTTTAGATTGAAGGGTTACAAGTGTTCAGGTTTTTTAAGAATAAAAACACCAAGATACTTTAAAGAATTTATATTCCAACAGACAGGGAACAATGCAGGTATATGCGGGGGGGGGGGGATAATTACAAGACAAGTAATTGGTTTTAGATTTATTTAAATGAAAACCAGCTAAAGTTTTAAACTGTTCTAAAAGACTAAAAAATGTGGGGATCAATATAGTGGGATCTGTAAGAGTTAAAAGAATATCATCAGCAAACAAAGAAATGTGATAATCTCTGTCACAAATTGGAATGCCATGAATAAAAGGGAAACTGCTTAATATGGGCAGTCAGAGGCTCTGTAAAAAGGACAAATAGTACCAGGGAGAGGGGACAATCTTGCCTGGTGCTCCCTACCAAAGAAAAAAGGAAGGGAAGAAAGCCCTTTAACCCTGACTATTGCAAGAGGCAATTGATATAACCGTCGTAACATGGCTACAAATCGTGAAGGAAAGCCAAGAAACTACAGGGTGGTCTACAGATAGGGCCAGGACACCTGATCAAAGGTCTTTTCTGCATCAAAGCAGTCCAGGACCATTGGAATAGAATGGTGGGAGATATAATCAAGAAGAATGGGTGAATTTGTTCTTCCTCCAGTAGAATTCTGGCAAAATGTTGATTTCACTTCCATGAAATTTCATGGCTTTCCATGAACATTTTGTAAATTTTCACCAAAATTGTGATTTCAGTTTTTTCCATTTAATGTAAAAAGTATTTGTGCAAATTGCACCACTTTGGTACTTTGACTGTGCCAGTGCCCATACAGAAGTGTACCAAGTTGCAGATCTCTGTCTAAATATGACTGAGTTATAAGCCTCCAAATGTTTGGAAATTTTAAAAGTACAGTTAACAACTAAGTAAACTAAAATCATTAGTGCAAATTGTGCCAAGTTTGGAATGGTGACACTACCAATGCCCATACACATGTGTGCCAAGCTGAAGATCTCTAGCTTTATAGGTGACTGTGGTATAAGCCTCTAAACTTTCAGAAATTTTAAAATGACATTTCACAAATACATAAACTGCTGAATTGTGATCCTCTATAAGTTTAAAGCTAGATAACAGATAATCAAGAATGTTCTTAAGTTAATTGACCCTAAATATTAGGGTTCAAGGTAACTACCATGGTCCAGCATCAGAACTTCATGCTGCCATGTTGACAACCAAGGCTTGGAACAGCAAGCACCTGGAAGTTATGTCAGGAGGCAGGTCATAGCTAAACATTACTATCTCTATTTTGCAGTTTCTATGAATCCTTCAAGAAAGTATGCATCTAAGTTTTCAATTATCTAGCTCCAAAGGTGGCTAAATTCTAAGCACAGAAATATTTTCAGAAACGTTCACATTAATTTTAAATTGCTAGATTTTGAGCTGCTATAACTTCCCCAACCTTCTTCTAAATGACATGAAACTTGACAAGCTGTTGGGGCTTTCCCTGAAAATATGCATGCCAAATTTCAGATACCTTCCTTTAACACAGACCTGGTATGGTCAATTAAAGAATTTTCAAAAAATTCCAAAACATTTTGAAAAATGTCATGAGAAGTCACAGAATTTCATGAAAATTCCACAAATTTGGAATTAGCTAATTTCACTCACCTCTATGAAAACAAAAATCCAGGTTGGACCCTGTCCAGCAAGGAAGGGAGAATGCCCTCAAGATGGAGCACCCAAACAGACACAAATAATTTATATCAACATTTGATATAGAAATGGGGCAATAAGAAACTGGAGATGTAAGATTCTTGCCAGGTTTTGGTAAAGGTGCTATAATGGCGTATCACCAAAAGGTGGTGGATAATTCACTTCCTGAAAGAAATGAAATAAATGCTGTAAAAGAGGGCTTAAAAGAACTGCTAAACAGAGAGATTTATAAAACTCAGAGGGTTATTCATCCATGACTGGACACTTCCTGGTATTGACCAAGTGAATACTACAAGACAGTTCCAAGGCAGAAATTGGTGAAGATAAAAACTGTAACTGCTCAGAGGTGAGTGTCAGAAGACATGCTTTAGGGGAAAAAGATTGTATCTGTTGTATAGGAGGGGATTGAGTGTCCGGAGTATACAAGGATGAGTGGTAAGATTGAAAGAGAGATGTAATTTCACTACCTTTAAACATACAGAGCCCTGTTGTAGGATGATGCAATTTGGGAATAGTGGCAGCAACACAATGAGGTGGACTCTCAGGGCTAGATAATGGGCACTGCAAGGTCCACCTTCAAATGGCCTCTGTTGAGGATAAAACAATGCCTTTTCTACTTTCTGATCCAAGCATGCTATGAAGCTTGAGTGTCTGTGTGGGGGGGGGGATATGAGAAGTTACTTCTTCACAGAAACAGTAGTGGCTGCCTGGAAAAGCCTACCAGAAGAGGTGGTAGGAACGAATACAGTGGGAAGCTTCAAACATGTGTGGGATAGGAACCTGGGCACAGTAAGTAGAGGTACAGGAGAAGAGAAGTAAGAGGGTTTAATAATATTAAGGGAAAATAGGGCAGACCAGATGGGCCTACTGGTCCATTTCTGCTGACACATTCTATGTTTCTATGTTCCAGTTGTTGCAGATTGGTGATGCCTTTTCTTCTCCCCTCTCTATCCAGTCCAGGATCCCCAAGGCTCCATATTAAGCTCCATCCTTGTCTCTATTTTCCTTGTTGACCACCCTTCCATCTTTGTTGATTCACATGGATGCAGATAACACTGTTCTCTCTAACTCAAGTACTTCAGTCTCAACCTTGGAATTATTGCTACAGTGTGAACTTCACAATGTCCAGTAATGTTTCCACTCAAATTAACTCAGGGTCAACACAAAGAAACTGTGTCAATGACCTCCAAAAATTTGTCCAGCCCTCCTCTTCCCCTGTTGTCTCTTCCCTGGATGACACTCCCCTTGAGGTTGTCCTCTGTTTCAACTGTTTTGGTGTGTGGGTGGATAGTAGGCTGAACTTCTTACCCATATTGATGCCATGCACAACAAGTGCTGCCCAAAAGTTGGTGCTCTTTACCATTATAAAGACTGTCTCTCATGCAAAGTCCACCAGGAACTGATCATTAAGATGGTGCTCCCAGATATGGTTTATGCCACGTTTGCCCCTTCCTCCCACATGGCAAGGCTGGACACCCTTATGCAATGCCTTTTCTATTAATTCTTCTCTTCACTTTCATCACTGCTCCCTTACGCTTCCCTCTTTATCCCTCTTCTTCCCTCCTACCACCTCATGCGCCTTGTCTCTAAATACTGGTTCATCTCTTTGCTACCTAACTCTGCTCTCACTCATTCCCATAGTTTCATCTGCCCTTTGCTTTTCAGACCCCAGTGCATTCTTTACTCCACACTCAATGCTGCTAGCCAATCTGAATTTTCATTCATCATCCTTCCATCTTGAACAATTTCCCTACCACTATCCACTTCTCCTCATCCCACTTTTCCCTCAAATGTCAACTGACACCTCCTGTTGCCCCTTCCTACTCCTGCCCTGGCCTTAGCTAATGTGTACTATCTTGAGTTATGCTTTGCATCTGTTTTAGACTTTATGAAACTGTACTAGTGTCTTAAGATATTAATTCAGCCTGAAACTGTTATTAAATTTGTCTGGTGTACAGTATTTAAATGCACCTTAACCTTTATATTTATTTTGTATCTTGCACATTACTACAATGTATATTTTAAATATTGTGTATAAATTTGTCTCCCTACTCCCTTCCCCCTAGGTTGCATCTTGGATATGATCCTTGGCTCAGTGTGCCTTACCTTGTTGTTGTGCTTTTTACGTTCGCGTACGCGCATGTGCAAGGAACGTTTTGGGAGAGTAGCACACTTTGGAGGTGTGCCTCTCCCATTCAGTCCACTGCTCCATTGAGCAGGCGTGGCAGTCCTGCACCAATGGGTGTGGGAGCTGTGTATGACAGCAGTGGTCTTCGCATCAAAGAAAACCACCGCTGTCATACACAGCGCTGGTAGGTCTCACACCCCCCCAAAGCTTTGGTGCCATGCTGGGAGCCCACCCCTGCGTGGCAAACATCCTGGGTCCTCTGCCAATGGGGGTGCCCAATCCCCCGCTGGCTCCATGTCCCCCTAAAGGCCCCCCAAAAGCTTTGGTGCCATGCTGGGAGCCCACCCCTGTGTGGCAAATGTCCCGTGTCATCTGCCGGCCGGGGTGCCCAATCCCCTGTCGGCTCCACATACCCCCAAACGCCCCCCCAAAGCTTTGGTGCCATGCTGGGAGCCCACCCCAGCGTGGCAAATGTCCCGCGCCATCTTTTTTTTTCACCCTAAAAGCAAAACGTCCCACGAGTCTCCCAGTCCCCCTTCCCAACCCGCACCCACCCACTGCGCACCCCACCTCCCCACCCCACCCCATACTTACCTCCGGAGCTCGGCGCGACAATCATTGCTGGACCGGGAACATGTCTGCACTCTTCAAAGCTGACCGCGAACTGAGGAAATGCCGGTAAGCTGTATAATAGGCTAGATAGGGGTTTTTCAACTCTATTGCATATCTCAGGCATTTTTTGGAATTTTTGCACCAAATTTTCAACATGGGGTTTTTGGGACCCCTTCTCATGAATGATGTCACTGTCATGGCATTATTCGGGCCTGAAGGGTGATTTCGCAGTCACTGCATGAAATCACTCTTTGGGCCTGAATAACGTCATGACAGTGACATCATTCATGAGAAGGTTTTCCCAAAAACCCCATGTTGAAAATCTGGTGCAAAGATTCCTAAAAATGACTGTTTTACAAGTGTGCGTTGCGCAGTTCCTACGCAGGCTCGTAAGTTCACGAATTTTCAATATTTTCACTCCACATTTTCAACATTGCCATTTTACCACACCTCCTTATGAGCAGTACAGCTGTCATTTTTCACATCCTGCCCAAAACGTGTTTCCGCCCATGTAGTGCACAATGGCGCAGTTGGTGTGCGAAATCAATGTATGGGACACATTAAGAAAATCACAGTGACACTGATTATTAGCAGAGGTCTTAAAATGGCTGTGTTGAAAATTTTGTGAAAAAATTCCTAAAAATGACTGTTTTACGAGTCTGCGTTGCGCAGTTCCTACGCACGCTCGTAAGTTTGCGAATTTTCAATATTTTCACTCCAGATTTTCAACACTGCCATTTTACCACACCTCCCCATGAGCAGTATAGCTGTCATTTTTCACATCCTGCCCAAAACATGTTTCCGCCCATGTAGTGCACAATGGCGCAGTCGGTGTGCAAACTCAATGTATGGGACACATTAAGAAAATTACAGTGACACTGTTCATTAGCAGAGGTCTTAAAATGGCCATGTTGAAAATTTGGTGAAAAAATTCTAAAATGACTGTTTTATTTAGTGTTCACTCGCGAGCTCCTATGCACACTGTAAGTTTGCGAATTTTCAATATTGTCACCCACAATTTTCAACATTGCCATTTTACCACACCTCCTTATGAGCAGTATAGCTGTCATTTTTCACATCCTGCCCAAAATATGTTTCCGCCCATCTAGTGCACATGATGCAGTCGGTGTGCGAAATCAATGTATGGCACACAGTAAGAAAATCACAGTGACACTGTTCATTAGCAGAGGTTTTAAAATGCCAATGTTGAAAATTTGGTGAAAAAATTCCTAACAATGACTGTTTTACGAGCGTGCATTGCACAGTTCCCACGCATACTCGTAGGTTTGTGAATTTTCAATATTTCCACTCCAGATTTTCAACATTGCCATTTTACCACACCTCCTTATGAGCAGTACAGCTGTCATTTTTTACATCCTGCCCAAAACGTGTTTCCGCCTATGTAGCGCATAATGGGGGTAACAAAAAGTTCATGCTGAAAATTTATTGAGCAAATACCAGCAATCGCACAGGGCATTAGGGTAAAGCACTATACGTGCCAAACACCACTGCAAATACCTGCAATCGAACGTTCGGCATTGACAAATGCTTATTTTATTTAGTATGCTTTTTGATGTAAGCTGCCAAAGGCTCAGCCTCCACTCTCCCCTGTTTCCACACTTCACCCCCAGGACTTACCTCTTCCTGAGGATCCCCACGGAGTGCCCCCCGCCCCGGTGGGGCGGTCATGCAAAACAAGGCCTTTCCTTGTTGCCAATTTTCAGTTAACAACTTCAACTTTACTGCTACCATTTGCTTCTGTTGGATACTTCTAAGTACTGCAGTATATATTGTGTGGTCTCAACATAAGTTTTACTACTCAGTAGTCTATATATTGCCATATCAATTTTGTCGTAGCATGCTTTCTAATGTAGTTACCATCATTGTGGTTGTTTTACTGTTTCAAACCTTTTCTTCAAAGATTTTTGACTCAAAATCCCATTTGGTTGTTTCACAGTATGGCACTTAGTCATTTAAATTAGTAAGGTCTTATAAGCAGCCCCTTCAGCTTCCAAACACCATTCTCTAAGGAAGAGCTGTTTTCCAAGTGATGTGGTATTTGGTCAAGAGCGTCTCCTTGTTGTTACGTTACACTGGTGCTGCAGTAAGGGTGCTGTAATTTCAAACCAAACTGAATTTCTAGCTTTACCTTTTCTGCAAAGTGTTTTTGTCCGAGCATGCCGTAACACTGTACTTCCTTTGATATTTTTAGCTGGCTGCTCCTGTCTGGTGCATTGCGGTTTGTTTACTGAGCGCACCCCAGTTCCTGTGAATGTTTGTCAAAGCAAGGCCATGGAGCAGGAGCACAACAGAGGCCAAGAGCATGGAATGCCAGTAGGAGCTGATGAAGCAGAAGCAGACTATCAAATCAGAATCAAAGCAGGCAGAGGAATAGCAAGGCATCAGCTCACAATAGAGCAGCAGAAGCCAGCACTTAAGAACATTATAGCAAGGGAAGAAGAAAAGGGCAAGCAGGGAGTGAGCAGGATACCCAACGCCAGCAGCCAGAGGATGGGCACAGAGTAAAAGAAGGGCATTTAGGGTGGAAAAACTGGCATATTGGTTTTAAATACTGTTAAGAGTGGAGGAATGATGAGTGTTGACTGTATACCACAGAACCATGAGCAAAGGGCCTATAGTCACTTCTGGGAGAAATGGCCACAGGTAAGATTGAGCATATATAGCTCTGTAAGTTTGCAGGACAAAAAAAAATGAAGAACACAGCTACTGCACTGAAAACAATATGTCTAGCCCCATGAGGAACGGGAGCCAGAAAGTCATTCTGGCTCCCATTCCCCACAGAGGGTTAGTTGATGGAACCTCACAGGCTGCCCCACCAAATGCCAGGAACTGCCTTTTAATTCTGTGCTGAATTACCTCTAATATGTTAGATTTTTATACAGTATACAGATAAGTTTGTATACCCTGCATGTCTTTTGTGGAGTCTGATGAGAAGAAAGGGAGTGCAGACCTCAAATAATGTTTTTCAAATATAATAAATTATAGGATCATGAGTACTTAGGATCGAATAGCAGATAATGTTTTCCTGATTTAGCGGTATTCAGTGAAAAGTACGTGGTAGTTTAAATTTATTTAAAACAAAAACTTCTATTTACTCCCAGGTAGCCAGGTCTATTCACATTACACCCCCGCCCACCCAACCAATTATCACCCACCCTGCACCCCATCCTTCCAGTGCAACAGTCTGGAAGCTGGACTCTCTTGCAGGCTACTTAAGTCCACTGATGACACTAAACTGGTTATAATGTTTAGTCAGGCTCTTGGAGACTCATATTCAGAGTAGGCAAATGCATGGTATTACATTTTGGAAGTAAAACCAGAGGTGCAATCTACTGTACATAATAAATGAGGCTCCTTGTTCTGCAGCTGAGTAGGAAAAGGACTAGGGAGTCATAAGAGACAAGTGGCTGAAGCTGGACATGCAGTGTGAGGCCACTGCCAAGAGGGATGATAGGATGCTGGCATTCATCAAAGGGGGATCTCCAAGTCAGTCCCAACCTTGAGTACTAAAACAAAATTAGTGGTACTCAGGGACCAGAAAATAGGTAAAATATATTGCAACAAAGGAGGACTGCATCAAAAAAGCGATTTGCTGTGTTATGAAACAGCAGAGGAGTGGTTACAGACATAAAAACAGAAAATGCCACTATGTTTCTCAGATGCAATTCTGCTTTGATGAGGTTGAGCCAATGCGGTATTAGCATTCAGTGACCGTATCTGGCTGAGCCTTCAGGAAATTGATACAAAACACTCTACACTTTCAAGGTGGCCAAGGATAGTCCCACACCACCAGTCCCTCTCCACAGGCACTTACCTCTCTCAACTAACCCCCAACGCCCAGACTTTTTTTTGAAAAAAATAAAAACTAAAAATGCCTACTCTTAGCGAAGTGCCTGCCCATGTGTCAGCATATTGTTTTTTACAAAAAAAGTTTGGAGGAGGATCAGAGGCGGAAGATGGGAAGTGACTGGGATTAATTAATACATAAAAAAGATCTTTATTTAGGTTTAATTGCCTTCATTTCTAAGGTTTGTGCCTATCCCCATGTCATAAAGTGCAGTAGTATAACTGTTATTCCATTATACTGTAGATTATATAGAAAAGAGATTGCAAAAAGGAGGAATTTCAGGGCTGTCTTTAAAGAATGTACTCTCACATCATGCTCCAACTCCTGATAAGGAGCTGTTCCGGAGAAAGAGCCAGGGTGTTGGGATAAAGTCTACTTGCTTTGCAGCAAAGTTATTTACTTACTTCAAGAAGTTTTTGACAGTGTGTGATTTAACCTATGATTGCTCTCTGATTTCAATGTCAGGTTCAGCAATAATCTTTCTTTGTTTTGCATAATCCACCACCACCACAAATACTGTGAAAAATAAGGGTAACTAAACACCATTACACATAATAACCAGAACAACAGCATCAGCCAGAAAATGGTAATAAGATCAGTGTGTCAGGATCAGGAATGAAACACATGAACATGAGCTGATCAGGGATGAAAGCAGTGGAATTATTGTTATATGGGAGGTTGGGTGATGGTAGAAAGGATGGGATAACTATGTTCATGACATGGTAGACAACAAAGAAAGGGAGAGGGACATACAGAGACACTTGCAAAAGCTCGAGAGCTGGTCAAAGGTTTGGCAGTTGAAATTCAATGCCAAAAACTACAAGATGCTATACCTAGAGAAGAAGAACCTGAGGGCAGAGTATTGGATGGGAGTAAAGCTGAGGAAAGAGACCTGGGAGTCATCATCAGTGACTCCCTAAAGCAATCAAACCAATGTAACAAGGCCTACCATAAGGCAAACAGGATGCTGGGGTATATAAGAAGGGGCACTGATAGCAGAAGGAAGGAGGCATTACTGTCTGTCTTACTCTATAGATCACTGGTGAGGCCCCTCCTGGAGTTCTGTGCCCAGTTCTGGAGCCCTCACCTAAGGAAAGATAAAGACAGGCTGGAGACCGTACAATGTAGGGTGACCAAAATGAGTCAGCACCAACAGGGCAGATATTGCTAGGATCTGATCAAGGCAGTGAACGTACTTCCTGGAGGTCAGGTGAGAGAGTGGAGATATGATCAAGATCTTCATCTTCCTGAAAGGAATGAACAAGGTAAACTGTAAGGAACTGTTTAACATAAGTAGTTGATCATGAACACGGGAGCATGAGTGGAACATGATGGGGGACATTCAAGAAGAAAATATGACAGTTTTTTTTTACAGAAAGGGGGTGGAACCATGCAACAATCTGCAGGCTAATGTGATTGTTGTCAACAGAACCAATAGTTTCAAGCACAACTGGGGCAGAGTGAATGTCTTAGTGTTTGCTCAGGGTGATAGCGGTAGTGCAGGGAGTAAGGGGGTGGACAGTGTCAGTTAGAACCCTGCATGGACAATAGGTTCTCAGTTTTTTAAGGGATATAGGCAGAATGGATGGACCAGTGGTCTTAATTTCTACCTTCATTGTCTATGTTTCTATGTTTTAAAAGTCCTTGGTGTTATCCTCTTCAGATTGGTCATCATTTAGTGTACTCTCTTTCTCCCCCTTCATTTTCTCCTCCTCCAACTCCTGTGATTGTGGGACCTCACCCTCCTGTTTTTGTAATCAGGTAGGATATGATGGATAAAGATGCAGTGAAGTAAAATGTTACAAATAAAGTTTGAGCAAGTGGGCCACTATACACTGCACAAAACTTCACATGGTTTCCTGGCCAATTTCACACATCACTGGCACCATTTTGTTTTTGTTTTTCTTAAATAAAATAGGAAATGAAGAACTGTTCCCCACCTGCATACCACCATTTCACAACCTCTACTCCAAGATCAGTCATTCAGTCTTACTATAGTGCAGTGTTTTAAGGCTCTGAGCTGCAAATCTGGATACCTGAGTTTGAATCCTACAGCCCCCACCTGCATGCTGTGTGACCTTGAGTAAGTCACTTAACCCCCTGTGCTCCAGGCTGCACCTGTAAACAAGTTTTCAGCTTAGTGTGCCACTCCTCATTAAACAATTGCAAATATATATATATATATACTGTGGCACACAGTTACTTTCTGCTCCCCGTTAGACCTGGCAAAGTTCATCAGTAATGGTCTATGTAAGCAATGGTAAGACACAACATCGTGTGGGTTACTATTCCTGCACTGCATGACCAGGAGTGTTATGAGGAATGTGGCAATTGCACTAATCATGTTAATAGACTGGAAATGGCACCACAATCTGCACAGGGGTTGTATACAGACACCCCATCTCAGGGGGAGGGAATGGATAAGGATATGATTGAAGGCATCCTTTGGATGATGTTGATGGGGGACCTGACTATGCCAGATGTTAACTGGAGCACCTTTGCTGCAGCCATATCCAAGAGCACGGCCATGCTCAATGCCCTACAGGAGGCATGCTTCAGACAGCTAGTTTTGGAACCAACTCATGAGGGAGCAATCTTAGACCTCATACTCTCAAATGGGGACAGTGAGAGGATCTCAGATCTAGAAATGGGTAGCCATCTGGGAACAAGTGACCACCAAACAGTGTGGTTCATGATAAACTCAGCTACAGAGTCAAGCCATACAAAAGTGAGGGTACTGGACTTCAGGGGGGGGCTGACTTTGGCAAGATGGGAGAGTGCCATAGAAAAGCACTAGCAAACAGGCAAGAAGAAGGGGTGGAGCAACAATGGGGAAACATCAAAATTGCCATCACAGAGGCAACAAGCATCTGTGTGATGCAAATAAACAAATCAAAATGAAAGAACAAGTCACTAAGGTTCTTAAAAGAGGTGGTGGGGAAGATTAGGGAGAAAAAGATAGCATTTAGAAAGTGCAAGGAAACACTGAAGAAGCAGGACAGAGAACTGTGCCAGATAAGACAGAATGAAGAAGGGAGGGAAGTCAGAATAGCAAAGGCCAAAACTGAGGAAAAGATGGCCAGATCAGTTAAGAAAGGAGATAAAACCTTTTATAGGTACATCAGGGAGCACAGAAAGACAAAAGGAGGGATAATGAGGCTGAATAGAATGGATGGTGGGTGGGCAGAGAGGGACAGTGAAAAAGCAGGGCTATGGAATGAATACTTCTGCTCAGTATTCACAGAAGAGGAGGAGGGGTAGGTACCTAATCCAATTAATAGAAGCACTCTGGATTGGGGGGTCAATCCCAGTCCTTTCACAGAAGAAAGGGTCCTGAAAGAATTCCTAAAAATGAAGGTGGACAAAGCAATGGGGCCTGATGGGATTCACCCCAGAATTCTAAAAGAATTAAGGGGAGAACTAGTGACAACACTGACTACCCTTTTTGACAAATCATAGGAGGATGGTATGGTACCTGAGAACTGGAGGAAGGCAGATGTGATTTACTTCACAAAAGTGGGAGCAAGATAGAGGCAGGAAACTACAGACCTGTCAGTTTGACCTCTGTGGTAGAGAAAGTGATGGAACTGCTTCTGAAGGAAGGAATTGTTGAGTACCTAGAGGCCAGTGGGGCACAGGACCCAAGACAGCATGGGTTCACAGTGGGAAGGTCATGTCAGAAGAATCTAATCAATTTCTTTGACTGGGTGACCAAAGTAGTAGACCAAGGAGGGGCTGTGGACTTGGCCTACCTAGACTATAGCAAAGCATTTGACGCAGTCCCACACACAAGATTAATAGTCAAATTAAGCAGCCTGGGAGTGGGTCTCAGGGTGGTAGCCTGGGTAAAACATTGGCTGGACAACAGGACACAGAAGGTAATTGTAAATGGAGTCCACACTGAAGAAAGGGGGTTACTAGAAGGGTACCACAGGGTTCAGACTGGGTCCAGTCCTTTTTAATGTCTTTATAAGTGACATTACAGAGGGACTGGAAGGAAAAGTACAGTATGCCTCTTTGCAGATGACACAAAGATCTACAACAAGGTTGATACTCAAGGAGGCATGGAAAGGATGAAAAGGGACTTGGTAAGGTTGGAGGAATGGTCAGAAGTATGGCAGATTGGATTCAGTGCAAAGAAGTGCAAAATAAAGCACCTGGGAAATAAAAACCCAGGGGAAGAGTACACAATGGGGGGAGGAGGTAGTAACAACAACAACAACAAGCATTTGTCAATGCCAAGTGTTGCTTGCTGTCATTAGCAGTGGAACTACAACAGTTAGACAGATGCAGCATAGGAATGGCAGTGAAGTATTGAACTGACGCCAACTCCATCCCCGCCCTGCAGAGATGGACAGGCATTGGCATGTGCCTTTGGGTCATCGCCCATAATAGTCATGACATTTCAGCTCACCCTACCCTGCAGACACAAGTGTCAAGGTGTGCTTCGAAGTGTTCAGGCTTTACACTCACCTCATTCCATAAGGAAATACACTGAAATGGGTGTAGTATAGGAGAATGAGGTGAACTCTGGGGCCAAAGGGTCCAAGGCACACCTCGATGCCTGTCACTAGCTGCAGGGTGAGGGTGGAATGGCATGAGCATTACTGTCAACAGTCCCAAGTCACACCCCTGATGCCTGTCAGTCCCTACAGGGTAGGGTGTTATGGTCGAAAACCCCAACACCCTGGGCTCTCTTTGGTATTTTTACTCCAAGTTTTCAACATGGGCTTTTTGTGATCCCACCACATGAATGGTGACATTATCAGTTTGTTAGCTGAAAGGTGATTTTGCTCAGCAACTGCACCATTTGGCACCACAGGTGCAAAAACACATTTCGAACAGGATGTGAAAATGACAGCTGTACTGTTCATGAGGAGGTGTAAAAAATGGCAATGCTGAAAATCTGGAATGCAAATATAAAAATAATGGTGGTCACGAGTGTGCATAGAAACTGCTGAATGAACACCCGTAATGTAATTAGTTTGGGAATTTTTTACAGCAGGTTTTCAACATAGGCGTTTTGGGACCTCCGCTCATGAACAGTGTCACTGTGATTTTCTTAATCTATCCCGAACACTAATTTCTCACAGCGACTGTGCTATTCTGCACTGGAAGTGCGAAAACACATTTCAGCCAAGCTGTGAAAAAATGACGGCTGTACTGTTCATAAGGAGGTATGGAAAAATGCCAATGTTGAAAATTTGGACTGAAAAGATTATGAATTCATGAACTTACGAGGGTGTGTGGAAATTGTCCAAAGCACGCTAGTAACACAGTCATTTTATGGACTTTTGTCACCATGTTTTCAATATAGCCAGTTTAAGACCTCTGCTCATGAACAGTGTCACTGTGATTTTCTTAATCTGTCCCGAACATTGATTTTGCACACTGACCATGCCACCATGCGTTACATGAGCGAAAACACATTTTGGGAGAGATGTGAAAAATGACAGTTGTACTGTTCATAAGGAGGTGTGGTAAAATGCAATGTGAAAATCTGGAGTGAAAATTTTAAAAATGCTCAAAGTTACGAGCATATATCAGAACTGCTCAATGCACTCTCATAAAGCAGACATCTTGGGGATTTTTTTACCATATTTTCAACATAGAATTTTGGGGTCCTACTTCGTGAACAGTGTCACTGTCATTTCATTAATCGGTCCTGATAGGTGAATCCACACAGAGACCACAAAATCATCTTTCAGGACTGAATAACAAAATGACAGTGACTGAGTTCATGAGGTGGGATCCCAAGAACCCATGTTGAAAATTTGGTGAAAACATTCCCACAAATGGCCGAGATATGTACCGAAGTTGAAAAAAATAAAACATTTATGCCATTATACAGCTTATCGGCATTTCTTCAGTTTGAGGTTGGCTTTGAAGAGTGCAGACGTGTTTCTAGTCCACCAAAGATCATCGCACCAGGCTCGGGAGGTAAGTATGGGGCAAGGGGGTGTGTGGGGAGGTGGGGTATGTAGAGGGTGGAGTGCTGACTTGGGGAGGGGACCACCAGAATCAATGAAGGACCATTTTCTAATTTACAAGTATATTAAAAAAAACTTGTGGGAAGGTTTTCTTTTTGCAGGGTCATTTTAATTTTGGCACGTTGAGGGTGGAGTACCAGCATGCCACCTGAGTGTTGGGGAGCTGTAGCTGACGAAGTTGGGCACTCCACGTGGGCACATACTGAGTGCAGGGGGGAACCACAGCTAAGGGGATTAGGCACCCCCTGGCACACAAGAAGTTGAGGGGTATTTCACCGATGGGGCTGGGATCCCATCAGCAAAATTGCCAGTAAGGGGGCATGCCGACAGGGGGATTGGGCACCCCTGTCGGCATATATAAGTGCCGGGGGGTGGAAAGAGCCAAGGTGGATTAGGCACCTCCCTCAGCACACAAATGATTGGGGATATTATGCCAATGGGGAGTGGGCTCCCCCATCAGCAAATTGAACTGGAAGAGGGCATGCCGACAGGGGGATTGGGCACCCCATCGGCTTTTTTTTTTAATTGAAATGTTTCACCAGGAAGGCACACTGAAGGCAGGTGGCAGCTTTCTGTCAGCTTCCTGGGGACTGTGAGAGGCTGACAGAGAAGTCATCACCATGGGAACACAGCACAATGGAGCTGTGTGATTTGCTGCTGCAGTCAGGGACACTCCACAGCAAAAACAGCTGATTGCATAGTGATGGGACACTCCCTGATTGCAGCAGCTCAGTTCCTTTGATCTAGTGGCCTGCTCATTAACTGCCAGTGATCAACAGCATGCTCCTCTATTGGCAGAGGCAGAGACCAGCCCCTAAATGGGCTGCTGATATTCAACACAACACTGCCACTCCTCCACAAAACATTCGTGAAAGAAACCTGACGCAATGTGTTTCTTGCACATGCATGCAAGCAACACAAAACTGGAAAGGGACCTGGGGGTAATCATATCAGATGAGCTTAAGGTTCGCAAGCACTGTGAGAAGGCAGTAGGGAGGGCTGTGGGGATACTGGGATGTATAGGGAGAGGTATCACCAGCAAAAAACAAGAAGTTGTTATCCCTCTGTACAGACAGTAGGTGAGACCACATCTGTAGTACTGCATCCAGTTCTGGAGACCCCATCTCCGCAAGGACATAGACAGGGTGGAAGGTCTGCAAGAGAAGCCATACAAGGAGAGACTAAAGGAGCTTAATATGTATACCCTTGAGGAAAGGAGGGAAGGGGGAACTAATTACTTTTGCTCAGTGTTCACTATGCCAAAGAAGATGGAGGACCTGAATGTGGCTAAAGTCATAGTAAACTGGGTATGTAACTTGCTAAAAGAGAGGCAGCAAAGGGTTGTGGTTAATGGGGTTAAATCAGAAGAGTGGGAGCTTACAGGCGGAGTTCCTCAGGGATTGGTATAGGGTTCCTTCTTCTTCAACATGTTCAGCAGTGACATTGTAGAGGGAATCCAAGGCAGGTTGTGCCACTTCACAGATGACACAAAGATAAGGAGGGAAGATAGTTGTGAGGGAATAAGGGAAAATCAAAGAGAGTTACAAAAGCTAGAGTGCTGGGCAAGGGTTTGGCAGTTGAAATTCAATGCTAAAAAGTGCAAGGTAATGCACTTAGGGAACAGGAACCCAAAGATGTAGTGGACGGGAAAGACTTAGCACTACAGCTGAAGAATGGTACAGGTATCTGGGAGTTGTCATCAGCAACTCACTTAAGCAGTCAAGCCAGTGCAACAACACCTATAGCAAGGCTAATAGGATGCTGGGAGGTATCAGGAGGGGTATACAGGGCAGAAGAAAAGTGGTAACGCTTTCCCTTTATAGATCCCTGTTGAGTCCTCAGCTGGAGTACTGCACCCATATCTGGACTCCTCACCTCAGAAAGGATAAGGATAGGCTGGAGACAGTGCAGTACAGAGTACAAAAAATGATTCAGGGCTTGCAGAGGGTATGCCATGAAAAGCACCTCAGTGCACTGAACATGTACACTGACACCAGAAGGAAGAGGGGCGATATCTTTGAGACCTTCAAGTCCCTTACAGGAATTAACAAAGTGAACCACAGGGAACTATGTAAGCAATAAGGCACAATGAGGTGTGGGTTATGGCCTGATAAGAGCACGCCCCAGGTGCATTATGAGGCATGAGACGCTTGTGCTGAGTGCCTTTTGCACCTGGGAAGTGCTCTTATCAGGCCGTAACCCACACCTCGGAGTGTCTTATTGCGCTTATAAAATGGGCAACCACAAATAATTATTTAAGAAAAAAAAAATCAAAGAATTGCAAAATATTTACACATTTTAAGGTTTTCACACTGAAGTGGTAAAATAGTCCCTCCTATTCAGGTAATTTATGTACTGTGTGACTGCAACGAATGGTGCTACCCCCCCCCACACGCACATACACACACTAGGTTGTACGGCACCCTCTCCAGAGACTTTTAATCCCCCTCCTGAAAACTGAAGCAGCCCACCCTGATTGCATTTAGGCTCTTAAGATATCTCCCCAGGGATATTTCATCAGTTTTGTGTACTTGTCCCCGTAACCCCATGGCATTTAGTAGTGTGGCATTGTGTCTCCTGAAGAACTAGGAAAAGGAAAGATTCTTCGTATCAGCATGATAAATTATCAGAAATTGCAGCGTTTACTTTTTTTTTTTTTTTAAATTGATGCCTGGTACAGACTGAGCGAGCTTGTCTAATGCCGGCCACCATAGAGAGCCGTTTCCGGGTTTGCGATTTTGAAAGGATTCCGATTATAGCAATGGGAAATACCCAGAGCAAAGGTATCTGTTTTTTTTTGTTTAAGGTCGAAAGGGTAACAAAGGTGAGGCTGAACAGATAGGTGCAGGGAAGGGGAATTGAAGGAATGGAGCGGAAGAGACAGCTGGACAAATGACAGTCTGCAGAAATGGAGTGGAGGACCGAGCTGAATAAATTAAAATCTGTGGGGGAGCCGTGGCATCGGTTACTGGTGCAGATGTTGTTCCTCAGAATACTGGTTAGTTTGTCAGTTTTTTTGGGGGGGGAGAATGAAGTCATGGAAATGGCGGAGTATACTTGGTTTTGGGTGTGTGTGTGTGTGTGTGTGGGAGGGGGTGCTTCAGGTTGGCGACAGCAACCAAAGTCTGATTTTAAAACGGAGAGATTGGCAGGTGGCACAGTGATACCTATTGTTCTGTGTCCTTAGTGGCTGAAGAGGTGCCGGTTGGCACATTATGTCCTGATAAGGACATGGGTATAGCTACCTCTCAGCCAATCAGGACACACAAAATCTGATGCCCATTTTATAATTAGCCTTAACACTAAGTCATGGTCTTGAGGACATGAATGGAAATAACAGGAGGGAGATTCAATCAGGAGGGATGTGAGGAAGTATCATTTTATGGAAAGGGTGGTGGAACTATGGAACAGTCTGTCAGCCAAGGTGGTGAGTGCAAAAACAGTTAGGGGATTCAAGCAGAGCTGGAATAGAATGATGGGTATAGTTGTTGCTCAGATTGACAGAATCAAGGAAGAGAATTAGGGTAGGACAGGAAGGATTATTACCCTGAAGGATCATAGGTTCCAATGCTTTTAAGGGAGCTCGTGCAGACTGCATGGACCACTGGTCTTTTTCTGCCATAATCGTCTATATTTCTGTGCTTCTATATTGGTTCACCACTGTCTCAGTGAATAAAAGTACACAAACACATGCGCCTAATAATCAGCAGGTTACTAGGATTGGGCATGTTTTCATTCATTGGAAGGCAGCTAACTGAGGTGAGGCAGGGTCTCTGTTCCAGTTGCTCCACATGGACAGAGGTTTATTGGAATTTATTGAACTGGGACTGAGGAAGGACACTAGGATTTGGGATTGCTATGAGCATGGGAGTAAGGGTATGTGTTGTGCTGCTTTATTAAAATGCACTTCTACTGCTTAAGTTAGTGAGGGTTGGAAGAATGAAGTGGGGGTTTGGGTACTATGAGAATGAGGGATGGGGGATAGTTTAAACTGACCAAGGCTAAGGAGAAGAGGGTGGTGAAAGTGCTACAAAAGTAGAGGTAGAGTTTCTACTTTTTTAACTGCAGACAAACTGTAAAAGGTGAAATGCCACCTTTTCAAGTCTGATGAACTCTTTGACTGGCAATTTGCCACTTCACCAAGTGAAGAACTTTGCCAAGTGACCCTTTGTGCTATAGAAAGTTACAGAACTTTGTGTAGTTTTTTGTAAAGTGAAGTTTCCCAACCTTACCAACTTCTAGAACTATTTAACTGCTCACTGGAAACAAGAGTGGTCCTGGAGGACTAGAGGAGGACAGATGTAGTCCCACTTCACAAAAGTGGTAGCAGGGAAGGGGCTGGCAATTGTAGGCCAATCAGCCTGACTTTGGTGGTGGGAAAGATAAACTGAATCACTGCTGAAAGAATATCTGGAATACAGTGGGTTACAAGAACTGAGGCAGCATGGATTCACGGTGGGGGGGGGGTGTCATGTCAAACAAACCTGTTAGAGTTCTTTGACTGGATGACCAAGGAACTAGATCAGGGTGGAGTGGGGGATGTAGACTGCCTAGATTTCAATAAGATGTTTAACATTGTTCAGCACAGGAGACTAGTAAGCAAGCTGGGTAGCATAGGAGTGAGTACAGTGGTGGTAATCTGGATAAGACATTGGTTATGCAATATGTAACAAAGGGTGGTGGTGAACAGAGTCCCCTCAGAGGAAGGGAAGATGACCAGCAGAATGTCTCAGGGATCAGTGCTGGGACTCATCCACTTTAATGTCTTTATAAGTGACATTGCAGAAAGCTGGAAGAGAAGGTCTGCTTCTTTGCAGATGATATCAAACTTTGCAGAACAGTGGAAACCTGGGGGGGGAAAGGATGAACAAAGGCCTGAGAAAACTAGAGGAATGGCCAAGGGTATGGCAGCTGGGTTTCAATTCAAAAAGTTGCAAAATAATGCACCTGAGGGACAGAAAGCCAAGGTCAGAGTAAAAAATGTGGTGGGAGGTGCAACTAACAATCACCAAGCAAGAATGAGATCTTGTGGTGATCATATTGGATGACCTAAATGTAGCAATGCTATTCAACAAGACTGTTGGGAGGAGAAGTGGAATGTTGAGGTGCATAGGTAAGGGTATCACCAGTAGAAAAAGGGAAGTAGTATTGCCTCTGTATTGATCACTGGTAAGACCCCACCTAGAGTGCTGCATCCAGTTCTGGAGACCACATATCAGAAAGGACATAGACAGAGTGTAAGCAAATGTCGCATGGTCTATATCAGAAGGCACAGAGAGTCCAACACATACTGCGCAGAATGCCGTACAAAATAATCCTGTGAGATTTAATGTTATTTTCTTTCTGTGGAGGGCTCTGCACCAGACCTCCATTATGGGGGGTTGTGCCCCCAGATCCTCCACTTAGGATTCTAACTCGGGGATCCAACTTGGAGAGCGCACAGGTCCGGTGTTCACGCATAATGCTGTATGCTATTAAATGTACAACATTATGACCCAGTATGATATCAGAAGACCTATGAGGAGAGATTAAATTACTCAAAAGTGTACCCCCTGAAAGAGGATAGATAGGGGAGATATTATAGAGACCTTCAAATACCTCAAAGGAGTACAAAGGTACAACATTGAAGTATGTTTTAGAAAATAGGGTGCTCGAGGACAAGAGGGCATGGTAAGAGGCTGGGGGCTAGATTCAGGAGTGACGTGAAGATGTACATCTTCACAGTAAGAGTGTTGGATTCTGGGAACAGTCTTTCAGTGGAGGTGATGTGGCAAAAACAGTGGGGAGATCAAGAATGCATGGGATAGGCATAAGGGAATTTTAGGAAAAGGGAAGGGATGAGCCAGAGATCAAGTATGATCTCTGGTGATTGTATAGGTAGGAAAAGATCAGTAGGCTAGGTGGGCCAAATCGTCTTTATTCACCATCAAATTCTATGTTTCTATGTTTATAGGTATTTGTTTTTATGAACATCAGAATTTTTACATTTCTGCTAGACAGTTTGGCTCTCTGGAGACTTATAGTATGATCTCCCATGCTACTCTGAACACTCTCTAAGAGTTCATGCTAATTAGTTGACAGGAGGTATTTCATATCCCTCCTTTCCTAGTCCACAAAAACAGAATAAGATACACTATGGCAACTGCAGACAGTGCAGTCCACACATTAGTATTTACCTGTCAATACAGCAGAAATTCATCATAAATCCCTAGCTGTTCCCAGTCTTCATGTATCTCTGCATCACAATTGTTGTAAGAACATGATTCTCTGGCTTTAAATGAGGAGCTTGGTTGCTGGCTATACTCACCTTCACAGAAAAGCCCATAGAGGGTTTGGGCTGGTGGTTTGATTGGGTGGACCCACTTTGGAGGAGGTGGAAGGTGTTAATGAAGATGTGGAATGGGATTTCTTGGAAGAACTTGCTGCTATAATCACACCCTTTTTTGGTCAGGTTAACTTGCCCTGGATTGTTGAGTTTTCATTGTGTCAAAACTGTGATGTACTGTACCAGTCCAACTCTGTCTACCTCCTTAAGAATTGACACTATGTCTATCACTATGAAGAACAAGGAAGAAATCAAGTGAACTAATAGTTCCACTGAGTCAATCTGGTTAAGCTAAAAGAGAGAAAAATGGTAGGCAGACATAGCAGTCATCAGGAAGGAACTATAGCACTGCAGTTTATCTCAGGTTATCTGATAAAGAAATGGTATGTGCTTTGTGAATGCTAACTTCTGCAATAAAATTTTTTGGAGGCATTATCAATTTTAGCACCATACATATTTGAGAAAATGTTGGCAATCATTTTTTATACTTCCACAATAAAATGAAAACTACTAAACCAATTGTTCTTTAGTTTTTTTTTAGATATCAGGGTACATTGGCACTGGATATGTACAGTATGACAAATGTCACATCTATATCTGCAAGATCAAAGAAATTACAAACATGCTCATTTTTAGGAAGTTTTCACAACCTTTCTCAAATAATTATACGGTGACACTTTAACCCCTTCAACTTCAAAATTTCTAAACCAAATCCCCATATCGTTTATTCTATAATCATTAAAAAAGGGCTATGCATGCCAAGTTTCACATATTTTCACATATCTAGCTCCAAAGATGGCTGAGATATAAGTAGATAAATATTTCCACGAAATGTCCCCCCAAATAAATTTCAGACTCTGAGCCCCTATATGTTGAAAAAAGTTACCCAAATGTCATGATATCTGGCATGTCTTTAGGGTGCCTACCAGCAAGTAATCATACCAGACTGTAGCCCTCCACTCAACAGGCAGCTGAGTTAGGATCAAATATATCCATTTCAAAACTTCCTTGACATTTTCCAGAATTACATGGAATTTCATTAAATTGTGTTGAATTCCAGGTTGCAAGCAGAGATCCCAGGGAGAAGGAGCAACTGCACGCTTGTGCTTTCAGGTATAGACACAGAGCAGGATTTTTGAAAAGCAATCTCCAATTTATGTAAGGTAAACCACTGTTGCCTTATTTTTTGGGGAGGTTCAAATTTCTTTCTAGACCATCTTGTGCCTCCATTTTCCCTTGCTTGCTGCTGTTGTCCCATATATCTTTATCAGGTTGTGGAGTCTGTCAGTGGAGGAGTCGAATCTGTTTGGAGCTGATTCGGTGGTGTCCCATGGGGGACAGAAAACAGCAGCATAGCTTGAGAGTTGTGGATAATGGACAGTGAAGCCTCAGACCCTCAGAATGCTGGAACTACAGGGGACAAGAATCAGAAAAATTGTGGAAATTGAAGAAGTAACGGGTGTGTGGAAAAGGTGCCCTGAGGAAGTAGGGCAGTAACAAGCAGGAATGGAGTACCATATGGTTCAGTGGAGTTGGGCTAAGGAGTTGGGATAGAGTAGACAAGAAATACTAAGGAAGGTGGAGGACAGAGAAAGAAAATTTGCTGTGGAACTTATAATACTGAGCTATTGTGGTTTGTGCTATTTCTTGCTGACAGTAGTTTGATCAAAGCTCCATTTGCAAACTAGCATAAAATCAGAGTGCATTGATTACAATTAGCATTGTCTGTGAAACAGTACTTTAGGTTTTTCTCTTTATTGTCCTGCATTTCTGTATTTCTAAAACTGAATAATGTAGCATTATGTTATCAGTTCTCTACATATATTTTAGCTCAGTTTTGCTCAGTTGGCTTCCCTCCACTGTGGCCTTGTTTTTTCGTTGTCCATGCTGTCCATGATACTGTTCTCACTGAATTCTTATTATGAAAGGTTTTTCTGCATAAAAAGTCCCATTTAACTTCCTCTTTTCCTTAGGTTTTTAATATCTTAACATTTTATTTGGCCTTTCTTGTATTTTATTATTTAAAATATTTTGTTCGAGTTTCGGGCAAAGATCACATGACCTGACCCCTTTTATGTGCATGCATTGGTGTTTTTCTACACTGATCACCATTTTGCTCACCAGCTTTCAGCAACGGTCACACTTTTAGGAGCTAGTTTTCAAGTAAGTTATTTTTGTATAGCTTTTATTTTGCCTTTATAGTTTTATTCCTGTCCCCCTTTGGTTTTTACTTTTATTTGTTCTTTGCTGGTGCTTAGTTCTTGTATTTTGTTTGTGTCTTCTTAAGCATTATTACCACATTTGTGGTGTGCAGCCCAACTATAGATCTTCTGAGATATTCTGAGATAACCTGCTACGTCCCTAGCAGAATACAACTTTTCATATAACATCACTGTCTCCTTGTAAGTTTCTAAATTAGTCTAAGTGGAAGACAGGGGATTTATTTTATCACTATTTTTATAGGGTTTGTCTTATTTTTGTTTTTTAGCTTTCTGTCCTCTTTTTTTGGCCGTATTTTCTGTGTGATTGGTGTCAAGGCCTTTCCAGCAGACCTGCATTTATTTGGGTGTCTTTATGTACTGGATCCTCAAAGCCAAAAATTGAAGCAAGGATAGCCTATTTGGGAGTCATAAGAAAAGGATTTATTCAGTACTATTACTACAGATTTTCTCATTGCATTGATTCTTTCTTTAGTGTGTGCTGAACCTATTTTTCACCTGGGTATCCAAAATGTATGATAAAAGTATGACATTAAGAAATGATAAAGTGGTCTCTAAAACGAAGACTGGTGAAAAACCAACAAATAAAAAGATCACAGAATTTTTAAGTAACTCAGATAAAATATGTATACCTTGGACATCCTCTCCAAGAAAAGGGATAGCCACAGAACTTATGCAAACATGGAGAAACAAAAGAATACTAGTTTTTCAGATGATTACTTACTAAAATCTAACAAAACACTTGAAACTCAGAAGCAAGAGCTGGGGAGATAGTACAAGGATGTGTTGAGTCTGGTAATGCTCAGCCACAGGGGACAAATATAAGTCCTGCTGAAAGTGTGTGTAGGGTTACCTTGGGTGCCCATATGCCAGAAGAGGTGATTGCAGATGGTCATCTGCATTCTCATAGTAAACTTATCCTACACTCAAGAATGAGTATAATGTTCAGGCTAACATTGTCATCAGTAAGCAACTTTCTGAGATTAAAACAGTTTTATTTGTTACAAACATGTCAATAGGAGCTATTATGAAATAACTTGAAGAACAGAAAAAAACAATTAGAGGAGTTAAAACAAATGGTTTATGTGGAGAAAAGCACTAAAGAAACAAAGAAAAGCATAAAAGAAATTATTGAAGAAGTGGCTGGCAATGAATATAAGGAGTTGAGGGACCTTAGGGCTAACAATAGACTAGATGTAAATGAGAAATCAAGCAAGAAAACTGTAGGCAAAAAGAAAAAGGAAACAAGGAAGTATAAGGAAAAGGGAATACAAACAATGCCATATACTTTGGAAACGCAGAAAGCAATATCAGGGAAAAGTTTGTAAATGGAACAGAATAAGGGTGGCAAGATTAGATTAACAAAAAGGACAGTTAAGAAGCAAGAAAAAACAAGAAAACAAATTACATGCAGTTTACTTCCGTAGCATACCCAGGGCTAGGAGGGAGACACCCTTCCTACTAAGAGTTGTCATTTATAACATCATTAAAAGTCAACTTAAGGCAAGGTTTACAGTGCAAGATATGATCTCAGTTTACAGATCTAAGACCTTTCCTAATTAAGGCTATGTCTGTTTAGTGGTGAAACGTAAGATAATAAGAAATGAAATATTAAATTTAAAAGAGGAAACATGTAAAATGAGTATGGATCTTGCCACCACCACAAAATACTTTGCAGAAGAAATTTGGACACAGATACAGAATAATGGTCTACAGCAAATTAAGCAAACTGTATAACAAGGAAAGACAAATCAGCAGTCTGTTGTTAGATACCAATAAAAAACAGGAGTTGTGGAGGATGAATTAAAGGGTTCCTGTTCTAACCCTTGTGGATGCCACACGTCTACCATGTTAACAGTTGCACAGTACATTTCTGACCACTACTATTTCGAATGGCAGTTTGCAAAATTGTATGCAGCACAACTGTCACAGTATAGACAGCGGCATCTGCCTGTCTGTGGCAGGTTTGGTGGGTGTCAAACAAGGAACCATGTGCACCCCCAAATAATGCCACCCATAGCTTTGTGTATGGGGCCTGGACATTTTCCACTGATGACTCAATTAATCATGAAAACTATTGAAAGATCCCATGCTACAGTATATTGCTGTTGAACATTTTAAATGCCTGGTAAAAGCAAACATATTAAATGTTTCATAAAAAACAAATAATACTTGACACTTTTAGAAACAATTATTTATATATTGAAGATTCCTACACTGCACTGATCTCAAATGCATTATGCTATAGTGGTTCAGTATGGTATAGAAAAGAAACATGTGCTTAATAGCAAATGAATAGAAATATTACAGATAATGTGTTTGTTGGATGTTATAGCTGGTAAAAAGAAACATAAGCCAAAGCTTGGCAACAAAATTACTTGGGTGTGCATATATGCTCAATTATCAATCATGACTGGTTTAAGGCCCCATCTTCCCATACCAGGCATCATACCATACCATAAAATGCATTCCCTGGTATCCATACCCTCCAAAAACTGGCACCATGACACCAAAATGGATTCCCAGGTATCTGTGAGGGTTGGGCTTAGCCTTCCAGACACCAGGGAATGCTTTTTCTTTGATGGTGCCATGTCTTGGAGGGTAGGATGAAACCCACGGACAAAAGGCAATACAGCTTCTTTGATGGTACCGGGTCTCAGAGGGTGGTGGGGACCCCACCCAGACACCTAGAGATGTTGAAAGTAAGAACATTTCATTCCACAAAATATTTCAAAAATTCATTCATTTTGCAAAATATTTTGTGGGTGCAAAATGCAAAATTTCTCTGTGAAATGCAAAAGTTTGCCATGAAACACAAAATTTCACACACAAAAAAGCAACATTTGGATGAAATTTTGTGAATCTGAGAGAAATCTGGCAAAATTGTGCATTTTGTAGCTAAATTTCATATTTCGTGGTGAAATTTTGCACTTGGCAAAAAATTATGCAGAATGGCTTAATTTCATGTCATGTTTCACGTGGCGAGATTGTCAGTTTCATGGCAGTTTCGCAGGCGAAATTTAATTGTGCAACATCTGTACTGTTGCCAGGAAATGCTTTGTGCATCATGGTGCAGGGTCTTGCTGGGTGGTGGGGACCCTCCCCTGGACACCAGAAAATGCTGCTTGTGGGATGGTGGCGGGTGTTGGAACATCAGGCAGCATCCAACAAATAACATTACCTGGTGTCCAGGGGCTCCACACCACCCTTTGAGACACAGCACCATTACAGAAAAAGCATTCACTGGTGTGGGGGCTTCACCCTCACTCTCCAACACACAGCACCAAACAAACACCATTCCCTGGTGTCAGTGCATTCCCTGCCACCCTCCAGGCTCTGGTGCCATCTGACAAAATGTATTTACTGGTGTCCAGTGAGTGGGGGGAACCAATAGAGATAAGAGAATGCTTTTTCTATGATGATGTCATGTCTCAGAGTTTGGGGGGACACATGGACAGCAGGAAATGCTGTTTGTGTGATAATATTGGGTCTCAGAGGGTGGTGGGGAGCCTCCAGACAGCAGGGAATGCTGTTTATGGGATAGTGAAGGGTGCTGTAACACCGGGCACCATCCAACAATCAACACTACCTGGTGTTTGAGGGCTTCCCACCACCCCACACAAACAGCACCACCATACCACAAAAATCCATTCCCTGTTGTCCAGGGGCTCGCTGTCAACCTCCAAGACCCAGAAGCAAAACAGAAAAAAAAATCCATGGTGTCCAGTGGTCCCACCCCAGCCTCTGAGACTCGGCAGCGTCAGACAAAAAATGTTCCTTAGAGTCCATGATTTCCACTCCACCCTCCAAGACATGGCACCAGCACAGAAAACGCATACCATGTTGTCCGTCAGCACCCATTCCACTCTCTGGTGTTGGAGTGGAACCCATAGACAATAGGGCATTGTTTTTTGTTTATGCTGCCACATCTAAAAGGGTGGTGGTGGGGGGGGGCACTGGACACCAAGGGATGCTTTTTCTGTGATGGTGCTGGGTCTCAGAGGGTTGGGGTGAGCCCACAGACAACAGAGAATTGTTTTGTGTTATGATGCTGGGTCTCAGACAGTGGTGGGGACCCCCCATATACCAGGGAATGCTGCTTGTGGGATGGTGGTGGGTGTTGCACATGGGGCACCACTGAACAAACAGCATTACCTGGTGTCCAGGGGCTCCCCACCACTATCTAAGAAGAGGCACACAAAAACATTCCCTGTTGTCCTGGGGCTCACCCCCACCCTCTGAGACCCAGCACTATTAATGAAACAGCACTCCCTTTTCTCCAGTGGTCCCCCCCCACACACACTCTGAGACCTGACAACATCAAACAAAAATCATTCCCAGGAACACACAGGATACAACATGCAAGCAATGAAAAGTAGTGAGGCACTCCTATATACATAATGATGTCTCAGAGGACAACTGGTCAATGTGTCTTGCTGGGTCAAACGTCAACTGAAAAAAAAGATAAAATAGCCTTACTTGCACAGTGACTTTCACAGTGATATGCCTCTGTGGGCAGTTCTCATCAGCTGTTTAACATAGTGGGACGCAGAGTTGTGGTTTATGATGGCCAGCATTCTCGAGGCATGAACTGCATGCCACCCCCCACCACCACTACCACATAGAAACATATAATCTGATGGCAGATAAGGACCGCTTGGCCCACCTAGTCTGACCATTTTCCTACCTGATGGATAAGCTGCAGATTCTAGTTACCCAACAGCTTACTTCCTCCTACCCCCACTAGAATGGTTTTATGTCTGTCCCATGCATTCTTGAATTCTTCCACTGTACTTCACTCCACAACCTCCTCAGGAAGGCTATTTCATGCATCCACAACCCTCTCCATGAAAAAAATACTTTCTAACATTGCCTATGAGCTGTTCCCCCCTCTATCTTCAAATTGTGCCCCCTTGTTCTTGCATATCATTTTTTCTGAAAGATGCTACCCTCTTGGACTTTGTTAATTCCTTTGAGGTACTTGAAAGTTTCTATCATGTCCCCTCTCTCCCTCCTTTCCTCAAGGGTATACATGTTAAGCTGCTTTAGTCTCTCTTCATATGTCTTCTGGTGTAGACCCTGCACCATTTTGGTTGCTGTCCTCCGAATAGCTTCCACCTTGTCTATGTCTTTGTGGAGACTGGGTCTCCAGAACTGGATGCAGTGCCCAGATGGGGTCTCACCAACTATCTGTACAGAGTGATAACAACTTCCGGTTTTTTACTGTTGATGCCTCTCCCTATGCATCCCAGTATCCCCCCAGCCTTCCTTACTGCCTTCTCACATTGCATGCCCACCTTTAGGTCATCTGATATAATTACTCCCAGGTCCCTTTCAATTTTTGCTGTTGTTAGTATCTCACCCCCCATTGTGTACCCTTCAGCTGGGTTTTTGTTTTCCAAGTGCATTACCTTGCACTTCCTTGCATTGAATCTGAGCTGCCATACATTTGGCCATTCCTCCAACCTTGCCAAGTCCCTTTTCATCCTTTCCACCCCACCTTGTGTTCAACCCTGTTGCTGAATCTTTGTGTCGTCTGCAAAGAGACATATTTTTCCTTCCAGGTGCTCTCCAATGTCACTTATAAAGACATTAAAGAGGACCGGTCCCAGTACTGAACCCTGCGGTACCCCACTAGTTACCCTCCTTTCTTCACTGTGGACTGTATTTACTATAACCCTTTGTGTTCTGTTGTCCAGCCAATTTTTTTATCCAGGCTACTACCTTGGGACCCACTCCAAGGCTGGCTAACTTGTATATTAATCTTTTGTGTTGGACTGTGTCAAATGCCTTGCTAAAATCTAGGTAGGCCATATCCACAGCCCTTCCATGGTCTACTACTTTGGTCACCCAATTACAGAAATCTATTAGATTTGTCTGACACGACCTTCCCACTGTGAATCCATGATGCCTTGTGTTCTGTGCCCACTGGCCTCTAGGTATTCTACAATTCTTTCCTTCAGAGGTGATTCAATCATTTTCCCTACCACTGAGGTCAAACTAACTGGTCTGTAGTTTCCTATCTTTGCCCTGCTCCCTGCTTTGTGAAGAAGAATCACATCTGCCCTCCTCCAGTACTCAGGTACCACCCCCTTCCTCCCATTATTTGTTAAAGAGAGTAGACAGTGGTGTCACTAGTTCTACCCTTAGTTGTTATAGAATTCTGAGGTGAATCTCATCAGGCCCCATTGCTTTGTCCACCCTCAGTTTCAAGAGATCTTTCAAAACCCTTTCTTCGGTGAATGGAGTGGTATTCACTCTCCTATTCAGATGGTTTCTCTTGTTTGGTTTAGGTACCACCCCACCCTCTTCTGTTGTGAATACTGAGCAGAAATATTTGTTCAGTCTCCCTGCTTTTTCACTATCACCCTCTGCCCACATTCTCTCCCCTCCCCTTTATTAATTCTCCATATCCCTCCCTTAGTCCTTCTTCACTCCCTAATGTACCTATAAAAGGTTTTATCCCCCTTCATAACAGAACTGGCTATCTTTTCCTCAGTTTAGGCCTTTGCTATTCTGACCACCATCCCTGGCTCCTTCTGCTTTAACTGATAAAGTTCTCTGTCCTATTTCTTCTATGTTTCCTTGTATTTTATGAATGCTATCCTTTTCTCCTTAACCTTCCCTGTCACCTCTTTTGAGGATCATAGCGATTGTTTCCTTCATTTTGTTTTATTGATTCACTTCACACAAAGGCTCATTGCCTCTGTGATGGCTGTTTTGATTATTCCCCATTGTCTCTGCACCCTTCCTTCCTGCTCATTTGCTAGTGCTTTTCTGAGGCACTCTCTCATTTTCCCAAAGTCAGCCCTCTAAAGTCCAATACTCTTGCTTTTGTATGGCTTGACTCTATGGCTGTGTTTATTGTCAACCACACTGTTTGGTGGTCACTTGTTCCCAGATAGCTACCTGCTTCTAAATCTGAGATCCTTTCTTCGTCCCCATTTGAGGGTACCAGGTCTAAGATTGCTCCGTCCTGAGTGGGTTCAAACACTAGCTGTCTGAGGCATGCTCCTTGTAGGGCATCAAGAATGACCCAGCTCCTGAATATGCCTGCAGCAAAGGTGCTCCAGTTAACATCTGGCATATTCAGGTCCCCCATCAACAATATCTTAAGGATGCCTTTTATTATTTCCTTGTCCATTCCTTTCCCCTGAGATGGGGGTCTGTACACAACTCCCATGCGGATTGTGGTGCCATTTCCTGTCTGCAGGGTGACCCATAGTGACTCATCTACTTCATGTTTACTCTTTAGTTCTGTTGCTTTAATCCCACCCCTTACATTAAGAGCTAATCCACATCCTTTTTTACCCTCCCTGTCCCTCCAGCAGGTTGTATATCCTGGTATATTGACATCCTAGTCATGGTTCTCTGTGTGCCTTGTTTTAGTCACTGCCACAATATCCAGACATCCCTCTTCCATCAAGGCTACTAGTTCAGGGAGCTTGTTACACAGACTATGGGCATTGATACTCATCACTCTCCATTTTTTTATGGCCTTATTCCTTTTAACCCCATCCCTGTCCTTACTGCCTTTGCTTTTTTTTGCATTTACCCCTTTACTGCTTCTGAATGACTTCTCTACCTTGATGTTTACCTCTCTAATTACTGTGTTTTGTGGGGGAAGGCTGGGATTTCCCTGCTCCTTTTCAGTGCATCCTTCCTTGGCTAGTTTAAATGCTTGCCAATGAAGCATTTAAACCTATCACCTATGATCCTGGTTCCCCCCTGAATAGATGCAGACCATCACTCTTGTATAGGCCTGCATCCCTCCAGGTGGCTCCCCAGTCCCCAGTGAAGCCAAAACCCTGAGTTCCACATCAGTTTTTCAACCATTCATTGAATCCCATTGTGTGGAGTACCCAAGCATCATCCTTGCCATAAACAAGAAGCACCTTCGAGAAGGTTATTGTATGTGCTACTTGTCTAAGGCCCCTTCCCAACTCTAAAAATTCTTCTTGCACTGCTGTGATCCCATTTCCAGCCAGGTCATTTGTCCCTAGGTGGACAGTGACATCCAGCTCCCTTCCTCATGCAGCTTCTCCTGCGATCCCGAGGATTCACTTCCTGTCCCTCTGTGCCATGGCACAAGGCAGGCACTTCACCTCCCTCTCCCCTTCCTTCCCCTCTTCTACCCCCCTAATGATTAAGTCCCCCACCAGGAGTTGTTTCCTTCCCTTGTGGGGTCTCGTGCCACCCTCCTGTGGGTCTCCTTTGAGGAGGTTCCCAACATCCTCCTTGGTTTCCACTGCAGGTGCCTCCATAGAGGAACCACTCTTCACCAGAACAGCATATGAACTGTGGAGAGGTACAGCTGGAGGGATGCACCTCTCTTCCACCACCCTCTCCCTCTCTGAGCACACCTTGGTCCAACCAGTCATCTTTCTTGGAAACTTCTGAGGAAGTGGTGGTGGTCCTGCTGGTCCCTGGGTGGGGGAAGAGGTTTCATGAATCCTAGCCAGGTCAGCCTGGAGATGGGCATCCTCCTCTGTGAGGCTTGCTCCCCACCCCATCCCTGGCCTAAAATAATGCCATAGAGCAAGCCAAGAACTAGAGGCAAGAAAAGTAAAACAATACTCAGAGAGCTGAGGTCCCTGAGAAGTACTACTTCCTGTTTACTGAACTTCTCAGTATTGTGGCCATGAACTGCATGCCACCCCTTGACCATCCAGGCATGACCACTGCCCAAAAATATTGATGTACAGCAAGCAGAAAAATAAATTACTGGGCAAAACAAAGAAAACTATACTGGGAAATCTGTGGTTCCCAAGAAGTACTACTTCCTGTTTACAGAGCTTCTCAGGGCTGGAGTTTTCAGCATTGCAGTTATGTACTAGATATCACCTCCCCCCCCCCAACAAGGAAGCTTGCTCCCTCCATGGTCATGTCACAGAAACAATATATTAGATAGTAATACTAGCACGATTACAATATATAGTACTGGGCAAACATTAAAAATGCGAGACAGATGGCAGTGTTCACTGAGAAGCCTTTCTTATTCCTTCCTGTTTAGCCACACTTTTCAGAGATGCTGCTCTCCCAAATGAAAACAAGCCCCAAAACAAAAAGTTAAAATCACAATTTTGGAAGTTTCTGCTCAAAATACACTCACCTGTAAGTCTGAAGAACAAAGTGGGGTTTTGGGATGACAATGGCACACAGTCCAAATGCTCCGTTCCCAATCTGTTTCTCTAGAACTCCTGAGCCAACTGCAGCCTACCCAGTGAGTGAGAAACCCATCCTTTACATGCAGTTTTCTCTATTTTTTTCAAATGGGAACCATAGACTTGCCTGCCAATCAAAGAAGGCTTACAGTGTCTATTACTTAAAATATTTGCCCAATAAGCCGTATCTTGATTGGCTGGCAAGTAATTCAAAGAAATAGTGCTGATGTCCTGAGACATGTCAAGGGCAAATGGGAATTCTTTGGCTGCTGACTGAAGTCATCCTAGGAGACAAGGGGGATGGTCTGCCATCACCTACAGATGTTTCCCCGGACACAGTGAGTTAAGGAATCCACTCATGAAGGCCAGTACTGGATCTGATACTGACCAACTGAGACAGTGTTGCTGCTATCACAGTGGGTGATAACTTGGGGTCCAGTGATCACCATACAGTGTGGTTCATTAGAAGGACTGGGCAAGAACCAAGCCATACTAGGATGAGGGTCCTGGACTTCAGGAGGGATGATTTCAGAAAAATGGGAGACTGTCTCAGGAATGTCCTGCCAGGGATAAAGGATCTGGGGGGAATCAAGGAGCTATGGGAAAAAATAAAGAGGGGAATGGGAAAAGTAGCAAATCTCTGTATCAGATAGTTTAACAAGGCAAAAGAAAAAGGAAACCACTATGGTTCTCTAAAGTTGTAGCAAAAGAAATAAGGGGAAAACAATTTTCATTTAGAAAATACAAAATGGCACAGAATTAGGAGGATAAGGACAATTACCAGGAGAAGCAAATGGAGGCAGGGAAGGCAGTTTGATTAAAAAAGGCACAAACGAGAAGAATACTGCCCAGTCAATAAAAAAAGGATAACACTTTCTTTAGGATATATAAGCAAGAAGAGGAAGACCAAAAGGGAAATAATATGGCAAATAAGCAAAGGAGGGGTTTGTGAGAAGGCAGACCAAAAGAAGGTAGACATATTGAACAAATGCCTTTGCTCAGTATTTACAGAAGAAGGGGTAGGTGATGGGTCAAAGATAAGGGACAAAGGCATGACTCATAGGGAGGTGGACACTAGTCCTTTCACATAAAAAAAAATCCTCAAGGTACTAGAACAATCAAAAGTGTACAAGGCAATGGGGCCTGATGGTGCTCACCCTAGGATACTGAGGTAGCTAAAAGATGTGTTAGCTGCAGCTCTGACAGCTCTGTTAAACTTATCACTAGAAACAGGAAAGGTTCCGAGGGACTGGAGGAGGGCAGATGTGGTCCCACTTCACATAAGTGGAGACAGGGAGGAGGCAGGAAATTACAGACCTGTCAGCATGACTTCAGTAGTGGGTAAAGTAATGGAATCACTACTGAAGGAAAGAATAATGGAATACCTTGTAACTAGTGGATTTTATTTATTTATTTATTGAAATTTTGGATAACACCTTTAAGAACAAGCTCATTTCATAGGTTCACATCAGACAAACAATACATATTGGAAAAGTACGAGATGGAGAACAAACAAAACAAGGAATTATACAAGACATTACAACAGTATATAACGAGAGAAGTTCCAATACATGTGTCATTGTACAATGTATGCCAAGATGCATATTTGATCAAAACATGGAATTCAAGGGGTCATATTACCTGCTACACCCTGTCCAAGGGATAGGACTCAAACCATTTGATGACATCACCAATGAGTCCACAATACTCGCAGAGCCGATCGAGAAGCATGACGTGACCCACAGTGTCAAATGCTGAAGAGAGATCAAGGAGACCAAGAACTGACTTGCCTCCTTTATCTCTAGCCCAGAGCACATCATTCATGCTATGTCTGGCCCTATAACCCGACTGAAATGGCTTATAAATATCAAAGGACAAAGGTGATTCTCAAGCTGTTGTGACAAAAGTTTCTCATCAACCTTGCTCAAAAAAGTAGGTTGGAGATATGATGGAAATTCACCAGGACATCTTGGTCGAGAAATTGTTTCTTCAGAAGTGGTCTCACCAGCACTTCTCACTGTTGTTCTCACTATTTGTAAATTCAATTCAAGCTACCCTGAAATTTAAAAGTTTGATTCTGTATACAGACGATCTTATCATTTTTAATAACATATCATGGGCCAGATATTCAAAACTTTTGCTGGGCACAAAACGATTGCACCTTGATTGCGATGGAATTGTGCCAAGCTGCTATATATTAAAGGCCAAATAGTTTTGGCACAATGGGTTAGTGCCGGTGTTAAAAGATAATGTATGCAAGGGTAACGTGAGGGGCGGGGACATGCATACAGGTGCAACGGTATATTCAGAAGTTTAGCACCACACAGCATGTGTTAGTGCAACTCCTAGTCTGGTGCTATTTACCACCTATAAAAAGGTAGTATAAACTCAGGGCAGATCACGGAAGGGGCATGGACAAAGCAGGAAGCAAGATGATGGTCAGCAACAATGCAGTGATGATTCACCTGATGGCAGTTCTCCTGGAGGAGGAGGAAGAGAGGGACCAAGCTTAGCCTGGGCCACTCTGTAAGCCAAGGAGGAGAAACACTGCACTCAGAATGTACCAGCCTAGAGTCTCATTTGAGACACTGACAGATGACCACCTTGTGGGTCAGTACAGACTGAACAGAGTCAAGCTGAGGCAGCTTTGTGAGCTCCTGCATGAGCACCAGCTGCAGCCTACCACCCAACACAGTCATGCCATGTCAGCTGAGCAAAAGGTGATGTCTGTGATGTGCTTTCTATCAACCAGGACCTTCCAGACCCTGGTTGGAGATACCATTTGCATGTCACAGTTGGCCACATTGTGCCTCCTGACCCAGTTACTGGATGCTCTGCTGCCACATTCTGGTGAATTCATTGTATTCCCCAGCATGGCAGTGGAGCACAGAGAAGCAATGCAGTAATTCTATTAGTTGCGCGCCTACCAGCTGTACTCAATCCCATTGACTGTACCCATGTTGCCATCTGTGCACCTCCTGGTGATGCTGGAGACACATTCATCAACAGGAAGGGTTACCATTCCATTAATTGCTGGGTGGTGTGTAATGCAACTGGGTGCATCATCAATGTCTTTGCACAGTACCCCGGAAGTTCCCATGACACCTTCATATGGCACCAGTCACGGCTGTGCCAGGCATTTCAGGCTGGAGTAATACCCGGTGGACACCTTGTCAGTGAGTAGTTGCAGCAGGAACAATCAAATACCCCCCTGTGATGGTACAGTGCCATGAAACAGCAGACAAGGGTGGTAGAGAGGAGGGGGGAAGGAGTGAGTACAGGCAGACAGGATGATCCAAACAGTAGGGTCTGCAAACAGGTCAGGGTGAGTTATATAGCATACACCCGCTAACATGTGTTAATGTTTCCACAGAGAACAGTGACTATCCCCTAAGACCATGGCTTCTAACACCAGACCTCCAGCCAACAAAAGTGGCTGAGGAAAGGTACAATGAGACACATGCCACAACAAGGACTGTAACAGAGCGAGTCTTTGGCATGCTCAAAATGAGATTCTGATGCCTGGACCAGCCTGACAGTGCCCTACAATACACCCCTCAGAAGGTATGCTGCATATTCCTAGCCTGTTGTATGTTGCACAACATGGCTCTTAACCATGGAATATGCACACCTGAACCTAAGGTACATGCAGACAGTGACACAGAGCCAGAGATCCATGGGATAGTAGAGTAACTCAAAAGGGGTGAGACCCTCACATGGTCAAGAGATCCCAGGAGCACAGGAATAACATTATCAGAACCCTAACATGGATTGCCAGGTGAGTGAAACAAATAACAAACATGTGTCCGAATGCATATTTACAATAGAAACAATAGAGTGGCAGACACAGAATGGTGACAGGATTTGAACAATGGAAAACAATAAGCATGTCACACAGGTGGTACAGGGAATGTGGTGGGAAGTGGTCATGAACATAGAGGTGTGTGTGAGGGGTGCAGGTGGGGGAAGGGTGCAAGAAGGTGTGGCACACACATATTGCATCATCGCCATCTCCCACCATGGAACCTCATAGACTCCCTACCATGTAAACGGGAGGGGGGGCATACTGTGTGCCGAGGAGCCAACAAGCAAAGACTGTGGGAATGAGAAGGCTTTGGGACAACCCCAGCCACGATGCGGGCTGGATGTAGCCAATGACCCTCACCACCCAAGGTTCCGTGGTGTGCCCACAGATGATGCTGTGGCAGCAAAGCTGATTGACCCTGACATTCCACCATGTGTAGTGGAGGCATGCCGGGGGACACTAGTGGCATGATGATGTCATGTGTTATTGGTGCTCGACTGCCCGGTCATCACAACTTTCCCCACTGTGGCTGTGAGCTCCCTCACAACCCTAGTGAGCTAACTAAAGACTTGGGGGAGGGCATTGAGGTGACATGCCTGATGCTCCTTTGCAGGCTGTTCCACCCACAATAGGCTGGCGTTTACTGCTTCCCAGAGTTAGGACAGTTCCAGCCATACCTCCATCCTGAAAATGTGCAGCTCCTGCTGTGTGGCACTCTGGGACTCCACCACAGAGAGGAGGAGATCCAGGGCTTCCTTTCTCTGGGGTGCATGGGGTACCCTGACAGTTGGTGGTGGTGGCTGGAGGTGATCAGTGGGATGGGAGTGGCAAACCACCCTGTGTGACTGCTGGCCACCCCAACGCACCATCTGCTGGGTCATGTAAGGCATGTGTAAATGTCCTGAGTAATAACTGTGGTGGCAGATCAGTAATACAATATGCTGATGATGCTGTACTGTATAGAACCACTTGCAACTTACCAGCCCCTGGGCCACAGATGCAGGAGGACTTCTTGATCCTCGAAACATGATTGCTGTCTAACAGGCTGCTGCTAAATGACAAAAAGATGAAAGCCACGTTGTTCGGGACTAGAACCCTGGGCCCAAATAGAATCCCATTACTTCCTCTACAATCCTTATCCAGGTTGCCCATTGAGGTGGTCAGCTCCTTCAGGTACCTGGGTCTTGTCCTGCACCAGGACCTCACCCAAAGGGCAATACACCAACATCTTGATCTACTCTACAGGCTGAATTTGCAGCTTAGCCCAAAAATCAGGGTGGCAACTGCAAATAGCATCCTCCTACCCAAGCATCTATATGCAGCCCCTGTCCTACATGCACTGACTGGAAAAGAATTGAGTACACTTGCTGACAAAAACCCATGCACATGTCAGAGAAATTCCAGGGCACATTAGACCCCCTAGGAGCCTTTCCTGTCTGAGAGGGCAATGCCTCAGCACACAAGGCATAATTACAGAAATTATACTCAATGCTAAATGCGACCAACTTAGCCGGATGTCTGTAACCTGTTATCACTACAATTTTTAACTAACATACAGTACTGTCTATGTTGGCAACCTTCTCCTGCCCAGCCATGGCATGTATAAAGGCAACGTATGTTTTATCTTTGTGTAAGTCTCAAGACACTACTGTGAATGTCTGGAAACATTCAGTGCTTGTTGCTTGTTATCTATTCAATAGTTTCACTGCTGTGTCTTATCCATACTGGTTTCTGTGTAGCTAATTTCAGTTCACCCATGAAAAAGGGGCCGTTTGGACTCAGTGGGCTTACCTGGTCAACAAAATGAAATAAATGAATTAAATAAATAGTATGTTGACCCACAGGTGGGTGCCACATGTGCTGGCTGTTGTGTATGGCCACAGACCTGTTAGAAACAACAGTGACAGTGGTTGTGGTGGTGGTGCAGGTAGCAGTGACAGTAGCAGTAGTGGGGGCATGCAGTACATCATGGGGGACCCTGGCAGTACCAAATGCACTTATTGTTTAGTGGGTGAATCTGTAGGGTCAACACTCTGGCTACTACTGGCAGCCCTGGCAGGTCTTCTAATTCAATACTAATGATGGTGAGAACCCCCCGCCCACGGAAATGTCGCCAATATAGTCCACAGTGGGGATGTACGTCTCGTTGTCTCCACCCTCATCATCATCGTCAACATCTGTGATGGCTCCAAGGCTTGTGTCCATGGTCACACCCTCAGCTGATGACTGTGCTGATGGCCTTTGCACCCCAGAAGCTGATAGGCCCTCCACCTCATCTGCCTCCACCCGGTCCCCTGCTATGAGTCCATCACCCTGCACAGTGGACCAAGAATAAGACTGTGAGTGGCCTGCACATGACATAGTGCTCCCCCACCAGTGCCACCACATGCAATGCACACCAGTGCTGCCAGTGCCTCATAGTGCAAGCCAAACCCAGTGAGCACAGCCTACACACCCACACAGTCAAGGTGCATGCACAAGCATGGTCAGGAGGTGCATCCCAGAGAACTGCAGTCGACAAGAACCAAGTATGAACATTATCTCTCACACACACACACACACACACACACACACACACACACACACACACACACACACTTGAAAACTACCACCAAAAGGGAGGTTATAGTATTAACAAACAGTGACACATGTGGCAGCATGCAACATCACATGGTGAAGGTATACCCACTGGCAAGGTACATATGATGTGCAGAGGCACACGGTCAGTGTCTGCAGGGTACACCATGATCGTGTGAACATGGTACATGCTGCAGGTCCAGAAACGCATACTACACAAACTCAGAGACTGCCAGACTGCACTCAGGCCTACACAAAGCACACATGTGTGCACAGGCCAGGCCAACTCTGTGCCACACCACAAGCAGAGTGAAGCATACCCCAATGTGCTGACATGCTTACCATGGTGCTGCATGGCCATGTACCCACATGTGTGGTGTAACACCAGTGGTGTTTCACAGCCACTACAGTCTACACCTGCCATGGTCACTGTCTGAATGGTCGATGCTACCACCTCCATGATGGGGTCCACTGTCCCAAGCTTCACAGGTCTTGGACTTCCCCTGGTGCTGTGCAGTGCATGGTGGAGGTGTGCCTCCTCCTCCTCCTTGGCTGTACACTACATGTTATGCCTCTGCTTCTGTATGGCATACATTGTGCAGCTGCATCCATCCGCTGCATTGACCTCTTCAGTGATCTGATCGCACATCTCTAAGATGGTGACATCTGTGTTCGTATACCACTGCATAGCTGCTCCCTTGCCTTATAGCCATTGGCCAGGGCCTTCAGATCCTACCCAGAGAACTTGTATGAGCATAGCCTTGCCCGTCCATCAGAGGCACCTGTGTGGGGATGAAGGTTGACAGTGGTCAGTGGCTGTCATGTACTGTGTGTGTGTGTGTGTGTGTGAAAGGGCCACTACACACATCAGAAGGGTCACAGTGTGTCATAGGCTGTTGGCATGCATCACAGGGATGTTGGGGTGCACCGCACAACACATGGTAAACAGGACCAAAACTGTCCTCTGCACATTTGTCTGGCAGTGTCTGCCACAGGACAGGGTTTATGTGCAACTGTGAAACAACCACAAGACCGCATTGTGAGGGCAGCACCAGGAACTTTGTCGCTCAACAGGTGTGTGGCATGACTTCACTGCACAGATCACTGGGGCTGGCAGACTGCACAATGCACCCTTGTTGTAGAGGAGCGTAGCATGGGGTACACATAGACATGCTGTGTGTAACTGTGTGTACACCATGATCGTGTGAACATGGTACATGCTGCAGGTCCAGAAATGCATGCTACACAAAACCAGTGACTGACAGACCATACTCAGGCCTACAGGCACAGGGAAGCCATGTGAACAGTTTTGTGTTGTGATTCCCCCCTGTGATGTACTGGTACCCTGTGGATGCAGATATGTATCCATATGTGTGTCACAGTGTGCGCAAACAGAGACAGTCAGAGTGGACATGTGATTCGACAGAACAACAGTACAGCATTGTGACTGTATACATCTGCATGCTGGGCCTGCAGCATCTGAGTGTACAGTGGTCTGCAATAACCAACACAGTACATCCCATTTCTGTTCCACACACAAACTGTGGCACCATTATGGTGTAGCAGAAAGCACACAGTGTTGCAGTGATATACTGTATAGCACTGTAATGACTGAGGGACACGTATCTGTAGTTCCTGAAGTAGAGTCCTGGAAAATGCTGGGGACCAGTGTTGTGAGCAAATAAAACCAACTTCTGCCTGCAGTACCTGTAAGATCTGTAGGTGGAGCTCTGGCAGCCCTTAAATAGCCTGGCCAGTCAATCCACACATGGTAATGCATGCAGATGAGGCCATAATGAGATGCTAATATGGCAAATTGCACTCCAATTGCCTAAATAGACTCATTTGCATACCACCTTAAATATTACAAACTTTAGCACCATGAAAACACGATTAGTGCCGGGCTATGTCATTTAACGCAGCTCCCAGGGTGCACATGTGATGACATCATCACGCTGGTGGTCATGTAAGGGTTGTGAATGCTCACTGGTGGTGATGCGTATAGAACTGCTTTAATTTGTGTAGCACTGTACACAGATAGCGTGGTGCTAGCATACACGCAGCTCATTTTGTGGCCTACAAGGCGAGGCGAGGCAGGAGTGACAGCGTGTTGCCACAGGAAGGCTTTTCTGTGTAAATGGTGTCCAGCAGACATATGAGGGAAATGGTCCAGAGGCACCACAGGTGGGGTGAGGCAGAAATGGCCAACCTAGTCCTGCTGGTCATGGAGGCAGAGCATCAGCTGTTAGACGAGGTCAGGGAGGGGGACAGGTCAAGAAGGCATGTGTGGGCATCATTTGCATGCCATCTGTCCCACCAGACAGGGATTGGCAGGTAGATGAGTGGGCATCATTATCACAGCTGAGCATTTTGCATGTCAGTGGGGGTGGCCATCCATGTATACACCACACATGTGTGTGCATCTGTTTTGGGAGGGTCTATGCATGCATTCTGCAGGGCATATACCATGCAGTGCTGTGTGTGCTACAAAGTGGGTAAAGTGTTGGTCCTGGGTGGGTCCACTGTGCCTGTGTATGTGGTCGTACATGTGTCATGCAGTGTTGGCTTCAGCTGACAGGTATCGCTGTTTGTCAGCACTAGTTGTGTAGCACATGTACAGTGCACCTATAGGGCACATGTATCTCATGCAACATACGCTTCTTTGGGGAGGGTACACTACAGTGGATGACAGTGCCACTCTGCTTCACAGGCACAGTATGGGGTGGCTTTCATGATGTCCATGCAGGTCCTGACACTGGTGTTATCCCTTCACTCTGCAGACCACAATGCCAAGGGCCAACAAGGGCACAACCAGAGGGGCCACGACATCACCCAGTGTGGGATGGAGAGCAGTGACAGGCAGCGAAATGCCGCATGTGAGTATACTATTGTGTTGTCTACATGTGTTGCAATTGTTGCTGGTTGGGCTATCATTGTTACCCTCTATGGCACTGGACCACACACATATGTGAGTACTTTCACCGGTCCTTGGTGCACTTGGTCATGAATTGGCCATGGTGCTGTGCTGCTTGGGTGTGCATCTTGCACATGTGCCACTGGCTGTGGTACATTGCAACTGTATGATGCATAGCCTGTGCACACTGACTGAGCAGCTGTGTTGTGGCAGCACATGTATCCTCACAGCCCTGAACTGCTGCGGCATGTGTCTCACATGCACACACCATGCGAGTTGTGCTTTGCATGTCACAGTGGCTTACACAGGCAGGCACAACCCAATGGTGTTGCTGTTTGGCTGTGCTATGTCTGCACCCTGTGTGTAGCATGCATGCCATTCAGTGGACCTGTGTCACATCTGCATCTGTGTCATTGTGGCATGCCCGTGTCAGACTCCTTGCACCATGCACATCGGACTGTATGTGGTAGCCTACAGTACAACGTGGGTTTGTCAGACACCAACACTGTGTTATGTAGGGTGTGCTGTCCTCAGCCTGTTCACCACCATGGGTGTTGGTGAGCATGCCCACTAGACACACTTGTGTATGCTTTGTTGGGTACATGTCCCACACATATCCCTGATTTGTTCACATACTCACTTGCATGTGTGTATTTGGGTACCATAGATCTGTCTATGGGATTGCCATGTAGTGCCTGGTGAGGGTGTCAAGGTGTCATGTGCCATACATCTGCTCCACTTGTGCTGGAGTCAGTTGTTTGAGATGCTGTGCACTATTTCATTACAGTGGGGTGGTGGATGTGGTGTGTGCAGGGATTTAATTGGAAATGCTGAGGAGGTGGAACTCTATCCTCTTCATTTGTAGGAGGTGGAACTCTCCCAATATTATTCGGTCGAGAAAGGTGTCAGAGGAAGAAGAACTGAGTTCCAGTGATTTCCTGCCCAATTTAATCCCTGGGAGTGTGTACATACTGGTAATAAGTGGCTACCCCCTCTTGTTCTCCATGTGTGATGTGCATGCTGTATCTGCTAGAATTTTATGGTTGTATTGTTGCATTGTATGTGGATGGCTCTACCATTGTTCTGGGCTGCAGCACTCCATCCCATCTGTGGTACTGTTGGCAATGGCCTTATGGTCCTTCATGGCTGCGTGGGTTGGGTATGTGTGTACCATGTGGTTTGGAGATTCTGCATACAGGCACATGTCGTGTGGCATATGCACTTTTTCCATTGTTGGGTACATGACCATGTTGTTTGGGACATGCTGTCCTTCTCTGGTGCCACATCCTGGGTTCTGCACTGCTAAATGGTGTCAGCACACCATTCTTACCTGGGCATCATTTCCCCAGTAGGCCAGTCTTAGGTCTCATTATGGGCACGATTGGCCAGAGGATGGTGAGGGATGGGATGATCTCCTCATATGACTTGTCCAGTTTCAGAAGACCATCATAGAGCAGCAGGCCAACCAATTCAGAGAGGCTTGCAGTATACTGGAACTCCTAGCACAGAGACTTCCAGCCCAGCAGCAGGCTGCAGTGCCTTAATCACCCCCTTCCCTTGTTTGGATAACTCCCCCTCAGTTTGTTTGATGTTGCTTTGCCTTTTTGCACTGTAAATAGTTTTTCACATTGTTGTTCTCATTATAATATATTTTTCTTGTTCTAGTCATGTGTCCTGTGTCTTTCTTTGGTTATTGTGGTCAGTGTCACTACTTAGCTTTTTCGCACTCACTGTCCATGTGGTTCAGCTTGGTGCCTGCCATCTTGGCCTCTCCTGAGGTGCTAGTGTCACAACAGCTCTCCCTGCGATGTCTGTGGCTGCACATCTGATGATGGTTTGCTATGGGTGTGGTGGGTTTCTCCTCCACTTGGTTGACACAATCCACTCTCCATGTGTATACTGCATGGGCAGTGTATGTGGTAGGCAACATGTGTCCTGTGTCACCCATGGACATGGTATGTTCCCTGTTCCTTGGGTGCACCTCGATGGCATTGCCTGGTGGGGGCCTTGATCTGTGGGCTTGTGTGGGGCTTTATACATGTGGCCATGGCTGCTGTCTGTCCCCCTGTGTCCTCCCACTGTGTTTCCTGTGGTGTGCAGTCCCCTGCTCTGTGTTTGGGGAACCTTTTCCCCTCCTCCTGTGCACAATAGGCACTGCTTAGGTCTGTATGGCCACACATACATGAATTGTCCTTTCTGTGGGTCACATCACCACTCTCCCATCTCTGCCCCCTTCCATAGTTCACACTCACAGTGTTGCTACATATTGGGGTATCTTTATTATGTTATTTTATTTGGTTCTTTATTTTTACTTTTCAGTTCATGTATTTTTTCCTGGCATTGCCTTTGGTGGTTCATTTGCTGTTGTTTGTGTTGTACACTGCTGCATGCTTTGGTGTTCACATTATGTGCTGCACTTCTTTGCATGCGCCTCAAGTGGACACAATTCTCCTGTGCACTGAGCTGCTGTTGCTCCTATACACTTCCTTATTGCAATATTCAGAGCTATCTTCTCTGCTATTTTCAGAGCTGTCTTGTTTGCCAGGCTATTTTTGCACTGCACTTTCAGCCCTGTTTGCATGGCTTCATTTGCACACTATATTCAACTCATTTAGCCCCGGGCTATTCCTTTGACTATAGCATGCAAATGGCTCCAGGCTAATTTGGCATGCAGTCCACTTCTAATTTTGCCCCAGGTCTAGGTTTTGAATATTCGGTCCCATCTCTTTCTGATATAAATGCTGCTTTTAATTTGAATGTTGCAGATCTGTGCACTTGGCACTTTTAGCAATGTTTACTGCTGAATTAAAAAATAAATAGTGCATGGTGTTTGGTTCAAAAACGAAAACTGCTAAGTGTACTCTGCTCTGTGACTCAAGATTTCTGGCCCTAGTAGTGTACCTTAGGAGCAAGTTGAATTCTTCAAATATTTGAGTGTTTTTCTTGACTCCAATTTAACTTTTTCTTATTATTTAAAATAGCATTGTAAACAGGTTAATCAAAAACTGGGTATTCTATACATACTCATAAATTGTTCATCACCTGGCACTTGTAAATGACTAGGAACTGTTATTTTGTTGCCTGCTTTGACTTATAATTCACTTGTTTTTGACTAATTTTCAGTCTAATGTACTACATTTAAACTGTACTGATTAGAGTGTTTATTGTTCTGTGTTCATTGTACCTCATAGAACACATCACTGTACATGTTATAATTTTCTTGGCTGGAAGAGTCCTGAATAATACAGTCAAACTCAATATTGTTGGCTTATTGACAATACTATAAGATTGCACTCTTACTCTTCTTTATTGTTCTTATTAAATGTCAAGCAAAATAGAAATTTGACATTTATTTATTTATTTTTGACTTTGATAACCGGGTGAGTACACTGATCCCAGGGACCGTTTTCAGGCATGACCCAGGCCATGACACATGGCGCAGGGTGACAGTGGAGTACAAGGTAACAGTAATAAACATGAAACAGATTTGAGACAAGCAACAATAGTAAGCACAATATATAGGTTTGATGCATAGGTCCATTTGAGAACAGTGAATACATTTCAATATTGGACATGAGGAGATTTGGTACAAAACAAACACATTGTAGGCACAGTATACAATGTGTGACATTGATGAAACTAACCTGCTTATTAAACCAAAGGGTAACACATTAATGGGTCAACATTCATTCTCATTCTCTACAACTAAATACTTACTTACTCCTCCCATTGCTATTTGAGCAGTCAATACTAGTGGGATTTTTAAATCTAGATGGAAACAGTACTTACTTGCTAAGTCTGCAAGTAACTGTTAATCTATGTTCTTACACAGTTATGATGTATCTTATATTGCAAAGTGTGTTGTAACATTCTTTTGTAAGGCTATGCCTGTGGTTCAATAATCAAGCAATCAGCCACTGGGCTATATATGTAGTTCCTCCCAGACTCACTGTGAAGCACTTTTTCTTTGCAGCAGGAGGCTCTGCCAATCTGTCTTCTCACTTGGGGCCTGCTGGGGATTTGCCCCCCCCCCCCGTGGTGTTGTTTTCGACTCTGCTTGGTTTCTGCTGGACTTCTGTTTTGTGTTCTCCTGCATTTTGTTTAGTATTGCTTGCCTCCTGCTACTGTGTGCTTCTTTGTGTTGCCTGTTTCTTGTCCTCCTGTGTTTGTGTTTTTGTTTTGTATTTTTCTTTTTCAGGGATTTCTTGTTTCTCTAGCATCCTGTTGCCCTTTGTATGTATTGTGCTAACCCTGTTCTTGTGCTATTTTGGCTCCCATTTCCTCACCAGATTTCAGCAAACCCCTTAGTGTATCTGCAATTGTTATCTGTATGTTTCAGTTCAGTTGCTGCTTCCCTGCTTCTGCTCTTAGTGCTTATCAGCCGTGATTGTTTGCACCTGTCTAGGCTCACTCTGCAAAGCTAGCCCATGGCATTCAAACCTGCTTCCATGCAAGTATACCAAGCAGTATTGCTGCTGTTTGCAGTGCATTGTCATTCCCTACAATTCTGAAATTTCTTCAGCTTAGCTACTCCCTGAAGCTATAACTAATTGCTGTTGGATGCTGCTCACCTACTTTTGTATATTGCTTCATTATACTCTGGAAGGCAGCTCAGCTACAGCTGCCACTGTAAACTAGTTTTAAATCTGCATGTGGGTCATGGTGCTTTACTGTGGCTTTCTTGTGTTTCCGAAGATGGAGGCTGGGGAGTTGTAGTGCAGAATTGTTGCCCGTGTGGTCCAAATACCTCATGTTCAAATCCTGTCTGTGCCGCTAAAATCCTTTGTGTATTTATGCCATCTTTAATTGACTTTCTTAATATGACTGGTTGGCTTGCCTCCCTTCAGGTCATGCTCAACTAAAAGAAGCTACCATTTTCTCACTAATTTAACACTTCTATCTCTGCAGGAGTCAGTGTCTGTTGAGATTAAGCAGACAGATACTTTATTAGAAGTAGAAGGGGTCTTATTTAGGGTTAAAAAAGAAAAGAAAGAAATTCAGTGTGTGTTCTGTGCTGGGAAGGGTACTGTATCAACTTACATTGCTAAATCAGTAGGAGGAGAGACAGCTTAATTGGGGTGTGGCTTAGACAATATAAAAGCAGGCGACTTCAATTACAACTTCCTGTTTCTAGCCTTTGGAAGACAGAAGTCTTGTTTGTAGAGCAGAAAGCAACTAACTAAAATAAGCTACCATTTTCTTAATAATTTAACACTTCTATCTCAGCAGGAGTCGGTGTCTGTTGAGATTAAGCAGATGGGTACTTTATTAGAAGGGGACTTATTTAGGGTTAAAAAAGAAAAGAAAGAACGTCAGTGTGTGTTCTGTGCTGGGAAGGGTACTGTATCAACTTACTTTGCTAAATCAGTAGGAGGAGAGAGCTTAAATTCGTCAGTGTCAGTGGCTCAGCAGGTAGCACTCTCGCCTCTGAGGCTGAGAGATAAGAGGGCTGTGGGTTCAGTTCCCACATCTGGCACTTGGGTTAATATCTCAGTACTGACACTGTAGTGCGGCACGAGAGGGGTGCTGCACTTCTGAGGTGCCGTCTTTCGGATGAGATGTTAAACAGAGGTCCCATCTGCCTGGATTGGTGGTAGTTCAGGTGGATGTTAAAGATCCCATGGCACTTATCGAAAAGAGTAGGAGAATTTCCCTGGTGTCCGGGCCAAATTTCCCTCATTCACTAAAAAATACCACCAACAGCTTAATGTGGTTCAAGGTCAGTTGGCATTCATCTGTATCCCCCTCCCCCGGGTCATGCCTGAAAATAGGCAGTATTTGTCTAGTGCACTTACCCGGTCAACAAAAACTAAATAAAAATAAATAAATGGGGGTTTGGCTTAGACAATATAAAAGCAGGTGACTCCAATTACAACTTCCTGTTGCTAGCCTTTTTTCTTACTAATTGCCCTCCATCCCACCCCCCCAAGCCAGTTTTACTTTTATAGCCACTGGATTTGACTGACAATAGGAACTTCCTGTTTGGCAGTAGGAAGGGAAGGATCATAGAGAAACATTAGTTTTGTCAACCCTAAAGGAAAAAAGTAGCTTGCTCTCCCTCCCCCAGCTGCTGGTGGTCTGACACTGAGAAAGGAAGAAGGAGGCTACTGAAAAAATATGGGAAGTTGCTGTCCCAGAACAGGAAGGGTGAGAGTTGTAAGGAGAGGACAGAGTAAGCATACAGAGAAACAGGAGATGGGACACAAAATAAGACATGATAGGAGTGGTGCAGTGCAATGGCTGTGGGGTGGCAGTGTTCTGGGAGACATTCTGGAGGCTGCGATGCTGTCCTATTTGCAGGCACCTCTCTGGTCTGAGGGAGGAGGTTGCCTGTCTCCAGGATGACCTGGTTAGGATTTGTGAAACCTCCTCCCCCACACAGAGACCACCAGGGCCAATGCCACTACCTCAGAGGTTGCCAAGAAAGAGGAGAGGCTGGAGCAGGGTGGGCTCATGGAGGGAGAGGGTAGTGCAACAGAGTTGCATCCCTCCAGCTGTACCTCTGCACAATTCATATGCTGTTCTGGTGGATAGTGGCTCCTCTATGGAGGCACCAGTGATGGAGACCAAGGATGAAGCTGGGAACCTTCACAAAGGAGACCCACAGGAGAGTGGCATGGGAACCCACAGGGTAAGGAAACAACTCCTGGTGGGGGACTCAATCATTGGGGGGTAGAAGTGGGTGAGGAAGGGGAGAGGGAGGTAAGATGCTTGCATTGCACCACACTTGGAGGGACAGGAAGCGAATCCTCAGTGTTGTGGGAGCAGCTGCATGAGGGAGGGAGCTGGTTGTCATTGTCCACCTAGGGACAAATGACCTGGCTAGGAATGGGATCAGAGCAGTGCAAGAGGAGTTTGTAGAGATAGGGAGGGGCCTTAGGCAAGTAGCACATATGGTAACCTTCTCGGCGGTGCAGCCTGTCTATGGCAAGGGTGATGCTAGGGTACTCCTTACCAGGGAATTCAATGAATGGTTGAATAACTGGTGTGGAGCTCAGGATATTGGCTTCATTAGGAACTGGGGAGCCATCTGGAAGGATGCAGGCCTATACTGGTGCGATGGTCTGCATCTGTCCGGGGGGGGACTAGGATCCTAGGTGAGAGATGTAAATGCTTCCTTGGCAAGCATTTAAACTAGCTGAGGGGGCACTGAAAAGGAGTAAGGAAATCCCAGCCTCCCACCACAAAACATGGTAATTAGTGAGGTAAACACCAAGGTAGAGAAGTCATTAGGGAGCAGGACAGAGGTAAATGTAAAAAATGGCAAATGCAGTAAGGACAGGGATGGGGTTAAAAGGGGTAAGGCCATCAAAAAGTGAGGGTGATTAGTACCAATGCCTGTAGTCTGTGTAACAAGATCCATGAACTAGTGGCATTGATGGAAGAGGGTTGCCTGGATATTGTGGCAGTCACAGAAACATGGTACACAGAGAACCATGACTGGGAAGTCAACATACCAGGATACACAATCTACAAGAGGGACAAGGAGGGTAACAGATGAGGAGGAGTAGCTCTCTATGTAAAGGAAGGGATCAAAGCAACAGAACTAAAGAGTAAACATGGAGCAGATGAGGCACTCTGGGTCATCCTGGAGACAGGAAATGGCACCACAATCCGCATGGGGGCTGTATACAGACCCCCATCTCAGGGGAAGGAATGGACAAGGAAATGATAGAAGGCATCCTTAGAATGGCAGAAAAAGGAGATATTGTTGATGGGGACCTGAATATGCAGATGTTAACTGGAGCACCTTTGCTGCAGGCATATCCAACAGCAGGGTCATTCTTGATGCCCTACAAGGGGCATGCCTCAGACAGCTAGTATTGGAACCCTCTCAGGAGGGAGCAGTCTTAGACCTGATATTCTCAAATGGGGATGGAGAAAGAATCTCAGATTTAGAAGTGGGTAGCCATCTGGGAACAAGCAACCACCAAATAGTGTGGTTCACAATAAACACAGCCAAACAATCAAGCCACACAAAAGCAAGAGTATTGGACTTTAGAAGGGCTGACTTTGGGAAAATGAGAGAGTGACTCAGAAAAGCACTAGCAAACAGGTAAGAAGGAGGGGTGGAGGAACAACGGGGAGTAATCAAAACAGCCATCACAGAGTTAACAAGCCTTTGTGTAAAGCAAATCAACAAAACACAATTAAGGATAAAAAACACTATGGTTCTCAAAAGAGGTGGCAGGGAAGGTTAAGGAGAAAAGGATAGCATTCAGCAAATATAAGGAAACTCAGAAGGAGCAGGACAAAGAACTGTATCAGTTAAAGCAGAAAGAGGCAGGGAAGGCAGTCAGAATAACAAAGGCCCAAACTGAGAAAAGGATAGCCAATTCTGTTAAGAAGGGGGATAAGACCTTTTATAGGTACATTAGGGAGTGAAGAAAGACCAAAGGAGGGATACTGAGGCTTAATAAAGGGGAGGGAATGTGGGCAGAGGGTGACAGTGAAAATGCAGGGATACTGAACCAATATTTCTGCTCAGTATTCACAACGAAAGAGGAGGGGGAGGTACCTAAATCAAGCAAGAGAACCACTCTGAAGACAGGGGTTGATACCAGTCCATTTACAGAAGAAAGGGTTCTGAAAGGACTAATAAAATTGAAGGTGGACAAAGCAATGGGGCCTGATGGAATTCACCTCAGAATTTTAAAAGAACTAAGGGTAGAACTGGTGACACCACTGACTACTCTCTTTAACAAATCATGAGAGGATGTGGTGGTACCTGAGGACTGAAGGAAGGTGGACATGATTCCTCTTCACAAAAGCTGGAGCAGGACAGAGGCAGGTAACTACAGACCAGTTAGTTTGACCTCAGTGGTAGGGAAAATGATGTAATCACTTCTGAAGGAAAGAACTGTTGAGTACCTAGTGGTCAGTGGGGCACAGGACCCAAGGCAACATGGATTCATGATTGGTAGGTCATGTCAGATGAATCTAATAGATTTCTTCAACTGGATGACCAAAGTAGTAGACCAGGGAGGGGCTGTGGGCATGGCCTAACTAGATTTTAGCAAGGCATTTGATACAGTCCCCACAAAAGAGTAATACACAAGTTAGCCAGCCTTGGAGTGGGTCCCAAGGTGGTAGCCTGGATGAAAAATTGTATAAACAACAGGGCGCAAAGGGTAGTAGTAAATGGAGTCCACAGTGAAGAAAGGAGGGTTACTAGTGGGATACCACAGGGTTCAGTACTGGGACCGGCCCTTTTTAATGTCTTTATAAGTGACATTGCAGAGGAACAGGAAGGGAAAGTATGTCTCTTTGGAGAGAGATGACACAAATATCTGCAACAGGGTTGACACACAAGATGGAGTGGAAAGGAAGAGAAAGGACTTGGCAAAGTTCGAGGAATGGTCAAATGTATGGCAGCTCAGATTCAGTGCAAAGAAATGCAAGGTAATGCACCTGGGAAACAAAAACCCAGGGGAAGAGTACACAATTGGGGGTGAGATGCTGACAACACTAAAAAAGGAAAGGGACCTTGAGGTAATTATATCAGATGACCTAAAGGTGGGCAAGCAATATGAAAAGGCAGTAAGGAAGGCTGGGGGGGATACTGGGATGCATAGGGAGAGGCATCAATAGTAGAAAACAGGAAGTTGTTATCCCTCTGTACAGACAGTTGGTGAGACCCCATCTGGAGTACTGTGTGCTGTTCTGGAGAACCCATCTCTGCAAAGACATAGACAGAGTGGAGGTTGTCCAGAGGAGGGCAACTAAAATGGTGCAGGGCCTGCACCAGAAGACATACGAAGAAAGGCTAAAGGAGCTTAAAATGTATACCCTTGAGGAAAGAAGGGAGAGAGGGGGCATGATAGAAATTTTCAAGTACCTCAAGGAATCAACAAAGTCCAAGAGGGTAGCATCTCTCAGAAAAAGAGATGTGCAAGAACAAGGGGACACAATTTGAATATAGATAGAGGGGGGAAACTCAGAGGTAATGTGAGGAAGTATTTTTTCATGGAGAGGGTTGTGGTTGCATGGAACAGTCTCCCTGAGGTCATGGAGTCAAGTACAGTGGGGGAATTCAAGAATGCATGTAACAGACATAAGGCAGTCCTAGTGGGGGGTTGGAGGAAGTAAGCTGTTGGTTAACTGGGATCTGCAGCTTATCTGTTAGGTAGGAAAATGGGAAGACTAGGTGGGCCAAGCGGTCCTTATCTGCCATCAAATTCTATGTTTCTATTTTTCTATGCAAATTGCTGCCTCTCAGACCTATGTGCCGGTCCGATCATTGCTTACACTGCATCACAAACCTATGTGCAGGTCCATGCATTGCTTATGCTGCCTTTGGAGATTTAGTCTGCTATCTGCTGCTATACAACCTGTATGACCTATATGAGGGTCTTCAGTGCTCTGAACTTCTTTTACTCTCTTTCCCATTTTGTTTCTTCCATAATCAGAGGCATGCCAACCATGATCATTAGTTACCATGGCTCAGGGCTTACTCTGCAGCCGTTGGTCTTGCTCTGCACCTACAAAGTCCACATCTTGAGTGCACAAAACTTGGGGTGGGGTCCTTCTCATCTGGCCCATAGTGGGAACGTCCTTGCTTCAGGTGGAGCTTCAGCCCTGCAGATGTATTGATGGCATCTCTTGATGCAGAATTTAAGACTTCAGCTGCAAAAGTTGGGCCTTTAAGCCCAAGGGGGCTCCTCTGACTTACTGAGCAGATTCGGTGGCATTAGTCTAAGCTAGTCTCCCTATGACTGCCTCTGGTTCACTTTGTTTTTAGATTGGTAGGCCAGCTGAGCACCTCAGCAGTAATTGCTCTCCTTCTTCCACCTTGGAGGAGGCTTGTTGCAGAGCAAACTGGCTCACAATCCTCCACAGTGTTCCCATTAGAGGGATAGAGGAGAACTTTACTAAGAATTGGAATATCTTCCACCCCCTTTTAATTGGGTTTCCAAATTGCAGCAGCAGAGCTGTCACTAATCAAAAGTATCCCAAGCCTGGAGGGATGATGACATAGGTCTTGGATCCTCAGCGAATTCCTCCTCAAAGGTTTTTTTTTTTTCCTCTCCTCTGTGCTACAGGTCATAATATTTAGCTAGCCTTAGGCAGTATTCCCTAGTTTACTTAGATTCTGTTGTTAGATGGAGGTGGATGGTGTTCCTATTTGCCATTCTATCTCACCTTAGGAAGCCCCCTGCATTCATCTTGCAATCCATTATACCTGTACTATTCTTCTAACCTGCATCTCTTTATTTTTATCAAGCTGCCTGTTGCTGTTACTCTACCTCTATGCATCGTAGCCATCAATCTCTAATGTTCCTTTGGTACTGCTACAGTTCTTTTAGGAACTCTTCCTAAGGTACCTTTAGCCAAGGGAAGCTTCCCATGGCACCTCAAGGGTGGAACCCTCTTCAAGGGTTCTTTTGCCTTTGGTACCCATATAGGGCAGTAGTTCCTCTGGAATAGAGAGTACAACTGGCCAAAGCAAGGTACACAGTTGCAGAAGCATAACACTTTACTGGTTGCATAGGTCATTGAATTGAAAGGCTATGCCTGCGGTTCAATGATTGAGCAATCAGTCACTCCCCTTTCCTGGACTATATAAGCAGTTCTTGCCAGCCTCACTCTGAAGCACTTTTTCTTTGACCCTCCACCCTCCTCTCCTCCTCCTCCAATGGCATGACTCTCTCCTCCAGGGGATTCTTCCTAAGGTACCTTTAGCCAAGGGAAGCTTGCCACATCTGCTCTAGGGGTGGAACCCTCTTTGAGGGTTCCTTTGATTTTGGTACCCCTAAAGGTGGTGGTTCCTCTGAAATAGAGAATGCAAATGTCAAATGCAAGGTACACAGTAGCACAAGCATAACACTACACTATGCTAGATGCATAGGTCATTAAAATGTTTTTACATGCACATTACCAGTTATAATTTACATTTTTTTTCTGTTATGCTTTGTTATCTTTTAGCTGCTTTTTGTCAGCTCCTGTCTGCATTTGAGAAAGGGCCTTTGGCTCAGTATGATAACCAGACTGAGAAAGGAAGGAAGGGAGGAAGGAAGGAAGGAAGGAAGGAAGGAAGGAAGGAAGGAACCTTTCTTGCTTAAAGGAACTTCAAAATGAAGCTTCACATCCTGAAATCTACAAACTCAGATATTATTTCCACTTCTACCGCAGACTTCACAAGCAACCTTAAATTTTAATATTTCTTTTTGTTAAAAGGTATTTACTGAGAAGAGTCTTGGGGAGAGAGCAATCTATTATCTTAATGCAGTTAAATGAGCAGAGATGTTTGGTGGCCACATCACCAGTTTTGGGAGAGGGCACACTGTTTTAGTTACTGTTGGGGATTTAACTATGAAATAACAGGAGGGCTGATTGTTTCTTTCTTGCAGCAGTACAGCAGAATAACACAGGGAAGAGCCCACTGAACCCTACCCCCACCCACCCCGTGGTAGTCCACATTTATAGGGCCTCTCCTATTCTGTGGTGACAACTTCCTGTTGAACACAGGAAAAGCATTCACAAGCACATCTAACACAGCAAAAGGAGGATGAAGGGGAACAGAAGGGGATAAGAGTGTCACCTGTAAGGGGTGGCATAGATGTTAGAAAAGTAAACTTAGTCAGGGGACAGTAGGATTATTGAGTTCAGTGGTGTCTGTGAGGAAGCAACAAACTAACAGAAAGGAGGAAAATTATGGAGTTGGTGCACTGCAGTGGGTGTGGGGCAGCAGTATTCAGGAAAACCTTCTGGATACTGCAGTACTGCCCATTTGCAGGCACCTCTCTGGGCAGAGGGTGGTTGTAGCCAATCTCCAGGCTGAGTTTTCTAGATTTCAAGAAATCTCTGCCCCATTCAAACTCCACCATATCCACAACCATTGCCTGACAGGGGGTATATTTGGATTACAATAGGCTCAGGCAGGGTAAGGGAGGTGGGCCAGAGGCACATCCCCCACCTGGTGCACCTCAAGAATATCTATACTCTGTTTCAGGAATGGGAAGGCCCCACAGGGTCACCTGAGGTTACATCCAGGGAGGATGGGTGGGGCCTCTTGAATGAAACCCCAAGGGTGGATGGTGGACGACATAGAAACATAGAAACACAGACTTTGATGGCAGATAAGTACCACTTGGCCCACCTGGTCTGCCTATTTCCCGACCTACAGGATAAGCTGCAGATCCTAGCTAACGAACAGCCTATTACTTCCTACCCCTGACAAAAAATGCCTTATGTCTGTCCCATGCATTCTTGAATTCTCCCACAGTTTTAGACCCCACAGCCTCCTCAGGAAGGCTGTTCCATGCGTCCATCAGCCTCTCTGTGAAAAACGACTTCCTCACATTGCCCCTGAACTGCCCCCCCAACTACCTTCAAATTGTGTCCCCTTGTTCTTGCACATCTCTTTTTCTGAAAGATGCTACCCTCTTGGACTTTGTTGATTCCACTGAGGTACTTAAAAGTTTCTATCATGTCCCCTCTCCTCCCTTTCCTTAAGGGTATACATATTAAGCTCCTTTAGTCTTTCCTTGTATGCTTCTCTTGCAGACCCTGCACCTTTTTAGTTGCCCTCCTCTGGACTAGTGAAGTAGTGGCTGGTCGCTCCATGGTGATTCGTGGTATGAAGGCGAGATTCAGGGAGTGCTCCACACGCAAAGTGGAGTACTTCATGTTATTAATGAGTAATGCGAAGTCCATTGAAAACAATGACTTTGCATTACTCTGCCTTCCCAAACCACTACTCCACCAATTCTTAAGGTGAAGTACATTGAAAACAATGTACTTCACCTAACTTTGTCTTGTTTTTAAGCTCCAAAGGCGAATTTTGCAGTGTTTCATGGGATTTCAGGTCACATGGGCTCTAGATTGTTTGGCACAGCCTCAGTTTGGGGTAGTGTTTGTAGGAAGCTATAGAAGACAATCTGCTCTGAGAGCTCTCTGCAATTTTTGAGTCATTTTTTTTGCTGAAACTTTAGTTAATCGATTATAGGAAACCCTCCTGTGCTCATATCATCGAGCGTTTATTGTTTGTGTATGGATTTTGAATGTTAATGTACAACATTCAGTCTGTCTACTGAGAGACAGTGGAAGTGTGCTTTGGGGGAGGGGTGTATCTGTGGTGTAGGTAGATTAACTTGGAGAAAAAGACAGTGCTTTCTGTTTTGGTGATATTTTTCTTGTATAACTGTGTTAATGTACACACAGTAATAGTTTCAATATTTCTTGCCATTTTTTTGCCGATTGTTGTGGTGCAGCAGTGCATAATTTTAGTTTGTTTAAAATATGTGGTTATAGTACTGAAGTTTTCAATTTGCATGCATTACTTAGTGTGTCTGTGAGTATGTGTGTGATGCGTGTCATCAAATCAGACACCTTTTATTGTGCCACATAATAATTTCAGCAATGTGAAGCTACTATCCACTGCAGCTGTGTGATTTTTGTACTTCTTTGTGGTATCTTTACTGGTACCAATACTAGTGACTGTTACTGCCGCAGTGCATAATTTTAGTCTGTTAAAAATATGTGGTTATATTACTGAAGTTTTCAATTTGCTATGCATTACTTGGTGTGTGTGTGAGTATGTGTGTGACACGTGTCATCAAATCAGACACCTTTTATTGTGCCACATAATAATTTCAGCAATGTGAAGCTGCTATCTACTGCAGCTGTGTGATTTTTGTACTTCTTTGTGTTATCTTTACTGGTACTAGTACTAGTGACTGTTACTGCAGCAGTGCATTACACTGCCTCCCCCCACAGCCCACCCCAACCGCAAAGGTATTCTTTTCCAGATTTGAATTTCTGATGGTGAGCACTGGTTAGGTGTTGTGCCTTTGTGTCTGCATCTCTTCAGTGCACAGTGCAATCTTAATCTGTCTGTGTATTTGCATCTCTTTAGGGCCCGATCGCCATCTGTAACTTAAGTCACAGTTGTTTCTTTGACTTCCCTTTGGAGAACTGGACAGGTGTGGTGCTTAATTCTGCATGAATATTGTACTTATTAATATGCGTTTTTAAGTCAGGACCATCATCACTAGTTAGTTGTGATACAAATCACATTCTTCATCATCATGGTCACAAATGCAGTCACAAATCACAATTCATGATCAATCACATTAAAAATCACAACATTCATTTTTTTTTCTAGTTACTTAGATGTATTGTAAGCCTGTTTTGTAGTATCTCTCCAGGTTTCACCACCCCACCACTGTACTCATTAATGAGTGTCTTTAAGTCGGAGTTTTAAGCTACAGCTCATCGGGGGAGTACAGCCGTAGGCGGAAGGCATTCACGTTTCTTCATCTTCACAGTCACAAATGCAGTCACAAATCATTATTCACGATCACGTCACGTATCACAACATTTATTTTTTTTAATAGTTACTTGGATGTGTTGTAAGCCTGTTTTGTAGTATCTCTCCATGCTTCACCACCCCACCATTGTACTCATTAATGTTTGTTTTTAAGTCAGGGAGTTGGACAGTGTCTGCAGTACATACACACACTGGAAAGAAGATGGAATGCACACATGCAGATTAGTACAGTATACTTGCACTGCTCAGAATACAAGGTGTCACACATATGAAAGACAACAAAAAAGGGCATAATTACATAAAAGGGTTGGAGATGGTGGAGGAATGCATTTTATAACACAGCAAGGAAGGTGTGGGGGGCACATGGTGTGAGGAAAAAAAAGTAATGTGCGATCCTATGGTGATCCAGCAGCAGTTCCAGCATGGACATCATTTGCAACTGATGTTCCTCTAGTTGATCCAGCCGCTGCTCCACAGCACTCACCCTCTCATTGTTGTCCTCAACAGCACTCAAGAGAGCTGCCAAGTCAGTCTGTGTTACATGCAGTTCTCTGGGGTTCACACATTCTACAGGCTGACCTGCTGGTGGTGGTGGTGGGGGGGTGGGGTGCTGGTGGAGCAGCAGGTGCTGCTGTGGCCCTCCTCTTCTTAGGGATGCCACAATGCACAGCTGCACCCTCTGCCACAGAATGGTCAGCAGGTGCAGGCATGGTCCATTCTGTTGCAGCCAGCCACTCCAACTGCTGGTGATTGAGCATAAGGGTGCACTGACCTTCAGTCCACAAGTGAGTCTCCCAGGGGCCATGGCGCACCTCCACCTCACAAAGGCAGCACTTGACCACACTGCTGTCCCCCCACGCAGTAAAAAAACTGCCTAACAATGGAGGTGCAGGGATGACCAGGCACAGGCAGGGGATGGCCAGATAAGCTGGCAGCTGGCTGGTCACAGTGCTGAACAGAGTTGGGATCCACACCTGGGCATGGGGGAATAGTCACATCCTGCTCCAGAGAAATTGGACTTGGTGGTGGTGGTGGTTCAACTGCCTTAGAGTCAGGACAGGAGGCAGTGCTAGTCCTGCTTCTGGGGGTGAGACACTCACAAGTATCGAGCGGTCCAACAGAAATGGGTGCCCATGCTCTCCACACATGTGCACGCTTACCACTACTATACTCTCCCAGAGCTGCCCCCACCCCAGACATTCCCTCACCCTGGTCCATCTCTCCTACTGAGCTCCCTCAGTCCAAGCAATTACTACTCACACTGTCACACAACACACACACACACACACACACACACACAGTCACACAGACAAATAACTACTTATAAAGGTAAGAAAAATAAAATTTACAGAAAGAACAAATTAAGTAAAAAAGGGTACAGAAAATATTAAAAAAATGTAGCTTTTAAAAAAGATGTTGGGTTTAAATCTCCTCCTTGCTCTGATCTCAAAGTATCAGCAGTCACAAAACACACTACTCTCTCTCCGTCTGCACAGAAGAAAGTAAAAGTGTCTGCTTGTATGACTCGCTTTCTTCCTGCCTAGTTAAAAAGCATATGACTTACAATACTACTAGCCATGTGATGTGTGGTGGGGGGCTGCCAAATTTGAAACACCAAGTAGATCACTTAGAATCATAATGAGGAACACGAAGTCCATTAAAAACAATGACTTCACCTTTCTTCGCATTGCCATTCTGCCTTAATGCGAAATGGTAATGACAAGGCAGAGTGAGCACTTTGCATTGCCCACTCCACATAGCAGAATGGCAATGGGAAGTGCTCACTTTGCGTTCACTTTGCCAGCAGAATTTAAATTTGCTTCATCTCTTCACTGGACTGCCTCTATCCTGTCTATGTCCTTGCAGAGATAGGGTCTCCAGAACTGGATGCAGTACTCCAGATGTGGTCTTTCCAACTGTCCGTACAGAGGGATAACAACTTCCTGTTTTCTGCTGGTGATGCCTCTCCCTGTACATCCCAGTATCCCCCCAGCCTTCATTACTGACTTCTCTCATTGCTTGCTAACCTTAAGGTCATTTGATATGATTAGCCCCCAGGTCCCTTTGCATTTTTATGTTGATTGCGTGCATGCGCAAGAAACATGTTGCGTCAGCTTTCTCCACAAGCAGGTTGTGGAGGCAGGGCACTGTTGTACCCAATGCTCCCACAGCCTGCAAAGGCTTGTCCCCATCCCTCAATGCTGTGGCACACTGCTGCTGACACTAGTTCAGCCAGCGTGCCACAACCTTCTAAAAAAGTAGCCGCTGCAATCAGGGGCTGCCTCAACATTGCAACGTCAGCCATCAGCTGCAATGAGGGAGTGACCCGTCATTGCAGCGCGGGATGTAAAACCCCTGATATTGTTTCTGAACATGGCGGTGGGTTGCCGCCATGTTCACAAACAATATAACTCCCTCCCCCCCACAGTGTTTATTTGCCTATGGGTCAGCTTTGTTCCCGACCGGGAAGCCCACTCCCCGTAGGCATTCTGTAACCCCCCATGTTGTTCTCACTGAAGGGGTGCCCAATACCCATCAGCATAATGATACCCCCCCATTTTGTTCCTGCCAATGGGGTGCCCAATCCCCGTCAGCATAATGATAACCCCCTTCCATTTCTATAGCCAAGGGTGTGCCCAATCTCCCTTGGCTCCTGCAGCTCCCCTCCCCTTTTCTTGTTTGCTGATGGGGGAGTCCAATCCCCCTTTGGCTAATGCACCCACCCACCCACACAGGTGGCATGCTGGGAGCCCACCCCAGTGTGCCAAAGCACCTGTTAAACAGGAAAATGGTTCCCTGATGTCTTTTTTTCCATCCTGCAAAGAAGGAAATGGTCCCTCGAAGCTCTCCCAGGCCCCCCTTCCACAACCCGCACCCACCCACTGTGCACCCTGCCTCCCCACACCCCCCACCCCATACTTACCTCCGGATTCCAGCGCGATGATCTTCGGTAGACCAGGAACACATCTGCACTCTTCAAAGCTGACTGCAAACTGAGGAAATGCCAGTAAGCTGTATAATGTAATAAACAGGGTTTTTTCAACTTTAGTGCATATCTCTGGCATTTTGGGGACTTTTTTCACCAAATTTTCAACATGGGGTTTTTGGGACCCCTCCTCATGAATTCTTGAACTGTCATGGCATTAATCAGACCCAAAAGGTGCTTTCACAGTCACTGTGTGGATTCACCCTTTGGGGCAGAGTAACAAAATGACAGTGCCAGTGTTCATGAGGTGGGCTCTCATAAAGCCAATGTTGCAAATTTGGTGGGAAAAATCCAAAAAATGACTGGTTTACGAGTGTGCTTTGCACAGTTGCTACATACGCTCATAACTTCGTGAATGTACAATATTTTCAAGCCAGATTTTCAACATTGGCATTTTCTCACACCTTCTTGCGAGTAGTACAGCTGTCATTGTTCACATCATGGCTAAAATGTGTTTTCGCAGTTCCGGTACAGAATAGCGCGGTCACTGTGGGAAATCAGTGTTCAGGACAGATTAAGAAAATGACAGTGACACTGTTCATGAGTAGAGGTCCTAAAATGCCTATGTTGAGAATTTGGTAATGATACTCCATAAAATGACTGTGTTACGAGCGTGCGTTGTACAGTTGACACACACGCTCATAACTTCGCAAATTTATAATATTTTCACTCCAGATTTTCAACATTGCCATTTTCCCACACCTACTTATGAACAGTGGAGCTGTAATTTTTCCCATCCTGGTTGAAATGTGTTTTCACACTTCCGGCGCAGAATAGAGCACTCACTGTGGGAAATCACTGTCCAGGACAGATTAAGAAAATGACAATGATACTGTTCATGAGCAGAGGTCCTAAAATGCCTGTGTTGAAAATTTGGTGATGATAGCCCATCAATTGACTGTGTTACAAGGAGTGCGCTGAGCACTTTCCATGCACCCTTGTAAATTCACAAATTTGTAATACTGTCACGCCACATTTTCAACAGTGGCATTTTTTCACAACTCCTTATGAACACTACAGCTGTCATTTTTCACATCCTGGCTAAACTATGTTTTTGCACTCCTGCTGGACAATAGCATGGTCACTCTGGGAAATCAGTGTTTGGGACAGATTAACATTGACCGACTGAGAGGGGGAGTGACTGAGCGCAACTGAGCTCTGTCGGGACTGCTGCGGATTTAGTTGTGCGCAGACAAAGGCCCCAACACAAGAGCCCACTACAAAAGGGCAGCCTGCAGCACTGGGAGAAACAGAAAGAAAGAGTGAGTGAGGGAGGGGGAGTGAGTGAACTCACTGAGGTGCTGACAGGACTGCTGCGGATTTCTTTCTGGGCAGAAAAAGGTGTCAATACAGGCTAGGGGTCCAGTACAAAAGGCCAGCCTGCAGCGGTGGGAGAAACAGTACAAGCGTTTGAGACAAGGGGACTTGGTGAGCTCAACGGAGCTCTATCAGGACTGCTGAGATTTCTTTGTGGGCAGAAAAAGACGCCAATGCAGGCAGGAGCCCTGTACAAAAGGGCAGCTTGCAGCACCAGGACAAACAGAATGAGTGATGAGAGAGGGAGACTGAGCGACCTCAATGGAGCTCTGTAGGAACAGCTGCAGATTTCTTTGTGGACAGACAAAGGTGCCAATGCAGCCAGGAGCCCTATACAAAAGCGTAGTCTGCGGCGCCAAGAGAAACAAAGCGAGCGAGTGACAGAGCGGTACTGAGTGAGCTCAACGGAGCTCTAGAGTGAATGCTGCAGATTTCTTTGTGGGCAGAAAATGCAGCAACTCAGGCAGGAGCCCAGTACAAAAGGCCAGCTTGCAGCGCCAGCAAAGCAAGGAATACGAGAGAGTGACAGAGGAGTGAAGCAAGCTCAGTGGAGCTATGTCGGGACTGCTTCAGATTTCTTTCTCCTGAAAAAGCCACCAATGCAGGCAGGAGCCCGGTACAAAGGGCAGCCTGCAGTGCCAAGACACAGAACAGTGAGTGAGGAGGGAGTCAGTGAACTCAAGGGCTCTTTTGAGACTGCTGCAGATTTGTTTGTGGGCAGAAAAAGGCAGCAATGCATGCAGGGGCCCAGTACAAAAGGGCAGCCTGCAGTGGCAGGAAAACCAGAATGAGTGAGTGAGTGAGTGAGCTCAACAGAGCTGTATTGTAATTGCTGCAAATTTCTTTATGGGCATAAGAAGGTAGCAACGCAGACAGGAGCCCTGTAGAAAAGGGCAGCCTGCAGCGTCAGCAGAACAGAATGAGCGAGTGAGAGAAGGGGAGTGACCAAGCTCAACGCAGCTTTGTCAGGACTGCTGCAGATTTCTCTGTGGGCAAAAAAAGGCACCAACAGAGGCAGGAGCCCAGTACAAAAGGGCAGCCTGCAGCACCGGGAAAACCAGACTGACTGAGTGAGACAGGGAGAGTGAGTGACCTCAACGGAGCTCTGTTGGGACAGCAGTGGATTTCTCTGTGAGTGGAAAAAGCCACCAACACAGGCAGGAGCCCAGTACAAAAGGGTAGCCAGCAGCACCAGGAAGAAACAGAATGAGCGAGTGAGAGAGGGGGAGTGAGCCACCTCAATGGAGCTCTGTTGGGACAGCTGTGGATTTCTTCCTCAGCAGAACAAGGTGCCAATGCAGGCAGCAGCCCAGTACAAAAGAGCAGACTGCAGCACCGGACAAACAGACTGAGCAAGTGACAGGGCCACTGAGTGAGCTCAACAGACCACCGCAATCAACATTCAGCATTGACAAATGCTTGTTGTTGTTGTTACTACCCCCCCCATTGTGTAATCTTCCCCTAGGTTTTTGTTTCCCAGGTGCATTATTTTGCACTTCTTTGCATTGAATCAAATCTGCCATACTTCTGACCATTCCTTCAACCTTGCCAAGTCCCTTCTCATCCTTTCCACACCTCCTTGTGTATCAACCATGTTGCAGATCTTTGTGTCATCTGCAAAGAGACATACTTTTCCTTCCAGTCCTTCTGCAATGTCACTTATAAAGACATTAAAAAGGACTGGACCCAGTACTGAACCCTGCGGTACCCCACTAGTAATCCCTCTTTCTTCAGAGTGGACTCCATTTACAAATACCTTCTGTGTCCTGTTGTCCAGCCAATGTTTTACCCAGGCTACCACCCTGAGACCCACTCCCAGGCTGGTTAATTTGACTATTAATCTTGTGTGTGGGACTGTGTCAAATGCTTTGCTATAGTCTAGGTAGGCCATATCCACAGCCCCTCCCTGGTCTACTACTTTGGTCACCCAGTCAAAGAAATCAATTAGATTAATGTGACATGACCTTCAAGCTGTGAATACATGCTGCCTTGGGTCCTGTGCCCCACTGGCCTCTAGGTACTCAATAATTCTTTCCTTCAGAAGTGATTCCATTACTTTCCCTACCACAGAGGTCAAACTGACAGGTCTGTAGTTTCCTGCCTCTGTCCTGGTCCCACGATTATGAAGGGGAATCACATCCACCTTCCTCCAGTCCTCAGGTACCACAACATCCTTTCATGATTTGTTAAAAAGGGTAGTCAGTGGTTTCACTAGTTCTCCCCTTAATTCTTTTAGAATTCTGGGGTGAATTCTGTCAGGCCCCATTGCTTTGTTCACCTTCGGTTATAGGCGTTCTTTCAGAACCCTTTCTTCTGTGAAAGGACTGGGATTGACCTCTCCTATCCAGAGTGCTTCTGTTAATTGGATTAGGCACCTCCTCCTCCTCCTCTTTTATAAATACTGAGCAGAAATATTCATTCAGTATCCCTGCTTTTTCTCTGTCCCTCTCTGCCCACCTACTGTTCATTCTATTCAGCCTCACTATCCCTCCCTTTGTCTTTCTACACTCCCTGATGTACCTATAAAAGGTTTTATCCCCTTTCTTAACTGAGTTGGCTATCTTTTCCTCAGTTTGGGCCTTTGCTATTCTGACTTCCCTCCCTGATTCCTTCTGCCTTAACTGGTACAGCTCTCTGTCCTGCTCCTTCTTTGTTTCCTTCTACTTTCTGAATGCTACCTTTTTCTCCCTAACCTTCCCCACCACCTCTTTTGAGAACCATAGTGGCTTTTTCTTTCCCCAAAGAAAGAGAAAGATACTCCTGCAGAGGGATGTCATTGTCCTGGAAGTAGAACTTGGAACAGCAGGAGAGGGGGAAAAGAGGGAGGTTAAGTGCATACCAGCCGGTATGGCATGGAGGGATGTTAAGCAGATCCAGGGGACTGCTAGGGCAGTAGCAAGGAGAGGGAAGCTAGATGACATTGTCCATCTGGGAACTAATGACTTAGCAGGGAATAAGGAAGATATAGTAAGAGTATAGCAAGAGTTCAGGGAGTTCAGGGAATTGGGGAGGGGCATAGAACAAGTAGCAAACTCTGTTATCTTCTCAGAGGTGCTGCCAGTCCATGGCAACAGGGAGGCTTGGGATCTATGCAACAAGACCTTCAATGATCGGCTGACAAAATGATGTGGAAAGAAAGGTTTTGGCATCATTGGGGAAGGGGGAGCCCACCTTGGGAGATGCAGACCTGTATGAGAGCGATGGCCTGCATCTTTCCAGCAAGGGCACCAAAGTCCTTAGTGAACGCTTTGAATGTTTCATTCACAAGCATTTAAACTAGCCAATGGAGGTGGAGGAAAGGTGAAGGGTAACTCATTCCTCCAACCCCTACAGGTTAGTGCAGCCTGCAAGCAGGACACCAATATTTATGTAGTCAGAAATGAGGGAAACAAATATAGGAAGCAGAAAGGAACACCTGTTCAGGACACAAAGAGAAGGAGGAGAGGCAGTAAGGTAGAATAATAAGGGAAATGTAGGTGGAGGGATGAAACAGGTAGGTGAACACAAGGTTAGAAGGGGGCAGGCAGCAAACCATGGAAGGCCATAGTTACAAATGCCAGAAGCCTGGATTATAAAATCCTAGACCTGGAAGTCTTGTTAATTAGAGGCAGAGCTGTACACAGTGGCAATAACGAAGACTTGGTTTACCACAAACCACAACTGGGATGCAAACATCCCAAGTTATGCCCTATTCAGGAGCGATAGGGGAAATAAAAAAAGGGGGTGGTCCTTTATATAAGATAGGGTATAAAAGCTAAGGAAATGTGGGGTAGACAAGGGGAGACAGAGGTATTGTGGGTCACCCTTGAGCCAGGCAGTGTCACAGCAGTCAGAACTGGGGTGGTCTACAGACCTCCAGTCAAGGGGAGGAGATGTACAGAGATCTAGTAGATCAAATTCAAGAGATGACATCAAAGCGGGAAATATTATTGCTTGGAGATTTTAGTATCCCAGATATTGATTGGACCATCCTGGCAGTGGCTTCAACCAAGAGCAGGAACATCCTGGATTCTCTACATGGGGTGGGTCTCAGACAGCTGGTGAGTGACCCCACAAGAGAAGGGACGATTCTAGACCTGATACTGTCCAATGGGGACTGAATTTCAAACATCCAGGTGGAAAGTCATCTGGGAACCAACAACCACCACATAGTCTGGTTTAACATGGGGACAGAGACACAGTCTAGTCACACTAAGGTGATAGTCCTGGATTTTAGAAGAGGGGATTTTGCCAGTATGGGAAGGTGTCTGAAGGAGTCCCTGGCAAGGGGGGGGGATAGGAGAGGGGTAGAGCAGCAGTGGGAACACCTGAAGGGAGCCATACAGGAGGTGACAAACCATAGTATAAAGGTGGTAAGCAAAGGCAAGAAAAGGAGGAAACCACTATGGTTCTCAAGGGAGGTGGCTGGCAAGATAAGGGTCAAAATGGTAAGTTTTTGGAGATATAATGAGTCTCAAAGGGAGGAAGTCAGAGAGGTGTGCCTAAAGAATCTAAAAGAAGCAAGAAAGGTTGTAAACAGAACAAAGACGCAGACTGAATAAAGACTGGTGCAGATGGTGAGGAAGGGTGATAAGACATTCTTTAGGTATATCAGTGAAAGAAGGAAAACCGGAGGGGGGCATTGTAAGGCTCAGTGGGTATGCAGGGAAGTGCAAATAGGGGGACCTGGATAAGGCAGAAATACTGTTCAAATACTTCTTTTCAGTATTCACTAAGGAGTGGGAGGGTCACAGACCACAGTTGGGAAGCAGAGTCAAAGGGGGGGAGGGAGAAGTGGACACCTGTCAAATCACAGTGGAGAAGGTTCTAGAAGAGCTCACAAAGCTGAAGTTGGACAAGGCTATGGGGCTAGATGGAGTACACCCAAGGATATTAAGGGAGCTTCAAAGGGAACTAGCAGTGCCTCAGCAGCCTTATTCACTGTGTCATTTACACAGTAGTTGTTCCAGAGGAGTGGAGGAGTGCACATGTGGTCCCTCTACACAAATCCAGCAGTCGTAGGGAGGCGGGGAACTATAGGTCAATCAGCCTCACCTCAGTAGTGTGGAAGATCATGGAGACTCTGTTGAAAGAAAGAATAGTGGTTCACTTGGAATCTATTGGTGCCCAGGATCCGAGGCAACATGGATTCACAGCAGGAAGGTCATGTCAGATGAATCTGATATATCGTTTGACTGGGTGACAAAGGAAATAAATCAGGGAGGGGCAGTGGACATCACCTACCTCAATTTCAGCAAGGCCTTTGACACCATCCCACATAAAAGGTTGGTGACCAAGATGGGAAGTCTGGGCATGGGCCCCAAAGTGGTAAGGTGGGTTAGGAACTGACTAACTGACAGAAAGCAAAGGGTGGTGGTAAATGGGATCCAATCAGGGGAGGGGGGTGACCAGTGGGGTGCACAGGGATCAGTCCTTGGGCCAGTACTGTTTAATGTCTTCATTTGTGGCATTGCAGTGGGGCTGGAGGGAAATGTCTGCCTATTTGCAGATGACACCAAGAAATGCAACAGGGTGGATACTCTAGACAGGGTGGAGAGAATGAGGAGGGACCTGCGTAAGCTTGAAAAATGGTCAGAGGAGTGGCAACTGAGGTTCAATTCTAAAAAGTGCAAAATAATGCACCTCTGATGAGGGAACCATGGGGAGAACTATAGGATGGGGGCAGAGTTGCTAATGATCACCAAGGATGAAAGAGATATGGGGGTTATCATTTCAGCCAACCTAAAGGTGTCTAAACAGAGTGCAAAAGCTGCAGGGAGAGCCAGTGGCATGCTGGGATACATAGGCAGAGATATCACTAACAGAAGGCAGAAGGTGGTGATGCCATTGTATAACACGCTGGAGAGGCCTCACCTGGAGAAGGAAGAGTACAAGAATGAGGGGACTTGATATGAAATTGAAAGGTGGCAGGTTAAGCAGAGATGTGAGGAAATTTTTCTTCATGTAGAGGGTGCTAGATGCATGGATCAGGCTGCCACAGGAGGTGGTGGGAGTGAACACAGTGGAGGGATTTAAGCATGCCTGGGAAAGGCATAAGGGAATCTTAGAGGTGGGTAGGAGGTGTGAAAAGTCAATGATCAGGCAGGGTCAGAGGCTGCAAAGTACTGTAGGGCTATGGGCAGACTGGATGGGCCTAACAGTCCTTTTCTGCCAACAATTTTCTATGTTTATATGTTTCTAAATGGGTATTCAGTACATTCGATAATGTTTAAAATATTACTATGCTCGGAACGATAAAATAATTAGTAATTGCAACCAAAAGAAATCATTTGCTGTTTCAGATTGCTTACAATTATTGTTTTGCTGCAGATGTTTTAAGCCTGTACTGATATGCTTTACAGTTTACCATGCAGTTGTAGATTCCTTTAATGTATAGACTATGCAATATTTTACATTCCAAATAAAATATAAGTCATACAACTTTGACAAGTGCAAGGTGTGATTCATATCAGAACCTTCTAGAAACATTATCTGTGAACAAATAAAGGAGCAATAATCTTAAAAGAATTGTTAAATTCTCTCCTCAGAATTCAGAATGAGTCAAAAGTTAGATATTTTAGTTGAAGATTCTGGACTAAAGTTATGATAGACAAGCCATCCTTTCCCCTTATTAGCATCTGACTACAATATATTTCACCCATGCACAGGTCCAAGGTTCTGAACTGCTTATCTTTATCTTAATAAATTACTTGTCCAAACAACACTAGAAAAAAAGAGTTGACCAACAGTGAACAAGCACTCAAAATATCAGACTTACTAGACTACACAAATTAAAAGTACTGTACATTCCTTTCAATCTGGCTTCTCTCTCTTTCTCTCACATTCTGTCTCTCTGCATGATGGTTCTGTGGTGTGTGAAGAGTTCTATTTACTGTCATTTTGTTACTTGATTATTTAAAAACTGGGATGACCCCATTAGATGAGGTGTCTTATTTTAATGTAGTACCCAGGAAGGACAAGCAGGCAGCAGTATAACTTAGCCAAGCAGAATATTACCTATAAAGAATACACAAATACAGTGGTACCAGACAGGATGCAATGTAGTACACAGCAGTATTACTGAAAAATGCTGTGGTATACTGCAGGGAACAATGTAATTCTGTAGCAATTAACCCTTTTGTCATGCAGTATTTTGTGACGTGCCATTAACTGCAAATTACTGTGTTGCATCTGGACTGTCTCCACTGTACAAAATAGAAATACAATGTAAAAGCAATTAAGGTACAAAACATAGTTCACTACATAATGGAAAAGTGGGCCTCATATGTATCATATACTGTGATGGAAAGTGGGTGACACTGGACCAAAACAAATACAAGGGATTTTTGACTGGTGAGAGAGACTAGTTTTGGATTCCTGTAGGCTGGTGACATTCTTAAGGAAAAGGGGGAGTTTTACCAGGAATCTGGGGCAGAATGTGCAAAGGCTTTTTTATTAGGTATGTGATTCAATCTTAATGTTGTAAAGTGGAGCACTACAGATGAGGGGAGCAAGTGGGCATTTCTCAATTATGTAAAGCAAGTTAAGAGGTAATCAGGAGCTTTCTTATGTACCCAGTTGTGCAGGAAAGAGAGCCGGCATTAGTCATGTCTGCCCAAGGAATCTAGATAGTTAGTCTTGTTAAGCAGAATAAAGTGATGGGTGGTCAAGTAACACGAGAGTATAAACCTACATACTGTAGCTTGTTATAGTGATGATCCAAGCCTAGAAGAGTGGATTTCTTTTGCCAGCCTGCAGATGATGCCCCAATATTTGATGATGAACAGTAACAAGTGGGAGACCACATGCCTTCTAGCAGGTGCACTGCAGCAATGCTTTGCCATTGAATGAATACTTTTCATTGGCCCCATAGTGGCTAGGATGTGATCAACCAGCTTGCTGTGTGTAAGAGAAGAATCAAGACATACTTCCAAATATTTAAAAATATTGATTTGCTCAATGGGGTTGCTGCCTAGTGTCTTGGTATTGATAGGTTCTACCAAATGCCTCAGCAGGCTCTGGGATCTAACTACCACTGCCTTAGTTTTAGTTGCATCAGGGATCAGGAAATTGTTGAAGAATCAGGTGGAGATTATATCAAAGTCAGACTGGAGACTTGCCTTAACCTGGGACATGGATGGTGTGCTGTAGTAAAGGATAGTAATGTCTACATTAATGTGAAGATATCACATCCCCATGCCTCAGGAGATCATTTACAACAATGTAGTATAGTAGATAGCTAAGTGCAGAACCTTGTAGTACTTAGATTAATGTCAGGTAGATCTGAGTTAGTACCTCATGTGGACACTAATTGGGCCAGGTAGTAATCAAACCAGTTGATGGATGTTTGGCTGCGACCTTAATTCCTGAGTTTCTATGAGAAAAGTATGTGACCCAGCAAATCAAAGGCCTTGAAATGGTCTGGCAAGATGGCCCCTGTGAATGTACCATAGTCCCTGGTCTGAGTGCATATCACTGGTGACACTGAATGGGACAGAGATTGTGAAATACGATTTCTTGAAACTGTGTTAAGAGGTTTAGAGAAGGTGGTTCTGGTTTAGATAACAAGCTAGCTGTGTTGACAGCAAGGTGGATGGATACAGATCTGTATTGGTTTTGCTAATGCTTGGCTCCCTCTTTATAGAGAGAAAAATCGCTTGCACACTTTCAGGTGGATGGTATCTTCTCTGAAGTATGGGATAGATTTAATAGTGCAGCAACAGGGATTCAAATGTGATGTGCAACAAGACAAAGAAGCAATTTTGCTTGGATATAGGCCAATCACTGCTTTGCAGACATCAGCTGAACTGATATGCCTTAAGATAAAAGATCGTAAGCTCAGCACATCAGACCCTGAGATTTCTGATGAGCACCAATCCGAGGGAAGAACCAAGAGACTCATTAACTTACTAGCAGTACTGAGATGTGTAATGTCTGCAAAAAAAGCCATTAATATACATAGATACATAGACAGTGTTGGCAGATAAGGGCCTATGGCCCACCCAGTCTGCCCATTTGAGCTTGTAAGTTCAGTTTATGTTTTCCTAGAAGTCTGTTGCCCCTTACCCCTGACCTCCAGAATTCCTTTATGTCTATCCCATGCATTCTTAAATCCCGTGATTGTTTCAGCCCCCACCACTTCCTCTGGCAGGGTGTTCCACTTGTCCACCACCCATTCTGTGAAGAAATTCTTCCTCACGTTTCCTCTGAATTGTCCTCCCTCCAATTTCATCCCATGCCCTCTAGTCCTAGAACATCTTTTTCACTTAAAAATAGTGTACCCCTGCACCCTGTTCCTCCCTGTAAGATACTTGTATGTCTCTATCATATCCCCTCTCTCCCTTCTCTCCTCCAGGGAGTACATGTTCAGTTCCTTCAACCTGTCTTCATAGGACTTGTGATGCAATACATGCACCATCTTTGTTGCCCTCCTCTGAACTTCTCTACCCTGTCTATGTCCTCACGTAGGTATGGTCTCCGAACTGTACACTGTACTCCAGGTGGGGCCTCACTAGTGTCTTGTATAGTGGAATTATGACCTCCCTTTTCCTGCTGGTGATGCCCTGCCTATGCATCCCAGCATCCTATTTGCTTTACCTTCTGCCTTGTCACACTGTTTCCCTACCTTGAGGTCATCAGAGATGATAACCCCAAGATCCCTTTCCTGCTTGGTGCATGCTATATCCTCACCCCCAAGTGATATATTGTGCCAGGGTTTTTGTGCCCCATATGCATTATCTTGCACTTCTTTGCATTGAATTTCAACTGCCAAACCCCTGACCATTCTTCAAGTTTCTGCAGGTCCCTTCTCATTCTGTCTACACCCTCTGGTTTGTCTACTCTGTTACAGAGCTTTGTGTCATCAGCGAACAGTGAAATTCTGCCTTCTAGGTCCTGCGTAATATTACTGATGAAGATGATGAATAGGACCGGTCCCAGCACTGATCCCTGTGGTACCCCACTGGTCACTCTTCCCTCTGTGGAGAGACAGCCATTTAACACCACCCTCTGTGTCCTGCCACCCAGCCAGTTACCTTCCCACCACACTACTGTCCTGCCCACACCCACATTCCCCAGTCTGTGTAATAGTCTTCTATGTGGCACAGTGTCAAAGGCCTTGCTGAAGTCCAGATAGGCCATGTACACTGCCCTCACCTGATCCACCTCCCTAGTCACCCAGTCAAAAAATTCAACGAGGTTGGTCTGACATGACCTCCTCCCGGTGAAACCATGCTGCCTTCGGTCCTGTAGTCCATTGACAACCAGATGTTCCACCAATCTCTCCTTCAGTAGTGCTTCCATGATCTTCCCCACTACCAAGAAGAGGCTGACTGGTCTGTAGTTCCCTGCTTCCTCTTTGTTCCCACTTTTGTATAAGGGGACTACATCTGCTGTCCTCCAGTCTTTGGGTACCTCCCCTGTTTCCAGTGATCGGCTAAACAGGATAGCCAGAGGTTCAGCCACCACCTCTCTGAGTTCTTTAAGGACCCTGGGGTGCACCTCATCTGGCTCCATTGCTTTATCAACTCTTATTACTTCCAGTTCCTTCAGGACCCTTTCTCGTGTAAAGGGACTTGTGTCCATTTCTGCACCATTCTCACCCCTTGTACTCCCTTCAGACCCATTACCCTCCTCTTCCTCAGTAAAGACTGAGCAGAAATACCTGTTCAATATGTCAGCTTTACTGTTGTCATCCTCCATGTGGCCCCCATCCTCCCCCTTCAGTCTCACTATCCCTCCCTTTGTCTTTCTTTTTTCACTTATGTACCTGTAAAAGGTTTTGTCCCCTCTACCCACTGATTTTGCAATGTGTTCTTCTGTCTGAGCTTTGGCTTCCCTTACTGACCTCCCTGCCTCCCTTTGCTTCTCCTGGTACTTCTCTCTATCCACTTCTGCCTGTGTCTTTTTGTATTGCCTGCATGCAATCTTTTTGGCTTTCACTTTCTTTGCTACCTCTTTGGAAAACCATGATGGTCTCCTCTTCCTTTTCCTCTTGCTAACCTGCTTAATGCATAATTCTGTTGTTCTTGTAATCCCCATTTTAAATACTGCCCACTGTTCCTCAACCCCTGATTCATGTCCCATTCTCTTAATGCCTCTTTCAAGTATCTCCCCATTTTCCCAAAGTCTGCCCCCCTAAAATCCAGGATACGTGTTTTTGTGTGGTTTGGTTCTGCTCTTTCTGTGATTTCAAACCACAATGACTGGTGGTCACTGTTCCCCAGGTGCTCCCCCACTGTTACCCCCATCACACTGTCCCTGTTTGTGAGCACAAGGTCCAGTATTGCCTTCTGCCGAGTTGGTTCCATGACCAGTTGCTTGAGGAAGGCACCTGAAGGAGTCCAGGATAAATCTGCTCCTAGTTGATGCTGCTGCTGGATGCTCCAGTCCACGTCTGGAATATTGAAGTCTCCAACCAGTACTACCTCACCCTTTGTCTGCCATCCTTTGGATGGCTAGCATCAGCTCCCTATCTGTTTCTTCCTCCTGGGCTGGTGGTCTATAGACCACACCTGTGCGGATGGCTGTCCCATTTTCCTTTCCAGCTTAACCCACAGTATCTCTCCCCCATTTTGTTCCTCCTGGATCTCTGTGGCCCTTATGTCATTTTTCACATACATTGCCACTCCTCCTCCCTTCCTGCCTGCTCTGTCTCTTCTGAATATGTTGTAGCCAGGTATGGCCATCTCCCAGTCGTGGTTATCATTATACCAGGTTTCAGTGATGGCCACAATGTCCAGATCTGACTGCACCATGACAGCCTCCAGATCTTCCATCTTGTTGCTAAGGCTCCTGGCATTTGCACATGGCTTTCCATGATTTGACCTCCTAGACTGTTTTGCTGTTCTACTCCAGCCCCTTCTTTGGTTGTTCTTTATCCCTGGTTCTCCTTGCTGTCTGCCCTTCTGCTGAATTTTGCCCCTTTTCTGCCTATCCACCTCTTGGGCACTAATCTCTGTCTTTTGCACACTGCTTTGCAGAGATAGCCACTCCCCTGGTTCACTAGTTCCACTGGTAGCTGTGAGGGGTGAGCAAGTAGGTACCCTCCTTGCTGGCCTGCCACCCCCCTTTGCTAGTTTAAATGCTTGTCAATGTAGCATTTAAACTTATCATTCAGTGCTTGGATTCCCCTCTAGGATGGATGCAGGCTGTCAGGCTTGAACAAACCTCCATCCTCCAGGTGGGTCCCCAGTCACCAATGAATCAAACCCTTCCTCACAGCACCAGTTCTTCAACCATGAGTTAAAGTTCCTGGTGCATGCACTCTATGCTCTCCTTGCCTCTCCAGGTAGTACTTCTAGAAAGTGACAGAAGTAGCTACTGCTTGAGACCCTCCCAGTTTCCTAAACTCTTCCTGAACTTCCTTTGGCTCCCATTTCCAGTCGCCCTCCCTCCTGTGTTCCTAGCTGGATCCCTCTTATGATGGAGTCCCCCACCAGGATTCATCTTCCTCCTCCTCTGGGGTCCACTGCTTTCCCGCTGAGGTCACCTCCTTGGCTAACCTCCACATCCTTTCCTTCCACTTCTCTGGGTACCTCTATTTGGTTGTCCTCATTTGCCAGTGTGGCATATGAGTTCTTGAGTGGAATAGGATCTGGGATGTGCCTCTGCCTGACTGCTCTAACCTTCCCCTGAGCCCACTGTCATCCAAGTGCTCCTCATTCTCGGCATCCTTTGAGGCAGTTGCATTGGACTGGGTGGTCTCTGGATAGGGGTGATGGTACTCCTGACCCAGTTTACTTCTGCTCTGAGTCTGGCTACCTCATCCCACAGTCCAGAGAGATGCATGCAGATAGGGCAGCACCTCAGTGTCCAGAAGGTCTGCCTGAATATGGCTGCCCCACAGCCACTGCATTGCACCACTCCCCACATTATACTGCAATTCCACTACTTGTCTGCTACTGAAGCTCTCCTAGTTCCCTTTCTATTAATTTACTGTCCTAAAAATCCTGTCACTGATCCTCAAATAATTTTCTTTAAAAAAAAAAAAAAAGAAACCAATAAATAAATTAATGAGTCAAAACACTTGTGCTGAGGGTGGGCTTCTTCCCCCTTATGCCCCTCCTACTTCACACCACTTATTATACCCTGTGTTTAGCTCCTGTCAATCAGTTTTAACTGGGCATATAATTAAGAGTTGGGGGAAGGGGAGGGGGGCAAAAATTTGCAGCAAGTAAAGACAGCACAGAAATACACCACCACCATGTTTTATATTTTCAACAGCCTAAAAACAATTCTAAGTAAAGAAAACAAAGAAATTACAGTGTCACTAAAAGCCCACAATCTAAGTTTAAAAGAAAAATAGCAATTACCAGTTACTCTAAAGCACTGAATTGAATATGTTTCCTTCCTTCCCCTTCTGGCTTCTTCTGAGAAAATAAACCTCTGCTTGCTACTTTAACTCTGACTAAGCCCCACCTCCAGTTATCACGTAGCTGAGGTCAGAGGCCAGACAATTAACACCCTTCACCCAACTACAGGGCAGTCAGACAAGCCAAGATAAAATTTGCAGCAATTAAAGACAGCACAGAATTACACCACCACTACGTTTTAAATTTTCAACAGCCCAAAAACAATTCTAAGTAAAGACAACAAAGAAAGTACAGTGTCACTAAAAGCCCACAATCTAAGTTTAAAAGAAAAATTGCAATTACCAGTTACTCTAAAGCACTGAATTGAATATGTTTCCTTCCTTTCCTTTCCTTTCTGGTTCCAGAAGTGAACTATAAAGATTCTGATCTAGTCAGTTAAGCAATATACCATTACAGGGTGTGGGTTTTGTTGGGATTTACCATGCCTGGAGTGGTTTGATCATAAGACCACAGGTTGAGTGAGTAAACCACACCAGAAGTGGTAAATTCCAGCATAACCCACACCCTGGTGTGGTATATTGCGATTATACAATGTGTCCTTCACTTTTTGTGAGATAAAAAGTAATGAAAAACATAGTTTCTTCTAACTTTTAATCATTTTTATTAAGTTTATTATTCTGCCACAAAAATTAGTTCTATGTTGCTAGCTAAAATACTGTCAACCCACCCCCACCTCCAAGAGCATGGGAGGCTTCAGTTATTTTTTTTTTTAGTTTTAACCCTCTCTCAGTGTGTGAGGCTTCTGTTTTTATATTTTTAATTTTGTAGCTGTAGTAGTCTGGTTCTGTAACATGATGGTGTAGGTTTAGGGAGTACTTTCTCCCATTGAGGTATGGGAGGTCAGTGCTGGCAGGGAAGGTTTGCTTTGTTGGGGACCATGGAGTTCGAAGGTTTGGAAAGGTGAGGCACTGCTTGGAAGCTTTATCTGAAGACGTTTTGGCTCCACAGTAGTACTGTACAAATTTAAAGTAACAGTTTCCACTTTATGTGTGTTTGGTTCCCACGCTGTTTGGCTGCCACTGCTCAGTGTATGGTTACAGGCTGAAATTCATCGTGAATCAGGAGACAGTAATGATATGGGCTGAACTTCATCATGGGTCGGGAGACAGTAACGATGTGATGCAGGGGAATTTGTTTTTTTTTTATTTTATTTTATTTTTGGTTTTGTTTCTGTGAGAGACCTGTGTTTTTTTTGGGGGTTTTTTTGTGTGGAGGAGATCGGGTCAGGTAATCAACAAATGAACACACTCGGTCTGGATGTGGCAGTCAGCAGAGTGCAATCGCTGATATGTGAATGCTTCCACAGATGAGGTGGGTGCATCACAAAGAAGGAATTCTAATTAAAAGTGTCAGTTTCATAAAAAGGATACCTAGAAGTTTTAGTCAAAAACCAGAGCCATGATATTGGTCAGGTGCTTAAGCATATGCATATCTGGGGATATGCATAAGCGTGTGGTCAGTGTAAAGGCTCTGCTTTTCGGCAGGGATTTCTAAAACTTGCAGGCACCATTTTTTTTACTTAGAGACAATTTCTACTATATGTTCACAATTTTAGCACTCAGTGTGTTGTTCTTTTACAGTACAGTGTTGGTAGAGAACAAAGTGTGTGACCATGTAGGAGTGAGCTGTGCATAGAGCAAAGGGGCTTTTATGTTTCTGTTTTCAGGGGGCTCAGAGTGATTGCAGTGGTGGTTCCCGATGTGGCTGACTGTGGCTAGTACCTTTTCCTATTGGTATATCGCAGGATTTACCACAGGGAAATTGTGCCAGCCAGCCAATCAGCATCCATAATTTTTCAATCCATTGTATAATAAGCTACTGATCATTTATATCAAACAGGATTCTAATCCAAGATCAGGATTTACTGGAAATATGCTTGTTTATTTATTTAGTTATTTATGATTTATGTATGTATATACTGTATGTATGGATTTATTTTTCTCAAGTCCATTCCTCTTGACTTTTCTACCCTCCTTTCTCCTCCCTTGCTCCTGCCTCACTATATCCGCCTCCCCATCAGATTCCTCCACATATCACTAAAACTGGGAATTGAGCTGAAGTCTTCCTGCACTGACTGTACATTTATTTGTCCATTGTATTAACTCAAATGTATTATATGGTGCAATATCTTGTAAGCCTGTAACTACTGCTGATCAGAAATTGTATTTCTAACTTTTATTGTATGCATTACTCTTTGTCTGTACTTGTTCCCCTGTCTCCAGGGTGCATCTGGAAAGAGCCCAGGCTCAGTGTGCCTTTCCTGGTTATAACAATTTTAAATAAATAAATATATTTATTATTCATTAATTCATTCATTTATTTAAAACATTTTACTAGACAGACACATTGAGTTTCTATCAGCCTGTTTCCAGACGTGTCGGGGGGTTGGGGAATGAGAGGAACATACACTATAGGATGTGAAAGTGAAAATGACATAAAACCTGTCAGGTGCAGTAGTTTTAAAAAATAAATATAATACAATAAAAAAGACATGACAGGAATCAATAATATGGAAACATATTACATACCTGCAGTCATGTTATACAGGCAGGATAATCAGGGTAACACAAAATGAAGATGAAAGGCAAAATAAGGTACAAGTGCAATATTGTACTGGAGAAATGCTAGATAAGAATTAAATACTACCACCTAGACTGCAGAGGTACAAGGTTATCAATACCAGTGCAGTAAGGCAGCTACGGGAACAAAAACATTCCCAGATGTAACAACTGAATATAATCCTCTAAGCTTATGTTGGGAAGGAAATTGTTCAAGCAGGTGAGGGCCTCACATGAGGGCATCAGCAACAGGGAAGAGGGACACAAGGGTCAGAAACAGTGTCAGGCGAGGGTAGAAAAGTCAAGAGACTTGAGAAATAAGAAGGACGAGGCTGAGCAGATAGACAGGGGAAGAGAGAACCAGAGCTTAGGAAAATTATAGCAAAAGGCAGTTTGGCCACTGACGTCTTTCTGGAGGGGAAGGAGAGGGAATGGGAAGCAGTGTTACTGAGGGGGTGGGAGGAAGACAGAGGAAGGAGGGTGGAAATGTAGGGAGGGAGAGAACCAAACCGAAACTTGGAGGTGAATATGTCCCAATAGGTGAGGCATCTGGCATTGAGGGAAGGAAGGGGGAAGAAACAGAGAACAGTGGTGTATACGAGAAGGGTAGTCCAAGGCAAAATGACAGAAACAGCAAAACAGAGAGGGCCAGTCTAGCCAAGACGAACGTGGGGCTGCACTGCAGACAATGTCACTGTAGTCAAAGATAGGTAGGATCATCTTTGTGACAAGCTCACAGTGGGCAAGTATTGGGATACTGGATTTATTGCTATATAGCACACCCAGTTTGACATCAATGTGCACTGAGAAGTCAAGGTATGGTCCAGCCAGACCCCAAGGTACATAAATGAGGAGACATTCTCAATCTGAGTACCATTCAAGCTGTGGAATGATAGAAGCAGTGAGAGAGAGAGAGCCTGGTGAGCGTCTGCCAGGAGCCAAATGTCATGGAGACCATTTTCTTGACATTGTGGGAAAGAAGGCTAGAAAGGAACCAGCACTGAAGTCTGTTGAATCCTGTTGAGAATGGACAGCAAGGTCTGCAGCACAGGAGTCAAACACAAACAGCACAGTGTCACCTGCATACATATGAATGGATGCAGAGGAACAGGCTGAGGGGAGGTCATTATTGAAAATGGAGAAGAATATGGGGACAGAATAGAACTTTGGGGAATGTCTGAGAAGATAGGGGTGGAGGAAGAGTGGGTGTGTCCAATAAAGGCAGCTTACAACCCACCCTTATGGTAGGAGCAGAATGAGCTTTGAGAGCATGAGACAGATGATCCCACTGCCTTAAGTCTGTCCAGGAAAATGGGCTGTGATACAGTGTCAAAGGCCTTGACCAAGTCAACAAAGATGTCAGAAGTGAACTGGCCCTGGTCCATATCAGACAGAATGAAGACAATGAGCCAGGGAAACAGGTGAAAGTTGAACAGGACCTCCTAAATCCAGACTGGTAAGGGGTGAAAAAGGAGGAGGAGGAGTTAAGGACAGGGGAGAGTTGTGAGGGGACAGGATGTTCTTGGAGACTGGCCAAGGTGAGGAGAACTGAAATGGGATGATTGTTTATAGACCACAATTTACCACACTCAGAGTGTGGAGACAATAAGCAATTCAGGTAAATGTAAGGTAATTTTGCCCAGTGTTCTTCTTTTATTGAAAATAAATTAAGAAAGACAAAGAGTTTAAAACCACAACATTGGTTCATCAGTTACCCCTGAGCTACACTCAGTAGAGATTCTAGGGGGATGATTGCTTCAAGGAGAAGTGGGACCATCCCCTTTATGGAGGGGTGAGACTGTAGCCTGTTTCAAGGCACCAAGGACAGAGGCAGAGGAGAAGAAGAGATCAAGAAGAGGGGCAATAGGGATACTAATGGCTGGCAGGCACAGAGAAATGCAGAAGTTTGGGGTCAAAACCATCAGAAGTTGTACCATTGTGGTGCTTCAGTTCTAGAAGAGCCTTAAGAGTGGCAAAGCTGGCGGTTTGAGAGAAGGAGGAGAAGAAGAGCAAGGAAGAGGGAAGGAGAAGTGGAGGTGAGAAAGGGCACAGGTGATGAAAATCAAGTTGTTCCTCAACATCTTGGTCCTCCCTCTTGTAAGTTTATTATGGTCTTCAGTAAAGGAGCTGTAGTCTGGCCACCCTCATCCGTCATGAAGAGTCCTCCCAGAGGGCTCAGTTTTCATTCTTTAATGCACTTTGATACTGTCTTCCACCAAAACAGTGATATAATCAATAACCACAGCTGGTCCTGTGAATCCAGGAGCTGCACAAAAAAGTTGGGCTCGATTTTCAAATGGGGATGCAGGGCTTGCGTCCTAGCCCTGCATCCCCACAATGTTTACTACGCCTGAGTCCAAGGGTTTTCCACAACTTGCATCTGATTTTTTAATCTGGATGCAAGTTGCGACAGTACCATCTTTTTATGGCAGCTTGTGCCAAACCTGTGGCACAAGTCCTGTACATTGGCTCCCTCATGGATGCAAAGGTATGCCAGGGGGAGCTGGCAGAATTGAGCTGCAATGCTGCTTGGGACTTGTGGCAGAGGAGTTACTTCAAAAATCTCAATTTCAGCAGGGTTTGATGCAAGTCGACACTTGTATCAGACTCCTTGCCTCAATTCCCTTACGGCGCTCTTCCCCATTTTGAAAATCAGGCCTGTTTTATCTAGTTTCAGTTTTCTTTAGTGACTTATGTGCTATACAGTTTTTAATTACATTTTGGTAATGAATTAATGAGTGGAGTTTCTGAACAATGAAAATAACATACACCTTTCTTTACCATTTCTAAGATAATAGTGAACTTGGGCATGGCGTGTAGACCCCTTTGTTGCCTTACTATGCTTTGTATTTTGTTTAATCAGAAATAATCCTGTGTGGAAGAATTCATGGGGCTGGGGAGATACCTGTGAGTCAAGAATGTGTGATGTAACATGCAATAGGCAAGATGGCCAGGTGAAGTTGAAGCCAGTGCATGCCGAGTCCCCGCTCCTCTGTCAGACCAAGTTTCTCCTAAGTTTTTGTTATGTTTGGTAGTCGTGAAGATTTTATCCTTACCTCACCATAAATGTAAACAGAGCCACTCTCGAAGATCAGATATGAAACATATGCTTATTTGTGTTCTGCGGAGTTTGACCCATACAAGAAGTTCTATAGTTGTAACTCGCTACAGTTCACCGCAGACATACTAACATTTGGGCCAGCTTACAAATCAGAGCACTGCAAGAAAAATATATAAAACTTTGGTATAATCACCTGATATTTGTGTTTGACTTGAGAGATGGATGTTAGATGCAAATAATATATGGGGTGGTTGTAATTTTTGACTCTGTTTCAGGCCTCCCCTCTTTATTTTCACCTGCCAACCTGCATTTTTTTCCTTTGTAGATTCAGTTTTGCATAAAGATTAGCAAGGTGGCAAGGAAGGGGAGGTAGTTAAGGGGATGTTTGGAGAAGGAAATAAGAAAAAAGCAGAAGGAAGAAGGGGAAAATGGAAAATAAAAGAAGAAAAGAGGGTAGGAAGAGGGGGGAAGTAAAATAGGGGAAATATGAGCTATTAAAGATTCACCATATTTAGTTTCCAAGTATTTGACTGGGCCTAAATTACAATATTAAATGACAACATCCCCTGTTTACTAAATTATAATTTCTTTTCCTCTCTGAACCTGGCTTTGGATGTTAAAAAATGTCATACAGTTTATGAACTGACGCAACATTATTTCGAGCAAAAACAGGTTTCAGACTGCTTTGCCTCTCATATTGTTAAAAGAATTCAGATTAGAAAAACGAGCTGCCAGTTTACCAATTATTTTTTATCTTACTAGTAAAGACCATAATCTTTCCTGGGCTTCACGCTCGGCTGACTATAGTCAGCTTGATAAACAATGAAGATCTTGTCTCGCTTCTTCAGCACCCCAAAATGTGCAAAAATGCAGCGTACATCCATCTCAACTAATTCCATACATTTAAATATGCCTCATAAAAATGATAAAAATAAAGCAGGTGAACAGTCTGAATCATCTCAGACTACATTAAAAAAAGATTTAGCAAAATCCTCCGATTGTCAAAAAAGCATGGATTTAAATAAAAGCAATTTATTGGCTAATGTTACTTCTAGTGGACTTTTCTGGCCATTAGCTGAGGAAGATACTAGTAATCAAGATGAAGAGCAATTTTCTACAAAGCAGCGACGTGAAGGCACAAGTAGTAGTGAGAGGATTTTTGCAGCTATTATAGATATGAAATCTGATATGGCTCATACATTTGGTGAAATGAAGATATCTGTTCAAACAAATATGACTTTGGTTATAGAATTAACTCAAAAGTTAAGAGATTTGACTGTAGGATTTCTAAATTAGAAGACACAATCTCTCCAATGAATAAAACACTCTTTCTCCATAAAAAAACAGCTTCAGATACTAACTCAGAAGATTGCAGAGCAGGAAGATTGTTTGAGAAGAGGAAATCTTTGACTATGCAAAATTCCTGAAGGAATGGAAGATTAACAAGATCCACTTACTTTTTTTGAAAAGCTAATTACAAAGGCATTAGGGAAGAAATTTCCTGAGGAAGAAATAGCTCTGGACAGAACTCACAGAAGAGGAGGCATATTCATAGCCTCAAATATGAGCATGCCACAAACAGTTTTCATTAAACCCCACAGTTCTCAAAATAAAATAGAAATTCTAAGACAAACTAGAATGCAGAAAGGCCTGAAGGTTGGCTCTATATATATCAATGTATATCCAGACCTTTCACAAGAGATAGCACTTAAAAGAAAGCAATTTAATCCTTTGAAAGTTAAAATGTATGCAAGGGGTATCAGATTTTCTATGCTATACCCCTAAAATTCAGTTTGTTATTAATAATAAATTGCAGACATTTGAAGATCCTTGGGAAGCACAGGAGGCTTTTGAAAAATATTTTCCAGCAGCTGAACAATCAAGTAAACATGCTCAGAATCCAGAGACATCATCACAAATGTCAGAAAATAAAGATTTGAAACAGAACACAACCAACATAGAGACTTCACTATTTTGGTTTGAAGAGTATTTAAAGAAGAAAGAGGAAGATAGTCCAGTGAAGGAGATAAGAAAATGGAAGGGAAAGAACAAGACAGAAAGGAGGAAAGTGAGGAACAAAAAATATTGATTTATTAGATTCTACTATCAAGATTTTTATAATTGTGTACTCTTAGTGCTTGCCTTTCCCCTTCTTGGGTGTTTTTTTTTTGGCTTGGTCAGATGGGGGGATGGGGGAGCCCGAGACAGGGGCACTGTTAGGCAATAGCTGGTTAACGAACTGGCTACATGAATAATTTGGGTGGGGGATTTATTCTTCCAAAGGGAAAGGGGGTTAGCAGTCTTATTAGTCTGTTTTATCAGCTAAAATCAATAAGAAAAAGAGCAATCTATTATGTAATGTTGTATAAAAAGTTTATTACAAAAGGGTCCAAAAGAGGTTTAGTCCTGAAGGAGGAAAAACAATGTCAGATAAGCAAGAGGGAATAAAAATAGCATCTTGGAACATCAAGGGGCTTGGGAAGAAAGATAAAATGCAAAAGGTGATTAATTATCTAGACTCTCACAAGATACAACGTATGTGTTTTCAAGAAACTCACTTTAACACTCAGGAAGAGGAATGGTTTGCTAGGCATTGGGAACAGGTGTTTGTTTCGAATTTTTGTAACAATTCAAGAGGATTTGCTATTTATTTTAGGAAAGTGTCTCTGAGTCATCTGATTTTAAAAACCACATTGGACACCCAAGGTCACTTTCATATAATTGAATTACAGCTGATTAATTTCAGATTTACTTTAGCGACACTATATGCTCCATATGAAAATGCCCCACATTTTTTCACTGAATTCGTTCTTCAACTTACTAACCGCTCACCACCTTATGTAATAATTGAAGATTTCAACCGTACTTTAAATAAGTCAGATTGTGCATATAATTCTTATGATACTCACAAATCATCAATACTAATTATAAAAAATTTTCAAATGGAACTCAGTTTGATGGACCCCTGGATGTATCTCCACAAAGACAGACGAGTATATTCTTTTTACTCCAACGCGCATGCATCATATTCAAGAATAGATTATGCATTATGTACAGAATCATTATTATATAAAATCTCAAAAATAAAATATCAGGGAATTGTAATTTCAGAGCACTCACCTTGTATTCTTGATTTAAGTATTCCTAATTTTGAGGGTAATTCAGTTTGGTGCATGAATATCCCCATTTTGCATAAAAAGGAATTAGTAGTAAAAACTATTGGGACTGGGACCCAGATATTCAAAGGGGTTGCACTGGCACAACCCCGCATTATGCTCCAGTGGGATATTGAGAAGGCTGCCCAGTGCAGCGCAACTCCCAATGCACTAGAGCACAATGTAATGGTATGCAGTGCAGATACAGGGGGTGTGCCCATGCATATGTGAGACATCCCAATATTCAGCCTGGGATGTGTGGCACTTATGCTGGCACACCCTGCATTGCACTGCATAGGGGGGCTCAAAGTTGAGCCTTTGCAGAGTAGGATCAACTCCGGCAACCCAAAGGCAGGCTGCAGTACTGCAGTACTGCAGGGTACACAGCCCAGCCTTGGGTGGTCACCCACCCACCCAGAACACCGTCCACAAGTGCACACTGACCTGGCCCCCCCACCCATAGCTGCGATTGCATGGTATACATATAGAACAACATCCCTGGCAGTCCAGTGGCCCGCCCGGACCCTGATTCCCTGAGATATATTATTCATGTCCAGCCCTGGTGGTCTAGTGGAACTCCCACGTCGGTTGCCGAGATCATGGTAAATGTAAAGTGCAACATTCCCTGGTAGCCTAGTGGACCCTCTGCACCAATCCCGATCATGGTTAATAGCCCACCTACATCCCTGGTGATCAGTGGCACCCCCACCCTTCCACCCACATGGGACCCCTTGTACCCCGCCCCTCACCATTGGTGGGAGGCAGCATCCACCCGCATACTGCCCAGCAGCCCGCCAAATGACAGGTACAGTATAGGCAATGTGTCCATTCAGTCCCCTGTGTGGACCAATGGGCTTACAGGGCATGCTGTACTGGGCAGTCCTAGATATGTGAATAGTTCATTTCATATGTGGGGACTGTCTAGTACAATATGCCCTCTTGAGATCATGGTTCACACAGAGATTATTGGTCCACACAGGGGACGAATGAGCTTACAGACCATACTGTACCTGTCATTCAGTGGGCAGCCGGGTGGTATGCAGGTGGGATGCTGCCACCCACCAATGATAGAAGAAGAAGAAGAAGAAGAAGAAGAATCTGCATTTATATAGCACTTTTCTTACATCCAAAGTGCTTTTACAAGCAATACTAGACTGGTAGTGAAGTGACTGAATGTGTGGTGGCAGCCATATCGCACATCATCACCCACACACAGCCTGGATAATTGCATGAACCAGCTTATGGGAAGGGGAATGTTGGCCAGGACACCGGGAATATTCCCTACTCTTTGCGAAGAGTGCCCTGGGTTCTTTTACTTCCACCTGGACACCCACCAGGACAACACCAGGATGGGAAGAAGGGACCTCGGTTTAACGTCTCATCCGAAGGACGGCACACCCCAGCAGTACAGCACCCCCCAATACTGCACTCGGATGCCAGCGATTTTTTAGGTGCAAGTCAAATCCCAGTGTGGGGTGAGAACCCACGACCTTCTGGTCCAGAGGCGGATGTGCTACGAACTGAGCCACACTGACACCTAATTCATTTGCACCTTGCATATATTATGGCCTCATTTGCATGCCCCCTGCTGAATATCATGGGTGATGCACCTAGCGCAACTGCACTTCTTCTGGCACATTCCTTTGCTCCTTAGCTCTGGCTTGTGCCGGTGTAGTGCCACTGTGCTGATTGTAAAATATTTACCAAGATATTGGCAGCAAGATTGCAAACAGTTATAGACCATCTAGTACATCATGATCAATCTGGCTTTATTAAGGGATGGAAGACTAGTGAAAATATAAGAAGAACACTTAATATAATTAATAATACCCAGAATTATACAGCTTTCTTACTATCAATCAATGCTGAGAAAGTGTTCAATAACAGATATGTCATACTCTTGGATAGAACTCTACAAGCTAGTGACACTATTTGGTTCTTTATCGGGCTACTCAGTAAATCGGCAAAAATATTTTATTCTTTCAAATAGAGAACTGATCTAAACCAATTTACCAGCTGACTGTAAGTGTGAAATAACTTCACAAATTGCATATCTGGGAATTAATATTCCCTGGAATTTACAGTTGATGTTTCAATCCGATTATCAATACATCTTTGTTAATACCCAAACGGACCTGAACCGATGGGTCTCTATGCCTTTGGCAACTAATAGCCATGTCAATGTCATCAAAATGAAAATATTACCTAAATACATTTATCTTTTTCAAAATACCCTGACTGAAATTGCAGAAAACTATTTCCTGAAATTAAAACAAATATTAACTAAGTCTGTCTGAAAAAATAAAACTTTGAGAGTGGCATATACTACACTAATTAGGGGAAAGCTGGAGGGCATGGGGGTTGGCATTCCCTGACTTTTATAAATATTACCTGGCCGTACTGTGCTCTGTTATTTGCTACTGGGTTACAGATAAACATTACACTGTTCGGGCAATTCAGATGGACTCTGATTTAAGTAAAATTCCCTTAGAAAACGTTTTATTCATCCACATAACAAAAAGACAAGAATCATTATTAATAGAAGAAATGTTGATGATAAAGAATGAACTTATTAAATGTAAGGGCCTTCATTATTTATTTAGTCCATTATCATCTACTATTAAATGGTTCTTAGTATTTTTATAAAGAATATGTTAATGGGAAATATTTTTATTTATTTTCTTTCTTCTTTAAGAATAACCAGTTGTCCTGATGAAGGGATAAGTCCCAAAATGTAGAAAATGATATACTGGATGTTAATGGCAAAAAATAAACAAGTTTTGTTGAAAGAGTTATCTTTCTGAAAAATATTGTTTTGAGGGTGAGTGGGCTAGCATACCAGTATTTTTTTGTACTTAGATTATTAGCATATGCTTATACTGGGCTTTGGCCTCTTCTCTAAGAACAGAATACTAATTTAAATTTTCTTTAGTCTGAGGATTGACTGTACTGGAAGTACTTGAGTTTAATACATATATCACTAACTTGGCAGCTAGATCATCCTTATATGTATGGCATAAGGCACATAAACTAGCCAAATGTATAATAGGTATTTAAACAAAATACACCTCTTTTTAATAATCCAGGCTCTGATATAACCATCACAGACAGAGTATTCAAACATTGGTTCACTAAGGGAATGGTATATTTTGATCAGCTATTCAAAACTAGTAGAATCAAGTTATTTAGTGAATTAAAGGGGGAATTTAAGATAAACGATAACACTTTGTTTCAATATTTAAAGATTTAAAGTTACATAAAACAGATAAATTCAAATATAACATTATTAAAAACTTCATCTGTATGGCAATTGTTATTTGAAAAAAAGGTCTGATCCTAAGTTAATAGTGGTAATTTACAAATAATTAAATCAGGCTCCAAATGAAAATTTAAATAAGTTAAAAGAAAAATGGCAACCACATTTGGGTATCAACATTTCTGAGGACGTATGGTAACACATTTTACAATCTCCTTTTTTACACATTAAAACTTCCAAGTTACAGCAAATTCAGTACAGTACCAGTCATAAGCCCTGATTCTAGAAACGTTATGCCTGGCATACCAGCACTTGCACCAAGTGGAGTGGCGCAAGTAGCGACTTAAGCCAGCAGTTGCAACATGAGCAAGCAATTACACCAGCAGTTGTACCATAAACCCCCTGTGACATGGCACTAGGGAGTTTATGGCAGCAGTTGTTGTGCCCCACTCCAGAAGGGCAGCAACAAAGTCCCCAATGTCAGGATTCTACAAGAACCCCCGGAAGAGAACTGGCAATGTAAGTTACACCAGAATTTAGCTGGTGTAACTTATGTATGCCCCCTTGGGGTTCTGTAGACCCACCAGCAGCCCAGCAGGCAATCTTCATGTGCCTTTCCCCCATGCCCAGCATACCCCTGTAGGTGCCCCACAGGGCTGCCCACACCCCCTGCCTCCAGACCTCCAAACAGTGAATGCCCCATAGGGCTGCCCACACCCCTTCCTCTGAACCCCCAAACAGTGAAAGCCCTGCAGGGCTGCCCACACACCCTGTGCCCCCAACCCCCCCCACTAAATGCCCCACAGGGCAGTGCTGTCAACCGCTCACCCGTGCCCAGACCCTGAGACACTGCTGAAATTTCTGTCTGTACCCCAGACCATCCCTGATAGTGTAGTGGCCCCTCATCTAGCTGTTTCAGTCCACCCAGAACCCCCCACCCATCCTCAGCCCCAGTGACTGGCACAGCCCACTTCTCACCTTCATGGCCAGCTGCCGACTGAGTTCAGTAGGAGCAGTTACTGTATAGTCATGCTCAGAAATTAATTTCTGAGCATGTCTATTCAGTAAGTGCTCCTACTGAATGCAGTCAGTGGCTGGCAGTGGAGGTAAGAGGTGCGCTGTGCTAGTCACCAGCTGGGGATGGGTGGGAGGAGGGTGCTGGGTGGACTGGCACAGCTGAGAGATGGGCCAGTAGACTACCAGATGCCACTACACTCATTGGACTGTGTGTACTGTACATACTGTACAGTACACCAGTCACAAGGGACATGACATTGGTGTTGGGGGACACATGGTGGCATGGCAGTAGGTGGGGGGCTTCACACCCTGTGGGCTCCACTGGGGTTCAGGCATGGGGACACTTGCACCTTGTGGCATTGCAGTTCCAGCTTGCTATTTCCTTGCCAGGTACACCCTCTGTTTGGTGTACCTGGCTGTATGTTGCAAGTCACTGGACATAGATGTGGGGACCCTGCCCCTTGTAGAATAGGGCACAGTGTCCATGTCGCAATGGTGATTGGCACAAGTCGCAGTTGGTGATGACTTGTTCAAACTTTCTAGAATCGGGGCCATATAGTTTATTTTACCCCATCAAGCTAGCGCATGATCATTCTCTCTATTAGATCATCTTGCCTAGATGTTGAAATACATCCAGGACTCTGATTCATTTGATTCATTCTTGTCCCAAGTTGTCAAACGTTTGGCCAAGAATATTTAAAGTATTGAACAAAGCCACCAATTATAAAATTTCAGGTATTCTGATAGTAACTTTACTGTTAGTTTACTTGAATCATACCAAATTGGATGACTCTGTTTATAAATTGTACTCTATTGCAATGAATGTAGCTGTAAATGCATTTTGTTGAATTGGAAAGAAACTGAACCACCAGAATTTCAGTTCTGTGTACATCACACGAAAAATATAATTCAGCTGGAACATGTACATTATATTTAGGAGGGTCAGTTACAGAAATTAAATAGAATTGGGGCACCATTTCAAGCTATTATCAAGGAAATTTGTTACATTTCTAGTTATAAACATTAAACTATAATACATGATCTGAGATGGTAACATAACACTTATAATTGCTAATGCTAGTAGTCACTTTTGGACCCTGTAGGCAGGAAGGGACAATATGGTATATGATGATGGGAACCTCAGTATAAATTATGCCTGTTGGTTTATCAGCAAGGGCAGCAGCTGATAAGTTACTGACTGAACCATATTGAAAAAAGAAAAAAAAAATAATCTTGTGTGTTTGTCTTCATTAGAGTTCATATTAATTCTACCTTTTCCCAGTTCAGCAGTGCTGGGAAGAATTATGAAATGTGGCTTCCTTTTGCCATGTTCAATGGAAATCCATCTAGAAATCATGGAAACAGCATAATTTTGCCACTTGAGCTTAAAATCCAATCCACAACAAATTAACAAAATGTCACTGTTTCCTGCACTATCCACAGAGCATGTCTCCAGTATCTTTCTCATTTAATCCTGTCAAAACAAGGGATGCATTTTCAAGGATCAGGCCAGCAGCGGCCATTTCAGGTAATTGAGCTGTAAGTGCCCCATGAGTTGGGGATGCATCATTGAAATTAAGAGCTGTTGTATAGTTCATGTTGGAAAGGCAAGACAGAGTGAAAAAGCTGCAGTCTAAAATAAAATAAACATGTTTTTTTATTTTGATAAAATAAAGCCCATTTCTAGTGTTCAAATAAATGCTTTTAATTTTTGAACCCTTTAAAGTGTCCTGTATTGAATATTCCCAGTATCACTTATACCAGTTATCTTCCATATCACTCACCAGCACAAAACAATAACTGATTTATCAAAGGTAGCCTGGTTGAGATGCAACATTTGGTTTCCAGTGGGATTCTGTTTCTACCCACTTGTATAGCTGAGTGGAATGGAGTGCAGGGAGGTCAAGTCACTTGCTAATGGTCACACTGTTAGTACAGTGCTCCCTCATTGTAGTGAACCCTGCTATAACAAAATCCCAGTTATTATGAATGGGGTGTGTGGCTCCCGACAGTAGACAGCTATCAAGGCAATGCACTTTTTATTCTTTTACAGCTATTCCTGTTAATTGTTTCACCACCACATTCACTGCTCACCTACTGTGCTCTTGCAAGAGAGGGATCTTACCTCTTAACCCCCCTGCTACCAATGTTTCCTCTCTCTCTCCAATCTCATACTCTTCTCTGCTTCTCATTATAGAAAACTGCCACCCGTATGTGTCCGTATGAGTGCTCATTGCAGTTACACCACCAGGAATCCCAGGACTTCTGTCATTCACAAGGTAGGAAAAACTAAATTAAATTAATAAGTATTGTACTGCAGTTTGTTTGTGAAGCAGGTAGAGAACCAAGCAGGCAGAGACGTGATGAGCATTAGGGTACATCTGATCCCTTGCTTGTCAATTACGTGCTCATATCAACTAAAAAAAATGTAACAGAATGAATGACCAACAATGATTAAAGTTGTACAACTGGCAAAAATGTGGGTCTGAATGTTTGCTTTGTAAAGTGCATAGAAGTGGGTGTGGAAACAGGTTAGTGGAGCTTGCAGTTGAAGTCTCAGTGGTGAAACAGGAGCAAGCTCAAGTATCAAAGGGAACATCGTTACTGGATATAATTTAATACACCTCAGGTTAAACTTATTTACAGACTTTTAAACATGTTTTAAACCAGACACAGACACAGACAGTATCTATTTGCAAGGTGAAGCAGGAACAGAGCTAAATAAAACATATTGAGCATGTGCTAATACTATCCCTATATTTTCAGCATCCCTCGATATAACAAACATAGAGCTGTAATGAACACATGTTATGGCTCCTATTCTGTTCATTATAGCAAAGGAGCACTGTATTTGACTCTACTGAGGTTTGAATCTGTGGCCTCCCAGCTGCAAACCTGGTGTTCAAACCAAAAGATCACACTGCCTCTTATTACACAAAATGATGCTAAAGAAGCAAAAATTATACACAATTGCTTCGCTACAAAGAAATATAAAATAACACTGGTGCAAACATTGTTTAGAGTGGCACTAGCAGTACTCTTTACAAACCACAGAGGTGTAAAATATTTCACTCAACTGAAATGTCACAAAACATTGTAAAAATCAACAGAACCACAAAACTCAGAAACTTTTGGCATTGGCAGCACGCAACAGTTTTTTTACAACAGGACAATATACTTGTAGCTCCATGACACAGTGGCTTTACAAATTTGTAAGATGGTAGGGATGCTGATGCCTGAAAATGCCATCAGCACAATTTACCACAAATGTCACTGAGAGTTGAGGGGATCAAAAACTATTACTAGTGGGGTACCGCATGGTTCATTACTGGGGCCAGTCCTTCTTAATGTCTTTATATGTGACATTGCAGAGGGACTGGAAGGAAAAATATGTAGCTTTGAAGATGACACAAAGATCTGCAACAGGGTTGATATGGAAGGTGGGGTTGAAAGGATGAAAAGGGACTTGACAAGGTTGGAGGAATGGTCAAATGTATGGCAGCTTAGATTCAACACAAAGAAGTGCAAAGTAATGCACCTGGGAAACAAAAACCCCAGGTAAGAGTAGACAATGGGGAGTGAGATACTGACAACAACAAAAATGGAAAGGGACCTGGGGGTAGTCATATCAGATGACCAAAAGGTGGGCAAGCAATGTGAGAAGGCAGTAAGGAGAGCTGGGGGGGATGCTGGGATGTATAGGGAGAGGTATCACCTGTAAAAAATAGGAAGTTGTTGTCCCTCTTTAAAGACAGTTGATAAGACCACATCTGGAGTACTATGTGCAGTTCTGGAGACCCCATCTCCACAAAGACATAAACAGGATGGAGACTGTCCAGAGAAGGGCAACCAAAATGGTGCAGGGTCTGCACTAGAAGACAAATGAAGAAAGTCTAAAGGAGCTTAAGATGTATAGCCTCGAGGAAAGGAGGGAGAGGGGGGACATGATAGAAACATTCAAATACCTCAAGGGAATTAACAAAGTCCAAGAGGGTAGCATCCTTCAGAAAAAGAGATGTACAAGAACAAGTGGGCACAATTTGAAGATGGGGGGGGGATGGCTCAGAGGTAATGTGAGGAAGTATTTCTTCACAGAGAGGGTTGTAGATGCATGGAACAGCCTTTCTGAGGAGGTCATAGAGTCAAAAACAGTGGGGGAATTCAAGAATGCATGGGACAGACATAATGCAATTCTAGTAGGGGTAGGAGGAAATAGGCTGTTGGGTAACTATGATCTGCAGCTTATCCATTAGGTTGGGAAATGGCAGACTAGGTGGGCCAAGCAGTCCTTATCTGCTATCAAATTCTATGCTTTATATGTTATTTATTGTGTATTACTGACAGTACTGTAATTTCCCTCTGTTTTCCCCTGATGGGATGTAATTTCCTGTACCTGTGATTTAAAAGATGGATGCCTGCAGCTATAAAGGGAGGGGTAACTAAATGGGTTACAGTTCTGACTCTGAAAGTGTTACAAGTTCAGTCAATCGCTTATGTAAAGCAGATTTCCATGTGTAACAATATTGATACATGTTATAATTCATGTTAGTTTCCCTTTAAAATCTAACCTGCTTTTGTGTAGATTTTCTACTCTCTCTTCATGTTCATTGCAAAAGACAGCTGGCAGCAATGGGGGGATCATGCCATACACATGGACCAATCCAAGAGAGGCAGGGGGATTTTTAAAAAGCAGTTGTAGCTCAGATGTGGTGTGCATTTGCAATGATCAGACTAGTGGCAACCATTTCAGGCAGCTGAGCTATAAGTGCACCTCGAGTTGCAGAGTTTGTTGTTTGAGTTGGGGCAGCAGCATTTAGTGCTTGGGGGAAATTTGATAAAATAAGCAAAATCAAGTTAATGAATGCAGCCACAGCAGAGGTTTTTGTTATATATAAGCAGAACAGGGCTTCTGTTGTACAGGCAAACATGGACAAAGCAGAAACTCGGGGAGGGTGCTGGGAGCAGTGGAATCTAGAACAGTTACGAGTGTGATTGAGTTTAAAATCTAACTTCCTTTTTGTGTAGAGTTTCTACTGTGTCTCTTTCTCCAGCTTTGTTTCGGAGCACAACCAGCAGCAGCAGAGAGGTCAGATGACATACATGGACCAATCCCAGTGGGGCTGGAAGTGACAGGGGATGTATAAGTGGCACCACCTGTAATGTATCTGGGTACATTCACATCACAGCGAGTGAGTGGAACAGCAAATGAGTGCACCAGGTGTAATATTGTCATGTTAGGCATTGGTAGGCATCTGCAGGAGGAAGCAGGGTACTCTACCAGTCATCTAGGTTAAGATATCTGTTCAGTCCTGTTATAACACGCACTGCAGGGATAGGCAGTCAGTCAAAGGCAGGCCAAAACTGGAAAAAGGTACAACACCCTATCTAGGATAAGAGTATAAAGTAATTTAAAGAGGGTAAGAAGAACACAAATAGTAATCTATCTGGGGTCAGGTAGAAAGAAAGGAAAAGGCATAAAGGAAGGAAAACTCTTTAGACAAGAGGGAACTACTTTAGGGCGTTATGTCAAGAAAGCGAAAACAAAACAGTGACGATAATAACAGCGAAGCAACATTGGAGAAAGCAACAGCAGCAAAGGGATATAAATGTGAGCTGTCAAAACAGCAAAAATCACACCACAAAAATATGCAGGAGCACAAAACTGGACATCAACAAAACGTAGAAAGAAAATGAACACCATGGAAATGTAGATGACCACACACAAGATGATTTGTAAAGAACAAAATAGCACAAGTCATGCAAACAAGCAAAATAGGGAGAGGAGGGGTGAAGAAACTGAGGAGGGACATAGGTAAACTGCAGGAATGTTCTAGAGCAGGGGTCTGCAACCTTTTCAGGATTGGGAGCTGCATGTTCTCCTGGCATGACCAGTCTGATCACCCGAGAGCCATATGAGCGTATGCATAGCATAATGCGTACTGCATAATTTAGCTTAAATTCATCCCACAATGCTATCTAAATAAAGCATATGCTAATCAACTGGAACACTGCACAAAGAAGCCATACTGGATAGCTTCCTCTCCAGATCCCCCCTAAGAGAATCAGAAGAGTTTTAGCCATGATTTTGTAGCTGAAAAAGCAAGTGGTTAATAACTCAAAATTAATTCCTACTACATCTTGGAGCCCCTGAAGGAGTCCTGCTCTACTGGCCTCTGTTCTTTGGTGCAACCTTCTTGTGTCTCAGCATAGGTAGGGGCGAGCCTGGCCACCCCTACCGCACATACTATTGGCATATGTAGAATGTTTGGTTGGGGCATGACCTGGAATTAGTAGCATTTTTTGGAAACTTTCACTTCAAATCACTTGAAATATTCATCCACCCCTGCTAATGAAAACAAAAGCACCCCAGTCTTCTAGAAAGGTTATGTTCTCATCTATTTTCTTTGTTGGTGTGCCAGTTTATCATAAAATGTATGGCTGATTCACAGCATCAGTGCCTCCTTAATATTGGCAAAGCTCTGTTTAATACACTTACAGGAACACTGTCAACTTCCTTAAGCTTCAAAGTGTCCCTGGTTTAAAATACACATTTTATGATTGTTCATATTATATACACTGTTTATGCAGCTGGCAATTTGATTCACATCCTTTTTTTCTTTTAAAAAGTGAAAAACTAATTGCCCACCATACTGGTGTTATCACACCAAAATGTGTTTGTTTACATTTCTTGACCACATCACGCTGCATCTTTCCTGGACTTGGGAATACCCCCAACACAATCTAGCCACTCATTATGCAGTGGGAGTAGAGGACACTATTGTATCATGAGTGGCTGCACTGTCTGATGGTGTTTCTTATGTTCAGGAAATGTGCACCAAGAGTAGTTAAATTATTTGGAGCAAAACAGAGCTGGACATAGCTGTGCATTACCATGCATTTCATTTCTAACAAGAAATGAGGTAGATAAAACAGCCAACAACATAAATGAATTTTAGAGAAAGTAAGCAGTAATAAAATGTGGATGTTTACCTAAAATAATACAATACAAAAAAGGATGACAATGTCCCTTTAATATTTCTTGCAGTTGTATGACCTTGCATGCCTTGACTCAGTCCTCCTTTCATCCCCACAGCCTTCTATCCTGCCTGAAGAACAACTGCCTTTCTAATGATCTGAATGCTACATAGCCCCCTGATGTAACTGTGGTTGTACCTCTGACCCCACCTAGATCCCAAATGACGTGATGCTATCACATACATAGAGTGCTCAGCACCTATTAAGAGATGGAGAAGGATGAAAAATAACTGGTTGGACCATCCTGTGTATCTGAGGGTAGGAATCCATCTGTCCCTCCCACTTGGGGCAAGGATAGCTGGGCATGGATATCTACCAGGCCCAGCCTGCTATACGTAAAAACACATGGCATGTCTGGTGCCTCTGCATTCAGTGTTGAGTACTGCAAGCTCTGCTAACATCCGGCAACATTTCCTGAGCTGCAACTCTCAGCCAATGTGATCCCTCCCCTTTGGTTACCGGAGAGCATTTGTGCAGTCGTGAGGCATCCAGAGCTGATTGTCACTGGGTTTGCCACTTGATGTGCAATACTCTGGGCTTTGGCATCAACCTTATTCAGCTCATTGGTAAGCAGTAATGCTAACTATTATGTCATCAAGCAGCCCTGCCATGAACCCTTGAAAGCTTTCTCCCTCACATCCCATTGGCTGATGTCAGTCATGCAAATGGTAGTATCGATACTGGTCTACAATATAGCGGACACTGCAGTGCCAATAGCACCTCATAAGTAATTATGCTTGACTTCCTCATATTGTCCCAGCATCAAGAACATTTTACATCATGGAGAGGGTGGTGGATAATGGGAACAAACTCCTAGAGGAGGTGGTGGGAGCAGGGACTGTGGTGGGATTCAAGGGAGTGTAGGGTAGACACAGTGATCTCTTGGATCTGGAGGGGGGGAGAAGGTAAGAAATTACAAAGTCCCAGCAGCTTGTTAGGCACACTGGACAGACTGTGTGGGCCTGGCAGTCCTTTTCTGCTGACACATTTCTGTGTTTCTATCAAGGATATCAGTGTGTATGTGATATTGCATATTCAGTGCATGACCGCCACAGACAATTCCAAAATACTTTATTGTGGAGCAAAGTAGCAGAGATACTGAAAAGCATAAAATTGGACTTTTGAGAGCTAAGGAGCTGCAGAGCCGCATGAACACAGGCAAAGAGCCGCATGCGGCTCCCGAGCCTCACGTTGCAGACCTTTGGTCTAGAGTGTGGCAGCTGAGATTCAATGTGAAAAAGTGCAAACTCATGATTCTGGGGTGCAAGAACCCAGGGGAGGATTACATGATGGGGGAGATACTGAAAACAGGAAAGAGATTTGCAGGTAATCATATGTGATGACCTGAAGGTGGCCACACAATGTCCCAAGGCTGTGGAGACAGTCTGTGGGATGCTGGGGTACACAGGAGAGGCAACACCAGCAGAAGAAAAGAGGTGGTGATGCCACTGTACAGATCATTGACGAGGCCTCATTTGGAGTACTGTGTCCAGTTCTGGAGGCTGCATCTCTGTAAGGACAGACAGGATGGAGGCAGTTCAAAGAAGGGCAACAAAGATGGTTTAGGGCCTGCACCAAAAGCCATATGAGGAGAGGCTCATGGAAGCAGTATAGCACAGTGGTTTAAGACTCTGAGCTGCAAACCTGGAGACCGGGGTTTGAATCCCACTGCCCCCACTTACATACTGTGTGATCCTGAACAAGTCACTTAACTTCCTTGTGCTCCCAGGTTGTAACTGTAAACAAGCTTCAGCTTACTGTGTCTCTCCTGGTTAAAAAAAGACTTGGAGACAGCAATATGTATACCCTGGAGGAGAGGAGAAATTAGGAGATATGATAGAAACCTACAAATAACTAAAGGGCATAAATAGGGCACTGGGGGGGTAGCATCTTTCAGAAAAGGAAATAGTCAGGAATGAGGGGCATGACATGAGGTTGGAAGAAGGTAAGCTGAGGGGTAAAATGAGGAAGTATTTCTTCACAGAAAGAGTGGTGTATGCATGGAATAGGCTTCCGGTGGAGGTGGTGTGGGCAAAAACAGTGGGGGGATTCAAAAATGCATGGGACAGGCATAGGAGAACCCTAGCAATAGGAACAAGAAGGTAAAGTCAGAGATAAAGTAGGGTCTGTAGCTTTTGCAGTAAGTAGGGAAAATGGGCAGACTGGATTGGCCTAGTGAACAATCCAAAAATACCCAGGCATTGGATTGGCCTAGTGGTCCTTAAATGCCATCAATTTCTATGTTTCTAAATAACCAAATGGCAACCACAAAACTACTGTGCAATGACAGAGTGTGACATTTTGACACAGGGGGCTTTGACCCCAGCACCTCCCATGGGGTGCTTCAGCCCTCGCACTCCCTTTTCATATAAATAAACATCACTGACAACATGCACACTACCACACTAATGGAAATAGTACACAAATACAAATACCTGTAATGCAGAGACAGACAGAGACAGCCAGCTGTACACATACTCGGTGCTATTGATTACCTGTCGCACACATAAGCATGCACTGCTATAACCATTTTGTTATTATGACACTTTATTTACTTCACTGTTTTTCATTCGCTGACATTCCCTTGCTATTTTGACTGGTCACCCTTCTTTCGATGGGTATAAGAGAAATACCCATATAAGGTAAAGGTACAAGGAGGAAAGCAAACAAGAGAAATGGAAAACTAGAAACACCCTAACAGAGGAAAGGATATAAATGTATTTCCATGTCATAAGGTTAATAGGAACTCAGTGGAGTAGTGCAGTGCAGTGGATATAGGGTGGCAGTTTACAGAGAAACCTTCTGGAGACTGCAGTGCTGCCCCATCTGTATCACCTTTCTGGGCTGAGGGAGGAGGTCACTAGATTCCAGACTGAGTTGGCTATGATTCAAGGAACATATTGCTCCTCCCAGGGGCCTCCAAGTCTATCACTGTTCCCTCAGAGGATGCCAGGGAGGAGGAATGGCTGGACTATGGGGGCTCTGGAAGAGTGGAGGTGATCAGTCAGAGGCACATTCCTCAATGGGTACCACTACATAATTCCTATGCCACTCTGGTGGGGTGGGACTTCTAAGAGGAGACAACCAAGGTACTCACCAGGGAGGATGTGGGGATTCTCGATAGTGGAGACCCAAAGGAGGGTGGTTGAGGACCCCAGAGGAGGAGGAAGTAACTTCTCATGGGAGACTTGATTATAAGGGGATAGATTTAGTAATAGTAGGGGGTAAGCGAGGTTAGATGCCTACGTGGCACCACAGCCCTGAGAGATTGGAAGAAGATCCTGATGCTTTTTTGGGCAGCAGGATTGGAGGGAGAGCTTAGTGTCATTTTCCACCTGAGGATGAATGATCTGGCTAGGCATGGGACTGAGATAGTGAAGGGGGAGCTTAGGGAGCTGGCGAGGGATCTCAGATGGGTAGCGTGCTCAATGACTTTTATTAAGGTGCTACCCACTATGATGGGGGAAGAGAGGGATCTCCACACCGGGCACTTCAATTCACAGTTAAAGGTAGAGTGCAGAGAGGAGGAGTTCAGCTGCATTCTGGACTGTAAACTCACCTGGTGAGATAAGGACCTGTATAGGGGTAATGGCCTGCATCAATCTGGGAGGGGAACTGCAGTTCTTAGTGGATGGTTTAAATGTTACTTTGATGAACATTTAAACTATTTGTGGGGGGAGGGTAGAAGTAATTGAGAAGGCAGAAACTGCCCTCCACACACAATCTGAAGTAGAAAGAAGGGAGATACCAAGGGGAGAAGAATCCCCCATGGTGCAAAGTAATAAAAGAATCAGAGTGATAGAAATGAATGAGGATGAAAATGAGAACATTGTGCAAGCATGTCCTGTGTTTCACATGGCTGCTATAAAGCACTTGCCCCTGTCTTGTATCTCTCCTTGTACAGACCAATGGAAGTACCTTTTTTTTTTGTAAGAACAGTTAAATTAAAAAATTTATATCGGGATCAAACATACATATATCTGCCAGCCGTAGATATATATAAATAATTATATATATATATATATATATATATATATATATATTTATATGGCATACAGACCAGACGTCATGGTTTAAATGATTGATGTTAAATTGGAGTGGTCTATAAGTTATGAAGACATTCCGTCGCTGTTTTTTAAGTCACCGACAACCTGTTACCAATATAATGAATTATCCCACAATGATAATCTCATAATGCTATAAAACCACCAGAACATGCAAACAAAAACAAGTGACAGAATAATAACCCCCTTTAGCCATGTGAATGATTCCATTGACAAAAACAAAAGTACAGAATACAGTTAAGTTTCAGTCATAGTTGAGATGTAAAGCAAAGGTAAAACAGGTAACTATACTGTTAAAATTCCACTCCATCTCTTCCTTGTGATTACCTCAGCACAAAATGTTCACTTATCCACTCTTACCAACGGCCTCAGTAAAACTGAGAAGCAGCAGCAGCTGTGCACTGTAGTATGCTCACTTTTCCAGCTTGGAACTCCAGTCAGTTTCACTAGACAACAGGCTCAAGCCAAGTTTAGACTTTTCTAGTCATCCACCCATTGCTTGTAGTAATTGCCTGTGCAGGGATCCTGCTCAATCCATCCTTGGTGGTTTCTAGATTGGGAGGATAATGATAAGCCTGAGATCATGAAAATGCTATAGTAAAAAATTAAAAAGCCAAAATTAAAAGAAAAGTAGATATAAACCAATGTTCAGGGAGGTGTATATTTAATTCCTAATCAATCTAGCTAAGCCGAAATCTAATGAGTTCCTGAGTCCTCATAATTTACACATACAAGAATAAAAATCACCAGCTGATGAGAATTAGGAAAATCAATGTTAAGCGTCTTGCCATCTAGCAACTTACCAAGCTTAAAATGGTAAAAATATAAGGAGAGTAATGTACTTTAAACATTAACAAACTTACTCTGCACCCTTAAATCTTGGAGCAACTTGTTACTACTATTTGCGACTTTATGTCCGAGTTTCTACACTTTCTGTAATGGCGCCTTTTTTGAATTGCAACATCTTGTCTGGCATGTTAATGTCCCCACTACCATTTCTCCACTCCATAATGCCCATGACTATTTGTCCGGCGGCTATATGGCTGCTCACTATATAGCTATCTATCTATGTGTATATGTGTGTGTGTGTATATATATATATATATATATATATATATTTATGTATATATATATATATATATATATATATATATATATATATATATAAAATCATATAAGCAAAGTACTATTCTGTACATGATGGCTGTAATCTCCACACCTGGCATGCTGTTAACACTTGCATTTGCATATTGGGGAAGACAAAGGGTGTCATATTCCATACACGTAATACTGTTTGAAATGGAAAGCGGAATTGCAAATGCAATGCTTAACTGCTCATGTATTTCACATTTGGGAGGGATATATATACATATATATATATATATATATATATATATGTACACGTGTATATGGAGAAAGAACGGGAGAGAGAGAGAGAGAGAGAGAGAGAGAGAGAGAGATCAGCCTTAGATGAACAGTAACCATTTCCAAATCCACTTTTCTGTATTTGCATATTATACACATACACAAGCTATACACAGTAGTGCATTATGTACCCAAGCTTGTGTGTGTGTGTGTGTGTGTGTGTGTGTGTGTGTGTGCATGTGTCAACACAACTTGGAAAAAATGGTTTAATCTCATTACAAGTCACTCAGAGTTACATATCCTGCCTGTCTAGATTATGCAGTACTGTAGAGCAATTTCTAGCACAATTCTATTGTAATGTAAAGGTTTAGGCAATTTTTCACTACACTGCTAACATTGCTCTATAACCATTTCCATCACAGCATTTTATCTCAATTCAGAATGTGAAGTTTTTTTATCTGACTGACAGCTTGGTGTTAAATTAACCTAGCCATGAACAGACAGGATATGTTGACACAATGACTGCTTCAGCTATTTGATCTAATCTGTACATACAAGACATAGTATTAGAATATCAAGATTTTCTTATTCCTGTCTCAACAGAATTACTAGTTTCCTACTGCTAAAAATTTAAACATTGTTCCAACATATCAATATTATATGATTCACAGGGCCAGGTATTCAAAACTTTGCCCAGGGACTAAGTTAGCACTGCCTGGTGGGCAAACTTAGCCTGAAGCACAAAGCAACCTATATTCAAAAGGAAATAGCCCGGTGCTAATCCTGCTGAATATAGCAGTCTAAGGAAGCCGGGCAAACCGGTCTGGGAGTGCAGGGCAAAAATAGCCTGGTAATAATATAGCACTGAATACAGCAACAGGGAAGTGCAAACTGCAACTTCAGCTCATTAGACTCTGTAGCAAGCCAGCATTGTAGTTGGAGAACATTGTGTGTGATTGCACAGAGATGGCTCGCAGCTACTGCAAACACACCTCTCAACCTCTTGACTCATAAATCAGGGACAAGGCTTAAAACAATCAGGGACAAAGGTTTAACATCAGGAACACACCTTAAAAATTGGTGATATCCACTCAGGAAGCTGGTAGAATAAGTGGTGTAGTGTAAAATGCATTGTTTAAGGAAGAACATGTCTGTAACATTAGTGTCTGACATTATGTTATGCCTACAACCCCCCCTGTTTGGTCATGGAAACACAATTTGCAGTTGGGACAGAGTAAATGTTTGAGGTAAATCCGGGGACGCCCCTGAAAATTAGGGACAGTCGAGAGGTATGACTGCAAACAACAATATAAGCCACACACTGCAGAATTGTGCTTAGTGTGCTATGCTGAAGTGAAGTTTGCCAGGGCTAACCTGATTGCACAGTGCTAACATATTAGCCCGGTGCAAACTGGTTAGCCCGACGCAAATGGGAGCTATTTTCAAAGCTCCCATGCAGTTGAGCCTACTTAGTTAATCCACGGGCAAACAAGTACATTTGCATCTCATTAAGTGATGTTTAGCACACATTACGATGCAGTTTGCCCAGTGCTACTGCATGGAGCAAAAAGTTCCTCCTTTCATTCAGAATGGAAGTACAGGCTGGATGCTGCAGGCCAAGGCATGCCCACAGCATCCCCTGTTGGTTGGAATGGAACTACAAGCTGGAAGCAGCAGGAACTGTGTGCTGGCAGGTACAAGCAATGCACACAATATAGCTATATAGCACTGCAAGCAGTACATAATGAGATATATAGATCCATAGCGATCTATAACTATAGATCAATACAGAGACACATGCACACATATATGTATTATATATATAGATAGATAGATGTAGATAGCTACACACACACACACACACACACACACACACACACACTACCAGTGGCCACACATGCCCTGGATGATGCCCCCACCCCACACCAACAGAGGCAGCCCACAGCAGGTGTGTGTGGAACACAAGTATGCATGGGGCAGGCATAAGGAAAACCTGCTGGGGAGGGGGAGGATGTCAGCTCTAGGGTCACTGGGCTGTGCAGTGCAGCCATCCAACATATAGGGACTAAGCAGACAGGCTGGGTCAGGCAGCCCAACTCAGCTGTCATGGTCCCTGTTACCACCTGTGTTGTTTCCGCTCCCTGGTAGTCCAGTGGCCCCCCCACACCATGAATCCTGACCCCTGGTACATGTATATCATATCAGTATCCCTAGTAGTCTAGTGGTCCCCCCAACCCCAGCACTATCCTGACCCCCATTTGATATAATACTAACTCCATTTCCCTGGTAGCGTAGTGGTCCCCCCACCCACCAGCATGTATCCCAAGATCCATTTAGCATAATAAGAACTCAATTTCCCTGGTAGTCTAGTGGTCCCCCCCCCCCAGCATGTATCCTGACCCAATTTGGCATAATACTAGCACAGTTTCTCTGGTAGTCTAGTGGTTCCCCCTCCCCCATGCCTGGCTTCTGACCCTGGTTTAAAAATAAAATAGGTAATTTTCCCTGGTAGTCTAGTGATTCCCCACTCCCCCAAGCATGGCTCCTGATCCCAGTTTAAAAACAGAATAGCTCAATTTCCCTGGTAGTCTAGTGGTCCCCCCTTCCCCAAGCAAGGCTTCCGACCCCCATTTGAAATAAAACTAACTCCCTTTCCCTGGTAGTCTAGTGCCCCCCCAGCAGTGACAACCCACCCATCCAAATAGATTCCCAAAACAGAGCTGGCAACTGGCTCAGCCCTCCTCTCACCACCATAGCCAGCCACTGGACTGGAGTGAGGAAGGAGTGCTCCTTCCTACCAGCTGGGCATCCGTGGTGGTGAGAGGAGGCTGAGCTGGTTGCTGGCCCATTCTGGGAATCTATGTGGATGGGCAGGTTGTCACTTCCGGGGGGTGGGACTAAACTACCAGGGAAAGGGAGTTAGTTTTATTTCAAATGAGGGTCAGGAGCCGTGCTTTGGGGAGGGGAGACCACTAGACTACCAGGGAAAATGAGCTATTTTATTTTTAAACCAGGGTCGGGAGCCATGCTTGGGGGAGGGGGACCACTAGACTACTAGGGGAAAATTAGCTATTTTATTTTTAAACTGGGGTCGGGAGCCATGCTTGGGGGAAGGGGGACCACTTGACTACCAGGAAAACTGACATATTTTATTTTTAAACTGGGGTTGGGAGCTGTGCTTGGGGGAGGAGGGACCACTAGACTACCAGGGAAACTGACATACTTTATTTTTAAACCAGTGTAAGGATAAGTCCTTGGGAGTGGAGTGACCACTAAACTACCAGGGATACATCCATGATGTTGTGGTCAGCTGGGGTTGGGATTCGTACGGGGGTTGGGGCACCACTGCATTACTGCCAGCTTTTATTTGGCGGTAGTTAGTGCCGCACTACAGGTTTCGCTAATGCCTGTAGCATGGCGCTATATCTTTGAATATGCCCTTGCATCTGCATTCAGGTCCCCTCCCCTCAGTCCCTCCCCTACATACATTATGATTTAGCATCAGTGCTAACACCTAGCACCAAGGCTAAATGTCCTTTTGAATATTGCAGTTGAGCTCAAATTAGGTGCTAGTCCAGCGCAATGGATTTGCGTCCGGTGCTACCTTTTGAATATCTGGCATCAACTGTTTCCTGAGGCTATAAAATGTGTTATTTGCAGTTATGCACCGCTTTTTGTTTCCCAGTTATTTTTTTTTTCGGGGGGGGGGTGATTTACATTATGCCACTATAGTTGCAATGCACCTTTTTCACAGCTGGATCTCATTCATTATCGATATGAATAAAACATATGATTCCTTGAAAATGCATCATTTGATTATTGATTTCTGTATTTATGAAACTACATACACAGCACATTACAATGTTTGCTGCTCTTTTGTTTTGGGGGTCTCTTCTTTTACTCCTATTCATGTGTATAGCATCGCACAGCATTGGAACTTCGCTTACTGCAAGGCTTTGTGGGATAAAAGGGCACGTACACCAAGCATCAGGATCCAAGAATTAATTTACAGTGAAAACAAAATATAGATGGACTGTATGCAACAAAATAAAGACCTCAAATGCAGTAACACATAAGATACCATAGCAGAACTCTAGAATGAGAGCTAGAGGACAAGTGTCCGTACTGACTTCTCAGCACACACTGACTTTTCTAGTGCAGTTCTCCTTTTATATAGACACAGTACCCGTGTGATCCTGGTACCTCCCCTTAATGTCTATTTATTTTATGATAGTGATTATAACAAGTTTTATTTTAACCATATAATATTTCTTATGCCATTTCATACTGCTATATATTTAGCAACTGTTTTAAATACATAAACTGTATTTTCTGTAATTTTCAGGCTTCTCTTCATGATAGTCTCCTCCTCTACATTTATTCACCCTATAAAATATGGAATGATAGGGCTGTCTGGCTCTTAGAATCATGCTGAATGGACAGTAGGGAGAAGGAGAGCCGCAAACGCGAGGCAACTGCAATGGGCAAAGGGAAAAGGAAACAAAAAAAAAAGCATATTCCTTTGTATGTGAAAATGCATGGTAAGCGTAACAATACTTTAATGCTCCTTTCATAGCCTAATTTAGTTCAACAAGAGAAATTTACACTAATATTCTTTATATCTCATGAACATGTTGCCGTGCGGTTTATTTTTCTGTCCATACTTGGGGTTCACGGCAACTGACGTTTACACCTTACTCGCTTCCAAGCTCCTCTCTCTCTTTATTAAATACTTAAATACATATTTTAAGGCAAAACGAGGGGTTAGCAGCATGTATCAACACATATTCATCCATATATGCGACACATACCTCACTAATTACCCCTAACCAAAATGGCTCCCTGACCACTTATAAGTGTAACAGCCATAGCGAAAATGTACTGCATTCTCCAGTAAGCCCAAAATGACAAACACCCACTATCTTCACCTGCCGATTCTTTTACCAAAGATGCCAGTTGCCTAAAAAAAAAAACCTTACCGGTGGTACTTCAGGGGGGCGGGGTCACCAAGGAACTGAAAGGCGCAATACAGAGCCACCAGAAAGCGAGAAAGAGTGAGAAAACAAAGAAAAACTACACATGAGGCAGTGATCATTAACCCCGCTACATAAGGAGAGTAAGAGAAGGAAAACATAGATAAAAATGCAGAGTTTGTTCAGGGAACAGACAATGCTATTGTGCAAGAGGCTTCTTAAAGATACAAGGAAAAAAATAATTGGTGGACTCCTAAACATGCTGTCCCTGTGACATTCCTCCCCACGTAGTTGAAATCAGGAGTGGATATTTCATTACCACAACTGATTTTCTTTTTTTCTCATTTTGCTTCAAAGTACCTTTCATAAAATGATGCAGTTCAGATCTCTCCGAGGAGAGATGGAGTTTTAGCCCACCCACTCCCAAAGATTCACCTCGGGGTTCCTTATATAACATTCAAACTTATGTACTAGACAGAAAATCATAGTTCACTTCTATCCAATTTCTGACTGCTTCACCTCAAAATCTGATTGTGTCATTTCTACTTGTTCTATTCCGGCTCCATACTGGGACATAAAGTCTGCATTCCTGTGGGCTACACCAGGCTTGTGTTTGATCGTAACTTTATAGGGTTGCAAGGTCAGATAACACCTCATTATTCAAGGGTTCTTATATTTCATGACCTGCAGCCAACATAGTGCGTTATGGTCAGCGATTAATTCAAATTCAGAATCCCATAAATAAAACTTCAATGCTTCTATGGCCCACTTTATTGCAAGACATTCTTTCTCTATTGTTGAATACCTGGTTTCACATTTGTGTAATTTGTAACTTATATAATTGATCGGGTGTTCTTCACCCTCAATTAGTTGGGACAATACTGCTCCTATACCGAAAGCAGCGGCATCAGTTTGAACTATAAAAGGCAGGTTGAAGTCTGGACTTCTTAATACAGGGAAGGAACACAGATATGCCTTAATACCACAAAATGCTTCCTCACACTGGGGGGGTCCATATTACTTTTGTGGGATTCTTTTTCTTGGTTAAGTCTTTTAACGGACTAGCTAAAGAAGCAAAATTGGGTTCAAAACATCTGTAGTAACTGGCTAAACCAAGAAAAGAATGGATGTGTTGTTTAGTTATAGGTCTAGAGCTGTTGGCTACAGCATCTACCTTGCCCACTTCTAGTCATATTTGACCTTTCCCTATAAAGAAACCTAAATACTTGATTTCCTACATGCAAAGGAGTATTTTGCTGGATTAATAGTTAAGCCAGCAAGGGCAAGGGCTTGTAACACTGCCATTAAATGTTTTATGTGGTCTGACCAATTGGGGCTATAGATAATAATGTCATCTAAATATGCAGCACTATATGCTGCATGTGGTTGTAAAATTGAGTCCATTAGCCTTTGAAATGTAGTGGGCGCCCCGTGCAACCCAAAGGGCATGGTGATGAATTGAAACAAACCCACTGGGGAACAGAAGACAGTTTTCTCCCTCGATGATTTACCCAGAGGGATCTGCCAATACCCTTTTGTGAGGTCTAACATGGTGATGTATTGTGCTTTACCAAGTTGATCTACATTATATTCTATAAGTGGCATGGGATAACTATCAAACTTGGAAATGGTGTTTAATTTCCTAAAATCAAGGCACAACCGCAGCCCCCCCCTTCTTCCCCACTATTACCAGGGGAAAAGCCCATTTACTTTTTGATGGTTCGATAACCCCTAGTTATTGCATCTTATGTATTTCTGCCACTACCTCATTCTGAAACTTTTCAGGTAACCGGTAGGGTTTCTGACGTATAGGGGTAGTGTGTGTAATCTCTATGTGATGTTCTAAAATAGTCAATCTTCCTGGAATGTTTGTAAACAGGGCTTTATACTGAGTTAAAACCTAGTCTAATTCCTTCTTCTGATCTTCTCCCAGATTTGTATTAACACATACATCTTGCACATCTCCTGGAGTTTCTAAGCTCTGATATGCCTCTTCCAACTCACTGTCCATTTGATCAGGACAGACAAAACACCCAGGTGTGGATCTCTCTATCCACTTCTTCAATAGATTTTCATGATAGAGCTTCCTTTTTTGTGTTCTATCATGTAGTTCTATCTCATAATTAACTGGTCTGGTCTGTCATTTGACTACATAGGCCCCTGCCACCTCATCATCAGTTTATTGTCATTGGAAAGCAGTAGGAGAAGAACTCAATCTTCAGGGCTAAATACTTTCTGTCCCACGCCCTTATCATAATGTATTTTCTGTGTCATCTGCTTGGCTGTCCCTAACTGATGCACTGTTTTAATATACTTCATTAATCTTTGTCTTAGGTTATTAAAGTATTTCACAGTAGTACTGGTTCCAATTTCCTAACCTTCCTCCCAGGTTTTTTTTACAATATCGAGAGGACCCCTAGGGTTTCTTCCTTATAATAACTCAATGGAGAAAACACTGTAGATGCCTGGGGTACCTCTCGATATGCAAACATTAAGAATGGTAAATGAACATCCCAATGCCTCACCTCACCTCATTCTGGACAAACTTGTAAAGCATCTATTTCAACGTTTGATTAAAACGCTCCACCAATCCATCCATCTGCGGATGGTAGGGGGATGTATATATGGCACTGATACCCAAATTTATATACAAAGCTTTTAACAGTTGAGAACAAAAACTACTGCCTCTATCTGTTAAAATCTCCCTAGGTATACCTATCCTACTGACTATCTTCACTACTTCCTCAGCAACCTTTGTAGCTGTTATTAATTTTAAAGGAATCACTTCCGGGTATTTTGTGCCATAATCACAAATAACTAGTACAAAATGGTTTCCTTTTGAGCTTTTCTGTAGAGGTACCATTATGTCCATTGATATATGGTCAAAAGGTGTTGTAATCAGGGGAAGGGGCTGTAAGAGTACCTTGTCTTTCTTTGTAACTTTTACCACCTTTTGGCACTCTGGGCAGCTACTACAGTATTCCTCCACCTGTTGGTGTATACCTGGCCAGTAGAATCTATGGAGCAATCTACTCAATGTACGATCCCTGCTCAGATGACCAACCATAGGAACATCATGTGCCAACTTCAACAAGGAAATTTGATATTGTTCTGGTACCAACAATTGCTCTACTACCTCCCCAGTCACTGGATTAGTAGATTTTCTATACCATAAATATCCCTTTTTTATACATTGTGGTTCCTTCTGTTCGGGTGCCCCCTTCTGTATAAGAAAATCCTGTAAAGAAACATCATTTGACTGTTCCACTTCAAACTCATATAACTTCACAACATTTAGTAATGTAATGTCAGAGTCCATACATTGTTGGCCCCACTTCAGTTTCTCAGACCTTTTTTGTGTCTTAGTTTTTCTTGATTTACAAGGCCTGCTGAACACATCTTCATCAAAAGGAAACAAAGTGTAAACACTTTGTTCTTTTTGGACCTGGGCTGTAGTGGTGACTGCACCTAAAAAACTGTTATTCAATAATGAGTCAAATTCTGTATAGTCATGCCCCAGAATAACAGGAACAGGCAGGTGAGAGACAAGTCCAACCTCCAACTGATGTGACATACCATTTGTTTGCATATTTTTTGTGGTTATAGGATAAAAATGTTTGTCCCCATGAATACACATGACCCCAGTCTTAATGTCTTTAATACTGCAGTTTGGAAGGAGACTTGCCTTGACCAGTGTTGTCAACTTCCAGAGTCTACTAGTCCTAGGACCTCTTGTCCTCCCACTGTAACAAGTATCACATATTGTCCCCAGTTCGCTAAGGCCAAGTATATATTATCCACTTTCCTGTTTGGATACCATCTTGCCATATGTTCTTTTTCTTGACATTCCCTGCATATAATATCAGGGTTAAAAGGTTGTTTTGATTTATTATTATAACTGCCCCTTCCAGTCATATTGCTAGTAGAAGAAATACTAGGAGTTGGTCTTACTGTGGATGTTGTAACAGTACCAGGATGTTTCTGCTGTCTATGGGGCTGAGCCATTAAAAAGTCCTCTGCTAAAGATATAGCTTTCTCAGCTGTCTCTGGGTGAAGTTCTTTTACCCAGATTTGTACATCTTGGGGGAACATCCAAATGAATTGTTCTAATATTAAGGCTTCCATCACTTGGTCCATAGTCTTACTGCTGGGTTGTAGCCATTTATACAGAAGATCCTTAAGTCTTACAAAAATGTCTCTGGGGTTATCAGATGACTGTAAATGATACGATTGAAAACGTTGGTGATAGGTTTCAGTCCTAATGTCATATCGCCTCAATATCTCTTGACACATGTTATCATAGGACGCCACCTGTGGACTGTCCATGTTTCCATAAGCCAGTTGTGCTTTGCCCATGAGCTAGGGTGCGAGATGTATTACCCTTGGTTCCCTGGGCCACTCACATGCTCCAGGCACCCTCTCAAATGTGGTTAAATACATCTCAATATCATATTTGTCTCCTAATTTGGTCAGTTTAATGTCCTTTGGGCTGTACTCAGTGCCTGTATTGCTTGCAATGTCTCCATTCATCACCTTTCACTTCTCTCCCACTCCTGTTCCCTCTCCTTATACATGGCCATCTGTTTCAGACACAACCAATGTAAAATATCCTGCCCATCCTCAGGGGGGTTCTGTCTCATGCGAGTCCCCAGCAGTAGCCCCAAGATCCCCATCTTCATCTTCTGCCATTGCTTCTGCCTTGTGCCTTTCTTTCTTCTTATCCTCTAGACCTGCCAACAAAGGCTCTCTGGATAGCTCCATCATTCTTTGTATCTGAGCACCTTTTGGCCTTGTCACTTGTTCCATCTTCTGTTCTGGATGCATTCAGTGCCGTCTTGATTATCTGATGATTACCCCTTGGAGTGCATCAACAGGACTCCAATATCTCAATTCTGCCACCATATGTCAAGGCTTTGTGGGATAAAAGGACACGTACACCAAGCAACAGATTTCCAAGAATTAATTTATAGTGAAAACAAAATATAGACAGACTGTATCCGACAAAATAAAGACCTCAAATGCAGTAACACATTAAACACCATAGCAGAACTCTAGAATGAGAGCTAGAAGACAAGTGTCCATACTGACTGCTCAGCACATACTGACTTTTCTAGTGCAGTTCTCCTTTTATATAGACACAGTACCCATGTGATCCTGGTACCTCCCCTTAATGTCTATTTATTTTACAATAGTGATTATAACAGTTTTATTTTAACCCTATAATACATTCTTCCACCATTTCATACTCTGTTATATATTTAGCAACTGTTTTAAATACATAAATTGTATTTTCTGTAATTTTCATGCTTCTCTTCACAATAGTGTCCTCCCCTACATTCATTCCGCCTATAAAATAATGAATGATAGGGCTGGCCAGCTCTTAGAATCACACTGAATGGACAGTAGGGAGAAAGAGATCCGTGAACATGAGACAACTGCAATGGGCAGAGGGAAAAGGAAACCAACAACAAAAAAATAAAGCCTATTACTTTGTATGTGAAAACACATGGTAAGCGTACCAATATTTTAATGCTCCATTTATAACCTAATTCAGTTCTACAAGAGAAATTTACACTAATATTCTTCATATTTTATGAACATGTTGCCATGAGTTTTATTTTTCTGTTCATACTTGGGGTTCATGGTAACTGTCATTTACACTTTACTCGCTTACAAGCACCTGTCTCTCTTTACTAAATACTTAAATATGTATTTTAAGGCAAAATGGGGGGGGGTAGCGGCATGTCCTGACACATATTCATCCAGATATGCAACATGCGCCTCGCTAATTACCCCTAACCAAAATGGCTTCCTGACCGCTACTAAGTGTAATGGCCATAGCAAAAATGTACTTCATTCATTGCAGAGCCTGAAATGACAAACACCCACTATCTTCATCTGCCAATTCTTTTTCTTTCTTCTGTATGTCTGAACATTTCTAAATACTTATATCAAAGATGCCGGTTGCCTAAAAAAAAAAACTGACTGGAGGTACTTTGGGGGAGGGGGTCACCAAGGAGCCAATAGACACACTATGGAGAAACCAGAAAGTGAGAAAGAGTGAGAAAACAAACAAAAACTACACATGAGCGAGTGATCATCCCACTACATAAGGAGAGTAAGACAAGGAAAACATAGATAAAAATGCAAAGTTGGATCAGGGAACAGATAATGCTGTTGGGCAACAGGCTTCTTAAAGATACAAGGAAAAAAGAATTGGTGGATTCCTGCAGTAGATGTTCTTAGTCCAAATCATCCATGGTGTCTGTAAACCAAAACCGAGCACTGGTACTGCCATAAAATATATTTAAAAATCACGGCCAAAATCGCACATATGCACAAGATTGGCACACTATTGCACACGTGCAAGATCTTTGCTATGGAAGCTTTTGCACATGTGTGTGATTTTGGCCCCAATTTTATAATGTATTTTAAGGCAGTACCAGCACTCAGTTTTGGTTTTACAGACACCGGGGATGATTTGGACTCAGAACATCTGCTGCATTAATAAGTTTTTAGAATGTGCATGTTAAAAGTTGCACTTTGGGACAGCTCTTGATGGCAGATGTGCCTACTCAGGGTGGATATGCTTCTAGTTGGTGGAGACTTTAACTGTGGACAGATCATAAAGAAAATAATGACAGTATTACCAGAAAAGGTAACAAGATCACTTTCTTGATACACAGGGGCATTTTAGAGTAAATGACTAACATGTATGTTCCTAGAGGCACACTCCAAACAGGTTTTCCAAAACAGAGGGGCAAAGCTGACAGTGTTATTTTAAACAACATTTCTTACTATTTATTGTCCACATGCTCTTACATGTACGGCACCATTCCCCCACATGGGTACAGAACCTTAATTTTGCTTTGCTGTGATACATCTATAATTCACAGTGTTATAATGGTTTTACTTCTATCTATACTTTACTTGTATTGCACAAAAGGAGCTGGATTTACAAAATTGCTTAATATAGAGTAATTGTATTTTCAATGACAAATATGGGAAGCCATATTATAATCCCATGATACCTTATTCTCTTGTGTACATAACTTACAGGTAATGTCCAGTGCTACACCTTTCCTGCACTGAAACAAACAACCAGAGTGGAGCAATATTGAGACATAAATCTTTTTTTTTTCCAGATAGGCACTATTCTCATGCATGACATGTATTTTATGATTCAATCACAGCAACAAACATACCTAAGCATAACAATTATAAGCATTACAATATTTACTCATTAAGCACTGTGATTTACAATATCCACTTACATCAACTGTGACTTCCCAAATTTAAAAAAATCACTTTATCATTAACTTTCACTATGCACCAAGTACTGTGCCCATGATTAAAATAATTTCCCCCACCACAACTATCATGTCATCCCTAGTCACCTCTGCCATTTCTCAAACACATTTGCTGCCACATAAGGTTAATCAATGGATTGATTCTGTCCCCTGTATCACAAAGTTTCAGGGGTCCATAACTTAGAAAAGTGTGGAGGGAACTTTTCTAAAGGTCTTTCACACGAAGTCAAATCTTGTTTCCCTTTGCAATCTGAAATCACAAGGAAGTTAAGTGACTTGCTTAAGGTCACAATGTTTGCAAGTGGGACTTAATATGAGACAACCCAAGCCTCCACATTTGTAGCTCAGTACAATTACCCACTGCACTGTACTGCCTCCTTTATTGCAATACATTGTCTTCCTCTTGGCTGATGACACTGGCATGAGGTTGGAATGTAGTACTGCACTGTTATGCCCAATCCTCCTATGCTGCCTGCTATTTTAACATAATAATACTTAATTATTTCTTTCATGTACCCCAAGTTGCATATGGTACAAGTCCAAACACTGCAAATGAGAGTGTCAGACTGAAGTTGTAGCTCTGATGGTCATTATAAAGAGAAATGAATAAATTAAAACAACATTTTGATAAATAATGCTGACGTGTGGAGAACAACAGGGAACCAAATAAGTGGAGACAAATAGAAAGAAACAGATAGCAAATGCTGCTTATCATGATACTCAGAAATTTAACATTACAGAGCTGAGTGCTCCTCAAAGAAAACTTTAAAATATATAATAATTAAGTTCATTTCAGCTTCCTTTTCATATATAGTATAGATTTTTCTTGCACATTATTTATTACTGAAACATGTGCATGCATACATGATCATTACACCTCATATTTCATTTGTCTTTATAGCTAACTTCCCGCTTCAATTCATAATCCTCTGAGGAAACATGACAGTCTGTTGCCATGGGAGTAACTTTGATGCCACAAGCAGCCTATTATGACTTCAGGTATGGAGAATCAAACCGGAAACAATTACCTCTAGAAGCAAATGTCCTATTTTCTTGCACTTTATATCACTGAAAAATAATGGAGAAAAATACAGCACTAATGAGGAAATATGCTGCACTGTCTATATATTATCTTTTGTTACATTTAACCTGAACCCTTCACCTTTTCTTTATTGTGCTACAAAATAATAATGTTAGGGAGATTATAAAAAAAAGAGAAAATTAACAAACACATAAAAAATAAGTGTTGGATGCTGCTAAGACTGGAATATGTTCACTCTGTCACATTTGGACACTGAAAAAATACACCAACAATACTGGTAAACAATTAACACCCTTACAAAAATGTGGGCAGAACCTACTACAGACATATAGACATTGCATTGTTTCTATTATGTTGTCTTGTTATATCTTTCACTGATTTTAGAAACTCAATGTCTCCATCCATTACTAGGTCACATCTTATTTTACAGTATTAAAAGTTTTATCCCTGCAATGTTCTACATTATGTAAACTGAGCCTGAAACATTGTTTCCATTCTGGCCCAGATATTCAAACTGCGCCAGGCTGTGGCGGAAGCCTGGGCACAGCGCAACTTGGCTGCACGGGGGTGTTAACTGGGCGATATTCAATAGACCTGCGCCATGGCACAGCATAATTGAATATTGCACCCTGGCCACCCACAGTGTGCATGGTGCAGTGGCACTGCACCAGTGCAAGTGACCAGAGTGGAGCAGGGATATGCACTAGTGCAAGTTCCGTTGTGCTATGTGCAACAACCGCGATATTCAAAAGTGCAAATGCAAATGGGGCCATAATGTATGCAAGGTGCAAATGGGGCCATTTGTATGTCATCATGGCCCGATTTGCATGCAGGTGCACCGATCCCCAGTGAATTGCACCTGGCGCCCTGCCATGCAGCAGCCGTTGGGGACCGACACCCCTGCCCAGCGTGGCAATGTGCCTCACAGCCCAATTATGGACTTCAGTATAAATAATAGTTATTCCTATATCCCTTGTGGTCCAGTGGACCACTGTCAGCCCGATCGCGGGCTTCAGTATAAATAATAGTTATTCCTATATCCCTGGTGGTCCTGTGGACCACTGTTTGCCCGATCGCGGACTTCAGTATAAATAAAAGGTATTCTTATATCCCTTGTGGTCCAGTGGACTGCTGTCAGCCCGATCGAAGGCTTCAGTATAAATAATAGTTATTCCTATATCCCTGGAGGTCCAGTGGACCGCTGTCAGTCTGATCGTGGGCTTTTGTAATAAATAAAGAATTACATCCAATATCCCTGGTGGTCCAGTGGTAACCCCCTAACCATCCACACAGTGATCCCCATCCCCCCACTCCCCCAGTCAGTGGCAGGTGCAAGCATCCCACCTGCCTGCCACCCCACCTCCCGGTGACTGACACTGTAGGTAGGGCTGTACGCCCATTGGTCCACAGCATGAGCTAATCAGTGTGCAGCCTGTACCATACTACACATTCCAGATATGTGAATGGATCCATTCAAATATCTTGAATGTGTAGTACGGTACAGGCTGCACACCCATTGGCTCACTCTGTGGACCAATGGGCATACTCTCACCTACCAGTGCCAGTCGGCGGGCGGTGGGGTGGCAGACATGTGAGGTGCTGCTCCCGCCTCTGACCAGGGGAGTGGGGCGGTGGGGATCAGTGGGGTGAGGGGAGTACTGCTAGATCACCAGGGATATTGGATGTAATTCTTTATTTATTACAAAAGCCCCCAATCAGACTGACAGCAGTCCACTGGACCACCAGGGATATAGGAATAACTATTATTTATACTTAAGCCCGTGATCGGGCTGACAGCAGTCCACTGGACCACCAGGGACATTGGATATGATTATTTGAACAGATGCCCATGATTGGGCATGGGGGGACGCTGCCACAGAGGTGCAGCCAGAGCTATGGTGGTCACCCACAGGTTGCAGCTGCTGTGTTGCACCATGCAATATGGCAGTTCACCTGTGGGTGGCCAACCGTTGTTCCTTTTTTTTTTGGGATCAACTTTGTGCGGCGCAAGTAGGGTTTGCACATGCATGGACTCAGCACATCCAGGTCTGAATATCGGGATGTGCAGAATATGCATGAGCATGTCCACCCCCCACCTGTGCAGCATACATTACTGATGCGCTCCGGTGCATCAGGATTTGTGCCAGGCACAATTCCCATTTGAATATCACGTTGGGGCACATCAGTGTGTTGCGCCATGTGCAACCCTTCTGAATATCAGGGCCTCTGTGTTTTGTACATCTGTAACAATAAAAAAACATATTGAAACTCTGAACACTGTATCAGTTTTCAGCACATTTCACTAAAATTAGATGGCTTTAATAAAGATTACCGGATATTCATTTTGAGCTGTTTGTTTTACATGCTGTATCTCACTTCTCCATGAAAACTTCTGCACATTATAATGACTCACCTATTTGCTCTTAATACAAACCCTGCATTTTGCAATGTTTTATTCTTATCCTGCTTCAATTTCTGCCTACCCCAACATCCCTATTGCAAATCTGTAGCCTTGTAAACTGTCATTTTAACTCAGACAAATGTTGGTGTTTTCTGCTGCTGTTACTTTATGTATATTATGGAGTATCTTATGTGATATGGCTCATGCGGTTGTTGCTTTATGTTTTCTTTTACTTTATTGTTGTTAACTTGTACCTATGCCAAGGTCCTTCTTGGACATGACTATTACCCAACAGCTTTACCCCACACAGAATACGATTAATATGGCATGTAACTATTTCTAGAAGGGTGGTGGGGTCAGGAATGGGAATGTAGTCAATCGCCTGTGTTCCTTTTTTTAAAATTATTTAACCGGGAGTGTTACATTAAGCTACAGCTCCTACTGTGTTTCAGGATCTTAACATTCGCCCCTTTTTCCACATTTTTGAAGGCTCTATGTACAGCTCCATTTTGTCTTTTTCATTTTATTTTTTAACCAGTTTAGCCCCTTTCCTTACATTTCTGCAGTCTGTCAATTCGGTTTTTAATCTGTTTCTGACTTTCTTTTCTCAAAACTGCACCAACCAGTCACCTCCTACATCCAGTATTTGTTACATTACAACATTAATATATCAGATATCTACTATAAAAAAACCCTACTTTGTGCTAAACCTATCAAATAATTATTTCTTTCCTAACACAGTACTACTTAAGTCAACAAATTTATTTTTGTAAAACTGTTGTATTCCTTTACAAATATTGTGGGACCACACCATTACAACTTCTTCTATTAAGGACCCTGCTTACCAATAAAAAGCTTGACTTCAGCTTACACATATTTCTGATAACATGGCATCCATGAAATTAAGATGCAACTGCCATTGACATACTTCCATCTTATTAAGTATAGCTACTTCCTCAGTAATAACAGAGACTGACTTTAACTCATGTTTCCCAACATGTTATATTACAATAACAACATCTCTATTTATTATCAACATGCTCTCAAATTCATAGCACATTTCTGTCATGTAGATATGGGCTCCGCATTTGCTTTACTACGATACATATATAACACACTGTGCTATAGTTATATTACTTCTAATTAATTTACTTGAGTTACTTAAAAAGAGCATTATTTACAAAACTACTGAGTAAAGAGTCCTTGTGTTTTCTATACTTCATATAATAAGCAGTGCTGTACACTCATAAAACCTTGCTTTACTGTGTAAATAACTGACAGTTATTACCAAATGCTGAACCTTTTCATCAGTAAAATAAACAGCCTGAGAACTGCATTGCCATTTTTTTACAAACGTGATATACTTTTTACACATAGACAATGTTCCCATGCATGACAGTTATGTTACACCTAAAAAATGAAAATGAAAAAAAAAAATGATCAACTCTAACCCTATGATACAGATCACTTACTGTTAATACAAAATTCACAATAGGAAACAGATATATTCAATTTCTCTATAACATTTTGCATCTTCCATCATCTTTATGACTGTAAACATTTTAATGCTTATAAAATCACCACTTACAATGTTTTGTCCCACTATGAAACAATGTCCTGTTTTCCCCTCCCCAACATCACTGATTACTTTCTGTTTCTCACAATAATACATGAAAGAAAACGCAATGTTTTGTCATTACTTGATATCTTCCACTTGTTTTATTTAATTATTTAAAGTCTAGGATTACAAGTACCTTTGAGCCAAGGCTCCTTTACAAAGGTTCCACATCAATTGAGGTACAATACAAACACTACATAGAGTTGAGCAACAAAGCAGAAATGGTGTACAGACATTTTTTAACAGCTAAAATACATCACATTTAGGGAAAGTGGGCACCAGAGGGGGCAGGGTAGACAGAGGTACCTGAGGCTTGTAATGGACACAAAAAGAGTGGTTCAGCTATGAGCATTTGTCAGGCCTCAAAAAAGTGCTTATGGGGTAGGGGAAAAATGGGAGGGTAGATTGTAGGATGAGGGAGAGAGGGGGTAGGAGTAGAAGTGCTGGGGGAGATCAGATTATGAGGGACAGTCACAGGAGCTAGAGGCAGCTAGGTGGAGGTGAAGGTTGGCTTTGAATGAGCCTAGCTTTAGCAGAAAGGAGATGTCTTTGTTGAGTCCATTAATCCAGCTAGGAGCTTGGTGCACAAAGGATCTTTGGCCCAGCGTGGTGCGGCACCAAGGAATGTGCAGCATTTGATTTTCTGAAACCCTGGTGAGGTGGGGGTTGCATGCTGTATGGAAAAGAATTTGGACTCTGGGGGGAGCAATATGTAGCATAATTTTCTTAGCCATTAGACAAGTTTGGTACTTGATACAGTTTAATAACTGGAGCTACTTTCTTTGAGCATAGAGGTCACATGTATGGGTGAGATGGTGGGATCCTGGGATGAGTCAGCAGGCTTTGTTTAGGGCCAAGCATAAGCACCTGAGGACTGTGTCAGTTGCAGAGCCATAAATAATCAGACCATAGTCGATTAGCGAGACTATCAAGCTCTGAACTGCTATCCTTAATGCATCTGATGTAAGGCATTGTCTGTGCCTGTACAGGAGACCAATGTGTGTGTTTGCAGCTTTGGTGACAATATTTATGTGGATGCCATAGGATAGGTAGCTGTCTTTGGTGATTCCTAGATATTTAAAGGAGTGAACCTTTTCGAGGACAGCACCAAGGCAGTTTGTAATATTAAAGGGGTGAAGCCTGTGTTTGTTGTGGGAGCAACAGAAAAGCATTGACTTGGTGTTATTATAGTTGAGAACCAGTTTTTGACCACTAAACCATGTTTCAATGAGGTGAAGCCATTCTGAAGCTTGTTTTGGAGTATTTGGGGGGTCCTGTTGGGTGGTGTGAATGACAGCGTCATCAGCATGGAGTAGGATTTGTTCTGGACAGGATTGTGGAAGATTATTCAAAAATAGGCTGAAGAGGTGTGGCCCAAGAATGGATCCCTGGGGGACTCTTGAGCATAGGGGTCTAGCATCTGAGAAAACATCAGCAATTTTCACTCTTTAGGAATAGTTTTCCAGGTAGCTCTTAAACCAAGTTGTAGAATATGGGGCGAGTCCAACTTTTAGCAGATCTGTGAGGAGTATTTGATGATGAACAGTGTCAGAAGCCTTGGTCAGGTCTATGAAGACTGAACCAGTGAGGTAATTATTGTCCAGGGAGTTGTGAATTGCTCCTGTGAATTCAAGGAGGGCAGATGTGGTGCTGTGACCTTTTCTGAAGCTGTACTGTTGTTTACAAAGGATGTCGTACGTGTCCAGATTTTCTGTTAGCTGGTCAGATACCAGACTTTCAATGGCCTTGGGGGGGGTAGTATGGATATAGGCCTATAGTTTCCATGAAGAGCCTTATCCCCAATTTTGTGAACTGGTGTCACAGTGGTGGATATCCATCTGTTGGGGAACTGGCCTAGTGTTGGGAAGGGGTTGAAAATCCAAGTTAGAGGAGATAGCACTTCATCAAGAGTAAGGGACAGCAGTTTGAGGTCAAGTGAGTTGCCACTTATTCTAAATCCAGCAATTGCTTTACTGATGTATCTATGAACTTCATGTGTCCTGACTGCTTTGAAGTAAAAAGGGGGGGGTGATTTGATAAAGGGGGAAGGGGGTTTAGGAGGGTACAGGAGGGAGTTCTTCATTGAAGAAGTCTGGAGGAAGAACACTACTGAGGTCAGTGAATGCATTATTGAACGTGTTATCTATAGTGGAATGGCCAAAAATTATAGTCCCATCCACATCAAACACTGAAGGTGATGTTTTGGGCAGTTTCCCCTGTAACTTCCTTGAGATTATTCCAGAAGGACTTCCCCTTTCCCCAGGTATTTGTGAGGGCATCTTTGTAATAGTTACTTTTCTTCAGGTGTATTTCTTTGGTGCAGTCATTTTGGGCATGTTTGTAGTTTTGTATATCTTCTTGCCTACCAGTGACCCAAGCCTGAAACCAGAGGTGGTCCCTAGCTTTCAGCAATGTTAGGAGAACAGCAGTGAGCCATGGATTGCTAATGCCTTTTACTTTCCTCTTTTTGAAGGTAGCGTAGATGTCCACAGGCAGCATTGAAGGAGTTGATGAAGAAATCAAGTGCAGAGTTGACATCTGATGCATGGAAGATAGATGACCAGTCTTGTTGTCTAAGGTGTGATTTGAGGTGCTTCAATTGACCACATGGAAGGATTCTGCTGTTTATTAGTTTGGGCGGTGGTGGGCTGAATTTTGTTAGACCATTCACAGGCGACTGGAGAGTGGTCACTTAGCGTACCTGGAAGAACAGAGACTTTTGAGATGCGGGATGAGTGGCTGGTCAATATCCAGTCTAGGAGGGTGCTTGTCCCAATCTTATAGTTGAGTCTACTGGGGGAGATGACCAGCTGGGCAAGGTTGGCAGCTGAGATGGCATCCTTGTTGCCACTTGTATCTGACCCATGCCAATTTATGTTAAAATCACCCTTTTGGATTATCTCGGTACCTGGTGGTTGGGAACGGACAAGGTCAAGGATGGATTTGAGACCTTTACCTTGATCCTTGGGAGGAATGTAGACAGCAGCAATAGTCAGTGCCTTGTTGTGAGCCACAAGTAGAATTCTGATTGGTAGTATCTGGACGGTAGAGACTGAGGCAGGGGATTGAACACTGTGCCCCATGAGAGAGTCTTTGAGATAAACAGCACATCCACCACCTCTTTTAGTGATCCTGTCAATTCTGAATATGTTATATCCTGCTAGGGTAATTGCACTGTCGGGTTTTTTGGAATGAGCCAGGTTTCGACAACCACCAGAACATCAGAGCTGTGTTGGTGTGCAAATAATTCCAGGGCATCAAGTTTGGGTAGAAGGCTACAGATGTTAAGCATTGCAAAGGTGATTTCCCCCAGAGTCACTCTGCCAGATGTTAGAGCTTGGGATTTTGGGGCCTGGGTTAGGGTGAATATTGCCAGACAGAAGTAGTAGAAGAAGCGCGAGTTTCAGGGTGCACCAGCATAACTGTTTGAGGGAGATTATAGTCGACCATTTGTTATTAGAGAGAAAGCTACTCTGTAAAATATGATCCCAGTAATTGGTGACATAGGCCAGAAGTGAGAGTGGGAACAGGCAAACGTAAATCACCCCATCCTGATTCCAGGGTGGTGCAAAAGCCTGTCCGGGTGGACGTTAGATATGGAGGGCATAGCCCAGTGGGCATAGTCCCCGAGTGCTGGTAGATGTTGCCCAGCTGGAAGCACAGTGGGAGATTGAGATGGCATGCTACAGGCAGGAATGCCATAGGAAACAGGTAGGAGACAATAATCAGAAATAGGGGCAGAGAGGGGAGGCCATTAGTGGATAGAGAGGTGAGGTAGCAGAGGGCGAGAAAGGTCTGAGGGAGATGGAGATAGCCAGGCAGAAAATGTAGGTGATACAGGGGAAGGGGAGATGCAATGGGTGCAGTAGGAGATATGAGGCAGGCACAGAAAGGAGGCAGGGGCAGTGAGGGGACAGAGTTGATTAGTAGATGTGATGAAGGAGAAGGAGAAGGAAGGAGGGAGAGTGGGTGGTAAAGAGTACAGGAGAGAGAGTAACCAATAGGAAATGAAAGGGCAGGTCCCTATGCAGAAGTGGGCGGAGCTAAGGCCTATTTAAGCACATTTCACACTTCTGAGATCAAACGTTCCTGAAAGACTGTAAAGTTCTTCTCCTTGGAGACTAATCATCTGAGAGCTGTATTTAGCAACTCAATTCCTTTCCACTACACATTTGTCTGTTGAACTACTGTACCCTTAAAGCAGACTTGATTTTAACAATATCTAAATATCAGTTTTGCAAATGTATCCCTTACAGATTTTTCTTATTTGCAAGACAGCATATATTTATCCTAACAAATCTGTCCTACTGCTTCTTCAAAGCACTATCCCCCACCTTCTTGCCACTTATAAACTTGATTATATTAAAACAAAATTCTAGGAACTTAATCTAGCATTATTCAATCCCCTCATTTTCCCCTAAAATAAAAATTTGCCTTGACATGAAACTGCAATTTTAACTGTAAAGATATTTAAAAATGTATTTCTACATGCATTACTAACACCAATGCTTTCAAATTTTTAAAACTTCTATCCCCACGGTGCTGTTATACACCACTGTATCAAAAGTGAGCCTGACACATACTGTACTTTATATTATGTGTGTTGCTGATTTGTTACACTCACAAACATATTGATACACATAAACACTATGTCAGTTTTCAGCACACTGTATCACAGACAAAGAGCCGGCAATAAAGATGTCTAAATCCTCATGTTGAGCTGCTTATTTTACACATTTTATCACACTTCTTAACCACTTACAGCTGCACATCACAATCAGTAACCTAACTGGCACTAACTACCCCCTTTTTGCTATTTTCAACTTTTATTGTACTGATATTTCTCCCTTGACTTTGCATTAGTATTACATGACATATTTTTCATTCTCATAAGATGGGCATATTTTGATGCTTTGCTGCACTTCAGTCCCATGGTACCACACCTTCACTGCAAACATCATTCCATGAATTGAGTACGGCTCTAACCAGTTTACATTACTCTACTAAAAAATACATGAGCTCATTGTGGGTGCAACATAACAGATGGAGGATACATTATGCTGCTGTTTGATAAATAATGCTGATGTGTGGAGAGCAATAGGGAACAAAATAAGTGGAGACAAATAGAAACAGATAACAAATGCTGGTGATCCTGATATTACAAAGCAGTGTACAACTCAAAGAAAACTTTGAAATACATAATATTGAAGTTCATTTCAACTTTATTTCCATATATATTATATAGATTTATCCTGCAAATTATTTATTACTGAAACATTTGCAGGCATACATGATCTTTACACCTCATATTTCATATGTCCCTATAGCTTACTTCCCACTTCAACTCATACTCCTCTGTTGAAACATCACAGTCTGTTGCCATAGGAGTAACTGTGATGTCACAAGCAGACCATTATGACTTCATGTATGGAGAAGCAAACAGGAAAAAATTACCTCTTTAGAAGCAAATATCCTGTTTTCCTGCACTTAACATCACCGAAAGTAATGGGGAAAAATACAGCACTAATGAGCAATACATGCTGCACTGTCTAAATATTACATTTTGTTAAATTTCACCTGAACCCTTTACCTTTTCGTTAATGTGCTAATAAATAATGATGATAATTATACATCTTGGGACAAACGACCTGGCTGACAAGACAGTAGATACAGTCCAGAGGAGGTTTGAGGAACTAGCAAAATTATGTGAGGGGGCAGGACGATCAGTAACTTTTTCAGAGATACTTACCATGCCAAAGGCAAGCACAACAAGAAAGCTGAGAATAGAGGAATTTAATGGATGGCTAAGAACCTGGTGTTGTGCTAAAGGGTATGGGCTGTTGGGGGGTGGGGAGGGACCTGGGAGGACAGTAGTATCTATGCCAAGGACAGACTACACTTGAGTGAGGAGGGAAGAAAGTGCTGAAACAGAGGATGGAGGAGTACATAGAGGAAGTTGGGAATTTAAACTAGGAGTGGGGGTGGCAGTTGGGGAAGAGATATGCAGAGACCACAGGTTGGGAAACCATGAGCTTACCCCCATAACAGTGACAAAGGACAAATGGCAAGTACTGTTGGTGATGCTAGGAAAGGAGGGCAGGGATGGGAGGGGAAGGGTGGAAGGTGGTTACCCTTAATGCTAGGAGCCTTGGGAGGAAACTGCAGAGTTACAGGTTCTCATGGCAGAGGAGAGGTGGACATTGCAGCCATCATGGAAACATGGGCCACCCATACAATGCTGGGATCTGTCTGTACCAGGGTACAGGTTTTTAATGAGGGACAGGGTGATTGGGAAAGGTGGGGGTGGCACTATATGTGAAGGAAGGACTGACGTGTGTAAGGGAGGAAGGGAGGAGGGTAGTACGGAGTCACTTTGGATGCAAATCCAGGATTCCAAGAATAGGATTCTTAGAATGGGAGTGGTGTACAGGCCACCATCTCAGATGGAGGAGTTAGACAGGGAACTAGTGGGACAGATCAGGAGGACCTGCGAGAAGGGTAGTGTGGTGATTGTGGGGGACTTCAACATGCCAGGAGTGGGCTGGAGCACCCCAACAACCAGGAACAGAAGGGAGCAGGTACTGCTGGATGCCTTCCAGGACAGCTTCCTGCTGCAAATGGTCAGTGAACCAACCAGGTTAGGAAATACCCTCGACCTTGTGCTGGCAAATGGGGACTTTGTGAGAGAACTTACAGCGGAGGAACCGCTGTCAGGGAGTGACCACCACTCAGTATGGCTCATATTGGATATGGGCAAGGAAGGAGTGGAATCTGGCACAGTAGTGCTGGACTTCAGGAGGGCCGACTTTGGGAGGAGGGGAAGTGGTAAAGGGTACCTGGCCAGAATTCAATCTATTATGGACACTAACCAGAGGTGGGAGCTCATAAAGCTGGGGATAGTGGAGGCAACCAAAACCTGCTACAAAGCCCAGAGCAAGAAGGCTAGGGTTAAGAAACCGATCTGGTTGAGCAAGAAGGTCATGGAAAAGGTAAGGAGGAAAAGAGCTGCCTTTAGAAAGTACAAGAAAACAGGGAGGGGGGAGGACAGGGAGGAGTACTTGACAGAATCGAAGGAGGTGACATGGGCGGTAAGGGGAGCCAAAGCATCTATGGAACTCAGGCTGGCACAAGGCATTAAGAAGGTGGAGAAGGACTTCTTTAAGTACATCAGGGAGAAAAGGAGCTGTAAGGACCACATAGTAAGGATTAGGAAGGAGGGGGGTTGGGTGGAAGCAGGGTGCGATAAGGCGGAAGCACTAAATGAGTACTTCTGCTCAGTATTTACTAAAGAGAAGAGGGGGTGACACCCAAGGTGGGAGAAATGGCAGAAGGGGGAAGTGGTGACAGATGGGGAAATCATGGATAGCAGAGTTCGAGAGAGGTTTGAAGGCACTGAGGGTGGACAAGGCACCAGGCCCAGATGGCATCCACCCCAGGGTACTGAAGGAGCTGGCAGAGGTCCTTGCAGGACCTTTGGCAGACCTATTTAATGCCTCACTACATTCGGGGTGTACCTCAGGACTGGAGGATGGCTCATGTAGCCCCTCCACAAGAGTGGCCCCAAGGATGAACCGGGAAACTACAGACCAGTGAGCCTCACATCCATCGTGGGTAAGCTAATGGAGACTATCCTGAAGGAGAGGCTGGTGGCCTCCTAGAGGCCAAGGACTAAGGACAGCAGACAGCATGGCTTCATACATGGCAGATCCTGAGCCAACCTGGTCGAGTTCTATGACTGGGTAACTGAGGCAACTGGACAGGGCCATGCAGTGGATGTCCTGTATCTGGACTTCAGTAAGGCATTCGACTCAGTGCCACATGGAAGGCTGGGAAGGAAGTTAGTAGGCACAGGGGCTGGTGCAAAGCTGGTGAGATGGGTAGGAAACTGGCTGCAGGAAGGCAACAGAGGGTGGTGGTGGGTGGGGCTCTCACACCCAAGGGCAGTGACGAGCGGTGTTCCATAGGGCTCAGTGATGGGACCAGTGTTGTTTGGGATATTAATTGCAGACATATCATGGGACATCAAGAGCAAAGATCAGTCTGTTTGCTGATGATACCAAGGTAGGCGTGGTGGTGGATGACCTAGGGGGATGGCAGGGTTGCAGGATGATCTGGCAAAGCTTGAAACCTGGTCAGACACCTGGCAACTGGGCTTTAATGCCAAAAGTGCAAGGTGCTGCATTTTGGGATGAAGAACCCAAGGAGGAGTTACCAGCTAGGGGGAGTGCAGCTAGCCCAGACAGAGGAGGAGAAGGATCTGGGTGTGCTCATTGCAGGGTCAATGAACAACTCGGCACAATGTGGGAAGTCAGCTGCAAGGACAACAAAATGCTGGGTTGTGTTACCAGCCAGTATATCCTCGAGGAGGAGGTGATTCTGCCACTGTATAGGTCATTAGTTAGACCACACCTGGAGTACTGCATGCAGTACTGGCATCCGTATCTGAAGAGGGACATTAAGTTACTGGAGGGGGTGCAGCGCAGAGTGACAAAGATGATCAAGGGGCTGGGGAACTTATCATACGAGAGGAGCTTGAAGGAGTTGAACATGTACTCACTGGAGGAGAGGAGAGATAGGGGTGACATGATTGAAACCTTTAAATACATGAAAGGAATAAACAAGATGGGTACAGAGGGGCTTTTCAAAGTAAGGGAGGGGAGGGCCACCAGGGGCCATGATATGAGACTGGAGCGAGGAAGGTTCAGGAGGAGATGAGGAGACACTTTTATACAGAGGGGTGGTGACTGGGTGGAATCGTTACCTGCTGAAGTGGTATGCAGTAGAACAGTGGACTGCTTCAGACGAGGATGGGACAGGACAAGGGGGAGGGTTAATGAAGGGGAAGGGTAGAAGGGAGGGGCAGCTGCAGAATAAGGGGTGCTAGCTGCACATTCGAGCAGACTTGATAGACCTCTAGGCCTTTATCTGCTGGCAAATTTCGTATGTTCATATGTTTGATGTTGGGGACATTGTAAACAAATTAACAAACATATAAGAAATAAGTGTTGGATGCTGCCAAGACTGTAATGGGTTCACTCTGCCAAATCTGGACACCATAAACATACCAACAATACTGGAAAACAATTGACACCCTTACAAAAAGGTGGGTAGAACCTATTACTGACATGTAGACAGTGCATTGCTTCTATTATGTTTTCTGGTTATTTCTTTCAGATATTAGAAAATTAATGTCTCCATCCATTTCCAGGACACAACTTGTTTTACAGTTTTAAAAGTTTTGTCCCTGTAGTGTTCTACATTATGTAAACTGAACCTGAAACTTTGTTTCCAATCTAACATACTAAGAAGCCAGTAGATTAGGCCCTATGATCTATTGAGTTTGCTCAATGATCAGTGCCTTCCCTGGGCACTGTTTTTAGCCCCCCCTCTCTACAAGGTCCCCCATTCTTCAGTGTGTCTCTGGGATGCACCCTCCCTTATACCTATCCCAGCCTTTCTTGAACCCCTCCATAGTTGTAGCAGCCACCTACTCTCCTGGCAACACATTCCAGGGCTTGACCACCCTCTCAATGAAGTAGCATCTCCTTGTTTCCCCCTCAGTCTCCCCCTTCCAGCTTCACTGAGTGTCCCCTGGTGGTCCCTACCTCCCTCAGCTGAAGCACCCTCTCAAGGCTTGCCCTATTCATTCCTTTTAGATACTTGAAGATCTCTAGTATATCCCCCCTGTTCCTTCTCTCCTCCAGGGAGTACAGGTTGAGTTCCTCCAGTCTCTCCTCATAGGTCCTTTCCCCTAACCCCAGTATCATCCTGGTTGCCCTCCTCCATATCCTGTCCAGTAGAGCAATGTTCCTCTTTAAGTAGGGACACCAAAACTGCAAGCAGTATTCAACGTGTGGTCTAACCAGGCAATTGTTCAGTGGAAGGAGCAACCCTAAACTACTTGAGGTTATGCCCCTGGCTATGCACCCCAGCACTTTATTTGCTTGGGCTGCAGCTCTTCTACACTGCTCTGAGTTATTCATTTTGCCATCCAGAACCACCCCAAGGTCCTTCTCCCCCCTAGACACCCGCAGTGTCTCCCCCCCAACATGTATACATAAGCCGGGTTTTTGGGCCCCAGGTGCAGAACCCTACATTTTACTAGCATTAAACTTCAGTTTTCAGGCTTGTGACCACTTCCCAGAGTCTTCAGGTCCTCCTGGAGAGCCAGCTTCCCCTCCTGCCCTTCTATCACCACCCACTGCTTTGAGTCATTGTCAAAGAGGCTCTTCCCACTCCTCCTGATTCTGCTTCTGTCGAGATACAGGGGTTAAACAGGAGTGGGCCTAGTACCAGCCCCTGTGGGACCCAGCTAATGACTTTCCTGGGGGATGAGACCTCTCCCCACCCTTACCCTGTCTACACACCCTGATAGCCAATTTCCAATCCACTTGACCATCTGCCCCCACCCCAATATCCTCCAGCTTCCCTAGTAGCCTGCGATGTGGCACAGAGTCAAAAGCCTTGCTGAAGTCCAGAAAGAGGACATCCAATTGCCTGCCCTGATCTGGCACTCTCGTCACCCCTACATAGAACTCTACCAGGTTGGTCTGACACGATCTGTCCTTAACAAAGCCATGTTGGTGATTATCTAGGTGAACCCACGCCTTCAGAACCCCCTCCAGCCTCTTCTTCAAGATGATCTGCATTACTTTGCCCACTACTGATAACAGGCTAGCCAGTCTATAGTTTCCCGGCTACTCTCGTGATCCAACCTTGTGTATAGGCATGATATGGGCCATCCTCCAGTCACGAGGCACCCACCTTGACTGCAGGGAGGAGTTAAAAAGGTTCACCAAGCGTTTGGACAGGGTATCAGCCAGCTCCTTATGTACCCTGGGATGGATCCTGTCTGGGTCCAGAGCTCTATCCCCTCTTAGGGCCTTGAAGGCATCCCACACCCTCCCACTGGGGATTTCAACATTCATTTCCCCACTTCATCTGCCGGACCCCCTTCCCTCTCTCCTTGCCTTGCCTCCCCTCCTTCCTTCTTGGTAGAGACTGAGGCAAAAAAGTAATTTAGTACCTCTGCCTTCTCCCCAGCCTCCTCCACCCACTTACTCCCCATCCTCAACCTACTAATCTGCCCCTTCCCTTTTCTTCTTTCCCTGATATACCTGAATATCCCTTTTCCTCCTTCTAATCCCCTGCATTAATCTCAGCTCCACCCCTCCTTGACCAACCTTACCACCCTGGTGACCCTCCTAGCTATCTTATCATACTCCCCCTAGGATATAGCCCCATGAGAACATTTGTATTGGCTATAGGCAGCTTTTGTTTCCTCTCCACATACTGGACCTCCTTTGTCCACCACCTCAGCCTCTTAGCTTTGCCCCACTTGCATCTCTCCCCATGCAGGCCCTTTTAGCCTCCAGGAGCACATTTTTAATAATTTTCCACCAGGCCTCTGAGCCCAAGTTTGGCCTGATCTCATCTAGGTAGCCCCTAAGGATCCACTCCATCCTCCCGAAGTCTGTTCCTCTAAAATCTACCACTGTCATTTTTGTGTGTTCAACCCCACCCCCTAGGTCAAGGGAGAACCAAACCTTGGCATGATCACTTCCCGCCAGTGTGTCCCCAATATCTAGGTCCCATGATGATCTCACTGTCTGACAGGACCATATCCAGGACGCTCCCCTACATTATCAGATCAGTCATTAGCTGGGCAAGGAATGCATCTGGAAGACATCCAGCAGGTGCTGCTCCTTGCCAGATGAAGATGCCATAGTTCCCCAATCTGTTCCTGGTGTAGTTAGGTCTCCCAACACCACAGTATTGCCCTCTCCCCTATTGCAGTGGTCCCTAAGGTTAGCCACCAGACCTTCTTCCTGTTCCTCCCCCTGCCTGGATGGTCTATATACTACCCCCATCTTCACCCATTTACCCCCCCAGCCTGCAGGGTGACCCAAAGAGCCTCCACCTGACCCCCCACTTCCTCAACCTTGCTTATCCCTGTTCCAGCCCTAATTATAGATGCTACCCCCTCCCCATCTCTCCATCCTGTCCCTTCTGCACATGATGTATCCTAGTAGGTTTTGTGTTTTGTACATCTATAACAATAAGAAACATGTTGAAACTCTAAAACACTGCATCAGTTTTCAGCACATTTCACCACAGATTAGATGGCTTTAATAAAGATTATTGGATATTCATTTTGAGCTGATTGTTTTGCACGCTTTGTCACACTTCTCCATAAAACTTCTGCTCATTATAATGACTCACCTATCTGCTCTTAACACAAACCCTGCGTTTTGCTATTTTTTATTCTTATCATGCTGCTATTTCTGCCTACCCCAACATCCCTATTGCAAATATATAGCCTTATAATCTGTCATTTTAACTCAGACAAAAGTTGATGATCTCTGCTGCTGTGACTTTATGTATATTATGCTGTATCCTATACGATATGGTTCATGCTGTTGTTGCTTTATGTTTTCTTTTTCTTTATTGTTCTTAACTTGTACCTGTACCTTGCTCAATGATATTTCACCTGGTAAAATATAGATTGACTGATTGATTGATTGATTGATATTACTCGACAGCTTTACCTCCTTACAGAATACAACTAATATGACATATACTGTAAGTGTTCTTGGAAGGGAGGTATTCAGGAATAGGAATGCAGAAAATTGCCTGTGTTTCTTTTTTTTTAATTGTTTAACTGAGAGTGTTCCACTAAGCTACAGCCAGTGCTGGCTTTAGCTATTTCAGGGCCCTGTGGGAACCTCCTTGATTGGGTACCATATCAGAAATCATGAAGTCCTTAAAGAATATCCTCATCCCTATCTTGGCCTCTCCATAGCTTCATTTTTAGCTAGTTTTGTGTCATGTTTGTGCTTTACTTTAATTAGTACATACAGGACCGGGAAGAAGGAGGCCAACTAGACAGCTAAGTTGTTTTGGTTCCCCCTCTGTTCTTGGGGCCAAACATAGAAACAGAAGTTGATGGCATATAAAGACTGCAAGGCCCATCCAGTCTGCCCATTTCTTTTTCTACCTTATGAATGTGCCATTGGCCTTTGCTCTGTCAATGGTCTATCTATTCATACTCATCTGTATTGCTCCCTTGTGCCTATCCCATGCCTGTTTGAAGACCTGCATTGTATTCATATCCACCACTTTCTGAGGTAGGCCATTCCATGCATCCACCACCCTTTCTGTGAAAAAGAACTTCCTCACATTACCACTTAATCGGCCTCCCTCTAATCTCATGCTGTGTCCTCTTGTCCTGATATTGTTCTTATATTGAAACATGTTAGACTCTTTCATCTTGTTAATACCCTTAAGGTGTTTGAATGTTTTGATCATATCACCTCTCTTCCTCCTTTGCTCTAGGGTATACATATTGAGCTCTATTAATCTGTCCTCATATGTTTTCTGATGCAGTCCCTGCACCATTTTGGTTGTCCTTCTCTGGACTGCCTCAGTTTGGTTAATGTCCTTGTGAAGGTGTGGCCTCCAGTACTGCATGCAGTACTCCATATGGGGCCTAACCAGTGTCTTGTAAAGAGGGATTATTACTTCCCTCTTATGACTTGTGATACCCATACTAATACATCCCAACATCCCCCTAGCCTTACCTACTGCTTTAGTGGTCTGCTTGGATGATGTCAGGTCATCTGTGATGATGATGCCCAAGTCTCTTTCTTCCCTTGTGACTGCCAGCAACTTCCCTCCCAGCCTATAGGTGGCTTCAAGGTTTCTCTTCCCTATGTGCATGGTCTTGCACTCCTTTGCATTAAATCCCAGTTGCCACTCTTCAAGAGGGTATCATCTTTCAGAAAAAGATATGTGCAAGAACAAGGGGACACAATTTGAAGATAGAGGGGGGATGGCTCAGGGGCAATGTGAGAAAGTATTTTTTCACAGAGAGGGTGGTGGATGGTTGGATAAGCCTCCCTGAGGAGGTTGTGGGGTCTAAAACTGTGGGAGATTTCAAGAATACATGGAACAGACATAAGGCAATCCTTGTGGGGGGGTAGAAAGAAATAAGATGTTGGTTAACTTGGATCTGCAGCGTATCCTTTAGGTAGGGAAATGGACAGATTAGGTGAGCCAAGCAGTCCTTATTTGCCATCAGACTCTATGTTTCTATGTTTCAGACCATTTTGCCAGTTTATCCAGATCTCATCTCATTCTGCCTACCCCATCTGGATCATCTACTCTGTTACAAATCTTGGTGTCATCTGCAAACAGACAAACCTTGCCCACCCGTCCATCTGCAATGTCATTGACGAAGATACTGAAGAGGACTGGCCCCATGACTGATCCCTGAGGTACTCCACTTGTGACTTTCATCTCTTTACAGTTCATCACCCCTCTAAGGCCAGCTCTGGCTACAGCTCCTACCATGTTTTAGGATCTCCACCCTAGCCCCCTTTTCTATATTTTTGCAGTCTCTATGTACAGCTCCATTTTGCCTTTTTCATTTTTTTTCTTTAACCACTTAACATTTCTGCAGTCTGTCTATTCTATGCTGGTTTTTGATCTGGTTCTGACTTTCTTTCCCCAAAACTGCACCAACCAGTCATCTCCTTCATCCAGTATTTGTTACATTACAACTGCAATATATCAGTTATCCATCATACAAAACCCCTACTTGGTGCCAGACCTGTCAAACAATTAATCTTTTTCCTAACACAATAATACTTATGTCAATAAATTTGTTTTTTCAAAACTGCTGTTTTCCTTTACAAACTTTATGGGACTGGTCTTTTACAGCTACTTTCTTTAAGGATCCTGCTTGCCAATGCAAAGCCTAAATTCAGCTTACACATATTCCTGATAACATGAACTCCATAAATTTAAGATGCAATTCCCATTGACATACTTCTATCTTATTAAGTAAAGCTGCTTGCTCAGTGATAATGTAGAGAGACTTTTACTCATGTTCCCAACATTTTATATTATGAAAACAACATCTCTAACTATTTATTATCCACATGCTCTTAAATTCATAGCACATTTCTGTCATGTAGATATGGGCTCCTCATTTGCATTTCTGTGATACATATATAACACACTGTGATATAAAGACATCACTTCTATTTATGATTTACTTTCATTTACAAAACTGCTGGGAAAAGGGTCCTTGGGTTTTTATGCTTCATATAATAAGCAGTACTATACACTCATAAAACCTTGCTTTACTGTGCACATAACTTACAGTTATTATCAAATATTATACCTTTTCTTCAGTAAACCAAACAGCCTGAGAGCTGTATTGCCAGATTTTTACAAATGTGATATACTTTTCACACATAGACAATGTTCCCATGCATGGCATGCATATTACACCTAAAAAATGAAGATGAAAAAAAAATCAACTCTAACCCTACACTACAGATTGCTTACTGCTAATACTAAATTCACAACTGGAAGCAGACACAATCAATTTCTCTATAACACTGTGCATTTTCCGAATGTAAGCATGTTAATGCATATGAAATCAACACTTTGATTTTTTTATCCCACTAAACACAATGTCTTATTTTCCCCTCCCCAACACAACTAATTGCTTTCTATTTCTTCCAACAATACATGAAAGAAAACCCAATGTTTTTTCATTATTTTTTTCATTCCACTTATCATTTGCATTTCTCACTTCTGAGATCAAAAGTTCCTGAAGAGACTGTACAGTACTTCTCCTTGAAGACTAACAGTCTGAGAGCTGTATTTAGTATTTCAATTCCTTTCCACCACACCTTTGTCTGTTGAGTTACCCTTAAAGTAGACTTGATTTTAACAATATCTAAATATCACTGTTTTGCAAATGTATCCCTTAAAAATGTTTCTTATTTGCAAGACAGCATATATTTATCCCAACAAATCTGTCCTACTACTACATTCAAAACACTGTCCCCTACCCACTTGCCACTTATAAACTTAATTATATTAAAAAGGTTCTAGGCACTTAATCAACCATTATTCATTCTCCTGTCCCATTTACAACACTGCTACACTTACATATATTACATACTTCTCAAAATAAAAAAATACACTTTATCATTAAAGGCCTCTGTTCACCGAGTACTATGCCCATGATTAAAATAATTTGAACCCCCCAAAAAAACTTCCCTCACATGAAACTGCATTTTTAACTATAAAGATATTTTAAAAATGTATTTCTAAATGCATTACTAACACTGATGCTTTCAAAGTTTTGAAACATCTATCCATGCAGTGCTGTTACTCACTAGTGTATCTAAAGTGAGCCTGACACATACTTTCTATTATGTGTATTGCTGATTTGTTACACTCACAAACATATTGATAAACATAAACACTGTATCATTTTTCCACACAGTTTATCACAGATAAAGTACCTGTAATAAAGATATCTGAATCTTCATGTTGAGCTGCATAATTAATACATAGTATATGGTTAGGGTTTATTATGAATAGAAAGCAGTGGCTTTCAAAATCTTGTTGTTGGACAGTTCAAAGTTCAAAAAAGATGTTGTACTATCATTCTGACATTACATCGATAGTACAATAACTTTTCTGACTTGCCCTACCACCTGATTGGCTGATTCAGACTGGGGATTCAAAAAACACAGGAGAAAATGGTGGCATCACTTAGCGAGTGGTCAGGCAAGCAGCTCATAAGTACAGTTTGGACACGGACTATATTGTCAGCTCCGTGTGCCCAAACTGTCAGTTTTCAGTGTTTTTCTTTTTTAAGCTCTACTGGCACAGTTACTGATGCCAAAGCAGAGTGGGATTTTCAACGAGGAGTCAGAAGAACTGGTAACTTCTGGGGCAGGACCACCTCAAGGAGGACTGCAATCTTTAGGTGGGGAACTGCAAACAATGACAAAATGCCTAGTTTTGATGTGGGAATGTTGAGGAACCATATACTATATAAAATAGTGGATGGTTAACCATCCACAACAAAAGCCGTGTTTCCATCTCGGGAGTCGATGGCATCATAGAAACCTCTTGAGCTTTGTGCTCGAGGTTTCTGTGACATCATTGACTCCCTCAATGGAAACACATCCTTGTTGTGGATGGTCAACCATCCACTATTCTATATATTTTAAAATACTTCTCAACCACATACAGCTGCACATCACTATCAATCACTTAAGTGCCCCTAAATACCTACTCTTGCCATTTTTTATTTTTATTGTGCTGCTATTTCTCCCTTCACTTTGCATTAATATTACATGATGTCTTTTTCATTCTCTTAAGATGGGCATATTTTTATGTTTTGCTGCACTTCAGTCCCATGGTACTACACCTTCACTGCAAACATCATTCCATGAATTGAGTATCAATGTAACTGGCTTACATTACTGTACTCAGAAAATACATGTGCTCATTGTGGGTGCAGCGTAACAGATGGTGGATAAATTATGCTGCCTTTTGGCAAATAATGCTGATGTGTAGAGAGCAACTGGGAAAAAATAAGTGGAGACAAAAAGAGAGGAACAGTTAGCAAATGATCCAAACCATAACTCTGATCCTTATATTCAGAGATTCAATATTACATAGCTGCCTACTCTACAAAGAAAATATTGTAATACATACTGTAGAACTTGAAATTTTCAGTGTCAAATAACTTTCATTATTTTCACTGAAGCACTGATTTGCATGAAAATAAATTTGCGCTAATTAGCACTTTAAGTATTTTTTTCCATTATGCGAATGTGGTGATTGTGATTTAGCAGTAAAATAAATACATGCAGTTATGGTTGCATTTGTGTTAGCGTTAAATGTAATTTGTGTAAAAAAAACTAGTTCTACAGTAATATTTATGTTAATTTCAGCTTCCATTCCATATATATTATTTAGATTTATCCTCAATATTCTTTATTCCTGACACATTTGCATGCATATATGATCTTTACACAACATAGTTCATTTGGTTGCATACCTTACTCCCCACCTCCCCTCATAATCCTCTGTTGAAACATCATGGTCTGTTGTCATGGGAGTAACTGTGATGTCACAAGCAGGTCCTTATGACTTTAGGGGAGAAACCAACAGGAAAACACTAATTCTTCAGAAGCAAAGATCCTGTTTTCCTGCAGTTTATATAACTACACCATAATGGGGGAAAAGAATATAGAACTAACATGCAATACATCCTGCACTGTGTCTTACTATTATATTTTGTTACATTTCATCAGAACACATCAGCTTGTCTTTATTGTGCTAGTAAATAGTGATGCAGAGACTGTAACAACAACTGAACAAACACATAAGAAATAAGAGTTGTTTGCTGCTAAAAGTGGAATAGGTTAACTAAACCAAATTTAAACAAGGAAAACATAACAACAATGATAGTATAAAACAACACCATTACAAAACTGTGGACAGAACCTAATACAGACATATAGACAGTGCATTGCTTCTATTACATTTTTTGTTTCTATCTCTCTCAGATATTAAAAAGTTAATGTCTCCATTCATTACTACGACACAACTTATTTTGTAACATTGCAAGTGTTATTCCTGCAGAGTTCTACAGCATTACTGTACATAAAGAGAGCTTTAAATATTGCTTCCTTTCTGTATCTTGTACATTTGTAACAATAAGACATATATTAAAGAGGCACTGTCAGCTTTGACCCTTGGTTTTCTTTCATTTTTATTAGTGGGTCTCTAGGCACATACATATCCAAAGGATTCTATAGAATGCCCCTTCAGAAAAGAAAAAGAAATCCATTTACCGTTTGTTTGGAATTTTTCATTTTTGCATTACTGTCGGTCCCCCTGCCCATCAGAAGCAGATCTGAGTTGAGAATGCACCAAGAACACGTGTCCACTAGGAGCACAGTGCCAAAGTGCACATTTTAACATCCATATGGCAACAATCACCAGCAGGGTTCTACCCAGTGATCACCTTCCTCGACTCAAATCCTACCTCCTCCACCAAGACTGGTCCCCTATCTTCAATGCAATCAACATAAACACTGGTCTTGACCCACTTCATAAACATCTTCACTGTGGCCTGTGACATGTATGCTCCTATTAAGAAACGCAAAGTCAAATCACTCAGTAACCCTTGGCTCACAGGTGTCCTCCTCAGGATGCTAAAAACATGAGACCACCTATGGGGGCTGGCCAGAAACTGTGGAAGTCAAAATGACATCCAAAACTACAAACATGCCCACAATGACTGCACCAAAACCATCCAGCAAATGAAGTCTGCCTACTATAAGCATGCCCTGACAAACTCCTGGGGCAATGGTCAAGAATTCTGGAAGAACATAAAGGAACTCACCGGGAATCCACCCAAACCCCCCCATCAATACTCAACATCAACATCAACGGAACCACAACCCTCAACCCAAAAACCATTGCGGATACCTTTAACAAAGCCTTTACTGACCTCAATGCTGTCCTACCTCAGAACTACTTCAAAGATGGTGAGGCCCCTCTGTCTGCAATGAACACTACTCCCCCCAGCTCCCCCTGCTTCTACTTCAAAGCAGTCAAGGCTCACCAAGTATGCAAATATGTTACCAAAGCCCTTGGTAAATCAAGATTCAGTAATGACTCCCTCGATCTCAAAATTCTGTCTCTCACACTTGATGAAGTGCTTAGTCCTCTGACCAGAATTTCAACCTCTCCCTCAGCCTTAGCCAGTTCCCAGACAGATGGAAATCTGCCACTGTCACCCCAATCCATAAAAGTTGTGTCAAAACTGCCCACAATAACTACAGACCTATCTCCCTACTACCCCCACTCTCTAAGGCACTAGAATGCATCATCTCAGACCAGCTCACAGAATACCTGGATATGTACAACATCCTGTGCAAGCAGCAACATGGGTTCCGCAAAGGTCACAGCACCTCCACAGCCCTACTTGAATTCACTGGCACAATCCATAATGCACTTGATTCTGATGAACTACTAGGCTTAATCTACATTGACTTAACTAAAGCCTTCGACACCATCAATCACTGCCTCCTACTTGTCCAGCTTCAGAACACTGGGCTGTCAACTGACACTATTGGCTGATTTAAGAGCTACCTTGAAGAATGGTCCCAAACAGTAAGAATCGCTGATACACTCTTGGACCCTAGACCGGTCCACTCGGGAGTCCCCCAGGGCTCCATTCTGGGACCCCTCTTCTTTAGCCTATTCTTAAACTTACTACCGTACAACTTCCCAGAACAAATAATTCTCTAAGCCGACGATGCTGTGATCCTCACCTCAGACCCTGATCCAATCCAATTACCCAAAATAAACTTCAGTGGGCCTTCTCCTCCATTGAATCCTGGTTCCTAAATCATAAACTGCTTCTCAATAAGAAAAAAAACAAGTCTATGGTCTTCTGCAGCCCCCACAACAAAAACAAACAACTCCACCTCTCCATTGCAACCGAACAAGGAGCCATCCAAGAGCAAACACAATTGTTCAAGTACCTTGGCATCACCCTTGATCTCCACCTCTCATACGCTGTCCATATCAGCAATGTTGCAAAGTCTGCCAATGCAAGGTTAGGCATATTATTCTGACACAGGAAACACCTAACCCCAGAAGCACTGTCAGTGGTCATCCAAAGCTCCATTGTCAGCATCATAGACTATGGTCTTATCACATATGTGTCTGCAACTACCACTGCTCTCAAACATATCGTGACCTCCCTGAATAAGGCCTGTCATCTCATCACTGGCTCACATCACTGTACCCACACGTGTGACCTTTATTCCCAATCTGGACGGCTTCAACTAGACAAACGAATAATATACCAAGCCTGCATCACGGCCAAGAAAATTATAATGAGGCTTGCTCCACCTGGTGTCTGTGCCCTCCTTAAGCCTAGACATAGGAATGTCACTACAAGGAGATCCAATTCCCATCTACTACATATCCCATGATGTCACACAACCCAAGGACAAAGATCATTCGCCTATCGGGCATCCAACTGGCTCAACTCTCTTGGCAGCGACATAGCAACTGCTCCAACACTTGGCCTCTTCAAGTCCAAGCTGCGCCTCTCACTGCTTGTATCCTGAAATTGCCCATCTTAACATTTCTACCATTCCAGCTGCACATGCCCCAGCACCCAGCACTTACAATCAGTCTTTGCACCCCTAGCACCTTACCTGTCATATTCCCTCGACAAGGCCCCCTGGCTGCACTGTCTCCCCCCTCGCCCACCTCCCCCACCATATCTCCACTCCTGCCCCTGCCCCAACCACCTCCCATACTCCCCTACCCCTGCACCACCTACCCCCTCAATCTCCTACTCTCACTTCTCCCCATGGACCCCTCCCTCCCTCCTCCCCTTGTCTTGCTCATAGCTCAAGTCTTTGTATTGGTTATTACATGTCTGTAAGTCAGTGACTATATGTTTGTATCTAAAAATGATGACTGTTGCACACGCTGACATGGAACCTTTGTAAAAGAGCCTCGGCTCAGAGGTATTGTATTCCTAGATTGATATAAATAATAAAAAAAAAAAACATGTAATCCTGCACAACAAATTATAATTTAGTGCTCCTGTCATTTGTAAAGAAAAAACAGCACTCATTGAACAGTATAGCACAGTGGTTTAAGACACTGAGTTGCAAACCCGGAGAACTGGGTTTGAATCCCACAGCCCCCACTTTAACGCTGTGTGACCCTAAGCAAGTCACTTAACTTCTTTGTGTGCCCAGGTCACTCCTGGAAAAAAAGCTTCAGTTTCCTGTGCCTTTCCTGGTTAAACAATTTCCCCCTTCCTTTTACCTACAGACTTTTTTCACCCTGTTGGTGTACAACATATATTACTACATTATTTATTTAACTTAACATCTGTTATTTTAGTGTTTGCAAGTCATGCCTGATCCCTACACATACACACACACACCCCTCATGAAGCAAACAAATGTTAAATGACTTGTTCAGGGTCACACAGTGTGTAAGTGAGGGCTGTGGAATTTTCATACTGGCATTTGCCATGGCCCTGCAAATGTACAATAATGTTTGTGTGCCAAACTCTGCTGATTAATTTTGCTTGGGAAAACATCATCCTTGTTAGATGTCTCTTTTTTTATTTATTTCTCTATTTTGTAACTCAAGAATTTCAGAATGCATGTTGCAGGCAATAAATACTTACTTTTATATGGATAGCCTGCCAACACTGAAAATATTCACACTAAGGATGGAATCTGTTATTGCCTTACTTGGGACTTTCCTTTTTACCAGCCTGAAACATCTGCATGTATTTTGTTATGTGAAATTATTTTTTGGAACAAAATATAGTTTGCAAGTTTGCAAGATGGCAACATGCCATGTTTTTTTTTACTGCAACTGCTGTCCTGTATTTCTGCTGGATTAAGTAAGCACAGTACGTGCATACAAACATGTGAAGAAGCCAGCAGAATTAGTAGTAGTAGTAGTGTGTATATATATATATATATATATATATATATATGTATATAATATATATACTGTATATATATATATATATATATATAATATATACTGTATATATATATATACATATATCTGTGTGTGTGTATGTAAGTGTATTGAAAAAGGGAACTATATATCATTACAAACAGGGCTTGATGTTTTTGCAAATACACCTGGTCTGCATCAGTTTTTTAATTTCCTCAAAAAAATGATCTTTTAGGTAATAATGCCTTTGTAGTAAAACCAATATGTTAGTTGTTCTTTCCCTAAATTCCCTAGCTGAAGTGATACAGATATATTTTTTTCTTGTTCTTTTCATGCTGGCATTTGCAATGGCCCCTGCAAATAAATGATACTGCTTGTGTCAGTAACTATGCTTGTGTATTTGAGAAAAAGCATCACCCTTGTTACATTTTTTAAATTTATTTCATCATTTTGTTTACCCCCATTCCATGGGGCATGAAGCACAGTGCTAATTTTACACACCTGACAGTCCTGTGCTACACCTTTTTGTCAGTAGTTGACCATAATACAAAATATGGCAAGATGCTAAAAATATTCATTTTGACATTGGATGCCTGAAGTAGTTGACCATACTACAATATATGGTAATATGCTAAAAATATTCATTTTGACATTGAATGCCTAACTGAAGAGAAAAGTTTTTTCTTTTATTTTCATAGTTACTGTTTTGGCCAACTACATTTAAAATGCAGGCAAATTGGTTCTTTCTCTTTTTACAATTTGAATACAGCAGTTATCTTTATTGTAAAGACACTATTTTAGGATAAGAAGTTCAGATAATGCAGAAATTCATAAACAACAAAGTAAGGTGATAATTTAGTACAGTATTATTGAAAGGAGAACATTACACTGGTTACAGTGAACACCAGACTTATTTTTATATCACATTATGATGCAGGCAGGTGCAGTACAGGAAGAATCTTTCATCCTGTTATGCCAGCTGAAGTTTTAAAGCAAAAACAGTATTACCAAAATATTCCAAAAGTCACAAGATCTACTTTCTGCTGTTGCCTTAAGATATCTTTTTTGACAAAAACCTTGATGTTCCCTCTGAGGCTGTTCTTGCAACACAGGAAAGGTATAAATGATGAGGTATCTCCTCCATATCTCTTGATGCAAGTTTCCTCCACCCTAGGAACACCTGCCTCCCCCTAGTGGGTGGCACCTGCATAACCTCCTCCTCAAACTTGTCCATCCAGGTGTCCTGGTCATGCCCCTAGGCAAAGTCCTGCCTCCTTTGATGCCTTGCAGGGAGGGAATATGAGCCAGTGGGAAAAAAGTGCTCTCCTGATCCCGTACACACATAGGCAGCGTGGTAATGAGGCTTCAGGAGAGGACACTATTTTTAACACTCTATCATGTTGTTTGGAAGATAATTTATGCAGGGAGTCCTTTTTTCAAATCAACACATCTGCAGGGCTACACCCACTGCAGCTGTAATGAACAGACTAGATGGGCCCTGTGGTTATCATCTGCCATCAGTTTCTATGGTTGTGTAACCCCCCTTTTGGGAGATTACTGAACTATTCACTCCTCCCTGGGATTTTGTGGCCTAATTCAGCCTAGTAGGCAAAAGGGTTAATTCTTCTCAGCACTCGGGTGGAGCCTCCTGCATGTCAGGAGGTCACCAAGGGTGTGTGGGGGATAAAGCCCAGCAGTTAAAGTGGGAGGGGGAGTGCCCATCAGAAGAGTAAATGTCAAGGGAGTGAGAGTGAGTCAGGGCTTGGCAAGGATAATTGCCCACTCCAGCCAATGGCCAGTGGCACTTAGGGGGACACAGAGGAAGAATTGGGAGCTAGTAGCCACAAGCTGCACAGTATCTTGGATCACATCTAAAGTTGAGAGGGGAGCCAGCAGTCACAAGAAACAGAGTGTCCTGGAAGCCTGCACCGATTTGTGTAGGGATACTGAGAGCAAGAATGCAGCAGTGAATGTATTGCCCAGGGAATGAGTTGCTTTGGAGCTCTGCATGACATGTCCTTTTCTTAATTCATGGACAGTTGCTGCCAGTTCTGGGAAAGGATGAAGGGATCATGAAGGAACTCACAAATCCCCAAGCCGAGAGGACTGCATGTTCTGAGGGTGATCCGCTGAGTCAGTACAGAGAGAGAGAGAGATAGAGAGAGAGAGAGATGGGGATTGTTGAGAGGTTGGGGTGCTTGTGAAGAATAATGGGTTGTTAGGCACTGTGAATTGTTTTGGAACATGTGCTGCATTCAAGCTCTTGTGACCATAGCAGTCCCAAGTTAATGCTGCCTTAAAGACTGTGTGACCTCCCTGGTCCAGGTGAAAACTGCTATTATGGCCATACTGGCCATGTGAAAGCTGAATGTGTTTCCAACTAAAATACGCATGCTACCCAGAGCTATATGTGAATATGTTTAATTCATTTGGGATCCCTGTTATTTCTGCAAGTTCTGTGTGGACATTCTGCTATTGAAAGGAACTCTTTAATATGCATTAACCTGTTGTTTTCATCCAGGACCAGTGAGGAAAAGGGACCCTGTGTGTGACATCTGGGCCTGGGTAATATGGCCACTTGGATTGTTTCTGCTGCTGTGGGTGCCCCTTTCCCATGGACGTATTCCATCCATATCCCTAGACACGGAAAGGGAGGGCTACATTTCTATTTATGATAGGTTATGTGATTCAAATGGTTAAGTCACACAGCTGTTCCAGTGTTGCACTAGCGCTGTTGGTTTACAGTGCATGTTTAGATACAAATGAGTGTGGTGGTTGTTGGTCAGAAGGGTAAGGAGATGCAGGCTTGAGGATGAAACAAAACAAAAAACCAAAACAAATGAAATACCTGTGACATCTATTACTATGCACACCATCAAGCTCCGCAGTGATGAACATCACATACATATTCTGTAGGTTACAGTTAGTGATTTCAGAAATATTTATTGTTTATCCAAGCCATCAACCTCCATTCAGTGCATATTGTAAGCTTTATTTGTAAAAGGCTGGGAAATAATTTAAAAGTTTAAGTTGACAAAAAAGTCAAGTAAGTTATCACATTTGGTTAGCTTCACTTTTCAGCATTTCTCTGTATAGGCCTGGTTCCTGGAGAGAGAGAGAGAGAGAGAGAGAGAGGAGGAGAGAGAGAGAGAATGAGAATGAGAATGAGAATGAGAATGGTGCAGCATGGTTGCCCATCCAGTATTCTCTATGTACAGTGCCACACACATAATTGAAAGACAGAGGGCATGATTCTCAAAGCTTGGCACAAGTCATGCCAAAGGAGGTTTGCATCAATTGTCTGTGCACTACGGACTCTGCACCTGATTCTCTATCAGGCAGGGTCCAGGTGGCAAAATCCCATGGCCTGCGGCAACCCTAGCAGGTCGCCCAATAGAGGGCGCACCTGGACAGGGAGTATTAAGCCTGCGGCAATGTGCAGAATTGTGCACAAGCACTAGCTACTCCCTCGCCCTGATCACCCATAATAAAATACAAAGTAACCCTGGTGGTCTAGTGGCCCTCCTCCTTGATCCCTGATGTTGCCTGAAGTATGTATATTTAAATTATGGCCCTGTCCTGGTGGTCTAGTACCCCCCCATCTCCAATGTCATCCAATGTATTAATATTTCAACTGTTCCCTGTCCTGGTAGTCTAGTGGCCCCCCACTCCAGCAGGTAGTGACCACCACCCTATATATCCCCAGTCCTGAAACACAGCTGGTGACTGGCACAGCCCACCTCTTGCCTCTGCGGTAGCTGCTGGCTGAATTGTCACTGGACGCATTACAATACATGCTCGGTGACAGATCAGTCAGCAGCTATCGTGGTGAGGAAGGTGAGCTGTCATCTACAGCTGTGTTTGAGATGGGGAAGTGGTGGTGGGCACTTGCTGCTGAGGTGAGGCAATGCCACCAGGACAAAGATAATTAAAATATTAGTACATCTGGCAACATTGGAAGGGGGCAACTAGACAACCAGAACAGGACCATGATTTAAATATACATATATCAGGCAACATTAGAGATTGTAGAGGGGGGCCACTAGACCACCAGGTCAGGGTATCATTTAAATATTACTACAACCAGCAACATCAGGGATCAGGGAGGAGGTGCCGGTAGACTACAAGGGAGTTTTAAACATTTATATCAGGAGATTGGGCAAGGTTGTGGGGGACCGTAGCACATTGTTGCAATTTGCATAACTCACCCAGAGGGTGAATTTCTAAGTACCCTTAGACCAGCCCAGGCTGGTCTAAGGGTACTTAGAAGATTGTCTTCTGGGTGAGTTTGTGAATACCATTTGGGGTGCTTTGATAGCCTGTGTCTGCCATAAGCACCTAGCACCTTGCTGAAACTCATTTCCTGGTGCACAGGTGGTGCAAGCCCCGATTGGTGCAGGACAGCTGTTGGGGATGCAGGCTGCCTTTGTGAATAGCTCCTGGGGCATCATTTGGCAGAAGGGGCACTTTGTACCAATCATTGGGATGGAAGCTCCTTGTGCCACCCTGGGAGCTTTTTAAATCGAGCCCAGAGAGAGAGAAGTGTAATTTGAGCATCTGCTGGACTAATGGAGTCTCATTACAAACTCAGTTTTGATGAACAGGCAGTGGTGTAGTGCTAAATTTAGAAGTGTAGGGTTTCCATGAACTACGATTTCCCCAACTGCACACAGGTTGGGGGTCTGGGGCCCTAAATGGCCAGAAAAAGCTATCAGATTTTAGATGCATTCTGTTGTATTTTTAGGGTAATTTTGACACTATTTGGCTGCTTTTAAAATCTTCTTTGACTTATTACAATCCACCAATATCATTATCAATATAACTGCTATTTATTTTCTTTAAAAAAAATTGTCAAAACTAAAGCAAAAAATCCCACTCCGGCCTCCCTTCAAACGCCCAACTAGTGTATATACCACTTTTCTTGAGTACAGTCAACTATCACTGCAGCAGGCATTGCACTTGTTACCTTGCAACCTGAACAGCATACTCTTCCCCTTCCCCAACAGTGCACCACACAGTCAGACATACAAGGCAGTGAGAAAGGCACACAAAACACCAGCCTGGATGTGCATGTGTCTGTCACACAGTAGACATTTACGCAGACCATCCATGAATGGAACTGATACACAGGATCCACTGAAGGGTCCCTCAAGGCCCAACATTGACACAGGGGGCCAGATTTTCAAAGGCCATAGTATGATGCAAGGTGCTTGCATCAAACAAATCTGAAGCAAGAGGCATCTTGTGCCAAGGGCTGCGCCAAGTGCTATTTTCAAAGGCAGCCTGCATCATCCAGCAGGCTGCCTGTGCCAAAGTGTGCTAGAGCCTGCCTTGTGCCACAAAAGTGGCTGCAGCATGGCGTTGAGGGCTTACAGCAGGCCCACACTGCTGCAGCCCTCAAATCCCAATTTTCAAAGACCTCCCCAGGATATAAGTGCCAAGTACCCTTAGACCAGCTAAGGGTTGGTCTAATGGTACTTAGACATCTTCTGGGAGGGTCATCCGGTATGTACCACTGTGTGGCCTGCACAATCCATCCCAAAGGGTGATCCATGGTGGACTAGTGGCTCCCCCCTCCCCACCCCAACTGTTAATGTTACAAGCCTTCCTGGTACTCTAGTGGCCCCCCACCCAGTATGTAGTGCCCACAACCCCACACCCACAATCCATACCTTAGATTCGGCAACCGGCACAGCCTTCTGCACACCACCATGGCCGGCCACCAAATGAACTGTCAGAGCACGTACTATATAAAGTACATGCTCTGACAGTTCATTCAGCAGCTGGCCATGGTGGCATGAGGGGGGCTGTACCAATCACCAGATCGGGGTATGGGAGAGGTGAGAGTGGGGAGGTGAGCACTATGTGCTGGCTGGGGGGCCACTAAACCACCAGGGTCCTGGTGCATTTGAGCGTGAGGGTTCTGGAGGCATGGTGATGTGGGGGGGCTCTAGCCAGCACCTTTCCTTGTCTGTGGGTGCCACAGACACCACGCAGCAGTTGTGGCATTCCAGGTGGGTGCTCCATCCATTTTGTGCACTGCCACTTATGCAGCAGGCTCTGGGACTTAGGTGCCGGGACCCTGTGGAATGGAAAATCAGGTGCAGGGTCCTGGACACACCCGCACTCAGCGCAAGTTGCCATTATCGCAGCTTACATCGGGGATTTGAAAATCCGGCCCTGGATGTATACCAGGTCACGACTGCTTTATCTCTATGTAACCTGAACTAAGACAGTTGGAGCAGGGAGGGTAAGTCTCAGCAGGGATAACTGCATGCAATACAGGGAATTTACAGTGACATCACAGCCTACAGACTTGACATGCAGCAACGGTTTTGCAGCCTGTGTTAGACTTCGAACAATGGCATGACTGTAACTGTCACTGCATTACGGCAGGATGGCGTTTTCCATTCATATCCAGTACATAGCAGCCAACCTCCCAAATCCCCATATGTCATACACCAGAACCACAACACCATCAAGCACTCCAGCACAACCCACACATTACAGCCAACCTGCAAGAATGCACAGTCAGCTGTAACAGATGATGACCAAATGCCAAGCACATCCTGTGGCATGTAGACAGCCCAGTCACATGGCAAGGGCAGGGGCTGTGCCAGTGGTAGGCTTCACCCACCCTAAACACCCACTCAGAAGTCATCCCAGACACCAAAGCCAAAAAAAACAATGACCTAATGCTTTATCTGAATGCAGCAAAGACTTTAATGCTGAAGAATTACCATCCACCATCAGATGTGTGTGGACTCCACTTCATGGGTCCCATGCTCGCTCACAGCAGGGGGATGACAGGCTGGTGGCAAAGAGCAATCTGGGGAGAAAGAGAGATCACTCGAGTTGTTGGAATCTGCCCAGCCCAGCCTCTCACCATCAGATAAGGTCATTCAATACAAACAAAATTATTAATACAAAACAGCACATTTACCTCACTGCTCCTTTTATGATAAAGCCAGGCTGGTTATTAATTCATATTGTTTTGTTGGCACTGACCATCTAACTCACTTGGGTCCTGGCAAGTCCTGACTCCTGAACTGTGAGAATTAATCCTTCACAGGCTCACACGGCGTGGCTAGTCAGCTGTTCCCTGTTCACAGTCTGCATATTACCAGCAGTACCTCCAGTCATACAGGTACAGTTGGTTTAGAGGACTTCTGCATTCCCTATATTGTAGATCTATCTTTCACATGAACAAAAAGTACTAACTTAAAGATGAGAACAAAGCTACCACTGCCAGGCTATTAAGTTACTCATCCTTCATGGAGAAGACATTTAAACATGCACTACTGTTTTGCCATATTAAATACAGTAAGACCACTATTCTTCTCTATCCTGGAAAAAATACATCATAAAAGCTGGACCCCACTGAAAATGAGAACCTTTCTCTCACCTGAGCTATCCTGGGTAAATGCATTATAAAAAACGGTTAAAGAAGGACCCCACTGAAAAGAAAAATATGTTGCATCTCTGCTGTACTATCCTGGGTAAATATAGTGTAAAAACGTGGTCAAACAGAACCCCACTGCAAACAAGATATCACAACTCAGCTGGGCTATCATGTGGAAATATAATGAAAAATTGTAACTGCAAGACCCTATCGCAGAATCCTACTGAAAAGCAGACATCACATGTAAGCTGATCTCTCCTGGAAATATGCATTGTAAAAGCATCTAGAGCACCCATCTTGTAGTTGTCTGGTATATTCTTGGTGGTCTAGTGGTCCCTCCAATTAAGTGCATCTGACCCCCTCCTGACTCACCCTCTCAGGCACCTTTCCAGCTCTGGTCACATAATGAAAACTATAGCAATAGTTATAACTGGCACAACCCTCTGCTCACCACCTCATCTGGTTTCCATCTGATGGTCTCTGAGCAGTCGCAAGTATTGTACAAACACTTGATTCTACTCTACTCATGATCACTCACTAACAATCGGACAGTGGCAGGCCAAGGTGATGACTAGATGGCTGTGCAGGTTGCTGTCACTATTTCTGTACTTCAGCTTAGGTAACCTGAGGGGGGATTGTGAGAGGAGGGTACTGAGTGGGAGTATTGCCAGAGAATCAGATATCTTTATGGGGGGGGGAGACCACTAGACTACCAAGAATATTTAAGGCAGCTACAGGGGGGTAGATTGAGAGTGCAGGAACCACTGCACCACCAGAAACATTCAAGACAGATGGAGGACCACTAGACTACCAGAAATATTCAAGACAGCTACAGGAAAGTCAATCAGGGGGTACAGGCAGGACCGGCGTTAGGCACACGTGAAACACAAAGCCTCTTGGAGTGCCAGCACAAACAGGGCACATGAGTCTATGGTTCCCCAGTCCCTGAATGAGTCTGTGTTTTTTTTCCTCTCATGGATCTGAGTGAAAGTTGTCTTTGGGGGGTAAAGACTGCTGCACATCCACTGCCCCAGGACTGGACTTACACATACACGCTGTCACCATGCCCCTCCACCAGCCTCAGAGTTTGCTGCTGCTGAGGGAATGTATGAAAGCATTGCCCCTTTAAGGCACAGCAGGCAGGTGCCACACAGCATTGGCTTGGGGGGGTGGTTGCCATAGAGACAGAGTGAGCAAGAACAAAATACTAGTTTGCATGGTGTTGGCAGCAGCAAGTCCACAGTTTTATGGCTGGCAGAGTCTGTGAGCATGGATCAAGGTGGTAGTGGGGGGTGGATCTTCAGCCAGAGATGAAATGGATGGGGGCCTCCTGCTTGAGATAGAATGGCTGCCTGTCTGTCTCCTACTACACGGTGCAAGGAGTGCTGAAGAAGCATGATGTGAGTGTCCCTGCCCCCTCTACCAGGATTGGAGACCAGGCAGGAATGGAGAATGCAGTGGAAGAGGTTGGCATTTTGCTTTTGTAAAGCAAAACAGTCTTGCTTTAAAAATGTCTTTCTGTGTTACCATATATCAGAAGCCAGCCAGAAGTGGTGATGACTGGCTGTTCCTACTGTTAATAGAATTTTGGGGCTATTGAGAACTGTGATTACAGTATATCATTTTCACACACACACAACTGTGGCATCTAAAAGAATACAGAAGATTTAATGCAAATTGTGATGATGACATACTGTACACTTCATACTCTTTCTTAGAGATGGAGAAACTGTTTGGATAATGCAACCACCCCTCAAACTCACAATCCAGAGTGGATGCAGGATTTTGGTTGAGTGGAGACCACTAGCTGCTCAAATGTGAAAGTTAAAAATGGTGGTGGGAACTGCAAGGGAGGAATGTGCTAGAATGAAGCTCTGCTATTAAAATAACAAGCATTTGTCAATGCCGAATGTTCCTTGCTTGTATGTGCTGTTTAGATATTTGGAAGTGACAGTTTCATGCCTTCCTCCAAAGACATCCACTGTGTCCTTCCATTTAGTATTCACAGAAGAGTGGGAGGGGCAAGGGCCACAGCAGTACAGCAGTTGCCAAGGGGGTGAAGAGGTGGACAATAGTCCATTCAAAGGCAAAAGAGTCCTCCAGGAGCTCACTAAATTGAAGGTAGACAAAGCGACTGAACCAGATGGCATACGCCCAAGGATATTAACAGAACTGCAAAGGGAGATAGCAGTACCTCTGGCAGCCATGTTCACTGAGTCATTCAACGTGAGTGAATTGGAGGAGGCACATGTGGTCCCTCTACACAAGTCCGGAAGCAGGGAGGAGGCAGGGGAACAATAGGCCATTCAGCCTCACCTCAGTAGTGGGGAAGATCATGGAGACATTGCTTAAAGAAAGGATAGTGGGGCATCTAGATGCCACTGAACAGGACCATAGACAACATGGATACACAGTGGGGACATCATGTCAGATAAATCTGGTTGATTTATTTGACTGGGTGACAAGGAAGTGAATCAGGGTGGGGCAGTGGACGCAGCACCTTGATTTCAGCAAAAGCCTTTGACACCATCCCATATAGGAGACTGATAAACTAGCTGGGTAGGCTGGACATGGGGAAGGGTGGTAAACTGGGTTAGAAACTGGCTAACAGACAGGAGGCAGAGTGGTGGCAAATGGTATGCAGTCTAGGAGAGGGGCGACCAGTGGGGTGCTGCAGGATTGGTCCTGGGGCCAGTTCTGTTCAATGTCTTCATTAGTAATATTGCAGAACATCTGAAGGAATTTTTCACCAAATTTTAAACATAGCCATTTAAGACCTCTGCTCATGAACAGTGTCACTGTGATTTTCTTAATTTGTCCCATACATTGATTTCGCACACCGACTGCGCCATTTATGCGTACATGGTAGGAAACCGCGTTTTAGGTGAGATGTGAAAAATGACAGCTATACTACTCATAAGAAGGTGTAGTAAAATGGCAATGTTGAAAATCTGAGTGAAAATATTGAAAATTCGCGAACTTGAGAGTGCGTGGGAACTGTACAATGCAGCTCATAAAACAGTCATTGGGAATTTTTTCACAGATTTTCAACATAGTCATTTAAGACCTTTGCTCATGAACAGTGTCACTGTGATTTTTCTTAATTTATCCCGATACATTGATTTTGCACACGAGCTGTGCCATTTATGCATACATGGTGAGGCTGCATTTTGGGTGAGATGTGAAAAATGACAGCTATACTATTTATGAAGGTGTGGCAAAATGGCAATGTTGGAAATCTGGAGTGAAAATATTGAAAATTCGCGACCTTACGGCGTGCATAGGAACTGCTACATGCGCTCATAAAACAGTCATTTTGGAAATTTTTCACCAAATTTTCAACACAGCCATTTTAACACCTGAGCTCATGAACAGTGTCACTGTGATTTTCTTAATTTGTCCCGTGACATTGATCTTTGCACAACTCGCCATTGTGTGCTGCATGAGGCAGAAACACGGTTTGGGTGAGACGTGAAAAATGGCAGCTGTACTACTCATAAGAAGGTGTGATAAAATGGCAATGTTGGAAATCTGGAGTGAAAATATTGAAATTTAGCGAACTTACAAGCCTGCGTAGGAACTGCTCAACGCACGTTCGTAAAACAGTCATTTTTTGGAATTTTGGCACCAAATTTTCAACATGGGGTTTTTGGGACCCCTTCTCATGAATGATGTCACTGTCATGGCGTTATTCAGGCCTGAAGGGTGATTTTGTGCAGTGACTGGAAATCACGCCGGGTCGAATCTCGCCATGACAATGTACATCGTTCATGAAGAATCTAACCCATATTAAGTGATCATCAAATACCGAGTTATGCAACAAAGTTGAAAACCCCTATCAGCCCATTATACAGCTTACTGGCATTTCCTCAGTTTGCAGTCGGCTTTGAAGAGTGCAGGCGTGTTCCGATCCACGAAGATCGTCGTGCCAGGTTGGAGGTAAGTATGGGGTGAGGGGTGTGGGAGGCTGGGTGCACAGTGGGTAGGTGCGGGTAGTGGGAGGGGTTGGGAGATGCGCCGCCCAGGACCGTTTAGTGTTTACAGGTTTTTTTAAAATGACTACGTGGGACATTTGCCACGCTGAGGTGGAGCTCCCAGCGTGGCACAAGGGGAGGTGGCGTTCAGCCGATGGGGATTGGGCACCCGTCAGCCAAAGGATAGCGCCGCGCTGGCGTGGGCTCCCAGCGTGGCACTTACTACTGGGGGATGCAGCTCAGCCGACAGGGATTGGGCACCCATTGGCTCTACAGTGCATCCGAGGAGGCGGGGTGCACCGCGCTGTGGGTGTCTGGTGGGGTGGAGCTGTGCGTGAGCAGCAATATCTTATCGGTGCTCACTGAAGCGTAGCTTCCCCTTTCAACTGTATGCCACTGCATTTTGGAGCGTGTCATAGACAGCTCCAAAATGCATTGGCTTACAGGGGCCGCGCCTGCCAACACACTGACTGAATTGGAGGAGGAGGTGACACACCTCCGAAATCTCCGATGATGGCACTATGTTTCTTGCACATGAGTGCAAGCAACATAAAAAGCATTACTCTGTTCTAGGAAAGTGGTAGGAATGCTTTATTGTTGTGTGAGCAGGGAAAAAATCAGAAAAATGAATGTAATGAATTTTAAAGAAAATTCAGCCCTCCATTGCATTAACCTGCTCTAAATATGATGTAAAGAGGCAAACTATTGTTAGTGTAACCCAGTAACCACTAATGATATTTAAATGTAATTTGTTTAGCTTGGTTAGCCAAGCTGAGGTACAACATCTCATTTTCAGTGGGGCCCTGGATAGGTCCATTGTTATAGCTTAGTGAACTGAAGAACTAATTGGTTAAGTGACTTGCTGAGGGTCACACAGCAAGGAAGTAGTTATGCTACAATTTGAACTGTGGTCTCCTTGTTCTGAAACGTGTGCTCTAGATTTTATTTTCAGCACAAAAAATCAGGACCCTGTGGGGATTTTCTCACCATTCCCAGCACTGGATAAAAATGGATAGCGGTAGTGTTTTACCTCTACGTCACTTGTTCAAAACTGATCCAAGTTGTGACATCAATGCATAATGCATGACAACTGCTTTAAATTGCACTGTTCCACTTTGATATGGCACACTGAAAGAGGAAGAAAGAAATAGAGGGTGTATGAAGTCTGCCAGTCACACAGTTCTTTTTTTATGCATAAAGCGTTAAGTAATATTGCACTACAGAATAAATGCTAATTCAGCTTTCATATTTTAGTTTTTTTTATTTCTGTTTTTTATTAGCTTTAAGAATGTTACAGGTTGTTTTCTATACAAGGCACAGCTCTTGCAGGACTTTATTATACCCAAGCCCTACAAGTTGGTTGATGCTCATCCATACCTAAAAATATTGAGTTAGTTATAATCTGGTGGTGCTTTTTTTGTCAAACCTTTTATTTTCAGTAGACACTTTGTTTCTCAGTTGTACCCTGTGTTATTCATCAGTCTCTGACTTGACCAGTCATGTCATATGAACATACAAACATACGGAATTTGCCAGCAGATAAAGGTCTAGAGGTCTATCAAGTCTGCTCGAATGTGCAGCTAGCACCCCTTATTCTGCAGCTGCCCCTCCCTTCCACCATTCCCCTTCATTGACCCCCCCTTGTCCTGTCCCATCCCCTTTTGAAGCAGTCCACTGTTTTACAGGATACCACTTCTGCAGGTAATGCATTCCTCCCAGCCACCACCCTCTCTGTAAAAAAGTGTCTCCTCATCTCCCTCCTGAACCTTCTTCCCTCCAGTATAATATCATGGTCCCTGGTGTACCTCCCCTCCCTTAAACTGAACAGCCCCTCTGTACCTGTCTTGTTTATTTCTTTCATGTACTTAAAGGTTTCAATCATGTCCCCCCGTTCCTCCTCTCCCCCAGTTAATACATGTTCAACTCCCTCAGCCTCCTCTCATATGATAAGTCCCCCAGCCCCTTGATCATCTTTGTGACCCTGTGTTGCACCCCCTCCAGTAACTTAATGTCCCTCTTCAGATATGGGCACCAGTACTGCACATGATACTCCAGGTGCAGTCTAACTAATGACCTGTACAGTGGCAGAATCACCTCCTCCTTCCTTGAGGAAATACCCCTTGCAATACAATCCAGCATTTTGTTGGCCTTTGCAGCTGCCTTCCTACATTGTGCTGAGTTGTTCATTGACCCTGTAATGAGCACCCCCAGATCCTTCTCCTCCTCTGTCTGGGCTAGCTGCACTCCCCCAAGCTGGTAACTCCTCCTTGGGTTCTTCATCCCAAAATGCAGCACCATGCACTTTTTGGCATTAATCCTCAGTTGCCAGGTGTCTGACCAGGTTTAAAGCTTTGCCAGATCATCCTGTGTCCACTGCCATCCCCCTAGGTCATCCTCCACAGCTCCTACCTTGGTATCATCAGCAAACAGACTGATCTTGCTCTTGCTGTCCAATGATATGTCTGCAATGAATATCCCAAACAACACTGGCCCCAACACCGAGCCCTGTGGAACACCGCTCATCACTATCCATCAGTGTGAGAGCTCCCCACCCACCACCACCCTCTGTTGCCTTCTCTGAAGCCATTTTCCTACCCATCTCACCAGCTTTGCACCTGCCCCTGTGCCTACTAACTTACTTCCAGGCCTTTCATGTGGCACCGAGTCGAATGCCTTACTGAAGTCCAGATACAGGACATCCACTGCATGGCCCCTGTCCAGTTGCCTAGTTACCCAGTCATAGAACTCGACCAGGTTGGCTTGGCAAGATCTGCCCTGTATGAAACCATGCTGTCTGCTGTCCTGTAGTCCTTTGGCCTCTAGGAGGGCCACCAGCCCTCCTTCAGGATAGTCTCCAGTATCTTACCCATGATGGATGTGAGGCTTACTGGTCTGTAGTTTCCCAGTTCATCCTTGGGGCCACTCTTGTAGAGGGGCACCACATGAGCCATCCTCCAGTCCTGAGGTACACACCCCAAATTAGTGAGGCATTAAATAGGTCTGCCAAAGGTCCTGCAAGGACCTCTGCCAGCTCCTTCAGTATCCTGGGGTGGATGCCATCTGGGCCTGGCACCTTTTCCACCCTCAGTGCCTTCAAACCCTCCTGAACTCTGCCCTCCATGATTTCCATATTTGTCACCCCCCCGTTTCTGCCATTTCTCCCCCTTTGACATCACACCCTCTTCTCTTTAGTAAATACTGAGCAGAAGTACTCATTTAGTGCTTCTGCCTTATCACACCCTGCTTCCACCCAACCCCCCTCCTTCCTAATCCTTACTATGTGGTCCTTACAGCTCCTTTTCTCCCTGATGTACCTAAAGAAGTCTTTCTCCCCCTTCTTAATGCATTGTGCCAGCCTGAGTTCCATAGATGCCTTGGCTCCCCTTACTGCCCTTGTCACCTCCTTTGATTCCATCAAGTACTCCTCCCTGTCATCCCCTCAAGTCAAGTCAAGTCATGTCAAGTCAATCTGTACATATCCTTGTGTCATGTTTTAGCCACTGGGCTAATAGACACATAGTCAGTGATGGCATTTAATCAACCTGTTATTTCAGAGTGCATTGTAGTACTATAATTATTTATTTTTACTGACAAGACAAGAGGGCGAAGGTGCAAGCCACAACAGGTAAATAGGCCAGGGTCGGATCAGGTGGTGCTGCCCATGCTCAAACTACTAATGGAATATGGCTAAGCAAATTAAATTTTGTGGTCTGTGTGTGTGTGTGTATACTGTGTATTCAAATATAATATAGTCAAACACTGACTGTTATTGTGCAGAAATATGTCTGGAGAAGAAATCTGGGAACCAATTCCTCTCTGCAACAGGGAGAGAGAGTTACATATGTCTGAGTCAATCAAAAGTGACTGGCCAGTTCTGGGTGATCAGTGCAAACAACAGCAACTCAGCCCCATAGGAGCAAGAAGAGAATGGCACTGGCAATAAAAACAGACCCTTTCTGCTATGGGTGATGCAGCGGGGAAGGGCTGAGGATGCCAGGGAGGGGAGCTACAGTGCAGCTTGGTGTGCTCTGGGAGGACTGGGGGCCATGTACTTGGGCAGGTGGCTAGGCTATGGCGAGGTTAGTTGGAGCAACATACCTGACTGTGGGAACTCTGGGGAGGGGACTAGGGTGCAACTTTCTGGGCATGGGGAGGAGGTAACAGGAAAGAAAATTCCTGTTTCAAATGACCCCCAAAATGTACCAACATGCAACAGAATGCACCAAATTTAAACAAAATTTCTTAGGGCATAGGTGGTCCCCAGAACCCTAGATTATAGTTTACATTTTTGATCCTTTTATAGCCTCCCCATCTACATTACTGCTGAGGGCACCACAAGTCTTTTCACTTGGGGTGCCATCAAGCCTAACACCAGCCCTGGGTTCAGGCACCAATAGAGCACCAGGAATATTTGAGACATTTATAGGACAGGCAAATAAGAGGGTAGGGGGACCACTAGACCACACAGATTATGTCAGACAGCTACAGAATTAGGGGGAGGCATGCACACATGTTAATGGGCCCATAATGGGCATGAAAATGGAGCATACTGCCTGCCATGCCCAAATGGGTCATTAGCATGTTATGGCTAAATATAGCCCACAGGAGCCTTGCTATTATCCAGTTTGATCTGTGATACCTTCATTGCCTCCTGTCAGCCATATTCAGTCTGGGCTTCTTTTGGCAAAGTGAATAGTCACAATGCACTGTACCAACATAGCCCCATATTTAGACAGTTTGCATACTCCAATTGCAGAGAGCTAATTGTTGAATATTGCCCTCCATGCAGGTTGTGCACGAACTGCCACAGACCACATTTGGCCAGCTCTGAATATGGGGGCTTATACACCTTAGCCCAGTGGAACCCAAAGTTCATGAAACAGTGGCTCATAGGAGTAAGAAAGGCTTGCCTATTAGCCTCAAGATATGGTTGTTCTAACTTGTAACAGTATGAAAGCAAACATGTTTGGCACTGACTTATGCTTGTTTGGGCAGTAAAACATAAATAGCATTACCATGTCAGCCAAATGCTTCATTGAATACAAACAAAAAATATATCACACAAGTAGCTATGTAGGAGACAATATTTTATTTATTACAGTCTTGGAAATACCTTTGAGCCAGTGGCTTTTTACAGAGATTCATCATCATAAACAATAAACAGAGGAGAACAAGATACAAACTGTTGACAATGGTGGATCAGTAATTACAAATAGTGAAGTAACCAAAGTCAAGTGGTCTTATACAAACTTTTTGCAGAAACGTTATCCAGCCAGATATCTTCCAGAGAACAGTTCTTTTGACAAAGTGTTAATACGAGTTAGGCCACAAGGAGTAGTCCTAGAGCTCAGCAAGTGCTGGCTGGGAACAGCCAAAATAGGAGGTTCAGGTGGGTCCATCTAAATGAGCTGTGAGAGAAAGTAATATGGCAAGCCAAAGCAGAGCAGAGCAGTGCATTCAACTTCAGGGTCTGTCATATCACAAGTGCATAATTAGGTACCACCATAGGGCAGGTATCAGGAAAGTGTAATCCCAGTTTAATGTCATAGTTACTCTATCTTACTGTTTACATGTTTGATTATAGTACTAAATAGAGGAGAATCTGGATAAAAGAAAACCAAACTGAAGCCTCCCCCTTTGCAACCCCTCACCCACCACCACTTTTGGAACTTACAGTACCTTGCAAGTCAAAGAAGAAAGATAGCCATCAGACACATGCACAAATAAAACTACCACTTTATAACCAATCAAGCAGTATTTACAGATAAACTCCTTACAAATGCAAATAAAGTGTAGCCACTCACATTTTTCTACAGGATTTTCAATACAAAAATTGGACAGAGGGTTACATGTTCTTTCTTACCTTAGTAGGGAGTTTAACTTTAACTTAGCAAACAAAGACATTTACTATAAAAAGAGACTGCTTGTTTTACTTAATTGGAGAATCATCACAATCTCTGTCTGCCTGTCCCAGCCCAGTGACCCCACTGCCACAAGCTGAAACCTGATCCCAAATCACCTTGTGATCCAATAAAGTCCGTGAAGCAATTCAGCAGAAGAGCTATAAAACAAAGTTCATTTACACCTCTGCTTCAAAGACTGTTCGATTGCTGATTTACTTTTTTTGCAAGTAACTTAATTTTAGAAAATACAAAACACATATCAACAATATCATACAAAAACCAACACTTGCTTGGATCATAAGATCATATACCCTGTATTTAACAGAACTAAAACATTTATATAAGCCCAAAAAAAGAAGTTATACATAAAGCAAAACATCCCTCCCCCCACCCACCCAACCAGCAGCAGCCAAACAACCCACCCTAGCATAACAATAGTTAGCAATGTGCCACAACCAAAGGGTCCTCCCCAAGACCTTGCATAAATGTAAGTGCACATAAGAAGGCACAGCTCTGGAGTAACTGATCAAGAAAATATTGTATAACGAAGGGAAGGAGTCATGTGAAAATGCGTTACAAGAAAAAAACTAACATAATAAACCAGGGAGAGGGGAAGGGAAAAAAAGGAGGGGAGAGGACAACTCGTCCCCTAGGACTACCTAACCTTTAAAATTTCCCCCTCAATCCCTTGAACACAGAAGTCCTCTATAAGAAGAAAAAAGACGGAGGCAGCCGGGGATTAAATTAATAGCTGACTGTGTCTTTAAGAATTGAATAAAAGCCACCCCAACACTTCTGGAACTATTCATTGGCATGAAACAAACCGGCTACACATCTTTCGGCATTTAAGGCAGTAAGAAATTCTGCCCACCATTCCTTAATTGAAGGTTCCCAGTCATCTTTCCAGTGCCTTAATATTACCAGCTTAGTGACCATAGCAACCAAAGCTACTTGCACTTTTTTGCGAAAATGTAGGGATCTGTGAGTACATACCTAACAAGCATGTATCTTCATTAAGAAATCCAGCAATATTAAGATAGGGCATCACCCATTGTTTAATTAGTTTGAGAATTTTGGGACACGCCCATAGTTTATGGCATAGAGTAGCAAAGTCAGAACCACAATCCCCACATTTGGGTGAAGATAACCTTTTGATCTGAAATAGTTTAGCGGGCTTATAGCATAGATTGTGAAGAATATTAAACTGGATGCCCCTCAGACGATCCTGTTTAATTAGAGCATAGTTACCTGTCCAAATCTTCTCCCAAGTTTGGGTCAAGAAATCTTTATTATGATAACTTTTCCAATAATGAGCTATAGGAGTAACCTTGGTCAAAGTATGAGACAAATTCCTTTTATATAGTTTAGCTATTACCTTCCGCCCCTTAGATGCTGTCCAAAGATCATTTAACATTTGTCCTGCTCCATCTGACCACGGGGTTTCCCCAAAAATTGGTGAATACACTGACGTAATTGAATCAGTCGGAAACCAGTTCTTTTGAGTCACTCCAAATTTTGCTTGTAAGGCAGGGATAGAAAGGAGTGAATTGCCTAAGATAAATTCTGATAAGTATAACTTGTTAAGAAACTTACTGAAAAAAGATTGGATAGGTTTCTTATCTATTTTCAAATTGGGGTTGTTTAATAAAGGTTGTTTTAAATCTTTTAAATTAGATATTTGAAGCAACGAACAAAGTTGCTGTAAAGCTCTCATGTCCCAACCAAGGGGAGAGTTCTTTAGTTTACACTGGACACTAGGCCATGGGACATATAAGAGAGCTTCTAGGTCTGACAAGATTTTGCCTGTTGCCAGTCTAGAAACAGCCGAAGGGGCTGTCTGATGTAGAGGCCGTATTTGAAAGCCAATCCAAAAATCTGCTAGCATGGATTGCTAAATAATAGATGTTGAAATCAGGTAGTTGGAATCCCCCCAACATTCTAGGACGAGTAAGTTTTACATAAGCCCTACGAGAAGCTTTACCTTTCCAAAGAAAATCAGAACAAAGCCTATGAAGGGGCAAAAAAAAGGACTTGGGGAGGCAAAGGTTAAGATTACACAAGGGTAAAAAGAATTTGGGCAAAATTGACATTTTAAGAATATTAGCTCGGCCCCAAAAGGATAGTGGTAACTTACTCCATCTCGCCAGATCCTTCTTCGTGGATTTTACCAATGGGGCTAAGTTGAGGTCTTTAAGATTAGCTAAATCTTTAGATACTTTAATACCGAAGTAAGTTAAATATTCTTTTTCCCATTGTAGGCCCATATTTATAACCCATTCTTTCGTTAGAAGAGAAGATAAAGAATAAACCATAGTTTTATCTTTGTTAAGCTTATAACCTGAAAAAGCACTAAATTGAGAAATAATTTGTAAAGCTCGAGGGAGGAATTGCCTACTGTTCGAGATATGAAAAAGCAAATCATCAGCAAAAAGGGATAACTTACACTCAACATCTCCCAAATAAGTGCCCATTATATCTTTATCCAATTTTAAAACTTTAGCTAAAGGCTCTATATAAAGGTTGAATAAATAAGGAGAGAGGGGGCAACCCTGGCGGGTGCCTCGACGTAACAGAAAAGTGTCTAAGATAAGGTTATTACACTGGAGCCTTGCTGATGGGCAAGAGTATAAAACTCGTATATAATTGATAAAAGGCTGAGGGATACCAAACTTTTGCAAGGCTGCAAACATATAATGCCATTCCACTCTATCGAAGGCTTTTTCTGCATCCAGAGACACCAATGCCGCTTCCAGCTCTGGGGCCCTGGATGCAGAAATTAAATTGAAAAATTTTCTAAAATGGTCTGCGGAGGCACATCCTGCCACAAACCCTGCCTGCTTGGAACTTAATAGATATTTCCATACACTCTCCAGCCTATTAGGCAGAATTTTAGCGTATATTTTGATATCCGTATTTAAAAGTGAAATAGGTCTATAGTTACTGATCATTGAAGGGTCTTTCCCTGGTTTGGGTAAAAGGATTATTCTCGCCTCAAACAGTGATTGATCTAGATCGGGATGGGAGCTCCAATAACCATATAACTGAAGTAATAGGGGTATTAAGTATTTTTTAAAAGTTTTATAAAATAAGCCTGTAAACCCATCTGGACCCGGTGCCTTATCTGGTTTTAAAGAATTAATAACTGCCGAGACTTCTTCCCCAGTAATTGGAGTTACGAAAAAGTTTTGGCTGTCCTGGGGCAAAGATGGAAGATCTGCTCTCTCTAAGAAGGCCCACATCTGTTCACCATAATCCTTAGACACCGGATCTGGAGAATATACATTTTTGTAATAATCCCGAAATAAAGTTAAGATCTCTAAAGAACTGGTCACTAAAGCTTCTGATTGAGGATGTCTTAGGGCTGCAATCTATTTGGAAGTGGCATGTTGTTTTAATTGCCAAGCAAGTAATTTACCCGCTTTGCTCCCCTGTCCAATGTAGATGGCCTTTAATAGAGAAGCAGACCTCTCCACTTTCTCAAGTAGAATACTGGCATAATGTGCCTGCCCGCAGCCTTGAGAGTTCTTGGTCTTCTAAGGGTAAAAGCTGATCTACCCCCTTATTTTCCAGACTTTTAATTCTGTCCAAACAGCTATTCAATTGACTGATTTTCTTTTTCTTCTGAATTGTGGCAATGCGTATTAATTCACCTCTCCAAGTTGCCTTTAGAGCTGCCCAGACTCGATCTACAGCAGGAATCGAATACTAGTTAGTCTTAATGGAGTTTTGCAAAAAGTTTTGAAATTTTAGGATAATTGTATTATCTTTTAGAAGAGTATTATTTAAAGACCATGTATGCGATCGAATAGAAATATTAGGCAATTCACATTGAATTAGGATTGGAGAATGATCCGAAATTACCCGAGCTAAAATTTTAGCATCAACCATACTGGACATTAACTGATGACTAACCAAAAAATAATCAATTCGGGAGTAGCTTTTATGAACTGGAGAAAAAAGGTAAACTCCTTGTTTAGCGGATTCAATATTCTCCATGGGTCCAAAAGGCCCAAGGAGAGGATAAATTCAGATAGAGCTTTTTGCACAGAAGATGGACCTACTCCCTTTTGGTAGGTACTGTCTAAATCATTATCTTGAACCAGGTTCCAATCTCCTCCAATTAACATAGGTAATGCGGGAAAGGAGCTAATACCATCGCTAAGTGAATAAAGAAAGAAGGGGTTTCTGCATTAGGACCGTAAACTGAACCCAACACTATATCAAAGCTGCCTAGTTTGCCAATTACAAAAATATACCTCACCTCAGGATCAGAGATAAAATCTGTCAGGGTAAACTGGATCTTCTTTGCTAAAAGAAAAGCCACACCATGTTTACTGGTGCTAAAACCTGCTACGAAGACTTGGCCTACCCAGCTCTTTTTGAAAAAATGTAGCTGCTTTGGAAGCATATGTGTCTCCTGCAGAAACACTATTGAAGGGTCCTATTTGGCAAGATGGTTTAAAATAATATATTTTTCTTGTTGTCTTTCCCTGCCTTATGTTCCAAGAAACAATGTTTAACACATTAAGCATACAAAAATCTGACTTGTGTCATATATGTGGCATTAAGTGAAGGGTTGCACCGTTGCCATCCCCCCCAGAAACACAAAATAAAATATCCCAATAATTGGTTTGCTACTCCCTGAATATAAACTAGTCCCAAAAAATTTTAAATTATCCATCAGTCTACTCTCCCAGGCCCTAGGCCTTCTCCTAATCAAACGGCCCATGGTACTCGCAGGGAGTGAGCTCCACATCCCACCTCCCCACCCACAGCAAAGGACCAACCAGAAAAAACTGGCAAAATAACCTCCTCCTAACACCTATAGATAATCCCCCTATAATAATAGACTGCTGAGTCTCTTTAGCGCTTTTGTACAGACCTACTAAACAAAACGAGAGTCTCCAGAAAAAGCAGTGAGAAAGGGAAGAAACCCAAATGCAGTCAGCGCACCTTACATTGTTTAACCCAGCTTATTCTAGGCAGAATTATGCCTTTGCCAACCCGCTAATAAAACAGTAACTGGGCCAAAATTCAAAACTTATTAGTTTCTAATCTACCAGATTACTCCCAGGGTTGCAGCAGCTGCTAAACCACATAACAACTTGCTTAGCACTCACTAAACCTACAAAACAACCTTTTTCTAGGTTATGGAGTACTTTCTCTGAAAGCTGACTTAGTCATGGTTCAGCTCCAAGGAACAACCAGAATGGGACACAAACGAGTAGAGTATTAAGCCAAAGAAAAATCCATGGAGCTAAACCAAACAAAACTCCACCCGAGAAACAGTCCATGTTTTCATTCATTGCCCTATATGCTAGAGGGCAAGATATTCATATATTCCCTCCACTTTAACCAGAGAGACAAGCCCTACCAAGAACCAAATTAAGCAGCTAGATTTGCCAACATGGTTTCCGGCCCAGTCACATTACCACCTCTGCACTTACACAACTTACAAATGACATCAGAAATAATATGGATCGTGGCCTACTCACTGGGGCCATCTTTATCGACCTGTCTAAAGCCTTCGACATGGTACACCATCCTCTCATGCTAAAGAAACTCCAATCCATTGGAACATCTGACCAAGCCCTCTCCTGGTTCCATAGCTATCTTGACAATCGGACTCAGGCAGTAGCATTTCACAAGGCCCTTTCCTCCCCCCTAAACATCTCCTGTGGAGTTCCCCAAGGATCCACTCTTGGACCTCTACTCTTCTCCTCTTCCTAAATGATATTCCCACCATGTCCCGCATAGCTGCACTCTTATGTATGCAGATGACCTTGTTCTCTACTCTGGGTCAAAATCGGTTGCTGCCATCAACTCCACTCTCACTAATGACTCCAATTCCTGCAGACCTGGCTCTCTAGCAACCACCAAGTCCTGAACCTAGAAAAACCTGTGCTATGCTATTCGGATCCTCTAAGAAACTGTCTGCCCCTGCGAACAGGCTCCGGGTTCAATGCCTTGATGGCTCCCTCATCTTAAACACTGAGTCCTTCAAGTACCTTGGGGGTCACTTTGGATCCCACACTTGACCTGTCTCAACATGTCAATATGGTGTGCCATGCCGTCAATGCTAAAATTGGTGGAGCTTATCGTGTGTGCCACTCCCTCACTCCTTCCGCTAGACTTTCTGTTGCGAGAGGTATTCTCTTACCCCAGCTCCAATATGCTCTGCCCCTCCTCTTTGCTGCAAACTCTGCTACACTCCACAAATGGGACACTGTCTACAACAACATCTGTAGATTCACCTTAACTGCCCCATGTCTTACCCATCATTGTCTCCTTTATGCTGGCTTAAATTGGCTGTCACCTAAGGATATTTGAGCCTACTCCCTGGGCTGCTTTATTGACTCCCTGTCTTGACCTCCCTGCCCTGTCTATCTTGCCAACCTCCTGACTCCTACCTCACACACCCGTACCCTCAGGTTTTCCTCTGTCCCCATGCTCTCCACTAGACCTTGCATGACAAAAATGGGTGAACAGGCATTTGCACATTTTGCTCCCAAATTCTGGAACTCACTCCCCCTTATGGTGAAAACTTCAGCCTCCCATCGAGAATTCAAAAACTCGCTGTTCATCCACCTTCTAGCTTCTGGCCAATGCAAATGCTCTTAATTTGCTTTGTCCCACTGCAGGCTGTCGGGTCTGACCCTGAGTACTACACTAATGTTCTCCCATGCAATATGCTTGTCTAGGTGGCTATGAACCTTGATGTCTTTACCGTCCTCAGCTGTCTTATGGTTACCCTAATTGCTTTATTTTACATCCTTATTATGATCTATGCCTAAAATGTACCCTTATGTAACTATTACTGTGCTACCCAATGTATATCTTGTTTTGCTCCTGTACACCTATATTATGTCTGTGCATTTCTGCATATTGTAACCAATGTCCTGTGCTCTCCCGGGTCGTGCCTGAAAATAGGCAGGTCTGTTGCCTAGCGCACTTACCCGGTTGCCAAAAGCTAATAAATAAAATAAATAATGAAATAACCAGAAAGCCATGAAAAACAGCTTGAGTCAACTGCCCAGTCACCGTAACTTATGAGCAGTGATATAGTGCCAGATATAATCTGGTATAGCAGCTCTCGCCTTTCCAATACATGGCAGTCGGAAAGAAAAAAGAACTGTTGAGAAATATTACACCAATAATCAGGTATCACTACTGACTCAAGAAAATACTATCTATGTAACAAGAGCGCCAAGATATTGCTTGTAGTACAATATTGGAAGGGCGGTCCATCAGAGCATAATTAAATAGCTCAGGAGTGCAGCATCCTTATAGAAAGTTCTCTATACAAGTTCTGAAGATCTCATAACTGGGTTAGAACACCCTCATTTAGGAAATAGATCGGGATAACTCTTCTTCAGAATTTTGACAGCCTCCTCCATGGTGTCAAAGTGCTTTGTTCCTTCCTTTGAAGACACCTCCAGATGGGCTGGATACAGCGTTCGATGCTTTATGCCTGCAGCCTACAACTTTGTAGTGATAGGACGAAAAGCAGCTCTGAGCTGGCGAGTTTTGAGAGTCAAATCAGGAACTATTCTCAATTTTTTCCCTTCCCATAAAATAGCTGATAATTTTCTGGCTTCTCTAATAATAAACTCCCGATCCAGATAATTCAGTAGTTTAAAAATTATGGGTCTTGGCGGGTCAGAAGCAGCAGGTTTTGCCCTCAAGGATCAATGGGCTTTCTCTATAATAAACTCTGGGCCATTCGGGTAAGGACCCACCATTTTCCTCAAAAAATGCTGTAAGAACTGAATTGTATTTGGGCTCTCATCCCCTTCTGGCAGCCCAATCAAAATCAGATTGTTTCTCCAGTTTCTCCCCTCTAAATCTTTGAGGCAGTCTTCTAGTTTGGATAAAGACTTTTTGGCTTCCACAATCTCTGGTTCCAGTTTTTCTTGTTTCCTTTCTACTGAGGCAATTCTGGCTTCTGTATCTGTTACCCTATGAGCTAGCTGAGTAAGTGCAGGCTTGAAATTGGCCACCTCTTCAATTAGCTTCATCAGCGCTTCTTTAATTGTTGCTAATTCCGCATATACATGAGAGGGTGAAAGCTCTTCCGAGGGGCTCTGGGGAGGGGAGCTATGAGGAGGGCACTTGGCTTCTAGCTCCTGTGTGGCCTCCTCTCACTCCGGTAACAAAGACATGTCACAAATATATTTTCTTGCCACAATCGACACCACGTATAAATCACGAGCCTCTTAATGTCCAAAATAACAAAAGCAGTTGAAATAAGTAGAGATTATTTACTATCGGGAGGTGGAAAAAGCGGAGCTCGGACAAACATGTCTTATCCCCTGCACAGCATTACGTGACTCTCGATTGTTGATTTAAGACTGCTGCCTGGAGAACTACATAAAATAATGCACCCTTGCCAACAGGGCAGTGTTTAGATTAAAAATATGTAAAAAGAGGGTTTAGGTGCCCTTTAAGACTAAAACAAGCTTCCTGTGCTGTTTACACTGAGCATGTCCACTGATTTTAATTTAAGCTGGCATCACTAAAAATACCACCAACTGCTTAATCTGGTTCAATTTCAGTTACTTACCATCTGTATCCCCCCCCCCAGTCACCCCTGAAAAAGGGACTTCTAGGCCCAGTGGGCTTACCGGGTCAACAAAATGTAATAAATAAATAATGAGAATGCTAAATGTAGGAAATGGACTCTTTTTCTCCCACCCCCACCCCCAGCATAGTGATTTCAGGTAGTGGAGGGATTGTATTTCATGTCCAAAATGTGCTTCTGTGGGAGTCTGAAGTGCCCTTTTTTCCAAGAAACAGCAAGACGTCTGCAGGGCTCTGCCCACTGCAGCTGTAAAAAGGGGAGTAACATGCTGAATGGTAAATAAATCTGGAAGGTGATATGAAGAGGAAATAAGATTCTTGATGTACACTGAAAACCATGACTGGGACATGACCATAGCATGCTATACTCTGTTTAGGAAGGACAGAATGGCAATGAAAGGAGGGAGTATGGTTCTTTTCCTCTTTTGGAGAGTGTGTGGATTACTTATTTATGCATACCATTCCTAATCCTCTTCCTTAACATCTGTTGGTGATAGCATTACAAATGCCAGTTTGCATTGGCCAGACCAGGCAGGTTTGCAAGTATTAGTGGGCACTGTGTCCCAGATTCAGAGAGGTAGGAAGGAAGAGTTAATTAGCGTCCCTCCTCAATCACACACTGAACTGAACATGAACAGGATGATGCACAACACACCACATTAAGTCCAGACTGACCCACTGAGAAATACAGATGCAGAGAGCAATGCAAAAGTAGGGAACAGTGCCACAAAAATGTGCATGTGCAGTCAAGTTCAATGAGCCACAGAAAGGGGAGTCAACCAGCTCCCCTCCTCAGTTGCACATGGAGCTAAGCCTAGAACTAGATTATACTCAAAGCCCCTTATCCCCCTCAAAAAAGTATGAATTGGAAGGTCATTTACAGTGAGATGAGATGAGAAGGAGGGGAGTCATGACTGTCTTACTTGATAACATGCCCACCAGTCCAGGAACAGATTAGCCCCCACACAAAAAAAATACACCTCAGTGAGTTAAGCTTGACCCATCAACAGTTAACAGGCAAAACTCTAGCAAAACAAATTATGTGTACAAAAAGAATCATTCCATTGTGTAGTTTGGGTCTCAGGTTACTGAACAAAGCTTACCAACATCTGTCTCCATTTCTGTAGCTAAGCAAGTGACAGGATCACAGGTCAGGGTTCTCAGAGCTCGAGGAATTGCCTCTGTCTGGCCAGAAAGCTCTAGCAGATTATGGAACAAAAAAACAACAACAACAAAAAACAAAACTGTAATGTGTGGCTATATGCACAGGCAGGTAATGTGAAGTCTGATATTAAAGAAGACAGTATGCCAACTACATTCTTCTTCAGTTGTACATGGGCTTGACCTGGCCTTGAGCATTAGATGAGACCCCACCCAAAACCAAATTACACAGTTCAATGAGACAAGCTTGACTGTGCCTGATTTAGAACACTGTCCAACAATCAGTATGTCACAACCTCTGTCCTACAGTAGGAGAAGGGTTGTCACTAGTTGTGTCCAGCACAGGGCATCATGGCATCACCCTCCAGGGGACAGTGGCTGTGAAAAGAGTTTAGTCAGTATAAAAATGGTGCTGTCATGGCACTATAAGAGAGAGGGGAGAGACAGAGAAGGGTTGAGATTAAAGTCAGAGATGGGAAGTTCAGGGGAAGGGATGTCACATCCTAATAATCCTTGCCAGCTGAGTGCCCCTAAGGTGCAGTCATGAAGCCAGTTTTGTGCCTTATGCCATGGTGCTAGTATCTTGTTTTGCCATGGTGCTGGCCTCAGGGAAGCACATAGAACTGGCATATTCCTGTTAATAGTGCTAGGCATAAGGGACTCTGGTTATGCCAGAAGGGTGGGTATATGGTATTTTTGCTATGTTGCTAGCTAATGGATATAGGCCAGGCATGCAGCCTTTCCCATTCCAAGCTCCAGCATGGCGATATGCGTGTCAAGCAACTCTCAATGCTGGTTGGTGGCACAAAGTCAGAGACACCTTGCATGGCAAAGGGGTTGTTTTTAACATCTGCAGACCGGGTTGAACCTCAGGCATTCAAGATGTTCCTCGAATCAAAAAGCAGGTGCAATACAAAGTGAAGATTGGTACAGTCTAGTTAGGACAGCAAGATTTTCTTGGGATGGTAAAACAATCTTCTCAAGGGATACTTCTGATGGCCTTTTGGCCTGAAGAGGATTCCCCTGAAAATGTGCAGAGCTGTTTGGAGAATAGATGGTGACTTTCAGGAATGCATCAAAGGCCATCCAAGCAAGTGGAGCATGGAAGAAGGTGGGAGTGAATTGTATAGCAGAGAATGACAGGAGAGTGTTTCAGAGAGTGAGGGGATCAGTTTCCAAAAGGCAAGCTGGGCAATTGTTACCATTCTGCCAGGTGGTTCACGGGGGGGAGGAGGGAGTGCAAGGCATCACAGTAGGTGGAACTGGAGAGTGTGTGCACTGATTTCTGCTTTTACTGATGTACACTGTATATCATATGCAGTAGCACCCCAATGGGGAAAAAAGACATTTCAAAGTTTGTGAATGAGCAAGGGTGAGCAGCTGAGCAGCTAAATTTGATTGGGAGAAGCATGACTCCTTCATTAGCTAGCTCTTCACTAGTAACCTAGTTGGTTGGGGTTGCACATTCATTATTTTATTTTATTTTTTTATTTTATTTATGAAATCTTTGAATTACAAATACCCTTTGTGCTGGGAGCTCATTTACAAAGGTTCCACATCCAGATCTGTACAAAACATTTCATACAAATACAATTGGAACTACACAACAAATACAACTGGAACTACACAACATGTCATACAAAATACAGTTGGGATTACAACATGTGATACTCACATAGGGAGAGTAAAACATATCATTACAAATAACAGTAGGTGCTAATAAAATAAGTTACAATAAAAACAAAGCAGTCAGTGACTTGACTTTCATTGCATTACATTGAAAACACAGCAGAGATAGGAACAACAAAGCAACCAAGAATGCATTGTCAGGTTTGGGCATGGGGAGGATGGGTGGAACAAATAAGGGGCGAGGAGTAGAAGGAGGTGGGAAGAGGTGTGGTGGAGAGGAAGGGGAAGGCAAATGGGACAGGGGAGGGGGAGGAGATGGAGGATGGTAGGAAGAGATTGAGTGGAGAGGGAGTGCAGGGTAGTGGGACTGGGAAGGGTGGGAGCAAGTAGTGAGAAAGGTAGGGAGGGGTGGCAGTAGGGAGGAGTATATGGGGGTGGCCTATGGGGCAGATTATTAAGTGCAGAGTTACATGCTACAGTAAGTGCATCTGAACGATTAGCAGGAAAATGCACCAGGACATTTAGAATTTACAATTTTCGCTGTGCATCTTATATAAAGGAAACTATTTAGGTCATGCATCTTATGTAAAGAAAGCAAGTTCAGGCAGATGCATTTTGGAATTGGGACCGAGCTGGTGTGTGGTCTAACTCGACATTTGGTAGCTAGGAAACTTCACAGCAGGGCCCTGAAGTGAATACTAAGGCACTCCAGTATTGGAAATTAAATAAGTGGCCAATCCAGGCAGAAAAAAAAAAGGTTTCTACCTGTAAGATTTTTTTAAATTGTGTTGGGGAGAGGGTGTGCACTGATTTCTGTTTTTACTAATGTATGATGCATGGCATATGCAGTAGCACACCTAATACAAAAGCCACGTTTAAGGTTTGTGAATGAGTAAAGATGAGCAGTTACATTTGATTGGAGAAGTACGGCTCTCTCATTAGCTAGCTCCTCATTAGTTATCTGCACATTGGCTGATGACTGCACCTCGATTAAGAAAATGTACACTATGCTCCTTATACAAAAGAAGCCATTTCAGGCAGATACAGTTTGTAAAAGGGACCCAACTGTTGGATAGTATACCTCAGTGTTTTTAACTTGGCAACTTCACAGCAGGACATTGAAATGAATATTAAGAGACCCCAAGTCCTGTTTGAAATTAAATAAATAAACGGTCAATTCAGGCAGAAAAAAATATGTTTTAATTGTAAGATTTACCAAAATTGTGGGAGGGGAAGAAGGTGTGTACTGATTTCTGTTTTTATGGAGTTCTGTTTTATATTAGTCTAGCCATGTGTGTATGTGTGGGAGGGGGCATCATGAGTTCTGGGGTGGTGGGGCATGTAGAGGGAGTGTTAGTCTGGTGAGTTCACTAAAATAGCTGAGCATATTGCCAGCATGCAATGTTAACCCAAATATGATAATGCCCAGGTAGTGGGGCTCAAGAGCAGATAAGTTGAGGAATAGGAATTTCCAGGGCACAGAAATGCTTGAACGGAACAGGGACAGGGAGCATCTGGAACAATTTAGACATTACACCACTGCTGTGCTACTGGGACCCAAGTCATCTTAACAGAACATGTTTAGTTGAGAGTGTCATAATTAATTGTGTATTTGATGTATTATATGATGTATGATTTGAGTCTCTGGACCAGAATGAATTGCCATTTGCCTCAGTGAAGATGGCCATGTGAATTGGAATCAAAGAGACATATTTCTCATTTTATACCAGAAAAGGTGCCCCTGTCCCAGCAGTCCCTAAGAGAGGAGAATGTGATGCACTTAATGTAAATGATTTCAAGGGACCCTCAGCAAGATTAACATCATTACCACTAAACATGGGTTTACCTGGGGCTATGCCCACTTCCAACCAGAGCACAGATGCAGGTCAGACGGAGCGCTGATGGGGGAGGGTTAAAAATACTTTAACCAACTGATTGGGGAGATGATGGATGGACATATCTTCAGTGAAATCAGCATTACTCTCATTACGCATGCCATTTACTAGGTGTTACAGTATTTCACTGAATATGAACAGATTTCAACAGAAGGTGTGCTGTTGTTGTCACTGTGGAGGGTCCAGAATGACTGGAGTAGCTTTTGTGCTTGCAACAAGTTTGGTTGGTGTGAGAGGTGTGGGTAGAAAGTGTTGAATGAACTACTGCAACTGTGTCCAAAATAAAGTGCATTATCACTATTTTGTCCAACCCTGGCCCCTTTTTCTGTACAAATACCAAATGTTTGGTAGACCTAAGTAAAAATGCTTACTGAGTATTTGAGAGAAAGTATCAACATACCCTTAGTCCCTTCCTCCATGTTATAGTAATCTGAGTCAGGAGAGCAGCAAAGAGATGGTAAGATTTTGGAATGTTAAATGGAATGTTTTAAAATCCTTATAATTGGAGAAAACTTGTAACAGTTTTTTCCTAGGCTGATAAGTGCAAGATACTGCAGCTACATCTTGCCCAAACTACTTAAACAACCAATGCTTTTTAAATATTGTAAGAGTCACTATTTTCATCAGAGAAAGCAATGTAAGAAATCAGTTTTTGATGTTTGTGTTTTCTGTGGATAACAGGGTCATCATTTAGGGCAACAGCATCAAAACACAAGGGACAAAACTGCGTCTCTCATACTGCATTAAAATAATAAATAAATAGTGTGGGAAAGCATTTATAGTTCACATTCCATTTGAACTGTATCCAAGTCAGTATTCTTACATACTTTCAGTGATAGTTCATTCTTGTAAACATTTCTGGCAATGAATTTTGTGAATGGTCTCTGTATGACAGCATAAGAGTCTTTTTTAGGGCAGTTTATTTGTTAACAGTTCATTTAAGTAAATATATGAGCCCCTCTTTTATCATTATTAATGTATTTATTTAGCTATTGAAAACTGGTAACCAGGAAAGACACACTGAGCCATGGCTCGTTTTCAGGCCTGACAAGTGGGGGGGAGGGCTACAATGAGACAAAAGCATACTTAGTGGTATACTATAGCCATTGCAAACAAGAACAGTGTATAGTCAGTAATGAACTTTTGAGACAGACTGAAAATCTTAGTTCTGAGGCAAATTACTAACAAATGTAGTAGAGTTCTGAGACAAATTACAAAACAACAAAAAAATAATGCTGTAGTGATAATATAGTTTTTACTCATGAAATCGTGAACAGGAATAGAAGACTCAGCTGAGCTTAGTTCATTTCCAGTGAGGTCCCTTAACATTCATACATTGCTTCATAGGAACAAGGTAATGATTGAGATATCATGAAATTCTATAGCACATACAGAGAAAGAAAAAAAGTCTCCGTTTAAATTCATCATGTTAACACAGTGGGGCTGATTCTGGAAGCCGCCAGCATTGGGCACAACTTGTAGCAGAAAACTGGGCTGCACCCAACATAGTTGAGGGTAAATGCTAAAGGTGCTATTCCAGAAAGTTTGCTTCTTGCAGCAAACTAGCTGGAATAGCCGCACATTGTGGCCCTGCACCAGAAAGAGTGGCGCAATGGGCAGCATCATTACAAGTCCACAATGCAGTCAGGTACCTGGTAGCAGGGGTTCGCCCAGGTGATCCAAAGGCAGGAAGCCTATTAGTCAGGCATAAAGTGGGCAGCTGCTACATGTAACCACCATAGGACACTGTCCCGCTACTGCTGGGACACCAGTGTGCCATCACTATAGACTGCCTGCTGTGTCAGGCTAGTGCCAACTCCTACAGTCCCCGATGTCTGTGGTGGTGCAATTGCCCCCTCCAAGTGGCAGCCTCTATCCTCATTCTGGCTCCCACCAACCACTCAGTCTGAGCCCATGAAATAGTTCCTGGTAGTCTAGTGGCCTCCCACCCTCCCACCCTGACAGTCAATGGTGGCGCTACCCAGTTACCACCATTCCATCCCTGACCCACTTCTCTGATGGGTACTACCCTCCTCACACCACCATGGCCAGCTGCAAAATGCCTTATGCATGTACTATGTAATACAATGCACATAACACATTCTGTGGCTGGCTGTGGCGGTGAGGTGTGATGCCAATCACAGTAGTGGGTCATAATGGAATGCGGGGGAGTGGAATGCTTCACCAATGCCTGTTGGGGTGGGGAGTATGGGGGGCCAGTAGAACACCAGTGAGCATGACATGATGGTGATATATTGGGTTATCAGGGGAACAGTGATTGGGGGCTCTATCTGAGTGGGGATCGACGGGGTATGTGTGAACTGTACCACCAGGCTGTGGCTTTGTTTTCAGCATGGGGGGGTTACACTACCAAGGAACATGTGTGTTGCTAATAAGGTTAAGGGCAGGATGTCAGGGGTGACTTGGGGGGATCACCATCAATAGGGGTGATGAACAGCTGTGCCTTATCACCCACCATGGTCCCACCCCTGCCCCTACTGTAGCCCACTGTACACTACTAACCCAAGTCCCATGGTGCAGCCACTTAAACCACCTTGTGGCTTGTCTAAGTGGTGCCCCCTGCTGCATCCATGGTGGGGCTTCCAGAATCCCAAAAAAGGGGATGTGTCACCCCCGCCATAGTGCAAGCCCCCTTATGAACTGGAACACTAGGTCTGGATGCAACCCTGGTGCAAGAGGGCTTTGGTGCAGTGTGTCTGTGGCAGTCACAGGCTGTCTACCAGAATAGCAGGGTGACTCAAGCTGTGACACAAGTCACCACTTGCGTCATACTTTTATGACACAAGTCACTTGAGTCCTGCCCCCCCTTTTAAAATTATCACCAATAAGTTAAGTTAAATCAGTTATACACTTGACAGGAATATAGCAGTTAACAATATAAGCATTTAAAATCATAAGCCCAGATATTCAAACTGCACCACAAAAGAGTGCAACAGCAGGAGCAAGAGCAAGTTCACTGCGCCCATGCACAATACGCACAATATTCAAACACTGCACAGGTCAAGATGCGCCTGCAGCACACAACTGAAAACCATCCCAACTGTGCCATAGTGCAACCAGGGATGTGCAGTGGCACAGGTCAGATGTGCAATAGCAAAACCAGGGATGCCTAGTAGAGTAGGGCAGCAGTGCAACAGCACAACCAGGGATGCACAGGGACAGGATGCAGTGGCCCACCACCCATGGTAGAGATGGCCAGAGGAGCAGTGAGCAGAATGGACATCACCCCCTACACCCCATGCACTGTAAAACTGGAGGAGAGCAGGAAGAACCAGTGGCTTAGGGACACCAGAAAGAAACCCATTGCCATGGCATGGTGCACCAGCACACCCCCTTGCAAGCTGGGACCATCACACATGGATGCCCGTCCACCCCATGCCACACCAACACACCAATGCAGAGCACACTCTGCGCCATGATCCCCATGCACCCTGCCCAAGAGTAGCGTCCAACAGTGCAGGGCACCCCAAGCATGCCACCCCCCCCACTGTGACAATACAACCCTGTGCACCACGGAACCATGCAAGGCAGCCCCACCACGAGCACCCAACAGCAGGAAGCAGCAGCAGACAGTGAAGCAACAGCTGCAGACACAGTGCCGCCATGGACGTTCTCCCTCCAGGTAAAGCTGTGAGGCCAACCATGCATCAGCACATGAGGTACCACACACATGACAGGGCATTCCCTGGAACTCACCACCAGTGTCACAGCACCCTGCCCACCCTCCCAAGGACACACCCCATCCCAGCACTGGCCACAATAGCCAGTGCAGACACCCACAGTGTTGTAAGGAAGCATGCACCACACAGTATGCAACACAGTGCACAGACAAACAACCACCCATACCCAAGGGCACACCAACACAGGGACACAGTAGCGGATCAACCAAGTCCCCGGCATGTGACCACGGCAGCTGTTTACACACGGCCAGAACCTCTCCATGGCACAGGTGTGCCAGAAACCCTGGCAGGCACTACGATGCTGTACGCCACCAGCATGCAGCTGGAATACAAGTGGTAGACAGTGGAGCACATCTCCTGCAACAAGCGCAGGTGACAGCATCGAGGTGGGACAACAACAGTGGATGCAACAGTGCCACCCGAGGCCGACGTGTACCACACCACTGACAAGAGGCAACACGGTATCGTGCTGGGTACAGTGGTAGTCCAGCATGGGCAGCCAACACTGACATGCCAGCGGACTCTCCTGGTCACAGACATGCAAGGCTGGCAGCTGCAAAGGCCATGGATGGTCTGACAGGTGGCCCATGGACACAGTGCATGCACCGTGTACCACTGCACACAATCGTCCATTGCACAGGCAACAACATACAAACCACAGACAGTGACTGAGAGCCATGCCCACACCACACTTGCCTCCCCTACAGACACACACACACACACACACCCATGATAGCACCACCCCGACATCATGCACACCACTGCAGCTGAGCACCATTAGCCCACTGCAAATCAGACACCACAACAGTAGGCATAACTAAACAAATATATCATAAAAGTGGTAAAACTATGTACAAATACATACATTTGAAAGGGGTGAGGGACACAAACAGGGTGGAGGTGGGTAAGGGGCAGGGGTGAACAAATGAGATAGGAAAGGAGGGGTGTGAGGGTGGCTCCATGGTGCTTTCCAAGATGTAACCAGGGTCCATGTTCAGCAGGAGCCCAGATTCCAGCTCCTGTGGCACCTCCTGGCATGATGACACCTCACACCATGGCACTCCATCCTTTCAAGGATGGCCAGAGAGGCCCTGGCCACCTGCAACCACTCCTGCAGTGCATGCTCCACATGTATCATCCTCCGTCCACCTAGGACAAGGGAGTAGAGTCAATAGGCATGAATGCACAGCCCCCTGCAGCCCACCCATTGTGCATGGCATACAGCCATGGGACACGCCATGTGATGGTAAGTGACCTCCCACAGGGATCATGTCCACAAAACCTGCACAACCAAGTGCACACAGCCATGCAGACCACTGCACACACCCACCACCCAAGTCCTGAACAGCACCACCGTGGCTGTACAGTGACATGGCTTTGCAGTGCCAAGGCAGTGGCACAGCCATGTACCCGGTGCACGCATGGACCACCATTGAAACACTCCCAGACATGCAGTGCCACTGGACAGAGCTGACCGTACCATGTTGCGTGCATAACAATGGTGTCAATGGATGGTGGCCATGCCCTGCTGCCTGCCCTGCTACACAGCATGCACAAAAAATCCTGGATGTAAGGCCCTCACCATCATCAGGCTGGTCCTGGCACTGGGCTGGTATGGGTGTTCTGGCATCTTGATGTGCCTCACGCTGCAGTTGCCCCTCCCTGGCATACTGGCACTCCACATGGCCTAGGGCACAAACATGGACAGAGGAACATCAGTACAATCCAATAGCAAAGGCCCCATTCCCCCGGGTGTGTGCAATCCCACACAGTCAAAACCATCTGCCACCCCCCCATACCACCACCACAACCACCACGGCCCACACTGGATGCACCCCCCCCCGTGTGTGGACACATGCCCACCACAATACCCATATGGATGTAACCAATGTATGGATGGGGCACCTACCTGGCCATGGAATCGCACCCCTCCTGGTGCATGCCCGCAGATGGGCAAACCTGTCCAGGTCCCTCCGCTGGAAGTCCCCATACCAGTGCCTGCACTGCTCTGCTGTGTGCTGGATCCCTGTCACCTCCTTCAGGGCCACTGCCACCTCCTCCCACATGGCACTCCTGGCCCTGTCTAGGGGTGCCTCCCCAAAGAGAGCAGCAGTATGGGGCTCAACCAGTGACACAAGGTTAGCCAGTTCGACCTGGCTCTAGATTGGTGCCCATCTCTGTGCCATCTTCCAAGCATTCAGTATCAAAATGGCACTCTGTAGCACATGCCTGCCACATGCAGATGCTGCGCGGTACTGCGCTGCCATTCCCTATTGCGCTGTCACTGAACAGCGTGATAGAGGTGCACTCATGCAGATGCATTTCACCTAGGGGGCAAAGGTCAGCACAAGGTCAGGGGTCCCTCACACACGGACCACCACAGCGCGATAGTACTCACCACATGTAGTGTGGTAGGGTGTCTGTGTGGCACTTCCTGTAGCGGCCTACTGTGCTGTCGCACCAAGGCACCTATGGTGCCCCAGTGCAAGAGCGCTATACATGTGAACAGTGTACTAGCACCACTGGCACAGTGTTGGATGTGCCCTGCACTGCCTCCCGCACTCAGCAGTTCAGCAGCGCAGCAGGCGTTGGCGTCAGCACCCCGGGCATGCGCTGTTCGATGTCTACTGCACTTGTCACAGAGCTGCGCCCTTGTCTGAGCACGTTCAACACAATTGAGCAAGGTGCAACAGCACAATATTAAGCCAGCATATGCAGATCAGCTCATCAGCAATTCAATGGCGCAGCTACTGCATTAGCATCCACTTAAAATTGAGCCTCGCCTCATTTGCATGAGTTGCACTATATAAATGCGACATGGGTTGCAGAGGCCATAGTCTGGTATTGCAATCTAGTGTGGTGAGTTGCATGCTGTTTGCCAGTGTAGACTGTGGAGTGTGGGAGATGCATGGTAACACCTGTCATTCCCACAGGATCAATGATGACCAAACGTGAGGTGGAGGAGGAGGAACAGAGATGTGGGAGACGGAGGAGGCCCAACTTAACCAAGGCAGAATCAGATGCCCTGTTTGAGGCCTACCTTGACCAGGAACTGCTGCTCATTGGACAGTGGGGAACACCACAGGCCCGTGCTGCGGCATGGGGTGAGGTGGCATGTGCCGTCAACCAGCATGGCAACCACCAGTGGTCCACGCAGGAGTGCAAGAAGAAGGTGGGCACAGACAGGAGGAGGATTAAAGATAAGGTGGCTGCCATCAGGGCAGCATAGGCTGAGACTGGTGGGGGACAGCAGGCCGTGACACACCTGACACCACAGGAAGAGCGGGTCACTGGCAGCATGTGGCACTATACCCTCGAGGGTGTTCCCGGTGGTGGCTTCCAGACAGGTGGCAGCCCTTCACTACATGGTAGGTCCTGATCTGTCACTGTAGGGGGGTTGGGGAAATGCCAGAGGGTAGGGCAGATACATTAATGCCACTGTGTTCCCTTACAGCTCCTGAGCATCTACATGGGTCAGCGGTGGTGGGCTTATCCACTGAGGGTGACACGCTGGACAGAGAGGAGGGCCCATCCACCTCCACAGGTGTCCAAGGGTAAGGACGACAATGGGCCCGCCTGGCTGTCTGGACTGAGGTTGGTGGAGCTGGTGCGGAGGAGGCCCTGCCCATGTCCCAGCATGACAACGTCCATGGATGCCAGCATGCTGAGACTCAGACTGGTGCCGGATCCGTCACTGATGATGACAGAGCTCACATCATGGACAGTGATACATGTGGGACATAGGATGGCCGCACAGCAGGTAACAGCATGGGCATAGCCATGAGTGGTGTCACCATGGAGGCCTGCATGACATCACAGTCCCAGCCTGTGCCTGTCTGCACCAGTGGGGCAGCACTGGTGTGTGTCCAGGACAGTGGGGCTGTTGCGGCCACTGCGGAGGCACCGTTGAGCCCTGGAGAGCAGCGGCTGGAGGGGCACTGTCAGCAATCAGCCAATGCAACAGGGGAACAGTGTTGGGGGGGCTGTGTCAGTGCACCGCCTGTGGACATGCCTAGGCATGGCCCTGGTGTGCAGTGCCCAACCTCAAGGAGTGCTTCCCAGCATGGCCGTGAACACCATGAGGGACAGCATGCCGATCAGGCAGATAACCTCTTAAATGAACACACCCGCATACTCCATGAATCAGTGTATCAGCAGTTGCAGCTTGTGATGGCGGTGGATGCACTCAGTGCCATCCTGCACCAGGCAGAGAAGCTGTGCAGCAGGGACACCGGTCTGCTTCTTGCAGGGATGGACCGGGCTGTGGAAGGATGTAACTGCCTCCACTGACAGGCAGACACAGGCATTCACAGCTGTCATGGCCACAATGGGCACACAGTTATTTGCCCATGTGCCGCAGACACCGTGCAGTGCCATGTCCAACCCCATTCCTGGCATTGTGTGACACCCTCCTTGTTGAGCTGTGGGCATCCCGAGCATGCCTGGCACAGGCATGTTCGGTAAGCTGCAGACCCCTGCACGAGAACTGTCACATTCCCGCAGAGGCACCCCTGGGGCACCGTTGGTGCCACCCCATGAGGCCAATGGTCAGCCGGTCACAGCTGGTGGGTCTTGGTGGGGCCGCCCAAGCATCGTGGCAGGCGTGGCACTATGCCGCGTGACTGACCTGTCTCCCACCATAGCTACTGTCTGACGCTGCCCTGTGTGCAATGTGTTGTTCAACATGCAATGCATGGGTGGGGTACCCAGCCCTGCACACACACACACACACACACACACACATTCCATGTGCACACCCTCCTTGCTGCTGGCTGCTGTGGCATGTGCATGATGATGCCTGCATTGTGCTGTCCGCCACTGTGCAATGGTGCCCAGCATCTGAGACACGCACAATGACAGGCACTCAGCGTGGTGGTCTGTGGATGTGTGTGTGTGTGGCTTACGGTGGTGGTTGGGGTCGGCGTGCCTCCTACCCTTTGTGCATGTCTTGTGGTCTCTGTGTGTATGTGCATGACCATGTGCTGTATTAGGCCTTACCCATCCCTGATGGCATGTGCAGTTCCACGTTCAGCCAATTCCCTTTATGATATGCACCCCTAGGGTTTGTCCATGCATGTTTGTGGGTTCTGTCCTTGCCATTGGTGGTTGCACATGGCCCCATGACTTACCTGGGTTGGTTGAAGTGCTCCTCTGTGATGGTGTCCTGGTGTAGCTGCGACATCCGGATCAGTCGGGGGTCCCTTTGACCAAGAGGGGGGCTGCACATCACCATCTGCACCAGTGTCCTCATTGTCCCCATCGCTGTCCCCCTATTTGACCTCTACAGCTATCCCACAGTCGTTGGCCATGTTGTGCAGGATGCAACAGGCAAGGAATATCCCACAGGCCTTCGAGGGGCTGTTCTGTAGGGCACCGCTAAACATGTCCAGGCAATGGAAACATGCCTTCAGCATCCTGAACACCCACTCTATGACATTGCATGTGGTGGCATGAGCCTCATTGTACCATTGTTGCAATGGGGTCGCAGACCACTGGTATGGTGTGAGCAGCCAGGGACGTAGTGGATATCCACTGTTACTTGGGTGTAGAGGGTGGCCATTAGTTTGGTGATCAGCGTCGCCCTGCCATGGGCCATCTAGGCCAGTACCCATGTCACCTCTGATTATGCCCCTCCCAAGATCCATGTCTTTCTGCATGATTTGCATACTCACCCACAAGGTGGCCAGTGGGGATGTCCCCACTCTCTAACCTGTGGTGCAGTGCAGACTTGTGCCAGATGAAGGAATCATGTGCTCCTCCAGGGTGCATGGCACAGACATTGGTTATGCACTCCCTAGCATCACACACCACCTGGCAGTTAATGCTGGCATAGCCCTTCCTGTTAATGTATGCAGCACCTTCCGGGCCAGGTGGTATGCAGATGGCCACATGGGTGCAGGCAATGGCTCCGAGCACATCAGGCTGACATGCTACCCTGTGGATCTCTTGTATGTGTGCTGTGCACTCCACCAGTGTGCTGGGGAAATGGATGTACTCTGCAGCATATGGCAGCAGTGCGCTGAGGAATTGTGTAAGTAGGCATGCCGCGGCCGACTGGGTTATGCCTGTTGTTTCCCCTGTTGGTCTCTGGAAGGTGCCCATGGTGAGCAGGGACATGACAGCTTTTACCTTTGTCTCCACTGACACAGCATGGCTCCATCATGTGGGTGCCTGTGTCTCATCACTGCACAGCTTACAGAGCCACCTTAGGACCACCCAGTTCAGGTGGTACCGGCCCACAGTCTCGGTGTCACTGTAGTGCTCAAAGCTGGCGGGCTTGGTACCACCTCTTGGGGGCATACTGCCAACAGGCCCTTCCACTGCCACACCCCCTTGCTGCCTGCCTTCTCACACCCCTCATTACTGCCTCCATCTGAATGGTGGCACTGGCCATATCCCTGGCTTTTGTTCCCCCCCATCATCTGTAATACTGTTCCCCCCACTGTCCTTTGTGCTACTCCCCCTGCACCGGGAACACCTCCAAGATTTGGCTGTCTTGCCCACTGCCACTGACCTCAGTCCACTGTGGCACAGGCTCCCCACTCCTGTCCTGTTGCCCTATGGTCCCAGGTGTGCCCTGTCCTGCTCTTTTCCAGTCCCACTCACTGCTTCCCTATCTTCTGTGGCTGTCACATTTCTCCCACCTCTGGCTTCCCTGTAGCCTTCTTGCACCTCTCTCTTGTTATTTTTTATTTTGGACTATTTCTGCTATCAGGCAACTTCCACTTGCTCCCCTATTGCACATGGCGAATGCTGTTGAATATCGCACTGCACCATTTATTCATGGTTCCTCCCCCTTCAGTTGCACATGATTTCATTACCATTGTGATCTGGCGCATTGCAATTTGTGGGGCTCAGCTGCCTCCTGCTGAATATCGCACAATGGCACATTTTCAGACTTGCTCTAGTGCATCTCTATTGCGCATGGCGCAACCCTTTCGAATATCTGGGCCATAGTACATAACTAAACTAACAATGCATATTATTTATTGATTTTTTTATTTATTGTAAAATCAGAATTACAACCTTTGAGCTAAAAGTTCATTTACAAAGGATCCTCATTGAACAGAGGGTGGGAGAACATCAAGTATATTTAACTCAAATGGGCAGACTAGGTGGGCCATCTGCCCTTATCTGCTGACACTGTCTATGTATCTATGTATCTATGTATATGGACAGTGGAGAAAAGCAACAGCAGCTAGTAGGCATTGTCAGTTACACATCACTAAAAAGGCTATACAGTATTACAAATAGAAGGATGGGAAGAGACAGAATACATTCCAAAAGGCATCACTTAATTACATAATACAGAGGAAAATAGTGCCATAACAGATTAGGTAAATAATGTGCAGATTCCAACTATGTACAAAGTATGACAATTCCCAGAATGCAGCTATAGTGCTTAGATAGGTTCCCGGAGGGAACAATTAATGTGACCACCAACACGTACAGCCATTAAAGGAGACTAGATGGGATTAGCAAAGGCTTCGAGCCCAGCTTGCTGCCACACTGGTGGGATGTAGACTGCCATAAAGATCAGGCCTTTTTGGCCCTTGCCTAGTAGCATTTTTATTGCTTGGCATTCGCAGTCATTGTTGACAGTAGCCAGTTGAATTCATAGGCACTGAAGGTGGTTCTGGGTGTATACTATGCAGCTACCACCTCTTTCCTGGAGCAGTCCTGTCTGTGAGAGTTGTATCCGGTGATGGAGACTACTGAGTCAGTTCTCTGTCAGAGCAATGACGTCAGGCAGAGTATGTGCCACCCAAGCCTCAAATTGCATTAGCTTAGCTAGGATGCTGCCAATGTTCAAGGCCACAATCCTTAATTGCCCCATAGGAATCAGGGTCTGAGTGTGGGTTGTAATGGGGCCAGGGTTAGGGTGAATGTTTCCAGAGATCAGCAGCAGGATAAAAAATGAGTTTCCTACATATTTTTGGGAAGGTAGTCCTTACATTCGACCTCCAGTAATCCTGGTAGTCACATTTAGTGTGTGGTGAGCCAAGTGCAATGCTAAGTCCAGGAAAAAGACATATGGCTGGGGCTAAGATTCAGGTAACAAAAAGGATGCAGGAGGGATGTTGCATGCAGTGGGCAGATAGGGTCACTGTAGAGCTGGTCTCCCACTGAGCAGGTTTTCTGCATTGTATGATAGGAAAGTCCTGGTGGCCGGTGGAGGTAGTTATGGTTGGCTGTCTTAGTTTCAGGGCAAACAGTAAGACTAAGATTATTTGAGTAGTTACACCTCCTTGTGCAAAGAGCTGACTCACTTTGGAGTTAATTTTCGGGGAGACTACTAACTTTATGGTAAGCTAGGGATTGGGACTGATCTTTTAAATGTGGGTCAGCCAGTGAGAGTTATGTGCTGATTGTGCAGTACAATGAGGAACAAGAGAGTTGGGGTAGGTTGTTCCAGTGAGGGACTGGCTTCTGTGAATTAATTTGCCTTAGAGAGATGCTTATAAGTTTGGACCGCTATCAATTTAGGGTTGCTAACTGTAAATGGTATTTGCTGCTTTAAGAAATACCATTCATCTGGCTGGGGGTGGGGTGGCTCACTTCTGACAGCAGGAGTATTTAATACTGAAAGGAGGTGGGAGGGCACAAATTCAAGCGAAGTGAGCAGAGTCTAGTTTTGCAGGCAAGTTGATTCAGCTCAGCAGAGTCCTGTTTTGCTGGCAAAATAAAATAAGTAAATGCAATTCACCTCATGCAATCCACAAGTTACAAATATGAACATTATCAATGTCTCACCCATGTCAGATATGAATTTTAACAATTAAATTAAACAAAAATAATAATAATAATAATACACAGCCAATAAGAATAAACCATGATAACATATACAGTGAATAACATACCAACAAGGGAGCCAAGTGAGAGCTCAATGAGAAAAATCTCAGCAATTGTGGTTCTATGTAGATGAACCAGTTTAGGTGACATTCCCAGAGCCAGGACTGGTTAACAGGTGGCAGGTGGAAAAAAGCAAGGGAAGACAAAGATCACAGGTTAAATAAGACCAGAACTGGTGCAAAAAGAGATGAGATTTGAGCTGTTATTTAAAGAAAATTGGGGGTAAAGATGATGTGATGGAGAGAGATTATTTCAGGTGGAAGGAAAATGAGAGGAAAAAGAGTACTGCCCAGCAGCAGAGTTGGAGTAAGGAATAGAGGAAGTGCATGAGTCTCTAGAGTATAGCATATACAAGCCAGAAGGAATGGGAGACAAGAGAGGTAAGGAGGAACAGATGCAAATTAGTATTTAGAAATGAGAGATGTGGCCAGCCCAGTGGTGCTGAGGGCTGAGGTGCTGGATGCCACACCTCGCACTGCACTGCAACCCATGTTCGGGAATGAACATGGGTCACCATGGATCAGCAGGGAGGAGATGTACTGAGCATCTGACAGACTGCTCTTCATTTCCGGGGAAGGAGGAGAGCAGCGGCTGGTGCACACCTGAACCCTAGGCTGGGGCTTGACTGTATGGAGCTGTGAGAATGAGGTGCAGGGGACCCAGCAGATGCTTAACATGGGCGTGCACAGGAGAGTGCTTGAACACTGCCACAGGTGTCATTGCATACTGTGCTCCTGCTAGGGGAGAAAATGCAGAAAAAAGTGTCTGCAAGTCACTCGGCTGGATGGCCATCCTCCAGCATGCACCTTTCCTCAGGCACCACAACCTGATCCAGATCCATGCTTAGCGGAAGATTAGAGGGGCCCTCTCCTCCCTGACATGGGGGGTAAACCGTGAAGAAGTACAAGGTGGTGGCATGAGATTGCTGTGGGTGGACGGAGGATGGAAGGAGGAGAGGATGGGGAAAGCTAACCGGGGCAACGGCGGAAAAAAGTAAGCCAAAAAAAAAAAAATGAGAGATGCACAGTGCATGGGGCAGTGGCAGGGAAGAGGAGCAACTGAGAGAGCAATATATACAGAGCAATGATGGATATGAGAGAGAGCATTAACAGTCAGGTAGCAGAATGATTCAATAGGATCTCCAGTCTGGGAACAAAAGAGGAATGGGCAGATCACATCTGCATATTAAAACACTGGGAGCACCATTTTGATGACTATTTCACAGTGAACTTGGGATGGAAGGCAGTTCTTATAGTGGTAGCTGGTTTATCAGTGCTACCACCTGCGGTGTTAATGTCTCATACTCAGGAGTGAGCACAGTGTGTCAGAGAGTCGGCTGGAGAAGGTTGGACGAGCATCTCATCGACAGCTCTCCACTTTGGGGGAGTGTGGTTTCCCAGAATACTAGTTACACCCAGTTGAGGCTGGGTGTCCAGCAATTGGGATTGCCTGGTACTTGCAGAGATGACGGCAGATGTCTGTGGAACCAATGTAGGAGCTCACCAATCCTGCACTGATATCATTGTACGTCTGCATTTACCTGGGAAACTAAACAGGAAAAAACCCTATTCACAGAGCTCTGTGAAGCTCCTGGAACATCTCCTGAATGAGGCCCCAGGCATAAGCCTCAGCTGGAGCTTCTGGTAGATTTTGGTCCCTCCCCACACCCCAGGGAACCCCACTGTAGGGGGCAAGCTGCGGGCCACACAGTCTGGGAAGTCTGGTGAGGAATGCAGGGAGAACGAGTCCAGGGGCTAAAAGGAGGATACATCTCCCCTGCCTATCATCCAGGTGATATAACAGAGTTAAAAAAGTACTTGTTGTGGTAAAAGGCACTTAGTTTAGGACAGTGCTTTCTATGGATGGTATAGGTATTGGTGAAGAAGTAAAATCTACCATCCAACCACACACCGTGATATTTAAAGTAGGAGAAAACCTCAAGGGAAGTGCCATAGAGGGTAGAGAAGACTTGAGGGAAGGAAGCCTGGCTAGCATTTTGCCACAGACACCATCTTCTTGGAGGTGAGCTGAAGTTGTTGGGATTGGAAGCAGAGCTGGACAATATTAATGTCATGGTGGAGAGATGCTTCCAGGTCTGAGATTGAGGTACCCTAGGCAAAGAGTAGAGTTTCATCCACATACAGTAAATGTGAATACGCTAGTTGACACAGATAAACAGGTCATTTAGGAAAATGGAGAATAAGATGAAACCCAGATTGGAGCCTTGGGAGACTCCAGACTGTACTGGGAAGAAGGACAGGGATTACCAGTATATACCAACCAGAGATGGCCAAAGAGGTAAGATCTGAACTAGTTAATGGCAGGAACAAAAAGATCTGAGGATGTCAGCTTCTCCAGAAGAAGGGGATGGGCTACCATATAAATGGCCTAGCAAGGTCAATGAAGGTAGTAGCTGTGATAAGCTCCTGGTCTATTCCTTTAAGGAATTAGTCTATAACACGTCAAAGGGAAAAAACAGTGGAGTGTTTTTTGCAGAAGCCAGATTGGAAAGGAGAGAGAAAGTTAGTGGAGCTGGCAAGTTGGGAGTAGATTGGTTTATTGTAATGCTTGGCAAGGGTAGGGAGATGGGAGATAGAATGAAAGTTGCCATCAGAGGTAAGATCACCACCTCTGTGGAGGGGAGAAACTTGACAGACTTCTTGGACTGTGGGGTGGAAGAGACAGAAAAGGAGAGGTTAAATTGGTGGGCGAGGGGTACAGCGATAGGGACAGAGAGGTTAAGTAGTTTAATGTCCAGCCCATTAAGACTAGAAACATTGGAGAGATTGAGGGAGGAAAGAGCACATAAGGTCTCCAGTGGAGAAATGGGACATAAGTGAAAGCAGTCAGACAAAGGTTGAGAGGGGGAGAAGCGAGGTAAGAAGGGAGGAGCAGCAGGCTGTGAAGTGGGAATGGTGCAGGTGGCGAAAAGTTTATTAAAATGAGAGGCACCCGAGAGGGATGGAGATAGGGGAACCATTCTCAAGCAGAATAGTGGAATATTGCTTTCCAGAATTTAACTGAGTTCTTAAGGTTTTCCTGGTGGTTTGAAGCAAAATAGTTAGCGTTGGCTGTCTTGGTGGCCTTGATACATGAATTTGTAATCTATTCTAATTTAATCTAATCTAATCTAAGATAATCATTTCTAATTATGAAGATATTTAATTTCTTTAGATTAAACATTTACAACTGTGGCATCAGTGTGCTCTTGCATAGTACTGTATCTGTGTCTTACCGTTATATTTTATGCAAGTAGTTAAATAGATATGGTTTGTAATGGGGCTTTAAGTTCTTTAAATGCAAACTGCCATGACTTCATTTCATTTTATTTTAAAATGAAAGACTACGGGCAAAATTACCTATTTTCATAGCAGTCATGATCAAGGCATACAAACAGATATAAACGTTACTTAACAATATACAAGTTGGCACACATAAAAAATTAGTAACAGATCATACCAGTTGCAAGCATTCAATGAACTACCATAGTTCTTAAGCAAACTAGTAAAGTGACCATGCATTATTTCATGCTTAAGATTTGATGAAGAAGAGGGGGTGGCGCTGTGGAACCCAAGCAACATGGCTGCATCAAGATAGAGCTTCACCACTTTTAAGACTAAATATAATAAAAAAGTACTGCATTTTGGAACAGAAGGGAACTTTTAAAATATTATATACTGAAGTATTACTCGAGAGAATGTGGAATCCATGAAAAGAAAAAACATCAGGTGAGGGAGCTAGACCTAAAACACCCTCAGAAATGCTCTCTATGTGGTCTACACAAGGCTGCAGTGCTGAGTATGGGGACACAATCAACATAGAAACCCTCCAAATGTTGGGTCAGAAACTTATTAGACTTATTGCTTCTGTGGCTGGACTTTCAGAAAATTTGAATCCCTAAAAACCAGGTGGCCATGATTGAAGCAACTATGGAGGCAGTTCAGGGAGCCAAGGTCGAGGCTATGAAGTGAGCCAATGCAGCTATGAGAGCTGTAACAGTCATTCTCCAGGAGAGCACTTACCTGAAATCATGCTTTGAAACCCTTGAAAACCACAGGCAGTCAGCAAACATCCATATCCTGGGACTCCCGGAGAGCTGTGTAGGAGATCATCTGCTCCTTTTCATCCTGGAGTGGCTAATCCAGCAACATGGTGATTAGGCTGCTCCCAGGGCCCAACAAACCCAGAAAGCCTACTGCGTAACACCAAGGGGCCACCCCAATAACTCAGATCTGCTTCAAATGGGGGTAGTCGTGACTGATGGGATGGGCTCCAGAGACAACATCCTCGCACTCGTGAGGCAGAAAAAGATATTGCTTCACGATGGAGAACAGGTTCGGTTTTTCCCAGATATAGTGTATGTGACCTGCCAGAAGTGCAACAAATTGGACAGCACCAAAGCAATGCTTCGAGAAGCAAATATTTTCCAAGGCCTTGTTTTCCTGGCCAGGCTCTGGATAGAGCATCAAGGCAGGATCTTCTTGTTCTCTGACCGTAATGAAGCACTGGAATGAGCTTAGAAACATGCCATAACCAGTTCTTTGGAGATGGATCGAGGGGCATCCTCATTTGAAGAAGACAAGGCTTCATGAAGAGTTTGGGCAAGAGTATTTTGGGCTTGGTTTCCTGGGGGTAATAACTGTGTCCTGGTATGCTGACATTTAACACTCAACTGTTAATCTTTCCCATACAAGTTTTTCAACCTGGAGCAGTACGTTTTTACCTCAATGTTACTTTTAGTACCCATTACATGTTCCTGTTAAAGAGCTCCTGACAATGTTTACCTTTGTTTAGGGTTTCTGACACCCTGAGATCAGTTTTAACAAGGGTAGCCAGCACTAGTCTTTAAAGGATTGTTTATATCCCATTTTTACTGCAAACCTCATACCACCCACAATCTATATAGTTTTCCCACGTTTGGCAGATGCTGCCAGGCTAAACCATACCTGACGTAATTTGTAGGGCTACACTGAACCACTGAGGAGAAGAGAATCTGTGGCTTAGATCCTCGGACCCCAGTTACTCACACTCTGTAATTGTTTTCCTTTCAGATCATTATTGCTGCAGGCAGCAGTCATTGTGTTCCTGCGATTGGGAAGCCTATAAAAAAATAATCTGGTCAGAAATGGTGTTTGCTGAGCCAATGTCTCAGCCTGTCTGCCTCTGTCGGTTGCCACTTCGTGAGAGCATGTGAAGCGAAGCAGCAGCCTGTTACAATTTTGTATGCAATTGCAGGGAATTTTGTGTGTGGGAGTGGAGTTAAACATAGAAACATAGAATTTGACAGCAGATAAGGACCGCTTGGCCCACCCAGTCTGCCCATTTCCCTACCTAATGGCTAAGCTGCAGATCCTAATTAACCAGCAGCCTACTACTTCCTACCCCCACCCCCTAGAATTGCCTTATGACTGTCCCATGCATGCTTGCATTCTACCACTGTTTTTGACTCCACAACCTCCTCAGGAAGGCTGTTCCATGCATCCACAACCATCTCTGTGAAAAAATACTTCCTTAAATTACCTCTGAGCCACCCCCCCATCTTCAAATTGTGCCCCCTTGTTCTTACACACCTCTTTTTTTGAAAGATGCTATCCTCTTGGACTTTGTTGATTCCCTTGATGTACTTGAAAGTTTCTATCATGTCCCCCCTCTCCCTCCTTTCCTCGAGGCTATACATATTAAGCTCCTTTAGCCTCTCTTCATATGTCTTCCGGTGCAGACCCTGCACCATTTTAGTTGCCCTCCTCTGGACAGCTTCGATGCAGTCTATGTCTTTGTGGAGACTGGGTCTCCAGAACTGCACGCAGTACTCCAGATGTGGTCTGATCAGCTCTCTGTACAGATGGATAATAACTTCCTGTTTTCTACTGGTGATGCCGCTCCCTATGCATCCCAGTATCCCCCCAGCCCTCCTAGCTGCCCTCTCACATTGCTTGACTGCCTTTAGGTTCCTTTATTTTATTAAAATGCCCTCGTATGTTTGGTGCCATCAGCTGTCGGCTTTTCATGTCAGCTGGCAAGAAACAAGCACTTAAATAAACTTCCATAGTAACAGTAACATCCCTTCATTTGATGGCATTAGGTGTTACTGTCTTGCCAGCTGACATGAAAAGCCGACAGAGGATGGCACCAAACATACTAGCGCATTTTAATGAAATAAAGTAACTCCACTCCCTTCCACAAAATTCCCTGCAATCACATGCAAAATTGTAACAGGCTGCTGCTTCACTTCACATACTCTCATGAAGTGGCAGCCGACAGGGGCAGACAGGCTGAGACAGTGGCACAGCAAACACCATTTCCAACCAGATATTTTTTTATAGGCTTCCTAATCACAGGAACACAATGACTGCTACCTGCAGCAATAATGATCTGAAAGGAAAACAGAGTGTGAGTAACTGGGGGTCCGGGGATGAAAGCCACAGATTCTCTTCTCCTCAGCAGTTCAGTGTAGCCCTACAAATTACGTCATGTATGGTTTAGCCTGGCAGCATCTGGCAAATGCAGGAAAACTATATAGATCGTGGGTGGTATAAGGTTTGCTGTAAAAAGGGGGTATAAATGATCCTTTAAAGAGTAATGCTGGCTACCCTTGTTAAAACTGATCTCAGGGAGTCTGAAACCCCAGACAAGGTAAACATTGTCAGGAGCTCTTTAAAGCCACTGTTTTTGCTGTGACAATGATTAAACAACTCATTACCTCCAATAGCTCCACATGAAGTCCTAACTATCCACTGCTTATTTGACACAAAATGGCCACCCAGGAGGTAATGCGTTAAATAACAGTGGTGTTGACTGTTTGAAGTTTACTGTTAAATTGTCAGTTAATAATGGCTTGGAAAGATGTTCTACTTTTGTTACTGAGCCTAAAAGTTTCCTCTGTTATTCTTGATTAGAATAACCCAGCACCATTTTATTACCTATCAGTTAACTGCATGTTGTGGAGCAATACTTAATAGCAATATCTGTGGGAAGAAGGCACAACAGGTGCTTTATACTATCAGTTTAAGCATGGTGGATACCTCCACTCCTGGTGAAGGAGGAGAGCTTCTGGACATTTTGTCTGAGACTCTGATGGCATTATTCCATGCAGACCACAGACTCTTTATACAGCTTATTATGGGACTACTATAAGAATTAAATAATTTTTGTCCCCTACTATCTATGATGTATCTTAAAGCATTAGACTAAATTTTATGGTAACATTAGGAGGTGTGGTGCCTTCATGGCATAGAAGGTCATAAGTACTGCAGATTAATGCTTGTGTCTTTTAACTGTGTTTGTTTTAATAACAATAAACATAAAGTTTTAAAAAAAATATTGATGAAGAGAACTACAGAAGACACCAAGCTGTTAGAAAAAAGATGCTTGCCCTGTGTTCTTAGTACATTTCGGAAATTTAAAATACTGGTCTAAATATGATTACGTATTAATGTTTGGCTTTATTACTGTTACTAACAAAGATCTTAAATTTACTTGAACATCACCATATGTTCCAAGTTGGCATTGAATTTAGTGTTTTAACATTTGCTGTGTAGAAACAGTACACACAATATATGCATGTGGTTTAGATGGGAAATCAAATGCAGAGCAACATCATTAATTCATAGGAAGCTCAATTCTCAGCAAAAAAGTTTTACCAGCTGAACAATATATAGCTAAACCATAGTCAATTGTGGTGAAAATAAGGGTCAAAATCGTCATTTTCTTTTTGCTTCAGTGCTTCAGATGTAGGATTTTATTTATTTCTAAACAAGCAAACAAACCAAAAAAAATACTATTCTCTGATTAACTGTCTTAACAATATTTTCATTGTGTCGATGAAAAACCAAACAACTATGTAGGGACAAACAAAGATATATGTGCTGACTTGATCCAAGGGAGAGGTAAACATAATATGTTACTAATGAACCATTCCTAAATGGAATCAAAGTCAAACTGCAGAGAATTCACCAAACTTTGTAAATTGTTACTATGTGAAAAGAATACAGTGCCATCTACATATAGCAGCACTTTAGAAGATTTAACAGGAAACAATGACACGGGTGATACCAGCTATCTGGGGGGGGGGTAATGAGACACACCAGGGGCTCATGTTTGTTCTGTCCCTGCATCTTACAATTTACATAGAGCATAGGCCCAGAAATGGATGGTGTTTCTGTTATAGGGCCAGAGGTTAGTGACTGGGGTCCACTGGATGCCAAGGACATTGAATACCCATAGCAGGACAGGATGTGAGGTTTGGGAAACTGGGTATTGAGGGGCTATCTTTTTGTAGCTGCCCAACAATTCATGGGGGAGCACTAGGCACCAGGGATGGGAGATATACTGGTCAGACTGCACATCAGAGGGTTGGGGATAACTGGGCACTAGGGAGACCTTTGGTGGGTATGATGACAGTGATCAGAGGGAAAGGATACATTAGCCACCAGGAATATGCTTATGCATACTCAACTCAGTGGTTGGGGGGTGTCACGGACCACAGGAGTGGGTGCACTACCTCACCAGACAACCAAGTCATTTGCTGCAGTACCTCTGGCAACCACTAGCATTACGTGGAGTAACGGGAGTTTTGTTCTGTGGTATTTGCATAGTGCAAAAGGACCATGCTAATCCCTTTTGAGCAGGGCAAAGCCACTGAATATTGGGTAGCGCAGATATTCATGGCCTTGCCCCTACCCTTGCCCTCCTGCATACATTATGCTTAGTGAGGGTGATAATCCTGTTTGCACATGCAAATGCCTCTTTTGAATATGGTGATCTGGTGCAAACCCAGTTTGCACAGGCAAAACACCCCATTAGCACCTGGACAGACTTTTGAATATTGGGCCCATAATCTTTAAACCAATCAACTACTGAGGTACAGAAGCCAATGCATTTTAAACTATGAAGCAGTAAAGGGTGATGCAAAAGATCAAATGCATTGGATTAGGATATATCAAAATAAATTGAACCTCCTTGTTCACCACTATTCAAGGCCTTATGACTAGAATTGGTAAACTCTACCATTGCTGTGACTGTACAGCAATTCTTTTATAACTATGTTGCTCAATTGATTGTTTGTTATACTTTTACTGGAGATCCATAGCTTGATCAGCCACAAGTCTGTTTAAGTCCTTGGATAGCCTTTCATAGAACAGATATTGGTCTGTAATTAGATGTTTCAATGGTATCCCATTTTTAAAAATAGGTGAGACAAAAGCATGTTTCTATTTGGGATATTTGTAAATAAGAAAGAAATTAACCAATTTTGTTGTAGCTAATACTAATTCATGCAGTCCTAACTTAAATAACTTAAGATCATTTCCATCAGGTCCTGCTCTAGCTTTAATTTTAAATTTTTGCAGATACTTTAAACAACTTTATTGACTAATTACCTTAAAAAAAAATAAAGGATGAGTTTTACTCAGATCGTAGGCATTTGAAACTGATTAACCTCTCCAATGGGATGTGATACGGGCAGCAACCTTCTTCACTTCACTTTTGAAATATTGATTAAAGCCATTGGCAATATCAATTGTCTCACCCCAGAATGAATGTGAGTCACTATTTGAAGAGGATTACTGTGTTTTTCACAAAAATACTTTGACTTCTAGCATTTAGTCTGTTTTGCTGCACTGATTTCTTCACACTCTATATTTTATTAACAACCTATTCCCTTTAGTCTCTCTATACTTAGCTCAAACCTAATCTCTTTCCTTCGTCAACTATATGAGTTCCAAAGTAATCCATTTATTTGTATTTCCACTCAGTCTAGTATTTTATAAGGGGCATAGATCTGCCAAATGTTGTTAAACTCAGACTGGGAAAAAAAAGAATAAATATGACACATTAAATCAATGCAGGGTATATAGTTAATAAAAGACCAGTCAACATTATAATATCTAATGCACACTTAAAATCATATGTCCTGTATTTAGGTAAAACCATAATTTTAGCTATGTTGGGAGATAGTTTAAGAAACCTGCTACACAAAGACATATAATAGGTAAGTGGTCACTCAAAGAATCCAATAACATTTGAATATCTTTTAGTTTTTCTGTTTAGTTGTTTGCATAGAAACATAGATAGTGATGGCAGAAGATGACTGAGGATCTATCATGTCTGCCCATGAATTACCCAGGATCTAGTGTCAGTCTGGGAATATATTTACCCCCCCATAGCTCATCCTTCTGAACCCTACCCTTGTTATCTGTGCCTTTACTCTGTTCCAGCCCCTCTTGAAACCCACCGGGGTCCTAGCACCCACCACCTCTGCCAACAGCCTGCTCCATGGCACCACCTCCCTTTCCAAAAAAATAATATTTCCTCAAATCCCTTTAGAAGTCCCCTCCAGTCAGCTTCCACTCATGCCCACATATCATTGTGCTGGTGCTTTTATTGAATAAGACTGTGTGGGGTACTCTAGTAATGAATTAAAGGAACTTGAAGGTTTCAGTCATATCACCTTCTCCTTTTTGGTCTCTACTAAGTACATGTTCAGCTCTTTCAACCATGACTCCTAGAGGCCTTACATCATCTTTGTTGCCCTACTCTGCATTGCCTTCAATCTGCCCTTATCCTTCCTAAGGTGTGGGCACCAGAACTGGACGTGGTACTCCAGGTGTAGCCTCATCAGTGATCGATTAAGGAGGAGGATCACCTCTTGGCTCCTACTATCTATTCCCATCCGTATACACCCCAACATCCTGCTTGTATTGCTGTATGTTTTGCTATACTGTTTTGAATGCTTTATGGTGCCACAAATGATGACTCCCAGGTCCTGTTCCCCTGTAGTGGTAGTACATTTAACCCCATTCAGCCAGTACTCTGTTCAGGGGTTATCTTTTCCCAGGTGCATTACTTTATGGTTTGTTGCATTAAACTTTTTTCATACCTTCCATATTCTGGATCCTCAGGCTAATTGAAAAATGACTCATCCTTCAATTGTATGACATGAAAAAGATGCAGTATTTTATCTGGAGGATGCTTATAGAGTCATATGGTGGTCCATCAATTCAGCAACAAGAGCAACTTTTATACTTAAGCTTGGAAACAAGTACATCATTCATTATTACACACAACAAATTCCTCTGCATGATCCTTCAATTTTCCAAATGTTATCATTTGTTTATTATTGTAAACACCAAGATGGAGAAGTCAATACGGAGAAGGGCAGGGGTAAATGGAGAAAAAGACAAAGGCAGGAAGGAAAGAGATGGGACAAAAAGGGGTAAGGACATCATAAAATGGAGGCTAATGAGCACCAATGCCTGTAGTCTAGGTAACAAGCTCCCTGAACTGGTGGTCTTGATGGAAGAGGGATGCCTGGATATCATGGCGATCACAGAAACATGGGACACAGAGAACCATAACTGGGATGTCAACATACCAGGGTACACAATCTACAGGAGGGACAGGGAGGGTAGAAATGGAGGAGGAGTAGCTCTTTATGTTAGGGAAGGGATCAAAGCAATGGAACTAAAGGGTAAACAAGGAGGTAAGGAGGCACTGTGGGTCACCCTGGAGACTGGAAATGGCACCACAATTCACACAGGGGTTGTATACAGACCGCTGTCTCGGGAGGAAATGGACATGGATATGATAGAAGGCATCCTTTGGATGGCAGAGAAAGGGGATATATTGTTGATGTGGGACCTCAACATTCCAGATGTTAACTGGAGCACCTTTGCTGCAGCCACATCCAAGAGCAGAGCCATTCTCAATGCTCTACAAGGGGCATGCCTCAGACAGCAAGTGTTGGAACCCACTCAGGAGGGAGCAATCTTAGACCTGGTACTCTCAAATGGTGACAGAGAGAGGATCTCAGATATAGAAGCGGGTATGAACAAGTGACCACCAATCAGTGTGGTTCACAATAAACTCAGTTTCCTGGGAGCATGGGGGTACTGGGCCTGACACAAAAGATAATGACAGCAATGCACTCAGGTGGCTACACATTTGACCTGTATTTTTCTTCTGAGTTGGATATTATGGACCTTAGTGAAGATCCAGTGGATTGGTCGGATCATAGCACCATAGGGTTCATGTTTAGGGCCCCCACCAGATGGCACTGCCCCTATGGAGATGGTCCAGTACCGGTCATTAAGGGGAGTATCCCCAGAGGACCTTTTGGTGGTACTAGACCTATCAGGTATTGAGGCAGCTTGTGTGGTTGGGTCAGAGGAGGCAGTAGCGGCCTATAATAGGGCAGTTGATGCAGCCTTTGACTCAATTGCACCTTAGTATGTCCAACCTCTGTCTACTCATTGGAGATCTCCCTGGTATGATGAGAATCTCTTAGGTTTAAAGACTAGGGGCTGGAGGTTAAAGAAGCATTGGAGGAGATCTGGTCTAGTGTGGGACAAATTGGCCCTGAGGTCATATTATATGGACTAACAGGGGACAATCTCCCATAAAAAGGCAGATATTTTGCCTAGGGAGATGGCTACAGCAAGAACAGGCCAGCTCAGCTCTTCCACACAGTGGACAGGCTTTTACATCCTGTCTGTCTGGGTGTTGGGGGGTAGATTCTAGCACAAGGTGCTATCAGCTGGCTTTGTTTTTCACTGACAAGATGTTCTCCATCAGGGCTGAGGCCTTGTCAGACATCTCTTGAAAGGGCTGCATAGCCTGGCCTGAGTACAGTTATAGCACTCCTCCTGTCTGGGATGAGTTTGAGTTCATTGGGGTTAGGGAGGTGGTAGAGATAATCTCTAAGCTGTGGATGACTCATTGTGATTTAGATCCAAGCCCAACTTGCCTCTTGGTTGAATGTTTGGACCCAATTGGTCCTGTGGTCACTGACATAGTCTGGAGTTCATTAAGTAGTGGGATCTTTCCTTTAGCCTCGAAAGAGGCTTTGGTTAGACCTCTTTTGAAAAAAACATCTTTGAACCTGGAATGCCTCAGCAGCTACAGACCTGTTTCAAACCTCATATTTTTAGGGAAGGATGTAGAAAAGGTGGTGGCAGTTCAGCTGGAGAGACATCTTGTTGCCTTTGCTACCTATAAGCCTTTCCCGTCTGAGTTCCATGCAGGGCATAGTACAGAGATGGCCCTCATGAGGGTGCTTAATGACCTCCTGATGGTGAGGGATAGAAGGGACCTTACCATCTTGGTCCTTCTAGACTTTTCAGCAGTGTTTGACACCATGGATCATGAGGTGTTACTTGACCACCTGCAGTTCTGGTGTGGGCTGTCCCGAAATGTCATCAACTGGTTCAGGTCATACCTGACAGACAGAGTACAGAGGGTGACCATGGGAATTTTCTCATCAAATCCAAAGCCTTTGTTCTGCGATGTTCCACAGAGGTCGGTCTTGTCACCTCTGTTGTTCACAGTGTATATGCTGCTACTGGGGAACATTATCAGATGTGTATGTTTATATTGTGCAGCACCCAGAGTCCACGAAGATGGGTACTATATAAATAAAATATCTATCTATCTATATATCTATCTATCTATCTAGCTGTAGAGTCAAGCCATACAAAATTGAAGGTACTGGACTTCAGGAGGGCTGATTTTGTCAAAATGGGAGAGTGCCTCAGAAAAGCACTAGCAAACAGGCAAGAAGGTGGGATGGGCAACAATGGGTAAACATCAAAACCGCCATCACAGAGGCAACAAGTCTTTGTGTGAAGCAAATAAACAAATCAAAATGAAAGAAAAAAACATTATGGTTCTCAAAAGAGGTGGTGGGGAAGGTTAGGGAAAAAAAGATAGCATTCAGGAAGTATAAGGAAACACAAAATGAGCAGGACAGAGAACTGTACCAATTAAAGCAGAAGGAAGTGGGGAAGGCAGTCAGAATAGTAAAAACCGAGGAAAAGATAGCCAACTCAGTTAAGAAAAGGGTTAAAACTTTTTTATAGGTACATTAGGGACAAAGAAAGACAAACGGAGGGATACTGACACTGAATAAAGAGGAGGGTGGTTGGGCAGAGAGGGACGTGCAAAAGCAGGGATACTGAACAAATACTTCTTCTCAGTATTCACACAGGAAGAGGAGTGGGAGGTACCAAATCCAGTCAATAGAAGCACTCTGGATAGGGGAGTGGATATCAGTCCTTTCACAGAAGAAAAGACTCTAAAAGAACTCCTAAAACAGAATGTGGACAAATCAATGGTACCTGATGGGATTCACCCCAGAATTCTAAGAGAACTAAGGGGAGAACTAGTAACATGATTGACTACCTGTTTTAACAAATCATGGGAGGATGGTGTGGTGCCCGAGGACTGGAGGAGGGCAGGTGTGATTCCCCTTCACAAAAGTGGGCACATAACAGAGGTAGAAAACTACAGATCTGTCAGTTTGCCTCAGTGGTAGGGGAAATGACGGAATCATTTCTGAAGGAAATAATTGTTGAGTACCTAGAGGCCAGTGGGGCACAGAACCCAAGACAGCATGGATTCACAGATGGAAGGTCATGTCATACAAATCTAATTGATTTCTTTGACTGGCTGACCAAAGTAGTAGACCAGGGAGGGGCTGTGAACATGGCCTACCTAGACTTTAGCAAGGCATTTGACTCAGTCTCACACAAAAGATTAATAATCAAACTAGCCAGCCTGGGAGTGGGTCCCAGGGTGATAGCCTGGGTAAAACATTTGCTGAACAACAGAGGGTAATAGTAAATGGAGTCCACAGTGAAGAAAGGGGGGGTTACTAGTGGGGTATAGCAGGGTTCATTTCTGAGTCTGGTCCTTTTTAATGTCTTTATAAGTGACATTGCAGAGGGACTGGAAGGAAAAGTATGTCTTTTTGCAATGACACAAAGATTTGCAACAGGGTTAATACACAAGAAGGGGTGGAAAGGATGAGAAGAGATTTGGCAAAGTTGGAGGAATGATCAAATGTATGACAGCTTAGATTCAATGCAAAGACTTACAAAATAATGCACCTGGGAAACAAAAACCCAGCGGAAGAGTACACAATGGGGGTTGAGATACTGACAACAACAAAAATGGAAAGGAACCTAGGGGTAGTTATATCAGATGACCTAAAGGTGGGCAAGCAATGTGAGAAGGCAGTAAGGAGGGCTGGGGGATACTGGGATGCATAGGGAGAGGCATCACCAGTAGAAAACAGGAAGTTGTTATCCCTCTGTACAGACAGTTGATGAGACCCCATCTGGAGGATTGCATGCAGTTCTGGAGACCCATCTCCACAAAGACATAGACAGGGTGGAGGCTATCCAGAGGAGGGCAACCAAAATGGTGCAGGGTCTGCACCAAAAGACATATGAACTGAGACTAAAGGAGCTTTATATGCATACCCTAGAGGAAAGGAGGGAGAGGGGGACATGATAGAAACGTTCGAGTACCTCAAGGGAATCAACAAAGTCCAAGAGGGCAGCATCTTTCAGAAAAAGAGATGTACAAGAACAAGGTGGCACAATTTGAAGATAGAGGGGGGATGGCTCAGAGGTAATCTGAGGAAGTATTCTTTCATGGAAAAGGTTGTGGATGCTTGGAGCAGCCTCCCTGAGGAGGTTGTGGAGTCAAAAATAGTGGGGGAATTCAAGGATACATGGGACAGACATAAGGCAATTCTAGTGGGGAGTAGGAGGAAGTAGGCAGTTTGTTAACTAGGATCTGCAGCTTATCCATTAGGTAGCGAAATGTGCAGACTAGGTGGGCCAAGCAGTCCTTATCTGCCATCAAATTCTATGCTTCTATATTTCTATGTAATTGTACGAAGAAGGTTCCAGAATATGCTATCGAGCAATATATTTTGGGACTACAATTTGATTTGTCTTCATGTTGCTTCAATGCACATTCTTTCTGTCCAGCCTACCTGCATGTCTATTAATTCAAAGTCTAAAGGAGATGTATCAGGAAAATTTTCAAAATGTTAACCTATTGAATATAAACTCTATGCTCACCTAATCAATGTTTTGCTAGCTGGAGCTTTCTCCTCTTTTGTGAACCTGACTTTCCTATTGCAGAAAACAACGTGGTCAGATATTTCCTAAAAATTCTGATATCTCTACCTGCCAGTAGTACTGCTGTAAGGTCACCAGGGAGACTGTTTTAAGAAATATTGTGAAATATCTGGAAATATCTGACAATACCAATTGCTGCAACTGAACAAGCTGCAATGACTCTGCATTTTTACAGACTTCTCAGACCTGGGGAAATCTCAGTAGCATCTTCAACATTTTCCCCATCCATTATTTTCAAGTTTCAAATTTACAAACATCCTTGAAGTTTGCTATACAGTAACCCCACACACATCCAAAGCAAATTATCAAAATAATAAAAATGCCTCTACAACTTTTTTTATCCTCTGCATAAACAGTAATGTGTCATTTCGATACCAGATTCCTTTATATTGACAAAGCCATTGCACAGTTTGCATAAGACAAGTGTTCAGTGCAGAGAACCATTCAGTCATGACTACATCCTAGTTTATAAGGCATCTAGTCAACAGCTGCTTCTATGTCTGTATTTAGATCCCACTGCATATCCAGATATTCGTTCAGGATTGGAGCTGCCATGACAGCATAAAAGTACCAATTGTACCAAAAGGCATCAAGCTGCCCTAAGATGACGTAAAACCCCAGTGGTTATGAGATGTTGCATCACATCTAAGTTGTCTTGGGAAAATAAATTGCTTGTAATCTGGGAACTGAAACCTCTGAAGTCCTTTTATTATCCTTCTTTACTATAATTCACAAGTAAAAGTGAGGAGATATGTTTCAGTACTGTGGGCTAGCTGCATGTGTCTGAACTCAGCAACATCTGAGTATTACTTAAGACATCATGGAGTTGCATTACTTTTTTCACATATTCAGCTGAAGTCTAGCAATAGTAAAAACAGCCTCAAACTACAGTCAAAACCTGGAGTTCTAAAGTCAGCAAAAACTTAACTCTAACAGGGTATAAAACTATTAGTAGTTCAACTTCCTGGGACCAGATGGGTTTCTAGCTTTGTTATTGTCATAGTGAGTTAAAATATGTAAATTTATTTAAATGCTGATCAGAAAAAAAGAAGAATTCATAGGATGCATACATTTTACAAGAAGGCAAATACTTTCCAAGTTACATAAGTTCTTTATACACACATATATAATCTAAAGCCTAAAATACAGTACAAACCATCATGGGTATGCAAATATATGAGTGTGTGTGTGTCTGTATGTATGTATGTATGTATGTATGTATGTATGTATGCAGGTATGTGGTGCTGAGGGGACTGACTAAGAAAGATTCAGTTGGTACAATATTCTGTTTGGCAAGTCACTGCTCAAATCCTCCAGCACAGTGCTACTTAAAGTCATCAAGCTGTCCTAAAACAGAATCAGGACCCAATTGGAAAGAGACGTGGCATCTCAGCTAGACTATCTGATTTTAGGTAAGTACATTGCATATAGGCTAGGAGCAGATACATCTGATGTCTTATTATAGCCGTTTACCCTACTTCAGTTCACAAGTTAGGGTGATTAGATAATTTGCTGTATTTCTGAACTAGTGGCAGATTTCAGATGTGGAAAAGTGCTATGTGCTGTACTTTAGAAAGCAAAGGACTGTGCCACTTTAAAACACCTTCAAGCAGTAAAATCTGTCTCTAACTATAGCCAGCACCTCACAATCCATGGTCAGGAATGTATTAATCCTATAAGGATAAGCAGCTATCCGTGCTTCAGCTTCCACTGTCACATATCAGGTCTTTCTATTGCCACAGAAAATGAAAAGTGGTGAAGTAATTTAAATATAGATCAGAAAGAAGAAAACAATATATACAGTAGGTTGCATAAATGGTGCAGGACAGTAAATACTTTACAGTTTATATCATTTCTGTAAATACAGATAACATCAAAAGCCTCAAACCCAGCACAGAGCATCATGGGTATTTAAATCTGTGTGTGAGTATGGAGGGGGGAGTAAACTGACTAAGTATGTTTCAATGGGTACTACTGTTTGACAAGTCACTAC